>CM019827.1:15528125-16864375 GCA_009763385.1 Coix lacryma-jobi var. lacryma-jobi
TTCAGACCACTCATCATGAAGACATCGGCTAAAGTGATTGTCATTATGCCATGGCCGAACACAAAAGCATTAAGAGCGTCTGACCAAAAATGAGAAGCCGCTATGAGCAGTGGTTCATTTTTAGGCATGTCGGCCAGAGACAGTTCCAGAGCATGATGAATGTCTTGGGTTTCCCAGTGAGGACCAAATTTCGCCTGGATTCTTCTATACCAGTTCCTCCAACCGGTGACAGCAGGCAGGGGCCAGTTCTTGAAGGTGTAACGCCACCTGTTTGATGAAATGGCTCCGTACTTGAAAGGGATTCTGTTGGTTTCCATACCGATGATGTTGGTTGGATTGGGGTTTCCCATTGGACCCAAGAAATAAGAATCGGGATCCGCATCGCATGGAATCAGGATTTCATCCCTAAGGGCCTAAAAGAAGAATGTGTGCAGGGGAAGCTAAATGAGCCGAATACCGACGTAAATTGACCGAATGTGTTAAGAGGAAAAGTGAAGTTTTACCTCCGGAATCTCATCATGGGTCGCCATTACGGAGCTCAGGTGGAAATTGAAACTGTTGGCGATTTGGGGAGAATGCGGAGTTTGAAGCAGTGCCGACCTAGAACGCACGGTGGACTTGTGGTCAATTTCAGAACAAATGCCTTTATTCAGAAATTGAGGGGGCATGTGTTAACACATAATTTTCGCACTATGACGAGTGGGCCAGCGCGGTGCAGGTTCGGGAGGAGTCACCACCTAAGGGATTCGGCAGACAGCGAACGCGGTTGGCTAACTCAATGTATTCGGCAAGGCTATGAAGGCGACTAGTCAACGGCGAGCAGGTTCGGCAATATGACGCTGCGGTCGGCTACATCAGATTAAGGTCGGTTTGCGCCAGAAGACGACAAATGCGGCATGTCAGAAGATTTAGCAACGAGGATCTCGTCATTTTTAGCGCGCGCCGGTTATTAAGGGAAGCTTGGAGCAGAAGGCGTCATATTTTAGATAGTTTCCTGATTTTGTCGTTGTAATCGTGTCCTTCTAGGACTCATAGGACACCAGGGTATAAATATAAACCCTGAGGCCATTGTAAAGACGTTCAACAATCAATACAACCAACCCGGCCCCGTGCCGTCTTCGAGTCCAAGTCGTGTCGTCGTGTTCTTTGAGAGGGGCCATCGATCCGTCGACCTCCGTAAGTCCCGGCAACCTTGCTATTATGTCTAGTATCGTGCGGCGGATTTAGATATGGTGCAAGTAGTCTCGTACGTTAAGCTTAGTATCGTGCGGCGGATTTAAGCTTATGACGGGAAGTTTTTGCTTATGCCTTGTATCGTGCGGCGGATTGAGTCATGAGTAAAAATAGTTATCGACTCTGTTAGATTTGGCAAATCTGATAGATTCATTAAGTTACCTTGTGTTATATGTTTTATTATGTTTATTTCATCATAACACTTTTGCCCAATCTAGATACCGTTCGGTTCGGTTTTATCTTTTATAGATCTGCTCTGTTCTTTCACGTTTATTATTGTAAAGTCCTTTATGCAGTAGATCTATTGTTCGTAATAGCCGATTGGATCGTATCTGGGTTGCCACGTGGTGAGGGTTCATGCACGTTGAGTATGCTTGACCTATGATAGAGTCAGGTGTCGTGCGGCAGGCGCAGGCTTTAGATTAGTTTAGTCATGCTTAGTTTGTATGTTCAATCCCCATGGACCCCAACTCGGTTGTACAATCGAGATTGGTTAAGCTTTAACTTATATTTAATACATCATGCAAGTACGATTCTCATGCAAACGTGTTCGGTAACCTGTTATTCACGTAACTCTGTTCATATTGCCGAATGATCTTTAAACCTGTTGGCAGATAGCTTTCATAGCTATATGTCGTCGTAAGTGGCTTCAGGGCCGTATATTTTGGAACTGTCTGGTCATACCTGGCACGTTCCAGCTTTGTATTTAACAGTTTCTTTCCCTTGTTAGTTGCAGGGCAAACTAACTGGCACGCACCGGACTTCTGAGCACCCGGGCCACGTTTGAAGCCAGCTCCTTCGGCTTGCTGTGTGATTGGCATAGTGCGTCACTTTTGGTGCCAACACGAAGTGCTTAGGCTAGTTAGACCATCGCTTTGCGCTTGCTCTAGGTGTTATGCCTATTTTTAGTGAGGTTTGCATACCTCTTACCACCCGGTGCTTGCGCGCACCGTTATTGTACATCGGATGGGCTTGTAGTCTTGCGAGACCACACCAACCACGTTTGTGGTGTGGCCGCCACCGTGTACCGAAGGAAAGAAGACCCGCGGCGGTTCAGCCAGAAGCTTGATAGTGAAGACGACAGAGAGCATCCGGGAGAGGTTTTGCCACGAGTGGCTTAACCGGAGACCCCACTTGCACGCGGAGAAGGCCTAGAGCTATTCACAGAGTTACTCAACGAGGAGCTTGGCCCTTGCAAGGGGCTCCAACGAGGACCAGAGAGAAGCTTACGCGCTTCTTGATACCTCGGTAAAAATACCGGAGTCAGCAACGGTAGTTTACCGCTGTACCTCATCTTTACTTCCGCATTTACTTTGCTACCTTGATTGTGTGCTTTACCTTTTCTAGCTTAGTTGATAGGCTAGTTGATAGGTCTGGAACTTAGGTTGCATAACTCTTTTGCGGTATTGATAGAAACACACCTAGAAAAAACATAGTTGCACAGTTAGATAGATTTCTTTCTTGCATAGATTTTGACTAGGTGAAAATTAGAGGATATAGTTTAAAGTAGAGTTTTTTGTTGCCTAATTTAACCATCTCTTAGACGTCACGATCCTTTCACAAGGCTTTCATAGACTTATTAGATTTAGAGTCAAAGCTCTACCACATAACTCCTAGAGGTGCAAACGTCTCTGGCTCCAACATGACACAATTTTAGTTATTCTGGTATAAAATATAAATTATATTTTAAATACCTTTTATGAATATGGTGATGCCGCGCCATTTAACCTCAGCCATCAATATACTCCCTCCGTATCGCTTCTAGATGACGTTTTGGACAAGGTTTGAGTCAAACATTGGGAACATAAATCATGAATAACTTTTAAATTATTGAGTTTAGAGATATAAAAATCATACAAATAAATTTGTCTTGAAAAGTACTTTCATAAAAGTATACATATACCATTTTACAACAAATATTTTTAAAAATACAAGTGGT
This sequence comes from Coix lacryma-jobi var. lacryma-jobi, assembly GCA_009763385.1. Classification (NCBI taxonomy): domain Eukaryota; kingdom Viridiplantae; phylum Streptophyta; class Magnoliopsida; order Poales; family Poaceae; genus Coix; species Coix lacryma-jobi. The sequence goes on from CM019827.1 coordinate 15,531,298, forward strand.
CAAAGTTGCACTTTGGAGACCGTGTCGCTGTCCTAAACGTCATCTAAATGTGATACGGAGGGAGTATATAACTTTTTATGAAGCATTATTGTATTTCATTACAAAAAATAATTTCATACTATATAAACGATGTATATTATATTCTGCATATATATTGATAGTCGAAGTTGGAATAACGTGACTTAGGATAATATTTTTATTAGATAGAGGAAGTATTATCTTGAATCAGTGCTACAGTTTGATTGATTGGTTCCAAAATATTGCCACTCATTCTAATTCTTACGAGCTGTTTGGCAGCACCACAGTAACGCAAATGGAAATGAGGAATGGTTGTGATCGTTACCGGCCGCAAACGAATTTGAACTAGATTTTATTACGTTTACGTTACTGTGCACCTTACCAAACAACACCTTAAATGTGTATGGCCCTGTTTGGATCCCTCTAACTCAGCTAGAGCTAGAGCTAGAGCTATTTTCTAACTCTGAACTAACCCTGAACTAACTCTAGCTCTTGTGGTGTTTGGATGAAAGGGTTAGATTGACAATAAATGTACTTTTTCAATCATTTGGTAGGATGGAGGTAGAGAGAAAAATCACTTTTGTAGTGGTCCCAACTAGAACTAGCCCAAATAATCACCTCTTGGTGGGGATAGTTTTTTTATGGTTTAAATGCAACTAGCTCAAACTAGCCCTTATGTTTGGATACTTTAGGGCTAGTTGAGCTCCAAATAGCTCAAACTAGCTCTAGCCCTGGGATCCAAACAGGGCCTATGCCTAACAAAATTCAAAAACGTGTATCATTGTTTTGTAGGTAGATAAGACTCCGAGTCGGTATCTTAACGTGCAAGTCATAGAAAGTTGTTTCACTTCTTTAGAAAAGAAAAGTGTTTCTCCTTGTCAGCAAAAAGAAAGGGGCATATAACACTTTAACATGTTTGGTTAGACCGTGTGTGGGTTCATTCCTTTTTCTGGAATTGACATCGGCATAAGGTTTATGTTGCTCGGTTAGATCGATCAGCCCTTTTCAAGGGGCGTAGCTGTGCCTTTGTTAGATTTTTCTCAGAGGAAGGTAGGGAATTTATTAATTAAGTTTGGCAATTTTTACATCGATAACCAAACCAAACATGACGGCCAGGACCAAGAGTACATGCTTAGCAAGGTAATGAGCCTCCCAATTAGTCAGACTGGGCACTTTTTAACCACAAACCACAAACCGAACCAAACCGAAATAACGTTTTATTCGGTTTTCGACTTCAGTTTCGGTTTTTGTTCCTTAGAATTTCGGTGATCGGTTTCGGCTTCGGTTCCAGCAGCTATAACAACCGAATAACCGCCAAACCGAAGTAGCATCGCAGTTCACAAAAGTCGTACCAGTCGGCGTACATCGACATCTCGGGCATCCATGTCTCCGTTCTCTTAGTAGCCCAAGCTAACACATCCCATTAGGCTACCTTGGGCCTTGGGCCATCTAGCTACCACGGGCATGGCCAAATTAAACTAACATAGCGCAAGGAGCAGCACCGTGCGCAAGGGGTGCCATGCACAGGGTCATCGAGGCAAGGAGGAGAGCGCCTGTGCTTGTCTCGTGGAGGCATTTTGGTTTTTTCGGTTTAAACCGAAAACCGAACTAAAAAAACCGAACCCGAAATGCTCGGTTTTTATTTCTAGAACAAACCAATCGGGTGCTATTTGCAGAAAACCGAAATTTTAAGAAACCGAACCAAATATGCGGTTTAAACCGAATGCCCAGTCTAACCAATTAGACTCCCTACCCTCATGTGCAAATCGCATATAATCAAAAGATTTTGCCCTCACATTTTTATCATGAAGAATCATCATATAAGAGCACCTAGAGATTTTCTTAATGTTCTTGAGAAACTAACAAAAAATGTCTTTGTTAGTTTTTTTTTTGAGCAAATGTCTGTGTTAGTTTCTCAAGGGACTTTTGCTTGATCTGACTTGCCTACCAGTGGGCCCAATAATGCACAGCTTCTCCCTCTAAAACCCAGTTATATACGGAGTATGTACAGTCAAAGACCAGACTATATTGTGGAGGCCCAAGCCCAGCTATCGAACTAGATGTGAAAGGGTAGTGCACATCAAACAGGCTTTGTGTTTTTTTTCCTCAAAAAAAGCAAGCTAAGTGTTGCGCGTATAATATATATGATGTGTTTGGTAGCAAGAAACATTTTAGATTTTCAATAGAAACAACCATAAAAATCGTTGTCAAGCACATAAAGAGAGAAATATTTCGGAGAGAGTTACATACTTCCCCCAAATTATAAAACGTTTAATTTTCTGTCCTCAAGTTTGACCACTCGTTTTATGAAAAAAAATGCAAACAAACTCAAATTTAAGTTATTCTTAAAAAAATATTAATAAACAAAATCACGACAAAATAAATGATATTTTGTACAAATTTTTGAGTAAGACGAGTGATAAAACTTGGTGTCAAAAAAGACAAATGTATTATGATTTGAGATTGATTGAGTACGTGATATCCTTATTTTACTAGTCTAAAACAACCAAAACCTGATTTCTCCCTCTAGTTCTAGTTTTAAGAATTCATCGAGCTAGCCAAATAGTTCCATAAAATAGTTATGATTTATTATAGAAACATTTCTCAAGATAATTGGGTCCAAAATATTTTTATGATAATCTAGTACCTTACCAAACATGCCCATAACAAATAGAAAAAAAGGTTGAACAATTAAATCGACTATAACATTTCTTCAAAAATAGCTCCTTTCAGAAAAAGGAGTGTTGCACGACCACTTCGGGCCACACAGTTCAATGGGTCATGCTAATAATATACTCCCTCCATCCTAAATTATAAGATATTTCAAGAGTCTTGGAGAGTCAAAGTTTTTTAACTTTGACCAAAATTGGAATGCCTTATAATTTAGGATGGAAGGAGTACAAGTACCCTTCTTTATTTTCCAATTTTAGTCCATCGCTACTTTCTCCTCCATCCATTCATCGTAGGCTCGTTACATCTCTTCTTTCATCGGTTAGTCTGACCTCTTCTTTTGAGCTGCAAAACTTCGTTGGTGGCTTGGCGCCATACCACTCATGTGGCGCCTAGCCCATCAAAGTATCAAACTTAACTTAGCACAGTGGTCTTTCACATTTCTTAATAATAACCTCATAAAAAACACACACAACTAGACAAATATTCAAAATAAGTTAGCCTCCAATCAATTCCCCATATACTAGATTAATCCTTATTGTTTGTCATGAGCCTTAGAATTTATTTGATTTTATTGAAATAATGTTGGGTAAAGCCTTGTTAGATCTAATAAAATTGACTTGAACATATTCAAGTAACCAGGCAACAATTGTAGCTTGATTATTTTATATCTTCGTGCATCATGCTTCACGGCTCTCGCAACCGACGAATCAAGCAGACAAATTGCTTGATGTCTAGTTCTAAATTTCTAATGGATCGTTCATCTTCCGTGAGTTAATACACCCTCTGTCCAATAAAACATGTAATCCTCGCTTATGAAGGATTCAAACAATCTGAATTTTGACCGAAGTTATATAAAAAAGTATTAACATTCTTGATATAAAATGTATCATTAGATTAGTAATAGAATATATTTTTATAATAATTTTATTTAACAACAAAAATATTAATATCTTTTATTATAAAACCAATTTAACCGGCACAAAGGGAGTATTAGCCTATATGTTTATGCAATATAGTAGATGATAGTTTACAATGTTATTGTCTTAACTTATTTTGACATGTGATGTAGACCTCATTTAGAAATTTTTTAAGACATCATGCTTGAATAACTGTCTTGATTAATATTTATCGATGCAGATATTTAGTGCCGGCGGGTGGCTTAAGATGTCTGCTTCTATTAATCGATTATTTTCGGAGGCAGCCATTCTAAGCGATCGTCTTCGTTAATTGGTTAACCGAGACAGACGTTTTAAGATGTCAACCTCGGTTAATAACTGTCACAAAAAATAATTCATAACTTTTTCATATAAACTCGGATGAGGATAAACTTTATATCAAAATCGTAGCTCTTGTTAAGATCTACAACTTTATAGTTGAACAACTTTTAAATTGAAACTGTTTAGGATACAAAATATTATTGTAAATACATAGATTTTGAAATTTAAAATTTAAAATTACCAAATAAGCTTGGATATTGACATGGTCTACACAAGAGTTATAGTTCTCAGTAGAATCTACAACTTTGTAGTTTAAAAGTTTTTAATATGAAGTTGTTTAGAGTCCCAATTATATGTTCGAAGGTTATAGATTTTAAATTTTAAAATTTAGATTTCCTAAACGATCTAAAATGTTCACATGGTTAATACCAAAGTTGTAGTGGTCGACTTAAGGCACATCTTTGAAATTAATAATTTTTTATTTAAAATTATTTAGTCTCTCAAATATGTCTTTGAAATTCACATGTTTGAGACTCAACTTTTTGATTTTTTCAAACTTTATCTGATGGAGATACATTCTATACCAAAATTATAGTACTTGACAAGATTTAAAACTATATTGTTAGATTTTTTTTTCATTTGAGTTCACTTAGTAGCCAAATTTTTTAATATAATATTACAAAATATTGATATAAAATAATATTGTGTTATGTATATAAATGAATAAGTACGAGGTGCAGTGATAAAGATACAATGTTATTGAGTAAAAAGTTGTGGGTTCGATTGCATGAAGATGGAAGTTTTTTTTGTTGGTATTTTGGGTTTTTCAGAGAACATTAACTGAGACGGACACCTTAGATACGTCCTTTTCCGTTTGTCGATTAACCGAATCGGTAAATCTGATTAATTGAGGCCTTTAGTCAGAGACGGGCTGCTTTGCCAGCCTTGGTTAAGATAACCAATGCCTTTAATGGAAGATGGTTGCTTTGCCTTGTTTAAGATTTTTGTAGCAGTCCAGGTCCCCGAATTCTCCTGACGCCGATGACAGCATAAGAGCAAGCACATTGCTACACGTCAGCGGTCTCGTACATCGTCTCATGCAGTGCCACGTAGGATTTTCGCTGATGTGGAGGAAAGAGAGAAGCGAAAGAGGAAGAGGTCGTTGTTTCGCGAAACAACCATCTCATGAGCTAAAATTTAGGACTATGAGACAACTATTGTACCATTGTATGAGTTGTTGTTGTCATGCAACTTACAATTTATTTTTATTCTATCCATAAATTAAAGAATCATGAGTTGCTACGAGGCAACTTAAAAAAACAAACTATTGTACATGTCGTCTTAAAATTACGTGACACTATATGAGACCACCTATAAGACAAGACCAATGTACTTGCCCTAAGTAACATTCATTTTCAATTCATAGTTTAGAAACAAATACCTACTTCTATATATTTTCAGAATAGTCACTACTGGCCAACGACGAAGGCAGCGGTGGGGCGGGAGGGGCTCGAGCCCCTCCTACCGCTACCGAGTACATTAAATTCCTATAGTATCTCGTTGAAATTTTAGTTATGGATGTATAAGGTAAGAGGGGCTGAGATGGTAGATGTACAAGGTAGGAAGAGCTAGAATTTATTAGGAGTAGAAGATGTTCTCTTTTGTTAATGGGAACGTCTGCTATGAAAACCAGTCTTCTGTGCAAACTATAGAAACTCTAATCAGGACCGTAGGAATCTAATCTGATGATTAGATGTGAAGGTGAGTTATTTTAGTACTAAAACCTCCACGGTGCTCACGCCTGTTTGAATTAGGATGAGATGAGTTGAGGGGTTTAAGTGCTAAAATAACATAACATCGGATTAGATTCACGTGGTCTTCATTAGAGTTTTTATAGTTTACACACGAAGCTGGTTTCCATAACATATGTTCCCTTTGTTAATTAGGCAAGCAATCCAATAGACACAAAGAATTATTGATCTAAGTCACAAGACTCAATCCTAACTTCTCGGTTCCCAACCCACCGCCCCAATCTATCCCTATAGAGTGTTTCTTCCCCGCGCCCTAACCCATCCCTATAGCGTGTTCCTTCCCGTTTACGCGGTGTCACGCAGTTCCTAGTGGGCGATGGATGTGACTACGTCGCGACGCAACCAACGGGCTACGACTCCTGGGTGCGGCTATGCGGGGGCAAGCTAGCGGGTCCACGATCGACGACCGGTGAGTAGCCAGACCTAGTCGTGAAGCTGAGTGATGCGGCAAACTGTGAGCGTGCAACCAGGTGTGACGGCCAACAGATGAGCAGCCTGACACAGTGGGCAGGCTGGCAAGCGATCATTGGTGGCAGGACCGGCATGCAGCATGCTCCAGGTATTCCTATGAGTATTTCAGCATCAGCTTTCATTCAGCCCCTCCTAAATTTTGTTCTGGCTTCGTCCCTGCTACTGGCCATGGATTATAATAATTAACGGTAAAGCTTGTTATACTGCGTCCGGCTCCGGACGCAGCTCGCTCGTCTTCATCCTCCCTCCCACCCTCCGTCTCCCTCCCTCCCTCTCCTATGGCGACTTCCCCGGCGAGCTTCTCCCCGGCGAGCGCATCCCTCTCCTCCCCACTCCTCCGCATCCCCTCGCCCGCGCCCCATCGCCCCACCGCCTCTCCCGCGCCGGCCATGGCGGATACGGCAGCGGCGGCGGCGGATCCGCCGGATCCGGTGGAGGCGGTGGCGGATCCGGCGGCGACACGGAGGTAGGCCTCCTCTCTGCTCTCTCTCTAGGGTTTCGGTGAGCCCCTTCTTCTCCATCTCCGGCGGGTGTAGAAGGGTGTCGGGGGTCCACAAAAGGAGTACCCCCAATCAACGCAAAACAAATAGGTTAACCTAGAACACCAATTAATAACAAACCTAGCAAGTCTAACCTTCTAAAAAGCCAACCCCTCGAGGCCTACAACGCCGGCCCATCACCAGGGAGCCCAGGGCCGCCGAAGCCTTACTGTCCGCCTCACGGCAGCGTACCCCTCGAGCCCCGGCACATAGGCCTCGAGCCCTGCACCGCTCCTCGAGACCCCACGCGGGGACCTCGAGCCTCACTAGTACGGTAACCTATCCCTCGAGACACATCATGCCACCCTCGAGCAGCACCAGGCATCGGATGCCAATCCCATACTACGCATTTAATGCGTCCACCTACTTCGGTCACGTCCTCTGGTACACGACGTGCGCCACAGTGAACCAGGGCAGAGTCAAATCTCGTTTTCACCACAAGCATGGGCAAAAAGGCACAAGTACAACACTGTTCGGCCATACCCTGCACTGTTGCACACTCGAGTCACGATTTGAGGCCTGGCAACCCGCCGTACGATCGGGTTTTCCGGGACTTGCCCATACTTGCGGGGACTCGAGCCCCCCGCAGGCGCCACCTCGAGGCCGGCTCTGCGCCCCTCGAGCCCTGACTACGTTCATGATGTTGGAGGACAGGTACCCCAAGACCCGGAGGGACCCTGCCACGTCCTGTACGAGCCGGAATGGACGCTGCACGGCCTCCACGTCGCCACGCCTCCACGTCCACGCCCGGGATGGAAGCCACGCTTCAAGGACGACTCAACAGCAACCCTCACGTCGACTCCAGTGACCCTGACAAGACAGGATTCCTACCCTCCGTCGTATTGAGCATTGTACATCCCGACTCCTGTATCATTCCTGTGTAACCCTGGCCTCCTCTTGCTCTATAAAAGAGGACACCAGGGGTCTTCACGCACCCGGTTACGCACGGGCTTGCGCGACACGAGTCCACACACACACTCGAGTCCGGACTCCGGTCCACCTGTACAAGCACTTAGGTGCAAGTAATACAAGAACCATCCCCCCGCTGGACGTATGACCTTCTTTGCCCGAACCAAGATAAATCCTTGTGTCACCTTGCATCACCATCCAGGAAGAGAGCACGCGATCATAATTACTAGTTGGTGTCATACCCCCGGGGTAGAAACACCGACAAAGGGGGCCGGCCGGGGGGGGGGGGGGGAAGGCAGGCAGGCCCGGCGGTGGGGATGGTGGTCGGGCGGCGCTTAGGGAGCCCTGGCGGCGGTGGAGGTGGCCGGGCCAGTGAGGGGCGGGGGAGCTCACCGGAGATGGTGGCGGTGGGAGGAGTGCGGTGGGGAGGGGAAGGAGGAGGCCGCCGCGGCCGCGGAGGTGGGCGGCGGGGCGGCGGCCAGTGATGGAGGGCGGGGGAGTGGAAGCCGGGCGCCAGGAAGACGGCGTCCGGACGCACAGAGCGCGTCCGGACGTCCGTGCGCTAGCACTACCGAATAATTAATAACGGGTAGCCTAAAACCTTTATGGCTTTATCTAATATACTCCTACCGCTAGTTAGGGATCGTTCCTTTGGAACCCAAGAAGTCCACTCGAGTTCCGGCACCCTTTGTCGACACCTGATGCGCGTCATCTCAGGACCCGATGGTGGATAACAAAAGCATGGATGATTGGATATGGAGCCGACGCCCGACGCGCCGATGGGCGATGGCATGCGCAAAAGAGCATGCTGCGTGCAGCAACGCAGGAGCGTTCCAGATCCGCTTTTCGATAGCACGATGGTCGATGGCTTTCCTCGTCTCTTTCCCGTCCCAATTCCTTCGAGATGGAGTAGGCCGATGATAGCCTATTACTAGCCTGATGACATATCATGGGATATCTTCCTTTGCTAGATCTCCGACGGCGATGCGCTCGCTTTTGTGTCAATTCTACGTCCGGCTCGCCGGCCCAGCCCAGACGTGCCCGGCCCCTCGCGGGAAGGGTGGGAAAAAAAAGGTCTGTTGCGTCTCCGGAACTCGCTCCTCCTGCGCGGCTGCGCCAACGGCCATCGCCGATATTCGTGGGGAGTTTGGCATGCGACCCGCCGGCATGGCACTGGAGGAAGCGTACGGGAATCAAATAATGCAACCACGCGAGTCGAGTCAGCACACAGCCACCAATCACCATGCTCCATGCTATGCCACGGTCTCTCCAACATCCCGGACGGAACACCCAGCTCCTGGCAACCATGTGCGACACTCCCGGCACGCCACGCCGTAGCGCTCCAGACAGACGTGTCGAGAGGGCGCCGTGCGGGCGCTGCGCAGCCGCAGCGCAGCTATCGCGGTCGCGGGAGGGCCAAAAAGGCGCGGTGCTGGTGCTGGTGCTGCTGGTGCGGCAGGCCTCAATAATGGTTTCGCGGCGCCTAACCCGACCGGTCGATCGCCCAACGGGCACAGGGGCAATTGCTCCGTCGCCAACGCACGACGCCGAGGGCGAAAGGGAAAGGGAAAGGGAAAGGGAGAGGCTGCTGGACACTGTCGACCCCAACCATTGCTCGTGGGTCGCATCATTCAGGCCCCGCCTGTGGAAAGATCCGTAAACGAAAAACTTCGGAGCATTTCCGTTCACTCATCCCGCCGGCCGGGCCCGCGGATAGATCAGCATCTGCCGTGCCCTTTGTTAATCTGTCTCCGAATCCTGCCGCCTGCCGGGGCCAACCAATCACAATCTGCTCCCGCTAAACGTGCTCTTGGCACTAGTCGCGGTCAGTATTCCAGAAGTAAACCCTTTTTCAAGCTTCCTGCGTGGTGACGCGCCAATTTCTGCACCTATCGCCTCGTTAATCTAGTATATTAGTCAAAGGATGGAATCAACACTTTTTATTATCATGTTACTATTAAAAACGTTGTCACCAACGATTAGCACTGCATTGTGCATCTGTGCTGGGCCAAGATCGATCCAACATTTTCGCTGTTCATGCTCCTCCTTGTTCCAACTGGCTTTAATTCCTCGTTTGAGAGAAGAAAAGCGTCTATTAATTATATATATTCATCTGATTAGGAACTACTACTATTTTTAATACTAAATCAAAATAGAAGGACAGTAAAAACGGGGGAGAGATTAGCTTGGGTGGATTTCAAAAGGGCTTGAAGAAAGCAACCATGGGAGCATATGGTTTTTGCTCTGCTCCGAGGAATCATAGCCCCCGGCGGAGATCCACGACGAGCACGCTAACATTGTCGGCGCTCCGCCGGGCCAGCGCCAGCTTCGCCAGCAGCATGGCCGCGTCGGAGCACGCCTTGTCGGAATCCTCCATGCTCACGCCCTTGACGACCGCGGATCCGCTCTCGGCGTCCGCGTCGGCTGCCGGGAGGGAAGCCACGCCGTTCGGCCGAGCGGCCGGCGCCGGCGGACCGTTGCTGCGGAAGCACGCCCGGACGACCTCGCACGCCATCTCGTTGGTCACGACGTCCCACAGGCCGTCGCTGGCCAGGATCAGGCACTCGTCGTCGTCGGTGCGCTCCGTCACCGTCACCTCCGGCTCCGACGACACGAACGGCTTAAGGTACCCATCGCCTGCGCGCGCATGAGCCGGTCAGTTCAAATCCAGCGAGTGGACCCCAAAACGATCCAGTGGCAAGGGCAAGTTGTCAAACTAGAGCTCACCTATGGCTCGAGACATGGCGAGGACGCCGAGAACACGAGCACCATCCCAGTAAATGACGCGGCCGCCCGCCGCCTCGATGCGCGCCAGCTCGTCAGGTCGGTCAGGCTGAACGAATCAGGAAATTGAGCACGTCAGGCTCGTGGACATGTTACGAAGACGCGGAAGGAAGGAGGGAGGAGGCGCAGCGCCCCCGTGAACCGTGACGCGCGAGAGCAGTGTGATACAGACCTTGTGGTCGACGGAGAGCGGAACGGGGACGCCGGCGCGGGAGAGGACGGCGCGCGAGTCGCCGGCGTTGGCGACGACTACGTGGGTGGGGCTTACGACGGCGACCACGGCGGTGGACCCCACGTGATCGCACCGCAGGGGCATCTGCTGCTCGCACCTGCAGGCGGGCTCGTCGCGGCTGCGGCTGGTCGCCCAGCTGGCGGCCTGCTCGTCCAATCGCGCGAAGCTCCTCTGCATCACGCCCTTCCACGCCGTCGCTTCGCCAGAACCTACCTTGCTGTGCTCGTCCGCGACCACCTCGTGCATCATGTCCTGGCATATCGTTGCTACCTACAGTAATAGCGCGAAACTGCGATCAGCATACAGAACTCCGCACGCTGCACGTACAGAGATTCAAATTCCTAGACTAGATGCGCGGATGTGCGTGTCGTGTGTATGCCGTACGTGGGAGCAGCCGTGGCCGTCGAAGACGCCGAAGAAGTGCTGCGTGCTGGTGCCGGGCAGGAAGTCCGGCCTGATGGAGACCGTGTCCTCCATCTCGCGGCGTCGGCCGCAGACGGCGGTGACCCCGTACCTGGGCATCCGGTCCGGCAGGGCCGGCCTGTCGGAGTCCGAGCCCGCGCCGGGGCAGGTGCCGGAGAGCGTGCACGCCAGCCTCTGGCGCTTGGCAGCGCGGACGTCGTCCGCGACGGGCGCCTCGGGATCGCTCGCGACGCGGAACCTCCTCATCTCCAGCCTGCGTCGCCGCCTCTCTAACGCCGAGGAGGCCACTGCCACGGCGGCGGCCGTGGCGGAGACTGAAGCCGCAGCCACGGCGGTTGCCGGCGTGGACTTGACTTCCTCGCAGCAGATCTCGGCCATTGGAGGCGAGAGGCAAGTGTCTGTCTCCGACGAAGGCGCGTACGTTACGTACAGGCGCGTCTGGCAAAGCCCAAGGTTCTCTGCCCGCCCGCCGAGCGCGTCGCCGTCGCCGTCGGAAATTGGCTAGAGGCCTACACGAAGCACGCTTCCTACGCGAGAGCAACGCAGGCGGCCAACTCCTCTCTGTCACACCCGGAAATGGATGCCGTGGAAATGGGAATAGCAGCAGCAGCAGCAGAAAGCAGCGCAGGCGCGAGGCGAAACGGGCATGAAGGCTTCCGGGGGCGGTACAAGAGGGGAGGGAGGAAAGAGGAGGCGAGGCGGGCAGGGGCAGGTGCCCGTCGCCATCACGGGCAGCGCGCCTCGACAGGTACAGTTGTTGCGACGTGGTCCTGGACCGGCGCATCGGGGCCGTCCGTCCCGGCAGGGTCTGGACGCGTGTTGGTATCCTGCTCAGCGCGGTCGACACGTGGTGTCCATCGGGCTCTCCGAGGCGGGCGAGGTGCGGGGCCCACGGGCGGGAGTTGATGGTAACGGCGACCACGACGCCGGTGTTATCGCCTAATCCCCCGTGCTGCACACACGTGGCGCTCCCTGGTGGGGCAGAGTCCGCCTCGGCAGCTGATTTATTGATGCCTAGTGCGGTCCCCACCACATGGGCTCTGTCTCTTGGGCTGTGCCCAGAAAATATCTGGGCTCCATTTCACCCATCTTTGCTGGAGCCCACAGGATCCGTCTCCGGGTGACATGTGGGGACAGCCGGACAGGCCGAGGCGTTCCCCACCTGCCAGGGAGAGAGAGCCATGGCGGGAGCGTGAGGGAACGGGTGTAGCCACGGAGAAGGGACACGTGGTCTGGGGGTGGTCGCAATCAGTGGGAGGGTGGTCGGTCGCGGCGCGGGTGGACACGTGTAGAGCGCTTGCGTGGGGGGAGGCGGGCGGGCGGGCGGTGGTTGGGCGCTGGCGTGGCCACGTTGGTGGTGAAGGGGAGGTGAACCTGGGGAAAAGCGACGCGCACGCAGGGAGGAGAAGCCACGCCGTGCCGAGATCCGCCGCTGCAAGCCTGCAAGATGGGGAGTCCCGGGTGTGGCGCACGCTGCGGCGGCGGGTGCCTCTGCCGAAGTGCCGAGCGCCCCGGGTGGCTCGGTGCACTGCATACGGCCTGGGCCGGATGTGGGGCGGCCGGTGCTGAGTCACCTTCTCGTCGGCTCGGCATGGGGGAAACTCGAGCCGGCGCGCACTTCCACGGCGCCGCGACCACGCGTCCAGATGAGTACTGTACACCGTAGCTCGGCGCAGTACTCGTACTTCCGTACAGGTGTGGCTGCAGTGGTACCTCTCCGGTGTGTCAGAGGCAGTCGTAATGGTTAGCTCATAAGTTAGCTTTTAGGATATTTGTCATATTTTAATAAAAAAAAGAGTTAGTTTTTGCTCAAGAGCTTAATACACACAATCCAAGACCATATGTGAATAAAATATGAGTCTAATTATACTATAAACTATTGCTAAGAGTTATTACTATTGGAAAGGTTGATTTAGAGTTAGCAGACAGCTCATGCCACTGGGTCTGTCCTGTGAGGAAGGGCCAGTGACCGCCGTTTTCTTCATGCTCGTTTGGGATTGGCCATGACCTGGAATGCATGATCTCCAGTCAAGGAAAGCGGCTCAAATCAGATCAGTCACTGCGCCAATGATATTACTCTTCTCTGTCATGTGTCATCAGCGAGTGGAGTGGAGGACTAGCCATTTCGACACGTGGACCTAATTATATTATAAACAATTGTTAAAAGTTAATATTAATAAAGATACTATTGATTTAGAGTTAGCAGCTAGCTCATACCACTACGGGTGCTCTAAGTAGAATTTTGCGTAGATGCACCATGTATAACATGCTCTAGCTGTTTAGAGATGGCTACTCTTTGCAAGTCGTACCTGTCAATCTCTTTTGGTGGCTTCTCTGGCGTGATAACTCTCTTTTAAGCATACACACGAAGAGATCTAAAAATACACCTACTCTGTTTCAAGCATATACATGAAAATGCTTGAAAGAAACAATCGCCTTGCGCGACAGCGTGACGTATGGGCAAAGGGAATGAGCACTGATGAGAAGAAGAATTTTGTCCTAAAGATCACGGCTGACGCCATGAAAATCACGATCAGTGACGATGACGATGCAATGATGCAGGACTGCCTGCCTTTTGCTTTCTCTACTCAGAATTCTGTTTAAGTTTCGGATTCACAGAGAAAAACACCCGCTACTCAATAAACTAGAGGTCGAGGTCTTTGTTTTCTTCTAAGGAAAACGAGTGTCCCTAGTGCCTACATTCTGATGGACAACTGGAACCAAACACGTATATGAGCACAAACATCTCGCTGAGTGCTACGCAACTATCTCATGAGCTATCCACCCTCTTTCTCATTCTCCACGTATCGACACGTCTTTCTCTCCCATTAGTTTCACAATTCTAAAGGACTGAAATTTGGTCACATCATTTTTTTTATAACAAATTGGTCACATCATTGATTCATTGTTCTATTTTGTGGTGCATGGTTATCATCGCTACTATTCTAAGACAGCATTATGGCTTATGAGGATGTTAAAACAAAAGTAGATATCCACGCTTCGGCTTTTAATTATTAGAGACAAATTATAATACAAAATGACAGAACTGAGCCTAGGAGGAATAGAGACAAATAAAAACAGAACAAAGAAAAGAGTATAGTAAAAAAAAGACAAAGAAAGAAAGCACCTTAAGCATTGGGATTTCAAATTGTGTGTTGATCCTTTATTTTTAAACAAATTGACGGAAGAGCTGTCCGCTATATTAAAAAGAAGAAAGTAAATGCAGTCGAGCACTAAGCACGACCAAAGCCTGACAACAAAACTAAGAGCATCTTCAATAGTTTGGAAAAATGACTTGCTATCCTTGTTTTATTGGGAAATGAAGAAAAAACGTTCTCCAACAGATTGATATATGACTTGCTAAATTTTTCCAAGTTGGAATCGGAGGCCATCTACTTGCTATATTTACCAAGTCAGCTTCACTTGCTATACGACGTTTCTATGTTATTTTTACCAAGTTGGAATAATTTTCTATGTTATTTTTACCAAACTATTGGAGATACATGAAAAATTTACTTGCCAAAAGTTTTAGCAAGTTGCTAAATGACAACTTTTCCGAAGTTATTTTTTCTAAACAATTGGAGATGCTCTAAATAACAACAAAAAGCTCAAGACCTCAAACCTCAAAACTAAAATAAAAACAGTAAACCATGCTAGAAGAGACAAAAAAAAGGTGTTTTGCTCCCACTATGATTCAGAAGCTCGTCTCATCTTTATATTTTGCATAATAACTCTATAATTTGTCGCTTCGTTCCGCTAAAAAATCGTGTTATTTCTCTCCTTCTATACCTCTGGCGCTTTGAATGCCTTACTCTATGGAATTGACAATTGAAAGTCCCTAAGCGTATAAAGGTTTTTTTCCCTTGCTGAGAAGGGTATCCCTATTAAGGGAAATTTTTGCAGAACCTAGATTTGCATAAGTTAACTTTTATCTCTGTGGACAGATTTGAAACTAAGTTTTATTTTTAAACCATTGTGGGCACTAAATCACGTCAGGGCATGTGGCGCGTGTAAGTGGTGTGTCGTGCTATGACCTCTGACGCGATTTAGGCATCGTTAGGATGCAAGAGTAAGCTTCGATTCTCACCAGAATCGACAGAAACTGCGGTCCATCCACAAAAAACGTTTCTCCTAACTCTACTTTTTTTTTTGTCAAGATGAGTGAAACTTCTCTGGACTGGTTTCGCTAGATTCTTTTTCTAGCATCTCCCATATACTAGCGACCATATTTTTTTTCTTGCTATCCATTTTGAGTGTATCAAATTTAAAATGGGTTATATTCAAGATATTATTCATCCACAAAATAATTGGAGCATATTTCTAATTATATATTTTTTATTAAAAAAATATTTTTTTGGAGTCGGAATCCAACCTACTTGCCAAATGTTCGTATAACAAAGTGATTCTGGTTCATCACCTGAAACGTTTTTCAAAGGAATCTGTAGAATGTTTCTCAGAGAATCTAGATCCTTTTGAAAGGGTCCTTAAAAGAGTATCCGAATGTCCTCTTCTTAAAATATTAGTATATTTTGGTTGTATATATATAAAATAAAATAAATCCGGTATTTCTGGACTTTTGGGTCCAGTACCCCTGAACAGATTAACCTGACCTGGATATAAGCCCAGCCCATGACTTATCACGGTCCATGGGGTCAACAACATGCGTACACCGATGACGGTTAATGGGCTAAATGTCTATTGTAAAACGGCCCGTACAAAATGTCCTTCGCATGTAGATCGATGATAGCTTAGCTCTACTTCTTGCAAGCGGGGACACACCAGTCTGTAGATTGTTTCCCAGAAGGCCAGAACGCGCTTCTCCTCGTACGACGATGGCAAGTGCCCAACTTCATTTTAGCGGCCAGTTTCTAATGAAACGAACGATATGACTGAACAGTTATACGTTTCTCCTTACCTTTTATGATACAGGGAAACAAAGGCTGCTAAGAAAAATCCACCTACACATGTTCTTCTTACCTTCTACTTATTTTTGTTTTACCTTTTTATTTTTATATATAAATTATTTCGTACATATTTTTTGTTTTGTTGAGCAAGTTTATAAGTTGTATAGATAACATAAATTGTATTGATTAAGTTATGTAAAGTTGTATAAACTAGTTTATATACACAAGTTGTGTTTTAATAAACTTTTGTACATAAGTTATATTTTTCATAATTTTGTGTTTCTAAATTTTAGTGTAAGTTATAAGAGCAACTCCAGCAGGCCCCCTACTTTGGCCCTCATAGTTAAATATGAGAGCTCAGGTAAAAAAACGAGCTCCAGCAGGGCCTTTACTAGGGTCCTGAAAATTTGAGTGGGCTGTCAGATTCTTCCATCAGTCCTCATTCCTGTTGGGCCAATAGCTCGGCTCTCATCCGTGATTTTGCGCTCTCACCCCTCCCTCACCTCCCGCAACCGGCCGAGTTTATGTGAAAAGCCCCGACTTAACCTCTCATGACCGAGTTAGTCTATGACAACCAAACCCCACATGTCATTGATAGTCTAAATAACCTTGAGTGCTCTATTTTGAGGGTCATTGCTGGAGTGCAGCCCAAAAAAGGACCCTCAAAAATAGAGGAAGCACTCAAATAAAATGTAGGGACTCTGTTTTGAGAGCTACTGCTGGAGTTGCTCTAACAATCTGTTTCTTTGTGTGTTAATAACTTTTATGTTTGCAAGTTTTGACACAAGTTATAAATTAATTTGTTTTTTTATGGAATTTTTTTTACTAAAAAAGAAAAAGTTACGGAAGCTATCTGATTGATTGTTCTAGTAAACGTTCGCTGTTTGGTATCGAGGCAAGTGCCAACAACAGCAGGCTCCGTGACCCCGTCTCGCCACTCTCGCCGTCCCTGATACGTAGTAGGATCCTGGGATCATGTCGTCGACGTGTGCAGTGCACTACGAAAACGCAGACGCTGCAATAGTCGTCAGAGCAGGTCAAGCGTAAACCGTCGAAGACCACCTGTTTACCTCCTTCAAATTCGCTACTGGCAACTGAAGAGAAGTTGCATGATGAAAGCTTTTGAAGTAAAGACAAGCTATTCCGCGTGGAGCTGAAGCGGTCCCGTGCACGGCCTCTCGCTTCAAAACTCAAGGGTGTGTTTGGTTGGCTGCACCATCCCTCAGTCAGGCTCCACAGATGCGAGAACAGGCGTTTGTTTGGTTCACGTATCTGTCTGGTCAGGCTCTGCTCGTGCAAGATTCCTCCCGCAGCCTGGCTCTGGAGGAACGTAGAAATCGGCCGTTTCTGCCGGGCCAGGCTCGCGTGGTGCAGGTAATTAGTCATCTAATGACGTTATTAATATATTATTAGCATATATTAAATGATATTAATATATTTTGAAGTATATTAAGGAGAATTAAGGTAAACTAAGTGTTATTCGATAATAGTTGTCCGTAATAAATGTCATGATGATGATTATTTATATATTTTTATCTCATGCAACTCGTTCTCATACGAGCAACCAAACAACTTCTCAGCTCAACCTGTCTCGTGCGTACAGACAACCAAACACCGCGTTCTTGTATGTATTGGGCCTGGCTACCCAGAACCTGGCTCCTTCTATGCGAGCCAGGCTAAGCTCGTCCGCGAATCAAACAGCCCCGAAAAGACGCCCGACGGACCCTGGACCTACTTTCACCGGCAGGCAGCAGCTGGTGACGAGAAGAACTGAAGAAGTAATCCGGTCAAATATATACACAACGACGACGAGGCAGACAGACCTGCAGGTCGTACGCCTAAGACTGTCTGCACTGCGGTCCGGTACCGCATACTGCAGAAACATGTAGAGGAAAAAAGCCGTGCAACGCGTACGTTAAAGTCTACTCTATACGCGCGACGTTCGCTATATCTGAAGTATACCGTTCGTCCTGTACCAGCACAGGCCCACCACGGCGCACGAGACAGAGCATGCGCACCATGGCAGAAAGGTGGAGAAAAGCTTGCACAACTCTGACACCAATGGCGGGCCCTACTATTTTAACGAAATAAAAAATGTTATATCTCACAAACCGAAAACCTAAATTAAATTCTGATTGCACCATTAAATTTGTTGCAATTAATTCTTCAAAACTAGATCTCTCATGGATATATTTAGATAAAGTGACAAGTGGGCCCACAGTGGATAGAGGATGATATAGAGGATGAATGAATGCGGAAGAAATGAGTATAGAGGAGAGAATCTTGATGACCAAGCAGTATAGAGGATGAAAATAGAGGAACGTGAGTGCGGATAGTCTAACGCCGCGAACCGGCCAGAATTCTCGCTTTCTTCTTCTTCTTCTCCTGTCCTCACCGCGCAACTTTTGCTTTGTCCCCTGCGGCCCTGCCCTTGGTCTCTTTCTTTACCCTTTGCTTTGTAATTTACGTTAATGGAACGGAAGAGGTTGATGTTTACCCATCGAGCGGTCTTCGTCGCCGTTTCCTGCACTTTGTCACTTGTGCGGTTGTTTGTTGTTATAGTAGTGCTGATGAGTTGAGTGAGAGCTCAGATATCCCCCCGGCGATGCGATGCGATGCGAGGCGCCGGCCGTCGCTTTCTCACTCTGGTCTGAACTCTGAACGTCCACTCGTCTTTGACCTGCAATCCGCTGCCACACGCGCACAAGCACAAGCCCCACCATGCATCCTTTTTTTTGGAGTGACTCCTCCGTGTGTACGTATGTCAGCCCGCGCGTCTCCGATCAGCGCACCATCGACAGACAACGACGCTTTTCAATTTCGTTCGTTCCATCATCGATCTCGCAAGAGGGCGACCACCCAAATCGAGGGGTTGTTTGGTTGCTAGCCACACCTTGCCACACTTTACCTTAGGCAAGTTTGACCAAGTTGGCAAGTGTTTGGTTGATGACTAAGCTTAGGTAAGATTCTTGTAGGCTCCACATGTCATAGAGTAGAAAAAGTGTGGCAAGATTACCAAGAGCATGGCAAAGTGTGGCAACCAATTTGTTTGCCACACTTCTTGTGGGTTGCCACACTTGCCTAAGGTTAGTTGTGGTAAACTATGGCTAGCAACCAAACATGCCCCGAAACGGCATCATTGCAGTGCTGCTCGGTGCGGGGGACACGCGCAAACCGCTGACGGGGACGCTAACGTCCGTGGTCCGTGGTACGTACTGTACGTGGTACCCCCAACCCATCTTTGTCGTCGTCGTGCCCCTGTTTTAGCGTGGAGTGCGGCGACCTGAACTGAACTTGAACCGGGACCGTAAAAACTCTGGACTTCAGTCTTCACCTGCTGCGTGCGTACTTTCGCATCAAATTCCGTTCGCCTTTCCGCTTTTAAGCGCGCTTCGAGCGTCATTACACCAGCAAATCAGAAAATGCAGATACGGCTCCGTTCGGTCGAGCTTTAATTTATAGTACAAATCACTCGTAGAACCTCTGACAACAAATCATCCAAAACTATTTAAAATCCTTGGCGAAATAGAGCCACAGTACTTGCTGGTCATAGCAGTTGGGGGGCGATTAAAGGTCACATTGCAAAGAAGATTTCACTGCACCATCGGCTCTGTTCACCTGAGCTGTGAACCAGTTTTAATCAGTATAAATCGATCATAAAACATTTTTTTTCTCTCATACAAATCGATCGTACGAACGAGGAGAAAGAAACTGCTTTCTTTAAATACTGCAGAAAAAGAGCCATCCAATTGTTACTCTTGTCATTGCCCATATAGACTAGAGAACAAGTATGCTAGCGTAGAAACAGCGTTGTTCAGTGGGACTTATAAACTGTCTGATGAGCTGAAACGACGGACTGATTTTTTATGAGAGAAAAAAAAAACATTATTTTATGACTGATGTGTACGAATTGAAGCTGGTTTATAGCTTCAGCCTGCGGAGCGGAAGACTGCAGCCGCGCTTTCCTATTTCATCATGAAATTTTGTCCCTGCTTACGATTACTACTGTCGACCAGCACAATCGCGTCAACGACCCGGCAGGTTGCGGGGGAGCCCACACGGAGTTGGCTTTTGAGACATTATTGTGGGCGAGAGCGACCAAAATGGCCGCCGCAGCCACCGTAGCCGATGCCAGCTGAATCTATTCTGGGCCACGTTTGTCAAGGCCAGTATGAGCATGAGCAGTACGGCAGGCAGTAGAGCTTCCGCCGAGTCTTGTCTCCGCCTCCACTCAAAAAGTCGGGTCAAATCAAGGAACGTGACCGAGTGAGGATGATCGGAGAAATCTTTGCGGCATGCATGATGCCACACTTGCCATTAGCTAGCGTTCCGGTTTCCCTGCATGTCCGTCCGTCCGTCCGTCCACGTTACGGACTCTTTTGTTTTTTCATACGTTCACAGCGTAGCTGCTTGAAACTAGGACTGGCTAGCTGACTAGCAGTACGTAGATCGCAAAAGGAAAAAGGGACTAGCTAAGCTAGCGGTACATGTAGCCTGTTGTAGGTTAGACTTTCTGATGCCTTTTTTCTCTGTTGGAAATTCGACCGGCTTTGTTTCCTTTGTAAACTGTAGTAAGTAGAACGTTTTCATTCTTGTCAAGATTAACTAGAAATTGCTGGAGAGTAACTATCTTTTACTCCCTCCATTCCAAATTCCAAATTATAAGACGTTCCAAGAATCTTGGAGAGTCAAAGTTTTTCAACTTTGACCAAAATTATAGAGAAAAATATAAAGATTTATACCATCAAATATACATATTATGGAAATATAACTAATGGAGAATATAATTGCACTTAGTTGATATCATAAATATTATTATCTTATTATATAAATTTGGTCAAAGTTGAAAAACTTTGACTCTCCAAGATTCTTGGAATGTCTTATAATTTGGGATGGAGGGAGTACTTGTTGATTGACTCTGCTTTCTTCGTGCATGGTACAGTAAGAAGTCAGAGCCAAGCAAATAAAATCGGGCCAAACGCGAGCCGCCCTTCAAATCACAAGTGTTGGATCGGACAAATGGCATCGAAAGTTAGCATGGGCAAGGACCTTAGCATCCGAGACACGTCCCTCGTCATCCAGCACGACTTCATGTCTATCAACGATTGCACATTTAAGTACACGACGTCCACAATAGGAAAAAAAAAAGTAGAGAAATGCTATCCAATAATCGGGGGCGTGTCCTCTCTCTCCGGCCTCTCCCTCTCTCCTTCTTCTTTAAATCCAACGATCTTAGAAAGGGAAGACAGGCCAGCCAGACGTGAAGACGACAACAGACTATGCTAGGATCCTGGCGGTCAGGTCCTGATGAAGGCGCCCATGGCCGGAGCTTGCCGTAGAAAGAGGGTAGAGGAGACGAAGAAGGCCACCGCAGCCGCGGTGAGGCGACGGGTGGCGGTTGGCAAAAAAGGAAGAAGAACGGTTAAAAAGTTTAAGTGCTTCCTACCGGCAAAACGATCGAGTGCTAGGTAGTAGACACTTGCGGAAAAATTCAACTCTGATTCGTTGGCACGAGTTGGGGCCATGAGAATATAGGCCACGTTCACTTTCCAAAAAGTACCCAATTTTTTTTCAAGATTTTCCATTAGATCAAATTTTTGGATGCATACATGGAGCATTAAATGTAGGTAAAAAATAACTAATTATGCTTTTAATATCTCCATATCGAGACGAATCTTTTTGAGTCTAGTTAGTCTATGTTTGAACAAATTTTAGCAAATAACAACGAAAATGATAAAAAAACTTTTCTCCAAAAATTTTGGGGTCTGAACGAGGCCATACTGTGCTACCATTACCAGCATCTTACCCATGTTGTAACTAAAGAGCCTCTTTTCGGAGAAAGAACGAGTTCAATGAATTGGTGCTATCCTCTCCATGAACAACATGTATATACCCTATATGGTAACGCATCAGTGGGGCCTAGACAAAGGCATGCACGTCGGAGCTCTAGTCTCATTTGAAAACCGAAAACAAAGCACATGCAAGCAATTATATCGGTGACAAAGTCACCTTACATATAGACGATATATTGATATTTTTCATAGGCTATATATTTGGTGAGACCTAATATATCAAGAGAGTTGTCATAAAAGGATACAACTATATATATATATATATATATGATTTGAACAAATCAAACTAGCTTAGTTTTGACTAAGTTTATAGGAAATAGTAGTATTTATGACTCTAACTAGCTATATTTGCTACATAATATATTTCATAACTAATGGTACTTATTTTGTATCGTAAAAGCCTAGTATTTTAATATGCATATGGTGGGTAAACCGAATGCGTCCTGCGGTGAGACCCTAATATTTTATCATACCTATTCTACGTTATCACACACATGTGAAGTTTTTGTACTTGTGTTAGGTAGGGATGAAAACGGACCAAAACGGTCGGAAAAACTCCTCTCCCATTTCAATTTCTATACTTTTTAGCAGAAATAGATTGGACTTGCGATAAAAATAGATAGGGATATACGGAAATACAAAAACAAACAAATGCGGATAAAGAGTTGAAAAATTAAGTTAGAATACTATGATCAAATATTTTCTCGAGTAAACACGAATAAAGTCACAAAATAATATACATGTACAAAGTTATAGGTCCAATATTCACTAGCATGTCTTTGTGTCAATATATTAACATGTATAATTGATGATTAGAAGGTCCATGAATACACCAATTTCTAGACATATCTCACATAGATTTAAAATAAGATAAAAAATAGAATAAATACGAGTCAGTTCTAGATATAAACGAGATTTGGTGGAAACAAACGGAAAACCCCTCTCTCAGGATCCCACAAATAAGGAAACCGACGGAACAAAATAGAAATCAGAACGAATCGAAACAGAATTTTTTCTGTCTGTTTTCAACATTGTAGGTCGACCGTGGATTTCGAGCATCCATTATACTCCATTGCACAAGGAATTTATCACCATACGCATGATTGCATTACACTACTAGAGAACAGGCCTTTGGATGATCTATCAACTGAGCTTTAGTCTCGGTAAAATTTTGCGTCCGGGGCTAAAGACCTTTAGTCCCGGTTGGTAACACCAACCGAGACTAAAGGTGAATCTTTAGCCCCGGTTGGTATTACCAACCCGGACTAAAGGTCATGAACCTTTAGTCCCGGTTGGTAACACCAACTGGGGCTAAAAGGACCTTTAGTCCCGGTTGACCGGGACTAAAGGTCCTTCCCAAGTGGATTCAAAAGGATAACGTCCAGAACTGTATCACGTGGGTTGTGTAGCTCAGTTGGTAAGCGCGCCTGAGGCTAGATGTGCTGAGTTCGAATCTCACACAACACATATTTATTTTTCCTCCCTGGACCTTTAGCCCCGGTTGAAAGCACCCGGGGCTAAAGGTCTGGGCCTTTAGTCCCGAATTCTTAGTCCCGGTTGGAATACCCGGGACTAAAGGCTCATTTCGCCCGGGACTAAAGGCTCTTTTCTGTAGTAGTGTTAACCTGCATAGAAAATTGAGAACACAAGAAAAATGTAAGGTCAATCTCAATGGGAGTTTCATTTGTATTAAATATGGTGCCACATAAGCGATTTTGATGACATGACAATGTATTTAAGAAGAGAGATGAAATGAAACTCTCTTGACACGAATATCAACTCTATATGAGTCATGAAATTTAATGTCTATGAAACTTTAGAATGAAACTCTCACTCTCAATGAGGAGTTTCATTCAAGTTTTATTTTCTCTCATATGACATGGCAGTCTTGGAAACACCAAAATGAAACTCACCATTGAAATTGGCCTAATAGTGTTCTTCTTGATTTTAATGCAGTACCTTCATATTTTGACATTTTTTCAACCCACGAGAGCGCTAGCCGATGACGCAAACAGTCCTCAACGGCACATGACCAAGGCAGGCCACAAGTTGGTCTGACCAAACAAGTGTGGAAGTTTTCTGCCTTTGCAAAATGAACGGACAACGGGAACCGGGGATTTTCCAAGAGAAATGTGCGTCGTACTGACTTTACGCAGGTTATTATCGAAATAATTGCCTATATAACGGGAATAAAACATGTTCGGGTTGAAATTTCCACCTAGATCTGCGTAATAAAGGCGGATACTGTAGGTGTAGACTTGCATGATCAGTCCTGCCTAGTAACCCATCCCATCACTCGGAGTTGGTCGTCGTTTGATTTTTTTTTTATTTACGGTAAAGCAGATTGACTTTTATCGCTAAGGTGTGTTTCCTACCCCTCACTACTGGAAACTAAAAAAAATCCTGTCGGTTTGAGACCAACCGACAGAAAAATTATGAATTTTTTGTCGGTAACTCGAAACTGACAGAGAAATATGGAAATCGACAAAATAAATTATTTTTTTTGTCGGTTTTATGCAACCAACAAAAAAAATTGTTATTTTCCTGTGTGTCCAGCTAGTACCGAGAGAAAAATTAATTTGGTTGGACGATAAGAATGAAACATAGTCGCTAACCTGGGCCTGGGCTGCGCCGACCTTTCAAATGGCCTAAAAATAGACGTTGTGTGCGGGCAAGCGTATATAAGAGGCGCGCAACAAACCCTAGACCGCACCCTCCCTTCCTCCTCTCATCTCCCAGCCGCCGCACCCTCACTGCTCTCTCTCTCTCTTTGCGCAAGGCTCAGGCGACGACACGACCCAGACACGGCAGAGCGGACCCCGAGCGACGACGCGACACCGAGGCTGCGGCACGGCCTCGACGTGGCGGCGCGCACCTCGAGCGGGGGCGCGGCGCTGAGGCGACGACGTGGCCCCGACGCGACGACGCTACTCCAAGGTGGCTGCTCGCACCTCGCATGGTGTTAACACCAGATTTTCGCACGCACGAAGAATGACAAGAGGGCCCCAGTTAGCAGTGAAGGAAGCATTCAGTAAACGGACAGGCGGTCGGCTAGTCTTCGGGATTCGACAAATGCCTACATGGTTGGTTGTCTTGAGAGATGGCGACTTCATTCGGGAAGTAAAGGAGGCTTGCACGAGAAGGTATATGACGATGGAAGACGCTGGAACAATGGGAATAATAATTATCTTTCCAAAGTTCGTTGTATAAGTCGTAATCATTTAGGATTCATGTCTTGTCCGGGGTATAAATATAAACTCTCGACCATTGTAAAACTGTTCACAACCACATCAATACAAACCGGCCCCGTGTCATCTTCGAGTCCCTAAGTCGTGTCGTCGAGTCCTTCGAGAGGAATCATCGATCCGTCGACCTCCGTAAGTACCGACAACCTTGCTATCATGTCTAGTATCATGCGGTGGATTTAGATATGATGCAAGTAGTCTCGTATGTTAAGCTTAGTATCGTGCGGCGGATTTAAGCTTGTGACGGGAAATTTTTGCTTATGCCTTGTATCGTGCGGCGGATTAAGTCATGAGTAAAAATAGTTATCGGCTCTGTTAGATTTGGCAGATGTAATAGATTTATCAAGTTATCATGTGTTATATGTTTTATTCATTTAATTCGTACAACACCTTTTGCCCAATCTAGATTGATCTTCGTTCGGCCTTGTTGCACGAGTTTTGTTTGTGCTTTGCTGATTATAAGATCATAATGGTCGAACTGACTTTCAATCTAGATTGTTACATGTCGTGGGTTCATGCATGTCAATCATGTTTAGGCTTTGATAGAGCTGGGTGTCGTGCGGCAGGTGCAGGTTTTAGATCAGTTTAACCATGCTTGGCTTGTATGTTTCTTATTCATGGACCCCAGTTTGGCTAGTTTGCCGATTCTGGTTAAGGTTACACGAGTAATGAGTTTTTATAGGTCTGTCCAGATGTATGTGTGTTTTTAGCTTCTTCTAATTAGATCGTATCATGCGGTGGATTAATCTAATTATAAGGAGTGGTGTAGATTTATAGCAAGTGGTATCATGCGGTGGATTAGCTTTGCTTGAATTTACATCTGACGGGTTTATGAAGGCTAGACGTGCGGCAGACTAGCTGGATTAGCCTATGCATATGTCATCTGAATAGATTTGTATTTACAAATTGCCTTTCTATCTTCTTGTTACTTATGCGTTCGGCATTCAATATGTTCACAAGCTTTTTCTTTTATACTTGCCGAATGACATTATAAATCCGTTCCGACAAACAGCTTCTATAGCTGTGTGCCGTCGTGATTGGCTTTTAAAGCCGTACATATGGAACTGTCTGGTCTCACCCGACATGTTCCAAGGTATTCTCATACTTTTATCTCTTGTTGGTTTTCAGGTCAAACCGACTGGCACGTCTCCGGATTCAGTACGCTCCAGGCACCCGATTGAAGCCAGCCTCGTTCGGCTTGTTGTGTGCCTTGACGCGAGGTGTCACGTTTTGCGTCAACACACTTTTTGGCACGCCTGGTGGGACCACTATATTTCAGAATGTTTGAAATCGAGGACAACCCGATTGATGGAAACGAAGGAAAATTGGGTCAGAGCTTTATGTCAGCTGATAAGTTAGAAGAAGTAGATATTGGTGATGGAATTGAGGCAAGGCCGATATATATCAGTGCAAATTTGGATTCAGAATATAGACTAGAGCTAATAAATCTTTTAAAGAAGTTCAAGGATTGTTTTGCGTGGGATTACACGGAGATGCCCGGATTAGATCGTTCTATTGTTGAACATCGGCTACCGATCAAACCTGGGTATCGTCCTTACAAGCAACCTCCTCGAAAAATTTTCAAGGAAGAAGTGTTAGCCGACGTAAAGAAAGAAGTTGAGAGATTGTTGAAAGCAAATTTTGTTCGGCCATGTCGGTATGCAGAGTGGATCTCAAATATAGTTCCGGTGTACAAGAAAAATGGAAAGATGAGAGTCTGCATTGATTTTAGAAATCTCAATAAAGCTACTCCAATGGACAGTTACCCGATGCCGGTTGCCGAACTGCTTATTGACGCAGCAGCTGGTTACGAAGTCATCAGCTTTATGGATGGTAACGCTGGGTACGACCAAATCTTCATGGCAATAGAGGACATTTCAAAGACAGCTTTCAGATGCCCTGGTCATATCGGGTTGTTTGAGTGGATTGTTATGACATTCGGTTTAAAGAATGTCGGTGCAACTTATCAACGAGCTATGAATTACATCTTTCACGAATTGATCGACAAAGTTGTAGAGATTTATATTGATGACGTAGTCGTGAAGTCCAGGAACCATGGAGAGCATTTATCTGATTTAAGGAAAACTTTAGAGTGCACAAGGAAGCATGGTTTGAAGATGAACCCGAACAAGTGTGCTTTTGGAGTTTCAGCAGGAGAATTTTTGGGGTTTTTAATTCATAAAGGAGGAATTGAGGTCGGAAAGAAAAGCATGGAAGCAATAGACAAAATCGGTCCCCCGACCAACCTTACTGAGTTACAATCGTTGCTTGGCAAGATTAATTTTGTAAGGAGATTCATATCCGGTTTATCCGAAAAAGTCTTGCCTTTTTCTCCGTTGCTGAAGCTTAGGAAAGATCAAAAATTCGTATGGGGTGACGTACAACAGAAAGCTTTCGATGAAATCAGGGAATATATGAAGGCACCGCCAGTACTAATACCTCCTCAGTTTGATAAGCCCTTCAAATTGTACGTGTCAGCCGATAAACTGACGATAGGGTCGGCTCTTATGCAAGAATTTGAAGGAAAAGAAAGAGTCATAGCTTACCTTAGCCAAAAACTATTAGATCCAGAAACGAGGTATTCGGCTACAGAGAAGCTCTGTCTGTGTGTATATTACTCGTGCACCAAGTTTCGGCATTACTTGTTAAATGCCGAATGTATAATAATTTCTGAGTTCGACGTGATAAAACATATGTTGTCAATGCCTATTCTGAGTGGAAGAATCGGCAAGTGGATTTTAGCGTTGTCAGAGTTTGATTTAAGATACGAATCGGCAAAGGCAGTAAAAGGACAAGTTATTACCGATTTTGTTACTCATCATCGCGGTCCTTCTGCTAGCATGGTGAATATTGCACCTTGGACGTTGTTTTTCGACGGCTCGTCCTGCAGCAAGGGTAGTGGTGTTGGCATTTTCTTAATTTCTCCACAAGGGTTAACCTTCAAATATGCTATCCCCATTGAGTTCAATGTTACCAACAATCAGGCGGAATATGAAGCTTTACTCAGAGGGCTACGACTTCTTGTGGAGGTGAAAGCCATTGCTGTTGAGATCTTCGGGGATTCTGAGATAGTCATCAATCAGCTGATTGGTCAATACGAATGTAGAAGTGATGTATTGAGAGAATATTATGAAGAATGTCAAGAACTTCTAAAGTGTTTCCAAACGGCGACTTTACATCATATCCCTAGGGGGCATAATGAAGAGGCAAACAAATTAGCTCAAACTGCTTCGGGATACCAAGAAGATCAAAAGGTTCTTGCTTTGGATGGAAATCGTGTGGTTGATGATTGGAAAAGAGAAATTACTGATTACTTGAGGAATCCGTCACAAAAGGTTTCTCGAAAACTCAGATATAAAGCTATCAGGTTCACGCTTCTCGACGATCAGTTGTACTACAAATCCATAGATGGGGTGCTCCTGAAGTGTCTGAGCCCAGAAGAAGCCAAGAAGTTGATGTATGAAGTACATGAGGGGTTATGTGGTGCACATCAGTCGGCCTACCGAATGAAATGGATAATAAGAAGAACCGGTTATTTTTGGCCAACTATGCTTGAAGATTGTTTTGAATATTATAAAGGATGTCAAGATTTTCAAAGATTCGGGAATGTTCAAAGAGTTCCAGCATTGGCTATGAATCTGATCATTAAGCCGTGGCCGTTTAGAGGATGGGCGATAGATCTGATTGGTCAAATTCACCCTCCTTCTAGTAAAGGACACAAATTCGTGTTATTGGCTACAGATTACTTTACCAAGTGGGTTGAGGCCGTACCTTTGAAGAAGGATACGTCAGAAAACATGATTGATTTCGTCAAAGAGCATATAGTCCACAGATTCGGGATCCCTCAAACTATAACCACGGATCAGGGGACTCAGTTCACATCGACCGAATTTTGTGGTTTTGCTGAAGAAATGGGAATCAAGCTGTGTAACTCTTCTCCTTATTACGCACAGGCCAATGGTCAAGCGGAAGCATCAAACAAGATTATGATTAAGATTATCCAGAAGAAGATTGATGAGAAACCGAAAAGATGGCATTCGGTTTTAAATGAGGCATTATGGGCTTACCGAATGGCGTGTCATGGGTCTACTCAAGCATCTCCTTACGAATTGGTTTATGGACATTGTGATGTGTTGCCATGGGAGTTACAATCGAATTCAAGGTGAGTTACATTGCAGAATGAATTGAAAGAAAAGGATTATAAAAGTTTGATGATGGATGAACTAGAAGATTTGCATTTAATTCGTCTTAAGGCACTAGAGAATATAGAGAGGAACAAATTGCGCGTTGCCAGGCATTATAACAAAAAGGTCAAGGAAAAGTGCTTTGAAGAGGGGGATTTAGTTTGGAAGGTTGTACTGCCGATCGGGACGAAAGACAAAGCGTTCGGTAAATGGTCTCCAAATTGGGAAGGTCCTTTTCGAATAGTGAGGCATGTGCCTGGCAATGCATATATTCTGAGGACTTTGCTGGGAGAGGAGTTTTCTAGAGCAATCAATGGGAGGTTTCTTAAGAAGTTTCATCCCAGCATAGAGGTCGGGGCATGAAAAATCATATGCAATGAATTAGCCGATGAGAGACATCGCCTTTAGTGGAAAAATGTTTGAACAGCCGACATGATATGTGTCGCCTTTAGAGCAAAAATATTAGTCCAACCAAATAAAGATAATATCGTGCGAGGGTTTTGTTTTCGGCAATTCAAGAAACGGAAATCACAGACAAACGTTTTTTGCGGATGCAGATGTTTCACAAAAGGATGATAGTTTTGTTGCGAGAGGCTCCTAGGTACAAACTATTCATCAAACAACCTGTTCAAGACAGATTGAGCGTCAGAATCCTGGGCAAGCACGGTCGCATGATCTTCATAACTCTCCAGGAGATCCTCAATGTCCTCTGGAAGCTCGCCACCATGGAAGCCGGTCGGCATGACGGAGAAGTCCTCGTGCGACTGGGTGGACATTGTCGCCAGCCCCAGGGCAACGTCGTGGTGTATGCCATGGATGGCAACTTGATCGACACGGCCGTCCGCATCATCAAGACGAGCCTCCACGGTTTCCCCCCGGGCGTTCACCTTGTCGGCCACCCTGGTTCCAGCAATCTTCAGACGCTCAACCTCTGCAGATAGTGCTGGACAAAAGGAGAATATATCAGAAAGACGGACCCGATTAAGAAAGGGGGAAATCGGACGGAGGTTTTATTAACCTGAGATTGCATCGCAGAATTGTTTCCGCTGGTCTTCCCAGTCGAGTTGGTCGATGCCGTACTGCTTGGAAACTTCGCCCAGCTCTTCTCGGGCCTTGTCCCTTTCTTCCTTGAAACGGCGGGAGTCACGGTGGCTCCACCGGTCGGAGTAGGAGGAATTTGAGGAGGAACCCGAAGAGCCAGAGGGGTTGGAGGGCCTAGATGATGGAGTACCAGGCCGGAGAAGATGGCTTTGGCTGCTGGTAATGAATCTTATACTAAGAGCAAGAAGGAGAAATCAAAATCGAAACGATGGGCAAACAGAGAAATGTGGATTGCAAGGGGGCAGGATAACTAATGTTTACCCATAGTGCTGGCGTTGCGATGCTCGGCTGCCCTCCGCTTCCCCTTCGGCAGGACGCTTGCCACGGTCGTCGCTGGTCGCCATTCCTGCAGGACTAGGGTTTTTTCGGGGCTAAACTGACAAAAGGAGGTGAAGAAACGAAGATGAGAATGTGCAGCTGCAGGTGCTAGTCAAAGTACTAGAAACGGTTTACTTATAAGCCAGGGGAAGAGTTGTGGCGAAGTTAACGGGGTAGCGAAATAAAGAATGCCAAGCGACGGAATAGGGTTTTCCTTTTCAGATGGGCCGTTTCTGCTGGGCCGGCTCGGTTAGATTGAATGCCATTCGGTTGTCTTCTTGAGTTCTTCAGGCAAGGGTTCATTCGGTCATTAGGAAGTGAAAACAATCAGCTATACTTTGTTACGGGAAGTTTAAAGGAGAAGAGGCTGATTGCATAAAGGTATAAAAATATAGAGACAATTCTTGCAAAGACAAAAACACGATATGCTCAGCTTATTACAAGATCAATGTTTACTCATCCAGAAACTGATTGATTGCTTTTATGGCCTCAGCCCTGATTCGGCTGACAGTATCAAATGCCTTCTTATCTTCGTCTTCAGATTTTTGGATTTTGGATAATTTGGCTTTGGTTTGTTGATCTTCTTTGAAAGCCGAAGTTATCTTTAACAAAGATGCTTCTATGACCTTCGGCAGATCAGCTATATGAGCCCTGTGAGATTGGATTTTAGTATTCAGATTGGCTAGCTGGGCTTCTAGTTTGTTTTTGTCCTCCTCCATGGCTTTCAGTTCATACTCCAAAGTTGCCAAGGAAGTCTTTGCAGTTTGAACGTTAGAATGCAAATTTCTAAGCTCCAACTTCGTCAAAGATCTATTGTTTTGTAGGGCAGTCTTGGATGACATGTTTTTAGTTGCCCTCCTTATCATGCCAATGAAGTTGTCAAGGCGAGCTGCGGATTCCAAATGGGTCAGAATAATAGGAGGGATGTCTTCATCGATGAGCTCGAGGGTGTCCCTTATTTGATCTGCATCCTGGACCAGATTGATGGTGTCCTTATTCAATAGGACGATTATTTCCCTTAACCGAGCTTGATTTTCCTTTGACAAAGTCTGTCGGGAAGTATTTTCTTCACCTTTCTCAGTAATGTAATCCTTGACAGGGAAAGAATAACTCATGGTCGGCTCTTTGGTGTTTTTCTGAGGAAGGAGAAAGGAGTTAGCTGACTAAGTGTGTTTAGTGAAAACAATGTAATTCGAGGACGAAGCTTGCCTGTTGAGCTGATTGATCATCGGGAGACACTGCGCTTTGGCTTGTTCGAGGACTTTGTTGAATAATCAAGGGAGGTGGACTTGGAATATCATCAGGAGACGGCTCTGCTTCCAGTTCTTTTAGGATATTATCTGTTTCAAGTAATGGCTTGAGCATATGACGACAGGAAGAAGGATGGCCGAGCATATTACCTATAGTCCCCATCAGTTTCTTCATCTCTCAAAATTTCAGAAGATTTCGGGTCTTCGGCCCCGTCTTGGATGTTTCTTGTAAAAGCTTCAAGGGATAGTTCGGTAGTTGCTGGAGTGTTGCTGGATTTCAGAACCTTGACCTGTGGCTGCAGCAAATGACAAAACGTAGATTTGATCAGATTTGTTGTCAGATAAAATTGAGTAGCATTAGATGGTAATTCGCACCTTGGGAGATGGTTTTGCCCTTTTGGTCCTTGTTTTATTGGATAAAGAGTCAGTCTCGAATGCTTTTCTCTTGCCTTCTCCTCCTGGGAACATAATGGTTGAAGTTGCGGGGATCTTCATGAAGCTGTTCAGGTTTGGAGCATCGAAGCCAAGAGCAGGATTGGGTCCAGCCTGATAATATTGGATCGCTTTGGCAGGAGGTGTAGGCTCGGGATCCTGCGTATGGCCGGATGTTAGAGAAGGGTTGGATTCAAGAGCGGAGAATGACAGGAGTAATGAAATTACCTCGTTGTCGGAAGCAAAATCGGGTTGTAAGCTCTGGCATAAGAGGTGAACTGGTACATTATCTACTATCCCAAATGGAGATGGTTTATATGTTGGTAGCTCCCATCCTAATTCAAAGACTTTTTTTGGCCATTATCCCTTCTGTGATTACTTCTCTGGGTCTTATTATTGTTGAGAAGAAAAATCTGGGGGGCAACTGACCGCATCCTAGTTGTCTGGCTACTGCGTTTGGGTAATAGAATTCATAAGTGGATTGCACTAATCTCCCATGGTGAAATTCGGCTGGCAAAACGCAGGGCTTGATGAAAGAATTGAAGATGTCAATAGATGTTTGATCTGCACAGCCGGATTCATAGTTGAACTTGCAAGGAAAAGTCAGGTTTTCATTCTCTCTGTAAGGAAGCCAGAGTACACTGCTGAAGCCTTGGAAAAATAACTTGAAAATATGGCCAATGTCCATGTCAACGCTGATGGATGATGCTGCTTCTCCATAAGTTTGGCAGGCTTTAACTCTCGTCGATTGGCCTTCGGCGTAGTTGATTGAGGGGAAACTCAGGTTGAGCAGGCTCACGGACACTATCTGATGCATATATAGTTGAAGCCACATCTGAACTAGCCACCAGGGACCATTCACATAAGAAATCTCTCTGCCTGTATACATCTGAATGGTGATCTGAGGCATCATGTGATAAACAGACCCCAGGAGGTATTTGCCTAGTGGAATTTGGGTGCCTGCAGATAAATCTTCGACCATTACCATGTGGTTTAAAGTAGGTTCATTAGACTTTCCACAGAAGATGAATCTGCATAGCCACATGTTCATAAAGGCTTTCAGTTCTTTGTTAGAGACAGTACTGGACGGTTCCATATAAGTCTGAATATATTTAGCCCATCCACAACCAGAGCTGACGGCTCTCTGATTGCTTTTGTTCTTGTATTTGTATGGATATACTGGTAAGGTTATGTTCAGACCAGTCATCATAAAGATGTCAGCTAAGGTAATAGCCATCATACCATGGCCAAAGATGAAAGCATTGGTGGCATTAGACCAGAAGTGAGAAGCTGCTATCAGGAGGGAATCGTTTCTAGGTGTTTCTGATAGAGATAATTCCAGACAATGACCGATATCTTGGTTTTCCCAATGACTGCTGCTTTTTTCAAACATCCTCCGATACCAATTTCGTCATCCGACAATTGGGGGAAAAGGCCAGTTCTTGAAGGTGTTCGGCCAGTGACTCGGTGAAATGATTCCAGATTTAAAGGGAATTCTTTGGGTTTCTTTCTCGATAATCTCTGTCGGGTCGGGATTTCCCATTAGGCCAAGGAGATAGGAGTCAGGATTAACAGCATAAGGGATCAGGATTTGGTTTTTATATTCCTTCAAAAGTAGCAAATGGGAAGAGAAAATGAGTCAAAAGAAGGAACTAGAAGAAGATTACTGAATATGTGAAGTTTACCTCTGGGATCTCGTCTTGGGTCGCCATCAAGGGTTCGAAGTGGAATCGGCTGCGCGAAGGTTTGAATTTCTCGAACGGCGGCTATAGTGCTAATGGGCGAAAACCTAGAGGAGGGAAGAAGCTTGTGAGCAATTTCGGAATAAAATCGACTTCTATCCCGAAATTGAGGGGGCATGTGTTAACACCAGATTTTCGCAAGTACCGGCAACCTTGCTGTCATGTCTAGTATCATGCGGTGGATTTAGATATGATGCAAGTAGTCTCGTATGTTAAGCTTAGTATCGTGCGGCGGATTTAAGCTTATGACGGGAAGTTTTTGCTTATGCCTTGTATCGTGCGGCAGATTAAGTCATGAGTAAAAATAGTTATCGGCTCTGTTAGATTTGGCAGATCTAATAGATTCATCAAGTTATCATGTGTTATATGTTTTATTCATTTAATTCGTACAACACCTTTTGCCCAATCTAGATTGATCTTCATTCGGCCTTGTTGCACGAGTTTTGTTTGTGCTTTACTGATTATAAGATCATAATGGTCGAACTGACTTTCAATCTAGATTGTTACATGTCGTGGGTTCATGCATGTCAATCATGTTTAGACTTTGATAGAGCTGGGTGCCGTGCGGTAGGTGCAGGTTTTAGATCAGTTTAACCATGCTTGGCTTGTATGTTTCTTATTCATGGACCCCAGTTTGGCTAGTTTGCCGATTCTGGTTAAGGTTACACGAGTAATGAGTTTTTATAGGTCTGTCCAGATGTATGTGTGTTTTTAGCTTCTTCTAATTAGATCGTATCATGCGGTGGATTAATCTAATTATAAGGAGTGGTGTAGATTTATAGCAAGTGGTATCATGCGGTGGATTAGCTTTGCTTGAATTTACATCTGACGGGTTTATGAAGGCTAGACGTGCGGCAGACTAGCTGGATTAGCCTATGCATATGTCATCTGAATAGATTTGTATTTACAAATTGCCTTTCTATCTTCTTGTTACTTATGCGTTCGGCATTCAATACGTTCACAAGCTTTATCTTTTATACTTGCCGAATGACATTATAAATCCGTTCCGACAAACAGCTTCTATAGCTGTGTGCCGTCGTGATTGGCTTTTAAATAAACTAGGAGCATATTTAGTTCCAAGCTGTAAAACTATATTATAGATGTTCGAGTATTTTTCTATTGTTAAAGTTAAAAGTATAGCTTACAACAAAATTAAAACACTCTAGATTTTGAGAGAGAGAGAGGACCTATAGCAAATCGTTTTGAGTTTGAACGCTGAAAATTTTCATATAGTTTTGAGGATGTAAAACTTGCAAACAACCTCTCCCCTTTAAAAATGCCCATATATGATGAGTGTCATGTATTAATGAGTCTGTTCCTCATTACAACATGCACGGATCTAGTTTAACCCTATATTTGCGAGGAGCTTCTAGCCCAACCAAGCTGTCCACGTCACCTCAAATAATTCTGGCCACTCAATCTCGCGTCCAACGGTCCGGATCGCTCGAAGCGGATTTAGCCGAGAGCGGCTTCTTCTGCTTCTCATCGTTTTCTCTAGCTCATTCATTTCTTCTCCGGCTTCTCATCGGGATCCCGGGAAACAAATATATACGGGCCTCAGCTTCAGCTTCACCTTTCAGTTGCTTCTTCTGTCCCCCTCCTCTCTCTCGCGTCTCTCTCCCGACGCACGGAGCGGCGGCGCCCTCGGCACGCGACGCCGCTCGTCCGCTCCGTCAGTGCTCATCCCCAGCTACGGAGTGGCGCAGCTGGACCACGCCAGTGCTCGCCACCGCGGCAGCCCACCTTCGTCGTCTCCTCCTCAAGGTACGCGGACACCCAACCCAACCCTAGCTGCCTCCTCCTCGCCGTCGTTGCTCCCCGGCGAGGTCGAGCGTCGTGGCTGCCTCACCGAGTCAGCGGACCTCGAACCAGCACGTCGACCTGGGCAGACGGCCCCCCGCCACGGCCTCGCTACCCTAGGGTTTGGTCATTCGTCGTCACGTGCAGGGGCCATGCCGTGCAAGCGCTAGCAGCCCCTGTGGTGGCCGCCTCTGTTTGTGTCCGCTCAACAGATTCGAGTTTAGATGCCATAGCTTTTCCCCTCTTCAGATTCAGTTCAATGTAATAAATTAAGTCTCTATTATTGCTTTTCCCTCGTTGTTCAAGTTCATTTCACATGTTCATACCTTGATTTGGTGGCCCTATGATATTTCAGATGTACGTTGCTGCATAGCATTAGTACTGCACGTCAGGCTGATGCTCCGCCTCTCTACGGCTGTAGCATGTACAGATAGCGTTTGAGATATATGAACTAATATAACTAGAGTATGCATCTTTAGATTCATTTATACTATTTCACGGAGATCTTACTTTGTATTGTATGAGTAACTATATCATGTTGGCATTACGATGTACTGTCTTGGTATAAAGCAGGTTGTTCTTGGTTGCTGCCTGTAGATTTATATATAGGATATAGAATAAGAAATAGCTCAATTGAAAGACTGCTATTTTTATATATTGTTATTATTGGTTATCACGATGTGTTCATAGAATGCTGGAATTGATAGTCAAGCTCTTAGAGCTGGTAACAACACAATTATTATGCACGTTATTGCTGCTTCATAAACCTCCAAAGGTAAAAAAACGCTCCTTGACAGTTTTTCTTTTTTCTACAAGAGCATTTTAGTTTGATCCTAACTTGAAGAAAAAATTATTGTACATGATGCGATGATGCGATGAAGCAGTACTCATTAAAATACTTGCAGCGAACTTCAAGAAAGAATTATTGTACAAATACTTTTGGATAAGTTAGAATTACTATTTAGATACTTTTAGAGATATTAAGTAACTGATGTCACCTCTTTTATATTGTTTTGATTTCGAAGCCCCTGAGGTCAAAGGAGCAACTTTATTTCCATTTGATCATTTAGACTATCTCCAACAACCAACACCCAAATACAATACCCATTTAAAGTTTAGGTAGCGCTATAGTGAAAAGTTTCAATACTCATTTAACATCTTCTCCAACAATAAGACCTAAAAGAGAATTCTTTCTGTAAATGGGTTCCCAGGAGAGAGGAAACTCATATTTAGGTTATGCCTCTCAGACAACCCAAAATGAGTCTTTTGTATGAGTACTCTGTTGGAGGCTGATTTTAGGTCTCCTGTTACCTATTTTGTGTTTGGGTGCTCATATGGGGTACCTGTTGGAGACAGTCGTTACAAGGCTCAGTAGATTGCAGCATGCATAATTACTCATTAAAATACACAGAATGATTGAAATTGAGCTTTTGTTGTACAGGTTGGATTATATGGTGCTACTTGCGACTACCAAAGTAGACAAACCTAAAGGCATCAATGATTCAAGATCTTTCTGTTCATTATCCAGGCTAATTATATTTTCATATTTTACTTATCAGATTGTTTTCGTAAGGTATGCTAGAAATGGCCTTACTGTTTGTCGTATTTTCCTTCTGAGGGTATGGGATTCATTGACTAATCTAGATGGACCAGGGACACTGAGAGAAGACACACTATTGTTGCCTTGCTAGATTCTACTTCGATTTGTTGTGTACTCTTGTTCCCAGTTACTATAATTAGTGCCTATGTCAGTGACTTTTCAATACCTGCATTATTGGCATCGTGGTCAATTTAAAAATACTACACACATGTGATCAGTTCTACTTTAATTTGTGCGCACTCAATTGGTCCTCCTTAGAGGCCTCCTATTCCTTTATATATTCAAATTTTTTTATTTTATGCCAGCTGTGGGTCTTATTTTTTCTTTACGTGATTCAACAACGAATATGCACAAAATTAGGGAGAATCGCAGCAAATAAAATTGCTTATTTTGAACAGTTTAGATAAATATAAGCCTGTTGTGATTGCTGGAAATTTTGGAGGTCTGATCAAACAAAATTCAAGGTCGATGGACCTAGCAAAAGAAACGTCAACTATATTAAGATCCAAGCAAGGTACATGTTATCTCTCCTTCTCATAGTGTGTAGTTGATAGGTTTTAATGCATCCCTGTTATTTAAAAAATAGTTTCCAAATAGCTTAAAGGGATTTTGTATGAGATATCCATGTTGCTGAGAATGACAGCAAAGACCTGTTAGTAATTAGCTCCCATAACTATAGGGACACAGAAAATAGAGATACAAGTAAGGTGTTGTGCCCACACAAGGTCACTTGCTTCCTCCTCTTCTTTAGTTAAATTAGTTAGTGAGCTTTAAACTGGACTATATTCAGGATGCTAATGTGACATTTTGACTATATTCACACTATCAGGATGCTAATGTGACATTTTGACTATATCCATGTTGCTTTAAACTGGACCATTCTGCTTGCTCGAGTGGTGTGTATATCCCCATGCTTGGGGCTCTTTATATATATGGCTATTTCCTTATTACCAGTAGAGAATAAACGACAGCCAACTTGCATGCTAGCTTATATTGCTGATGGTGCCAGGCAA
Source organism: Coix lacryma-jobi var. lacryma-jobi (assembly GCA_009763385.1). Lineage (NCBI taxonomy): Eukaryota > Viridiplantae > Streptophyta > Magnoliopsida > Poales > Poaceae > Coix > Coix lacryma-jobi. The sequence goes on from CM019827.1 coordinate 15,569,816, forward strand.
GATTGCCTACATTGAAACCTCAATCTAAGTCATTTTATCTGTATATCAGCCACATATTTCCCTTGAGAAAAACACATGGTTAATCATTCATTAACTGCATCTCTTCGGTTTCAGGTCTTCGCATCACTTGTTCACTTGGCAAATGCTGAATGATCTTTGCAAGTACAGCTTGGTCATAATCCTTCGATATAACGATCAAAAAAAAATCCTTCGATATATACCAGTATACCACCGCTTTTAGATTGAGTGTTTTCCAGTCTGTATCCTTGAGTTGGTTTTCAAGTAAGTGTGCCTCCTTACTCAGCTTATTTGATATTATTTGCAGTTGTATCTTAATTGAGTTATTGGCATTATTAAAAATTGGGGAGGTGAAATGGTAATGTGTTTGAGCTTGGCACCATAGCGCTTTCAGAAATTCTGAAAATCATAGGTTAGTTTAAGAAAAAAATATTCTATTGGGAATATCTACTGCCTTGGTTCATGAGTATTGGTATTCTCCACATTATGTGATGTCGATGTTCACCAATGAACTAAAATTTGCTTTCTATAGAATAAAAGCAAATCCAGTTGAAAAAACTATTGTCCTGCTTATTGCACATGATAGTGACTGTTCTAGCACTATGTATAAGACATATTGTTAATGATTCGATCTATGAAACACAAAAAACTAAGTACCTTCGATTCAGCAAGTATGGATTGTTAACCAGAACCATTGGGAGTCCTATACAGACAACACATCTGTGTGGGATGGCTTCAGAGAGCTAGCCATTTAAGAAACCCCGTCTCCTATATTTACAGGCCAATACAAGTGGTAGTACTCTATCATATTTAATAGTGAACAGATAGTCCAATCAATTTCTGCATGAATTTTTTCCAAAGTTCAACACAGACGTCTAAGAAACGTATGCAGCAAAGACTACCTGAACTGTGCCCTCCCTATCCAAATGTCACCTATTCAAATATACAACAAATGGTAGGACTGTATTTTTGATCTTTGACTTTTGTTTACCTGTTACCAAAAGTGTATATTTTGAGCAAATATCAACAACCTTGGCACAAGAACGTCACTTATTTAAGGTGTCAATTGAATTCTAATTTTGTCTTAGCTTATTTAGTCTTTTTATGGAATACAAATGTCTTGATGGATGATTCTCCTATGGTTACTGATTGCCTATTCATTCTGAAATTTTTAGATTCTCGCCTTCTTTTCGCTTTTGTCCCGCAACACTTCACTCAAAGATGCCTTCCCTGTGGCTGTAATAACACCTCGACTATATTTTGGCTGTTATCAGGTACTTTCTTCTCGTTCATCATAGGAATAGACATCTTACCTTGTTTGAGAAATCCAATGAATATTATTGTGACATACTTCCAGGTACATCAGTATTATTTCTGAAATAGGAGTACAATGGATTGCCTTGCGCCAAAGTTTCAGTACCTGGCTATTCTTCATATTTGTGGGTTTATATGTCCATAAGCTATCTGATGAAAACAACTTCCTCTGTAGCTCTCATTTGGTGCTATCGGTTGCCTCATGACCTTAGAGGTTTTAGAGGCTACAAAGCCATGAATAGTGCATTGTTGTTTTTGTCCATTTTGCATCGAACAGTCTGGCTAACTTTCTTTTGTCTCCACTGGAGATACAAACCTACCATGTCCTTCGTCTTTTGCAAACAACTTCTTGTTACCAATAAATACATTTTATTGTAGAGTTTAGGCGTCAATTTATCCCGCCCTTAGTTTTAAAGTTGTTTATTCTCAACTTTGCTCTTAATCTGTAAAAAAACAAATTTTAACAATCAATGGGAATGACGCGTAGTTGCTTAGTTTTTGCTCTATTTTTCAGATGATTGTTTCACTTACAGAAAACCAGTCTTCATCATCAGTCCAATGAACCAGATATCTTCGATTATATTTTGGTCAATGATGACCTTGAGACATACTATGACAATTTCAAGGTAATTCACCCAGAACATTAGCTACCTTGCTGGTTTTTGTTTCCAAAAAATGAAAGACTCCAATTATGACATTAATCTTTTCTAAATAATTCTTATTGTAACCCGCAGAAGTTGCTACCCGTGGATAATACCAAGAAGATTCAGATGCTTTCTCTAAGTACTTCTACTTCTATTGCGCACCGATGTTACCAAGAACGGCAAAGAAACTGCAAGTTCTCTATCATGTCCAAAACCATATGTAGTATATACTTAGGCATCAGTGTATATATATGTAGTATACACGTTTTAAACACTCTTATTACTCAAACTTTAATTCACATATCTGGCACATTTTGTCTGTCTCTAAAAACTTCCATGTGTCCACCGATGCGCGCAAAGGCGCGCGCCTTGTACTAGTATGACTATAGGATGAACATAAAGACTACAACATGAATTGATCCGGTACGAGAATAGGATGGACATGATTGCCTCCCCTCTCCCCACGCATCAGCCCACCACCACACACCCCAAACCTCCCACCGTGACTTGGAGTATGGAGCCACTTCTAAATGTCATCTACACATTACCGCAAAAAGTTGTCATCTACACACTTGCAACTATATAAATTCAAAAGAAATATCTAGAGGTATAATGTATTGAGTCATCTAGTGTCTTTTTTCTATATTTATGTTGGGTTACTTATGACATGTTTGGTTCTCCGACTAATTTTGACTCATCTTGTTCGTGCAACCCAACCTCGCCTTGCCCGCTTAGGCAATTTTGGTTTGCCTGAGAAAGCAAGCTAAAAGCTTGCTAGTTGAAGCCACAAGATAAACTTGTCATCCAAACATGTATAATCATCCGTTTTCTAGCTCAATGAGGATGAGCAAGGTCAGTTGTAACAACTAAATGTGCCCTTGGTATTAGGCCTTGGTAGAGGTGGGGTGGGTGTGTTAGGGGGCTCCTTTTCACAAGAGAAACAAAACAATATTAACCACGGTACTAGACAACTTTCGTAGCGACCGCTATGGCGTCACTACGACATAGCGGTTTGAGTATAATGGATTAGAACTTAGCACCTGCTATTTGACACAACAAACCGCTATAACAGCCATTATTTGAGGTAGCGGTCCGCTATAGCGGCTTACCATAACTAGTTCATTCTTATTTAGATATATTTATCAAGAACCAACTCTTAGAATACAATTACATATCTATTTACACTTTTTTTTTGAAAACATACCATTGACACATGCTTCATTAAGGGAAATCAAAGAGTTTTACACAGGCCGGAAAGAGAGGCTAGCTGCCCAGCGTCACACCAGCAACACACTAACAGAGGGCGCGAGCTCTAACGGCGGAGCATCGGGGGTTGTACTAAAGAGATGAATAGTCGTGCGGCTAAAGCACAAGCCTAAGACTATGGAACTATGGCACTGACAAGAGGGTAGCCAGGTCTTTGAACCCAGCCGAAACCCAGCTGATGACCTCCTCCTTGATTCATTGCATTATAAGTCCACATAGGAACTGATGCCGTCAAATACCCTCATGTTCCTCTCCTTCCAGCACATCCATGCCACTAACATCACTAGGCTGTCGAACCCGCATCGGAGACTATTTGCACTATTTTAGGTTAATTGTTTATCAGTATATCATTGATTTGTATGGTTGATTTTAATGTGTAAGAGCAGTCCCAATGATAGAAACTACACACGGTTTTCAGGATGACCACGTCAGCAAGAAACTACATGTAGAAACTATTCTGTACAATGGAGATTTCCTCGTGTAATAAATATTAGTGTTTCTCCCTCCCTTCTATGCTTATAGAATATACAGATTCTATCTATTAGCCAAGAGACGAGAAGGCTTCTCCTATATATCATAGTTTTTTTTTTGACAACATCCTATATATCATAGTTAGTTTTCTCAAAAAAATCTAAATCTTTCTTTTCACATCCGATGCTTTCCCTTTTCTCCTCTCGGCGGGTGAGCGCATCGCACCACGGGCGAGCCCTGCGACCATGCAGGAGGGCGCGGCGGCCTCCACGAGCGACCATGCGGCGGCTCCGACGGAAGGGCGCTGCGGCTCTGACCGGCAACCGTGCGGCAGCTCCGGCAGGCGGGCGTGGCGGCGGCCCCTACGGGCGGGCGCTACGCGACCCCGACGGGCGAGCATGCGGCGGCTCTGACCGGCGGGCACGGTGGCTCCGACGTGCAGATGTTGCGGCCCTGACTGGCAAGCCTGTGGCAGCTCTGGCAGGCGAGCGCGGCGACGGCTCCCACGGGCGGGCGCGGTGACGACCGGTTTCTTCCCAACGGCGTTTTCGTGTATTGGGGAAAGAGTCGACCCGGTTTCTTCACAAGGAAACGATTTCTACGAACTTGCTTCTCTTTCCTCATTGATTAGCATACCAAGTCAGCAATTTACTTACGTGGTATATCATTTAATAGTGATAGAAACCACTATTAATGGCCCATTGGGACTGCCCTAAGAAGGTCATTTTCTAACATATTCATTATATCGAATTACTCCCTCCGTCCATGAAAGAATCAATTCCTAGAATCCGTGCCGGTCAAATTTTTTAAACTTTGACTAACTTTATAGAAAAAAGTAATAACATCTATGATATAAAATAGATATATTATGAAAATATATTTGAAGATATATCTAATGATGTAAATTTGGTACCATAAATCTTGATAGTTTTTTCTAAAAATTTAATCAAAGTTTAAAAAGTTTGACTTAGGACAACCGTAGAAATTCATTCTTTCGTGGACTAAGGGAGTATTAGACAATGTAATTGGACCTTAGTGTCCGCTATCCGCAATCGACGATGAAGACGTTAATTTGCTACAGACTCGCTATCCGCCTTTGTTACCTTGATATTAACTAATGACATATGTTAGACTTACAAATTACCATGGTACTTTTCTTCCACGCAGCTACACTAATCGTCCATCTTAATTAGTATATTGGAGCTTAATTCTTAAGCAAGACATGCACTTGCTTAAGGTGCCTCTGTGCATATGCAAATATATTCAACCGAAAGCCCGTTCCGGCCATGTGCTGTAGCATCCAGAGATTTGCTTAAGCAGAGACCAGAACCAGAAGGCATGGGCGATAATATTAAACAGTATGTGAACGCAGCTATGGATTCACTCACGAAGTAAGCGATGTTCACGCGCATTCCGGTTTGAACGAACGCACAGTAAAACCTCCGAACTCCCGCCGTTCTTCCAGATAAGATGAGTAGAAAACGGTCAACCGCAACCATGTGTGTTTCACTACTGGAAACTTGAAATTCCCTGACCAACGTTAGTGAAAACTGGAATTACCCTGTCGAGCTAGCTCTGACGGTATTTTTATTTTCCCTGACGGTAAGTGCACCGTAAAAAAATTACATGGCGATATTTTTAGTTTTTATGACGATACGTATATTTTCATGAAAATATTTTTATTTTCCCTGACGGTAGTGCACCGTGAGAGAATTTCAAGTTTCCAGTAGTGTTTGTGTTCCAGCATAACATTTCATTTCAATAAAGCAGGGCCGAAATGCCTTTTTTTTTGGGTCTAAAGAAAACAAAAGGGAATAGTAGTAATAATATCGCAAAGCCTGTGAATGAAATGAAATGGACTGAAAAATTCCGCCGGGATCGGCCCACCTGAATCCCCGGTCTTGTAGTGGTAGAAGAAGAAACTCTCAAATCCAGTGGGTTAATAAGCAACTTACGTACAGTACTTCGTCCTTAACCTCGGACTGAGCCAGGACAAACCGATCCCGGGCTTCCCTTCTTCTTTCTTAAAAATAAATAAAATAAAATAACACGAGCTCGCGAAACCCCCCGAGGGCCGAGGCGACCCTGGAAATAAACAAATCCGGCGCTCCCCAATCAACGCTGCGTCTTCTGGTAAGCGCGCGCCTACAATTCGGCCCAGCCATTCCCACGCGGCGACCGTGTCTTCCTCCTCGTGCTTGGCTAACTTACACACACCATCGCCGTCGCCGTCGCCACCTCTGTCTTCTTCTCCGTCTGCTATATCTAATTCTCCGCAGGGGCAGCGGCAATAAGTTCGCGGGCGCCTTTTCTCTCCTCTCCTCTCTACTGCCCCCAGCAGCACGAAAGCCAGAACAGCACCAGCATCAGCGCCGATATATAAGAGGCCGGCTGAGGCTCCGTCACCCATACCGAATTACCAACCCAACCAGACGACCTGTACTGTACCGGGCCGCAAAACCGCGTGGAGTGGAAGAGGGATCGTGGAGCACCAGCGAGGCCTCGGCCGACAGCGCTGAAGCTCTCTCTACCTAGCTGCCTGCCCAGCGGAATCATCGATCTCTTCTTCTTCATGTCCGGTGGTGGTATAATAGCAAGCCATTGAGGAGAGCGCCAGAAGAAGAGATCGTGAAGTAAAGAGATCGAGGTCGAGGGGAGTTCATCACAGTTGACCCATGGTTGTGCAGAAGAAGCCGTGGCTGCCCGTCGACCTGCGGCTGCCGGCGGGCCCGCAGGCGTCGCTGGGGATCCTGGCGTTCGAGGCGGCGGCGGCCATGTCCAGGCTGCTGTCGCTGCACCGGTCATTGTCGGACCAGGAGGTCTCCCACCTGCGCTCCGACGCCATGCGCTCGCCGGGCGTCGCGTACCTCAGCTCCACCGACCAGGCGTTCCTCCTCAGGCTGGCCTGCGCCGAGCTGGTCGTGTCGCTGGACGCCGCGGCCGCCGCCGTCGCGCGCCTCGGCCTGCGGTGCGGCCTCGACTTCGGCGGCGTCTACGCCTGCCTCAAGGCCGGCGCCCCCGACGCGCGCCTCGACCCGCTCGTCGCCAAGGGGCTCAGGGTGAAGGCCAAGAAGATGGAGCGCCTCGTCGCCGCCACGGCCAGGCTCTGCTCCGAGATGGAGGCGCTCGACGAGCTCGAGTCCGCCGAGCGGAAGATGAGCGTCCGGGGATGGAGCCGCCTCAGCGGCCCCATCCCGCAGCACCCACAGGCGGCAGCAGCAGCTGCTGCGGCGGCGGCAGCAGCCCAGCAGCTGGCCGCCGGGGATTCACCCGGCGCGGAGTCGCTCCGGCAGGAGCTCAAGACGCAGCAGCTCAAGGTGAAGCGCCTCAAGGAGGAGTCCCTGTGGAACCAGAGCTACAAGAAGGCGGTGGGGCTCATGGCGCGCGCCGCCTGCGCGGTGTTCGTCCGCATCTGCTCCCTCTTCGCCCCGTTCGTCCCTGGCCTCCCGCCGCCGCTGCCGGCGGCCACGACGGACAGCGTGCAGACCCGGCTGTCGAAGCTGCTGCTGCACCCGCGGTCGGTGGGGAAGGCGAACAAGGCGTCGTCCGGGCCGATCACGCGCCGGGACGGCCCGTCGTCCCGCGTGCACCCGCCGGTGCTGAGCAGCTCGTGCCCGATCATCGGGCGGCACCCGGACAAGTCCCCCGCCAACTGGCGCAAGCTCCTGGACGCGCCGCCCGGCACCGTCGGCGGCGCGGGTCTGGACCAGCAGTACGCGAGCGTGATCGTGTCCGCGGAGGAGCTGCTGCGGATGGAGGCGGAGGGCCGCCAGGAGGAGGCCGCCGCGGAGCGCGCCGAGCTGTACGAGATGCTCCCCGCCAAGCTGCGCGCGGCGGTGCGGTCCAAGCTCCGGGAGTGGTGGCGCGACCCGGGCCCGCTGGACGAGGCCCTGGCGGGCGGGTGGAAGGACGGCGTGGACCGCATCATGGCGTGGCTGGGCCCCATGGCGCGCGACACGGTGCAGTGGCAGGCGGAGCGCAACATGGACCGGACGCGCCGCTTCGACGGCGCGCCGCGCGTGTACGCGCTGCAGACGCTGCGGTGGGCCGACAAGGACAAGGCCGAGGCGGCCATCGTCGAGGTGCTCGTCGCGCTCAGCTGCATCTGCTGGTACGAGGAGCGCCGGCGAGGCTCCGTGCGTCTCGTCGGTTGAAGTTGAACCGTTCAACGGCTTCTTCATTCTTGCCCTCGCTTGCTCCATCGGATCGGACGTGGCGGTCCGGTTGGGCGTTTCTTTCTTTCTTCTTCCTCTTCGCCTGCGTTTGTCAAAGCTTTGATTTGAAGAGTTGATTTTTTTGGTCCCGTAGTAGAAGTAGAAGTTAGAACGGGGTGGTGCGTTCAACGGGGTTAGGAAGGAACAAGACAACAACACTCGACTGTAGCAGCAGCAGCAATAGTTGAAACGAAATCGTTGATTGGTTTGTGCGTTTGGGTGGCTGTCAGCGACTTGACGCCGACACGTGGGGCCTCGCTCCACCATCTCCCGTCGGTCTCACGCCGGTGACAGAATCCGTTGTACAATACATAATGTCACGAGAAAGTAAAGGATTGTGTAATACATACTACGATTGATTCTTTGAACTTCAACTCCCAATAATGTGATATTAGGGTGGCTCAATGTTATTTGGAAGTGTTTAGGTATCCATCGACAGATTTTGTGGTAAAATCTGTCAGTTTTTTCTTCCTGCCGGTTTACAATTTATTTATTTAGTTTTTTTTTTGGGTTCCTTTCTCTCTATGGAAACGTCATACCCATCGCACAGGAGCACTCCTCGCCTTGTTTCACATCGTTGTTGTCCCAAACCCTGGCCATCATCATTACACACACTATGAATGCAAATGTCAGTTAGCGCTAAAGAGGCGCATCTAGGTCATGTTTCTTGATACTAATCTACACTCCTTTTGAAAGTATGGAATACACAATATATTAATGGTTGTGATATAGTTTCAGTGATGATTGTGGCCTCATTGGACCTTTTTGTTCCCTTTGTTCAAACCTAATTGAAGAATAGAACTTAAGAATGATTGTTTTGTCTCTGTTATGTAGCTCGAGTGTTATAACTAAGAGCTTTTTAGCTATATGGCCTTAGAAATAATGACTCTTCCTTATATGACATTTTTTTATTTGAACTTACTTCTATGGTCCTGAAACGAATTTTTATTTTCTCTATGGTCTTCCGTTCGTTTTTGCTACTTGACGGTGTTAAGTCAAGGGTAAAAAGACGGTTTTACCCCTAGCATAAAAAATTTGCACAGTTATATTTTTTGTTGTATATTAAAATTAATATTAAAAAAAATCACACATGACAATATTTCACATAACGAAAATATTGTTACGTATAAATTTATTTATTTAATATTATTCTAAATATACAACAAACAAACAAAATTGTAATTTTTTATGCTAGGGGCAAAACGGTCTTTTTACCCTTGAATTAACACCGTCAAGTGGAAAAACGGATGGAAGGCCAGGAATGAAAGTTTGTTTCAGGGTCATAGAGGTAAGTTCAAAAGAAAAAAGACCATATAAGAAAAAGTCATCTTTTACGAGGCCATATAGGTAAAAAGCTCTATAACTAAACCATATTCCTTAGCCACTTTTCCACTGACTTAAGAGAGTGCACTAAATATATGCATCCAAATGCTCTCTTTAACTCTAACTCCCGTCAAAATTTTGTCTCAGACCTCCCTTAATAGTATGGTCAAACATTCAAACATAAAACAAATACCTAAATAACATCGCATCAAGTTCTTTAAGCATCTAGGTCCCACTTGACCCTATAGTATCTTAAAAATTCAGAGGAAAAAATCTAACTCTCAAACCAAGATTAACCAAGTGACTGCAATGTGACTAACCAATGTCATATATACCTTGTGAAACACATATTAGTCATTAGCACTTATGTTCATCAATCACCAAAACTGTAAATCCAGAATTGGGGCTTAGATGTGTTCAAATGATTCTTGAGTGAAGGGGCTATGTGGTTTTGCTGCTTGACATCATGAGAAGCCTATCTACACATTTGGGTGTGAAGAATAGCTCATTTAGGGGGGTTAACCATTTTTAATTTTTATTTATATAAAAACTTGAGTACTCAGTTTTGCAAAACATGATATTTAGATTTTGGGTGGTTTTGTTGTCGGTTCATTTAAATTACATGAAATGCTCATTCAACCCCTCTTAAGTGACATCTATGTCCCTTCATGAACCTTGTATGTGAGGGGAAAATTCAAGGGAAAAATTGGGAGCGCACGAGGAAGATAACAATGTGAAGATTGAGCAGTATGCATAGGGAGCAGAGGAGCACATAGGAGCTAGCAGCAGATCTGGTAGGAAGAGGAAATGACGTGGATGGAAATGATGAGGCCGAACACTAAAGCAGGAGTTTCCTGGTATGTTAGTGGATGAGCCAACTCGGTGTCTCGAAAGAGAAAGGATCTCCATCATTTTCTCTTTTTTAGAGTGGGTACATCGCTACATGTCAGCAATTTCAAAAACCTTCTCATGCAATAGCACATAATTTTTTTGATGAGCAGAAGAGAGAGGAAGGTGAAAGGTGGTTGTTGTTTCGTGAAGGAACCATCTCATGAGAAAAAAAATAGAACGAAGAGACACCATCTGCATCTCTTAATAACTTAATTCCTAGACTTGTCTTAAGTTAAACTTAAAATCCTCCGCCTCTCTGAATAACTCAATTCATTAATTTGTCTTAAGTCAAACTCTTTTAAGTATGACCAAATTGATTGAAAATGGCAACAATACTCATGACTCAAAATGAACACACTATGAAAATATATTTTATGGTGTATCTAATGATACTAATTTGGTTTATAAATCTTGTCACTTTTTCTACAAATTTGGTTAAACTTAAAATAATTTAACTTAAAGCAACTCTAGAAATGGAGTTATTCAAGACAGAGTACGATTTAATATTAGTATGCAACTCACAAACTTAGCTTTGCTGATTGCACAAATTAAGAATAATTGAAAATACTATAATACAACTTAAATAATACTCATTGTATGAATTGGTTGTTCAATCATCTCATGATTACTTGGCATTGTATAAGATCATCTATAAAGTAGTATAAATGTACGTACTTGACCTTAACTCTCCTTCCACATTAGCAAATAATATAAAGCATGGCAACCGAGTTATAATAATACTATGAAAACTATATACTCCCTCCGTTCCAAATTATAAGTCATTCCAAAAATCTTGGAGAGTCAAACTTTTCTAAGTTTGACCAAATTTATATAAAAAATTAATAACATTTATGATACCCGCTAAGTACCATTAGATTCTTCATTAGTTATACTTTCTTAGTATATACCTATTTAATATTATAAATCTTTGTGTTTATCTCTATAAATTTTGGTCAAACTTGAGATGCTTTGACTCTCCAAGATTGTTGGAATGACTTATAATTTGGAACGGGGGAGTAATACGCAAGGTTAGGACTGCCTACGAAGGTGTACTACCGAAGTAAGAAAAAACCGTGGCATTCAAATCTTGTTTTGGTAACTGACGAATTCAGCTGCACTCTTCCATTGCTCGTAATGGCGTCGCGCCCAACGCTTCACGCGACGTTCACATGCTTATACAAATCACCGCTGCAGGAGGCCAAAATTAAACAAATCGATCGCTAGTTCGCTGATCAGGCGAGCATAAAGAAGCATTTCTAAAGGCATCTCGAAAAGAAGAACCTACAAGCAAATACTAAAAAGAAATATAATGCCCCCTGCCGGCTGCCGCCCTCTACTCAGAGGCGGGGAATGGCGTATTTCACATGGCTCGAAATTAGATTATAATACTTTGATTACTCTACTGCGCAAACCACGCCTCAGAAAAGAAGTTTATTGCTGGTCAAAGCAGCAACAGCCTACCAGTAGTTAGTGTAGGTAGGTTGGGCCGCGCTCAGGCTACAGCAAGGATTTGATTTTTTTTAAAACCCTAATAATAGTGACTAGCATCAGTCGCTAATCTCGCCTAATCCTGTTCGTGCGAAGGCTTATCTCTAAGCACGCATCGTGCAGCTGGGGTTTAATTGCAGTCAACCCGCACTCGGTGGTCGGTCGGCGGTGGCCGCATTTTATGGCCGCCGACCGGACGGCGACGGCGACCGCCTATTGTTGTATTCCCTTGGTCGGGCTGTGCATGCAGTTGACGGCCAGAATGGATGTGCATGCAGTTGCATGGGCCGGCCGGGCATGGCTGGCAGCAGACGACTAGTATGAGGAGCGGAGGAGGACAGGAACAGGAGGCGACTCGGGAGAAACGCGCAGATGCAAAGACATGCACACGTACATGATTTGTTAACTGCTGACCTTTCTTTCTTTTTCCTTAGCATTTTTTCTGTTTGCCCTGAGAAGCAGTAGTAGTACTGATCTTCTTCTTCTTTATTGTTTCAATTGGAGGAAGCCAGAGGACTTAGTCGGCACCGATTTTCGGTGGAGTATTAAAATGTATTCATGAATCAAGTACAGCAACCATAAACCTATGTTAAAAATTCCGCAACCTCAAAACCACATGATAATGAAGCTCCACGTGTCGGTGCAACGAGACCGTTGACAAAAAAGAGTGGCAGATTTATATGTCAAAATAGTTGTTGTAGTTCTTTTTTTTTTGTTTGGAAACAGGGCCTAGAAGTTGTACTTGTTTGGTACTTCTTGATTTTAGTTATTGATGAGTAAGTTTATATGATGGTTACATTAAAAAATAATGTTGCAATTTGTTTTTAAAAGAGAGGGGAGGGGGGGGGGGGGGGGGCGAAGCGGTCTTATTAACATCAAGGCAAATTAAAGCTTTGGACGCCTTTCGAATCATCTCCTTATGTCCTCACGTTGCAGCAACGCCCATCGAAAAGAAAAAATGTTACAATAGGCCGGTCAATAGCTGTAGGTTTCTGAATTTGTTTACTGTTTCTTTGTTTACAACACCGGCCAAGTCAACTCATCAACCATCGATCTCAGAGAGTAGCACACTTCTCACTTCACAGTCCAAGTAGTATCCTCTTCAAATTTTGTCTATGACAGGAACTCTAGAGATCAGCCTTAAACCTTGTTCGGTTCCATCGGAATGGACGGAGCTTTTCCGGCCGGATTGATCTCATCCGGTTTTGAATCTGATTCATAGCAAAATAGCTATTCGGTTAAAGTTTAGTTTCAGATGGATTAATATGAGCCGGTTTGAATTTAGCTTATTTTTTATGCTCTAAGACCCGGATTGTTCCCCACCTTTTGAGGTTCGGAACGAAAATAACCGGATCAAGTGAATCCTTTTGATTCACTCATTCTCAGTCTAAATTGCTAACGGACTCTATTCTAAACGAACAAGGCCTTAAAGGAAATCTATGTGCAGCTAGCTACTTGGCCTGTGGGCTGCCTTTGTAATTGCTCTAGTCAAAGAGTGGTTGGGCCATTCCAATCTTACAGCAATGATTGGCTAAATATGATAAACGTTACTGACCTCTTGATCTCTGAGCATTAGATTATCTGGCGTCCATTTCCTTCCTTACGCATTGAGCTAATCATCAGCTAAATCCCGTGAACTCATCCTACATACAACCACACAGTTCAACTGAATAATGCCAGGCAGCAGGCACCCAGATCCGGGGTAATTTGCGCTTCCCGTGAACTAAAAGTCACGATAATAAGTTGCACATGCTTGTGGCCTTGGATTCAATCGCTTCACACGCGCACGACGACCATTATATTCTAGGGCTTCAGGCAATCACGCATGAGGTCTAGATCCGATGAACTCTATTTTTTTTCCCTTGTAGTACTAGTACGTACTGTACGTGTTATGCTAGACAGCTGGTGGTTTCTGAATTCTCTCACCTTCATCTACACGAGTATTTCATTCAGAATAGCCTAGCTGACTAGCTGTGTTTAATTTGGAGACCATAGATTAAGCCAGGGATCGATCCATCTAGCTTTCCCGTGATACCGGCTTGACCAGGGGCTTAATAATACAGTAATAAGGGCAGTCCCAATGCACGGTTTCTAGTTGCAAAGTCCAAGACTAATTAATGTCTATAGAAACTATTCTTTCCAATCCATAGTTTCTATAACCATATTCATTGAAGGGATAAATTAAATGATGCATTAAAATGAGATGGATCATGAGATGGATCAGTTGTGGCACTAGCTCTGTACGGCACATGTTGCCACATATATTTTCAGAACTGCATATATATATATATATATATGTATATAGCCGATCCATACTTAACAAAAGCATGACATGTTCCAGAAGACAAGAACACAAGCTGTTCTTAACAATAACGGCAAACATATAATTGATGGCCATCATATGACCATCTATGGTTCCAGCAAACATAACGCCCAAGAGTACAATAGTCTAGGAATAAAGATAACAGATAGCATATATATTTGATAAACAATAGCCCAAAAGCCACATTTGAAACAGGCCATGCAGCACTCCAGAAGCAAGAAACCAGGTCACGCAGCACTCCAGAAACCAGGTCACGCAGCACTCCAGCAAGTAAACACAAACTCCAGAAGCCATCAGGTCGCACAAGACTTCAGAAACCATCATCTGTAGGACAAAACAGTAAACAAATGAATTTCACCAATTATTATTCAGTAATATTTGCACACAAAGATGAACTAGCATGAGCTACCAAGGTGACTTACGCAATATTTATCATAAAAAAGATATGTACTTAATTATTTTGCCTATATGTATTCCCAAACTTTTGCCAAATATGTTCAATCAAATCTGATTGAAGTTGTTTATGAGCTTGGCGATCATGTAATGCGGTGTTTCTGTTAAGCACGTCTTCAAGCTCTGGGTTTTCTCCATGAGTGATAGTAGCTTCTTCAACAATAAAAGTACTGCCTTCCTCATTCAAATCTAGGGGAACCTGCTCTATGTCCCTCTCATCTTCAATTATCATATTGTGCAGAATTATACAAGCAATCATGATATTCTGAAGATCACCTTGCTCAAAGAGACGTGCTGGTCGACGCAAAATACAAAAGCGAGATTGCAAAATGCCAAAAGCACATTCGACATCCTTCCTTGCCCCTTCTTGCTTCTCTGCAAAAAGCTTATGTTTGTCTATTTGTGGCTTTCGTATAGACTTCACGAAAACAGGCCACTCTGGATATATGCCATCACCTAGGTAATAGGGAAGATCATATTCTCTTCCATTGATAGAGTACTGCACCTTAGGATCTTCTCCTCTCAAATACTTAACAAACAAATCTGATTGGCTAAGCACGTTGATATCATTGTTCGATCCAGCAACACCAAAAAATGCATGCCATATCCAACGATCATGAGAAGCTACTGCCTCTAGAATGATTGTGGGGACACCATGATCACCGCGGGTGTACATCCCCTTCCATCCATAAGGACATTTTTTCCACTGCCAATGCATACAGTCAATACTCCCTAGCATGCCAGGGAACCCACGACGCTCACCGATCTCCATTAAACGCTCAATATCTTGTACTGTTGGTCGCCTCAAATATTCAGCCCCAAAAACAGCTATCACACCCTCCACAAATAACTTCAAACACTCTACTGCAGTACTTTCACCAATCTTAATGTATTCATCAAGCTGATCTGCAGGGCTACCATATGCCAATTGCCTTATAGCAGCGGTGCACTTTTGAATCGGCGATAGCCCAGGGCGATTAAGAGCATCGTATCTTTGTGTGAAAAATGGAGACCACTCACCGAGGGCATCGACAATGCGCAGGAACAGAGGCCTTCTCATCCTAAACCTTCTACGGAAGATTGTAGAATTGTAGACTGGATTCTCCACGAAATAGTCCTCCATAAGCTGCTGATGGGCTTCTTCTCTAGGCCTTGACACATACCTCTTTGGACCAGTACTGCGTCTCCTCCCTTCTTCTAGTGCTTCAAGATCATCCTTCAATTCTGCAAACATTGCATCTTGAAGTTCTTCTAGTATCTCTTGCTCAACTTCAAATTCTTCAATTGTGTACAGATCTTCTGGGTCCATGCCCTCATCCTCGACATGTGGTTCAGCATCAGATGGTGGTTGATGTGACATTAGGCAAGAGAAAAGAGGACAGAGGGTACTAGGCAGAGGGAAGAGGGCGTGCAGTCTCTATATATACACTAGAGGGCGTGGGCTCTGTCATGTGTTTCAGTTTCACACTAGTAGACATGCAGTCCAAGTTTCAGTTTCAGTTTCACACTAGTACACATGCAGATTTCAGTTTCACACTAGAATAATGCTTTCACACAAATAAGTAGTGGACAACAGCAGAGAAGTAGAGGAAATACCTTAATTATCTGTAGCAAATAAGGCCAACCTCATACTCTCTAGTGCTTTGTCCCTCTCAGCCAAAGCTTGAGCATTCATATTAGTAGTTGGTGCTAACAGCAGCTCCCTATAGGTGTCCAGCATTTTACATTTCAGTTGCTTTTCTGCTGCCTTATCATTCAGCCTAGCAGCTTCAACCTTGCTTTGTGCCATAATTTGCTGCGTCTCGGCCATCTTGTCACGGTCCTTTCTAGCCAATGTGGTTACTTCAATGAACTTGTCTACCTTGTCACTAATAGCAGAATATTGAGGTGTCTTCTTTTTCCCATGCAACTCATCCTTAGCCTTCCTATGTCCCGGAGTACGAATATTAGGATTATCTTCCAAATTCACCACTTCAGCCGGTGACGATGCACCCTTGTTAGATGCACCCTTCTTCTCCTTTTCCATTTCCCTCTTAACATATGCAGACCACTTCCTTTCACCACGCACAACCTCCCAAAAGTGCTTCAGCGTGAAATCTTTATCACTATTGTCTTTAGCATACATTTTCTCAGCCATGTCCATCAACTGGTCATCACTATAACCACTTCTGTACACTCTGTTGGTATTTACCCAGCATCCATGGAACTCCATTACTGGTTTCTTAAGACGATCCCAGCGGATCTTCAACTGGTTCCGATTTCTTCTGCGGCTAATCTCTGTGCCTTTGTTATATTCTTCAGTTACAGCAGTCCAATATTGATCTCCAGTCCTATCGGTTCCTTCAACTGGGTCCTTTGAGTGCCGCAGCCAAGCAGAAGCCTACATTGACACAACAACATTTCATAGTTTAAAAACCAGACACATTTCACGCTCAAAGTTCACAACAAAAAAGAACAGTTGCTTACCAATCTAACATCCTCTTGTTTTGTATAGTTCAATCGCCTCTCGGTCCTCTCATCTTCGTTGTTTTCATCAGCATCAACAACAATTGTTTCCCTCTCATGTCCATTGCCCTCAACTGGTCTGCTTCTTTTCAAACTTGTTGGTGAAATTGTAGTGCTTCCTCTTGTATTGCCAACTAAATGGAAATTCTCTGGACTACCGTTTAAGTTCAACAAATTGGTAAACCCTCCTTGTGGGTATATCCTAAAAAAATAAAAAGAGATGTTCACTGCCTGGACAACAGCATGGACATATGGAGCATGGACATCCTCAGTTACATTTTTCAGCCAAATTAAAGAACAAGAGTGCAAAGTGTATAATTACCCTTGATTTGAGCCTGACGTAGATGAACTTGTCCACCACTCAGGAAATCCAGCTGCTCGAAGACTTGCAAGCGTCGGAGATGTCGTTGGAGATGTCCTTGCTGTTGGTATGGTGCTTGGTTCACCGGGCAAGCTTGATCCAACAGGGGCAGCGGGAGCAGCATCAACACATCGACCATTGAGGGTGGCCGGAGCACCCCTGCCCCGCCCGGCCTTGCCTTGCCTTGACGGCGGACGAAGTGGATTCATGCTCAGATTTGGTAGCTGAAGATGCTAATGGAATGAAGTAAAATTAGAAAGCAGACTTGTTTTGACATTTCATCGAGCAGCTGAAGGACACATGACAGGAAGGGCAAAGGAAACAAAACCGTGCAGCCACCAGTGAAGGCGTCGTGCTATGGAGGCCCGAGGGGCGGCTCACGGCGAGGTCCTCTCTGGCTCGGCGTTCGTCGCTGGAGGAGGTGCAGTCGATGGCGCGTCGGGGCGTCGTCGTGGTGTCGTCGTGCAGGGGCCCGTCCGTGGCGGCGTCGCGGCAGCTGGTGCTCTCCTCCGTGGCGCCGTTGAGGAGGCGCGGCGAGGGCGCGCGGTGGCGAGCAGGGGCGGCGTGGAGGCTGAGAGGGCAGGGGCGGTGGGGGAGGTGCTGCTGGAGCGCGCGGATTTTGCCACCGAAGGCAGGAGCCCGCGGATTTTGCTGCTGGAGCGCGACCGAAGGCAGGAGCTCCCGGGGGATTTTGCCACCTTTCGCGGTCATGGACCTGGAGCGCGCGCGAGTCGCACGCCGGCGGCTGGTCGCGCGGGAGAAAGGGCGTGCGCGGGAGAAAGGGACAGACGAGCGCGGGAACAGGATGCGAGCGCGCGCATCTCTCGCGCGGCGGCGGGCGGAGCAGTGGATCCGGCATTGATGAAGGTAGAAACCGGTGGTTTCTCCCCAGTGCGAATTTGGTCGTTTCTATCCTCCTCGTTGCTAGCGTCGACTCGGTTCCTTGATGAAGAAACCGTTTCTCTGTTTTCTCATCTCTCTCTTCTTTTACTGCAGTGCCACATCAGCAAAATATTAATGAAAGAGCCTAATTAATACACATAGAAACTACAATTAATTTCCCATTGGGACTGCCCTAAGGATTGTGAAGACAGCAAGTTTGGCGCAGCCCTCAGCGGTGGTGGCTGACGAAACGCTCTGTCGTCGCCGCGCGGCGACAGGATGATTCGGGCATTCGGCCAAGGTGGACTAGCCGCTAGCGCCCGCTCGTCATCCGCAGACGGCGGCGTAGAGGCCACTGGTCCGGTGCAGCTCAGCAGCTGGCCGGCCAGCTGCCCTTCGCCGCCTCATCATCCTCGAGCGGCAAGCGTAGCGTAGCGATAGCGAAGCGGCGCACGGTTTCCAGCCACGCTTCGCCGCGCATCTGGCAACTGACGAGGCGTTGGAGCCAGCCGTGCGGGGACGCACACGGAAGCTAACTGATTCTGCCGTTGTGACCGTGTTCCATGAGACCAGGCCATGACCACCACGGAGCACACGGGCCACCGGCCATGTCCCCGGCCGTCTCCCCGTGGAGACGACTAGACGACGAGGCATCCTCGGAGACGCACACGGAACCTAACTGATTCTGCCGTTGTGACCAACTTGGAATGTTTTTCTTTCGTGGAACACGTATTTCAATTCAAGAAAAAAAAGGTGAGCGTTCAGGATTACGCGAAGTTTCAGATAGGTCATTGGCTTTTTAAAATTTCGAGGTTTTGAAATAATACCTGAGAATTATTTATTAGGAAGAAAGAGGGAAAAGTCCAAAAATGGGAAACCTGAAATGTCATCTAGAGGTCTCACGTAATGCCGAAATACCCGCTCGTTGTCCCTTTAATAAAATAGGATAGGTTTGTTTTTTATAATCGTATTTGATCAAAGGAAGAGTCATACAAATTACAAATATGGGTAGATAGATAACACGAAATGATGATTTTAAATAGATAATGGCTACGACCACAAGTAACAAAACAGTAGGAACTGCTACCAAAATAACTCCAAATCTAGCACAGCAGACAAATTATATGTTTAGAAAAATATAAATCATTCAAAATAAAATTATTTATAATATTTAGAAAAATAAACCAATTTCATATTTTTAGAAAATATAAAACCACGTCCGAAACTAGCTAAGATGGCAAAATTTGTGAGCAAACTTGGACAACAGTTTTTTTTTAATTAATAACTTGGACAATAGTTGAATAGCATAAACATATTTTTGCTAGTAAAAACCAGAGCTTTTTACCTATATGACCTTGTTGTCGGGGGTCCACAAAAGGGTACCCCCAATCAACGCAAACAAATAGGTTAAACCTAGAACACCAATTAATAAACCCAGCTAAGCTAACCTCCCAAGAAACCAACCCCTCGGAGCCTGCAACGTCGGCACACCACCAGGGAGCTTAGACTTGTCAAGACCTTACCGGCCACCTCCTGGTAGCCCACCCCTCGAACCCGCAACAGCTGTGCATCGCTCCTCGGGGCCTCGCGCGGGGACCTCGAGCCCCTCCAGCACGATAGCCTATCCCTCGGGGCTCGTCTCGATCTAGGCCTCGAGCTGGAGCTCAACCTCCACTCACCCGAGCCCTCAGCGCCCGGGCTCGAGCGAGTGCGCCACTACCCTTCGAAGCCCTTCACGAGGAGGAAGCTTCCTGCTCCCTAACCCCATACCGCGCATTTAATGCGTCCACCTACTCCAGTCACGTCCTCTGCAGCCCGACGAGTACCACAGTGACCAGGGCATAGTCAAGTCTCGCTCTCACCGCAGGCATGGGCAAAAAGGCGCAAGTACAGCACTGTTGGGCCATGCCCTGCACTGAAGCACGCTCGAGCCTCATCCCGAAGCCTGGGTTCCCGCTGTACACCCGGGCGTTCCGAGACTTGCCCATACCTGCGGGGGCTCGAGCCCCCTGTAGGTGCCACCTTGAGGCCGGCTCCGCGCCCCTCGAGCCCTAACCGCTTTCACGCTATTGGAGGACAGGTACCCCAAGACCCGGAGGGACCCCGCCGCGTCCTGTACACGCCGGAATGGGCGCTGTACGGCCCCCACGTCGCCACGTCTCCGCGTCCGCGCCCGGGATGGAGGCCACGCTCCAAGGACGCCTCAACAGCAACGCCCACGTTGGCTGCAGTGACCCCGACAAGACGGGATTCCTACCCTTCGTCATATCGAGCGCTGTACATATCGTTCCCGTGTAACCCTGGCCTCCCCTTGCTCTATAAAAGGGGACGCCAGGCCCCTCGCGCAGGGTGGGTGACACGACTCCGAGAGACAACACACGAGTCCACACACACGCACATTCGAGTCCGGACTCCGGTCCACGCTCATCGAGCTTGTATTCGCCCCTGTACAAGCACTTAGGTGCAAGTAATACAAGAACCTCCTCCCCCGCTGGACGTAGGGTCTTCTTTGCCCGAACCAGGATAAATCCTTGTGTCATCTTGTATCACCATCCAGGAAGAGAGCACGCGATCATATTACTCGTTGGTGTCGTACCCCCGGGTTCGAAACGCCAACACTTATAAAAGATGACTCTTCTTTGTGTGTCTTTTTTTTTCTTTTGAACTTATCTTTATGGCTCTGAAACAAACTTTCATTACTTCTATGGCCTTCTATCCATTTTTGTCACTCGACACTGTTAATTCAAGGATAAAAAGACTATTTTGCCTCTGGCATAAAAAAATTACAATTTTATTTGTTTGTTATATATTTAGAATAATATTAAACAAATAAATTTATACGTAACAATATTTTTGTTTTATGTGAAATATTGTCATGTGTGAATTTATTTTTTAGTATTAATTTTAGTATACAACAAAAATACAAATTTTTTTATGCTAGGGGTAAAACTATCTTTTTACCCTTGACTTAGCACCGTCAAGTAGCAAAAACGGACGGAAGGCCATAG
Source organism: Coix lacryma-jobi var. lacryma-jobi (assembly GCA_009763385.1). Taxonomy (NCBI): domain Eukaryota; kingdom Viridiplantae; phylum Streptophyta; class Magnoliopsida; order Poales; family Poaceae; genus Coix; species Coix lacryma-jobi. Next base: position 15,590,977 of record CM019827.1, read on the forward strand.
AATGAATAAAAGTTCATTTCAGGGTCATAAAAGTAAGTTTAAATAAAAAAAGTCATACAATGAAGAACCATTATTTCTAAGACCTATATAGTTAAAAAGCTCTAAAAACTTAACACCCACCGCATGTCCGCATGACAGATTTGGGCGCCGCTGCTCGAACAACCAAGACAGTAGTCGGAGGCAAGGGCACTGTCAAACATTTGCCCTTGGAGACCTAATCAAACGCTAGGTCAGGCTAGAAAAAAAATGCCAGGTCAATTTTTTTTTATCTTGCGCTGGGTCGGGATTTATTGGTTTGGTTTAAATTAAACTATGTCCAAAATCATGACCCAAGCCGACCTGATACATGAGTCGGATTGGCTTGGATCAGGTGTTTTTACGGACAGGTTGATTGATTGCCTGATTGGGTCGAGTGGCTCACGAGCCATGATGAGGTCTACCTGGAGACGCACTCTGCATAATGGTTTTCAACTTTGAAGTTTGAAGACTGTACATGATCACAATATAGCAGACACTAAAACTTCTCCAGTTTGCCGAATCTATCTATGACATGAGGAAACTTGTCAGCATCTTAATAAGCCGGCTTTAATCCGTATAATTCAACCGTGGAACAGTATTTTGCTCTCAGAACAAATTAACTGTTTCAGTTTATAAGCCGGTACATAAATCCTGCCGAACACAGCCTAGGAAAATAGCATTGTGGTGTTGCATTTCGATACATGCACACACAAGTCTCACCACTGCAAGACGTGATGTGGAATTTAAAATACTTGAGCCACAATTTAACTTTTACATTCAGATAACAAAAGCTCTAAAAACTCTCACAAAACTGTCTTTCAGTTGGGCTTTGTTTATATAATAACAAGTCTTTCAGCCGTAGGTCGTCCGGGCGATGCTCCAATTATTTCAGCAACGTCGTTTATTTGCTGTACTTCACTCGCTGCACTGTGGACAAGACCTCTTTCCTTAGAAACACATACGGGCTAACTGATCTCTTTCTCAGAATGTCTTACGCTTGTCTGGCCCGTTTCCATCCCACACAGCCTGGAGCTAAGCAATTGCCATGAAAATCAAGGCAAAGCAAATCAGTCAACACATATGTTAGTTTCAAAAAAAAAGAAAGAAATGCCAGCATAAGTGGACAATTGTAAGAGTAGCCGGTAGCTGCTTTGCCTGGGCATTGCTACACCCCTTTCAAAAGAAAGTGGACATTGCTGAACTAAAGGGGTTCATGTAGGCTCGTTGCCAGTAGTGCAAACACCAATATCAGAAATCCACTGCCTAATAAATATGCTTTTTAATCCTATGAAAGCAGCACAGCAAATAAGTTTGTAACCGAAGCCCAAATCTGCAGAAGGAAGAAATCCAAAACTCTGAAAACTAAGGTAAGTTGGAAAATTGAACCCTTTCTTGAGAAAGCAGATACTGCCCTTTCCTGTTGCGAGGCCTCACTTACCCTGGTACCACCGATACACACAAGTGCCCAATACATCAGGATCAGTTAAAAAAAAATCCCAGTATGTTACATTAAGGCAACACAAGTTCCAAAAGAATTGAAATAACTAATAAGCTCTCTGAGGCAAGTTTGCAGCGTGGGCACAGAGTTGCCTCCACTATCTGCCCACCACGAGATTTACTGAAAATTAATAGTACTAATTTCTGCTATCCAACTGAAAAACTTTTGATTTGACAATGATGGGTCATCTATGCCAAACATAAAAGTTAGCTTTCAAATAACCCAATATAGGATGCTGACATGTGTGTTAGCTTCAGAGTACCAAACTACCAATAAATCACCGAAAGAATCTACAAAGTAATCAAAGCAAGCTTAATGCAAAGGAACAGGATACTACTTGTATCTCCGAACAGCCGATGCAAATCAAATGAGACTCAAATGTAAGCGTGTAATGGAACTTGAAACAAACATCCTTGAGCCATGGCCCACGGCTTGATAAATTTGAGAAGAAAGTGCGGTTCGTATCTAGATGTCCCGCACCTGTGTACTCGAATGTCTCAGAACAGGTTGGCTTGGAGGGGACCCGAATATCATTCCACATTACGAAATGAATCCGAATACTTCTCGAGTGGTTTCAGTTTTGTTTCCATACGGTAAAGCATTCAGAATTGAAAACCCATAGAGCTTACTGCTTTGTCGCGTTCGAGCTTCTCGCTGCCGCGGGAGGAGAAGGAGCAGTAACCGCTCCGGCTGGAGGTGTCAGAGGGCTGCTGGGGCCTGAAGTGGGAACCGTATGCCGGCGGCAAGGGCGGAGGCGGCAGCTGCGGCCTTATTCGCGTGCGCTTGAGGTAGATGCGGTACTTCTGCAGGTGGCTGGCGACGTTCTCGCGGGTGAGGCCCTCGACGTTCATGAGGCGCACGATGGCCTTGGGCACGGCGCGCTTGTCGCCGAGGTACAGCACGGCCTCGACGAACCGGTGGTGCAGCTCCGGCGTCCACACCATCCGCGCCTTCTTCCCGGCCCTCCCTGGCCCGCCTGCTCGGCACGAGCCGCTCCCGGAGGCGGCGTCCTCGCTTTCCCCGTCTCTCTCCTCCTCCTCCTCATCATCATCGTCGTCGTTGTCGTCCTCGTCGTCGGATAGGAAGCACAGGTTAGAGGTGGGGGAGTGGTACGCGAGGTTGGACCAGTCGAAGGCGGAGGAGGGGAAGACGGTGGCGGGGGCCGTGCCCGTGACGTCGATCCGGAACGCGGCGGCGAGCGCCGGAGGGATGAGCGGGTGCGAGACCGGCGTCAGCTCCTCCGCCGTGGGGAGGCCGTGCTCCCACTCGAGCACGCGGCCGAAGCCGGCGCCGGCGTCGTCGTCGTCTTCCATGTCCGTGTGGTGGCGGCTTGATGAGGATGAGGACGGGGGCCGGGGCGGGCGCCGTGGGGTCGTGGGGCCGGCCGCCGCGTGGGGATAACATAAACATAAACATAAACATATTTCCCTGGGGTGTGGGGCCGTGTGGTGTGGGGCAGGCTGAGGCTTCTTCTGGGTTTCACGGCGATCCGTGGGCGCGTGGCTGTAGTAGGCGTGGGTGCGGAGCGAGTCGCACGGAGAGTGCATGGTGTTCCGCGATCGCAAGGGAGTTTTGACGCTTCCCGGTGCCGTGACGGACAGACGAAGACGGCCGGGAATGGGGGATGGAACGAACGCGTGTGAAAACTGGCGGCCGAACTCCCCCAGGTTTTTGCCTCTCCCGGGTTCTGGTTTGTGGTTTGATGTGTGTTAGCAGAGAAAGGATGACTCAGAAATCAGAATTGTCCGAAAACGAGCGCGGTTTGCCAACTTTCACATGGTGCATGGGCATGGCGTAGTAGTGGTGCCGTAGACGCAACTCGCCTCTGCGGACGGATCTAGGGTTGCAAACTTGGGAATGCTGAAACACGAAAACAGTTTGGCAATTAGCCATGATCGCTTGAACTTCATGAATGCTCCTTTCGTTCCAAAATTAGGCTAAGGTTTTGTTCAGTCGGTGAAATTTGTGGTGAAAAGTTTCCGTAGCACTTTTGTTGTTATTTGACAAACTTTATCCAAACATGACCTAATTAGACTCAAAAGATTCGTTTCGACATAAACAGGCTAAAAGTACAATTAGTTATTTTTTTACCTATATTTAATACTTCATACATGCGTCTAGAGATTTGATGTGATGGATACTGCGCAAAATATTTTGAGAGATTTGGGGAACTGAACAAGGCCTAAGTTCGCCTTCCCTTATACGTAGAATACTAATAAAACAACCAAAATTAGTTATAAATAAGTTAAAACGAAGAGAGCCTACAAACTTTAACTTTCTTGGTACATCAAATTTACCATGTATCACATATTCTATAATTTAGAACATTGTCATTTTCTTGGTACATCAAATTTACCATGTATCACATATTCTATAATTATAATTTAGAACATTGACATTGTTTTCAACGATTGATTCAATGCGCGCCTGCACTTGGTTCAGGAATGGGAAAATTTGAAGATTGTTATTATAATTTTATAAAATTGATGATATATCATCCTGATCCACAAGTCATTCTCATGTATCAGTAAGATACCAGTGACATATTTTTAACTTTGAAAAATTATAATGACATGATTTAAAATGTCCGATATTGATAGCGTCATAGTGTTCTATTGCGTATTCAGCCGCCCAGGGTCGCCGGAGGTGAGTCCGCCTATGCACCTAGCACAATCAAGTCCTGTAACGTCAGAAGCAACTGTGCCACTAGTTTTACAACGCCTCGTAGTATTTGAGATCAACAGTTCAATAGGACCAATTAAAGGATGACAAACGACGAGCTCAATGCCCAAACAAAACCCTGACACCTAATGAAATGAACGACTGAAAAAAGAAAATTTCGCATGTTGCTTACTCAGGAGTCAGAACCTAGAACATGCAGGATCAGACAAAGATCAGTTCCATACAAAACACGCATCTAGCTTCAGAAGCTGGAACCCTTACATCAGTTATTCAGTATTACAAACATCCATTAGTGATGACAAGGAGGGCAATAAAATTTTAACCTAAGCAGATGCTAACTCTCGCAGGATCGCAGATTTGTACAGTCTCGTCACAAAATATAGACTTTCCTCCTCTCTTTACACCTACAACTTATACAGAACGCCTATTCTCCGCAGCGACATCTGGTAAAATTAAACAGTCTGAGCCTCATCTTTGCATGACTATAAGCTCAAACTACAAAATGTACAGACTTCTTAGTACAACATGTTTATTTTTAAACTTGGCTTTGTAGCAGCCCAAAGCAGAAGGCAGAAGGTAGATCTGTCTAGCCATGGTTAGCTGTACATGGTCATCTTTATGCCATTAAGAAAGATTTTGTGGTTGAAGTGCAATCCTCCTCTCTGGAATCAGATTGCAAGGATAATCATGTTAGATTTTGTGGTTAGATATTGCAAAAGAATACCGATTAATCAAAGAAATACTCAGCAAATTCTTTCAATGAATTAAGTTGGATGGGGAAACTTACCACCAGCAGCAACTAGTTTTTCTACACGAGCAACTATGTGCTTCCCATATGTATATTTCTTCAGAGCATTTAAGTGAACCTTTACTCGTGACAGGATCAACTCACGTTGCTGGTCATCACAAGTCTCCAGTACTTTCTGTACAACATAGTTACCAAACTGATCCTTCATCATGGCCTGTAATAGGTCGAGAAAAAGGATTAGACTATGTTGAGTTTTTTTTCAGAATTAAGCAAATAAGCTGACATTTTTAGCAAACATGGTGCATAACCCGAAAAAATATGCAAGGTTAACTATTGAACTTGTTTATGCAGTGTTTGCTAAATTATTAGCATGAAGCCATGGAAAACTGACAAACTAGAATCCAAAATATCATATCTTTTCCTGCAGTTCTTGAGATTACTTTAAAAAAGCTTTAAATACATAAAACATATTGAGTTTCATATGTCATCTAAAAACGATTAAAACCCCCCTTGTGATCAGCTGAAAATATTTTATTCACAAATTTATGATGTGAACAAAATTATTATGTCTGGGACCACGTGCCAATTTCTATGCTAATCACATCACAATATCAAAAGGAGGCACAACCGCACAAGCAGTTTCAACTTTCAAGAACTATGCTAATATTTTTTCACACCAAAAAAGCTGCTGTTTAGAATTATTAAACTCCAAGTCATAATCATATTAAGCAATAAAGACAGTCACCTGCAGAGGCTCATTCTCATCAGTGGTCCCAAGCATTTCATTTATGAGAACTTCTCGCTCTATAGGTCCCCCGAATGTTAGACACTTCTCAACCACGTTCGAGGCAAATTTCTGTTGGCTCATCTGAATGATCTGTCCAGCTAATTTTTCAATAATGATGGATCTTTCATGAGGCTTCCCGTGCTCCAAAACATGCTGCATAAGAATGGAATCTTAGTACGGTAACTGATCACTGGTAACAACCGCAGAAGGTTTTTCTAACAGAAAGTTTGACCTTGTAGCAACAAATCGAGTAAGAGTAGCCATGTGACAGAAGATATTCTTGGATTAGTGTCAGTTTGTTTAGAAGATCATAAATAAAATACAAATTACAATACCCATTTGATCAGCCACAAAATGTATCCCACCAAATTAGTGAAATGCTGTTTGTATCAGACAACCTCGTAGTAGTAGTATCATCTTCTAAGGCAAAAAAAGAACACCTTTTTTCCACACTAACATCCTGGAGATATCCACTTGATCTTATGTTGATGTCAAGACATCAATCAAGGAGAAATAGTTATGTTTGACCTACATGCTTCACCAAGAGAACATGCTTCAAAATCCTAGCCAAGTATAGCTGGTTAACACCATAAATGCAAGCCAAGATGGTCAGCACATTCAAGTGTTAATGCCTAATTTTATAACAGTGGAAAATCATTTGTTCTGGATTATATGGATCACTTATCGCAGGTCTGAATCATACTGAAATAACTCCAGAAAAGGTTAGCTGAAAAGTCACTTCACTAATTTAGCTGCATCACTCAAAACTTTTCAATTTATAAAAGATTTAGAAACATGTCAAAATAATTCTCTTCAGTTTTTAGCAGTAAATTGACACAATATTTCTCAACTACGAGAGTAACTCAGGACTAATTAACACAAAGAATCTGTTAGGCATTTTTTTCCTTCAGCAGAAAGACGTCCAGAGAGCAGATCCCTCTGAAATTTTGGCACCTTTATTTTCGAAGGAATATGCATCTTTGATAAAGCTACCCTAATAAACACAATTGGGAGAGAATGATTTTCGGCAGATGTGCATCTGCTGAAGGAATGAGCCTGCTTGAAGCTTCTGCTCCATCGACTTGGCTACTTGTGTGGAGCAAGAACACTGATTATTTTTATTCTAATGTTTATATCCTTATAGTTATTAGAATATTTTCCTTTGGGCCACGTAGAACTGTGAAGCTTTGTTATTGTGACCTAGTTTACATTGTCTTAAAAAACAGTTAACAAAAAAACTAAGGCCTCCCCTAAAGTGTTTATAGAGGGATGTAAGTGCAGGTTACCAATTGAAATGTTAATGCAAGCCTTCTCAAGAACTAACATTTTCAAATAGGAACTCGAAACAGAAACAAAATAACACATACATAATGATGGTTGTATTTCACAGATATTGTAAATATTTATTGCAATACAAGAACCAGAGGTAAAAAAAATATCTTTAGCTGTTCATTACTTCATTATTCAAAATAAAAGTGCCAGTTCAAAAAATTGGAAAGCAGCACTGAACCTGGACAACATAATTTCCATATTGATCCTGCGCCAACATGCACACAGATTGCAGTATCTCATCCATAACTATTTGCTGTGTTTTTGGATCAGCACAGTGCTCAAGTACTCTCTGCATAGAGAAAAGATAACTGTTAATCTCTTTAACACAAGGGATACAACACTTGCATGTAGGTGCAGAACTTAAAGGTATACCTGTATGACTCTGCAGCCATAAGGGTGGGTTGATAATGGAACAACATGACCATAGAATGTTGATATTATAAACTGGATAGAATCTTCTGGGACACATTCAATACATTTCTGGATAACATGGTTTCCATTTTGATCACGTACACATTTCATGATATGACCATCAAGCTCAGTAACCATCTTTGTTTTTTGGTCCAGATCAACCACCTCTATTGCCTTCAGTGATGTGCATATAGATTGGATCAGGTAACCGAAGTGCGTTTTTTAAAAGGAAAAAGGTCAGACGGAGGTGCCCCACAAGAATGAACTCTTTGCAGTGATTATGTCAAGTGGCTAAGTAGCAAGTACAGACGATAATCATTTAGTACCTTTTGGATAACTCGGCATCCATACATCTGAAGACTGAGAGCTAATACATGTCCAAATAGTTTATCAGCCAACTCCCTCCGTTGTTCTGCACTCCCATGCTCAAAAAACTAGGAAAATAAGACATGAAAGTCATGAAATACTCGATCAACATTGAAACATGCTTGGAGAACTGGTGAAACAATAGGTATTCCCGTCCTAGCAGAGAGATACTCCATAGAGTGTAGGAGAAAAATACCTTCTGTACTACATAATTTCCAAATACATCAGTCATCAATGATAGTGCATGAGGCATGATCTCCTCAAAGACCATGTTCTTTTCTTCAACTGTGGCAGTTTCAAGTTTTTGCTGTATGAAACGGCTTCCATATTGGTCAGCACTGCAGAATCAATGCAGATGGGCAAATGTCACACATCCAAACCAGTCCTGAACCTTAATCCTTATACAAAGTTTTTTTTAAAAAAAAGTGACCTAAGCATCTTCCACTATCTCTTTAGTTTAGATGCAATAAATTAGTGTATGCAAACTATTGTGGGGGCACCATTAACCTTTCCTGAACATGTAGGTTTGTGGAAGGAATAAATACAAGACAATGTTCATCAGAAATATTAGTGAGCCATTTACCAAATTTGAGATATTTATATTAGTATTATGAAAAGGTACTATGTGATAAGGCGTACCTAAACTCAACCACATGTCCAGCAATCTCAGCAAGCTCAAAGCTTCTGGCTTTGTTATTTTTAAATTCATCCAAAAGCGAGGATGGAAAGTTCTCATTCATGTAGCCACTTGGATCAGAGTTCCAGCCACCTAAGTTTCTCAAGTTAGACGGAAACCTCAGATTTCGCTCACCAAGCCTAAGTGGACTGCCAGGACCAGATGGAGAAGCAACAGGACTGCTCAACGGGCTTCCTGGGTATGCCATGCCCATGCCAAAAGCCAAATTGCCATAATACCCATGATTTGAAGCAGTTGATTTACCTAGAAGTGGCATTTCATATTGTTTCTGCTGCTGAAGCAAGGCTTCAATATAAGCTTTTTGGACTGCATTTAAATTAGCATATGAGTTACCCATGTAACCTCTTTCCAAGGAGGGATCACCATAGCTGCCAGCTCCCTGTGCTGTATACTGAGTTGCCTTCAAGTATTGGACATAAAAAGGGTCAGAAAGAGGAGACTGAAGACCTGAGGGAGCTTGATTACCACCCCGGCCAAGGTTATGAGCATCAGTTAGGCTGAATGTAGGTGAAGATAAAATATTGTTTCCAAGGTTTCTTGAATCTGCACCAAGTGAAGCTATAGCAGATGCAGCAGCAGCACTCTCAAACAAAGGTGGCATCATAGAAGGCAAACCTGGGCTGAGTGGGTATCCACTGAGCCCATAGTTCAAAAAGGCTGAATTTATACTGTCAAAACTGTGATGTTGACCAGGAGAACCACCTGGGCTTTCATTAGAAGAAGATGGGGACTTATGATATGAACGAGTAGACAAATTAGAAGCTCTCTGCATTTCCAAATGTCCATCTAACCTTGTGTTGGTACTATTTCTTAACTCTGCTAGACCAGCAACACTGTTATTAACATCAGCAAATGAAGAATTGGATGGTTGTGACACTGATGGTATACCCAAATATCCATCATCACTTTCTAACATCACAGAATGATGCTTATTATGGACTTGAGCTGCTTGTGAGTCAAGTGAAAATTTCGGCTGATCACTTATCTCTCTTTGAAAGTTCGATCGACTGATGTTATTATCATTCAGAGAACCACTCTTTGATAAGTTCATGTTTGACAATGCAGATAAAATATCATCAGTCCCAACTGCTTTTGAAGATACATTGTTGAATGGCGATGAGGAGTTCAGTTTCTTATCATTAGAAGTGATCCTAACACCAACAGGTGGAAGGCCAGGGCTAGGAACCCTTGCAACATAATGAGGATCTGGCGTAGCATTTCTGGAAACAGATGAACCCATAATAGATGCAAATGTTTGAGACGTGGATGTGTTAAGGCTGTGAAAACCACTGACATTTTGCATGTTCCCAATAGGATGATGCACATCCAAAATATCATTATGCAAAGAATATTGGTTCTCAGCAGGATTCACAGCCTCCTGATTGTCAAGAAAAGAATTGCGACTGGCCGCGCGGGAAGGATGCTCTGAAGTAGGTGTTCTGCGGCCAATATTGTCCTGAAACAACCCATATTAAACTAAATAAGATGTCTGAACAGTAAAAGGCGTAGAAAGGCACGGGTAGATGGAAGCACAAATAAATAAATTAGACCATGGTAAGAATGCACATAGTTATAAATTCAAGCTAGCACACTCTAAACAGAAAGAGACAAAATGATAATAGCTGTCTAATAGCAATATTATATGGACATACGCAGCTATCAAAGATACGCTTTATCCTGTCTTGAAGTTTATGAGGAAACTTGTTAGCAAATTCTACAAAAATTCAAAAAAATACCAAGATGCTGCTGAAAGCATGCACTTTGACACAAGAGCTTCAGGCGTGCCATTATAATATTTATACCACCTGGCTTTAAGTGAATCTGATTCACTGTCATCCCCAATGCACGAGCTTGAACTGAGGCATTCAAAACCTACATGGACTCACAGAGAAATTTCTAAATCCATAAGCACTACTGTTACCAACATTAAACTGAATGAGTCAAGTGTGTTGATTCGACAGAACCGTGTTGACTTGCCAGTTGAACCAAAAGTAAGAAAATAGCCCTGCTACATATATATATCATGAGTAACATGTACCAGAACCTTATAGCAGCCCAAACCATCAAGAAAATAGTTTGGATAAAACTGAAAATCCAAACAAAGGAACTAAAGTTGAACCTCAATGGGATAACACCACTAAAATAACAAGTTAACAACTAATAGCAGATTAGCAGTTTAGCTTCCAGAATAATGCACCGAGTAGAAGCTATTAAGACTAATCCTTCTTTTGAACTAAAATTTATCATAAAAAAGGAAGCAAGGTATGCAACCCAAATAAGATCAGACCTGCAGTATATCTGCAAAGCTACGCTGCCGCCCAAGTGATAAACCAATGAGTCCATCCCCTCCACCATCCACCCACTCTGCAGCACCACCTCCATCATTTCTGGCTTCCTCCTCCCGCTCAAAACCAGGATGCTGTGAGAACAGAGGCCTCCCCACTGCAGTCCCCGTCCCTTGTCCGGCGTCCTCCTGAACTGGCTTCCTCTTGTCCCCAATCCCCCCAACCACCACAGATTTCAGGCGCTGGGTTGACCTCCAATCCTCCTTGGACAGCACCGGTGGTGGCAGCCTCGGGTTAAGATTCCCATGAGAGTAGTAGTAAGACAGGTAGGCTGGATCAGCCCGGAGCTCCTCGTCCGAGAGGAGGCCACTATGCCCGTTCAACGCCTCAGCAACAGGAATCGGGGCAGCCGTCACCGCCACCTCCCCGTCACCGCGGAGCAGGCCGCTGATGGCGTTCAGAGAACCCTCTATGGTCGGCGGTGCCGAGCCGCTCCGGAACATGCTGAGCTCACGCTCTCTCTCCTTCTCGCCCGCGTCCGCTGGTCGCCGCCGCAGGCCGCCGGCGCCGGAACTGAGCAGCGCTTCGAGCTCGTCCTCCAACTCCTCCTCCACTCCCTCGCCGCCCTCGCCGCCCATCTCCCTAGGCATAGCCACGGCGCTGGCGCTCATCATTCGACAAACCCTAGGAACAGAAATCACAAAGAATGAGACAATGAACACGACGAAACACCCAATGGAAATCCCGTGCAGACGCCGCACCCGAGTTACCTCCTCCCGGCGTAAAGGCGCTGCTCTGCACGCTCCAAGCCTGCGCTAACCAGCACACGAGAAGAACAGCTCAGTCACAGAAGATGCGGCTCTCCCGAACCCCAGGCCAAAGCACCATCGAATCGAGCGGCAACAGCCCGATCGGTGCGGAGTCCCCCATTCCAACACCGATTTCTTCGGGATTCTGGAAGATCGGGACGGGGAGGCACGATTCGGGGACGCCCAGGCTCAGATTGGACTCCGATCGGCCAGCGATTCCGCCATTCTAGGCGCCGGAAGCTTCGAGCTGCTCGGGGAAGGGGATGGGGAGAGGAGAGAGAGAGAGAGAGAGCACACAGTAAGCAGCAGTGCGGAAGCGAGCCCGAGGAAGGAGACGGCGGAGTGATAAGCACGAGCCTCCGCGGCGCAGCAACCGTTGGATCTCGACGGCGACGGTGGGGATGTAGACTGACGCAAGAACCCCTAGGGTTTATAACTTTTATTACTTCAGTGCGGGAGATGGCACCGCAGTTACTTCTGCCTGGCCTGCGGGCCCAGCCGCCTGTACAGAATTTACTCCTTCTTTACCATTTTTATTTTTAGTTATTATAAGGGGTTAAGATTTAAGATTATATTCATTAATATGCATGGCTGTTTCCCTCACAAAAAACATGCATGGCTGTTGGTGGGTAAAATTGTTAATCTTTCCATGGAAGACTGGGAGTGGAATGCGAGTAGTCCTTAGTCTTCTCTTTAATTTGGATTAGGGTCAAGGTGGGTCCCTCAGTAAAAGAGAGCCCAAGCGGGCCCCGAGCACATGGATGTGCATGCCACGTGTCTGGTCCTAGATTCGCTCCTGGGAGCTGTGGGAGGGATTGGGGGAGATGCGGCATGCGGCATTCTGACGAGGACTCCATGGAAAGAAAACGCAACAAGCTTCCATTCTTGGGGGGTAAATTATGGATAAGCCCTTGAAGAGACGCCTTGTGGTTTTCCAGGAAAAGGAAAGCTATGATGGTGTTCCATGTGCTGTCTGCCAATTTTGCATCAAGCAACTAGCAGCAGCATAAACAGGACAAACGTAGCTCATGGTAATCTTTTTCTAAGGAAAGATCGAACGTAGCTCATGGTAATCTTTTGCTGAGGAAAGATCCTGGCAAATTACTTTTAAAAAAACAAATTTAGTTAATTTGGTTAGATATTTGGCAGGGATCTGATTAAAAATAAATTCATAAAACAATCATATAAATGGAAATAATCTTCCAAAAATCAGAACTTTTCGAATGAAAATAATCTTTAGAAAATCAAAACTTTTCATGTGCAAGAACAACTTAAATACTAGTACACTGACAGTCTAACAGCTCTATAGTAATGGGCTGGGCTAGAAACTGTCCGGCATATACGGGTCAGGCCGAGAATCGGATAGTCATCCTTATGAGGGAGGAGAAAGGCCGAAGTATATGTTGGGCTGAGGCCGCTTGGTCGCTTGGATAAATTACGTATTCAGGGCTAGTCGCGTAGCGTTGATTAGGCCTCAGGGCAAGCCTGTCGCCGCCTCGCCGGCCCAGGCTGCACCCGCGCGCGGTCACCCTTGAGGGCGTCGACGACGTAGTGCACGTTTCGATCTTCCACGCCTGTGACCCGGCGCCCGGCGAGACGGGATGAAACCATTCATATCTAGAAAATCTTTGATGAAGCATTGAAGCTGATTAGCTGAAGAAGTCAGAGGAACCGGAAGCTTCGTCCGGAGTCAGGAAAGGTGAACCCCCAAAGATGCAGGAAGAGTTCTTCAGAAGAAAGGGGGAAAAGGTTGAGGAACAGTCCCTAAAACTGGCAACCGGCTGCAACCTGTTGTTTTGTCACAGCCAAGGCATACTGATCTGTTTCGTATGAATTCCATAGCTCCTCGTGAAGGAGTAGCTGGGTACTATTGAATGAAACAATTTAATCCTATGGTAAAGCTCCGAGTGTGTGGTGAGTATATGTAGAGCAGAAAGCTACATCAGGATTCAGGTCAGGTGTGTCATGAAAGAAAACTGCAAACCTCTCCAACTCCTAGTCCAAGGTCTACTACTGCTATGTATAGTTGCTGGAAGAGACTAAAGTTTGACTTCTACCAAGTCCAAGCATATATATTAAACAAAGTAAGCTTTATTAATATTTCAAAGTTTCAACCATGCACTCAGCAAAGTGAGGTGACCTGTAGACTGAGAAAAATAAAGGAAAAAGATAAATGGCGTATATCAAACAAAGTAAGATTTATTTATACTATAAAAGGTTCAGGGATGCAAGCAATGATCTGTACATACACAATAAAAAACGGTAAATGGTATATACTAAACAATGTAAGCTTTATTATATTACAAAAGAAAAAAGGTTCAGGGAGGCATGAAGCAAAGTAAGGTGATCTGTACATACACTGAGGAAAAGAACAAAAACATTACAAAAGGGTTCAGGGAGACATTCAGCAAAGTAAGGTAACCTGTACATACACTGAGGAAAAGAAAAAAACAAAATAATACACCGAGGAAAAGGAAAAAATAAATGTCACTGACGAAAAGGAAAAATAAATTACAAAAAGGTTCAGAGAGGCATTAAGCAAAGTAAGGTGACCGGTACATACACTGAGGTGACCGGTATATACACTGAGGAAAAGAAAAAAACCAAACCAAATACACTCAGGAAAAGGAATAAAATAAATGTCAACGAGGAAAAGAAAAAAATAAATTACAAAATGGTTCAGGGAGGCATTAAGCAAAGTATAAGTTGACCTGTACATACACTGAGGAAAAGGTTCAGGGATGCAAGCAATGATCTGTACATGCACAATAAAAAACGGTAAATGGTATATACTAAACAATGTAAGCTTTATTATATTACAAAAGAAAAAAGGTTCAGGGAGGCATGAAGCAAAGTAAGGTGATCTGTACATACACTGAGGAAAAGAACAAAAACATTACAAAAGGGTTCAGGGAGACATTCAGCAAAGTAAGGTGACCTGTACATACACTGAGGAAAAGAAAAAAAACAAAATAATACACCGAGGAAAAGGAAAAAATAAATGTCACTGACGAAAAGGAAAAATAAATTACAAAAAGGTTCAGAGAGGCATTAAGCAAAGTAAGGTGACCGGTACATACACTGAGGTGACCGGTACATACACTGAGGAAAAGGAATAAAATAAATGTCAACGAGGAAAAGAAAAAAATAAATTACAAAATGGTTCAGGGAGGCATTAAGCAAAGTATAAGTTGACCTGTACATACACTGAGGAAAAGGTTCAGGGATGCAAGCAATGATCTGTACATACACAATAAAAAACGGTAAATGGTATATACTAAACAATGTAAGCTTTATTATATTACAAAAGAGAAAAGGTTCAGGGAGGCATGAAGCAAAGTAAGGTGATCCGTACATACACTGAGGAAAAGAACAAAAACATTACAAAAGGGTTCAGGGAGACATTCAGCAAAGTAAGGTGACCTGTACATACACTGAGGAAAAGAAAAAAACAAAATAATACACCGAGGAAAAGGAAAAAATAAATGTCACTGACGAAAAGGAAAAATAAATTACAAAAAGGTTCAGAGAGGCATTAAGCAAAGTAAGGTGACCGGTACATACACTGAGGAAAAGAAAAAAACCAAACCAAATACACTCAGGAAAAGGAATAAAATAAATGTCAACGAGGAAAAGAAAAAATAAATTACAAAATGGTTCAGGGAGGCATTAAGCAAAGTATAAGTTGACCTGTACATACACTGAGGAAAAGGTTCACGGATGCAAGCAATGATCTGTACATACACAATAAAAAACGGTAAATGGTATATACTAAACAATGTAAGCTTTATTATATTACAAAAGAAAAAAGGTTCAGGGAGGCATGAAGCAAAGTAAGGTGATCCGTACATACACTGAGGAAAAGAACAAAAACATTACAAAAGGGTTCAGGGAGACATTCAGCAAAGTAAGGTGACCTGTACATACACTGAGGAAAAGAAAAAAACAAAATAATACACCGAGGAAAAGGAAAAAATAAATGTCACTGACGAAAAGGAAAAATAAATTACAAAAAGGTTCAGAGAGGCATTAAGCAAAGTAAGGTGACCGGTACATACACTGAGGTGACCGGTACATACACTGAGGAAAAGAAAAAAACCAAACCAAATACACTTAGGAAAAGGAATAAAATAAATGTCAACGAGGAAAAGAAAAAAATAAATTACAAAATGGTTCAGGGAGGCATTAAGCAAAGTATAAGTTGACCTGTACATACACTGAGGAAAAGGTTCAGGGATGCAAGCAATGATCTGTA
The DNA here is from genome assembly GCA_009763385.1 of Coix lacryma-jobi var. lacryma-jobi. NCBI lineage: Eukaryota > Viridiplantae > Streptophyta > Magnoliopsida > Poales > Poaceae > Coix > Coix lacryma-jobi. Next base: position 15,606,865 of record CM019827.1, read on the forward strand.
CATACACAATAAAAAACGGTAAATGGTATATACTAAACAATGTAAGCTTTATTATATTACAAAAGAAAAAAGGTTCAGGGAGGCACGAAGCAAAGTAAGGTGATCTGTACATACACTGAGGAAAAGAACAAAAGCATTACAAAAGGGTTCAGGGAGACATTCAGCAAAGTAAGGTGACCTGTACATACACTGAGGAAAAGAAAAAAACAAAATAATACACCGAGGAAAAGGAAAAAATAAATGTCACTGACGAAAAGGAAAAATAAATTATAAAAAGGTTCAGAGAGGCATTAAGCAAAGTAAGGTGACCGGTACATACACTGAGGAAAAGAAAAAAACCAAACCAAATACACTCAGGAAAAGGAATAAAATAAATGTCAACGAGGAAAAGAAAAAAATAAATTACAAAATGGTTCAGGAAAGTATAAGTTGACCTGCACTCAGGAAAAGGAATAAAATAAATGTCAACGAGGAAAAGAAAAAAATAAATTACAAAATGGTTCAGGAAAGTATAAGTTGACCTGTACATACAGGTAGGAAAAAAATATGTCAATAAAGGGATTCGAACCCATGCCGTTTGGGGGGACCAGTACCTGAAACTGGCGCCTTAGACCAACTCGGCCATTTTGACTTGATGTCTGTTATTTCTAATATTAACTTTTTTATACATCACAGGAAGCACAGTTAGTACAGGTCACTCTATATAGCAAGCATGTTCAAAAAAAAAAAAGTAATCAACGTAGCTTACCCTTTCGGGTTTCAACGCTGTACGTACCTGCTGATTCATGCACCCAAAGCAATTAGCTCGTGGGGAATCAGAAACGAGTAGGCTAGTGCAAGTGAACAACTAAGGGCATCTGAGATCTTTTTCAGGGGCCACACACACAGCTCCCCTGTCTCCAAACCATCATGATCGCTACCGTTCCGGCCACGTCGCACCATCATAACGGCGAAAGGTCCCACGACTGGCGCCAAATTAAGCCCCCCGGCGGACCGGCCCCGTGCAGTGCGGTACAGATATGACCTGTTGCGCTCGCGCACGGCGCACGCAGGAAGCCGAGCGCCCCCGGTCCCGGCCGGCGCTGCTGCTTCCTGCGTCGACAGCTACGCGCAACTGCGCCGCGCCATGCCCTCCATGATTGATCGACAACTTCTCCCGCCGCACTGTGCCAGCATGCGCGGCAGCTAGCCCTGCCCATATGTGTGTATTGCCTCTCTATTTTTCATCTTGTGTAAACAAAAGGAGGGTAGTCTTTGATGCGAAAAATGGCATTATTCCTATAAAAAAATGGCATTATTCATATTACATTTAGAAGATGGTTACAATTGCAAATTTGTTTGGATCTTATTAATCTAGATGTGCACGAACTGTTATTATCTCTTGCTTTCTCCCGGCTGGTAGTTGGGTTTTCTCTAGCAGTTCGTGTTAGTTGTCTGACTCTGAAACAAAGTTCAGAGGTTAACTGTTAGGTGTGTTTGTGGTATCTGTCTACTTTCAAACGCTTGAATTTCGGTTTATATTTAAAATAGAAACGGAGATATCCTCGAGTTGAGAAGGCTGGCCCTGCTCATGGCCTCGCGACTCGCGAGAGTGACAGCCAGCTGTGCATTGTGGTAGGAGTAGATCGAGCTGATCCAACGCTGCACCTGCACCTGCAGTCGTCCTGCTCCTGCACCGTCCTCCGCCCATCCACATCCTTTGGTATGGACCATGGCATGGCATGGCATGGCACGGAACACGGATATGGATTCATGGATGGATGGTCCATGACTGCATGCATTGTCGACTACTAGCATACTCCCTTCATCCCTAAATAAGTGTCGTCCGGAAAACGTGTCTGAGGGAAACACGGATTTCTAAAGACACTTATTTTTGAAACGGACAGAGTAAGTGTCCGGCTGTGCAGCACTGTATACGTGCTCCACCTACCCCAACCACAACCAGGGTCCGATCGAAAAAGGCTAGAATAATCCTGAAAGAACAGCGCATGCATCTCACTGGTATCTCCTGTTCGCCCGGTAGCCCCGGTGGCCGGTGCCCTATACCGTGCAGAACTGCTGCTGATGGGCCTATATCTCCACTCCACCGAATTATTTGTGTCTCGTGACGACTCGTAGTCGTAGCTCGTCAGCGCACCAAGTCCGTTCGGCAATATCATCATTTCGGAGCGTTGCTGATTCGCTGGCAGCTACGGGCCGGGACCACGCCGATTAGACTGGCTGCGTTCATCCTCTAAAAAGAATATTTTATTCTAGTCATCAAGATTCTCTCCTCTATATCCCTTTCTCTCGCACTTCATCCTCTATATCATAATATATATACTACTCCCTCCATCCTAAATTATAAGGCATTCCAAGAATCTTGGAGAGTCAAAGTTTTTCAATTTTGACCAAATTTATATAATAAGATAATAATATTTATGATAACAACTAAGTATAATTAGATTCTTCATTAGTTATATTTTCATAATATACATATTTGATGTTATAAATCTTTGTATTTCTCTCTATAATTTTGGTCAAAGTTAAAAAACTTTGACTCTCCAAGATTCTTGGAATGCCTTATAATTTGGGATGGAGGAAGTAACTCCCAACAGTGGCCCTACTTATCATCTTCTTTAAAATTTTATCTAAATATATCCATGTGAGATCTTGTTCTGAATGATTTATTGAAACGAATTTAATGGTGCAATCGAAATTTAATTTAATTTTTTTGGTTTGTGAGTTATAACATTTTTTAGGCAGTTGAAAAAGTAGGGCCTGCCATCACCTCTCTCCTCTCTCCCACGGCTCTTTCTCCCCCGTGTTTGGCCAGTTTAGCGGAGGCGCGGCTGTTAGACTGACCGCAGCGGCGTCCTGGGAGGGTTCCTGGAGAGCCGCATACGGGAGAAAATCCCCGCAGCGGGGTCCTGGGAACACGTCCTGTAGCAACCGGACGGACGCCCGTCCCCTCTCTGCCCAGGACGTACGGCGGTTCCTAGGAAGACGTCGTGGGGCCCGCGCCAAGAGCAGGAAGAGGAGAGAGACAAGGGGATGGCGGGAAGAAGGAAGCAGGGAGCAAAGAGGCAGCGCCGCCGTCCGTCGGAGATGGAGGAGGAGGGCCCCTGCCGGAGGTGGAGGAGGAAGGCCCCCGCCGGTCGCCCGTCCAGCCGTGGCCGCCGGGCGCTCGGACGTGCAGCGCCGCCGGCCGGCCGCCCAGCCCCGCTTCCGGCCGTGCGTGGGCGAGCCCCGCCGCCGGGCGCTCGGGCGTGCAGCGCCGCCGGCCGCCCGCCCAGCCGGAGGAGGGCCCCCGCCGGTCGCCCGCCGGGGCTTCGGGTGGGAGAGAAGGGAAGCCGGGAGGAGAGAGAGCGGGCGGGGATAAAGAAGAGAGAGGTGAATAAAATAAAAAGGAGAAAAAAATAAATAAAAAGTGGGGCCCACGATGGATAGAGGATGAGTATAAAGGATGTATGAGTGCGGAAGAAATTGGTATGGAGGAGAGAATCTTGATGACCAGGATGCATAGAGGATGAAAATAGAGGACGATGAGTGCGGATAGCCTTAGGCCAGATTCGGCGGATGGAACGACGTCCTTTTATAATAGTGCATGTTTTACAGTACAGCAATACAGCTGTTTCATCCTGTATATATTTCTCCAATATGTTTTGGCGGATCACGGTGCAGACAGTCTTAGACTAACTGCAATAGGATCATGTAAACGATACGCTAAAGGAATTTAGAGTACGAGATGGCTGCAGCAGGGTACTCTATCCTGCCTGTGCGGTACGCTAACTAGCCCCCTTCCGCCAAATTCACGGTACGCTGTGCGGTCCGCTATGCCTGCCAGCCAGACCGCGTAGGAGAGAATGAGAGCAGCGGCGGCGGGCCCCACCAATTCAAATAACTAAAAAATGTTATAACTCATAAATCAAAAACCCAAATTATATTCCGATTGCACCATTGAATTTGTTGCAATTAATTCTTCAAAACTAGATCTCTCATGAGTATATTTAGATAAAATAACAAGTAGGCTGATAGTGGATAGAGGATGATATAAAGGATAGATGGATGCGGGAGAAATGAGTATAGATGAGAGAATCTTGATGATCAGATAGTATAGAGGATGAAAATAGAGGAACGTGAGTGCGGATAGTAGTGGGCGAGGGTTCGGTAGTGTCGACGTGTCCTCTCCGAAGTCCGAATAGCCGCTGTGGAGCCGGCCTGCCGGCGCTGGCATGAGCACGGGCGATGGTCGGCGGTGCGAGAAGTCATGTGTGGGCGGTGTTGAGCGACTCTACTGCCAAGCTCGCTTTGTGCTTGCCAAAAAATCAGAATCAACGTTTTTTCGTTCCTCTAGGGTGTGTTTGGTTGGTAGGATTTGTATCGAGGATTGATATTGTTTGGCTAACATATTCCTTCGAGATTCCTTAACTTTGCGACCCTCCTTTTTGATGGACAGGAGGCATCCGGCATCAGGCATCCGGCATCCCACCTAGGACCCGGCGAGCTGCTACGAGTAGGGATGATAATGGATGATAGTTTTTATCACTCCTTCACAATTCAACTTGACTCTTTCCATTTTTAATTTAAAATCATATAGTATTACGGTCTGATCCTTATTAAATCCGATTTTTAAATTTGTCAGGCTAAATTATAGGGCTCTTTACCACCCCTGGCTACGAGAACGAATCGTGCGCGCCACTGCTACAAGGACGAGCTCGAGCCGGTGGCCGCCGCTGCCCAGCCCGCGCGTGCAAAGGTGAGAGCTGGAGCCGGTGGCCGCCACTGCCCGACTCGCGCATGCATGGGTGGGAGCGGGATCCGGTGGTCGCCGCTGCCCGTGTTGAGCCTCCGTGCACAAGGGCGAGAACTGGAGTCGGTGTCTGCCTCTCCTAGAGACGCAGGGAGATGTGGTCGCTGGAGGGAGGAGGAAAAGAGGATGAGCTAGTACCCGAGGCGAGAGGACGACCGGACAAGGAGCGACCTATACTAGAGAAGGAGGCGCTGAAGGAGCTATGGCCCGCCGGCTGAGGAGAAAAGGACACACGGGCATGACCTGTGCTATCGAGGACGCACGGTACCTTGGGAAGGAGATTAGGCAAGGAGGAAGCAAAGAAAAAAAACTGACAAGTAGACCCAACTGTCATTGAGTAATCCAACTTTTGATGCCCTAAAACCAAACAAAAAATGGGTTGATCCTATCCCTTTTTAACCCAACAGAAATTGGAGTCGTCCTATCCCAGAAACCAGAGACGGGACTGTCTCATCCCATCTCACCTCGTAACCAAACGCTATCTTAGAGCAACTCCAGCAGACCCCCTATTTAAGCCTCATTGCTAAATATAAGAGCTTAGATAAAAAACGAGCACCAGGAGGGCCCCTATTAGGGTCCTGAAATTTGGCTGGGCTCTCGGATTCTTTCCTCATACATCATTTCTATTGGGTCAATAGTTCGGGTCTTATCCGTGATTTTGCGCTCCCACCCCTACCTCACCTCCCCGCGATGGTCGTTTTTCCGTGCGAGCCCCTGACTTTCCATGTGGCTCTCGCGAGCGCGACTTTCCATGACCGAGCTAGTCTACGACAACCAAACTTCACATGTTATTGGCAGTTTAAATAATTTTGAGTCTTCTGTTTTGAAGGTCATTGCTGGAATACGGCCCAAAAAACATAACTACTACTAGAGTTGCTCTTATAGTAGAGCTCTCAGCCCAGCTTTACTCTCAGCTTTCACTAAATCCTGCTAAGCATCTAAAATATAACTGGGTTCTAGTAAGAGAGCTATCTAGAATCATCTCTCTATTTACGTACAAACCATCCGTCTGGTACTATCATTGTCGAGTATTTACCTGTGCGGTCATTCATATGAAGCGTCAAATAGGTTTAAATTTGAGAGTTTGTTGAGACATTCATAGTGTAGGTGCAATAATAGAGTTTAAGGGATTACCTTGTGACGGCAGTGTTGTTTATGGGGATATATCAGGTTCCTGCTTCTCCGAACCGCCACTAATAGGATAGCGAATCAAAAATACTACACCGAGGTCTTTTTTTTTTAATTTGCACCCTAAAAACCTTTATTCATTCGAGTATTAAATGTACATTTAAGAATAACTAGTTACATAGGTTGCAATAACTTTGCAAGACGATACAAAATATATAATTTGTTTTATATATTATTAGTTTATTTCTAATAGACTAAATTAATGTTAAAATATTTGATGTGATGTAGGGAGACTCACTTACAAACCAATAATAAATATTGTTTTTTTTGTTTCTTGTTTGAATTTGTGCCCGTGCTAACCAAAGAGACCCGTTGGGAGCTAAGAGCATCTCCAATAGTTTGGAAAAATGACATGTTATCTTTGTTTTATTGGGAAAATAAGAAAAAATGTTCTGCAACTGATTGGTATATGATTTGCTAAATTTTTCTAAGTTAGAATCGGAGACAACCTAGACCTACTTGGTATATATCAAATCAACTTCACTTGCTATCCGGCGTTTCTTTCCCTTTTGCTGCCACCGCCACTTCTTCCGCGCCTACTTTTCTTTCTTTACTAAACCCAATTTACTAAACTATTGAAGATACATGAAAAATTCGGTTGCCAAAACTTTTATCAAGTTACTAAATGACAACTTTTACCAAGTTATTTTTTCCAAATTTTTTTTTGGTGATGTTCAGTAACACACTGTGGCGGTAACAAACACAGCCAACCATGTTGCGACCTAACAGTAACACACTGTAGCGGTTCAGACTGCGCCCACGCCCCGTGCTAGCTCAGAGCGTGCATGCATGACCGGAGATTACCAATTCACGAGAAGACGAGGAGCCAAAACCGGCAGACTGCGCCATGCCATGCTGCTGAGTGATGAAGGAATGCTTTCCACCCGGCGCCGGTCATCTGGGTTCAATTCAAGGTTTTAAATATTTGGCTATAGCTTTCGCTATTGCCAGCTATAGCTGTTTAAAATAGATCAAATTATTTGTGTTTATGTACAATTTAGCGGCTATAGCACGCTATAGCCTCGTTTAGCCTTCGCTATAGCTATTTTGGAGGTCATCCGCTAAATCTCTTAGTAGGAGATTTAAAACCTTGGATCAATTTCAGCTGAGGGTGTGTTTAGTTGCTCAATTTTACAAAAAAAAAAATCATATAGCACTTTCGTTGTTATTTGACAAACTTTGTCCTAACATGGACTAACTAGACTCAAAAGATTTGTCTCGATATATACATACTAAAAGTATAATTAGTTATTTTAATTTTGTATCTATATTTAATACTCCATGTATACGTCTAAACATTGAGCCTGAATAAACTCAAAGCACATGTCATGCCTGTTCGGCTAGTATATTTTTTTTTGGCTGATTTAATAGTATTATAGGAGAGAGAATAAACGGCTCCGAAAGTGCCGAAATTACGCACACATTCTTTCTGCATGCACGAGCACACACAAGCTGTTTTTTTATACAACAAATGGTTTTTGTTTCAGGAGGAACGTGCTCTTGTGTTCTTATAGTGTTGACTCTTATATAGAGATGGCAGACTGCGCAACAGGGAGCATCGGTTTTTATGGTTCTTAATTAGAGCATCTCTAACAAGTTGGAAAAAAATGACTTGGTATATCATGAGTTTTAGCAACTTGTTAATTCATTTGGCAAGTAAAAAAAAGATCTCTCTCCAACAATTTGCTATTCCAACTTGCTAAAATCAAAAAACTAGGTCCACCTAAGCCGATCTGCATTGCCGCGGGAGAGGAGGAGAAAAGATTTTGCGCTAGAAGAGGTGGGGAAACAGCGCGCGGGAGCCGGCCACGGTGAAATCACGAGATAGCAACCTCATCAGCGCGCGGAAATTTACGCGTACGGCATGGAGGAATAGGAAGTTGGAAAAGATAGCAAGTTCATTTAGGGAGTTGTTGGAGAAGAATATTTGTGGTTTTACCAAATTTATAAGAATAGTAAGTGAGAATAGAGAGTTGTTGGAGATGCTCACAAGAGAAGACTCCATATTTGTAGTATGAGATGGTGAGTCTGAAAGTGTCTGTCTAGCTCAAACATTCGCTGTAGAGTTTAGACGCCCGAAGATCTTGAATATATTTGATTGCCATGGTTGAGTTATATTCGGGCAATACTGAGGAATATAACTTGAACTTGTTCAATTCTATACCTGTTCAATTAGTTACTAAGTAGGCTCAAAAGATTCGTCTGACATGTATATACTAAAAGTACAATTAGTTAGTCTCTCGTCCCAGATTATAAGTCATTACAAGAATCTTAGAGAGTCAAAATTTTATAAGTTTGATCAAACTTATACAATAAGATAATAACTTTTATCATACCAATTAAGTATCATTAGATTCTCTATTAATTATATTTCTATAATATACCTATTTGATATTGTAAATCTTTATATTTTTGCTTATAAATTTTGGTCAAATTTGAGATACTTTGACTCTTCAACATTCTTGGAATGACTTATAATTTAGATTGGAGGGGGAATTTTTTTTACATATATTTAATGCTTCATGCATATATCTAAAGATTAATGTGACGGAGAATCTGAAAAAAAAACTTAGAAAATTTGAAGAAACTAAATAGGACCTTAGAACGGTGCTTGACCATCTCCTTTGGTACGTGGCTGCGTGCCAGCGGATGAGCAGTACGTCACGGCCGTGTTTGGACGACGCCCTCGCCTGGACTTGCCTGCCAGGCAAATGATCCCAGCTCAGGCGATCGAAATCGAACGCCTGGGCTGCTGCCAGCATCCAAACTGTGCTTGATGGTGTGGGCGTGTAGCACAGGCAGTTCACCTCCCCGTCCAGCCGGGCGCTCGCTCGGTCGATAACCGCGCGCGCGCGCGCCATGATTGCTTGGAAATGCCCTGGAGCAGCGGCACCGGCCACTGCCAGAGACAGCCATGGCCTCGCCCTCGCGAGAGCGACTCCCAACCGTGCAACTAGATCGAGCTGATCCAGCGCCACACCTGTAGCGCCCTCGACACCTAGTCCTTCCGCTGGTTCATCCGCATCTGTTGACGTAGAGCTCGGGCCTGGCCCTATGGCGTGATGTAGCTAGTGTCATGCGGCCGGAGGGCGGAGCCAGGATTTGATTATAGAAGGGGACGTGCAAATCGACAATAATCATATGTGTCAAAATATAGCATGTCAAAGGTATATATAATATAACACCTAAATAAACGTTTGTTTTGTAATATATTAGAAAATAGAAAAACTAATAAAAATAGGGAGAAATTAATTAGTATTTGTCGGTGTTTCGAACCCGGGCGTCTGACACCAACGAGTAATGTGATCGCGTGCTCTCTTCCTGGATGGTGATGCAAGATGACACAAGGATTTATCCTGGTTCGGGCAAAGAAAGCCCTACGTCCAGCGGGGGAGGAGGTTCTTGTATTACTTGCACCTAAGTGCTTGTACAGGGGCAATACAAGCTCAATGAGCGTGGACCGGAGTCCGGACTCGAGTGTGAGGGTGTATGGGCGTATGTGCGTTCTAACGTGTGTGTAACTTGGAGTTGTGTAACCGTGGACTCGCGTCTTGTCCTCCTCGCGCGAAGGGCCCTGGCGTCACTTTTTATAGAACAAGAGGAGGCCAGAGTTTACACAGGAGAGATATGTACAGCGCTCGATATGGCGTAGGGTAGGAATCCTGTCTTGTCGGGGTCACTGGAGCCGACGTGGGCGTTGCTGTTGAGGCGTCCTTGGAGCGTGGCCTCCATCCTGGGCGCGGACGCGGAGACGTGGCGGCGTGGGGGCCGTACAACGCCCGTTCCGGCATGTACAGGACGCGGCGGGGTCCCTCCGGGTCTTGTAGTACCTGTCCTCCAATAGTGTGAAAACGGTTAGGGCTCGAGGGGCGCGGAGCCGGCCTCGAGGTGGCGCCTACGGGGGGTTCGAGCCCCCTCAAGTATGTGCAAGTCCCGGAACGCCCGGGCGTACAACGGGAACCCAGGCTTCGGGATGAGGCTCGAGCGTGCGTCAGTGCAGGGCATGGCCTAACAGTGCTGTACTGGCGCCTTTTTGCCCATGCTTGTGGTGAAAACGAGACTTGACTCTGCCCTGGTTACTGTGGTACACGTCGGGCTGCAGAGGACGTGACTGGAGTAGGTGGAAGCATTAAATGCGCGGTATGGGATTAGGGAGCAGGAAGTTTTCTCCTCGTGGAGGGCTTCGAAGGGTAGTGGCGCACTCGCTCGAGCCCGGGCGCTGAGGGCTCGGGTGAGTGGAGGTTGAGCTCCAGCTCGAGGCCTAGACCGAGATGAGCCCCGAGGGATAGGCTATCGTGCTGGAGGGGCTCGAGGTCCCCGAGCGAGGTCCCGAGGAGCGATGCACAGCTGTTGCGGGTTCGAGGGGTGGGCTACCAGGTGGTGGCCGGTAAGGTCTTGACAAGTCTAAGCTCCCTGGTGGTGTGCCGGCGTTGCAGGCTCCGAGGGGTTGGTTTCTTGGAAAGTTAGCTTAGCCGGGTTTATTAATTGGTGTTCTAGGTTTAACCTATTTGTTTGCGTTTATTGGGGTACCCCTTTGGCGTTCCCCCGACAGTATTAGGCCTTTAACCTTCACTCATTCAATGTAATTCTTTGTCTAGAAAAAGAATCACAATAATAATAAAAATTTAATCAAGGCAAAATTAATTAGCACTAGATACTAAACATCAAATGATAAGTAATCAGTCATTTGTCATTTAGCCTCAGACAAAATGATCACTTAAACATGTAAACTAGTCATTTAAATAATCGTATTACTGTGCAACATTGAAATATATAATTATAATATATAGACTAATGACCATTTATAAGAATAGTGATGAGAACCTAGAAGATAAGAAAGATAATAAAATGACTAATATTAAATACTATAGATCTCATTGCAGACCGATTCAAAAGGATAAATAGAAAACATCCATTTTCAATTTACTAGCTAATTAGAGTGTTTGGTACGAAAATAGACTGATATTTCATAAACTAAGAAAAATAAAATATATAAAGAAAATATTAGAAAATTCTATTTTTTATTTGTATAAGATATTTTTAGAGATTACTATAGAGTATAAACAAAAAAAAATTATAGTACAAATAATATTATTAACTAGCTAATTAGATAATTAAAAATCTAATTAAAGGGATATATTATTGGAGTTGTGAGAAGATTGGGGTGTGCCTGGCCCCCCTCCGCCCCCCTTCCCTCCGCCACTGCCGGACATGGATGGTCCATCATGGCTCCACTCATCATCAACTTCGACTAGCAGCAGTGACTGCCGGTCCGTGCTGCCCAGCGGCAATACTACTCCACCTACCCTGGGGCCCGGCCGCCGGCCGCATGCATCACATGTCAGCGACGACGTCGCTCGACCCGTCGGCCGTCCCGTCCGGTCCCGTCACCTGTGCCGATGAGAAATAGCTCTACCAATCGAATGATTGATCCCACGAGCTGATGCTTAGCTCGATCGTCATCAGATTACACCACTACTGTAGTAAATAGTAGGGGTAGTACCACGTACTACTCGCTTTGCATCTTTTGGCTCGTTGCTCGGTTGCTGAGATTAATTAGCTGCCATTTAGGGACCGCCGACCGATTAATTCGAGTACGTTGTACGTGATCCCGATCAGTCCGCGAGAGCTGCCACTGTCTTCCTCACCCAACACAAACATGGAGCCAGGGACCATGATAGCTCCTCAAGGCGAGCGAGTGCTGGGCGGCCGGCAACTTTGGGCGACTCACGGCGCGCTCGACGTGTCACGAACAGACGTTCTTACCTGAATGTCTGAATCGACCTTGAGGCGGAGATAGTTCATTGCATATTTGCATGCATCAGTATTCAACAGTAGCGCGTTGCTAGGTGGGCCGTAAATGGAAACGTGTCCTAGGAAAGCAGCCGGATCCCGGGTGCATGCAGCTGCGCTGTTTCCAGCTGCGGCTACCCCTACACCTAGCGCTGCTGACTACTGTAGCGTAGCGTGAGTCGTGACCATGGATGGCAAAACTTCTATTCCTCGCAGGGCGGTCCCGAAACGACGGATCTGAGCAACGAACGGCGTGCCGCGTGCGTGCAGCCACGGGTGGGCTCGGTCCTTGTGTAATTCATGCTGTTCCCCACCCACGATATCGGCATTTTCTTTTTTTTTTTGTACTACCCCTTACAGAAGCAGCGGGGGCCGGAGCCGGACACGCCTTCTATCTCCGAGGCCATTCGTGCTTCTAACCCCGCCGGTGCCCCCACCGTGCACGTTCTCCGTGCGGTTTTGTTTACAGTGACCAAAGTGTGGGAGGACAGACAGCGGAGGAAATCTTCTTAACTCGTGCTCTGCACGTTGCAGTGTCCTATGCGTGCTGTGGTGGTACTGGTTTTTCGAATTTATGCCCGCGCTAACCCAAGACACGTACGCGTACCACACCTACCATTAAAATAATCAAAGTGTCAGGAGTAGAGCTGCCGCGGCGCGTGGCTAGTGGAGAGGGCCATGATTACTGTAGCTAAGCTAACAAAGCTCCCGGCCTACACACCGGTTAGGACGGCGCCCGGCACCGGCGCGTGGCGAGCATTGCGTCCGCCGCGCGGGAGCGCGATCGCTCGGCCAGGCCGCGCCGACGTGCAGTCAGTCTCAGCAAGTCAGCAGGGGTGACGGGTGAGGGAGCGCGGTCGTGAGAGCTGTTGAACTCGAGCAGCAAGCGAGGCTCGGCGCGACGGCGAGCCGAAACCGGCAGACCGCGTCGCGCGGACGGGTGGCGGCGAATGAATGGCTTGCACCAGGGGCGAAAAGGCTCGAGCTCGCCTTTAATCTGCGGTACTTGCTGTGGTTACGTAGCTTGAATGCGCTGCCACCCCCTGCTTGGAACGGAAGGCAGGCATCGCATTCACCGCACCCTTTTGATGCGAGCTGTACGGGGTATACTGTTACCACTCACCACCACTGGGAGCTTCCATGCATGATGATTCCCTGCTGGCTGCTGCCGAGTCCTGGGCGGTAGATGAGAGCATAAAACTCCCATGGATGGATGGGGAGGGTATGATTGGACGCTAGGTCGGGCAAGTTTCGACTGGGAATTTCTACCTCACGGTGAAAAAGATCAAACGATTCCCTCGTCAGTTTTACTCCCTCCGTCTCATAATAAATGATCTTTTAGCTCTCGAGCTAAAGGGTCGCTTATTTTGGGACGGAGGGAGCAGACTTCAGAGCTGCATGTGATGCCACCGGCCGGCCAAAGGCCCCATCTTTCTTCCTGTTCTTTTGTTCCGGACAATACGTACCTACGGCGAATTAATCATGGGGATGTAGTACATTAGTCGAAGTGCTTTAGCAAAAGGTGCTTGTTTTCGGCGCAAAATAGGCCAAAGTTCCGGCCGTGCGGAAAGAGCAGGGGTCAGTGAGTTGAACCTGTCGAGCCACTCGAGCGCAACCATCGTTGCCAGTCGAGCTCGCAGTGGCACCAGGACAGTGCGCGGCGCCCGCACGAACAACACACGCCATATTTATCGAGTCGCCACCAATGCTCGCCCACCGAATTGACAGTCTACTGTAGTACTGAGTAGTACGATTGATTATAAGAGAGGTTGCGTTGGCACGTGTAGAATTTTCTCGTGACGTTTGCACGCCTACGACCTGTAACTAGCGGTAAAAACCTGCATTGCAGAAAAAAATGCAAGAGTGGCAGGAAAAGCTAACGGCCTGTTTGGAACGCAGGAATTTTACAGGAATCACGCAGGAATTTCATAGGAATCAGTTCAATTTCACAGGAAAAACACAGCAACGGTAAAATTTTACCGCGTTCAAAAAATTATCCGTGACTACCCCAGCTGGCGCTCGGCAGTACCGAAACCACAAGACGACAGGCAGAAGAACGCGGCTGCTTCGTCCCTGCGACAGGGACGCGTGACGCGTCTCGCCCCGGCTGCCCCCCACGCCCCCATCCGGCCACGGCCATCCCATTCCGTCTCCCCGCGTCATCACCCCCTTGCCACTGACCACAGTGCTGCGCTGCGCGCTCGCGCGCGCCACCTCCATAAAATCCACCGCGAGCCGGCCGAGCCGGAAACCCCACCCGCGAATCCAACACAAGAACCCATCACCGCCCTCGCATCACATGCGCGCATAGGCCCCCGGCCGCAGGTCGCAATCACCACACCACCATGCCGCCTCCGCTGCTCGTCTGTCTCCTCATCTTGCTCGTCGCCGTGCCGCGGCCGCGGCCCGTCGCCGGCGAGCCGCCGAGGCCGGGCACCAAGCCTCGTGCGTTCCCGCTGCGTGTGCGGCAGGTGCCGGCGGGGGCGCTGCCGCGGCCACGGCCGCCGAGCAAGCTGCGGTTCCACCACAACGTCAGCCTCACCGTCTCGCTCGCCGTCGGCACGCCGCCGCAGAACGTCACCATGGTGCTCGACACCGGCAGCGAGCTCTCCTGGCTGCTCTGCGCGACGGGGCGCCAGGGGAGCGCCGCGTCCCGCGCCATGGGCGAGTCGTTCCGCCCGAGGGCCTCGGCCACGTTCGCCGCCGTGCCCTGCGGCTCCAAGCAGTGCAGCTCCCGCGACCTGCCGGCGCCGCCGTCCTGCGACGCGGCCTCGCGCCAGTGCCGCGTGTCGCTGTCCTACGCGGACGGCTCCGCCTCCGACGGCGCGCTCGCCACCGACGTCTTCGCCGTCGGCGACGCGCCGCCGCTGCGGTCCGCGTTCGGCTGCATGTCCACCGCGTATGACTCCTCCCCCGACGGCGTCGCGACGGCCGGGCTGCTGGGCATGAACAGGGGCGCGCTCTCCTTCGTGACGCAGGCCAGCACGCGCCGCTTCTCGTACTGCATCTCCGACCGGGACGACGCCGGCGTGCTGCTCCTCGGCCACAGCGACCTCCCCTTTCTGCCGCTCAACTACACGCCACTGTACCAGCCCACCCTGCCGCTCCCCTACTTCGACCGCGTGGCCTACTCCGTCCAGCTCCTCGGCATCCGCGTCGGCGGCAAGCATCTGCCTATCCCGGCGTCGGTGCTCGCGCCGGACCACACCGGCGCAGGGCAGACGATGGTGGACTCCGGCACGCAGTTCACCTTCCTCCTCGGGGACGCGTACTCCGCCGTGAAAGCCGAGTTCTTGAAACAAACGAAGCCCCTCCTCCCCGCGCTCGACGACCCCAACTTCGCATTCCAGGAAGCCTTCGACACCTGCTTCCGCGTGCCCGCGGGGCGCCCGCCGCCGTCGGCGAGGCTCCCGCCCGTGACCCTGCTGTTCAATGGCGCGGAGATATCGGTGGCCGGGGACAGGCTGCTGTACAAGGTCCCCGGCGAGCGCCGGGGAGCCGACGGCGTGTGGTGCCTAACGTTCGGGAACGCGGACATGGTGCCCCTGACGGCGTACGTGATCGGGCACCACCACCAGATGAACCTGTGGGTCGAGTACGACCTGGAGCGCGGCCGCGTCGGGCTTGCGCCTGTCAAGTGCGACGTCGCCAGCGAGCGGCTCGGCCTGATGCTGTGACACGGCCTGGCGAGCCGTAACCGTAACTGCTCTGGCTCGGGGGGTTAGTTCCTCCAGGGGCCATAACCTTAACCTGCCAAACGTTTCTAGTTTGGAACTTGTTTATCCTTTTCTCATGTAAGGAAGGAAAACTTGCATAACCTTGATCGTGCTTGTGGCATGTACGGTGTTTAGCGTAAACTGTAAGCTAAGTGTAGTGTAGTGATGTGCTTCTTTATTTTACTGAACGAGTAGTGGTGTACATTGGATGTAAATATCATCAACATGTAGAAGATGTGCAAGATCAACTAAGCGCGTGGTTTACATTATGTATAAGATGTGCATGATGATATGGAAGGGTTCAGTTCAAACTTTAACCTAACCTATATGCCAATCACGCGATATACTATGGATAAACATAAACTCGAGTTAAAATCGTATAATAGAGACGTAGATAATAGCATGTGTCGCTTGTACAATAGCGGTATAAAAGTCATCATGTAAAGAGGACCAAGGTTTCGTTCTACTAAGGATCTATTTCGATCCTAGGGTTAAAAATTAGCTTGAATTACAAAAGTAAGTTAAATATGGGCTAACTATAGGGTAATAAGGACTAATTGATTCAAGCCACCAATTAGTCTCCACTAACTTAAGAGATTATTCGGATATATGAGCTAATTGCTAGCTAGCTAATGGTAAAATTAACTATTACGTATCTTAAAGCTAATAAATGGAGTAACCCTGTAGCCAAGTCTTCGGATATACTCCCTCCGTCCCAAGATATAAGGCGCGATTTGACTTGACATGGTCTTCAAAAATATGTTTTGACCTATAATTTCTCTTATAATATATAATTTATAGAAATAAAAGTTTGATCATTAGAAAGTATTTCTAAATACAAATATAATACAATTATTTTTATAGTATAAGTTTTTCATATAATTAGACTAATTCTTAGTCAAAGATAAGAAAGTTTGAATTTTGAAATACGTGCGCGCCTTATATCTTGGGACGGATGGAGTATGAGCTAATTGCTAGCTAGCCTGCTTTTTTCGGTAACTTAAGAGAATATTCGGATACATGAGCTATTTTTTAGAGATTAATTTAGAGATTTCAAATAGAGGGTGGAAGCAATTATATTGTTTGCTTTAATGTCCTGATCATTGTTTAAGACCTTTTGCTCTTCTTATGCTCTTTGAAACTCTGTAATAAGTGGCTGTGTACATCCTCGGATGTAGAGGCCGGATTCACATCCTTTATCTAAAAAAAATGTATATCAAACAGACATTTGGACCACGTATAGTTATCTAGTTACTACTCCCTCTATCCTAAAAAGAAAGGTCATTTTAGCTATATCTAAAACGGCATCCTTTTTGGGACGGAGGGTGTACTCGTTATTGTGACAATAGGACTACTATGTTGCTGTCAAGATGAATCTTCCTTATTACTCAGACAATTATTTTGAGCACATATCACTAATGAGGGTGTTTAGTTCGTACCCCAAAATTTTCACCCATCACATCAAATGTTTAGACACGTACATGGAATATTAAATGTAGCTTAAAAATAACTAATTACACATATTGCGATAACTTTATCATATGATTTTTAAGACTATATAGTCTATGATTATAATAAATATGTGCTAATGGTGGATTAATTAGTTTTATTGAATTTATCTCATAGTTTTCTTTCAGAACATGTAATTTATTTTTTATTAGTCTATTTTTAATAGATTAAATTAATATTATAATATCTGATGTGTCATGTTTTTTTTTCTACCGACTAAATACCCCAGACCGAGGGCGTATTTGACAGGCACGGCCACGGCCCACGGGAGCTCTTTTCTAACAGCAGACCCTACACTACGAGCCTACGATAGATGATCCAATAAGGCCCAGTAGGATCGAGCTCAAACTTTGGGCCGAATGTCAAATGGGCTAGATCGACATACTAGTAAGCTCCAAAAAGAATCTAGGTAATCCTAAACTCCAACCAAAAAAATCTAAGGTAATCACATAAATAATTATATATTCCTTAAAAGTTTATATATTCCAAATTTTAAGATGATTTAACTTTTCTAGATATATAGTTGTTGTCACAAATTTAGATATTTATATAGTGTATGTATACATACATATGCAAAACAATATATTAAAAGAGCATAAGTATTCTTTAGCGGTCGGCTGATACGCATACGCCACATATTTGTTAGTGGACCGTACGTGCGTGACCTCCTCTTCGCCTTCCATCTCTCTGCTCCCTCTCCTTCGGCGACCTTCCTTCAATGAACTCCTCCTGATGGTCGTGCTCGCGCCTGACAAGCTCCTCGCCACGCTCGCGCTGACTATGGTAGATCTGGCAAGGTAGGCCTCCTCCTATACTTGAGCATTTTGAGCTTGGCTCGTAGACCCGGTCCAAGCCCATCGGGTTTTAGGCTGCACACGAACCTTACTAGATAGAACCTCACAAATCTTATTGCCCAATTTTTCTCCCCACCCGAACTCCGTCCAAAATATTTATTTTAGCTATTTTACACTATAAATATTGAGGGCGGCAATAACCGAAGAACCAGACTTGACTCGCACTCCTATATCTAGGGTGTTTGGTTGATAGAATGATCTGATCCATCATCATTTTACTTTATAATTTGTGATCTGTCATTGTTCTATTCTCATCAAGTCAATAATTGCTACTAGTTCGTGAAATGAGCGGAGGCGGATCTATCTATAATATATCATTCATTGGATGCATCCACTTCGACAACTTTTAGTTAATCCTGTATAGATTAGACTTTTATTCAGTTATTATTCCTAAAAAAAATCATATCATAGTAGTCACTTGCTAAATTCGTCCCTGCCGCGCACCAAGTTGAGATGGTTCCACTAATAAATTAAAAAAAAAATAGACTAATGATGCACCAAGTTGATTCCTATCCATCCTCCTCGGTTCTCCCCTCTCGCAGTCTCGCTGCCTGCAAGGCCGCAGCCGTCGACGCAAGTTCAGACGTCCCTGCCGCAACCGCTTCAACGACGCACGGCGCGTCGGCGCCACGGCCGCGGCACCACGCGCCCGGACGTGCACGCGCTACCAACCCCAGCTCACCGCACTCAACCCATCGCCCAATCGCTGCCACGGCGATCACCTCTCCCACCCGCCTGACCCGCGCACTTTTTTCTACCCGCGCCAAACACCAGCGCGGCAGCAAGCGAGCTAACTAGGAGGAGTACAAAGCAAGCCAATTCGCTCGCTGTGCCTGTGCCGCTGCCTACCGTCGCGTGCGACGGACGAGCTCCTCTCCCGGCCGACGCCGCCGGGGATTCCGTTTCCCCGGAATGCCCTGCCGCCCCGTCCGGGCTGAAGAGGAGCACTAGGCGGCGCCGCGGCGGCTCGGATGGGGCGCCCGGGGTACATCACGGTGCCGATACTCTCCGTGCTCGCCGCGATCGGCTATGTCTACTACACCACGGTGTTCCTGGCGATCCCCGCGTGGCTGGGGCTCTCCACGGCGGCCGGGCTCGCCAACGCCGCGTTCTTCACCGCGCTCGCCGCTGCCTGCATCGCAACCTACGCCGTCGCCGTATCGCGCGACCCGGGCCGCGTGCCGGCGTCCTTCGTGCCCGACGTCGAGGACGCCGGGAGCCCCATCCACGAGATCAAGCGCAAGGTACTCTACTCGCGGCCCATGCCTCCCTCCGTCTGGTTCATGGACCACACCAGATCTCGAGGGCGCCCCCCCGCGTCGCGTGCTGCGAAGTTTAGATCTACGTAGTGGGATGGTAGTCATATGTGTAGAATTAGAAACTTCGTTACGAGTTCAGATCTTGGGATTAGATTTCGAGCAGGCATTGCCTTCAAGCAAGGTCCGGCGACTTCGTAGTTCCGCCCGTTAGATTTATCTTAGTCGGGATCACGGGCATGGTCCTATTCCGATTGGAGCGCGGAACGCCTTGGTGTTGCGATCTTTTGGGAACTGTGTATAGGTGTGCGTTAACATCTTTGCTCTGAATCCTTGCACTGGCCACTCATCGTCGGTACTCGGATTGAGTGACACTGGTATCCAAATCACACCAGGTGGGAACTGGGAATCTACTCTTGTTCGTGTGCATAGCTTTGATGTTGTGGACTGGTCTAGATCTAAGCATGAGGGCTCTGTACCTGGTAGTCCGGTACCATCCTATATGTAGACTTACAAGAAGAAATGGCATATGTTGCAATTTTTTGGGGAAAAAAATATCATACCAATCAGTTAAGCTTCGAAAAGAAT
Source organism: Coix lacryma-jobi var. lacryma-jobi (assembly GCA_009763385.1). NCBI lineage: Eukaryota > Viridiplantae > Streptophyta > Magnoliopsida > Poales > Poaceae > Coix > Coix lacryma-jobi. Next base: position 15,626,561 of record CM019827.1, read on the forward strand.
TAAAATAAATCTAGGTCAATTCAGAATTTCGATACTCCAATTGTTCCCAGGACTCTCAGGAATTCATATCAATATTGCCTATTGGTCACAAGATTTCATTCCTTGAATAAGCACTGTCATATTAATTGAGTGCACATGGAAAATAATAGAGTGCACGTTTTCTTGTACTTCCAATAGTGGTTGTAGTTATGTTGCTAGTTTGCTACTTAACTCTAATATATCATCAGGTTGTATTCTGGTCCTGGAATTTGTGTACTGTAGTTACCCTTGAATTGATTACACACCATTTTTGGTGCAATATGTTCCTTGATCCTTGCATTATTTTTTGGAGAGCAATACATCTGGACGCAAAAGGAGAACTAAGAGTACATTCTTTTTTAGATTCACATTCACATGCATTTCCTAGTTTTTTTAGAGTTATAGGGAGGCCATAGTCCATTAGTATTACAATCAGAAACAGAATGTCAAAGCAATTACATGACAGCATTTTGGCCAAATAGCTTAGCTCAACTTAAAGTCTAGGATTCCCAAACAGACCACACAAAAGCATCATTTGGTAGGAACTAGAAAAATAGTTCTCTCTGACTACTTATGAACTAGCATATGAGTTTGCCACTTTGCCAGCTTCTCTGTGGGTTGCATATCGTTGGTTGTCCTCCATCTCATCTTGCGCAGTGTCATCCTTGTGTAGTAATTTTATTTTGTCAGGGTGTAGTAATTTTATTTTGTCAGGAATGTTAAAAAGGAATATTTGTGACTAAATCAGACTAGTACAGGGACTGTGTGCTAACTTACACCAGAACATTGCAGGGTGGTGATTTGAGATACTGCCAGAAATGTTCCCATTATAAACCTCCTCGAGCGCACCATTGTCGTGTCTGCAAAAGATGTGTTCTAAGAATGGTACTGACTAGTTCTATGTGGAACTCCTCTTTTTTTTGTATTCTTAATTCTAATCTGCATTTAACAACTACTCCTGTGCAGGACCACCACTGTATATGGATTAATAACTGTGTTGGGCATCAGAACTACAAGCTATTCCTAGTTTTTGTTCTGTATGCTGTAATTGCAAGCTTCTATTCTATGGTACTGTGTTATCCTTGATTTTCTTGAGCAACCAAGTCTTCTCAAAGATTGAGCATAAAGTTATTGATGTGTACATCAGGTTCTCATTATACGGGGTGCTATGCATTTACCTAAAGATGAACAACCAGGCAGTGATTCTTCTAGAACATCTATTGTAAGTACCCCTGGAAGGATGTTTCAGCTACGAGCAAACCAATCACAATCTGATTTTTTGTCTGAAGCTATGTTTGAATAACACGTATGTTATATATTGTACAGATTGTTTGTGGGGTTCTTCTGTGCCCTTTAGCGTTGGCACTGATGGTCCTATTGGGCTGGCATGTTTACCTCATCTTACATAATAAGACTACTATTGAGGTTTGAGAAATATGATCTGTGTCTTTGATGATATTATTTTTTGTTGATTTTGTGTGATGGTAGTTGCATCGGCGGTTTGCAGTATCATGAAGGAGTTAGGGCTACATGGTTGGCTGAAAAGGCTGGAAACATTTATCATCATCCTTATAACCTTGGAGTCTATGAGAACCTGGTTTCGGTGAGAACGCTTCTTTACTTCTATTATTAAGATTTTCCTCCCAAAAAAAATCAGAGATCAGCCTAAGTGCATTGTTATGTAAATAACTAAAAATAAATATCCTTTCCGAGATTGAAAGAACAGGTGTCATCTCCATTCCCATGTACCGGGCTTTATATTTGTCTATTTAAAGGATTAACTGAAGTCCAGGTCTATCCGGTGTCGTTTATGTTGTTTTTCACATCTCCATTTCTTTACTGGAATTTTCATATTAAACTTATGTTACAGATATATTCTCTTGAAATTGTTGTTTCTTGGTTCTTTGCTTAAAGACAGGAGGTGGACAATTATTACCACAGACCTTCCAACATTTTGTTATTTTTCTTATACAGGTGCTAGGTCCTAACATGTTGTGCTGGCTCTGCCCAATATCAAGGAACATGGGAAATGGTGTTCGGTTCCGCACATCATATGACATTCCGCTATCAACTTCACCGATGTGATGCACACCATATAAGGGTACACTCATGTTGGATAGCTGCTAATTTGCAAAAGAAACTCAGGTGCCAAGTGTTAGATGTGCTATTCTTCACAGTTTTGTTTTTTAGCATTTAACCAGAACGTTTGTTTATCCTTAAAAGGAGAGTGTTTGCCAATGCTTGAACTTTTGTAGTAAGGATTGCTACATCAAATCCAGTGTGTTTAGGATACTGCTAGATACATGAAGAGGACCTTTGGGATTATTTCCTAGAGCCTCCTGGGATATGTCATTAGGATTTTTAGAGGGCTGACATACTTAGGTTTTCCTCTCCTTTTTTTGGGGCATTCTTGATCAAAGGAATTATTGCTTGTGTAGTAGACTAGAGTGGGCTGTACTAACACACACACACACCAAAAAAAGGAAAGGAAAACTGTACTTAAGGTTGTTTTGTTGTAAAGTTATGTCCAAACTGTTCTTTTGTCCTGAAAGCTCATGTGTTTTGTCAGATAGTACAGAGAAATACACGTCGATATAGCTGTTTGCACATACTGTATAGGTGTACCATATTACCGTGCACCTATTTGTTTCTAACAATTGTCGAATTTCTATTTTTCGCCTGAAGCTGTTATGTTAGCTGTGCAAACACGCGTTAAGGACTTGTTAGCTGTGCCGCCTTGCCTGGAATCTGGATTCATGCACGTTCCTGATTACACAGTTCCACAGGTCGTCTGTCGTCTGGCTTTGGCTTGGAACCTTGGGAATGACCTTGCATACTGTAGTAGTAATCGTCTAGCACAGCATTATAGTCAATGCAAGACTGGACTAGCGAATCACTTACTGCATTGGCTGAAAGCCTGAGCCCTGAGCGAGAGCCAGAATAGTCTCTGCAGGAATAGTCGGAGGCTCGGCGCAGAACGTAAACCATACCTCTGTTGACCAGCAGCGTATGTCCCTTTATTTTTTGCTGTAAAGGCACGCAGCCACGCATAGATTTGCATATATGCCGTCCCGAATTTCGAACAGATAAGCAGCAGTCGCCATCTGCTTCTTTAACTCAATATCGTCACAAAAACAGTCATACTCATACGAAATCTGCAATTGCAGATGAGAATATATGCTAAATTTCACACACATTGTCCAGTTAACACATTGTGGAATGAGAACTAAACTTGCATGGCGGTGTCATTCAAAGTCCCAGATCTAGAATTTTGATATTAGAGTCATTTGAACTTATGTGTCGGTGTCACCTTAGGCTCCAAACTCTCGAATTTTGATACTTGGCTCCCTAATCTTATACGGTGGTATCATCTAGATCATAGAACTTATATTGGTCGTCCAAACAAGTTGTACGCTCCACCCTCTCATCCTCTCGTGAGTTCCATATCTCCTCCCTCACAGCTTACCGGCAGTGGCAAGCTGGGCTTAGGGGTGGTAACTGACCCTCTAATTTAGCCTAACAAATTTAAGGATCAGACTCAATATAGATCAGGTCATAATAGTATATGATTTTGAACTAAAATTGAAAAAAAAAAACTAAATTAGATTGTGAAAGAGGGATAAGGGTCATCATCAATTATCATCCCTAGCTGGGCTTCGAGTCTTTGACCAACAGTGGCTTGGGCCCTGTCTCCTGCTTAAGAGATGGCCATGAGCATGCATTCACTTTTCGTAGTTGTGGCAGCTACTGTATATCGCGTGCCTTGATGGTAGTCGCCTCCCCGATTTGAAATGTGAAGACAGAGTTGTTTGTCTTCATAGACTCGCAGTAGTGTGCTAAACAGCGTTAAAAGGCATGCTCAACTCGCAGTACCTTCGTAATGAATTGCATACAATGTACTACTGCTGATCTGGTTGCATTTCAACTTTCATTTTTCAAAAGCCAACAGTCCTTTGGAACTGCATGCATAGATCTATGATCGCTAAGCATTTCAGAGGCTAGCTAGTCTGTCAACAGGTAACAGCGCTTGGCCGCACAGGTTACTACTGCTGGCTACAGCAAGATGCAGAGAGATACCCTCGACAAGGGGAAGGATGTCTGAAGGCGCAACAGCTAGCGTCCACCTTTGCTTTCCTGATCACCGTCTTAACAGCACCGTTATCCACACGGTTAAAAATCCTTAGTGTCAGCAACGGCTAGCTCTGCATCAAGAAGGGCCGGGGCCGTGCGTGCTGAAGGCGAGCAAACCAAGCATTAGGCTATACCACCCTGCAATGACTGTAACTTCTACAAAACCACAAGCATTTTTGTCGGTTAGTAGTGAAACGCTGACTGTATAATAACTTCTGCAATAACGTTTACGAATCAAGCCTAGGAGTTTTATGCACATAAACTAGCACTAACGTCGATCAAAGCCAGAATATATATATTTACGTACACGAATGATGTGGTCTGCAATTGATGTCTGTCCTTCGCGAAACTCTTTTGTCAAAAAAAAAAAAATATTTAGCACCCAAACTAACAGTACATGTCGGATATGGATGAACTCTCCGGAAGGACCGGCTTTGCGGTACAAAGCACAGAGGCATCCATCCAGAACCAGAAGCCGTATCGTATGCATGCAGGCGGCCGTGCTGGGGGCTCTGCGGGCTTGCATCGAGACAGTGGGCGCGAGGTGTGGGGGTCGGTCCTGCGTCGTGCGTCCTCTGTTGGGGTTACCCCTTACCTGCAAAGGCCTAGGACTCGCTCCATCTCCATAGGCGGATGCGCAGGCAGGAGCAGCTAGCAGGACCACTGCCAGCCACTGCGCTGCGCGCGCCGGTGCAGCTGATGATCCTGCGCCGCATGCAATGCAATGCAATTGCAAGCGTTTAGTAGCATGGCAGCAGGCAGCGAGATCGAGCGAGCATGGGGTCCCTGCTGGCATCTTCAGCATCGATGGATCGCTGAAACAAACCCGACGTAAAACTGAGAAGCATCAGCGTGTTTAAGGGCGAGCGAGAAGAGCGGAGCAAGAGGAGAGGAAGCGGCATGGGCAGGGGAATATGCGTGGCAGCAATGCAAAAACTGGTGCCCGTAAATCTTATAGGCATATGCTAGGTCAGAGCTAGGCCTCCCAAAGAATGCATTTCGATCTCCTGTCAATTGACAGACTAGAGGTAGCGGTGGACCTGGATGAACAGTGGGTTTGGATGGTCGTCGTGAGTAGACGACGACTGCAGAGTAGCGGTCGTCGTAGCCTGCTTCCTAGTACATGTACTCCGTATGTATACAGTATGTATGTATCGTAACTAGACGCGGCAGATGAATGAGGCCCCTGATACCTGAGCTGGGATCGCATGCAATGCAATGGCAATGCAAGTACGCTGCGCTCCCAATTACAATTGGACCAAGTGGGGAGGAGGCGGTGGCGTGCAGGCCACAAGAGCAACAGCCGGCACAGGGGCGCTCAGATACGGAGGCGTCGTTTTGGGAGTAAATTATGCAGCGCGTCAGCACAACCCTCGGCCTCGGGAGTCCGCCAGCAGCAGCAACGTCTTCCCGGCGCGGAATGGTCGTGCTGCTGCGCCAGCGCCTCTCCTCTCTCGCCCCCATTTCCCTCCTCTTTTGGTTTAGCTCCTCTTCGGTGTTCGGCCTTGACTACTGTTGTGACATCATGCTAGTGGAGGAGTATTATGGTAATAACTCCAGATAATTAAGTAGTATTACCCGTAAAACCCTGTCAGTGTCAAGAGGTATCAGTATGCCTACAGCCACGGTCAGCAAACTCAGGTAAACCGTAACAACATGGCGATCGCTGATCCGACACATGCATTTGGCAGTGAGAAGCGGTAGCAGCAGCTGGCGATAATTTTCTGGCCGCTTTTCAGGATTACGGACTACAGGGCGGAAAAACTGTAAAGAAACAGCAGAGCAACAGTCGAATCGCACTCCGATGAGGAATCGCCCGCACGGCGTCGAGGAGAGGAGCGCCAGACAAGGGGCTCAGAGCCTCCCTCTCTCGGGCGCACAGTTACCAGCAATAAACAGCTCAAGTTCCTGTATACTAGATGCTCACATTCCACACATTGGAACAGCAGAAACGCGCAGCGCTAGTTGCCGTGATCATCTAGCGTGCATAGCTGCTCTGCCCCCCAAATGGAAAACATTAAGGTGCGAGTGCTAAAACAACAAATAAAGACTACTACAAGAGCATAAGGCAGGAGGAGGAGAAACAAAAAAAAAAGATCTTCTCTTTACACAAGGTTCTTCTTGGTTCCTAATTAAACGAGGACACGGATCGAGCATCTTGACTTCGCCCGGCTGCTGCTGCTCCTGCTCCTCCTCCTCGTCATCTTCTCTCTCAGCTCGCTTGCATCGATCCTGATTCCTGCATGCGCCGCCGCGGGCCACTGGCCGCCCGTCACGCACTCCGTCAGGATGCTGGATTCAGGCGTAGTCGCGCCAGCACACCAGCATCGTGACGCACCGGCGCATGATGTAGAACCGCGCGCGCTGCTCCTTGACGAGCCGCGCGCACCGCCCGGAGAAGGATCGGCCCTTGCCGCCGCCGCTGCCGTCGCCGCGCATGGCGCCCATGCCCGCCTGCTTGCCGCCGCTCCTCTTCCTGAACAGCCTGCACGGCTTCTCCTCCGCTGCTGCAAAGAGCTCCATGGACGGATGGGTGGATGGAGCGAGGGCGTCCCTTCTCGGCAGGCGAATGATGATGAAGAGCGAGGATGATTATCAGTAGAGTGTGAGATGAGCGAGCAAGTGAGCTGACTGTGATCTGAGGACTGAGGTGGTGGTCTTGTATGCGGAGGAATCGGAATCGCATAGCCGGGTGCGGCTGGGTTATATAGCGTGGAAGGAAGCCTCGGTGTGCCGCTGGTGGTGCGTCGTGGCTGTACGCTGTAGCCGCCCAGCCCCCCGAGTGAAAAGGACCCAGTTGATGTTTTTCTATGCGTATATGCAGGGTTTTTGCTGTTCGGAGTTCACGCTCGTTTTCACTTGGAGCTCGGCGGTGCGCTGCCGCTGCATCTTTTTGCTCTGCCAGCCTCGTCCCCGTGGGAGTGGGACAATTTTTCTCGCCTTGCTTGTCTTCTCTTTATTTTCTTTTCGCGAATACGTGGACTTGGAGCAGCAAACAAAGTGTCGGAGAAATGACAAGCCTGCCTGCAAGGTCACTTTCACTTCTAATTTTGTAATAACCACTCAACAATCGACATCAATGGTGTGTTTTTTTGTTTTTTAAAAAAAGCAGGGATTGAAAAGTACTAGTAAACTTGACTAGCGAAGCCACGGAAGGCACAGCACAGACGCATGGCAAGCTCATGCATGCAATGCAGCACGCAAATATTCAAAGTTTCAGACACGAAGCAGGCAGCCACCCCCCAGGCCGCGGCCGGCCAGGAGGCCCCCCACACACACGCACACGGAGACGCACGGGCAGTAGTGTGCAGAACCGCAGAGCAGCTGATGTCTCTGTGTCCGTCGCCGTCCGTGGCCCGCCGCCCGCCGTGGCCCGTGCGGGAGGTCAAAAGCTCGCGGTCGCGGAGCCCCAAAACCTTTGGCTCCAAATGGGTAGTAAGGGTAAAGGTAAAGCCACGCAGACGCAGGCAGGTTGGTCATGTCGCTCGCTCGCACGGACGACGCGTCGCCGCGCCGCCCGCCGTGCACACCATAGCGCGACCGCGACGCGATCGCGCTTCTCCCTTGAGCGCCGGCGCCGGCGGCACACCCTCGTTGTTTGTTGTTGTTGGTGGTGTTGGTGTTGAGCCGCAGCCCGCCGCCGCCCCCCGTCCGTCCTCCTGACAAGTCGCAAAAACCCGCATCACGATCACGAGCGGCGACGACGGAGCTCGCGGCCGTACGTGGTGGGGCCGGGTGGGGGTTCGCAGCGCAATGCGTCGTGGGCCGTGGGGCGGGCCGGGGTGGTCAGCAGCGGAGCCGAGTGGCGTCAGCTTTACACTGTAGCGCGCGAACCGAGCTGGCACGGCAGCGAGGCGGGCAGACTGGCGCGGTGGTGGACCGGGCGCGGTTGGGCTGTGGGGGGCTCCCATTACCCATCTCAGCAGCAGCCAGCAGCCAGCAGCCGTGCTCGCTTGGCTCTGCTCGGCTCGGCTCGGCTACAGGCCGGGGGCAGAGGCGCAGGCGCAGTGCTCCTCGTCCTCCGCCTCGGGAAGGCGGCGATGAACGGGCGGTCGGCCACCCTGGCCACAGCGCGGCCGAGACGGGGCGCGGGGGCCCTCGCGCGCGCGCTACATGGCGCCGTCGCCGTCCGGGTCAAAAACAACAGCGTACCCGCCCGCCCGCGCTTCGATCGAGTATCAAATCGACGGCAACACGCCCTGCACGGCCATGCGCGATGCGGTTTTTTTGTTTTGGCACGGCACGGAACGGCAGGTAGCAGCCGTTTTATTTCTCCCGCCAGTCCAAGAAGAAGAAAGAGAGCTGCTGCTGCATGGGCGGGCACAGCTTCTGTCTGCCATGTGATGCTGGGGGAGTGAGATGATCCATCCATCCAATCCAGGGCGCTGCATGCCGATGCCGAGAGAGATGATCATCATCATCATTGATTAAAGCCCGATTGAGCCAAACGGGTATGATGATGAGATGGTTTGCTGAGTGGACCGGTCAAAGACGGAACATGCATGGCCCGGGACGCGGGATTTTTTAGATCCCCTCTTTCCCTTTTTTTCCTTTCTTTTTCAGTGGAAGCAAGGACAAATACTGTCTGATACTATAACATTTGATTCGGCAAAAAAAAAAATCGTTTACAACTTGCTTCCGATTCCGATCGTGCAGCGACGGTCATGCATGCATGCTCGAGCTCTCCAGTCTCCACTTCTCTTCTCTCGGGCCTTGTGATTAAAAAGATTAGAATTTTTCTCAACTGTAGCACTTTCGTTGTTATTTGACAAACTTTATCTAAATATAGACTATGTATACTCAAAAGATTCGTCTCGACATGTACATACTAAAAGTACAATTAGTTATTTATTTTACTAAAATTTAATGCTCAATGCATGCGTCTAAATATGGATGTGATGGTGATATGATGGAGAGAGAGTGAAAAAAAGTTGATAATTTTGGTGGCATCTACTGTAAACAAGACCTCGCACTCGAGCTGCTTGGCTTCCTGACGTGTCTGTCTCCATCCCTGGCGTGTTTGTCTCCGTCCCTGCCGATCAGCGCCATTTGTGGAGGTGGCTGCCTCTCTGACCACCTGCCCCATCGTACGGACGCACTGTGCGGCGCATCACTCACTCCTGAACATCTACGCGCGCGTACGTCATCATCATACCGATCGGGTCTCCGACTCCGATATGGGAAAAATACCATGAGGGATACGCGTACGTGCACGCGAGAAAAGACCGCGCGTGGGGGCCGCATAGCATGGCGATGGTACAGTGCTGTTTACTGTGCGAGCGAGGTGGCTGACAGGTCTACACCTACGTCTACACGTTTCTGGGTCAGAGTATACAGTGCGCGCGTGCGTGAGACGGTGAGATGGGCACGCGCGTGGTATACTCTACAGTGCCACTCACTGTACGTGTGCACCGGCGCACCAGCGTCCAGCTGCGATCGACGACAGTCGACAGGGTGCGGGTGCGGGTGCGGGTGCGGCTTTGATGACCGGGCGGTGTTTCTCGGCAGTGTTTGGCGTTCTGCCGTCCCCTCTTTTTGACTCTTTTCGCAGGCGAGAAGCAAGCTAGGCAATGAGCGCGACCAACAGGTACACGTGTGCCGTGTCCGTGTGCGAACACGCGACGCCGGTGCCTTTAGCATACACTGGCGAAAAGAGACGACGGGCAGCAAAATCTGTCTGCCACATGCTAGGACTGACTATTTGATTTAATGCCCGGTGCCTTTTGGTTTTGGGCCTTGTTTAGATGGAAAACTTTTGTGTAGCGTTTTCGTTGTTATTTGACAAACTTTGTCCAAATATGGACTACGTAGACTCCAAAGATTCGTCTCGACAGGTACATGCTAAAAGTACAATTAGTTATTTTTTTACCTACATTTAATGCTCTATGCATGCGTCGGTGTTTCGAACCCGGGGGTACGACACCAACGAGTAATATGATCGTGTGCTCTCTTCCTGGATGGTGATGCAAGATGACACAAGAATTTATCCTGGTTCGGGCAAAGAAGGCCCTACGTCCAGCGGGAGAGGAGGTTCTTGTATTACTTGCACCTAAGTGCTTGTACAGGGGCGAATACAAGCTCAATGAGCGTGGACCGGAGTCCGGACTTGAGTGTGCGTGTGTGGACTCGTGTGTTGTCTCCCGTAGTTGTGTAACCGTCCGCGCGAGGGGCCCTGGCGTCCCCTTTTATAGAGCAAGAGGAGGCCAGGGTTACACAGGAATGATATGTACAGCGCTCGATATGGTGAAGGGTAGGAATCCTGTCTTGTCGGGGCCACTGGAGCCGATGTGGGCGTTGCTGTTGAGGCGTCCTTGGAGCGTGGCCTCCATCCCGGGCGCGGACGTGGAGGCGTGGCGACGTACGGGCCGTACAGCGCCCATTCTGGCATGTATAGGACGCGGCGGGGTCCCTCCGGGTCTTGGGGTACCTGTCCTCCAATAGCGTGAAAGCGGTTAGGGCTCGAGGGGCGCGGAGCCGGCCTCAAGGTGGCGCCTACGGGGGGCTCGAGTCCCCGCAGTTATGGGCAAGTCCCGGGAAACCCGATTGAGCAGCAGGAATCTGGGCCTCGAGACGTGGCTTGGACGTGCGACAGTGTAGGGTATGGGTTAATAGTGTCGTACTGGCGCCTTTTTGCCCATGCTTGTGGTGAAAACGAGACTTGACTCTGCCCTGGTTCACTGTGGTGCACGTTGGGTTGCAGAGGACGTGACTGGAGTAGGTGGATGTATTAAATGCGCGGTATGGGGCTGCCATCCGATGTCTGCGCCGCTCGAGGGAAGCATAAGGCGCCTCGAGGGATAGGCTGCTATGCTAGAGAGGCTCGAGGTCTCCGCGTGGGTTCTCGAGGTATGGTGTTCGGCTGTGGGGGGGGGCTCGAGCCCTATATGCCAGGACTCGAGGTTTTAGTGGAGCGCTCGCCCGAGGCCTGGCTCGGAGGGCTCGGGCGGGACGGAGAACGGGCGCCAGCCCGAGGCCTGGCTCGGAGAACTCGGGCGAGACGGAGAGCGCGCGTTCGCCCGAGGCCTGGCTTGGTGGGCCAGCGTTGTGGGCCTCGAGGGATTGGTCTCTTTAAGGGATTAGACTAGTTAGGTTTGTTATTTACCGGTGTTCTAGGTTTAACCTATTTGTTTGCGTTGATTGAGGGTACCCCTTTTGTGGACCCCCGACAGTAGCCCCCGAGCCCTTTGTTCGAGTGCTTGCACTCGAGCAGGGGCTCCCGACTGGGATCTCGAGGGTTAGCTAATTGGTCTCGAGGGTTCGGCTGGCCGGGTCTCGAGGGTTTGGTCGTTTTGATTCCGTGGGTGTCGTGCGAGCGACACCCACGGGTGTAGCCCCCGAGGCCACGGGGGAGTGGTTAGCACTCCCTCGTGGGTTTTTTGCGAGTGTGAGTGTTAGTTGTGTTTTTTAGGTTCGGGGGTGTCGAGCCCCCGAGTTTTTTAGACCCTCTTTCGTCGAGGGGTGCCAGGCTGAACCGGTCGGCCGGCTCTTCGAGCTGTCCGGCACGCCGGTTGCCCTGGCTTGTCATCCCGCCTTTCGATCGGATGCGAGGGGGATGCCTTGTACTACCACGAGCGGGCGAGTATCGAGGTTCCCGGTGAGCTGGTAACGGGGAATCCAAGTGAGACCTCGTGTCCCGTTCGATAGGGGTCGACTGTAGCCCGGAGGCGATCTCATAAAGCATGGGTGCTCAGTCTGCAGGAGTGCCGGGTCCATTCGATAGGACCCGGTGGCTCGATGCCTCCCTCCGAGGGGATCTCACTGCATGTTGAGCTCCCCGCCTTGGATACACGTGAGGGGCCTCGAGGGCTTGGCCCTCGAGCGATGCTGCGAGTGGCGCCCCTTGGTGTCCCTGACTCGGGTGCTCGAAGCCGGCTGTCGAACCCTCTTCGAGGGCCAGCCTTCGCTGCTTCGAGACTTAGGGCCGGGGCCCATTTTTACCTTCGTGAAGAAGCCTCCGTCGCTTGGAATCCTTCTGCCCGTTGGGCGTGCCATTTTAGGCGGAAATCGTCAGGGAGTGGAGATCGTGGCGCCAGGGCGACGGACGTGAAGTTGGAGCGGCGGTCGCGGAGGGCCCCGGTAGTGGAGCAAATGGATTGCCGCGTGTACCTGTCAACCGGCTCGAGATGCCGTTAGATGGGCACATTAAATGTATGCGGTTACCTTTCCTCTGTTGTGGGAGACTCCGCCCGAGGCCTGGCTCGGAGGGCTCGGGCGAGACGGAGAACGATCGTTCGCCCGAGGCCTCGCTTGGTTTCCTCATCGCGTTTTCTTTTTCTTTTTCTTGTTGTTGTTGTTCTTGGCGTCATTGCCCTTGTTCGAGCCCTCCGGTGCGGCCACCGTCTTGCCTTTGTTCGTGGGGCGGCCGAAGAAGGCCCCCACCGCCTCGTCGCCTGAGGCAAAGCTGGCGACACGATCCATCAGATCCTTGACCGTCCTGGGACGGTAGCGCCCTAGCTCGTGAACTAGCTCTTGGCACGTCGTGCCTGCGAAGAACGCTGAGATGACATCCTCATCGGGCACGTGGGGGAGCTCGAGGCGCTGCTTCGAGAACCGCCAAGCGAAGTCACGGAGGGGCTCGTCCGCTGCCTGCCTGCAACGCCGTAGATCCCAGGGGTTGCTTGGGCGTATGCAAGTCCCCTTGAAATTCCCGTCGAAGACCCTGACTAGGTCGGCCCAGTCATGGATCCGATCCGGTGGGAGGCCCTCGAGCCACCGGCGGGCGGTGTCCGAGAGGTAGAGTGGGAGCTCGCGTATGATCACGCGGTCGTCGCTCTTCGCTCCACCTAGTTGGCAGCCTAGGCGGAAGTCGGAGAGCCAGAGCTTGGGCTCGGCCTCCCCGTCATACTTCACGATGTTGGTAGGCGGTCGAAAACGGTCGGGGAGGGTCGAGCTGCGGATGGCCCGGCTGAAGACCCTGGGGCCCGGGGGCTTGAGGGCTTGCCGCTCCTCGTCGCTGTCGTAACGCCCTCCTCGATGGGCGTTATAGCCACGCTCTTGGCCCCCCTTGTCCTTGCGCCGGCGGTTGATGTCGTTGCGGGCGTCATTGGGCTCTCGAGGTGGCCGGTCGTCGACGATCCGTTCCCGGACTGGCCTAGCTCGAGAGGCGTCCGGCTGGTGGACGGAGATCTCGCGCTCGTTGCGGGGCGTGTCCGCTGGTTTCCCCGAGGCCGCCCCGCGCCGTCGCGAGGCTGAGCTCTCGGCCTGCTGCACAGCGGCTGTCTCGAGGAGGTTCTTCATTTCCCCGAGCATGCGCCTGGCGTCAGGGTTGGAGACGGCGGGTAGATCACGGAGCAGCATTGCCGCCGCCACCACGTTCTGCCCGGCTCGCGGGAAACGCACCTCGGGGCGTGCTGGTGCCCCGTCCTCGAGGATCTGCCGGTGGACCTATCGAGCGCGGCCACGAACACCGGCGCCTCGAGGCTGGGCTGGTCCCTGTGCTATAGTTTTCTCGAGTTGCAACAGGCGCTGTCGCTCCTCCTCAGCCTTGGCGATGGCCTCCTGCAGCTGCGCGAGCTGCGCCGCCCGGTCGTCGCTGTGCTGAGATGGTGCAGCCGGTGCCGGGGGTTCGTCCTTCCCCTGAGCGCGTGATCCTCCTGCCGCAGCCACGTTTCCGGGCTCTCCGAGGTTGAGCGCTGGCCTGGTGTCGTCGTCGCCGTCGTCCTCGGCGTCGTCCACGACCCCCTCGAGCTGGAAGCACTCCCTGGTGGGGTCCCAGAGGTCAGGGTCGTGGTAGTCGTACTCATCGGAGTCGGAGCTGCTGATGCCGCGCTGCCCTGGCTCGTGCCGGGACTGCAGCTCGCGGTACCACTCCCCGAAGGTGGCTCGACGAGGTGGCTCGACGGCTCGTGAGAGGCCGCGGTCGACGTGCGTGGGGTAGACGATCTCTAGGTCAGCGGTGGCACGTAGGAGTACGCCCGGACGCTCCTCCCGCTCTGCGGCCGCCCGATCCTGACGGCGCTCGTCGAGGTGGTGGGCGTCGACAGCTGCGGAGTTGTTGAGGCCGAACGGGGGCCGCTGGCGTCGAGCGCGGTACGCCCCGTGCGGGAGGAAGCCAGGTGGCGTCGACGGAGCACGGCTCGGGGGCCTCTGGCCAGGCTCCCGGTCCGTGCGCGTGACGAACGCGAACTCGCTCGGGGAGTGCAAGCGCCCTGGAAGTCTCCGGCCGCGCGCCGGGCAGGTTCCCGCTCGGGGACCCTAGACCGGCCGCGGGGAAGCGGGTGTACGCCGCGGGCACCGCCTGTGCCTGGCGACGATGGTGACGACGGCGCCGCTCACGAGGTGGCGACGCGTGGTGGTGCGGGCGACGCGTCGCGCCTCCCGCGCGGGGTGGCGTGACACGCCCTCCGCTCGGGCCCTCCGTGGAAAGCAGGGTCATCTCGTTGCCGCTGCCGGTGGCCAGGAACTCGAGGCTTCCGAACCAGACGACGGCACCAGCAGAGAACGATGGGGTGGAAGAAGCCATCCAGGAAACGACGAGAAATCGACTCGGACACGCGAAGTCCCCTACCTAGTGCGCCAACTGTCGGTGTTTCGAACCCGGGGGTACGACACCAACGAGTAATATGATCGCGTGCTCTCTTCCTGGATGGTGATGCAAGATGACACAAGAATTTATCCTGGTTCGGGCAAAGAAGGCCCTACGTCCAGCGGGGGAGGAGGTTCTTGTATTACTTGCACCTAAGTGCTTGTACAGGGGCGAATACAAGCTCAATGAGCGTGGACCGGAGTCCGGACTCGAGTGTGCGTGTGTGGACTCGTGTGTTGTCTCCCGTAGTTGTGTAACCGTCCGCGCGAGGGGCCCTGGCGTCTCCTTTTATAGAGCAAGAGGAGGCCAGGGTTACATAGGAATGATATGTACAACGCTCGATATGGTGAAGGGTAGGAATCCTGTCTTGTCGGGGCCACTGGAGCCGATGTGGGCGTTGCTGTTGAGGCGTCCTTGGAGCGTGGCCTCCATCCCGGGCGCGGACGTGGAGGCGTGGCGACGTAGGGGTCGTACAACGCCCATTCCGGCATGTACAGGACGCGGCGGGGTCCCTCCGGGTCTTGGGGTACCTGTCCTCCAATAGCGTGAAAGCGGTTAGGGCTCGAGGGGCGCGGAGCCGGCCTCGAGGTGGCGCCTACGGGGGGCTCGAGTCCCCGCAGTTATGGGCAAGTCCCGGGAAACCCGATTGAGCAGCAGGAATCTGGGCCTCGAGACGTGGCTTGGACGTGCGACAGTGTAGGGTATGGGTTAATAGTGCCGTACTGGCGCCTTTTTGCCCATGCTTGTGGTGAAAACGAGACTTGACTCTGCCCTGGTTCACTGTGGTGCACGTTGGGTTGCAGAGGACGTGACTGGAGTAGGTGAATGTATTAAATGTGCGGTATGGGGCTGCCATCCGATGTCTGCGCCGCTCGAGGGAAGCATAAGGCGCCTCGAGGGATAGGCTGCTATGCCAGAGAGGCTCGAGGTCTCCGCGTGGGTTCTCGAGGTATGGTGTTCGGCTGTGGGGGGGGGGGGCTCGAGCCCTATATGCCAGGACTCGAGGTTTTAGTGGAGCGCTCGCCCGAGGCCTGGCTCGGAGGGCTCGGGCGGGACGGAGAACGGGCGCCAGCCCGAGGCCTGGCTCGGAGAACTCGGGCGAGACGGAGAGCGCGCGTTCGCCCGAGGCCTGGCTTGGTGGGCCAGCGTTGTGGGCCTCGAGGGATTGGTCTCTTTAAGGGATTAGACTAGTTAGGTTTGTTATTTACCGGTGTTCTAGATTTAACCTATTTGTTTGCGTTGATTGGGGGTACCCCTTTTGTGGACCCCCGACAGCATGCGTCTGAACATTGATGTGATGGTTGATGTGATGAAATTTTTTGTGAAATGGGGAGAACTAAACACAGCCTCGGTCTATTTGATGTAGGGAGTAAGGCGCAAAAGAAGGTTTTGTTGAAGACATGCTGAAAGCTGAACACTGCGACAAATTGTGTTATTTGCGCCCTTCTATTATTTCATAATTGAGTTATGTGTTGGTTTTGTAAACTTGAATCAGTCGTTGTGCTGTGATGAACTATATAATAGATTGGTCTGATAGCTCTCTAGCCGGATGTTATTGTATTCATAAAAGTAAAAGTAGGTAGTGTCAAGAGCACTAGAGCAGGCAGACCGCCGCTTGTTGAGTTGCTCCATCCTGATTCCCCCTTTAATTTGGAAAACGCATGTGATCCCTCTCTAGCTAAGCTGTTTAATTTTGCAATTGTACTGGTACTAATAGTACGCTTTCACTGTCACGGTTCTATATTAGGTTTTGTCCAGTGAGTATCCAACGAATTAGGCATCTAGGCTGATGTTTTTTAGAGAAAAATAATTAGTGAAGGCATGTGCAGGTGGCCAGCTGATCATAGTTTATTTGAGTTCGGAACTTCTAATTTGTCGAGCCGTTTGCCACAACATATATGCACGGCATAGGGGCCACAATAGCGATTAACTGCAATCACGGTAGACGTATTAGTTTATATATATAGATACTGTGACAATAGACTGATGGGCCTTTGTATATACAAGTTCAGTGGTTTCTGTACCGCCATGCGCAACAAGACAAGTTGTGTGTTAGTTAATGGTCCCATGCTACAGCAGCTTGTCGAGCTAAGCTATTTTGTAGTAATAAAATGGTAGACTGGCATTTGCTAGTACATGCTATTTCAGCAGCATGATGTTCATGTACTCCAATTGTTCAGTTAGTTCCATTGTGGTAGGTGACCAATATAATACACGGCCAGGTATACTGGCATCAAAACTTTTTTTTTTGCCAGAGGGATTCAGACATATCCAGAGAAATAAAAAAAAATAACACAAAGGTTAGTAACACAAGTCATGACATACCGACATCGTTGTATTTGACCATGTGAACACACCAAACCTTATATATCTAAAAAAAATTATGAACACACCAGTGCTGAATGTTCAGAGAGGGGTTAAGAAAAGATTTACAAGAGAACAAACATTGTTACAGCATATTATGTTTCAAAAGAGGGATTAAGCGGATCGCCAAATCCCAAGCACTTGCCAAAAATCGGCACACGGGCAATTAAATAGTCCAAATCAAATTGTTTCAATCAAACATCGTAAGAAAGCACGCAGACGTGCACCAAAACCTTCTTAAATGCCCATCTACCCCCTCGGATGATGATAAACGATCAGTCATCAACAGTTTGGAAGATCGGATGGCGGGGGCAGCATCTTCTGATTCGGCAGCGGGCCGTCGTTGACAAGCCACGCCATGGACAGGCCCCAGCTCAAGTGCACGTCGAAGTGGCAATGCATCAGCCACACGCCTGCCAGACGGAGACGACGCAACTAATAAGTCAGCACAGGCGGCCGCAGAGCGAGAGCATGCATGTCGATCGGATACAGATCGTCGACAGGCGTAATCAATTGTAAAGATGATTGGTTACCCGGGTTGTCGGCGAGGAAGCGGACGGCGACCCATCCGGCGGTGGGCACGCTGACGGTGTTCCGCTCTGCGGGGTCGGCGAGGTTGTAGTTGGGCGGGTCGTTCACGGGGTCGAAGTTGCCGAAGCCCTGGCCGACGACGAAGAAGTCGTAGCCGTGCAGGTGCAGCGGGTGGCTCTCGGCGCCCTGGATGCTGGTGCCCTGCATCACCAGCTCCACGGAGGTATTGAAGCCGAGCGGCACCACCCGCGTGCCGTGCTGCACGAACGTGTTGTTGGGCGGCGGGGTGCCGGTGTAGTTGAACGGGTGCGGCGGGGCGGTGGGGAAGTCGGCGAGGAGCACGCCGGCGTAGCGGCGCCTGTAGTGCGCCTCGAGGAGCGCGGTCCGGGGCCGGGAGAAGGAGTTGTTGTTGATGGACGCGGCGAACTTGGTGCCGTTGGGGCCCTGGCACGTCTGGTTGTTGGACGACGACGGGCACGGGTCCGTGCCGAGCCCCACGGTGAAGAGCAGGTGCCGGTCCACCGCCGCCGGCACGCGCGCCGGGTACCGCGCGCTGTTGAGGCTGCGGAAGCTGCGCGAGAAGTTGGCCACCGCGCCGGTGTCGTTGTACAGCGGCAGGGGCAGGAGGGTGTTCGTCGGGGCGGCGGCGTACTCGAGGACGGCGGCCGCGGTGGTGTTGTCGAACGTGCCCTGCGTGTTGGTGTAGGGCGCGATCGCCATGGCGTAGGCCGGGGAGGCGGGGCTCGGCGCCGTCGTGAGGAGCACGTTCATGGTCTGCCCCGGCGAGATGACGAGCGTGCTCACGGTGAACGGCTTGACGTAGTTGGCGTCCGCCTCGACGACGGTGAGCGTGTGGTTGGCGATGCCGAAGAAGAGCTCGTCGTTGAGGGCGGAGTTGATGAGCCGGAGCATGTACGTCCTCCCGGGCTTTACCTTGAGCTTGTACGTGTCTGGTTTTTTTTGTTTTTTTTTGTTTTTGATCCAAAAAATCACAAACCCATGCAAGGTTTCTTGATCTTCATCCCATTTTATTTTTGTATAAGCAATGGGCCTAATTTATTAGGCCTTCTGAGGAAAGGAAAGGAAATGTACCTTTAGAAGAGCAGTTATATGTCGGGCCTGGAAGCCCATTGAAGGTGTAGGCATCGGAGACGTTTGGGCCGCCGCCAGTTTGCAGGGCCTGGTTGATGACGGTCTCCGTGTCCGCATTGAACCATTCACCTGCAAAGAATCCACACACGTTATTATTAAATTATTATTACGGAGGGGAAAAAAGGGCCCAGACTAGCCCAGCGGGCCGCGGCGTTACCACCGTACCGAAGAGGATGGGCACCTCCCTGTAGGGTC
Organism: Coix lacryma-jobi var. lacryma-jobi; assembly: GCA_009763385.1. Lineage (NCBI taxonomy): Eukaryota > Viridiplantae > Streptophyta > Magnoliopsida > Poales > Poaceae > Coix > Coix lacryma-jobi. Next base: position 15,645,477 of record CM019827.1, read on the forward strand.
GCGGGAACGGGTAGCCCTCGCCGCGCTTGGGCAGGATGACGAGCGGGCCGTAGAGGTGCACGCGCAGCCAGGAGAAGTGCGCGTGCCACCACAGCGTGCCGCGCTGGCCCGTGACGGTGAAGTCGTACACGTAGCTCTGCTCGCCCTGGATCGGGCACTGCGTGATGTACGACGGCCCGTCCGCCCACCCGTTGCGCAGCTGCCGGACGCCGTGCCTGCAAGAGGAATTCAACCGGGCACGATTCGAGTGCTGCCGTCGTCCTGCAGATCGATATGATCTTATACTGTACTCCGTACGTACCAGTGGAACGAGACGTTGTAGTTGATGTGGTTGTGAACCTTGACCACGAGGCGGTCGCCTTCCCGCACGACCAGCTTCGGCCCCGGGAACTGCCCGTTCACCGTCGGGATGCTCTTGGTCACGCACAGCCGTGTCACGTTCGTCATTTGCACCTGCAGCAGCAAAAATCAAAAGCCACGCATGAGATTGAGGTCGAGTACGTGCAGTGGCACGCACGCACCAATGCTAGTGATGACAACTTAGGTGCGAGCATTATATTATATTATATTATATATTCGAGACTGATGATGCGCGTGCGCTCGATCTAATAATGCTCCATCGCGCGCGAGAGATCGAGAGAGTAGATAGATGTACGTCGAACGTGTAGTAATGGGTGTCGCCGGCCGCGAGGCCCGGCAGGGCGAGGAGGGCGGCGAAGGCGATGATGAGGAAGGGACATGCGGAGAAGACGGCGGCGGCGGCGGCTTGACCGCCTCGCCGGAGGCCATGGCGCGCGCCCATTGTCTGGCGATGAGAACCGCGCGCTCCGCGGCCTTCTCGTGTGTTTGCGCTTTGAAGCAAGTGAAGTGGTGCACTTTGCTATGGAATGGGCGTGTTGGGTTCTATATAGGCGCCATGATGGCTGGCCGCCGCCCGGCCGGGGTTCGTGGCCTGCATGGTAGGAGGTCACAGCACGGTGGTGGTTGGCCTAGTTGGTGGAAGCAAATAGAAAAAACTTGTCCTTGGGCCACTCTCGTTGCTCCTTCTTTAGCTCTGCCTCAGCAAGGCCCTGTATGTCCTGTGGGTTTTGTTGAGTTTAAGCCTCTTCATTTTCCTCGTTCCTCCCTCTGTTTTAAGTCAAACATTTCTATCTTTAACAATTGATTTATGTTTCTTGATACACCGCAAGAAATACTTGCATAATAATGTTGTGACAGCATATGATTTTTTATCTAATTATTGGTCAAAGTTAGAATTTTTTTTTTACTCATGATAAATCTGATACGATGTGAAAAAATGACAGAGTTTTGCTACTCCCGATTCACTTTTCACCAACAAAGCTACTACCTCTGTCCCAAAAAAAAATATACAACTATAGGTTTCATGCCATGTAAATAGATTCATATTTGACCAAGTTTTTAGTAAATGATATTTATATTTATAGCTTCAATTAATCTATTATAAAAATACATTTCATAACTAATCTAATAATATTTATTTAGTATCATAAATATTAATACTTTTTAATCTATAATCGATCAAAGTTACGATAGTAAAACATGTTACTATACTGGAGTTGCAATATTTTTAGGACGGATGGAGTATAAAATTACTTTTATGACGCTGCATGGAGGAAGCCTAACTATTTCAGACAAGAAATCATTACAAGAAGGTGAAATATCAATTCCATATGACACATTTCTTATCAAAGGTCGGCCACTGTTTACCCTTCTGCGTGCACCTTTATTTTGTCGACTGCTTTGTGTTTTTGTGAGCCTTTGAAGCTAACCATGGTCCCTCTGCGTTAATCTTATATACGTGCATGCCTTTTGCCTTTTCTTTGTTTTTTTTTCGAAAACGTGCGTGACACGTACCTCATTAAACGAAAGGGGAAGGTTTTACATATTTTTACAATCCGGCCTCAGGACAGCGAGGTGCCACCGTCGGCCGGCTGAGACACAAACACAAGGCGCCGGCTAAGAACGGCGGAGCTGGAACGGGTGTACTGCTAGGTGGAACGCGATTAAGCCTGGGCGTTCGGGTTACCCGTTTTTTTCGGGTCGGGTAATTCGGGTAATTCAAAGTTCGGGTAATGAAAATTGCTACCCGAATTTAGTCCTGAAAAAACACTACCCGCAACTTCGGGTACCCGATAATTCGGGTTCGGGTTCGGGTATTACCCGATTTACCCGAATTCATAAAAAGAGCAAATTATACAAAATTTTAGTAGAAATTCATACATAATTTCAGCAACATCTTGTATAGAATTATAACACTAATTTACAAAGAATAACATATTACAGTCACTTGTTCAAACGGAGAGAATAATATAGTAATTAAATGATAAATTCATTGATTTAACTAACAAAACATGATAAATACAAAGACAAAAATACAACTTCGAGTAATTCGGGTAGTTCGGGTACCGGGGGATATTACCCGAATTACCCAAACTAATTTGGGGTAATCAAAATCAGTATCCGAAGTTGGAATCGGGTACCACGAGTTCGGGTAATTCGGGTCCGGGTTCGGGTAATTCGGGTACGGGTAATGGGTAGCGGGTATTTTGCCCAGGCTTAAACGCGATTGGCTCGGAGGAAGAAAAGAGCCTTTTGCCTTTTCTTTGTTGTGGTTTGGGGCTTCTTTAATAAGACCAGCGTCTGAACACAAACAAAACAAGGTAGCCAAACAGTGCCATACGTTGCTAGGAACTGTATGTGTTTGTTGAAGTGGAGCTGGCAGATTTTTTTTTTCATTTAATTTTATCCGATGATCTACCTCAGGCACAATCGGATTGGCTATTAAGCGCCTCCCCTGCTCTGTCTCACAGGCACACTGACATGCCCTGCCATGCAAGCCAACATCCTGTTTTTTCTTGATGACCACCCAAAAAAATGTGTGTTTTTTTATTAAGGTAGAGAAAAGCTCAATACAACACGCTTTTGCGACACCTAAGACAGCAACAACCTGTTTTGATCATTATATTAATTCTAAGCCATCCAAACGGACAAATTAAAAGATAAACTAACTTTTAGTCTTGCTCGGGGCCATGGACCAATAGAGAGTGTGCAACACAACTGAATTGGTAACATTTGGTTTGGTTGCTTACTTTATGTTGTTCATAGTTGCCTACATGTTCTAGTATAGGAGAGAGAAAAAAAATTCACTTTTTTCTGTGCCCATCTCGACATATGCAGATATGTACTGCACAATAGGTAAAATGTAGCGTATATTAGATAATGTTGTAATTATATATGTTTTTAGCACTAAGTAAGTTTGTAGAGGGCCTGTTTGGGTCTATATTAGCACTAAAAGTTAACTAGCTAAAAGCTAATAGTTCTTAGCTAGTTAATTTTTAGTAGCAGTTCATGAGTTGAAGCTCTAGTAGTCGAGTCCTGAACAATGTACTTTGGAATCAAATTTTTCCTAAAGAGAACAACCATTGGGTGCTTGAGTTTTGTTGTTGTTTGGAGGTAAGTCAAATTTTGCCCATCAAATAAACAACTAGCAGATGCATCACATGCAAATCCATCCAGATATAATTTGCATAAGAATAAGTTGCCCGTGGATTCAAGGTACTAGCCACCTGATGATTAGAATTTAGCAAGACCAATGCAATATATGTACCAGTAATAGTGCAATTCTCAAATGCCATGCAAGCCCTTTGCTTGTATTAAATTTTCATCTGTACTTATGTGCAGCTATATTACAGGCGTACATTGTCGGTGATTTGAGCAGCAGTCAGTACCTGAATGTTAAACAAAAGTATGTTCTTTAACTAAAAAACATTTTTTAAAAAAAAATTAGTGAACGAGATTGACTTTTTATAATGAAAATTGTTCGTCCCTCGGCGACAGCAAAAGGGCAAGTTTTCTATAAAGTAATTCAGCTAATCAGCTGATCACATGTAAAGGGAATTGTGAGCATAAGCATAAAGAACTTCATAAGCAAAGTCTCTTATCGCTTCTCCATGTGTTGTTGGCAAATATGTCAATAGCAACAATCTGTTGTATATATATTTCAAATTCAGTTGGTAATTATATTGACCGACTTCTGACGGAGCGAAGCGGAGGCCCGTCGCCGGAGGCTTATATACCCGTCGTTAGGGTTTCACCTTGATTGATTCACTTGTAAGCCGTCATACGGCGGCGTTATAACCCGACTCTTGATTATAGTGAGGAGTGTTTGCTAGCTGACGTCGGTGGTTCTTCCGCATTGAAGGATTTTTCACGTTAAATCTTGTGTCTTTCTGTGATTTGATCTTGTGTTCTTCTTCATTTCCTCGTCATCATTCATAACCCGATCTCCAAATGTCCTGATTAGGTGGTCTCCCTTACTTCTTCATATATTGTGGCCACATCCAAAACTGTAGCCAGTACGTTTCTCCCTGAAGCTACGAAAGCAGAATTCTAGATGACTTTTTTTCCGAGAAAAATGTGAAAAAAAAAACACAGCCGACTTGGTTTAGAAAACGTTCTGTCAGTGAGAGGAGGCATAACCATTCAGGACCAGGAACATGTCAGGCATCGTTTGTTGACACTTGAATATAAAGCAAGTAAAAAAGGCATGATCCAATTATATGAATAAAAAACAGAGAGAATGCAACGAGTTGCCTCCGAGTGTGCAATCCTTTTGCCAAATCACCGCTTGAGTCCATCCATTACCTGAAATACTCTAACCATACGTGCGTCACCTCTGCACCCTTGTGGGCACCCGTAATGGTTAGAGTCAAACCTCCAAACTAACTTCTTCAACAGTACTAGCTCTTAGGGCACCTCCAACAATTGACTTTTAAGGTAGCTCTAAGTATTTTTCTTATATTTTAATAGGAGAGAGAGAAAAGTTAGCTCTTACACGCATCTCAAGGTCATGTGAGATTGTTATATGGGGTCATTCATGTTAAAGTTATGTACCAAGAGCTAGTACTGTTAGAGAAGTTAAGTTAGAGTTAGCAGCTGACTTTAACCATTGCGAGTGCCCTTAGTATATAACTTCTAACATGGATGACCCCACATAACAATCTCACATGACCTTAAGATGCGTGTAAGAGCTTAGCTCTTAACTAAGAGCTAGCTTTTCTCTCTCCTCTATTAAAATATAAGAAAAATGTTTAGAGCTAGTTTAAAAGTCAATTGTTGGAGGTGACTGCGAGGCCTAAACCTTTGTGTATGCCTATTTATGGAACTAGGCAAATTGCTATACCTGCTCAACAGGAACGAGGAACTGAAAATGCGTTTGGTATGCTACCCACTGTGACCTTTTTGGGATTCGAGTACGACTAGATTAGCACGAATCTCAGTGTTGGTTGCGATGGGACAAATGCTTTAGTGGTTTTGTGTCGCCAGATTAGAATTCAGATGTGATGCTGCCAACAAACTGTGTCCGTCCGTGTTTGATGTCTGGCTTGAGGACAAAGGATCATCTGATCTGACTGAACTAACTGAGGTCTCTCCCTGGTCTCGCAGTTTGGCGTCGTGCAGTGGTTGGGGACCGACATTCCCGCACACCTCTCAATCTCGAGTGCCAGACAACGGAAAACGCTTTGCTTGAGTTGCAGAATACTATTATATTATCAGCATTAATCAAAACCAAATTGCATTGCATGGATAACTGGTCGGTGCCATGTTGCCGTCAGGACGGATGCTCCCTGGTAGAAGAAGCCGACAGACATTTTACACGTCGCGAGTGTTGGTCGTTGAGGAAAGGAGAACCGCGAAAGCTACCTGTCGCAAACGTGTGTATGTGTATGGATATCATGCAACCTACGAGACCAGGCCGCACAGCAAATCTATTTGATTTTCGACTTGTAAAGTCTAAAAATTGATTGAAGTGGGCCTAAAATCTCACTTGCAGCAGCAGCCTGCCTCAGTGCGTCACACTCAGGCCCACCAGAACAGAGTGTGGCGTGCCGCACGCCGTCCTCACTCCTCACGCTCGCTGCCGTGCTGCTGGTCGCTCACTCCCGCCGCGCGCCACAGGCCTCAGCAGTGACCATGGTGCGGCGGCACGGGACACGGGGGCCGGCAAGCGCCCGGTGCCCTCGAGGCACAACACATGCCCGCACCTAGAAATGGCAACGGGTACGCACCCGATGGGTAATGGCATTCCATACCCGCACCCGCTAAAAAAATATATTCCCGCTACAGTACCCGCACCCGGCTGCGGGTATGAAATTTTACCCGCACCCGCACCCGAGCGGGTAATTATACCCGACGGGTAACCCGTACCCGATGGCACACCTGGTTGAACAACGTAAAACTTAGATCTAAATGCATACAATGAATCAATGACACAACAAAGATCCATAATTTAAAGTTCACGACACTGTACTCCACCAGAGTACTAGTCTAACTAACCACCACCAGTAGTTCTCAGGAACTTAAGTTCATTAGTCATTACATAAATAGCAGTAAGCCATCAACATGGCCCCAAGCACTACCCAGTGCATATTACTAAGTTCATTACAACTTCTCAGAAAAGCAATTTCCCAACCAAAAGGAGACATATAATGTTCTCTTGGCTCTTGCATAGATACACTTAACAACCAAAAGGAGACGTCTTCATAACCAAAAGGAGACATCTGTTGTTCCCTTGCACACTTGCACTTGTTCTTGTTAGCCAGCAACAGTTTTCAAAGAGTAAGCTCCTACATGATCAACATATAGGTACATGTTGATATGTCCAGAAGAAATCGAAAAAAAACTAGTACAGTTGAATAGAAAAATCATATCACCTGAAGCCCCTCTTGTATGTCTTGCAGGCAGGACCAAAAGGAAGCAGCTTGCTTATTCTTCTCATCAACTACAAATATAAATGAAGAAATTATTTTTAGACATAACAAGATGATATCGATTACACAAGTTAACTACATATATACCTTTATATTTGTTCCGAAGCCAATCTTGAGAGCACATTAGAGCCTCCAACATTTTGGAAGTTAGCCTGCTGCGGTGCTCACTAAGAACTCTCCCACTAGTACTAAAAGCTGATTCTGAAGCAACAGTTGTAACAGGGATTGCAAATATGTCCCTTGCAATTCTTCTCAGTGTAGGAAATCGAGTTCCAGCCACTTTCCACCAATCTAAAACTTTGAAGTTGGGTGTGCGCATGTCTAGCAACTCCTCATCTAAGTAGCGATCAAGCTCAGATTTGAATCCCATGCTAGTTGGAGTTCTACTTGCCACACGTGCACTCATGGAGGATAAGAAGTTATCATCATTGCCAACTGAAGGTGTTGTTGGTTCCTTGCTCCTCACATCCTCTTCCACATGATATTCACTCATCAATTCAGCTAACAAGTTCTTAACCTCAAGAACCTTATCCTCACATTCTTTACCGGTTGTCCCAAGTAAATCCTCAAAGCAAATCAACAGAACTACCGTCTTGAACCGAGGGTCAAGAAGAGTTGCAATACCCATTAGCCCTTGAATATCAGTCCAATATTTATCAAATTTGGCTATCATATTAGCTGACATTGCTTCTACTAGAGGATTACCACAGGTTGACCAATGCCTTATTTTCTTTCTAATCTCAGCAAGTTGAGTAAAGTAAATGTTTGCTGTCACATAATCAGTCCCAGAAAATAAGTTTGTGATATCGTTAAACAGTTGAAGCCTCTCCACAACATCCTCAGCAAATTTCCATTCCTCTTCACTAGGCAAACAAGTGTATTGCCTATCTACACGACTTGCTCTAATAAAAGCAGATTTGTAAGGCAATGCAATGCTAAGCATGTTATAAGTTGAATTCCACCTAGTCCTACAGTCAAGTCCTATCTTTCTCTTAGCAGCTTTCCCATCAGTTTTGACAAACTTAGCAATCTCTTCAAACTTTTCTACTCTTTTTGGTGTGGTTGTCCAATAAGCTACACTATCACGAATGTTCTCAATCGCACCCTTTAGAGCATCTAACCCATCCTTCACTATAAGATTCAAAATATGAGCAGAGCAACGCATGTGCAACAGTTTTCCATCATTCAACAACTTATGCTTCCCAATATTCCTCACAAGATAAGGGATTACCGCATCATTTGTAGTGCAATTGTCTAGGGTAATTGCAGATATTTTCTCATCAAGATTCCACTCAACCAAGGACTCATATAGCTCATCACCAATGACATCAGCAGTGTGAGGAGCAGGAACATAAACGAACCTTCAATGCAATAGTTAAGGATGAATAAGTGACCAGATTTATATAAGTACGACAATATACAACAAGAACTGAAATAACTAAGAAATAAGTTATTACCTCATGATGATATTTCTAAGAGACCAAGATTCATCAATGAAGTGAGATGTGATAGCCATGTAACCTCTCTTTTGGTTGTCAGAGGTCCATAAGTCAGTAGTGATAGCTATCCTTGATTGAATTCCAGCCATGTATTCAATTGCTTTCTTTCTCTCTAGCTCATATTGAGCCATGATATCAGATCTGAAAATAAAAAACCAACATTAGGATATTCATTTTGACTTTACAAGATGCACAACAATAATTAATACAACATATAGCTATTATACCTTATTGTGTTTCTTGTCCCAATCTTGAATAGTGGCTGAAGTGCACCAACAAATCTTCGAAACCCAACATGATCAACCATGCTTAAGGGGTATTCATGTAGAACTATCATTGCACTAAGTTCTTGCCTAGCTATATCTTGATCAAAGGTGTAGTTCTCCACTGAAACAGTCCCTGCATCTGTTCTACCAAACCTTAAAGAAGATTGGGCCATTGCCTTTCCATTTAGCTTGATCTTTTTTTGCACGCAAGATCTCAAATGGAGACGAAGGTGGTTAGTCCCGTTCCTTGACTCTCCAGAAAGTTTCTTGGAACAATAATTGCATTTTGCTTGGACTACTCCTCGAATCTCCACTTTTGTGAACTCATCCCAAACAGCTGAAGTGAGCTTCCTCTTAGAACCAGCTACAACTACACCTTCATCTTCTTCATCTTCTATTTGAATTGGTTCTGAGTTGTTGCCTGACTCAGGTTGAGGTGATCCAGAGATTGGACTTTCAAGAGGCTCAGATTGTACATGTGAACCTTGAGACATTGGACTTGGCGGCATGCTGCTACCATCACTTCCACTGGTCGCAGACATTTTCCTGTACCTGTAAAAGAACATCAATCAATTAGATAGGTCAAAAATAATGTAAAAAATAAGATTCTGTAAAAAATAACAAGTGTTCATGGTTTAGTTCTCCAGTAAAGACCAAACTTTATAAAAATTGAAATATGTCGACATGCACAAAAGAACCAATATTCAATGTAAATTTATATTCTATTTAAGATTCTACTGAACACTAGATCTGTACTACTTGGCTTCACACGGTAAGAGCTAATTAGCTAAAGAGCATACGACATCCTAATAAAAATTAAAAAATGGCACATGCAGCTTAGTGCTTACCCGAGAGAGCGAAGCAGGTTCTGACCCTGATGAGCAGCCGTAGTCGTACTTGGAGACAGGGGAGGCCGACCCTTCGTTGTTGCAGCTGCAGCAGGCTTGACGAGGTGGCGATTTGTTGTCGTGGCTGCAGCTGGCTTGGTGAGACGTCGATTTGTTGTTGCAGCTGCTGCAGGCTTCACTTTCTTTTTTGAATCAGATGCATTGACAGCCACACTCGCTTGGATGGGTGCAGGCGGTGGCACAAGCGGTGGAGGGGCGGCCGACGGATCTTCGTTGTTGGTCTTCTGGTTCGTGTCGTTCGGATCCGGCGGATGTGTTGCAGCAGAATCGGCGTCCCTTCAGGGACGGCGGAGGGTCAGTACTTCAGTAGAGAGCTAGATGCAACACAAAAACAAGGAAAAAGAGTTGAGATTTATATGAATAAAGATGAGGAAGTTGCATCACCGGCCGTCGTCGTCTGTACCGGAGTTCGCCGTCATGGTAGGACTACGGGAGTCTGTGTGGAAACTACGGCGGCGGCGGCCAGCAAGGGAGAAGAGGAATGAGACAAAGGTTAGGGTTTCATGTTCATACGGACAACATATATACCAGTAGGTTTCATTGCCCTTGGGCTGAATACATTGGGCTGCTTTGGGCTGAATTGAGTATCTTGGAAACTGGCTTAGGCGGGTGTATATTACCCACGGGTAAGCGGGTACGGGTACTATATAGCCGTACCCGTACCCGCTCTACCCGCTGGGTAAGGATTTGAACCCATTAGCGTACCCGCGGGTAGGGGAATGATTCCATACCCGCCTATAAACGGGTAAAAACCCACGGGTAACCGGGTTTCGGGTACCCGTTGCCATTTCTACCCGCACCGGTCACCAACAAGCAAACAGCCACCCCCACCCGGCGAGCAGCGAGCGTGTGTTGTTATCCTGTCGCCCTGTCGTCGTTCACGGCATCTGGAACTGGAAGCCGTCCGCGTCACCCCGACCTCGCGATGATGGATTCAGGACCACAGGACACGGAAGCGAGCTCTCTAAGACTGACTGCACTGTGGAACGGTATATGTTCCTCCTGTACCATTTACGGAAAAGAAACGTCGCACTGTATATGAGAAACGCCTTTGCTATCCTCCAGACCGGACGCTCGTCCGCCAAATGAAGCGGGTGTAGCGGACATCCGCTACGCGCTTTCATGGCACGGGGCCCACGTGTCCTCGTGGCTCCCAACCCCAGCGAAGGAGGAGCCGCTCACTCCGCTTCTCGATGACGATGACGGCGTGGGATCGATGAGCCGCGACGGTGTCGCAGAGGAGTGTGGATGGAGGAAGAGGGAGAGCAGGGTGGAAGACCGAGTAACATCGGCCGTCGGGGACGCGCCGGAATGAGGAAGGACACCGGATGCGCCGCCCACACGGCACGCGGCAAAGGAGACGTCGTCGCGCCCACGCCCACGCGGCCGAGGAGTCGCCAAGCAGAGTAGCGCCGCCCCCTGCACTGTCGCCTCGCCTTGCATCGAGCTGCGCCAGGGAGGTCCGGCGGTCGTCGCCTCGCCAGGCGCTGCCCTCGCCGCGCGGTGGCCCCTGCTCCGCGCGGAGACGAAGAGGAATAGGGAGGAGAGAGGAAAGAGAGAGGCGTCGCCACCCTGCTAGAGCCACAGACACCGCCGCCTTGCCCTGACGCCGCGACTTGGGAGGAGCAGAGGAGCCATGCCCGCCACCGGGCCGTGCGGGTGAGCTCGGGCTTCGTCGTCGTGGGCGCGCGGGCCGCTACAATGGGAGCACGGGCGAGCTCGAGCTTCGTCGCCATGGGCGCGCGGGTGAGCTCGAGCTTCGTCGCCGTGGGCGCGCGGCACCGCCAGCCACTCGCGAGGCCACCACCCGTCGCGCGGCGCCCGACGAGGAGGCAGAGAAGGGAGAGGGCGGGGCATGCAGCGGTGGAGAGCAGGTGGAAGCGGTGGTGCGGGCGGTGCAGCTGGATGCGGCGCGAGTGGAAGATAGAGGAGAGAGAGGAGAGAAAGGGAGGGAAGGAAAATATAGTATGACGTGTGGACCCCATCAGCTGGTAGTTGGTATAGAGGGTGAATATAGAGTATGGATGGATGCGGAAAAAATAAGTTTAGAGAAAAGAATCTTGATGACTAGGCCTTTTAGAGGATGGATTTAGAGTACCACGAGTGCGGATAGTCTAACGCTAATCACACACTCACTCACACACACGGGCCGACCACATAGGACGAGAGGCAGGGGATGCTAAAGCCCACATGGCGTTGCGGGGCTCCCGCAGCCAAAATAACTGCGGTCGGGGTTAAGAGCACAACTTCCCTCTCGATTGTGTTTTAACGTCTTCTAGTCCCGTTCATGTAACTGAGCTGGGAGGAACAACGCTTAACATCGCTTCACCTACACGGATTACTGTTTCTAATCTTCCATTAAAAACATCTGAACCAGCTAGCGCCCGGACGTCCGGCTCCAGGAGCGTGTCCATGCGCGCCTCTAACGAGAGGCACACGCCAACCCCACTTGAACACGTATGCAATAGGAACTCTCCCCTCCCCCACTCTTTTGTCCTTCAACCAGCGCCCGCGGATGACAAATCAAGAAAGTTGTAAAGTGCTTTAGGAATTGCATATTCTTTAACACAACGTTCTGCACTAACCGATACAACATGCCCTTTGCATCGATGTTGACATCAACAATCAAACCCAAAATATCATGTTGGGTTGTGCTTTGCTTCCGAATGAGACTAGTGAAACAGATGTTGCAAACGCTCGAGAATCCAATGGGTGGGATGGCCCAACTAACATCGTGACTAACGATAGGGCCATGGAAGCTGGATAGTAGAGGTGTTCCCTAGTGCAACACATATGTGTTGTAAGTTTCATGTGGTGACCAAAGTTTGTGAGAAATTTGCATGGCTAATCAAGAATACCTCAGAATTTATAGATGATTTCGGCTATTGCATCAACTCCACCGAGTTACCAGAGAAATTCGAGACGTTATGACATAACTTAGATGTAAAGTATGAGTTGCATGCAAACGACCACTTCCCGAGCATGACCGCAACCAAGACTATATGTGCACCTGCATATTTCAAGAAATGCTTCTTTCCTTTCACAAGCACATCTAGGAGATCTCAGAGTATGAATGCTTTGTTCAAGAAAATGGTGCATCCACAAGACTTAGTGTTGCAGTTCCTAACATAACATGAGTACATAATGGAAACAAGGGTTGAAAAGAAATATATTAAGGATCCAAAGGTGAAACAATAAATCCACCACCGTGGAAAAGATCTCAAATTTAGAAGCAGACTTCCAAGTTCTACACTAGACTTGTTTTTTTTAAGTTACAAGAGCTCCTGCATGATTCGACAACATTACTATAGATGTCATTGCTATAGAGGGGAGGCAAATGACAGTGCAGATAAGGTGTATAGTGTTTTGTTGTATTTTTAAAAATTTGATGGTGATTATAATGCAAACCCCTTGTTACTAGGATGCTAGTAATGTTTTTGTGCTTGCTTGGTGCTATCTATTTTGATGTAACAATATATTATCATAAGCAATGTTTTTGTGCTTGTGTGGTGCTATCTTTTGTTTCTAGCTACATTTCTATTTTGATCTCACAATATATATTGATCGCATCAGTTTGGACATGAATCACAACAGACCTTAGTGAGCTTATTGATTGTAGCCATCTCCTCATTCTCTCGGTTCAGTTGTTTCTTCTTACTTCAAAAATGAATGCAACTAGAAAATGGAATTCATCAATCACTTTGTATCCATATTTACGAATATCAATATCAATAGCAATAGCAATAGTGTCCAGCTAGTCATATGGAAACTTAATTGTGTTCAGTTTTGGTCATGACCATCGAGAATTCTTGTTTTAGTATGTTGTTTTGCTTTGTCGTCCAACACCAAGCTTAGAGGTTGTTGTTTGGTTTTAGAGACTAAAGTTTAATTTATGTCCAATCGGATGTTGTGACACAAATTTAATCTATTAAAAATACACTAATTATAAAACTAATTATACCGTTATACAGTAATTAACAAGACGAATCTATTAAGCCAAATTAATTTATCATTAGTAAATATTTATTGTAGTATTATATTATTAAATTATAAATTAATTAGACTTAATAGATTCATCTCGCAAATTAGCCTCCGGTCTAGACGTATTGATGGAAAAAGTATAACAATAAAATATCTCTTCTCTTATCTCATCTCACAACTAATAAAAAGACTAAAATGAACATTTTTTTGCGATAAAAAGAACGTCAGGTTTTGGTTCGGTCTTCGTGCGATCTCGGCTCTCCATCTCAGCTCTGCAGCTCCGCTCGCTCACCTCCGTGCGATCTCTGCTCTACATCTCCCAGGCAGGCAAGCCGATAAAAAAATCTTGAGTCCGCCCCATCCCCATCTTCGTTGCCGCCGCAGACCTCGGCAGCAGGAGCTTGCCATCATCCTTCGTCTTCGCTGCCGCTCCAACCCCAGCAGCGCCTCCCATCCCCTCCCACGACGCCATCAACAACGGTGGCAATGATCTCGTCCGCCCCCATCCCCATCTCCATCGCCGCCACAGACTCCATGGCCGCCCTACACTGACATGGCTAGGGTTTTTGGCCGCCGCCCCACCTGATCCACCCGCCGAAGCCGCCGAGGCCAGCTCTAAGGCCAACCAGGCCCGGCGAGGCCACCTAGGCCGGTGCGAGCTAGGAGCAAAAGGGCGCATGCATCTCCCGTCGGAGGAAGAAGGGGAGGTGAGAGAGCTGGAGAGCGGTTGATGGTCGTGTCCCATGTGTACCCAAGAGAGCCCTGGCAGCAAGCGTGGACAAGCGGATGCATGCGGAAGGCGAAGCACGTGAAGCTCGGCAGAAGGTTCAGAACGCTCAGCACGCCACAACTGTCATTGTCAGTTTTATAACTCCAAGGGCAATGCCAGGAGTGCTGAGCCAAGGGGCGCCGTTGTGTCCTTTGTGGCGACAGGGAGCCACGGCAAGTGCTTCGAGCAGGAGCACGCGCCCGCTCGATGAGATTGAACAGCAGGAGTGATTGTGTGCTTGATGAGAAAGAACAACGGGAGTGGTTGAGCAGCAAGAAGTTTGTCACTGGCTGCAACCATTGGGAGTCGATGTTCCTCACTAGGCGAGAGCGGTTCGATGCGAGTTCCTGCGCCACGTCATGCCATACTGAGGTTAGCTTTTCTCGTAAAGTTGTGATGCTTATGTGGCAAAGGAAGATAGAGAAGTTGCTTGTGGTGGAATGCAGGGGCCATGATGTTGTTTGATTGCACGAAAGTAATGATCACCAGAGTTCATACCTTAGTTAGTGCTATTGAATTTATCTATTCTCACACAATGCCAGATACATTTTGTTGCTGATATGGGAGGATTTGCATAAATTCTATATATAAATTGAAAATATGTATGGCCTATTGCCCCACCATCAATTAACCTGAACTGGAGGACAAGGGCTCGCCGGACTAGGAGAAATACATGAAGACCAGCAGCAATATTCTTGGTGGTACAGATCTTAATTTTCACTTGTATCATCCTCACTGGACTGGGAGAAGTACATGAAGGAGACAACAACATTCTCGGAGGTATATATCTCTATTTTCAGAAGTACATGAAGGAGACAGCAACATTCTCGGAGGTACATATCTCTATTTTCAATTGGAATTCTGTAAAGTTACAGGCTTTTTTATTGTGATAATAATCTGATGGTCTTTTTTACCGGACCAGTCCTGATTTTAGACAACATATTCTAAGGAGTTTTCTTAGATGATCTTGCTCCATTTCTGTGATATGAGCTAAGTAGGACATGACATGCTGTCTGTAAAATTTGTTGCATCTTAAGAGTTGAGATTTAGGATGGAAAGGACTGCTAGTCTGAAATACTAACTGAAGGTCCATTCTTGGTGGATTTTTATATATGACTAAATTTGGGAGATCTGGTCTCAAATCAGAAAAATGGATTTAATCCTTATGAATTAGAGAGTGATATTGGAGAATTGTGTGTAGTCTGGTTCTGCTCATCCTTATGCAATTACAATATTATCAAATATTTGCCTTTTCATATTAATATATAGCTATATAGAAGAACTATGCTAATTGCTTGGCAGTATGATCTTTGTGGGTGCAATATCTTCTCTCTTATATGGTTTGCCTTTTCATGTTTGATTAAAGCAGTCCTTGGTACTTTCATGTGCTAATTGTTTCACTGATGGATTAGTTTTTTATTCTAGCTATGACCGAGGTGATCGTTTGAATTTGCTATTGGAAATGGCCAAGTGATAAAAAGTTATTGTCCTTCCCTATAACAATGAACTCCCTATGTTTATCTATATAGGGCTAAAGCATGTCATAAAAAATAGATGAAACAGTGTGTGCCATTTACATAACACAATCTTAAATCTGTCAACTGACTTCGTTGTTTTCATATAGGTTGGGACCAAGGATTGCTAGGCATGTGTGTCAATTTAAAGCAGAACCTAATGATACCTGCAAAGATAGGTTATGGTCAGCGAGGCTCCCCACCAAAGATTGGCTAATAATTGGTTTGTTTGCTTGTTGGCTCCGTTTGAAAATTTTGTTTGTGTAGATTCTCTCGCCTTCAGCATGGCTATTACCTCATCCTAGAGATGCACATTTTACAGTTGCACCCATGGACTATAGAGCTGTGTAGGCAATGACAGTTGCTGCTCCTCTGCGGCAATAAAGGAGATATGAACTTCCAGGAGATGCACAAACCCCTATGGTATAACACAGCTGTGCTGCACCAGAATTTCTCTTGTGATATGCAGAGTAGCTTAGAGATTTGGAACACCTTTTGTTGTGCATTCCCTCATGCTGATATGAGTGGACAATATTTTTCTATTTCAAAATATAAAGTTCATTTCCCACTATAGAAATGATCTGTGATGGAGTTCATGGATGCTCATTATTTTATACAAAGTGCACTTGCTCTTCTGAATAAGGTACCAGTCATTATTCAGAGATTGCCCACATGTATTTGCATTTGGTTTTGCTTTTGTTTACCAATTAGCCAAAATCTTGTTAATTCACAGTATCTCAAAAGGTTCTTAATTACAAAATGGTTACCATAATTGCGGTGGCACTCAACGGTGCTGCAATGTTGTGTGCATCATCATACATGTTTATTTGGCAATGTAAAAAACCTTATACATCTTGTTATAAATTTTTACTAGCTGAAAACTAATTTTTGGAGACTCCTAGACATCTACTGCAGATGGAACTCAACATTAGCCTTTTCTGACAACTATTTTGATAATTTCTGGTTCCGATCCTTCTGCGAACTATTAGTGCCCACGTGTTTATTATTGATATAAGCTTTATATAAATGATCACCATCTATTGTCATGAGCTAATAACTTGGGGCTGTTTTATGCTACCTTCAAAGGTATAAATATCTGATTAGCTAATAAATGAGTTGAATGTAAAAATATTATTGTATGTTGTCGATGTATCAATATCTGATCTTTCTAGACTGTCTGTCACCTCAATGTGTTACTACTATGTTACTAATAATGAGTTATTTATCCAACTAGTCTAAAGGTCTGCATCTGGGATGCTTGCTGCTAGAGTGGTCGTGCTCCCTTCGGAGGAAGTGGATGACATAGTGGCGGTGGCAACCGTGGTGGCCATTCCATCAATGGCCACCCATTCCATCGCCGGCAGTCACGTCTTGCTCTAGCATAGGCCATAGTAGTTTTTGGTATTTTCTTCACTTTGTTTTTCTTTTTAGCTGCTTTGGGTTATTTGGGCCAGAGGAGGGTGAAGGGGAACACGAATGTAGAAGTCAAGGCTTACAATACCTTGTTTGATTTGTTTTCAGGAAAATTAATATGTTTGATGCCTACAAAAGTGCAACAGAATGTGTTTAAAAAAACACAAGTTTGATTTTGAATTTTGCTAGCTAGCAAAGTACCAGCTTATAAGATGGAGAGGGAATGCATATTGACTCAGAGGGCTGTAGAGCTATGTCACAACTTGTGAGACAGAAAAGATCATTTGGTCTATATTGCTATGTATCTTACTGAAACAGTTTTGTTTTTTTTCCATGTTGCTGACCTTGACTAGTTTACTTTGAAATACTAATTGCCAAATTCTTAATGGGTAATCTGGTGGGAATATTTTTGGCCTTTGAACGTGGAACAATAGATCGATGGGCTTGTCACAAGGACATAGCGGCTCCACGATGATGTCTGTGTTTATTGCAGGTTTCTGTCCATATCGTAATAACCAAGTATCTTTTTAGTAACTTGCCGTTGTCAGACAGAAGAGAAGAACGGAAACTGAACATTGGCTCCTCTGTTTGTTTCAGGCTGCTGATTTCAGGGGGCTCGAGATGCTGGTGCAGCTCAAGATGTGGTACCAGAACAACATTGTCCTCGACACCGTGGTTGCACTGATCCTCATCATAATCCTCTCAATTACCATGGCATATGCAGCAAGTGATTTAGGTTGCTAGAGATGGCTGGGAATAGCAATGAGTTTGATTATGTGCTATATCAAAAAACTAGCTTGGGGTGTGAACAAGGCTTCAAGAAGTGTTGACGCTTTCCCCATGATAATGGCCAATGTATAAAAAAAAAGCACAAATGGCCACGGCTTCGCCCGACATCACCTGCCACGGTCACTGAGTAGTGGCCGCTCGTGCTCGTGCTCGTGCTGCCTCCGCCACCACTCCAGATTGGAGGATGAATATCGATGCTTGCGCTGCACACCACCGCCGCCACAGCTTATCCAAGGAACTCGCGGCGCTACAATGTAGCAAAGGAGAGGCGCAGCCAGCTTGACCGCGCGGCTGTCTCCGGCCAGCCGACGGCGGAAGCTGAGGAGCTGAATTGGCTGCACCAGAGGAATGATACTTGGGCTGCACCAGAGGAATGATACTTGGGCTGCACCAGAGGAAGTGGAGGAAGTGGATCAGTGGGGCCGGGAGCAGGAGGCCGCGATGACGGAGCAAGAGGTGGGAGTTGCTAGAGGCAAGTCGCAAGTGCGCGATGCCTGATGGTGGAGGCGAGGCGGAGTCGCGAGCGCGGAAGTTTGTCAGCGAGACAATAGTTGGTGTAGCTTGTACAACAAGGGTTTGTTTGGTTGGCTGCACCACCCCTCAGCCAGGCTCCACAGATGCGAGAACAAACGTTTGTTTGGTTCGCGTATCTGTCTGGCCAGGCTCTGCTCGTGCAAGATTCCTCCCGCAGCCTGGCTCTGGAGGAACGTAGAAATCGGCTGTTTCTGCCGGGCCAGGCTCGCGTGGTGCAGGTAATTAGTCATCTAATGACGTTATTAATATATTATTAGCATATATTAAATGATATTAATATATTTTGAAGTATATTAAGGAGAATTAAGGTAAACTAAGTGTTATACGATAATAGTTGTCCGTAATAAATGTCATGATGATGATTATTTATATATTTTTATCTCATGCAACTTGTTCTCATACGAGCAACCAAACAGCTTCTCAGTTCAACCTGTCTCGTGCATACACACAACCAAACACTCACGTTCTTGTATGCATTGAGCCTGGCTACCCAGAACCAGGCTCCTTCTATGCGAGCCAGGCTAAGCTCGTCCGCGAACCAAACAGGCCCCAAAGCGACGCGCCCCTCTGTCTCTCTTAAGGTTAAATTAAATTTTGTACACTTTTTATTTATAATATAAGCAAAAAAGATATATTATACATTGAATAAATCTAAAATAATAAATCAAGAATGGCATGTCGGAATACACAGGTACCGGAACATCTCATTCCAAATGCTAAACTGGATTGATCACCGCAACGGAATTGATAAGTATGGACCGGACGGAGCCGATAGGAAGTCCAAAGCAATTGGATAATTAAGGTTCGGAAATAGAAAAAAAAAATGGCGTCCGGACGGAACCTTACTTTTACAAGTATTTGACATACTTAACAAGACATTGATGATTATGTCCAAAATAATTTATTTATATCGTAAAAGATCTTCTATATCTATATCTATACCTATACCTATATATATATATATATATATATATAATAATAAAAAGGCAAAATTTCCGCCTCTTTTTTGATACCATTTTTTTGGTATGACCTCCTATAACTAACTCTGTGAATGTAAAGATTTCTGCCTGTTTTTTGTCTGGTAATTTTCTTCCGACCATCCTGATCCATCATCGCTGGTTTCAACATTGTGTTGGAGTAGAATCATGAAACCTCGATCCGTTCCATCCCCCAAACACGTACGTAACCGAATCGACGCACTACCTTATATGTCTCTCATGTGCCTCCTTCTGCCTTCCGTTTCCGTCCCCGGTTCCCCGCACTCTCCCGTCTCTTGCGCTCTGGTCAAAAGGGAAAACACGCCGCCACCGCCGCTTATTGTCTCCTCCGTGGCCGGACGCGACTTCGGAACGGACGCCAACGCGCAGCTCGTAGCTCGTCTTCGACGGCCGCTCCTCCTCCTCTGTGGCCGGACGCGACTCCAGAACAAACACCGACGCGCAGCTCGTCGTCGACGATTGGCACACCGCCTCCGTCACGCACGCCGGAGTGGCCCTCGCCGCGCGGCCACACCCGGCGAGGCCCCGTCTAGACGCACCGGCCCCGGCCTTGCCCCGGCCCCCTCGTGCCTCCCCACCGGCCCCGCCGCCCCGCCGGTCTAGCCCCGACACGCGACGACGCCCTGTTCGGATCCGCCATGACCGTCACACGCGCCTCCTCCTCTGACCGCGCGCACCCTTGCCGCCCGAGCTCAGGCGGCGCGCACCCTGGCCGGTCGTGAGCTCTGGTCACGCGAGCCCGGCCGCGCGCCCACTTGTCGTGGGTCTGCGCCGACCAGAGGAGGAAGAACAAGCGCCAACTGGAGTAAGAAGAGGTGTTTTTTCTTTTACATTTTTTCCGATATAGGTTTCTCCCTTATAAAATAGCCTATGATTCTTTCTTTTTATTATAAAAAATTAACCTTTGTTCACAGGGAACCCCTACTGAAATTTCTGAAAATTTTCTTATATTTGGTTCGTATACAAGTGTGTGAATTAGAATGTTGGTGGTCTGGTTGGTTTTGAATCGTTAAAATTCAATTTCCTGATGATCACACAGATCTGTGATTGCTATATAAAATGTTAATACAGGTAACTGCAACTGCAAGTGCAGACACTTTTTAGCTGTTTATTTTACTATAAACTAGAGGATAATGTTTCATATCCTTCAAAGACCAAAGCTCTGCCTAAAAACTTTCCTGGATCTAAATTTTTATTATGATACTCGATTTGGCACATTTGAACTAAATTAAATTGTTTATATTCCATAGCAGGTGGAGAGGGCCAGGGGAAGCACCCCTGAAGCTTGGTAAACCATCTAACGCAAGCAGAGTTCCCTGAAATTCAAACAAAAATAATGACTCAAAGACATCATCAGAGGCGTTGGGATCAGAGTAACAGGACATGGCATTGTGAACCACGAGTACGTGCTCACTCTCCTAGCGTAGCATTTCTTGCTATGCAGTTTCCTTCCACTCTCATTGTGGTCTCCTTCCTGGTCCATGCTATAAATGCTTAGATGACTATGCATTTGGAGCTGAACTTCAGCCTATCATTGTCCTCCTACCTACTATTGTCCAGGTGCAGCACCCTCGCTGACAGTGTACTTGGAGCATAAAGCCGGTCCTTTGCTTAGAAGACGAACTCAAGTCTGCTGCTCTGAATGATCCTCTCATTGGCAAGCCATCAGTGGTGACAAATGATCCCAGGAAACATGACCTCAAGTGCAGGTACGTTTGTTTGATGTGAACTTGCCATATTTACCATGGCTCATCCGCCAGTTATATATTTGTATTGAACATGCTATGATTTAGATGCTACTCAACTCAGGTATGTGTGTGCATATATAATTTTTGAAGTGTTACCATGGATTTCTGCTAGCAAGTTGTTTGATGTTAATTAATCCAGTAGTGGTATCGTGTGGTTAATGAAGTGGACCTGATGTTGGTCAAGTAAAATTGCCGTTGAGGCATGGTGGAATTAAAAAGGTCTCACTGGGATATCCTCGACTTGCAGGAGTTCCTGATCTCGCTGAGCAAAACAAGTACACACCTTACCTTTAAAATTCTGATCTCACCGAGCTAAACAAAAATGAAATCCTCTGCTCTCGCCATACACACGATCTCGCCTTGTTACAGTATTAGGTGGGATTTTTGAAGATTATTTCATACATATTTTACTTGATTGGATTGTTATACAAGGATCTTCACGCTCGGTGCTTGATACGGTAGGACATAGAGCTTCTGGTTTCCTTAAATATCAGTTTATGCGCAGATCTTTAATGCCTGGTTTCCTTAAATATAAGCTAAGCCTACCAATCCATGATGTAATCAATATTTGGATTTCTTGAAGCCACCACAACACTTCAGGGGATTGACTGTACCTTTTGCTCAGCAGGTTCAGTTATGTCAATGGATGTTCATCATGTTTCATTCCTCTTCATCCTTAATATATGCACAAAAGAAATCAATAATGGCCTCTACTGAAAAGCACAGGAAACCTTAGAAACATGCTACTGATCATTGTCTCAGTTGTATGCGACGAAGACAGGAACCCGTTTGGGAACATTTGTCATTCACGGCTTCACGCAGTCTCTCCTACTCGTCAATGTCCATGGCTGTAAGTCTTCCTTTCTTGGTTCCCACAAAGGGACCTTCTACCTACCTATCTCATTTGTTTCTCAAATATGGAGGAAAGGTGTTTTGCTCATGTTCGCTCTTAAATTTGTCTTAATATGCTATTTACTTGGTTGTTGTATCCATAGATAGTATATGCTATACCTGAATGCTAAAATTGGTTTGAGTGTATCAATATGCACTTAGTGTTATGGCTTGCAATTGCTTTAATTCTGGTAGGTGTTCAACTCGCAATTTGTAATATTGCTGGTAATCATGAGGTGATGAACAAATTTGTCGCTGAAGACACCATGGGTGATTGAAAATATAAAAGGCGTGAGAACAGTATCCTCCATTGTTGCCGAGAATCAAAACAGTGTCTTGCCGATGGTTCAAGCATCTGATCAGTAGGGCTTTTGGCGGCCTCAAACCTTATGTGTACTAAACATTAACAACATTCTGGACATGAGCAAGAGGAATTTATTCCTTTAGTCTATCACTTGCGTGGTTGGGTTTATTTTAACAGCTATTAATATATATCACCACTGTGATGATAGAAAAAACTGCTATTTAATTGGTTAAGTGGAGATCCATTCTTTGATAACAGTATTCTGTTACTTGTAGGTAGTCGACCTTATCACTTGGTATCAATTAAGTATGACAATTCAAGTCAGTGCATAGAGATTGAAGAAGCTCATCATGAAAGGAGATGCTTGTGTCGAGCTCAAAGAGATTGGTTTAAACTTTTCAATGGTCTGGTGTGTAGTGGTCATGACTGAGCGTATCGTTACAACTTGCAAGAAAGACACAATTTCCACCCGTTGCAACGCATGGACATTTTTACTAGTAGATGAAAAAAACACAAATTATGATAAATATCCTATTGTCTCTAAATTTACAAGTTACAAAGTATATATAACTATAAATATATATGGTTTCGTTCAAACATTTTACTTGATTGTCTACACACAAATATTGTGAACATAGATTGTATACACATATATAGATCATTGACCAATAATGAAGAGTAATTTTTTTTTAAAAAAAGTTTCACGCCATGTTTGAATGTTTTATTCCTTACAAAAAGATGTTCAATTGTTTATAGTGTGTTTTTTCTCTCGTTGCATGGTACGGGTATATTTTTGCTAGTAGAACTTATAAAAACAGAAAATAAGAAAAGATGGAAATTAGGATTCATATTCAGAAGACTATGGATAGACACGAATAGAGACACCTTCCATATTTACAAAGTTAGTTAAGAGCGTTGGTTCTCAAATAGCCAAATCTTTCAACGGAGACGCAGCGGACGGGAGAGGCGGCGGACGGAGACGGGGCAGACGGAGGAGCCGTCGACAGAGAGGCGGCAGACGCAGAGGCCGGTGACGGAGGGGTCGCCGGGTCGCTGATGGAGGAGGAGAGATGGGGGATGAGTTGGCGGACGAAGAGGCCGGAGAGGCAGTGTCCGATGGAGGGCGAGAAGCAGAGGTCGATGGAGGAGAGGAGGGCAGAGAGGCGGCAGATGGAGGCAGGGCGGTGTATAGAGGAGGAGAGGCAGAGGATGGAGGCAGAGAGGCGGAGGGTGGAGGCGGAGCTGCGGAGGATGCAGCCAGAAAGGCGCAGGAGGGAGAGGGAGATTCCGACGAGGCGGAGGAGGGAGAGGGTGTCGATGTCGCTAAGTAGGAGGACGGAGAGGGAGGCAACGGAAGAGGAGGTGGAGGCGGAGTGGGAGTCAAGGATGGAGAAGGCGGAGGTACAGTCGGAGAGGAGGAAGTCACGGAGGAAGATGCCGAGGCGGAGGAGGGTACAGATGGATGAGGCAAAGTGGGCGGAGTTGGAGTTGGAGAGGAAGAGGAATATGGATGCGCAGAGGATGAAGGTGGAGGTGGCAAGGATGGAGACGTTCTTGGCGGAGTTTGAGAGGCAGGAGGAGGAGATGAAGGCGAAGCGAGATGCGAGGAATAAGAGGGTAGATGAGAATATACATACATGCCAGGTTTGGTGGAAGGCTTGGTCGGATGCTAAGGATCAGGGTCGCGAGGAGGAGTGGGAGGATCGCGGGGAGGAGGGGGAGGATCGCAAGTGGGTTAAGACCTGGGCTCTGAGGGGAGTAGTGGCTGATTGGAAGGTGTGGGAATCTGATAATTCTGATGACTTTATCGAATTGTATGACTCTGTATGTTTGGACAAAATGAATGAGCTCGGTTCAAACAGTTGGAGGAAGAAGGTGGAGTTTGGAAAAGAGTTAGAAGATGTGGAATTGATGAAATATTGTAGGAAATACATCGATTTCCGTAATTGTTGGGAAAACAAATACAGTTATCCACATGGTCTATTTGAGGGCATAAGTAAGTATTATATTTCGAAGGCGAACTATCTCTGTTAATTTCATGTCTTATTTCTTATTCGTTACTCATTGTTTTTCTACTTGCAGCGCCGAAAAGACGTATGTTTTATACGTGCGGCCCTGTGCCTCGTTTAGTTTTTGAAGGCCCTCGGCCTAGAACTCTACAAGTCTTTTCAGTCAAGATTGGAGGTTCAATTTGGCCGCTGCAAGTGTATGGCTTCATTGCTGTATGGGACTTTATTGATCCTCAATGCAACATGATCTTCAACCGGGGCAGGCATGAGTGTCAAATCATCACTGAAGAGGTTTGTATTTGTTCTCATATATGTTCTTTCTTTTGAGTTCTTTGTTTCTTCGTGATCTGGTGTAGTGTATTTCTTTGAGTTACTCCTTTTTTTTGGTAATGTTTTGCTGTTCATCAAGGGAACATAAGCCTGGTGCCTCATCTTAATGACTGAATAGCTCATCTATTTCTTGGAGTTCTTTCTTCATGTTTCACTGTAGAAAGCAACAAATACTGTTTATCAGTGAGATTTGTATTTGGGCTAAGGTTATTCCGGGAAAGATGATTTCTTGATGGAACAGTTTTGTATGTATTTCTTTGAGTTACTCATTTTTTTGTAATGTTTTGTATTTCTAGATAAATTTGTTAAAAAACTAGATTCAAAGATATTTCCAATGATACTAATTATGTACGATAAATATTAATATTCACTCTTTTTTTAATATATATTTAGTCAAAGATATTTCTCGGGAAGTGAAAACGACAATTATTTAGGGGCGGAGGGAGTAGGCACTAAGAACTAAAGCATAGTGTTAAACTTTTAGGCATGTGAGTGTGACAATGCTGACTTTGGGTCAATTGAAGTGTATTGAATAAAAATGGATTATTAGTAGAATATATTTATGTCAAAAAGCTGCCCCTGGTTATACAGGAAAGTGAGCATGGCAATCTTATCGACATGATTAATAATGACGGTTGTTAAAACTATAATTTGCACCCATGTTCTGTGCTGTTGGGAGAACAGGCTAAGTTTTGCAATTGTTCATAGATCCACCTAGTCTTTTCTCGATTCATGTTACTTTCGTGCCATTTGAAATTATTTATCACTGAAATTAATAACAGAAACTTAAGTTCATTTGAGAAACTTAAATAATCACTATGACATTTTCCTGGCAGTTTCTGCTTGTATGTTACTTGATAATCACATCCTGACTTCGCTGAATGGCATTACATGCAGGATCCATATCTGCCACTAACAGGTCCTACCCGTGCTATTGTGGTAAATATGAATGAAAGTATTGGCCCTGTGACCATTGAGTCTGTGTTAAAAGTGAGGGGGGCTGTGGAATCTGAGGACAGATACATAATTCTTGATGTTATTTCATTGCCAACTCTAATTGGCTCAAAACCGTTGGAGTTGGCTGGTCCGCATATGAAGCTTGAGGTTTCACTTGGACTAATTCATAGATCTGTGGAGGCCACAATTTTTATTCGACTCATTGATGGTACATGGCCTATTGGTTTTCATGGTCAGTTTGTTGCCAAGACTGCAAGTATTGAGTACAACAAAGTTATTTTACTTGAGTTTAGTGGTGATGGCGAGATGAATCAGTCACGTTCGGTTATGTCTGTTGAAGCTTCGGGGATTCTGATTGTCACCTTGAAGGCGTGGAGAGGTGAGGAAGTGGGATCTGTGATCTTCAATGCGGTCAATAGGGGAAGAAGTTTCCAGACCATAAATCTTAGCTCTTGTAGTGTACAAGTACTTGTTGCGTGGTCACTTATTTCTCCCTATTGTGAAGAGTTGGTACCTCCTGGGTTGATGGAGTTGTGCAATTTCTAATCTTCATCAAACATGATAAGCTAATAAATTGCTATATTTTCTGTTGTATTTTCACTTGTTTATTTCTACCATTTTGTGACAATCTGTTGTTGATTTCGTGCCTTGGTTCTATCCAGCAAATGAGCACCGGCGGAGCTACTTTAGGGCCATACGGGGCCATGGCCCCCCTTGCTCTGCGTAAATACCAAGCCATGACTGCTAGACGTCTGTATGGCTGGTGCAATTGCATGGCTGCATGCTGGGACTGGGACTTCAACTTGTCTGTTTCTCTCCACACACAAGGCTTAATAACACTAACGCATTAGCATGAACAGATGCTAAATTGCAATAATCTTTCTTGATGTCATACGCTTTGGCTTGCAAGTATGCAAATCTACGTATAATATAGGCTATTGATTTGTCCATTCTTCTTTAATCTATTTTTCTCCTGCTAATTTAATTAGGTTCGTCATTGCAGTTATGAGCATTGTTACGGTGCTTGAGGGGAACCGACGGTTTTTCCTGTTAAAATTATTTGCGATAGGTGTTAATCAAGAATTGTAATTAAGGGTAATTTAGTACTTTTGTTTCCGTACAGATTCTCTCAGCTCCCTAACCCAATTCGCAAGCCGTGGAACCCGCTGCCACTCTGCCAGTAAGCCCCAAGCTGCCGCCGTCCCTCTGCTCGTCGCCGACTGCCGAGCAAAGGCACGCGGCGAGCTCCCTCCTTCTCCGTCTGTGACCTCCCTTACCATCGTGTCTCTCCGGCCTATCGCGTCGGTGCTGCCCTCACCACCGCGTCTCCCTAGGCTCGCCGCCTCCTACTTGTGGGGTCACCGCCTGCTGCCTGCAGGTGCCCTGCCCTTCTCTTAGCCTTGTCGTGGCGCTTGGAGGAGGGAGGGGTGCGCCTGCAGGTGCTCGTCGTCCTACAGGTTTGATTTGATATCTCTGCCTTTGCCTGCTCCTCCTCTGCATGTAGTGTCAATCACTAGATTCACTTCCGTCATTTTGGCAATAGGTGGAAGCGTGAAAAATTATCAATTCCATGAATCTAGCTTGATTAAATTATTATCTGTTTAGGCTGGAAGTGAATCTTTACTAGATGTAGTTGATGAAAATTGAATAGAGGAGGGCATTAGCAGAGATAGAGTGCTCCCAGATGCAGCTGTGAATTTACTAAAGTAGCACACGAATTAGAAAGATACCCTCTGAAGTGAATTTAGCAGCTAACCAGATTGCAGTGAATATTTGCTTTGTCTCTGTTTGTGTCCCTGCCCTCTTTATTTTTATTTACAGTATATTGCAATATTTTTCAATGTTCCTTATTGAAAGGAAATAATCGTCAATCTTGCTGCTACGAGTTTATTTGAATTTGACAAAAGTGCATCTCCATGTCAGTTTATAACAAATTAACAACATATACAAAAGATTGAATAGAAAATGTACACTGCTGTTGACTTGTGATCATGAATAATATTTATATTGAAGAGAATGCCCTGGCCCTGGCTCATGGTACCTGCCTCGTATTCTTGTATCATTCAGATCTCTCTTTAGCTGAAGCTATATGGTTTTTGTCGCAATATTATTTAATTGCCCATTAGGATATGTCATCTATTCACAGTCATATTGATTTGTCCTGTTAAATAATATTACACTGCAATTAATAGTGGTGAATAATTATTGGATTTGTGAGAGTTCCATTAATAAATTAGTATGCGAGTTATCCTGTATTTATTTTTTTGTGTCTGCTTTCCTGGTGAATCGGATGTGAAAGTCCATTTTTGTTTTCATATAATGATTTGTAGTAAATGAAGGATCAAATGCGGTATTACATAAGGGGAGAGCAACAAGCTAATGGTAAAATGATGCTTTAAAGGAAATGATCCTGCATTTGCTGTGCTCATTGCTGTGGCATCAGGGCGACAGAAATACTTGTTCTGTTAAACCTTTTGTAATTCTAATAGCCTTGTTTCCGGGCTGAAATGCATGGTGTTCTACTTGTATCAACTTGCTTGTCCTCTACGTCAGACAAGCTGTCTGGTTTGAGAGCATTTATTTAGTCCAAGTGTTTGGTTAGTCTTGTGATCTTCGCTGCTGGTGAATTCTTGGAGATAAAAAGGTTTGGTTGGGTTCCTCTTGAGTCCAGACCATGTGATTCTTGGAGCTATGGAGACCTGGAGGCCACTGAAGATTGTTACCTTCGTCTATTTGCAAGCCGTGAAGCGATCTCCTAGATTTGTTTTGTGTGGCTCGTTATAATTTAGTGGATAATTTAATCCTTGATGTCAGACTGTTCACCGAACATGTAAATGTTAATTTCAGTGTGATTCACCTGGCAGCTAAACCAAAACTGTGATCAGCTTTAAAATACTCAAATCCTTTATTCTTGTGCGCGTATCCTCTGGTAATTAGTAAGTCTAAACTTCTTGATGCAATATACATCCTGCCTAGAAAGAATGCAATCCTTAAGTGCAGCAGAATTATCTGTTGCACGCACTTGGTGTGTTACATTTAGTACCATGGCTAAAATATCAGCACCGTAGGTAAGCACAATATCTGTCGCGGCAGGATTCCCAAATATCTGTTATTAACATGAACCCGTCAGTCCGTCACTTCTGAAACAAGAAGCAAAGTGCATCAGTGCTTAAGCATCACCCAATTTAGAGAGGAAGGAGCGTTGCGCGGTTCAATGTGCCAGAGGAGGTCCAGATGGTGGCGAGGGAAAGGACCGGAGATGCGGCCATTGCCGATGCTGGGGTGTGCGAGAGCGAAGCGGTGACAGCAGAGATGGCCGGAGGCAGGCCGGCACTGCTCCAGAGCACTGCCGCGATGGCGCTGCTGCGGGGCGGTGCCACGGCGATCCTGCTGGTCAAATGGCCATCCCGACTGCGCATAGCACGGCGGCACGACGCACACTGCAGCCACACCACGTTGCTGCCAGTGTCCAGCACCAGCAGCGCGGGCGTCGGGCCGAACAGTCGGATAATATGCTGAGATGAGGAAGAGTTTTTTTTATCCAGAGAATTAGAGAAACAGCTTCTGTAATGTCAAATACTGTTATACCCTCCAAAATTAATTAGAAATCAGTTCTGGACCCACATTTTTTTTTTTGTTCCCGCCCACAACTTAAATTTCTTTCATCTAGTGCCTCCTATTTTTAAACCATCAGATTTAATGAAACGGACGGTTCTCATTATTTCCAAGCACGGTAAAATTTCACTGCAGTTATTAGTTTAGTTGAAAAAAAACAAAGATGTTTCCATAAAGATCGTTTTAGACAGCGACACGATCTCTAAAGCATAGTTTTAACTCTTTATTTTTATAAAAAAAATTATTAAAAAATGACATACGTATATTTTTATAAAAGTACTTTTCAAGACGAATATATTAATGATTGATATTTCCAATGTTTAACTTAATTATATGTCACATTTTCAAATTCAACAACTTAAAAGTTATTTATAATTTATATTTTCAATGTTTGACTCAAATTATCTTGCACACAGTTTTTCCGAATCTAATAACACCGATTGAACGTTCGGGAGACCAGACTGCATGCCTGCAGGAGTAGCAATAGCACTAATGCCTTGTTTAGATGAGAAAATTTTGCAAAATTTTTACTGTACTTTTTTCGTTGTTATTTGACAAACTTTGTTCAAATATGGACTACGTAGACTCCAAAGATTCGTCTCGACATGTACATACTAAAAGTACAATTAGTTATTTTTTTACCTACATTTAATGCTTCATGCATACGTCCGAACATTGATGTGATGGAAAATTTTGGAAAATTGGGGGAACTAAACATGGCCTAAAGCATGCTGGAGCTGGACTACTGGAGAGGCTTTTCGAAGTTTCAAGCTGCAACCTGGCCACTGATCACCATCATTATTCATTACCAGTATCCTAGGTAGACGCCGCGCATACAAGTGATTAAGCAAAGCAAACAACGCAGCCGCCGCATTCTTCACGCCGTCCGCAATCACCGCGCGCCACAGCAGCCGCAGGTAGTATTAGTGAACATCTACTGCAACGTCTCAATCGCACAAAGGACCAGTGACATCAACATATGCAGAAGTGATGACAAGAAACATATAAGGATTTCATCATCTGAAGTTCTGAACCAAACAGTAGTATGCTTGCTTATATGAGTTGTCATCTCAAGCATCCACCACCTACCTACCTACCTACTACTCCCTAAAACCCTCCTACTGCCTCCCTAATCCACCCGCCACTAAACCCTACTAGAGTGAGTACAACAGAGACCGGAAACCTATCTACAGCTCCCAAAATCAATCCGGAACAGAGCCCTTCTCTGCCGCCGCCGGTCCGCCGACGCGAAGTCACGCGCAGGAGGCCTGACGGCGCGGCGCGAGCGCGAAGAGCGCCTCCAGGTCGGGCGGCTGGAAGTAGCCGTTCTTGGGCGGGCTGCGCCGCTTCCCGTAGTCCGGCACGGCCTTCCTCGGCGCCGCGGGGCAGGGCAGCGTCGCCGGGATGCGGCACTCCTCCCGCTTCGGCGTCTCCCACCCGCCGCAGCTGTACCCTCCTCCGCCGCCCACAGCTACAGCCGCCGCCGCCGCCGCCTTCTTCTCTACGCCTACGCTGCTCTCCATTTGCGAGAACGAGATGATTTTTCGAGGGAAGACGAAATTTGCTTTCCTTCTTCTTTTTGAAACGCAGGATTGGGAGGGAAGAGACGCGGCCGGCGGAGCATATAAAGGAGGGCCGCGGCTGCTGCGTGGGGGATCAGGCTTCCCAAGGACGGAACTGGACGGCTCCGTGCTGAGCAAGGTGGCCCGGAGTCGCTGACGTGGCGGATCCCCGCGCCGTCGGATCCGGGTACCGGGAGTTTAAGCGGGAAAGGGCGCGTGGAGGAGCGGGAAGCCGCAATGCGCTGTTTCGATTTCAAACTTCTTTAGAAGGGAGGGCCTATGTTCTATGATATCACGGATCAGTCCTTCCTGGCCCACGAGAGGAGGGGGATTTCTGCGAGTTGGCGCTGTGCGCCAGGGGCCTTGCTGTAAGACTGGGCTGGAAGGATATGCCGTCGTAGTATGCGGCATTGGATTCCACTGCGTTACGTGGTCTGTTAGGCGTGCCAGGTGTACGGGTAGTGATGGGCGACCGAATACGGTGGGGTCCCCCGACTTCGGCGCCGCCCCCATGCCCACGGCCCCACCGCACGCCGTGGTCTCGGCCTTGGTGCACCGCGGGGCGCAGGCCGGAGGGTCCCCCGGCGGACGGTCCACGTGGGCCGGGTCCGCGGCGTGGTTTGGAACTGCTGGAATGATCCCTTCCGCCTCGGATTCCCGGGCAGCTGGGCCCCGCATCGGGAGGAGATCGGGTGGGTCTGGTCGGCCGGGTCTCGTCTCGTGTGGAGAACTGCGGCGCGGCGCGTTGCTTTCCGTTGACTCGCACGCCGCCAACGGCCGGGTTACGTGGGCCTAGGCCGTAAATGGACCGTTTCTGCTGTTCGGCCTCTGGCCCATGGACGTCCTGCTGCTAAATGGCCTAGCCCAATCTTACATCTATCTCTCACTCAGGGCCTCAGGCCATGGGAATGCCGCCCGCCCGTGGGCCCGCGTCTGTCCCCAAAGAAATGTGAAGGAAATATATTCCTGTTCTGTTTTTTTTAAAAAAAAAAATACTTGATGCAATCTACAATCTGCATATTTTTAGTTTCAGGAATGATAAGCAAAGTTGGAATCGAATTATTTGATCCTTTTGGTCTAACCATAGTAGTGTCGAAGCAGTCATGTCCGTGTACCATACGCTCGACCATGCATAGTGATTCATCTTATGATCTAGCTAGTCCTAATTAATAACAAACTGTCATGCCGTGGTCCTTGAACGGCGAAAACGATATATCATGTGCTAGATCGATCTTCCTAGTAGACAATGAATGATATACAAGGTGGGTGAGAGATCCTCCTCCATTATATTGCCTGATGAAGAGTTGAAGTATGCGGACTCTGCATCGACACGAGCCCAGACAAAAAAGAAGAAGAAACGTCAATCGCAGGTCCTTCCG
Organism: Coix lacryma-jobi var. lacryma-jobi; assembly: GCA_009763385.1. Taxonomy (NCBI): domain Eukaryota; kingdom Viridiplantae; phylum Streptophyta; class Magnoliopsida; order Poales; family Poaceae; genus Coix; species Coix lacryma-jobi. The sequence continues at coordinate 15,677,734 of CM019827.1, forward strand.
GCATCCAATCGCCTCCGCCGACCCGTCCAATGTCTTGACTAATTTTTTGTCGACCTAATAAAACGAGAAGCAGGCGAGAAGCCATAATATTTATCCTATGACAAGTTGGAACTAATTTACTTTAGGGAGAATTAGGTGTATGACCCTGAAAAAAACTCAGTTTAGTTATTTGACCTTATTTTTTTTGAATTTGGTTCTATGACCTCAAATCAAATTTTATTTAGATGTATGGCCTTCCGAAATTTGATATACATAAATATGGATATATCAATGTGCAAAAAATATATAATAAACAAATAAAATTCTAGTTTTTTCTGTAAGGGGTAATATGGTCTTTTTATCACCCGAGTTAACACTGTTAGCTGTCTAAATGGACTTAAGGCCATACACCTAAATAAAATTTGATCTGAGGCCATAGAACTAAATTCAAAAAAATAAGACCAAATACCTAAACTGAGTTTTTTTTCAGGGCCATACACCTAATTCTGCCTTTACTTTTATACTGTACATGGACAGGACAACGGCGTAAGAGCATCTCCAACAGTTTGCTATTCCTTGCTCGTCAAAATTTGTTATTTGGCAACTCCTTAAAATGGATGGCAAGTGAAATATTTTGTCATCTCCAATAGTTTGCCAATTTGGACTTGCCAAACCTAAAAAAAAATAGGCCCACCTTGTACCTACCCTACTACCGATCGGGTATCCCTTTAGCGGCACGGATTTTTCTTCTTCTTCTCGTTTCTCCGTGTGATCGATCAAGGCAGGGCGCCGCTGTCTTCCTTCGTGATCAAGGCAGGGGCGCCGCGGTCGTCCTTCGTTATCAAGGCAGGGGCGCCGCCGTGGGAGTCCTCCTCATCTCGTTCCTCTGAAAGGATCGATCTTGTCATCCCATAGGTCAGCATGAACCACCCATCCGATCTCTGTTGTTCTTTGTTCATACAACTTCGAATCACTGTTGATCTAGACAATAGTCCATCAGGAAACATGCCTAGGAAGAGATCCCTTGCCCAAAGACAATTGGATGATTCATCATCCGATGACGATTGTTCTTTTATTTTATCGGGTGCTCAAATTCTACAAACCGCTAGCAAGGAGAAAGGAGCACATGGTGGCTCTGTCAAAGGTCATAAAGTTATTTACCGTGATAGAGAAGGTGGCCATGATAGGATGTTTCAAGATTATTTGGCTGAGAATCCAACATACGGCCCCGAATTATTCCGCAGAAGGTTCTTGCTCTTTATTTTTAGATGAAGTTGTTTTATGTGATCAAATATTATTTGTGTGAATCTTTTGGTTACTTTTGTTCAGGTACATGATGTCTAGGAATCTTTTCTTACGCATAATGAATGCTATAGAAGAGCACGATGACTACTTTGTGCAGAAAAGGAATGCAGCCAATGTACTTGGCTTAAGTTGCTTCCAAAAAGTCACTGCCGCAATGCGTATGCTGACTTATGAAACGGCTGCTGATGCGGCAGATGAGTATGTTCGTATTGCTGAAAGTACAACGCTCGAGAGCTTGCGTTACTTTGTTCGTGCAGTTGTTGAGGTGTTTGAAGATGAATACCTTAGACATCCCAATGAGGCGGACACCGCACGATTACTTGCAATAGGTGAGAAAAAAGGATTTCCAGGAATGCTAGGGTCCATTGATTGTATGCATTGGGCGTGGAAGAATTGTCCATATGACAAACAGGGTCAGTACAAGGGCCATGTGGATAAGGCCACCATTATTTTGGAGGCTGTTGCTTCGGAGGACCTTTGGATATGACATGCTTTCTTTGGAATGCCCGGGTCTCATAATGACATCAATGTTCTTCATAGATCTCCTTTGTTTGATAACCTGGCGGAAGGTAGAGCTCCAGCAGTGAACTTTTCCGTCAATGGCCACGACTACAACATGGGTTATTATCTTGCAGATGGCATATACCTCACATGGGCTACTTTAGTCCTGTCATTCGTGTCGCTGGCAATGAACGATTCATCATGGCGACAGGATCAGGGACATCACAAACACGCTACAGTACCATGCATGGCAATCTCACGTTGATCATAAAATAAATGTTCTGATGAACAAAGAAAGGACTAGACACATTTAAATTTATGTGAACAAAGGTTCTAATGAACAAAACCAAATGATCCAAGGAACTAAATTTTGCTGAATAATTTAACTAAATATTGAAGCTAACCAAATGATCCGAGGAACTTAATTTAATTTCCGCGACGCCTAGTGAGAATGTCCTTCTGCATCATCTCTAGCCATTCACGTTGATTAGTGTTGAGACAAGTCGTGTCGGCGAACATAGTATCTTTCTCCTGCTTCATCAAGTCGGCTTCAGCTCGTTTGTCCTCCGCTTGAGCTCTTTTCTCCTTCGCTAGAGCTTTTTTTTCCTCAGTTGCAAGGCGCTTCTTCTCGACCTCAAGTGCTTCCTTGTCTAGCTCCAGTGCCGCCATGAACCTCTCCTGCTTTGCCTTCTCTTTTTCATTGTCGGCCACCTTCTTCTTTGCCCACATTTTGTCAAGGGCCTCCAAGCAAGCTTCGCCACCTCCTCGCCGAAGATTTTCTTTAACCTTCTTAACCCCATCAGACCTTTTCCTTCCTCCGGTTTCTGCAGCAGTAGCATGACCGGTGGCCTCCTTCTCATGTTCAATGTTGTTTCTTTCATCTTCCCTTGGCCAAGCCACCTTGGTGGATTTCTTTTTGGTCTTGTTTCCTGCTGCTGATTGTTTCTCCAGCTGTAGAAGTTCAAGCCTCTTGGCTTTCCACTTGTCCTCCTCCTTCAGTATAGTCCAACAAGGCACAACACTGCATTTCTTCCCATCCTTGTTGTCTAATCCCGAGAACATCTTGAGGGCACTTGCAATCTGCACAAGTAGAATGTGAATATATATAGCTGTCTGAAACAAACCAACATGAAGTTAAAAATTAAAGACATTGTACCTTGTCTTGTATAGTTGTACCACTTTGATTTCTTCGTTCAATCGCTTCATAACACGAACAAAACTTGTTCACTAGAGTCTGAATTGTGAGCCATCTATGCAGAAGTGAACTCTCTGTCCTTGAAGTTGTACCCTCCTTTTTTTTCTTCTCAAAGTGAGCATGAACCTTACCCCAAAACGAGGTACGATTTTGGTTGGCCCCGTGTAGGAGATCTTTGCTAGCAATCAACCATCCTTCACAAACAAGTTCGTCTTCATCCACGTTGACCTCTTCGTTCCTTTATTTCCACGACTAGCGACAACTTCCACCTCTGGACTATTCTGAGTTTCTTGTGGAGTCAATGGAATGGCTAGGTCCTCAAAACCAGCAACGTGGTCACCTTCTCCTTCCAGAAGAATCCCTGACAAGAAATCATCTCCTCCCTGATCCATCGGAATGAGTCTGAAATAAGAGATAGAATACCGTTCAGAATGCGTACAAACTGATCGTACAAACATGATATATATATAGACTATGCCATGGATGAGATCGATTAACAAGTTATATATATATATATATATATATATATATATATATATATATATATATATATATATATATATATATATATATATATATACAGGGCGCCTGCAAACTGATCCTACAAACGGGTCATTGACGATGGCATGGATGACTAGATCATGGCAGATTGTACATCCATCTAGTCAGGTATGTAGATCACGGCAGATCAACCATACTAGATACCTGACTAGATCAACCTGATCAGGGCGCAGGCATTGATGAGATTTTGTAAAATTGATCTACATACCTCACTAGATCACGGCAGCCAGCAGAGGAGACGTGCCTGATCGCCGGGAACCTCCTTCTCGACCGACCAGGGGTGGACCAGGGGCTGATCATGGCGGAGGAGAAACTCCTTCTCTCGACGCGGCGCCGGCTTCGGTCCCGATGATATGTGTCTGCGACGGCGGGAATACGGACCGGAAAAGTCACGAGGAGCGCGGGAAGTGAAACGGAGGTGCGCGCCACGCGATCCCAAGTGGCTCCGCGCCGCGGAAACCTGCGCGTGCGGAAGAAAAATTTGGCAAACGTTTGGTTTTGGCAAGTGTGTATACCAAACAGTTGGAGAAGGTTTTTTTTTCTTTTGCCAAATATTTTGGGATAGCAAGTGGAATAGAAAACTGTTGGAGATGCTCTAATGGCGCGCACCGGTGCGAGACGCCGACGGGACGGACTGGAACCAGCTGCGCGCTCGCCGCTCGGCGGTTGACCCCTTGGCGCGCTCGCGCTGATGGTTGATCTCGCCCCGGTTCCGCTGGAGGGTGTGGTGTGGATCCGTCGTCATCCGCGGTTCATGAACGGCTACCAGTGTTCCGGCCACACTTCAGAAGAAACCCAACAGCTGACAGCTAATGAAACCGCGCTTGCGTGTTGCGACGCGGGCCGGCTTCGAGATCGGTCCTCTGACTGACGGAGCGATCAACCCCCCCCCCCCCCCCCCCCCGTGCTCCAATTTTTTTTTTTTTCAGATTCTCCATCACATCAATCTTTAGATGCATGTATAAAACATTAAACATAGATAAAAAATATTAATTATACTTTTAGTAAGTATATGTCGAGTCGAATCTTTTGAACCTAGTTAGTCCTTGTTTTGACAAAGTTTATCAAATAAAGTATATTATAAGACTTTTCCTTAAAAGTTTCTGAAACTAAACACACCTTCAATAACCCGTCGTCTCGGAGACTCGAATGGCAGCGAAAACTAACGGATCCATGGGAGCGAGGCCTTGTTTAGATACATTCAAACTATCAACTTTTTTTCACTCTCTCTCCATCACATCACCATCACATTAATGTTTGGACGCATGCATGAAGCATTAAATGTTGGTAAAATAAATAACTAATTGTATTTTTAGTATGTACATGTCGAGACGAATCTTTTGAGTATACGTAGTCCATATTTAGATAAAATTTGTCAAATAACAACGAAAGTGCTACAGTTGAGAAAAATCTCATCGGTTGCATCTAAACAAGCCCTGAAGGGACGAGGACGACCCGTCGTCGGCCGGCTGAATCGACCCTGTTGCCGGACAAGCTCGAAATTCGAAAGTGAAATGGCTAGCGTGCTGTCCTGTCTCCCCGTCGGTGTCCGTACCGGCCGATACCTAGTACTGAGTCTGAGCTCCGAGTGCTCCAGCGGTCCAGGGTTTAGCCGTGCGAATTCGGAGCAAAGCACATGGAGAGCTTTTTTTTTTGTTTACGTCTAGTAGTCTGTTTGATAAAGTTGTGCTTTGTAATTTTTGTAGTGAAGTGATTCTGTGGTTAATTATTTTTTTAACAAAATTTTTTAAAATTCAGGATGAAGAATCACTTCACAAAATGAGATGAAGCTAGTTTTTTTTAGCTGTCAGTTTATTTCAAAGAATCACTTTACAGAATCACTAAAGAATCACTTCTCATTGAAAAATATGTTTAACTCCTTAAGAATCAGCTCCGTGGAACGCTCCCAAAGGCACCTTAGAGGTCTAGAAAGAGAGAGTTTGCAGTTCGTGGTGGCCGTTTCGAACAGGTTGGTTGGTTGGTTGGTTTGTTTGTTGTGCAAGAATCGCTGTTCACTGATGTAGGGTTCCTAAGCTAGCTAGGATATATACTACAGATCGAGTACTACCACCACCAAACTGCTAGTAGGTGTTGGTGGAGGCTTCAGGGAGCTGGGAGCCCCCTCTCCACTTGGCGCTGTATAAAAACGACATGGACTAAATGCGCGCACTTATCAGCCCTGATCGTTCATGTGATGTGTAGTATGTGTCCTTCCGGCGGTTGAGACGATGGGTAGAGTTATTAGGGCGCAACACAAATGACGCTCACGGTCGTCCTTTTCTGACATTCTGTTCACTCTCCGGTGTTTCTCCTTGGTGCCGGGTGGACTTTGGGAAGACGGAATAGGTCACCGCCTACACCTATTACTTCCCTTGAATTGACCTCCACTCTGACGTCGAGGTGTCTAATAAAAATAAACGCCCTTGACAAGAAAAAAGCACTTGGATGCGTCTGCTCACTGTAGACTGCAGTGATCCCATTTGTCTTGTCCCGACCTTCGATCCTCCCTTTAATTTGCTGAAGAAGAAAAACCATGGACTGATCACTACGCCAATCTATGGGCCGCAGGAACCAGGAAGTGGTATATATGCACGAAATACGTAATACTACATTACTCGAGTGTTCATGATGTTTAAAATTATAAACAAAGACGACTTCCTTCGGCATATTTCTGATTTCTCCACTATTGTCGTCATTCGTCAAGGCCAGCCTTGCACTGGCTGCCTGCGTGCCAGGTATATGTAGCTAGTAGCTAGACAGCACACTACTCGAGTGTTCATGTTTGAAATACAGAGCTTATTTGCAGTGCAAGAGCACTTGTAAACGCATGCGTGAACAAGTGACGGACCTGCCATTCGCTCGCTATATGCAGCGGATGCATGAACGAGTCCCCCGGCCCACTGCCCCGGCCTTCACAATGAAGTGTGCATCTCCGGCCAATTGCTGCAGCGCGAGGTGGTGACGCCGACGACGACAACCGTCTCTCTGCCGCCGTCCGCGGGTGTGGCCGTCGCCGAAGTTATTGACAAGTCCGGAGGAAGCTGCGTCTGAGAGAGAGAGAAGGGCTGCTACTTGTTTGAGAGATGTTCCGCGCGGCCATTTCCTGCAGGGTTGGTTGTCCGGTGAGAGATGGGACGGCAACTGGGAAAGGCTACAGCTACGGCTAGGAGACGCGCACGTTTCAGGTTTCCGTGGTCCTGCGCTCCGAGTTCAGCACATCCACATTCTCTCCATCTCCACTAGTACAGAAGGATACAACACAGGCGGTTGTAGACCTATTTGTACAGGCGTTTTTATCAATCGCCTGCGCTGGGGGCCAGTAGAAATAGGACCACAGCACAGGCGGTTGCTTGTGAACCGCCTGTGGAAAGGATTTTCACAGGCGGTTGACTTAGCAAACCGCCTGTGAAAATGAGCATTTCCACAGGCGGTTGATATAGAGAACCGTCTGTGGAAAACTTTTTGAAAAAAAACCAAAAATAAATAGGGGAAAAATATTTTAATTACGGCGAGGACCTCACTGCCAAGCGTCCGACGGGCCCATCCCCGTCGCAAGTCGCGGCATTTTTCGCGCAAAATCCGCGGCTAGCGCGGCCGGTGGGATTCGAACCCGTGGTCCTGCGCTCCGAGTTCAGCACATCCACATTCTCTCCATCTCCACTAGTACAGAAGGATACAACACAGGCGGTTGTAGACCCATTTGTACAGGCGTTTTTATCAACCGCCTGCGCTGGGGGCCAGTAGAAATAGGACCACAGCACAGGCGGTTGCTTGTGAACCGCCTGTGGAAAACTTTTTGAAAAAAAACCAAAAATAAATAGGGGAAAAAATATTTTAATTACGGCGAGGACCCTCACTGCCAAGCGTCCGACGGGCCCGTCCCCGTCGCAAGTCGCGGCATTTTTCGCGCAAAATCCGCGGCTAGCGCGGCCGGTGGGATTCGAACCCCCGACCTCGGCCTCGCGCGGAGGCTCCTCTACCACTGCACCACACACTCACATGTGTTCAAGTACCCCTTCAGTTCCCCACATATTATACAAACCTGAGTGTAATTTACTTGTTTGAGGTCCTAAACGATTTCAAATCAAAAAATTGTCAACTACAAAGTTTCGTAACTTTTTGAGACGAACAACTTTTGTATTGGTCATTTTCCCATCCGAGGTCATTTACAAAATTTAAATTTCAAATTTGAGACCATTCAAACATATTTTTCGTTAACAAGATGACTTCAAATTAAAAAGTTGTAATTTACAAAGTTTTATAACTTTTCGAGACGAACAACTTATATTATGGGTGTTTTTTCATCCAAGATAGTTTGAAAAAAAATCAAATTTTAAAAAACACGTGTATTTCTACAGGCGGTTGTCTTAACAAACCGCCTGTAGAAATGTATTTCTACAGGCGGTTCTAGACTTGAGGTTCACCGGTTCATTTCTACAGGCGCGTGGTAACTCAAACCGCCAGTAAAAAAAAATTGAGGCGCTAGAAAAAAATCGTCTTTCTACTAGTGCTCTTTCTACTTTCTATCGGTTTCTATCGGATGTGTAGGCCGGGTGAAATTTTTTAGAATGTCACATTTAAATGTTGCGGCACTGATTTAGTTTATTAAAAATATATTAGTTATAGAAATAATTATACCGTCACACAGTGCTTAACGAGCTATTAAACCTAATTAATATATTATTAGTACATGTTTATTGTAGCACCACATTGTTAAATCATTGACTAATTAAGCTCAATAGATTCGTCTCGCGAGGTAGACTCCGGCTAACAAATTAGTTTTATAATTAGTCTATATTTAATATTTCATGCATGTGTCATAATATTTGATGTGAAAGCTAAATAAAAAATTAGGTAGCATCTAAACAGGACCAGAATTCAGATTGCTGTGGAACTGGTACTGTAATCCCTATGCCCTCTGCAGCCTGCAGGTACGGTTGTCTTCGGCTCCAAATACGGGAGTAGTGCTATACTACCGAGTAGGGAGTACTCACTCCGTCTCCAAATATACATCGTTTTCACTTTCTGATTTTTTTTTTGATTAAATATATTAAAAAGATCAATATTTATTATACATAGTTCACTAGTAGAATGATGATTTTTTCTAGCGCCTCAATTTTTTTTTACTGGCGGTTTGAGTTACCACGCGCCTGTAGAAATGAACCGGTGGACCTCAAGTCTAGAACCGCCTGTAGAAATGGATTTCTACAGGCGGTTCGTTAAGACAACCGCCAGTAGAAATAGATGTGTTTTTTAAAATTTGATTTTTTCAAACTATCTCGGATGAGAAAACACCCAAAATAAAAGTTGTTTGTCTCGAAAAGTTACAACTTTTTAATTTGAAGTCATCTTGTCAACAAAATATATATTTGAATGGTCTCAAATTTGAAATTCAAATTTTATAAATGACCTCGGATGGGGAAATGATCAATACAAAAGTTGTTCGTCTCAAAAAGTTACGAAACTTTGTAGTTGACAACTTTTTGATTTGAAATCATTTAGGACCTCAAACAAGCAAATTACACTCGGGTTTGTATAATATGTGGGGAACCGAAAAGGTATTTGAACACATGTGAGTGTGTGGTGCAGTGGTAGAGGAGGCTCCGCGCGAGGCTGAGGTCGTGAGTTCGAATCCCACCGGCCGGCTGGGCGATGAGGTCCTCACCATATTTAAAATATTTTCGGCTTTTTCGAAAAGTTTTTTCACAGGCGGTTTGCTAAGTCAACCGCCTGTGAAAATCCTTTCCACAGGCGGTTCACAAACAACCGCCTGTGTTGTGGTCCTATTTCTACTGGCCCCCAGCGCAGGCGGTTGACAAAAACGCTTGTACAAATGGGTCTACAACCGCCTGTACTGTATCGTTCTGTACTAGTGGTTAGTACAAAAGAAAGATCTTTTATCTATTTTTTAATAAATTTATTTAAAATATAAATATTGCATATATTTACTACAAATCAAGTTAAATCTATGACACGTACACCAACAGCGACAAAGGAAGTATATAATAATAAAATACTTTCTTCGTCTAGTAAATTATAAGACACTTTAAGAATGTTAGAGACTCAAATTAAAGCATTTTAAGTTTAATCAAATATAAAAAAAGTTATAAGATAAATTATAAAAAATATAACTAATAAATAATCTAATGATTGATACTTAGTTATCATCATAAATTATTATCTTATTATATAAATTTAGTTAGACTTTTAAAACTTTAATTCTTTAAGATTTTTAGAATGACTTATAGTTTAGGAGGGAGGGATAGAGTCGTTGAGTAACGTCCGCCTGCCATATTCAATAGTAAATTACATTGTAGAGATTCAATAGTAGATTACATTGTAGAGTACTACGTAGAGACTAACCTGGCGTTTAAAGATTTCGTCATGCGTGGTGTGATTTGTTTTCATAAGACTCAATAGTACTAGTACATATCTCATAGATTGGTCTGCAGAGAACATTGCATTTCTGCAGCGGTGTGTGGTGTGTCGTCCCACGAGTACGTATCCAGTCGAGGACGACAGTGATCATTCCTTTTCGCCTAACTGCAAATTAATTAGTAATGAAGCACTTGCACATGTTGCAAGAGTGAATGCACGGTTAGCCGTACGGCGGCACTTATCATCTGTTAGCGATTGATTAAAGAATTTGGTAGCTTACACTAAAAGGAATAGTGCTTTACATGACGATCACTTTGGTTATAAACAGTCGAAAATACGTCACAATTAACTTGTCGTGACGATCGAAAAATCCATCATGTATCTCACGTCATACATTTACTGGACCAATTGGAGTCGTCACCGATTGTCATTTCATTTCGCCATAGAATAATCGACAAAGTTTGAGCAAAAAAAATCCAAAAAAATAGGAAAAATATTTTTTAATTAGGGGAGGGGCCCCACCAACTAGCTACACCACCCATCGTCTACTCCCATAGTATTTTTTATGATTTTTTTACACTTTGCTTTAACCATGATTCGAACCGGCGACCTCTCGCACATGTGCGTGTAAAGTACCACTCCACCCCTTTATCATTTATGTCTATATTCTATTTCAATTCCCCTCATATTATGCTAAACCATGTGTAAATTGCTTGTTTGATGCTCTAAACGAATTCAACTCAAAAAGTTGTAACTACAAAGCTTCATAACTTTTTGAGATCTACACTTTTTGTTTAGGAAGTTTCTCCATCCGAGGTCATTTACAAAATTTGAATTTCAAATTTGAGAAATTTTAAATGTAGTTTTTATTGACAAGATGGTTTCAAATTAAAAATTTATCAACTACAAAGTTTCATAACTTTTTGAGATTTATGACATTCATTTTGGCTGTTTTTTCATTTGAGGTATTTTGAAAATTTTGAAAATTTAAATGCAATTTTGCATGATAACATGATTTCAAAATTAAAGTTGTTAACTACAAAGTTTCATAATTTTTTGAGCTCTACAACTTTTATTTCAGTGATTTCTCCATCCTAGGTCTTTTAAAAAATTCGAATTTTAAATTTTTAAAATTCAGACGCAGTTTTGCATGACAAGAGGACTTCAAATTAAAAGTTTATCAACTACAAACTTTCATAACTTCTCAAGATCTACAATGTTTATTTTAGTTGTTTGACCATTTGTACATCTGACATTGTGGTTCTAACATTATTCACAAAACTTATATATCACTCTTGTAGTTTTATAAACTACCAGAGATACGATGACTTGTGAACAAATTTATTTTCGGTTTTTCAAATTATTTTTTTTACACTTCGAAAAGACCTTCTTTGTCGTGTGCTTTAAAAACACTCTGCAAATCAATTGACGCTCGACAACGTAGTGATATTGAATGCTTCATTCATGACCAAATCAAGTCTTTTGTCATAGATTAACAAAAACTAAACTAGTCGTCATAGATTTATCACTCTTGCAATGAACCGTCATGGACAATAAAGTTTTATGATGATTTACTAGAATGTCACCAATAAACGTCATGTAAAGCACCATTTCTTGTAATGTTAGGGTTTGTTTGGTTCCCACCCACTAAAGTTTAGCCACTGAGGTTTTGTTTGGCTGCACATAAATACACCTCAATCCATATGGTTCGGGAGGGATTGAGGTGTAATTTAGTTTAAGTTATACTTCAATCCACTCCGACCCATGTGAATTGAAGTGTATTTTGTGTGTAGCAAACAAAATCTAAGGGTACTCACTAAACTTTTAGTGATCCTGTTTGATTACTTTCACTATAATTGACTACATAATATTAAAGAGGATGAACAAAGACCTTTATGTCTCTAGCTATTGCCAAAGCTACTAAAAGTAATAGTCGGGCAGGGGTATCCCCCGGAAAACGACAGATTTAGTTCCTTTTAGCTGGTCTAAAGCTCCTAAAATTACTAAACTTTAGTGGACTTTTTAGTCTATTTTAGCTACTAAAAGTGACTAAAGTTTAGTCACTAGACTTTAGAGGGGTAACCAAACAGGCCCTTAATATAATCTATACACAATAACTGATCGATGCACAAACCACGGGCTGGCGCACTAGCTGGTTATCCAAACTTTGGAGACGTTGTACATTTTACAACTTCGTCTACATTTAGGCCTTGTTTAGTTGGAGGCGTAAAAAGTTTTTGCATGTCGCATTAGATGTTCTGACACTCATTTAGTCTATTAAAAATAAATTAATAAAAGACAAATTATATATTCTGCCTGGAAACCGTGAGACGAATTTATTAAGACTAATTAATCTATCACTAGCACATATTTACTGTAGCACAACATTATCAAAACATAAACTTATTAGGCTTAAAAAATCAAAACATAAACTTATTAGGCTTAAAAAATTATCTCATAATTTACACACAATATGTGTAATTAGTTATTTTTAGTCTATGTTTAGTACTCCATGCATGCATGTGTCCAAATATTCGATGTGATGTGCTAATTTTTTGGAGAAATAAATTCCAAAGAAAATGGTTCACTTCATAGTGTTTGGAATGAAGGAATAATGTTGAACTCCTTTCCAAAGAAAAGAAATTCATAGTACTGCAAAAAAAACATCCACTCTCATTCAAGAGAAATAAATAATATTTTTTTCCTTTCTTGCTATGCTTGCTTATGTCTCTGTAGTTTTTTTTCTCTACATTTTAAGCAACTCAAAGTATTCATTCCTATGTTTTGAAATCCTATAGTTTTCTACTATTGGCTCTATCTTATTCCTTTGTTTTGTGTAACTTTGTTTCAGATAGACCCTTTAAAGCTTAAGACACACATCTCGATCATATGTACCAGACCGAGGAATCTTATTATTCTAGCTTTATATTTTTCTATAGTATTTTTACAAATTGGTTTTAATGCATATAAATTAGTTCTAGAATACTGTTTTTTTATAACAAATCAAATCAGTCGTACAAACGATAAGAAAGTACTTTAAATCCTGCCAAACAAAGTCTATAAGAAAGGGCTTCCGTCATCCCGGCCCATTACTCCGTTATCTTTACATGGGTTGTTAGTTTCCAACCGGTGCTTGATGGGAGATGGCGACGGGGACTATGTGCTGCACCCTGAGCCCGGCGCCGCCGACATGGCCGTCTGGCCCGGCGAGCTCGACGAGCAGCTCATAACCGAGCTCCTCAGCGACGACAGCCTCCTCTTGGGCGCCCTGCAGCAGGTCCCCGCCGGCGACTCGGAGCAGCACTGCTCGCGTGACGAAACAGGCGCGTCATCTGCTCCGGCCGCCGCGCCGTGCATCGGCGGCGGCGGCGGCTCCGAGCCCGAGCCTCAGGAGCTGCTTCCGCAGCCGGAGGCGGTGAGCAGGGCGCTGTGCTCGGTGTACACGGGCCCGACGATCCGGGACATCGAGAAAGCGCTGTCGTCATCCAGGCCGTACCCCTGGAGCAGCCGCCGCTACAGTCCAATGCATCTGTAGGTGCATGCATATCTCATCCTCGCTCCGTGTATGGGTTATTGAACAAAATCCTGGTGCGTGGAAGCGAAGCTAGAAAGGCTGACGACGGCGTGGCCGGGTTTTGGTTGGAAATATATTGATCGAAGTGGCAGGTTCGGAGCGGCGAGTCGAGCGCCGGAGAAGTACACGATGACGGTGAGGAGCTGCGGCGGCAAGACGCCGAGCGACGGGTACAAGTGGAGGAAGTACGGGCAGAAGTCCATCAAGAACAACCCCCATCCCAGGTACGGTGCAGTATGATTTCCACGAGTCTTTAATTTATTTGGCCGTTAAATCCCCCCATCCCCCCCTAAACACTAGAGCAATTTTCAAAACTGCTCGTTGTTCTTTGGCATATAATGAGATTTTGGGGGTGCAAATAGATCGATTCGGGGTCATATGTATATGCGTGATCTCGCAGGAAGAGGGCCTACATATATATATGCTCTCGCTAGCTACAAATCAAGGTCGCTTCGCCTGTACTGCACTACGTACGTACTGTAATGTACATCTAGCAGATTTTGTCGACTTATGGCAATGATCGTCGATGCAATCATGCAATATGCATGGGAGTTTTAACAATAATGCCGCCGCCGCCGCAGGTAAACTACCACATACTAGTACCTGGCACGGGCCCAGCTGGAGGCTGGAGAGCAGAATCGATCGCTGCAGCAGCACGTTGCGTCGGTCGTGTAGTGTCGGCTTGTCACGGACCGGTCGATGCATGTAGTACGTGTGTGCTAGATCTCCTATGGTAGATGGACACGTTTCTGGCTTCTACCGGTAGCTAGTGCCGGGTGCAGACCCTCGCAGCAGCTAGCTAGCTGTTCAAGTCATGCATGAGCTGAGCAGATCGATGACTATAGATGGCAGGTGAGGCCATGAAGGCCTTTGGCGGGGGGGGGGGGGGGGGGGGGGGGGGGGGGGGGGGTTTGGAACTTTAGGCCTTCCACAGCATAGGCATCCCTGGTGGTGCTTAAAATATCATGTCAAAAAAATTACTAGCTTCACTAGTACACGCTGCAGTGTGTAGCATCACTTGGAACTTTAGGCCTTCCACAGCATAGGCATCCCTGGTGGTGCTTAAAATATCATGTCAAAAAAATTACTAGCTTCACTAGTACACGCTGCAGTGTGTAGCATCACTGTTTTTTTAGCATCACTCTTTTGTGCCTGTAGTGCTCTAGCTTTTGAAGGCAGCAATGATTATTTTAATGAGGAAGCGCCGGTGCTTCTACTTGCACCGATGCCAGAAATCTTTTTTCAAGCATCGGCAGCTGTAGTGTTGGGGCACCCGTAGAAGTGATGCCTAAAACGGAAAAAGGCATTTGGAGCATCACTTGAACATCACACTGCGGAACATCACAACTCTAGTCACCTCCAGGCTAAACTCTAGGGGTGGGAACCAAACACCCCTTGTATATACGTCATGGAGTGAAATTAAAAGAGGTCGGTAAAAGGCGTGTAATTAAGTTAGAGAGATTATGCGCGCATCTGTGGCCGACTCCGATCCATAGTAACTTTTGCTCTTTCAAGACTCGTTTCCTAGCTCTTGTTTCTTCACCGGCCGGTTAGCTACCTACTATACTATATGCACACCATTAATAGGCTGCCCCTCTAGTAGTACGTACCTTTATTATTAGCTAACAAATATCCCCCACTGCACGTATCTCTGCTTTAATTTGTTTGGCTAATGTTGGCAATTTGATCACACGGTCGGAAAAGACGATGCAAAGTAGTACAGTAGTCTACTACATATTGCTTGTACGGTCTATAGCTCGGTCAATTAGTCCATATCATAAAACACACTAGGACATCGAATCATCCCCGTTCTTTTCCCTTATCAGCCGACTTATCAGATATCAGTCGTACTTCGGCTTATTCTCTCTCACAGAACACTATTGAACCAGCCGAAACCAGCCCAAACATATATTACTCTATTGGAACTTTCTTATCTTTAACTATCCGTTTATGATAAGCTACGGTTAACAATTACTCTATATATATTTCATTTCAATATTTATTTACCATTGCATATGGCACCATCAAGTATAGTATTTGACAAACTAATTTAGTTATTAAAACCTTGTTTTTTGTGTGTGACAAAGAAATCAGTGTGCTCGCTGCTCATGCATTCGTATTGTTCTGTGTGATATAGTTTATTTCTATATTGAAAGATAGAATGGGTAACCTAGCATATATAGAACTACTTTGAAATACAATATTTAGTCATAGATATAAATAATCTAGATGTATACTTAGAGACACTTTATCATGTCTCCAAATAGACAAAAGGTAGGTATGACCAATTTGAGCTTACCCACTAATGTAAGAAAATAGTGCTTTTGAGAAGAGTGCTAGCCTGCATAAGAAAATATACAAAAACCAAACAACCGGGCTTTGTATCGCGTTGCCTTGGTAAGGACAAACACAAACAACCAATCGGATCATATGTGCTTCACTCAATTTGAGAAGACTGTTGTCACTACATTGTTGATGCCCCTAGCTACATCTGTGGATATCATCAGTCCTAGCTGGAGGTGACCCTATGGTCCTTTGAAGGATTTCAAAAGAACCTCGATTAGTTGTGTCAGCATAATTTGTTTTTTAGTGTATCACCAATCGTGGAGGTGACCCTTGGCCCTTTAAAACATCTAAAAGAACCCTAGCTAGTGTGACAATAGAAGTCCCACCCTACCAATTATTTCCACTCCTGCAATTGTGAAGCATGAATCATCCATTTGCACTCCTTAGCTTATCGCCAGTACCCTTGCAATACCCTATATACTTGGATTCATTCTAAAGAGTTGTGATTTCAAACTCATTTAGTATTTTGTATTGCCATGTTATCCTCTTACAAGTATCACCATCCTCAAAATATAACACCAACATAAATGGTAGGGTTATTAGCATGCACAACAATTTCACAACCAACTTCAATATTAACAATCAATTCATCTTGCTCATTCGAGTCGGGATCAAAACTAGAAAGCTCATAATTTTGATGATGTGTCCTCTTCAACATCAAGCATATATGCATTCATTGTTTCATGCAACATATTTTACATCAACAACAAGTCAACAACCCAGGTAGTGGTGGAGGATGAAATAAATTTTGGTATGGTGAAGTCATAGGATCACAAGTATGATGGAAAATCAAAGAATTCCCAAACATAATCTAACTCACTACAAATTAGTTAACATAGACCATATGAATAGATAACACATGTTACAATCAAGCAAAAAGAGTATACATGACCAAATCAAAGGTGTGGCATGCACCATAACTTGCACAGTTGCACTAACGAGCCCTCCACCCGTTAACCCCCAGAGCAAGGTACGACACACACACCATATCTTGCCCTCCACCCTTGAATCCACGTCTCTTCATCATCAAAGAGATTTTGTTTTCTTATAATGTTTTTGCGTTATTCTTTGACCCCCTTCATCCCAACTTGCGCACTTTGTCCTAGAAGATGTTGTGGGAGCATAGAATGGTCAACTCCAAGTTCAACAGGTGCATTCTCATTAACATTGGTATATGAACCGCTTGTATTGGCTCCGTCGATTGGCTAGTTTGTTATTGGCTAAGTTACTACCAATATATTGCAATACATGTCATCAATTGCGTTCCTCAGCTATAAGCAAAAAGTTAGAGTGAAAAAGAAGACATGCATAAACATGTTCTTGTTCTAAAATGATAAAGAGAAGCCCTGATTGTTCCCATATATCATCACCTCTTCTATATCAAACTGATAGATCCTTGAAATTGGTTGTATCGTATAAAAAACTAGTTGGAAACGAGTGGTTTGCTAGTACACGTACCTATCGTCGTAGCATATCTCATAATAATTTGGAATGTGAACAACAATTTTGTAAATAGAGTAACAATCCATCCTAAAATCAAGTCAATAAAAATAGAAATAAAACACTAGAATTGTTGAATCTACCATGCACAACAACAAATTCGTGATGAAGTCAAGACAAACAAACTCATGGTTCTGACAACATTGACTAAGTCACACATGTAATAGATGCTAAAAATACTCTTCATCAGGGACTTATGCTTGACTCACTGGCTTTGATGTCGGTAGACACTTTCTTCCATGTGGTGACACCATCTTCTTCATCCTTTCCTCGACAAAATGCAGTAGCGGCACCATTGGGAGGCTAACTAAGATAGAGTTCGAGTTGGGTGCCCTAGGTTGAGTCAATTTAGGCTGAAGGGTGGTTCAAATTAGACCAAGGCCGATCACGTGTCATTCCGAAAAGTTTCTCTTTCACCGAGTAGAAGAGTAAGTAACCATATTTTTATAAGAGTTGGCATCTAGAAAATAAATTTATATGTTTGCTGTAAACAAGCTTACTCCACCTATGTTTAGTGGACCTAAACAAAAAAATGTAAAAGAAAAAAGAGCTCCGTTTGGGTGGTGAGGCTACCATGGCGGCATGTAACAACCTTCTGGAAACCTACCACCTGTTCATTTGAGGTTATCAGTCAATATCAATTCTACTTTTCAGTCATGAAACATTTTTTTTACACATAAATCAACTAAAATAATATTTTTTCCAGTCGCAAACACCATGGTCCAAACAGGTGCCTGTCTTTCTTGTGTTGATGAAACTCACTTTATACGGCCAGCTCTTATTAATTCAGAGCAACAGTCTCGTGGATTATTGATTGTAGCAGCAAAGATCTAAGAGTACGGAGGATAAAAAGGATGTAAGAAGAGTACGGAGTCACATAACCATCTCGCCATTCTGTGGCGCCACTGTGCAAGGAAAGTGCAAACTTATGTGACATGACACAGTAGAGCTAATAATTAAGAAAGGTGCTAACGCTTCCCTGGAACCTGCCAATAAGAGGACCTGCTTTGCCACGTCTTCATTGTTCAGAGAAATAAACAGGCTAGCTGATGATAGCGACATTTGCGTCGCTAGCTTACCGCCTAGAATCAGAAATAATAGTTCCAGCAATCATATATAGCCCCTCCTTGTCACTGGATATACCGTTCAACTGACGATATCCCAGCCTCCCAGGATACATATTTCATCCAACAATAAATAAAGATGTGCACGGCACGGCAACCCCTAACAACCATCTAGTACGTCTCATTAACTGGCTCTAAAATAAAACTAAAAAAGGGATGGTTTCAGACTTTCAGTCATTCAGATGATGGGCTGTCTTTACAGGTCCAGGAAACGTGAAAGCTACGGTAGTATTCATGGTGAATCTTAAATAAATAAAGCTTATATAAATCTAATTATAATGTTTAATAACATACTTACGCCTTTGTGTGACGACGCAGGAGCTACTACAAGTGCACGAGCTCCCGCTGCGGCGCGAAGAAGCACGTGGAGAAATCCACGGACGACCCGGAGATGCTGATCGTCACGTACGAGGGTCCGCACCTGCACGGCCCGCAGCCGCTCTTCCCGCGCCGGCAGTGGATGTCGGTTGGCCTGTCCGGCGCGGGGGCGTCGGCCAGGGTCTCGTCCCCGGCCGCGTCAGCCGCGCTCGCAAGCGACGACGGGGCCGGCGGCTGGCCACCGAGCCGGCAAACAATGACGCCCGACGACGACGAGCAGGGAGGGCCCACGGCTGCTGCAGGAGGCGAGACGGCGGCGCTGCCGGGGTCTCAGATGGGACGCGCGGTTGACGCCGTGTCGTCGACGCAGCCGCACCTGCTGCTGACCGCGGCGGACTCGTGCGATGACGGCTCCACCGCCTCCGTGCCGCCGCCGCCGCCGCGGACTGCTGCGGCGTTTCACTGTGACTCGCCCCTTACGACCTGGTCGTGCCCTGACTTCCCCTTCGCCTGGTCCCCTGAAGCTCCCATGCTTCTTTAGAAGCCGGTAACGAACCAGCTCATCTAGGAATAGGATACGTACATGACTATGAATACATACGGAGTAGGTCTCAAAAAGGGATCAAAAGATCTGAGACGACCTCATAGTATATCCCATACAAAAAATAACTCGAGTGACTAAAGCCAGAATACTGACGTGAAGCTACCAAGTTGGTGCAGCGACAGTGATAAAAGGGCTTTACAACTTTTATAGTTATACATAACCAGACGACGACTGCTACTGCTGTATTGTATAGTAAGCTGGGCATCACGTGCCAACGCGTGCCCTAGCACCAGAAGTAAAGGTTTACTCCTCTTCTTACTATAAAGCCTCACGTACTGGTTATTCAGGTAACAATTGGTTAGCCGTGCGCCGTGATTCAACCATCTCCATCAGGCATAGCGTTATCGTTGCTCTCACGATTACATACTTCTCTATTATCTTTTGAAAGAATATTCACTACTCTGTTTTTAGGAAGGAACATAATTACGAGTATTAAAGCTAGGTGTCGATTATTCCCGAGTAACAACTAGAGTCAAGAGCACCACAAAAGAGCAGAAGGCTAGGTCCTGCTAAAGAAAGTTTGTCCTATTACAAACTTACAACTCTAGATGCTGATTTATTTGGGGATAGATGAAGTACGTATCAATTATTATTTGAAAGAGCATAATTAGGAAAATATATTGTTATACATTAGTAGTCTTAGGTGTAGTTTTACGATTTTTTTTTGTGACGTCAAGTAAAGGGCCGGAGGAAGGAAAAGAAAGATGTCCTTATTTTGCGTGACAACTATAGCTATAGTACCATGAAATCGTCCATAAAAAGACTAAAAAAAAGAAATCGTCCATAAAACAACGTCGTCGGCGGTATACATACTACCTGAAAATACGGATAATAACTGACGTAAGGCAGCATCTGGTCGCTAGCCGCGCCATGAATGAATGATGAATCAACATCCTCCGCAAAAGGCAACATCTGCCCCCCATACCATACTGTCCCGTTTATAGTTATAGTTAGGGGGTGTTTGGTTCTCACCCTCTAGAGTTTAGTCACTAAAATTTAGTCACTTTTAGTCACTAAAGTTTCAAACACCCCCACTAAAAGTCACTTTTAACACTACAACTCTAGTGACATCCACTAAATTTTAGTGGCTAAAACACCCCCTAAACTTTAGGGGGTCTAACCAAACAGGGCCTTATAGTACTCCAACAGTGTCTCGTAATCCAGCTCACAGTCGCTAGCCGCGCTATGAATATAATCAATCGACTGCTCGCTGCCAACTAACAAGTGTACCATGCATACCAGGTACTGTATAGTATAGCTTACTATTAATTGACTGGCAGACCAATATAATCCACTAACCTGTCAACTGATGCTGGACGCTTGTGATGATGAAATGAAATCAGAGGCAACGTGTCCACGCGCTGATGGTTTGTTGCTGGTGCTGCAGGGATGCTAGCTCTCCCTCATCGACTGTCTGTACTCCTATTTTTCTCTGTACTGTACAGTAATATAATTGTGTGTGTAGGCTAAAAGTTGAGAGATGCCGTATCAATAAATTTTCTACAGTGTCAATCAATCAACTGTGACTCGGTGAGTCTGTGCTGGCGTGCTGCGTCCGCGGTCAGCGTCATGGAACAGGAGCTGAGCAAAAAAAAAAAAAAAAAAAATCAACGGGAGCCCTTCGCTTCAACGAGAAATGGTGGATCTCAATCCCAAAATGGTTGGGGGTTGGGTGGGGCTATCCACAATCCCAAAAGAACATTGCTGTTCCCTTCAACCGCTTGTGAGTTGATGCACAATGGAGAGTCTGTTTATCAGAGTCTCAGAAGTACGGTTCCAGGTTTTGGGCCTCTGTTATAAATGTCTGATGCATAAGCACAACGGAGGAGGAGGATTGTACGGAGAGGCCCAATCTCTTGGATGGGGCGTAATCTCGTGCTTGGTCCACGTACGTTCAGTAACGACCTCATGGGCTTTTTTCACTTGGGCCTACGGGCCGAAAACCGAGTCTTTATAGGAGCCAGGTCCACACAAGCAAAGCACACAAGCTGCTGCTCTCTGTCCCTCTAAAGCTAATCGCAACTTAACACGAGCTCAAATCCGATTTTAATAACGAAAGCCGAGCAGGAGGGCAAACTGCACGGAGTGACAATATGCAGAAGGGCCCCGTCAGTCTCACATCTGTTATTCGCAGATGATTCTCTGATCTTGTGCAAGGCAAACAGAGGAGAAGCACAGACCCTCAAACATATTCTGTCGGTTTATGAGGAATGCTCGGGCCAGATGATAAATGCAGAGAAGTCTGCAATTATGTTCAGCCCCAATACCAACAGTGAGGACAAACAAGATGTCATGGATGTGATGAACATAAGAAGTGAAACTTTCAATGAGAAATATTTGGGGCTGCCTGTGTATATTGGAAGAACTAGGACCAATGCTTTCGCATACTTGAAGGAGAGGATATGGCAAAGAGTGCAAGGGTGGAAGGAAAAACTTCTCTCAAAAGCAGGAAAGGAAGTACTCATCAAAGCCGTGGCCCAAGCTATACCAGTTTTTGCGATGGGCTGTTTTGACATCACAAAGGAGATGTGCAACCAAATCAGCGCAATGATAGCACGTTTCTGGTGGAACAACCAAGACAAAGATAATAGCATGCACTGGTTGAGTTGGGAGAAGCTGCTGAGCCCAAAGGTGGTGGGAGGATTGGGCTTTAGAGACCTCCACTCTTTCAATATGGCCATGTTGGCCAAGGATGGAGGCTTATCAATAACCCGAGTTCTCTTTGTGCTCAGATTTTAAAAGCCAAATACTACCCAACAACGTCTCTGCTGGAAGCACGTGTGAAGGAGGGTTGTTCATATACATGGAGAAGCATCACGCAAGGGGTTGGTGTTGTGAAGGAAGGTATTGTGTGGAGGGTCGGCAATGGCCAAAGCATTAACATTTGGTCAGACCCCTGACTGCCAAGGGACTTCACAAGAAGACCAATCACACCGAGAGGTCGCAATCTAATAACGAAGGTACATGAGTTGATTCACCCGATGACTGAACAATGGGATTACAATTTAATTGACCAAATTTTTTGGGAAGATGATGCTCAATTGATAAAGTCCATTCCAATCCATCTGGACATGGATGACATCATTGGGTGGCACTACGACCCGAAAGGGGCTTTCAGTGTCAAATCGGCATATAGAGTGCACCGAGACAGCGTGATCAGAGGACAAAGGAGAAACAATGCAGCTGGGGCCGAGAGCAGCAATGAAAATTCAGTTTTCTGGAAGAAATTGTGGAACCTAGACTGCCCACCAAAGTTGAAGCACTTCTTGTGGCGTTTATCACACAACACGTTGGCTGTTCGTCGTGTACTACAACGAAGAGGGATGAAGATTGACACAAAATGTTGTATTTGCAACCGTTTCGACGAAGATGGAGGACACCTGTTTCTGAAATGCAAAGGTGTGAGAGCTGTATGGAGGGAACTGAGCTTGGAAGAGCTACGGTGTGTGTTAGCTCAAGCGACATCTGCCCGAGATATGATGGAGAGGATCCTGAAAATAGAGGGAAAGAATCAACAGATAGTGATTAGTCTCCTATGGATATGGTGGGGGGAGAGGAACAGAAGAAGGGAGGAAGGGCGAAGTCGGACTGCGGCCGAGATAGCTATCATCATCTCCAGCTACACTGAGAGTTTTCTGAAACCAGCCACAGATCGGCAATTGCCAGTGAACCATCAGTATGACCGATGGGTCAAACCGGGAGCTGGCCTGCTGAAAATGAACTCGGATGGTGCATTTGATCCAAAAAATAGAAATGGTGGATGGAGTTTTGTGATTAGAGATGAGCAAGGATCTGTCATCAAAGCAGGTGCGGGCCATGCGGATTTCTGGATCAATGCTATGCACGCAGAACTCCTAGCTTGCTACGCAGGTCTTCAGGTGGCGGTTAGCATGAGAATACAAGATATCATTGTGGAGACCGATGCCATGCTGGTCAAAGAAGCACTAGCAGGTGACACATACAGGTTGTCCATTTTTGGTGGTCTAGTCACGGAGATAAAAACTCTTATTAGTGCAGAATTCAGCTCGTGTAATCTGAGTGTGTGCAAACGTGTTTGTAATAAGGTGGCCCATGCTTTTGCAGCTACCGGTTGTAATTTTCCTAGTGGTACTAGCTCCACTTGGGAAGGCGTACCTCAAGAGTTTGAGGGTATGGTAACCAGCGATTTGGCTGGGTTTGATGAGTAATAAAATGCTCATTTCAAAAAAAAAAAATCCGATTTTAATCCAAACCATCCACGCATCCGTCCGTGACCGTGAAGCGTGATCCCTGTTAACACGCTCTTGGCGGTGAACCCTTCAACGTTGTCCGTTAAACGCGAACGAAACCAAGCGGGGAGCCGCGTGCCCGGCTGCCCGCGTCCGCCTCCTCGTCCGCCGCCACCATTCCGCCACCCATCCGCCGTCTCGTCGGCTCGTCGCTCTCCCACGCGATCGCCGGAGGATCGGGGCCCGAACCCTAGGACAAACCCTGCCTCCCTTCCAATGCCCTGCTCGCCATCGCCGCCATGAGCCTCTCCTCCCTCTCCCGTGCCCTCGCCCGGTCTGCGCGCTCCTCCCGGCCGCTGCGGCAGGTAGGCCACACGGTTCGAGCCCGCCCCTCTCCTCTTCTCCGTGCAGCCATGGTTTCTTATGGCGTGTCATCTCTGGTGTTACCATAGGGTTCTCTGCTCGAGGGGCATGCCGGGCTCCGCGCGGCGGCGACGCCGAGGCCGACGATCCCTGGTGGTGGTGTCCGCGGCTTGGGGTTTGCGCGCAGCTACTTGACGTCAGCGCTAGGGAGCCGGGCCGCTGCGCCCACCGAGGCGGGAAAGGTCGGGGATTGGAGGTTCCTGCTCGCCAGCTCGCAGTTCCGGCGGTTATTCTCCGACAAGAGTGAGCTTTATTTCTGGGTTTGGGTTGTCATTTGGTCAGCTTATGTTCTGTATATACTACAAAATAACGCGTTCATTTCTGCTTTAGATTATGAGAAGTACCATCCAAAGGAGAAGGAGCAGAAGCCAGAGGGGGACGGGAGTGACAAGTCTGAGTCCGAAAGTAAGTAATGCCAATTTAGTTCGTTCAATGCACGTTATTGTAGTTGTAGAGCAGGAGAAAAAAAGTTGTTCTTTGTTTTTGTATTTATTCATTGGTAGCAATTGACTTTACCAGATTCTAAATCTACAATGAGGATTCTTAGACATATTACATGTGGTTTGGCGTATTATTTATCATGAAAACACAGCAAACATATGGAGAGCTAGATAAATCTGGAATTTCACAATGTTATTCTACCATAATTTACCTGATTGGAAATTGGATAGATATATGAACTGTACTGCAATCGGATAGTTCTTATATTGAAAGGTAATGAAGGATTATTGCTTGCTCATGGCGCACCTCACTCTGCCACCTATGGATAAAACGGGGGCATAACAGTAGAACAAATAGGCACTTTGTTTTTCTTGGGTGATGGTACTTTGCTTCCCTTTGGTCTAGACATGTTTATCCATTTTGCACCTTGTATGGCAGTGCAAGCCATGCACATAACGTGGTTGCATTTTTTATGGTCAGAGGATTCAAATTCAAAAAATCAGTGGAATTTCCAGGAGGATGTCATGAAAAAATTCCAGGAATTCCTTGCTCCTCTACTTCTTCTTGGGCTAATGTTGGCAACCTTACCCAAGGGGTCATCTGCGCAGGAGGTATGATGCTTACTGGCAGATTACTATTTCTCTTGAACACGTAAGAGAGTTCCACATCATTTAATTAAGAGGGAAAGAGGTATAGTACAAAGGAGGGAGAACCCCCCTCTCTAAGGGAAACACTAGACCAGAGCAACTAGCGGCAGACCTACTACTAAATACGCTTATAAGATGCAATTGTTATAATTTGGTTATTTCCTATAACTCTGCCTTCTTGTGTATTAATTTACCTGGTCCTGATTAATACAGATAATGAAGCTGCTGTCTGTGGGTACGTTCTTGTTTGTCCAAACCATTCTTTCCAGAACATGTTAGACAAGAGTTGTTATCTCTTGATTTTGGTGTATAGGTTCTATGCTAACAGAGAATTAGTTTGAATTCAATTTGAGTGACGACAGGCCGATGCCACTCCCGCCTCAAGTTCAAATACTGAAACTATATCACCTTAGATTTCGTTCATACATATGAACTGGATGGTGATTAATTCACAGTTTGTGATGTTAATGTTATAGACGTCTGAAAAGGGCAACTGCATTATAAACCTGTGGAGATGATCTCAGCAATAACTCATCACATGCTATTGCTTAAAAGTGTTATGTGCACAACAGCTCAAGCAGCTATAAGTAGAAGTAAGAAACTGTTGTCATTCCCATATCTCTATTTAAAATCGTTATAACCCAGACAGCATATCCAGGTGATTTGTTTGGTCACATGTTAGTGTGGATTTAGTATGATGTTGATTTACTTTTTTATTTCTTGTTAACCAATTTATCTGATCAAACTACTGAAGGTGTTTTTTTTCCTGCCTGTTTCCATTACTATGGCTCACAGTTTCTCTAGTTTATTAGACCATTATCAGGATTTTTTTTTAACTTCTGCAGATAAGCTTCCAAGAATTCAAGAACAAGTTATTGGAACCTGGTTTAGTTGATCACATTGTTGTTGCAAACAAATCAGTTGCAAAAGTTTATGTCAGGAGTTCACCCTCAAGCAACCAAGGCCAGGATGGTAATATCCATATCACAACCAGTCATCTCCCTGGTACAGGCTCTCCTAGCAAATACAAGTACTACTTCAATATTGGAAGTGTAGACTCCTTTGAAGAGAAATTAGAAGAGGCCCAACAAGCATTGGGGAGAGATCCGCATGTCTATGTTCCAGTAACTTATACTTCTGAAGTCAATTGGTTCCAGGAATTGATGAGGTTTGCCCCAACAGTTTTGCTTGTTGGATTAATTTATTTGGCGGGAAAAAAGATGAAAGGTGGAATCAGTATCGGGGGTCCTGGGGGTGGAGCTCGTGGTATTTTTAATATTGGAAAAGCCCAAGTGACAAAGATGGACAAAAATTCAAAAACAAGGTAGTTTTTTGTTTTCTGTTCATTCCATGGCTATTTAAACCGGCACATGATACTCCACTTTTTAGGTTAAATTTGTGCATTTATAGTGCTATCAGGTGTGCAGTTTTTCAGGAGTCATGCCTTGGCTCATAATCATCATCAACATTGCAGAAGATCATGTACATATGGTGCTAATTTTATATTTGTTGAATGTTGCAGGTGTTCTTTAAGGACGTAGCTGGCTGTGATGAAGCTAAACAAGAAATAATGGAATTTGTGCATTTCCTGAAAAATCCCAAGAAATATGAAGAACTGGGAGCTAAAATACCAAAGGGTGCTCTTCTTGTGGGGCCCCCTGGTACAGGGAAAACACTCCTTGCTAAAGCTACCGCAGGAGAGTCTGATGTGCCCTTCTTGTCTATTTCTGGTTCAGACTTCATGGAGATGTTTGTTGGTGTTGGACCATCCAGGGTGCGGAATTTATTTCAAGAGGCACGGCAATGTGCACCAAGTATTGTATTCATTGATGAAATTGATGCAATTGGTCGTGCAAGGGGCCGTGGGGGATTTTCTGGGGGAAACGATGAGCGTGAAAGCACATTGAACCAGTTGCTTGTAGAGATGGATGGATTTGGAACAACATCTGGAGTTGTTGTTCTTGCTGGTACCAACAGACCTGACATTCTAGATAAGGCTTTGCTCAGACCTGGGAGATTTGACCGTCAGATAAGCATTGATAAACCCGACATAAATGGTCGTGATCAAATATTTCGCATTTACCTTAAAAAACTTAAACTAGACAAGGAGCCATCATTTTATTCTCAAAGATTAGCAGCTTTGACACCTGGGTTTGCTGGGGCAGATATTGCTAATGTTTGTAATGAGGCTGCTTTAATTGCTGCAAGAAGTGAGGATGCGCAAATTACAATTCAGCATTTTGAAGCTGCAATTGACAGGGTCATCGGAGGTCTGGAGAAGAAAAATAAGGTAGCTTTTTTACTACTTTTATGCCAACCTACATATGCAAACCTGAATCAATATGTGTCCCTTTATAGGCACATCAAAACATAGATAATTCTTATCTGCAATGCGACCAGAGTTCTTGTACAAGTATTTTGACTACCTTGCAAAGAGTTACTGGATCCATTACAATTTCGATTCTTCAGATTAGTTAGGAGTTTGTTTATTTGTTAGCCTGCGGGTTATATAATATTAGTGCTGGCTAAGGCACAATTTGTGTAGTATGGATATTTTAAACATTCATGCCATCCTAGGTGTAGATAGTAGAGCACACTTCAAACAGCTCTGAAGAGCATTGGGATATTAATGCCTGCTATCTGTTTTGTTGGATACTCTTGAGATGTTTTTTACTTTATCAATAATTGTATTTAATGTAAAACACCTTAATGCATAATATTCAGGAAAAAAACTTCAATTCATTTGTTTGAATATTCAACTTCAAAGGCTTGTAAAAGGCGTGGCTAGTTGAGCTATGGAAATATGCTAATGATAGTCGCATTTAGTAGTGGTAATTGTAACCTTATTGGACTGTTTGCAGGTTATTAGCAAGCTGGAGCGCCAAACTGTTGCATATCATGAATCTGGCCATGCTGTTGCTGGATGGTTTTTGGAGCATGCAGAACCACTCCTTAAAGTTACAATCGTTCCTCGTGGAACAGCTGCTTTAGGATTTGCTCAGTATGTCCCAAATGATAGTCTTTTGATGACAAAAGAGCAGCTTTTTGACATGACATGTATGACACTAGGTGGCAGAGCCGCTGAGGAGGTACTCAACATTTATTAGATGTCATATATATAAGCAAGTTTTTTTTTATCTTCCTAGCAAGCGATATCAATTGTTGTATATTTCAGGTTTTGATCGGAAAGATCTCCACTGGTGCTCAAAATGACCTGGAGAAAGTTACCCAGATGACTTATGCTCAAGTTGCAGTATACGGCTTTAGTGAAAAGGTTGGGCTTCTTTCCTTCCCACAAAAGGGTTTTGAAATGAGCAAGCCATATAGCAGTCATACTGCATCCATCATTGACACCGAGGTGAGGGAATGGGTGGCTAAGGCCTACCAAAGGACCGTGGACCTGATCAAGACACACAAGGAGCAGGTTGCACAGATTGCAGAATTGCTGCTTGAGAAGGAGGTTCTCCACCATGATGATCTAGTTCGGGTACTAGGGGAACGCCCATTTAAGACCGCCGAGCCAACAAACTACGATCGTTTCAGACAAGGTTTCCAGGATGAAGTGATTGACAAGAGTTGTGAAGTCGCAGATGCTAATCCGTCACCCCTGGGTATTGTTATTGTGTCAACATGAATCTGTACGTGTTATTAACGTGTGTATATAGTATCGCCCCCTGCCTCCAACTTCTATGCTTATTTGGCATATTGGTAGCCTGTATTAAATTTTTTCCGTCGAGATTTGTTCCTGCGCCCGAATCAGAAGTGTTGTTGACTTTCAATAGATGGGGTGCTCGTACTGGTTGCTTGTATGGTGTTCTGGACATGGCTTTGCTTATACAGTCGTCCTCAGCCAGGCTCCTGGGATACATAGATTTTGGTCTCTCTTTGCTAAATGCATTCAACTCTGCAAAAGAGCAAGCATATGCAAGTGAATTATAATGGTCTTTAATCTAGCAACTGGTGTATAGGTATCTCCAAAGTCAATTCCTTCCAATTGAGTGTAACTTTATGAAACCAATCTTGTCTTGTTTCTTACAACTATGACATCTTCATCTTGTTTGTTGCGGAAAACTCATCTAGTACCAATCACATTTGTATTATTTGGTCTTTTCACTCACTTTCATACATCATTGTGGGCATTTATCTAATGAATGTTCATCAAAGCTTCTTCAATCTTGGTTGGCTCAAAAGATAATACAAATGGGTAGTGTTCACAAAACGATGTCAATCTCGATCTTGTTTGCACACCTCTTCTCATGTCACCAACAATTTGATGTAAAGGATGATCTTTTGCTATATGTGTTGGTTGGAGCACTTGTTGCGATTGGACACTTATACTTGGTTTGGTTAAGCCACTTGAGAGTCACTAGCATCTTGTTGATCATGAGAACCACTAGTGCTTGCATCATTATTGTCTTGCATTCTTGAAGGGGAAATCGCTTGATCTTTGTCATCTTCAATGTCAATCACTTGTTTTGGCCTAATATCACCAATGTCCATGTTCTTTATAACTTTCACCAATTGTGTTTCTCTCACATCATCTACATTATCTTGTTCTTCTTGAGAGCTATTGGTTTCATCAAACTCAACATCATGAACTTTTTCTACTGGTATTGTTGTGTTGTTCCACATTCTATATGTTTTGCTTGTAGTGGAGTAACCAAGAAGAAACTCTTCATCACACTTCTCAAACTTGCCAAGTCTTGTGTCTTTCTTTAATGAGAACGTATCTAGTGCAAACCACAGCCTTCGTGAAAACCCGTGCAAACCACAACAAAAAAAGTTGTTTAAATTCACCCCAAAAAATCACACATGTAGATGATATAATGATACACAACCTTATAAAATATCTTGTCCAAAATCGAATTCATTTGTGAGATATAAAAATAACAAATTTCTAACAAATCATGTGGAAAACTTTCTGGCTTGAAATTTGTTATTTTTATAACTCACAAACGAAGTCGATTTTTGACAAGATATTTTACAAGGTTGTGTATCATCATACTATCTACATGTGTGATTTTTTTGGTGAATTTAGACGATTTTTTATCGTGGTTTGCATGGGTTTCACAAAAGCTGGTTTGCACTAGATATGTTCCCTTCTTTAATATGTAACATTTGCACCTAAAGTATGGAATGTTGGGCTTTCTATAATTGAGGAGCTCATATGGTGTCTTCTTCAATAGAGGATGATAATAGAGCCAATTGCTATAATAACATGTTGTGTTGATTGCTTCAGCCCAAAAGGAATCACTCACATTGTATTCACTAAGCATTGATCTTGATATGTCAATGAGTGTCCTATTCTTCCTTTTAACTATCCCATTGGATTGAGGGGTGTACTTGGCCGAGAATTGATGCTTAATTCCAAATTCATCACATAGTTCATCAACTCTTGTGTTTCTAAACTCACTTTCATTGTCACTTTTCACTTTCTTGATTCTTCTATCAAACTCATTTGACTTCTCTTGACAAAGGTTTTGAATATGTCAAACACTTTACTTTTGTCAACGAAGATCCATGTGTATCTTGTGAAGTCATCCACTATCATAAGTCATACTTGTTTCCTCTAATACTTGTATATGTTGTTGGTCCAAACAAGTCTATGTGCAACAATTCAAGTGCATAGGTAGTGCTCATGGTTCCTTTGTTGGGATGAGTGTTTCCAACTTGCTTTCCCATTTGACATGCACTACAAAGCTTGTCCTTCTCAAAGTGAACATCTTTGAGTCTCCTCACCATGTCATGCTTGACTAGCCTCTTTAGTTGCTTCATTTCAACATGTCTGAAGCGTCCATGCCAAAGCCAACCCATACTTGATTTGGTGAACAAACATGTTAACAATTGAGTTTCACTAACATCAAAGTCCACCAAATAGAGATTCTCATATTGTCGGGGGACCACAGAAGGGGTACCCCCAATCAACGCAAAGCAAATAGGTTAAACCTAGAGCACCAATTAATAAGAAACCTAACAAGTCTAACCTTCTAAAAAGTCAACCCCTCGAGGCCTACAACGCCGGCCCATCACCAGGGAGCCCAGGGCCACCGAAGCCTTACTGTCTGCCTCATGGCAGCCTACCCCTCGAGCCCTGGCACATAGGCCTCGAGCCTTGCACCGCTCCTCGAGACCCCACGCGGGGACCTCGAGCCTCACTAGTACGGTAACCTATCCCTCGAGACACATCATGCCACCCTCGAGCAGCACCAGGCATCGGATGCCAATCCCATACTACGCATTTAATGCGTCCACCTACTCCGGTCACGTCCTCTGGTACACGACGTGCGCCACAGTGAACCAGGGCAGAGTCAAATCTCGTTTTCACCACAAGCATGGGCAAAAAGGCACAAGTACAGCACTGTTGGACCATACCCTGTACTGTTGCACGTCCAAGCCACGTCTCGAGGCCCGGATACCCGCTGTACGATCG
Organism: Coix lacryma-jobi var. lacryma-jobi; assembly: GCA_009763385.1. Classification (NCBI taxonomy): domain Eukaryota; kingdom Viridiplantae; phylum Streptophyta; class Magnoliopsida; order Poales; family Poaceae; genus Coix; species Coix lacryma-jobi. Next base: position 15,709,268 of record CM019827.1, read on the forward strand.
GGTTTCCCGGGACTTGCCCATACCTGCGGGGACTCGAGCCCCCTGTAGGCGCCACCTCGAGGCCGGCTCTGCGCCCCTCGAGCCCCTGGCTACTTTCATGCTATTGGAGGACAGGTACCCCCAAGACCCGGAGGAACCCTGCCACGTCATGTACGTGCCGGGATGGGCGCTGCATGACCTCCACGTCGCCACGTCTCCACGTCCGCGCCAGGGATGGAGGCCACGCTTCAAGGACGCCTCAACAGCAACGCCCACATCAGCTCCAGTGACCTTGACAAGACAACATTCCTACTCTTCACCGTATTGGGCGTTGTACATCCCGACTCCTGTATCATTCCTGTGTAACTCTGGCCTCCTCTTGCTCTATAAAAGGGACACCAGGGGTCTTCACTGCACTCGGTACGCACGGGCTATGCGCGATTCATCTGAGTCCACCCACACACTCGAGTCCGGACTCCGGTCTCACGCTCATTGAGCTGTAATTGCCCCTGTACAAGCACTTAGGTGCAAGTAATACAAGAACCTCCTCCCCCGCTGGACGTAGGGCCTTCTTTGCCCGAACCAGGATAAATCATTGTGTCATCTTGCATCACCATCCAGGAAGAGAGCACGCGATCATATTACTAGTTGGTGTCATACCCCCGGGGTCGAAACACCGACAGTTGGCGCGCCAAGTAGGGGCCTTCGCGTGTCCGAGTCGATTTCTCGTTGTTTCCTGGATGGCTTCTTCACTCCTTCGTTCTCTGCTGGTGCCGTCATCTGGTTCGGGAGCCTCGAGTTCCTGGCCACACCGGCAGCGGCAACGAGCTGACCCGCTCTCCACGGAGGGCCCGAGCGGAGGGCGTGTCACGCCACCCCGCGCGGGAGTGCGGCGCGTCGCCCGCAACACGCCGTCGCCGTCGTGAGCGGCGCCGTCGTCACCATCGTCGCCAGGCACAAGTGCCCGCGGCGTACACCCCATCCCCGCGGCCGGCGCAGAGTCCCCGAAGGAAAACCTGCCCGGCGCGCGGCCGGAGACTTCAGGGCGCGTCGCGCACTCCCCCAGCGAGTTCGCGTTCGTCATGCGCACGGACCGGGAGCCTGGCCAGAGGCCCCGAGCCGTGCTCCCGTCGACACCACCTGGCCTCCTCCCGCACGGGGTGTACCGCGCTCGACGCCAGCGGCCCCCTTCGGCCTCAAACAACTCCGCAGCTGCTTACGCCCACCACCTCGACGAGCGTCATCAGGCCGGGCGGCGGCAGAGCGGGAGGAACGTCCAGGCGTGCTCCTACGAGCCACCACGACCTGGAGATCGTCTACCCCGCGCACGTCGACCGCGGCTTCTCACGAGCCGTCGAGCCACCCTCGGCGAGCCACCATCGGAGAGTGGTACCGTGAGCTGCAGTCCCGCGCGAGCCGGGCGGCGCGACATCAACAGCTCCGACTCCGACGAGTACGACTACCACGACCCTGACCTCTGGGATCCCACCAGGGAGTGCTTCCAGCTCGAGGGGGTCTGGACGATGCCGAGGACGATGACGACGGCACCAGGCCGGCGCTCACCTCGAAGGCCCAAGACGTGGCTGCGGCGGGCGGATCACGCGTTCAGGGGAGGAACGAACCCCCGGCGCTGGATGCACCACCTCAGCACAACGACGACCGGCGGCGCAGCTCGCGCAGCTGCGGGAGGCGATCACCAAGGCTGAGGAGAACGACAACGCCCTGCTGCAGCTCGAGCAAACTCTTGTGCAGGAACGAGCCCGACCTCGAGGCGCCGGCGTTCGTGGCCGCGCTCGAGAGGTCCACCGGCAGATCCTCGAGGACGAGACACCAGCACACGCCCGAGGTGCGCTTCCCGCGAGCCGGGCAGAACGGTGGCGGCCGCGATGCTGCTCCGCGATCTACCCGCCGTCTCCAACCCTGACGCCAGGCGCATGCTCGGGGAAATGAAGAACCCCTCGAGACAGCCGCTCTGCAGCAGGCCGAGAGCTCAGCCTCGCGCGGCGCGGAGCGGCCTCGGGGAAACCAGCGACACGCCCCGCAACGAGCGGGAGACGTCCGTCCACCAGCCGGACGCCTCTCGAGCCAGGCCAGTCCGGGAACGGATCGTCGACAACACCGGCCACCTCGAGACCCCAATGACGCTCGCAACAACATCAACCGCCGGCGCAAGGACAAAGGGGCCGAGGAGCGTGGCTATAAGTGCCCATCGAGGAGGCGCTACGACAGTGACGAGGACCGGCAAGCCCTCGAGCCCCCGGGCCCCAGGGTCTTCAGCCGGGCCATCCGCAGCTCGACCCTCCCCGACCGCTTTCGACCACCGACCAACATCGTGAAGTATGACGGGGAGGTCGAGCCCAAGCTATGGCTCTCCGACTTCCGCCTGGGCTGCCAACTGGGCGGGGCAAAGAGCGACGACCGCGTGATCATACGCCAGCTCCCACTCTACCTCTCGGACACCGCCGTCGGTGGCTCGAGGGGCTCCCGCCGGATCGGATCCACGACTGGGCCGACCTAGTCAGGGTCTTCGATGGGAATTTCAAGGGGACTTGCGTGCGCCCAGGCAACCCCTGGGATCTACGACGTTGCAGGCAGACAGCGGACGAGCCCCTCCGCGACTTCGCTCGGCGATTCTCGAAGCAGCGCCTCGAGCTCCCCCACGTGCCCGATGAGGATGTCATCTCAGCGTTCCTCGCGGCACGACATGCCAAGAGCTAGTCCACGAGCTAGGGCGCTACCGTCCCAGGACGGTCGAGGATCTGATGGATCGTGTCACCAGCTTTGCCTCAGGCGACGAGGCAGTGGGGGCCTTCTTTGGCCGCTCCACGGACAAAGGCAAGGCGGTGGCCACGCCGAGGGCTCGAGCAAGGGCAACAACGTCAAGAACCGCAACAACAACAACAAAAAGAAGAAGAACAAAGGCAAAGGTCAGAAGGCGAAGCGCGACGCCGATGACGACGACGATGAAGAAGTTCATGGGCGCCCTCGAGCATAAGAAGCCTCGAGGCCCCCTGACGGGGCTGTCTTCGACAAAATGCTCGAGGACCTCTGCCCTATCACAAGGGTCCCACGAACACAAGTTGAAGGACTGCCGAATGATGAAGGGCTTCTACTCCAAGCTCGGCGACAAGAAGGAAGACGCGCCTAAGGGCAAGGACAACAATCGACGCGACGACGGGGACGCGGACGCAACTTCCCCCGGTGCGCGACTGCTACATGATCTACGGGGGCCCAACCGTCGGGCTCTCAGCTCGAGAGAGAAAGAAGGAGCGCCGGGAGGTCTTTGCACTCCGCCACGCGCCCCCCGTACCTCCGACTGGTCTGATGCGCCGATCACGTTCGACCGTGACGACCATCCGGACCATGTCGTGAATCCGGGGGCGTACCCTCTTGTCGTCGACCCCGTCATCATCGATGTACGGTTCTCCAAGGTGTTGATGGATGGGGGCTCGAGCCTCAACATCATATACCTCGAGACCCTCGACCTCCTGGGGATTTCGAGGGACCAGCTCCGACCCAGCGTTGGGGGGTTCCACGGAGTCGTACCAGGGAAGAAGGCACACCCCCTCGGGCGCATCGACCTGCCTGTTTGCTTTGGCACGCCGGCCAACTTCCGCCGGGAGACGCTCACCTTCGAGGTGGTCGGGTTCCAAGGGACCTACCACGCCATCATCGGCAGGCCCGGCTACGCCAAGTTCATGGCGGTCCCCAACTACACGTACTTGAAGCTCAAGATGCCGGGGCCGAAAAGGGTCATCACCGTCGACACCTCCTACGAACACGCGTACCACTGCGACGTGGAGTGCGTCGAGCGTGGGGAGGCAACGTCCAACTCGACTCGCTCGAGGCCCTGGCTGCCCTGGCCACCGAGGAGGCCCCTGAAGCAAAGCGCCACGCTGGCACCTTCGAGCCGGCGGAGCACACCAAGCAGATACCCGTCGACCCGACCTCGACCAATGGCAAGACGCTGGCCATCAGTGCCAGCCTCGAGCCTAAATAGGAAGCAGTGCTCGTCGACTTTCTCCCGCGAACATCGACATGTTTGCGTGGAGCCCCTCGGACATGCCAGGCATACCGAGGGGAGTCGCCGAGCACGCCTTGGAGATCCAGGCCGGGTCCAGACCGGTGAAGCAACGCCTGCGCCGCTTCGACGAGGAGAAGCGTAGGATCATCGGCGAGGAGGTGCACAAGCTTTTGGCGGCTGGATTCATCAAGGAGGTATTTCACCCGGAGTGGCTAGCTAACCCTGTACTAGTTAAGAAAAAGAATGGAAAAATGCGGATGTGTGTAGACTACACTGGTCTGAATAAAGCATGTCCAAAAGTTCCATTTCCTTTACCTAGAATTGATCAGATTGTCGATTCCACTGCGGGGTGTGAAGTACTTTCGTTCCTCGATGCGTATTCCGGCTACCACCAGATTAAGATGAAAGAATCCGACGAACTCGCTACCTCTTTTGTTACGCCTTTTGGTATGTATTGCTATGTTACAATGCCCTTCGGCCTTCGAAACGCCGGGGCAACGTATCAGCGTTGTATGCAGCATATCTTTGGCGAACATATAGGCAAAACCGTCGAGGCCTACGTCGATGACATCGTGGTTAAGACCAAGGAAGTCGGGGACCTCATCAGCGATCTCGAGACCACGTTCGAGTGCCCTCGGGCCAAGAATGTGAAGCTCAACCCCGAGAAATGTGTCTTTGGTGTGCCTCGGGCATGCTACTTGGCTACATTGTCTCACAACGGGGGATCGAGGCCAACCCCGAAAAGATCTCAGCAGTCACGAGGATGGGCCCAATTCGAGACCTCAAGGGCGTACAGAAAGTGACGGGCTGCCTAGCCGCTCTCAGCAGGTTCATCTCGAGGCTAGGGGAAAAGGCGCTACCCCTCTACCGCCTGCTGAAGAAAACGGAACACTTTGCGTGGACCATCGAAGCCGAGGAGGCCCTAACCAAGTTGAAGGGTTGCTGACTTCCGCGCCAATTCTCGTGCCACCACGACCAGCCAGGGTGACGATCCCCCCGAGCCTCTCCTCCTCTACGTGGCCGCAACCACCCAGGTGGTCAGCGCGGTCGTAGTCGTCGAGAGACACGAGGAGGGTCACGCGCTACCAGTCCAACGGCCGGTGTACTTCATCAGTGAGGTGCTCTCCGAGGCCAAGGTCCGGTACCCGCACATCCAGAAGCTGCTCTACGGCATATCATCACACGAGCGCAAGCTCCAGCACTACTTCCTCGTCTCATCCCGTAACGGTGGTATCGTCCTTCCCCCTCGGAGAGATCATCAACAACCGGGAGGCCACGGGGCGCATCGCCAAGTGGTCTGCCGAGCTAATGGGGAAAGCCATCACCTACGCTCCACGAAAAGCCATCAAGTCGCAAGCGTTGGCGGACTTCGTTGCTGAATGGACCGACACCCGCTCCCGCCGGCACAAATCCAAGCCGAGCTCTGGACTATGTACTTCGACGGATCCCTCATGAAGACGGGGGCAGGCGCAGGCCTGCTCTTCATCTCACCCTCGGAGTCCACATGCGCTACCTGCTACGCTTACACTTCCCCGCCTCCAACAACGTCGCTGAGTACGAGGCCCTCGTCAATGGGCTGCGCATCGCCCTCGAGCTCGGGGTCCGACGCCTCGACGTTCGAGGGGACTCGCAGCTCGTCATCAACCAGGTCATGAAGGCCTCAAGCTGCATCGATCCCAAGATGGAAGCATACTGCGGAGAAGTGCGCAAGCTAGAAGACAAGTTCTACGGCCTCGAGCTCAACCCACCACATCGCTCGAAAGTACAACGAGGCCGCAGACGAGCTGGCTAAGTTAGCATCCACGCGCGGCACCGTCCCACCAGACGTCTTCTCGAGGGACGTTCTCGAGCCATCCGTCAAGATCGGCCTAGGGGCTGGCCCCTCGACGCCACCCCTCGAGCCGACACGGGGGCTCGACCCTCAACGCCACCCTCGAGAACGACCCCTCGACATCCGCTGAGGCAATGCAGATCGACGCACCCGCCACTTCTTCATCACGACCCTCGACTGGCGGACGCCTTCCTCGACTACCTGACACAAGGCGTGCTACCAGAAGACAAGACGGAGGCCCGACGCATCGCTCGAAGGGCCAAGACCTACGTCATCTACGGCGACGAACGAGAGCTGTACCGACGAAGCCCATCAGGAATCCTTCAGCGCTGCATCCCCCTCGAGGAAGGACGCAGGCTCCTCGACGACATGCACTCGGGGGCTTGCGGCCATCACGCAGCGCCAAGGACCCTGGTGGGGAACGCCTTCCGCCAAGGCTTCTACTGGCCAACCGCCATCGGAGATGCCAAGCGCCTGGTCCGAGCCTGCCAAGGGTGTCAGTTCTACGCCAAGCAAACGCACCAGCCCGCGCACAGCCCTGCAGATGATCCCCATCACTTGGCCGTTTGCCGTCTGGGGGCTCGACCTCGTGGGTCCCCTCAAGATGACAACTGGAAAGTACACGCATGTGCTCGTGGCCATCGACAAATTCACCAAGTGGATCGAAGCTAAGCCTGTAGGCGACCCCACCTCCGAGAAGGCCGTCGAGTTCATCGCCGACATCATGTACCGGTTTGGGGTGCCTAACGTCATCATCACCGACAATGGCACCCAATTCACGGGCAAAAAGTTCACCAACTTCTGCGACGACAACAACATTCGCGTGACCTGGGCCTCGGTCGCATACCCTCAATGCAACGGGCAGGTCGAGCGCGCCAACGGCATGATACTCCATGGGCTGAAGCCGAGGCTGTTCAAAACCCTCAAGAATTTTGGAAAGGGGTGGGCTGCAGAGCTCCCCTCGGTGCTGTGGGGCCTCAGGACTACGCCGAGTCGAGCCACCGGGTTCACTCCGTTCTTCCTAACCTACGGCGCCGAGGCTGTCTTGCCTACGGACCTCGAGTACGGCTCCCCTCGACTTCGAGCCTACAACGAGCAAACCAACGACGAGAGGCTTGCCAACGCCAAGGACCAGCTCGAGGAGGCTCGAGACGTGGCGCTCATCAACTCCGCGCGCTACCAGCAAACACTTCGACGCTACCACGACAAGCACGTGCGCAAGAGGGACCTGGCGGTGGGGGACCTCGTGCTTCGACGGCTGCAAGATAATCGAGGGCGCCACAAGCTCACCCTCCATGGGAGGGCCCATACACCGTAGCTGAGGTGCTCAAGCCAGGAACATACAAGCTCTACGACGGTCAAGGCAGGATCCTGGCGAACGCGTGGAACATATCTCAGCTACGTCGCTTCTACCTTAAGGGCCTCGAGGCCTTGTTCATTTTGTTGCTTTGTACAAACACGTTAAATATGAATGAACAAACTCGTGCACCATCTTTCATATTACTTAGCAACTTAAGGTAGCCTCGACCCTGCCTTGCTCAGGGTCGAGCCTCCCTCGGGGCTGACAGGGGGGAACCCCTCCCCAGACTCCGAAAAAAGCGCGTTTCTTTCAACAAAAAATTCGACCCCCGTCTCGATTCGCACCTCGAGCATACTAGCAGCGTCTAAATCCGTAAATACCCCGAGCCTCCAAGAGTCGGGGGGCGTCGACGTAGACGGCCACCTACGCCCCCGGCTACGGTACCCTACCTACGCCTCCCCTCGAGGAACTCGTGGCGCGTATCGAAGGAACACAGACCAAGCCGGTTGAAGCTCGAGCTAGCGACAAAGAGAAATGATCGAATAAATTTGAAAAGAAAACAGCTTCTTTAAACAAACAAGTCATATACACATATTGGCCTCGACGGGCCATAAGTCATGATATGAATTCTTACAAGGGCCTCGACGCCCAAATTTGGCACGCAGGCCTCACTCTTCATCGGTCTGGTACTCCTCCCCAAGCTCTTCTGCCGGGGCTCAGCCTCGACGTCCGGGCCAGGAGGAGGGGCCACCTGCACCACTGTCCGCATCGGGAGGCAGCACGTCCTCCTCGAAGAGCTTCGCGAGCGCCGCTCCCGGCCTCTCCACCTTCTCCAGGATTTTGTCGACGCGGCGGTCGTTCCACTCTTCGTCCTTCCCCTCGATCTCGAAAAGCCCTTGGCGACGACATTGACCGGGTAGCGGAAGCCGGAGCGGACGGCCGCGAGCGCCTGCTTTACACCATGGTGGAGAGCGCTCCGGACGCGGTCCCGCGCGGCCACGTCAAAGAAGCACAGGGCGTCAACCAGGGCGTCGCCTCGAGCCACCGTGCCCTCGGCCGTGGCCACCGGGTCGACACCCCACATGGAGCCGAGCCTGTCGAGGGTGACGCGCGCTCGTTCCGCCACCATGGTTTCACCTTGGAGTTGCTCCACGAGAGCCTTATTCGTCTCGCGGAGCTCCTCGGAGGTCTTCTCGACGTCTGTGCAACAAACAGAAGGGGTAAGTCCGCGGCGTGGCAAGAATCTCAAAATCAAAGCAAGACGAGGCATGAAGATTACCTTGGCAGTGCACGCCCAGAGCGGCGAAGTCGCTGGTAAGGACCTCGACGCGCTGCTCGAGTGTACGCTTCTGGACAACGCGTCGAGTTTTTCGCCCTTAAGGTCCTCGACCAGCTTGCCCGTCTCCGCAAGGGCCAGATCCTTCCGGATCACCTCCTGCCCGCGCGCCGCCTCCGCTGCAGCCTGGGCGGTGGCGGCCTCGCTCTGGCCTCCTCGGCCCTTTCTTCGCCGCCTCCTACTGCAGACCGGGCGGTGGCGGCTTCGCTTTGGGCGTCGACGGCCTCCTTCTTCGCCGCCTCTGCCGCAGACCGGGCGGTGGCGGCTTCGCTTCGGGCGTCGGCGGCCTCCTTTCTCGACGCCTCCACCGTGGCCAGAGCGGTGGTGGCCTCCCTCTTAGCTTGGGCGGCCTCGTCACGAGCCGCCTGGGTCTCCGCCTGCGCCGCGTTGAGCCGGCTCGCCATCTGCGCGTTCCGACCCAGCTCAGCTCGGCGCGGAGCTCCTGGAGCTCCCCCTCCGCCTTCGCGAGGGCGACCGCCACCTGCGCGGACTTGTCCTCCTCCTCGAGAAAGGACCTCTCCGCCTCCGCCACGAGCTCGGCCACCTCCCTGAAGATCACCGCGCCTCCCGCGGAACCCCTGCCGAGCCGGCCGCTCGACGGGGATCATGGCGCCGGACGGGCTCGGCGCGTCAGGATACGGCCACGCCGATCGATCGATCTCGACGATGGGCAGGCCCTCCTCCTCCGGCTCGAGCGGGCGCCAGCTGCGGCCCACCAACCGGCGGCACAGGCTGCGGCTCCCTCCGCCCCTCCGCGCCGTCTCCTCCTGCTGCTCGTCCGTCCCCTCCCGAGGCGACGGCGCGGCCTCGCGTGGAGGCGGGGACTCGAGCAGTAGCGGATCGCTCGAGGGGTGGCTCGTCCCCAAGCTTTCCTCCCTCGCCGAATCTTCCGGCGTTTTGTCGACCCCGGCCGGTGCCTCGAGCGCTTCCTCCAGCGTTGAGCCCTCGACCGGGGACGGCTCCTGCTCCAGCTCGTCCAAGAGCTCCTCCACCGTCGGCACCTTCTCCACCGACGCCTCTCCCCCTTCCCCTTCTCCGCGGGCCAGCTCGCGTCGACTGGGGTCTCGAGGGCCGCTGCCCCTCAGCCCAGACGCCGACGGAGCCGCGCCTGTCTCGGGCGCTCCCCCCCGAGATGGCCGTCGTGACGCCACCGGAGGAGTGCCCTCTCGGTAGGGCCACCGGAGGTGGAGGAGGAGGTGGTGGCGATGGACGCAGTAACGGCAGGGTTTGGCGCCAGGAGCCGCGGTCCCTGCTGAAAAGAAAACAACGTCGTCAGAATCAAGAAAGAGCCTCGACCCCTGTGGTCGACGGCGACGACCTCACCAAGATCCGCGGCGGCCATCTGGCTTCCCCGAGCCATGGCCGCTCGAGCCTTCACCAGCCAAGCGGCCTCCCCAGCGGAAGAAGGAGCCATACCTCGAGGTGCTTGGACCTCGGCAGAGCTCGAGGTCTTGGCCCGCTTGGACGCCTTGGGGTCCGCCTCCTGCCGGGAGCGTTTTTCCCTGAAAAACCAGAAACGGCACACATCACCATAGGTAAAAAGGTAAGGCTTCGCTACCAACGAGATTGAGAAGCGTTACTCACCCAAAACGACGGCGGGGCTTCTTCCCCGAATCGCCGGACCCGCTCGGGGGCTTCGAGCCCGCCCCTTGGCTCGAGCCACGCCCCTGAGCCGTCTCCACGTGGCCCGGATGGGGGGAAGGCTCCCGATGCTTCCCGTGGCTCGACCCCGGCGGGGAGCTCTCCTTTTGTCTCTTGTCCCAGGGGGCGGCCGCGTCTCCTTCGAGCGGTCATCTTGGCGCCTTTCCCGGCGCGGGCTCCGGGACCTACTCCGGCGCTCATGCTGACGGTCACGCCCCCCCCGCGTCCGCCTCCTTCTCCCGGCGGCGGTGCGGCGACGGGCTCCGAGGTCGCTCGCGACTCCCGTCACGAGACGACCGGGGGCTCCCCCCTCGACGGTCATGGTGGCGGGGGCTCGACGCCCTCTCGTGCTGCCCGCTCCTCCGCGGGCTCGATGTTGCCCTCGACGACTTGCGGTGGTCGGGCCCGGAGTCCTTCTCGACGTGTTGGCCGCTCCTCGACGACCGACCCTTCTCGAGACCCCCCGCCTGGGTCGACGCGGTCGTGGCCTCCTTCTGCGCCGCGGCGATGGCGCTCCTGGTTCGAGGCTTCCTCGCGTCAGGGGGCACGTCCGGCACGGAGCTCGACGGGCCTTGAGCCTCCGACGAGGCTGGGCTCGGCGCAGCCTTCCGCTGCTGCGTCCCGCGCGATCCCTTTGCCGGGGGGACCTCCAAGACATCCTTCTGCACAGAGGAGTGGTCAGCCCTGACGTCGAAGACCCCCGCGCGCCTCAGACGCGCATCCATCCCTTCATCACTCTCCTCCTCATCATCGTCCTCTTCCTCCGAGCTCGAGGAACTGAGCTCGGGGGACACCTCTCCAGGCTGCCGGTTACGACGAGCCTTCGCAAGCCTCTGCTCTCGAGCCACCCGACGCAAGTTCCTCTCTTTCTCTTTCTTCTTCTTGGCATCTTTACTCTCCTTGTCTTTCTGAGCAGAGAGGCGCCTCACCTGTGTTTCCGCGGCGTCCTCCCTCACCGGGGGCCTCGACGCGCGACATGTGAACGCCCCCTGCGAAAAAGAAACTTGATGAGAAAAAGCCCACAAGGAGAGTGAACAAGGTTCGGAGAAAGAGAAAAGAGGGGGGGGGGCTCGAGACAACATGACTCGAAGGTGGCTTACCAGGTCGAGACACCCCGCGTCGGGTGCCATGGCGATCAGATTGGCCTCCTCAGGGCGGAATAGCCCGTGAACCGTGACCGACACCCGGGAGGTACCCTCGTTCCGGGACAGCCTCTCCTCGGCCATCCTCGACCGGTTCAGCGCCTCGAGCGGGGCGTTCGGCCCCATCTCGAACATGAGGAGGGGGCGGTCCGCCAGAGGAAGAACCCTCCGCTGATGAAACGCCCAGATGACCGCCTGGACGGTCAGCTTCTCCTCCACCAGCACCCGCATCGTGTCCATCAGCGGCTCCAGGTGGCGCTGCCTGTCCGCCGCGACGCCCCAGTTCCACTTCTCCGGGCGCTGGGTGATGACCCTGCCGGTGTACTGCGGAAGGAGCCCGCCCTCGTTCCATAGGTAGAACCAGTGGTCGTCCCACCCCGCCTGGTTGGTGGAAAGCTTGTAGCGGAGGTAGTCGCGGGGGACGTTGGCCGACGAGGGCCCGGTCCTCGCGGTAATGGTGAGGGAGCCCACGCGCGCGAGCCTCCTCCCGCTCGGCTTCGCGGCCTTATGGAAGAGCTCGCCCCGGAAGAGGTGGACGAACATCTCCCAGTGCGGCTCAATCTTCAGATACCCCTCGCACACCGCGGCGTAGATGGCGGCGTGCGAGATGGAGTTGGGGGAGAAGTGCTGCAGCTCCACCTCGAAGTGGTGGGCCAGCCCCCGCATGAAGCGGCTCGGCGGGACGCCAAGCCCCATGCGGTGGTAGCGCGTGAAGCTCACCACGTACCCCTCCAGCGGGTGCGGTTCCCGGTGGTCCGCCGACGGGAGAATCCACCACGCGGGACCCTCTTGCGGGTTGGGGCGGAGAAGCCCCCGCTCCACCAGCGTCTCCAGCTCTTGCTGCGTCGTCTTTGTCGGGCTCCAGTCTTCGGCCGACAGCACCTGGGACGAAGCGGCCATGGCGGTGACGGCGCGGATCTGAGCGGTGGACGGGCGGCCGGGAAGATTCCCAATTGCTGGCTCGGGAAGAAGGTGTGTGGAAGCTGCGGCGGCGATGAAGGCAAAGGCAAAGTAAAAGAATCCTTCACCCCTCTCTCGATATTTATAAAAGGAAACCCCAACAGGCGGGGTCTCCCGCGATGGCGAAAAGGTAACCACACGCATTTAATGTGCCCACCTAACCGCATCTCGAGCTGGTCGACAGGTACACGCGGCAACTCCGCACTCGCTCCGCTCCTTCGGGCCCACCACGGCCGCTGCTCCGACTTCTTGTCAGTCGCCCTAGCGCCACGATCTCCACTACCTCGCCTAAAAAGGCGCGCCCAACGGGCAGAAGGACTCCAAGCGACGGAGGCTTCTTCAGGAAGGTAAAAACGGGCCCCGGCCCTAAGCCTCGAAGCAGTGAAGGCTGACCCTCGAAGAGGGTTCGACAGCCGGCTTCGAGCACCCGAGTAAGGGACACCAAGGGGCGCCACTCGCAGCATCGCTCGAGGGCCAAGCCCTCGAGGCCCCTCATGTGTATCCAAGACAGGGTGCACGACGTGCAGTGAGATCCCCTCGGAGGGAGGCATCGAGCCACCAGGTCCTATCGAATGGACCTGACATTCCTGCAGACTGTGCGCCCACGCTTTATGAGATCGCCTCCGGGCTTCAGTCGACCCTATCGAACGGGGCACGAGGTCTCACTTGGATTCCCCCGTTACCAGCTCACCGGGAACCTCGATACTCGCCCGCTCGTGGTAGTACGAGGCATCCCCCTTCACATCCGATCGAAAGGACTCGCGGGATGACAAGCCTAGGCAACCGGCGTGCCGGACAGCTCGAAGAGCCGGCCGGTCGGTTCAGCCTGGCACCCCTCGACGAAAGAGGGTCGAAAAACTCGGGGGCTCGACACTCCCGAACCTAAAAAACGTAACTAACACTCACACTCACGAAAAAGCCCACAAGGGAGTTCTAAACCACTCCCCCGTGGCCTCGAGGGCTACACCCGCGGGTGTCGCTCGCACGACACCCGCAAAATCAAAACAACCAAACCCTCGAGAACCGGTTAGCTAACCCTCAGGATCCTGGTTAGGAGCCCCTGCTCGAGTGCCAGCACTCGAACAAGGGCTCGGGGGCTACTGTCGGGGGACCACAGAAGGGGTACCCCGAATCAACGCAAAGCAAATAGGTTAAACCTAGAGCACCAATTAATAAGAAACCTAACAAGTCTAACCTTCTAAAAAGCCAACCCCTCGAGGCCTACAACGCCGGCCCATCACCAGGGAGCCCAGGGCCGCCGAAGCCTTACTGTCCGCCTCATGGCAGCCTACCCCTCGAGCCCCGGCACATAGGCCTCGAGCCCTGCACCGCTCCTCGAGACCCCACGCGGGGACCTCGAGCCTCACTAGTACGGTAACCTATCCCTCGAGACACATCATGCAACCCTCGAGCAGCACCAGGCATCGGATGCCAATCCCATACTACGCATTTCATGCGTCCACCTACTCCGGTCACGTCCTCTGGTACACGACGTGCGCCACAGTGTAACACTCTAGTGTTACGAAAACTAAAACCTGCCATGTCATCATCTGCATTAGCATGTCATTGAGTGATAACTTGAATATGCATTCACTAAAAACAAGTTTAAGTTACCATGCTTGTGCTTAGTGATAAGTTTGTAACCCTTTTAGTGTGATGCTTTTGTTTAGTGAGGAATGTTACATAAAATGATAAGGGTTAAAACCCAATTTTCCTATGTTTTTCCTATACCTTTCTCTATAAGACAAAAAGAGTATCAAATTTCAAAATGGTTTCAAAAGCAAAGTTGTTCTATTTTTGATAAGAAACAACTTTGATGTGTAAAGTTTTTCAAGTTTTATTTTGAAATCAAAAGTAATTTGGAAAATACAATTCTATCCTTTTTGTCCTCTTCTGTTTTTCAAGCTATAATTCAAAATCTGAGCATATTTTAAATATGTTGCAAAAATAATATCTGTTCAGAATCAAATTCTGAACATTTGATAGTTTAACATATTTTTAACTTCTATTCAAAAATCCAAAGTTTTTTTTATTTTCAGAAAAGGTAGATTGGGAAGGAGAGGGGATAAGTCTTTTCCCCTGTTCAAGACAGCAGAGCGCCGATCTTTTGATCACCGTTCCTTGAGCGGTAAGCATCGATCTCTCCCGAATAACTCGCGTCTGTGACCGTGGCAAAGTGGAGTAGCTGATGGCGTTTTTCTTCGCGTCGTGGCGCCTCCACCGGAGCTCACCGACCTCGGGTTGCCACCGGAGCACCGACGAACGCTTTTTGATCCAATCTCCAAATTCACCATCCCTGCTCATTCTCATCCAATTTCACTGCGGCTATAAATACTTCATCTCCTTGCGCATCTCCAGAGCCAACCAGTGCAATCTCTACTCACTCAGAGAGCTTGTATTCGTCATTTTTCCTTTCCGCCGGTGAGCAAGCGCCGCCGAGCTCGGTCTCACCGTGGTCAGCTCAACCGAGCACTACTCCACTCTCTCTTTTTCGTGTTTGTGTTTCGTCTTGATCTCAGAGAACTCATCAGCTCGATGGTTCCCTGTCTGGTGCTCAGGTTTTACCGGAACAGCGTCGTCTTCGCCGGAGTTCACCGCCGAAGGCCACTACTCCGTGGACGCCTACTCTCCGAGCAACCTCCGCTCAAACCGACTTCATCATCAGCACCAGGGTGAGCTTCTACACCTTTCTAGCTTCTCCGTTCGCTTGCTACCGGCCTAGGTTCGCCGGAACGGCCGTGCCGAGATCCAATCCGCCGCCGTGCGTGGCCAGACCTCGCCGTAGCAGTAGAGTTTAGGGTTAGGGGCTCAATCGGTTGCGACTGGCTTGCCGGTGCTGATGCTTGCGTCCGTTGGGTCTTTAGTGGCCGGAGTTGATCGGCGTAAGTCACACCGCCGCTCGGTTCATCGCCATGTGCGTCGGCCATGGTCGAGGACCTCCTCGTTGTAAAGATGAGAAGTTCCAGGGTGTTGGTTGCTAAGTCCAAGACTCTGGTGAATAGCACCATGGACTGCGGGTTGTTTTAGCGCAAGCCGGAGGGCTTTTCTGTAAAGCTGTTAGGCACACCGCTTCGCTCGAGTCCAGCCTCGGGCGAACGCGTTCACCGACCCGCCCGAGCTAGGCCTCGGACGGACGGGCGTTTCCGTCTCGCCCGAGCCTCGAGCTAAGCCTCGAGCGGGCACGTGCGCAGCGTATCGCCCGAGCCTCGAGCTAGGCCTCAAGCGGACCCTCGGGCGCTGTCTCGTTCGAGCCGGGCCTCGAGCGAACGAACCCTCACCCACCGCCGTGCCCTCGCGCCGCGCTGAGTTGAGTTGGGCTGGGCCGAAAGCCCCGTTTGGGTTAGTTTAAGTTTTTCTTTTTCTGTCTTGTTGAAGAGTAATCAGTTTTGTTATTTTTGGTATAATTAATTTATAGCTCTGAAAATTATGGAATTTTGTGTGAAGCTTTCTCAAGTTATCTAGTATTTATGAAAAATTTAAAACTTGAGTTTTGAACAAATTTTAAAACTGATTTAAATAGGTCTTTTAATTAATAAATGAAACTTTGATGATTTTTGTAGTTTTCTATGTTACTCCAAAAATCATAAAATTTGACATATGAATTTATATCACTGATATACACCTTCAGGTTTAATTTCATCTCTGTTTGACAAAGTATGCTTGGTGTATAAATAAAAGGCTAATTAAATGATTAATAAAATAAATAGAAATAGTTGATCCCTGTAGATTTGTGTGACTTTTGGAATTGTTTGACAACCAATGGGAAGATAGCATGAATTGCTCCCTGGTTACGGACTCTTTTATACAGATACCTTTTTGTTGCTTGTTAAGTTGTTTAACCATGTTTAATGAAAATATTAAAACCTGTTTAGTTATGCTTTAGAATAACTAAAGTTGGTTTGTTGGTTTGCAACTTTACCACGATGGAAAGTTATACTCTATAAAGAGTATAATTTAAGAAAATTTCCATCTTTACTATGATCATATCATAAGCATCTCATTGATCATGCATATGCACTTTTACGTGTAGCTCCCGTTCCAGAAGAATCTGAAACTCCGTGGATATCTCTTGAGGGAGTGGATTCTTCTTTTTCTGAGACTCCGGACTTCGCTGACTCTCAAGGCAAGCCCCGGACATTAACCTTATCCTTGTGTTTTTTTTAAAAAAAATTATTTCACTTGAGTAATATGATGCATTAGGTAATAGGAGTTGAGTGAATCCTATTTGATGCATTACCTACCTTGATGTTTCCAACCCTTAACCTGGATACCTGTTTATGAAAATATTTAGTATGCTTAGCCAAGCTTTACTACTTTAGTATAGTAGATGCTTTTCAAAATAGTGGCTATGCTATAAGAATAATGAATCATGAGACAACATGATAATGATAGCAACTTACAACAAGAGTGGAGTCTTGTTGTAAGACTACTCATCTTAGGACCGTATCGTTGTTGGACCGCTGTATTTGAGACCTTTGAGTACAGCCCACATACAGTGGTAAGCCTAATCTATAGCTATTCCGATACCTGAGAACGGCTAATCGCGCACTGGGAGTGGTGCAACGCTCCTGCCCCGCTGCAGCGTGCAATCGAGTGCGCGTGCTTCGCCCGATCTTATCCGCGCCCGCGCGACACCCATCCGTCCCTGCCCGCGCCTATAAAAGCCACCACCGGCTGGCCGGAGAAGCCACCCACCTCCGCCACCGTGGCCAGCCCACTCCAGACCCTCCGCCGCTCAACCACCTAGCCCGAAAGCTCCGCCTTGAGCTCGTGAAGCTTTCCCACCCCTTAATTTCATCTCCTCCGTCTCCAATCGCCCGGCGTAACCCCATCTTCCCCAACTCCGGCGAACGACCTCGCCTCGGTAAGAAGCGAAATTCGTCGCCGTGGGTTTTCCTTCCGCCCATCTGATCCCTGCCCTCTCTTCCTCATCTTGGTGCGATCCTAACCGCTCCTCGGCCACCTCTTTTGGTGGACAGAGCCGCCGGCACGCCGTTCGCCGCCGAAGAAAGCTCCACCGAACCACCGCCCCGCCGAGCCCTGTCTCCGACCGTGGTAAGCACTCGAAGCCCCCTCGGTCTCTGTCTTTTAACGGCGCAAAGCTCGAGCCAGACCTCGGGCGCACGCGTTCACTGTTGGCTCAAGCCAGGCCTCGAGCACACGTATCCGTCTCGCCCGAGCCCAGCCTCGAGCGGACACACCCTCACCGCTTCGCTCGAGCCAGGCCTCGAGCAGACTTGCGCACCCTTCGCTTCGTCGAGCTAGGCCTCGGGCGAAACGTTTGTTTCCGTCTCGCCCGAGCCTCCGAGCCAGGCCTCGGACGAAGCAGTCGCTTCCGCCTCACCCGAGCCCGTTTCACCCGAACCCGCTTCGCTCGAGCTAGGCCTCGGCGAACGCATGTCTTCCGATTCGCCCGAGCCTCCCGTCTCGCCCGAGCCTTGCGAGGAAAGAGCACAGTGCTCTTTTTCCTTTTTGGGGAGTTTTGAATAGTGTTCTGTTTTCTCTTTTTTGTGTGAATTAATCTGTTGTTCCTTAAATCCTGATAAAATTATGGTATGCTCCATGCACTGTGTAGTATTTTATAAAAATATGAAACCTGACTTTTCTGCAAGAATTTGAAAATGTAAAATCCCCCTTTTAATTAATAAATGGATGGTTTTGGATTTTTTAGAAAATTATTTATAACTCCAAAAATCATGAGATAAACTTTTGTGAGCTTCCTATGCCATGTTTAGTCTCTGGTGAAATTTTGAAGTCTTTTGGAACAAGTTGATTTTTGAGCATTTATCTTTAATTGTTAAATAGTGCCTTTTGTTAATTAATGTCTAGAATTATTTGAGCACCTTAATGACCTCCAAAAACTATGAAATTTGTTTTTCCATCTATCTACACCATAATGAACTTATGTGATTAATTTGGTAATTTTTGGAATAACTTCATAAAATGACCTTTTTAAATAATTAAGGAAAATAGAGAAAGTGATTAGGGTTCATGTTGTATGTCCTGTTTTGCATTGTTCATGCTAGTGTACTCATGTGCATGCATCATTGCATTCGTATAGTCACCGAAGAAGGAGTCAAGATCGAGGCAGCCGCCGACGAACCTGTCCCTGAGGCTACCCCGAGCTTCGACCTCTGCACCTCCAACCCTGAGCCAGCTGTCTTTGCTCTTCAAGGCAAGCCCCGGTGCATTTAACCCTTCCTTGGATTTAGAAAATGTTTTCCTTAAATGCTTTTGAGTTAAACTACTGCATTAGGTTATAGGAGTTGTGTGATGACCTATTACCTGCATTATTTACCTCCACCAGAAGATCCACCAGC
This sequence comes from Coix lacryma-jobi var. lacryma-jobi, assembly GCA_009763385.1. Classification (NCBI taxonomy): domain Eukaryota; kingdom Viridiplantae; phylum Streptophyta; class Magnoliopsida; order Poales; family Poaceae; genus Coix; species Coix lacryma-jobi. Next base: position 15,727,801 of record CM019827.1, read on the forward strand.
CCTGCTTTAAAACTATTTGCAAAATGCTTAGTGATGCTATACTATAGATTTGCAATAAAATGCCATTTTCAAAAGTGTGATCACTAAAAGAATCTTTATGGGAATTTGGCTTTACTTCCCGTTCGATGACTGCTTGCCTAGCTAGCATGTGGTCATTGTCGAGAAGAGGTTGTCCGCGCGTACGGTGCCGTCATGTTGTAGTCCGAGACTCAACAGTTGACACCGACCGGGAGAGGGTTGAAAAACTGACAGGACTATTACGCTTGGGTGAGATATAACCAAGGTGTAGTTCTGGCTGGAAAATTAGGGACCATCCGTATGGGGGCCTGCTGGCCAAGACTTGCAACTATTCACATACTACGGAAAGCTCTGGCTCCGAGGAATCCTTTATTGGACCGACAACCGCGCACTGGGAGTGGAGAGATGGCGGAAGTAGCATGTACCGACGTGGTCGTCGTACCTGGATAGGAGTGGTGTACTGTACTTCCGGGTGGCGTAGGACCGGGCCCAATCTTGGAGGAATCGTGGTAGACGAGTTGGCATATGCAAGCTTGGGTGCTACATATGCAGTGTGGATAGGGATCCTCAGCTGAGTATTATTTATCCGGATTAACGTTGCTCCTCGGTTATGGAGACTTGGTCACTGACTGTCAACGGAGAGTGGTTCTCAACTAGGTATGTTTTGAAATGTAAAATGAATCATGGACAATGAAGAATTGAGAAATGCTTGAATCTTTCCAAAATAAAACAAGGTTTACAAAAATGCTTTTTCTGCAAAATACTTAAGCCTTACCTTGACTACCCTAAGCCTTTCATTCCTGAGTCTTCTCCCTTTTTCTTTAGTCGGGTAAGTCTTGTTGAGTACCCCAGTACTCAGGGTTTGTTACCCATGCTGCAGGTATGTCAGAGTCCCCGATGTGTCTTGCACCCTGCTGCGTGACCATCGTCCAGGAAGAGGCCGATGAGGCCGAAGAATAGTTGTACACCCTCGGGCTGGGTGATTATAAGTATCTTTGCTGTTCTCCACTATGTTGCCTATGTTTATTTCTATTATCAGAACTTGGTTTGTAATAACTGCACCTTAATTTCTATTTGGAACCCTGTTTTGTAAAACTAATGTTATTTAAGTCTTCCGCTCATTATTCCGATGTTATTTGTAAAAGTATGCAATGCTGTAACCGAATTGTGAGATGATCCTGCGGACATTGGGCACTGATGTAGCCCAGTGGCGAACAGGTCTTAATCACATGGAACATGGGTTCGGCTGTCAGAGGTTGACAGGGACACGTGGGCCATAGGATTAGGGTCGTTCCGTCACAGAGTGGTATCGGAGCATCTCACTTTAACGTTGCAGTGTTCGTTTTTGCGAAAACTTCAAAAGACCTTTTGAGTCCAAACAAACTAAACTTGACTATTTTGAGTCCAAATTGCTTCTCTCATCTTGTCTCTCATATGGCAACACTAGCTAGTGGAACAACATGTTTTTAAGCCCTATGTACTTTATTTATTTATTGCATTGCTTTGTTCCGTAGGAACGATTCATGCATCATGTCATAATCACTTAAGTTAACTTCCTCTCTAAGTTCGTTGGGGTAGTATGCCTTTACCTGTTCTTGCTAGCCTTTCTCATCCATCTTCTCTTATCCAGACATGGCCCGTATCAAGCTGACTGCCCGCAAGTCGACTGGACCGCATGGTGTGCCACGCCACCAGCTGGCACCACGCGCTGGGGAGGAGACTGGAGAATCTTCCAACGGTCGTCGCTTTCCCCGCCGCACCCGTAAGAATCTGAAGGAGGAAATCAAGGATCTGAAGGCTGAGTTAAAGAACTTGGAGCATGACTTCTACCACTCACGCCTGGAGTTTTATGAGGCACGAGCTTCCCTGGAGCAGGCCAACCGGAACACGGTTCGCGCTATCGAGCAGCGCAATGATGCTTGGACCCGCGAGGACGTTACCAGAACCCAGCTCCACGGACTGCAGCAGTACACAGCTCAGATTGAACAGTTCAATGATATGCTTCATGAGGAAGTGCATCAGCTGTATGATCAACTCCACCCCTTGGTACCCCCGGTTATGGAAGACCCTGAGGACGGAGTTGTGGAGGAACCAGAAGTGGAACAAGGGCCAGGCGAGAACGAAGAAGTTGAACCTGTCGAAGATGTCTACGCTGAAGACGAGGACGAGGAGGAGGAGCCTGAGCTCATCCTCGAAGAAGATAACGACGAAGACATGATCATCATCGACGACGACTAGACTCGTAGTGTCTGTACCATCTGCTTACCTAAAACCTTAGTCTAGGTTTGGGGCGTTAGTCTGTCTGTTGCCAAGTCTGGCATGTATCTTTCTTTTCGCATCTTTTCCCTTTATTAGTCTGTATCATCTGTCAGTCACCTTATCAAGTCATCAGTCTTTTTGTATCAGAAGAAGCTATCAGTCTGTTGTTTTCAGAACCCTATCTATGAATGCTAAGTTCCAAGTTGCTTAACAGATGCCTGTGAACACTCGCACTGGAGCTAGAGGTTCTGATGATGCCAGCCTCCCAAACCCTCCACCTGTCCCAGCTACCCTAGCAGATGCCATTGCAGCCTTGGCCGCCGCTGCCAACCTAATGGCTCAAAACCAAGGACAACAGAACTTTCACCGTGGTCGCCACAACATCAACCAAGAGACCACCTATGTGGAATTCACCGAAACTCGTCCACCGGTCTTCACTAAGGCCGATGAACCCCTCGAAGCTGATGATTGGCTCCGCACCATGGAGCAGAAGTTTGGTCTTATCAACTGCACCGATATCCAGAAGCCACGGTTCGCTTCACAGCAGCTTCGTGGTCCGTCAAGTGCTTGGTACGCCAACCTGTTGGCTGCCCAGCCAGAAGGTCATCGGTTGACCTGGGAAGAGTTCCGCACTGCTTTCCGTGCTCATCACATTCCTTCCGGATTAATGAAAATGAAGCTTGATCAGTTCCTGGCTCTCCAACAGTAAGACTCCACAGTCATGCAGTATGTGGGTCAATTCAATCATCTCAGCCAGTATGCCTCAGAGTATGTCAACACAGATGAGAAGAAGAGGGATTGTTTCCTCAGAGGACTGCACCCAAAGATCCGCAGGAGCTTGTCCAATAACCTGACTGGGTCTTATCACGATGTTGTTGACCGGGCTGTTGCTTTTGAAGAAAGCAATCGCCAGTACTAGGAAGAGAAGAAGAAGAAGAAAGCAGGGTCAAGCAGCTTCTCTGGCGGTCACAAACGCCAGAGGATCATCTATCACCCCAGCCACCACCACAATCGTCTACCTTACCCCAACCAGCAAGTGGTCGTCCGTACCGCGGCCACCACCCATAATGCCAACCAGCAAAGTGCCACACAGCCGAACGCCCCAGGTGTTCGTATCACCACTCCACAAACAGCCTACAACCATCCCTGCTACAACTGTGGCCAGCTTGGTCACTGGTCTCGTGAGTGCCCAAAGCCCAAGAGGTATGCCCAGAATGCTCAGAAGAATCCTAGAGGATCTCAGCCGCAGCAGCACCGTGCACAGCAGCAGCATGCTCAGAAGGGCAAGATTGTCAAGAAGCACGGACAAGTCTACTACACCGCTGTCAGCGATATACCAGAAGGGGAGCCCGTCATGATCGGTAGGTTTCCTGTTGCCAATCACCCTGCAGTTGTGTTGTTTGATTCTGGTGCATCGCATTCCTTCATCAGTCGTACTTTTGTCATCAAGCATGAAATATCAATTGAGGATTTAAAAGAAAGTTTCTGCATATTTTCGCCTGGAGGGCGTATAAGTACTAAGGAAGTGGTTCGCAGTATACCAGTAAGGTTGGGGGAACATGTATTTCCCACCACCATGATAGTGCTTCATGATCAGGAGATAGATGTCATCCTAGTCATGAATTGGATGTGTCAGTATAAAGCCATGATCGACATCCTGAATAGAGTTGTGAAAGTGGATATTCCTAACAGTACCGCCAAACTCCTTCTCCAACTTCCAATGCCTCAAAAACCAGCAGCCACTCAAATAAATACCGCCTATGTTCTGGAAACCCGGGACATCCCCGTGGTTTGTGAACTCCCTGATGTTTTTCCTGAGGATTTGCCTGGTCTGCCTCCTGACCGTGACATTGAGTTTGCCATAGAGCTAAAGCCCGGGACTGCTCCTATATCCCGCAGAGCTTATCGAATGCCTCCCAGAGAGTTGGCAGAACTAAAAATCCAATTACAAGATTTGTTGGACAAGGGTTTCATTCGCCCAAGCTCGTCTCCTTGGGGCTGTCCTGCAATCTTTGTAAAGAAGAAAGACAAGACTCTCAGAATGTGCATTGATTATCGCCCACTCAATGAGGTCACCATCAAAAATAAATATCCCTTGCCTCGTATTGATCTTCTCTTTGACCAGTTAGCTGGAGCCAAAGTATTCTCCAAGATCGATCTCAGATCTGGCTACCACCAAATAAAGATTCGTCCTGAAGATATTCCTAAAACAGCTTTCACCACCAGATACGGCCTATATGAGTACTTGGTCATGTCCTTCGGTTTGACCAATGCCCCTGCTCATTTCATGTACCTCATGAACTCTGTGTTCATGCCAGAGCTTGATAAATTCGTGGTCGTGTTCATTGACGACATCCTTGTCTACTCAAAAACCCCTGAAGATCATGCCGAACATCTTCGTATCGTTCTATCCCGTCTCAGAGAACATCAGCTGTATGCCAAGTTCAGTAAATGTGAGTTCTGGTTAGATCAGATACAGTTTCTTGGACATGTCCTATCCGCTGAAGGTGTGTCAGTTGACCCTGGTAAAGTGGCAGACATTCTGGATTGGAAGCCACCTACCACTGTTCATCAAGTCCGTAGCTTTATGGGAATGACAGGATATTATCGTCGATTCATCCCAGATTTCTCAAGAATCGCCAAGCCTATCACTGAGTTAGTAAAGAATTCTGTGAAGTTTGTCTGGTCACCAGCTTGTGAGCAAGCCTTTCAAACGTTGAAGAAACTGTTGACCACATCACCAGTGTTAGCCCAGCCGAACATCGAGAAGCCCTTTGATGTCTACTGTGATGCATCTGGTACTGGCTTGGGCTGTGTTTTGATGCAAGAAGGTCGAGTGATCGCTTATGCCTCCCGACAACTTAAGCGACATGAAGAGAATTACCCAACTCATGATCTCGAGTTAGCAGCAGTAGTGCATGCCTTGAAGATCTGGCGTCATTATTTGTTGGGCAGTACCTGTAATATGTACACTGATCACAAAAGCCTGAAGTATATCTTCACTCAAGAGGAACTGAATATGAGGCAGAGAAGATGGCTTGAGTTAATTAAGGACTATGATCTTGAAGTGCATTACCATCCGGGTAAGGCGAATGTGGTCGCCGATGCGCTCAGTCGCAAGTCATATTGCAACTGTCTGATGAAGAAACCCTATGATTCTTCTTTGTGTTATGAGCTGGAAAAGTTGAATATTGAAATGATTCCACAAGGAACTCTGAATAATATCGGAATAGAAACCCCTATCAGAGAGCAGATCATCGCTGCACAGAAAGATAACCCTGGAATCAAGCACATCATCGAAAAGGTCCAATCCGGAAAGGCTGATTGTTTCAGTATCGATGATGCAGGAGTAGTATGGTTTAAGAATCGGTTAGTAGTTCCTAAAGTGCCTGAGTTAAGAAAGTTAATCCTTGATGAAGCACACTTGACTAGATTTTCCATCCACCCCGGCAGCAACAAGATGTACCAGGATTTGAAGCAGCAATTCTGGTGGACAAAGATGAAGATTGAGATCGCCCGGTATGTCGCTCAGTGCGATACCTGCCAGAAAGTCAAAGCCGTGCACATGAAGCCCGGAGGAGAATTGCAACCTTTACCTGTACCAGCTTGGAAATGGGACGATATCAGTATGGACTTTATCAATGGTCTACCCAAGACATCAAGAGGTTTTGATTCCATATGGGTGATCGTGGATCGCCTCACTAAGCAAGCTCACTTCCTGCCAGTGAAGACCAGTTACACCGTCCCCACTTATGCCACTTTGTACAAGAACCACATAGTGAAACTCCATGGCATACCCAAGAGCATTATCTCTGATCGTGGTACCCAGTTTGTCGCAAAGTTTTGGAAAGCGTTCCATACCTCACTTGGAACCAAGCTCTTGCATAGTACGGCATATCATCAGCAAACAGATGGACAAACTGAGCGAGTCAACCAAGTGTTAGAGGATATGTTGAGAGCATGTGTGCTCACCTTCGCAGATACTTGGGATGACTGTTTGCCCTTGGCAGAGTTCTCATATAATAACAGTTACCAAGAGAGCATCAAAATGGCACCCTTTGAAGCACTGTACGGCCGCCGTTGTCGTACACCTCTCAATTGGTCTGAACCCGGAGAAAGGGAATTCTTTGGAGTTGACCTAGTAAAAGATATGGAAGAGAAAGTCAAGCATATACAAGAGAACATGAAGATTGCACAGTCTCGACAGAAAAGTTATGCTGACAAGAGACGTCGACCTCTGCAGTTCGAGATCGGGGATTATGTGTACCTGAAGGTCTCACCCACCAAAGGAGTCACTCGTTTTGGAGTCAAAGGAAAGTTAGCACCCCGCTACATTGGTCCCTTTGAGATTCTGGATCGTTGTGGCAAGGTCGCTTACAAGCTAAGTTTGCCCGATCATCTTTCAGCAGTTCATAATGTGTTTCATGTCTCTCAACTCAAGAAGTGTCTCCGAGTACCTGAACATGTGGTTGAAGTTGAAGGCGTTGAGCTAGAACCAGATCTGTCATACACTGAATATCCAGTTCGCGTGTTGGATCACAAGGATCATATTACCCGAAGAACCACCACAAGATGGTACAAGATCCAGTGGAACCAGCACTCTGAAGAAGAATCCACCTGGGAATCCGAAGACTTCTTAGCAAAGAACTATCCCGACTTTCTCGAATCTCTGTAGATGTAAGGTTTTGCTTTTTCCTTCTTAAGACGTGGAATCTCGGGGCGAGATTTCTTTTAGGGGGGAAGGCTGTAACACCTCTGGTGTTTAACTGTAATTAACCTGACATGTCATCATCATTAGTCATTAATCATTCTTGCCTTGCATTTATGTTTGCTTAGTACTTGTGTAGCAATCTCTTTTCAAAAACCCTAAAAGCCCAAATCTTCCTATAAGGGCAAAAATGGTAATTTCACCTCTGTGCCTAGCTTTGTGTAATTCTTGTTCAGTTGGATGTCTTGAAGTTTTGTTGTGTTGGCCAAAGTTCAAAAACCAAAATCAGATTTCAAATCCCTTTGCAAAACCCTGATTTCCAAACCCTGGATTTTATCCCTCTTTTTGTAATTCAAAAATTATTCAAAATTTGAGGTTGGTCCAAAAAGCAAAGTTGTAGATCTGGCCAAGAGAAACAACTTTAGTATTTACAAATTTTCAAGTTTCTGTACAAAGTTTGAAGTAAATCCAAATTCATTCAAATTCCAGTTTTTGTCCCCTTTTCAGTTTTCAAAATTTATTTAAAAACTATTGAGTTTCAGAAAAAGGGTATATTAGCAAAGTTGTAGGTTTTGATAAAAGGAACAACTTTCATATTTGCAGATTTCCAACTTTCAATGTAAAATCAAAAGTAATTTTGAATTTATTCAAATCCCAAAAGTGTTCCCTTTTCTGTTTTCAAATGTGGTCCAAAAACTATTTGGATTTTGAAAATATTCTTTTTGACAAAGTTGTAGATCTCTTTTTTCTGAACAACTTTGGTGTTTTGAGTTTTTGCTGCTCAGTTCAAGTTTTGGAAGTAATTTGCAAATACAGAGATCAGCCCAAAGTCAAACCCTAAGGCCTAGCCCTGTTCATCTTCAACCTACAGCTAGGGGGCCCCGGCCATGGCCGCGCGCCAGCGCCGCCTGCGCCACGCGCGCCTGGCAGCCGCACGCCCGCCCCCGACTTGTCGCCTGCGCCCGCGCCATCATGCCGCCCCCGCACGCGCGCCAGTTGACCTTCGCCCCGTCCCCCACTGCTCCCAGTTCGCCGCCGCCGCGTGTCCAAACGCCGGCGAGCTTGCGCCCGGCCCCTGGGCAACGCTCCTGCCCCGCTGCAGCGTGCAATCGAGTGCGCGTGCTTCGCCCGATCTTATCCGCGCCCGCGCGACACCCATCCGTCCCTGCCCGCGCCTATAAAAGCCACCACCGGCTGGCCGGAGAAGCCACCCACCTCCGCCACCGTGGCCAGCCCACTCCAGACCCTCCGCCGCTCAACCACCTAGCCCGAAAGCTCCGCCTTGAGCTCGTGAAGCTTTCCCACCCCTTAATTTCATCTCCCCCGTCTCCAATCGCCCGGCGTAACCCCATCTTCCCCAACTCCGGCGAACGACCTCGCCTCGGTAAGAAGCGAAATTCGTCGCCGTGGGTTTTCCTTCCGCCCATCTGATCCCTGCCCTCTCTTCCTCATCTTGGTGCGATCCTAACCGCTCCTCGGCCACCTCTTTTGGTGGACAGAGCTGCCGGCACGCCGTTCGCCGCCGAAGAAAGCTCCACCGAACCACCGCCCCGCCGAGCCCTGTCTCCGACCGTGGTAAGCACTCGAAGCCCCCTCGGTCTCTGTCTTTTAACGGCGCAAAGCTCGAGCCAGACCTCGGGCGCACGCGTTCACTGTTGGCTCAAGCCAGGCCTCGAGCACACGTATCCGTCTCGCCCGAGCCCAGCCTCGAGCGGACACACCCTCACCGCTTCGCTCGAGCCAGGCCTCGAGCAGACTTGCGCACCCTCCGCTTCGTCGAGCTAAGCCTCGGGCGAAACGTTTGTTTCCGTCTCGCCCGAGCCTCCGAGCCAGGCCTCGGACGAAGCAGTCGCTTCCGCCTCGCCCGAGCCCGTTTCACCCGAACCCGCTTCGCTCGAGCTAGGCCTCGGCGAACGCATGTCTTCCGATTCGCCCGAGCCTCCCGTCTCGCCCGAGCCTTGCGAGGAAAGAGCACAGTGCTCTTTTTCCTTTTTGGGGAGTTGTGAATAGTGTTCTGTTTTCTCTTTTTTGTGTGGATTAATCTGTTGTTCCTTAAATCCTGATAAAATTATGGTATGCTCCATGCACTGTGTAGTATTTTATAAAAATATGAAACCTGACTTTTCTGCAAGAATTTGAAAATATAAAATCCCCCTTTTAATTAATAAATGGATGGTTTTGGATTTTTTAGAAAATTATTTATAACTCTAAAAATCATGAGATAAACTTTTGTGAGCTTCCTATGCCATGTTTAGTCTCTGGTGAAATTTTGAAGTCTTTTGGAACAAGTTGATTTTTGAGCATTTATCTTTAATTGTTAAATAGTGCCTTTTGTTAATTAATGTCTGGAATTATTTGAGCACCTTAATGACCTCCAAAAATTATGAAATTTGTTTTGCCATCTATCTACACCATAATGAACTTATGTGATTAATTTGGTAATTTTTGGAACAACTTCATAAAATGACCTTTTTAAATAATTAAGGAAAATAGAGAAAGTGATTAGGGTTCATGTTGTATGTCCTGTTTTGCATTGTTCATGCTAGTGTACTCATGTGCATGCATCATTGCATTCGTATAGTCACCGAAGAAGGATTCAAGATCGAGGCAGCCGCCGACGAACCTGTCCCTGAGGCTACCCCGAGCTTCGACCTCTGCACCTCCAACCCTGAGCCAGCTGTCTTTGCTCTTCAAGGCAAGCCCCGGTGCATTTAACCCTTCCTTGGATTTATAAAATGTTTTCCTTAAATGCTTTTGAGTTAAACTACTGCATTAGGTTATAGGAGTTGTGTGATGACCTATTACCTGCATTATTTACCTCCACCAGAAGATCCACCAGCCCTACTTTAAAACTATTTGCAAAATGCTTAGTGATGCTATACTATAGATTTGCAATAAAATGCCATTTTCAAAAGTGTGATCACTAAAAGAATCTTTATGGGAATTTGGCTTTACTTTCCGTTCGATGACTGCTTGCCTAGCTAGCATGTGGTCATTGTCGAGAAGAGGTTGTCCGCGCGTACGGTGCCGTCATGTTGTAGTCCGAGACTCAACAGTTGACACCGACCGGGAGAGGGTTGAAAAACTGACAGGACTATTACGCTTGGGTGAGATATAACCAAGGTGTAGTTCTGGCTGGAAAATTAGGGACCATCCGTATGGGGGCCTGCTGGCCAAGACTTGCAACTATTCACATACTACGGAAAGCTCTGGCTCCGAGGAATCCTTTATTGGACCGACAACCGCGCACTGGGAGTGGAGAGATGGCGGAAGTAGCATGTACCGACGTGGTCGTCGTACCTGGATAGGAGTGGTGTACTGTACTTCCGGGTGGCGTAGGACCGGGCCCAATCTTGGAGGAATCGTGGTAGACGAGTTGGCATATGCAAGCTTGGGTGCTACATATGCAGTGTGGATAGGGATCCTCAGCTGAGTATTATTTATCCGGATTAACGTTGCTCCTCGGTTATGGAGACTTGGTCACTGACTGTCAACGGAGAGTGGTTCTCAACTAGGTATGTTTTGAAATGTAAAATGAATCATGGACAATGAAGAATTGAGAAATGCTTGAATCTTTCCAAAATAAAACAAGGTTTACAAAAATGCTTTTTCTGCAAAATACTTAAGCCTTACCTTGACTACCCTAAGCCTTTCATTCCTGAGTCTTCTCCCTTTTTCTTTAGTCGGGTAAGTCTTGTTGAGTACCCCAGTACTCAGGGTTTGTTACCCATGCTGCAGGTATGTCAGAGTCCCCGATGTGTCTTGCACCCTGCTGCGTGACCATCGTCCAGGAAGAGGCCGATGAGGCCGAAGAATAGTTGTACACCCTCGGGCTGGGTGATTATAAGTATCTTTGCTGTTCTCCACTATGTTGCCTATGTTTATTTCTATTATCAGAACTTGGTTTGTAATAACTGCACCTTAATTTCTATTTGGAACCCTGTTTTGTAAAACTAATGTTATTTAAGTCTTCCGCTCATTATTCCGATGTTATTTGTAAAAGTATGCAATGCTGTAACCGAATTGTGAGATGATCCTGCGGACATTGGGCACTGATGTAGCCCGGTGGCGAACAGGTCTTAATCACATGGAACATGGGTTCGGCTGTCAGAGGTTGACAGGGACACGTGGGCCATGGGATTAGGGTCGTTCCGTGACAACGGTTAAGTCTTGTTGAGTACTTTTGTACTCAGGGTTTGTTAACCCTTGTTGCAGGTGAATACATGGATCCAACTTTAGATGGACAATGTTACTTTACCCTTATAGAAGAAAGTGATGATGACTCTAATGAGTGACCTTGGGCAAGTGAAAACTTTTGTGTGAAATTATGTAATATAAGTTCCGAACAAGTTATGTAATAAATACTTCGGTAATGTAAACTTTTAAACATAAGTTTTTAATCTATGTATTATAATCTTTCCGCTTTACTCTGATTTATCTTATCTATAAAACTGGTGTAATACTGTGATGCTTGATGGGGAATTATCCTGGAAAACATAAACGTGGATGATTCGGGTCTTCCGAGGACACCCGACAGATCTCTTGGATCATTTGGAACTCGTGCACGCCGATCAGAAGTCTTTAAGACAATGGTGGGTGCAGGTGGGTCACTTAATTCAGGAGGTTCTGCCACACACAATGAACCAGGGCAGAGTCAAATCTCGTTTTCACCACAAGCATGGGCAAAAAGGCACAAGTACAGCACTGTTGGACCATACCCTACACTGTTGCACGTCCAAGCCATGTCTCGAGGCCCGGATACCCGCTGTACGATCGGGTTTCCCGGGACTTGCCCATACCTGCGGGGACTCGAGCCCCCCGTAGGCGCCACCTCGAGGCCGACTCTGCGCCCCTCGAGCCCCTGGCTACTTTCATGCTATTGGAGGACAGGTACCCCCAAGACCCGGAGGAACCCTGCCACGTCATGTACGTGCCGGGATGGGCGCTGCATGACCTCCACGTCGCCACGTCTCCACGTCCGCGCTAGGGATGGAGGCCACGCTTCAAGGACGCCTCAACAACCACGCCCGCGTCAGCTCCAGTGACCTTGACAAGACAACATTCCTACTCTTCACCGTATTGGGCGTTGTACATCCCGACTCCTGTATCATTCCTGTGTAACCCTGGTCTCCTCTTGCTCTATAAAAGAGGACACCAGGGGTCTTCACGCACCCGGTTACGCACGGGCTTGCGCGACACGAGTCCACACACACACTCGAGTCCGGACTCCGGTCCACGCTCATTGAGCTTGTATTGCCCCTGTACAAGCACTTAGGTGCAAGTAATACAAGAACCTCCTCCCCCACTGGACGTAGGGCCTTCTTTGCCCGAACCAGGATAAATCCTTGTGTCATCTTGCATCACCATCCAGGAAGAGAGCACACGATCATATTACTAGTTGGTGTCATACCCCCGGGGTCGAAACACCAACACGTATCCAAATCCAAATCCTTTGAATACCAAGTCACTTCCACACTCACTATCTCTACATCATCAACTCTAAATATGCATTTAAAACTCAAATCACACAATTGTGCTATGGACAATAGGTTGAAGTTGCGAGATTCCATTAGTAGCACATTGGAGATAAAGATGACAACGTATAGGAAAAATCCGCATACCCGCGGGCATCCGACCCGACAGGCGCGGATACGGGCACAGGTGTGGGCGGGGAGCTCTATCCGATAGACATTTGTATACGGGCAAGAAAAAAGTGTGTCCACACCCGCAAACCCGCCAAACCTCACTGACATGTGGGGCTAGGCATAAGAGTTATGTAATATCAAACTCTAAGGTTTCACCTATTCACTCCACTCATCCCAAATTCCCAATCGGCCCCAATCCCACTAGCAGCCGCCGTCGAGCCCATCCTCACCCCACGTCTCGCAAGTCGCGACCCCACGCATGGCGTGTCCCCAGTCCCCGCTTCTCAGGCGTCGTGGCTCCGGACTCCGCCATCGCGGTCGTGGAGTCGTAGTAGCGCCTTCGGCCTCCAGCGAGCGCGACACTCCTCCACTTGAGTTCACGACGCACGCCTCCGACCTCTGGCGACTGCGGCTCCTCCGCTTGGCTTCGCGGCGCGAGCCTCCGGCCTCCCCACTCGCAGGTCGTGGATCCCAGACGCCGGCCGCTGGCCGCCGGCTTCCCCATCTCCGATCCGACGCTGGACGCCGACCTCCCTACATCGACGCCGCCATCTCCGCCTTGTAGGCCGCTGCTGTCTTCGCCGCCTGGCGGGTGGCGGGCATGCACGCGGGCATGTTTTGCCCGCGGATAGCGGGCGCAGGCATACATTGCTGCCCGTGGCGTGTAGCGGGGCGCGGATACAGGCACAAAAATAATGTAGCGGGTGCGGGTCCATGGTACATGTATCCGTGCGGATTTTATCCGTTGTCATCTTTAATTGGAGATGCTCAAGTCATTGGATATAACAATCTTGCCCAAGTCTTTTACTTTGACTTTTTGTTGTCACCAAATGTGATAGAATCAACATGATCATTGCCACTAGTATTGGTTGATTTGAACATCCTTCCATCACCGGTCATGTGTTGAGTGCACCTACTATCAAGTACCTAATGTCTTCCTCTAACTTTATAATTGACCTACAAAAGTAAATCAATTTTTCTTAAGTACCTAAACTTGTTTGGTCCTCTAAAGTTAGTTACCAAGATGTTATCTACATTTGATGATTTAGCTTGTTATCTAAAATAAATCCTATAAAAAAACTAGCCTACTCCAACAGTTTCGCTAAAAGTAGGCCATTCTTCAAACTTGCCACGCCATGTTGCTATATTGGCGCATACATGTAATTTTCTTTTGCATATTTTATTATAAATGTATATATGTATACATACGCAGAGACGGGCATACACGCATATGCACCTAGATTGCTATAGTATACTCTGCTTTTGGACGTCCACAGGAGTACAGAACACGAGATGAGGAGGTGATGATCCCTTGATTATATATAGAGAGTGTCTGGTCGATCACATATTCACATGTCGATGTTGCAGTTGGGGCATCGTTTTAAATCTCCAAGAAGCGGCACCTGGGGCACACCACCCTTCGCCGGTGCCGTTTCCGATCTTGCGGACGCCGAGGAGCAGGTCGCAGCGGGCGTAGAGCGAATGCCACCCCTGTGAAACAGACCGTTCACGAACCGAACGCGGCCGAGTAGCACCTCGCCCGAGCTGAAGTGGCAGCACGACGTTGGTCGTGTCCATCGCCAGCGCCGTTGCGGTGTCGGGCGACACGGCCACGGGCGCCGCGACGCCTGCCCCCAACACAGCCGCCACGGACTAGCGTGAACTGAAACAACTTGGCCAGAACGGGTCATCGACGAAGATGACCAGGACCTCTGCGCAGGCGCCGCAACACTGGGACACGGGGACAGCGACATGGCTGCCACATACAGGTGCGCACGGGGCCAAAGAAGGTGGTTGGAAATCAGAAGACCGCGGAGGGATAGTAGATGGGTGGGAAAGGACCTCGGCGCGTGAAGAGGGTGCCGAGCGCGTGAAGAGGACCAATAGCGAGCGAGGTTGCGGTTCCATCTGTTTCAGCATCTCCAACAGCTTTTCTAAAATCTACTCTCTAAATCATCATTTGAAGAGTCATTTGAGTAAAAACCGTTTTCTATATCTTTATAATCTCCAACAGCTTTTTTATATCTTGTACACAGTCTAGAGAGCTATTCTCGCTCTCCATCTTTGGCTAGCAAGAAATATGGAATAAAGAATATTTATATTTAGATATTCAATTGAAGAGACTGTTGGAGGGTGTTTTTTCATCAAAATCTCTATTCCTATAAGTTAGGGAAGATATAAAGAGTCTCTTGGAGATGCTCTAAGGGCCTCCGCAATGATGTTCAAATCGCTAGCTATTTGGTATCTAGAAAGAATGCTATTGACTCTCAATGCTAACTTACAAATAGCTAGCTAGATGAGACATATAAATAAATACTATTTTGATGAGACAACTTATAAAAGTAGCACTCTTATTGGCTATCGAGAAGAGAGATCAAATAACTAGCTATTGGAAAGTCGCTAGCTATTTGATCTCTCTCCTCGATAGCCAATAAGAGTGCTACTTTTATATTATTTTTATACGTCATCTTGCCAGCTATTTATAAAGTGCTATTGAGAGCCAATAGAATTACTTCTAGCTAGCTATTTGATAACCATTGCGGATGGCCTAACGAGCGAATTTCCTGGGACGGAGGGCGTCTATATTTAGAGAGATGCTTGCGTTCAGTTGTTCCGGAACAGACCGTTCCGAGCCTGAAATCATTCTCCCGTAGTGTAAATTAGTGAAGAAAAAGAATCAGCTGGAATCAATCCGAATGATCCGAACGAGGAGTATGTTGGAGACGTTTTTCTATTTAATAATAGCTATATTAATTTTAAAAAACCATTTAGCTCTTCTCTTGAAGATGCTCTTATATATTTATTTTCAGGTGTAGAGAAGAGATTTTGTCCCAAATAACTAAATTTGGCCTTGTTGGAGCGCGAAAAGTTTTTATATGTCACATCGGATATTCCGACACTCATTTAGCGTGTGTTTGGTTCTAGGTTCATCAGGGATGGGTTGAAACCAACTAGATTTTAGGGATGGGATGAACCTCATTTGTTGTTTGGTTGAGGGGGGCGGGTTCAACCCAGTCCCATGTTTGGTTCTAGTAATCTAACACCAGTAGGGTCACAGCTCCTTGACTCCGTCCGGCCATGCACACGCGCAAAACTGGGTCACCCCTGTCCCTTCGATTTTTAGAAACCAACTCGACCCGCATCTGTACCGAATATTCCCTATAGGAGCCAAACCCAACCCACACGATCTCCCAACCAAACACTATCAAAACTCGACCCACTCCAAACTCTCAAACCAAACAATACCTTAGTCTATTAATAAGAAAACAAATTACATATTCCGCTTGGAAAAGACTAATTAAGCCATCATTAACACATAATTACTGTAGCACAACATTGTCAAAACATAAACTTATTAGGCTTAAAAAATCATCTCGCGATTTACACGTAAATTGTGTAATTAGTTATTTTTTCGGTACGAAATAAACAAGACTCATTGTCCCTTGACCCCGACCCCGACTGACGCATAGTGATGAAAACGAACGGAATTTTTCTCAACAGGTCCTATTCCGTTTTCTATTTTCTATATTTTTTTTATCTGTTTCCGTATTTGCAAGATCCCGTTTTCGTATTTGCGGAAGTAAAAAAAAATTATTTTCCGTCAGTTTCCGAGTAATCCCGTTTTAATACGGAATAGTTCCGTATTCATTCCGTTTTTAATATGTGTGCAACATGTTTAACAATTACATATCCTTATATTATATTAATTTAACTACGAATCAGTAAATATACCTGTTATGTTTTCGTATGTCTATATTTTCCGATTTCGTTTATGAATCCGCATTTTTCCCGTTTTCCGAAAAAAAATATATAGAAACGTCCGTTTTCATCCCAGTGCCCAGCCCGCATTATTACTGTCCACCACTTTGTGTGCACAGAATTGGGGTGGGCTATTTCGAGGACGAGGTCCCATTTCAGGCCCCATTTCCTCCATTGGGAATGCATATATAATAGTATTGATCCTTTTTTTTTTTGATTGTGTCGCAACACACTGAACTATCGAACCGCTCCGCTTTTTACTAACTCGTCATTGTGTCGATTCGGAACTGCTTTTTTATGGTAAAGTTGAACATGCTTTGGTAAGTATTTTATCATCAGGGACATACACCGAGGCATTCACTTCGGCATCTTCTATGCCAGAAGAACAATTGAGCGCTTTTGTCTAGTCCTCGGGTCTCGTTTTTTTTTTGTTTGAAAGGATGATCGGTGCTGCTACCAGAATTCACTAGACATCCGGATTTGCAATTAACGCAAATTAACACAATTGCTGCGTGTTATTGTGAAATACTATACGATATGAGGTCACCTGCTAATCTGTCCCTCATCGCTGCACCTTAACGTTTCTCACAGCCAGTGTTATCTCCCTCATCGCTGCAGCATCCTTAACGTTTCTTATAGCCGGTGTCATCTCCCTCATCGCTGCAGCATCCTTAGGGCTTGTTCGCTTTCGTCGAATTGGAATAGAGCCCGGAATATTCTAGACTAGGAATGAGTGAACCAAAGGAATTCACTGGATTAACTTGATCCGGTTGTTTTCGTTTCGGACCTCAAGAAGTGGGGAATAAATCCGAGTCTTAGAGCATAAGAAATAAGTTAAATTTAAACCGGCTTATATCAATCCATCCGGAATCAAATGTCAACCGAACGGCTATATTTCTATGAACTGGATTCAAAACCGAATGAGATCAATCCGGCCGAAATGGCTTCGTTCCGATAGAACCAAACAAGCCTAACATTTCTCACAGCCAGTGTTATAGAAAATCATTATGTTTCTATTTTATAACTTGTAGCACTTTCTTCGGTTCGTTCAACTACAGTAGAAATACATCACACATGTATCTCTCGTATAGCCAACAATAATATACAAGTATAATTTATATATAACCATGTTTACTTAATTAATATATGTCTACATTATAATTCTTAAAATAATTTAATTCCAAGCCTAGAAAATGAGAAAAGGGGACGAAGACGGACGAGACATGAATGAAGGCAGAAAAAGACAACGCCGGAACGGATTGATAGGAGAGATATTAATTAGGTTTTGGGCCCAAAATATGCATGAATTAAGAATCGTGTACGTGATCTCAGGGGAAAAATGCTAGAATTTTAGAGAAATAAAAGGATTCGATTGAATCGTGTACATGAATGTGTCGGCTGCAATCGTCCGCGCCATGTCATGATAGTAGCACACACAGGGCGGAGCCAGGATTTGATCATAGGGGGCCGTGCAAATCCACAACAATCATGTGTGTCAAAATATAACATGTCAAAGGTATATATAATATAACACCTAAACAAACATTTGTGTTACAATACATTAGAAAATAGAAAAACTAATAAAAATAGGGAGAAATTAGTTAATCTCAGGCCTTTAACATTCACTCATTCAATGTAATTCTTTATCTAAAAAAAGAATCACGATAATAATAAAAAGTTAATCAAGGCAAAATTAATTAGCATCGGGTACTAAACATAAAATGGTAATTAATCAGTCACTTGTCATTTAGTCTCGGACAAAATGATCACTTAAATGTGTAAACTAGTTATTTAAATAATCATATTACCGTGTAGTATTTAAATATATAATATATAGACTAATGACCGTTTATTAGAATAGTGATGAGAACCTAGGAGATAAGAAAGATAATAGAAAGACTAATGTTAAATACTATAGATCTTATTGCAGACCAATTCAAAAGGATAAATAGAAAACATTCATTGTCAATTTACTAGCTAATTAGAGTGTTTGGTACAAGAATAGACTGTCATAAACTAAGAAAAATAAAAGATATATAAGAAAAATCTATTTTTTTATTTATATAAGATATTTTTAGAGATTTGGCCGAACTCGAAGAAGCAGATGCATGGCACCGAGGAGATTCTTCACGTGGACGTGGATGACGAGCTCTTATGATGAGCGGGCGACGTTGATGACTCCGTTTGGATTCGCGGCGGAGGTATCTCAGTTCATCCTGGCCCGTTGCCGAGCAGCAAGGGGAGGATAATAATGGATTGGAGTCAGTTATAGGCGTCGCTTGACAAGTGGGGCTTGTTAATAGATTAGAAAAAAATTGAATTCTAAAAAAATAGATTAGAAAAAAAAACAAGATGAAGGCGACGGCGAGGTATATATATAAAGGGTATCTGAGACCGCTCAGTTCCACGTTTTTTTAGCTCTATTTCATACGCACCTGTTTGAGAAAAAAAATATGAAGTTATAAGAGCATTTAAAGAGATACTTCATAAACTTTAGTTTTTTGTGGACATGTTCCACGATGGAGTTCATGGAGCAGAGTTCGTGAAGCAATCCTAAACATGTCCATAGGCTTCTGGCCATGGAACAGAGTTCGTGAAGTAATTCTAAACATGTCCATAGGCTTGTGGCCAAACTTATAGGATCGACTCGGATCGAACTCGTATTCTATCAGAAACAAGTTCTGCATAAGGAAGTTTTTTTAAAAAGACAAACATACTATTCAACACCAAATTAAATTAGGCTACTCTAAGCAAACAAAATAAATAGTGAATTCTCATGAAGTCAACACATGGATCAAAACCACGTCAAATTAATTATAAAAAAATAGAAGTTTTTTTCTCTCTCGCTAAATTGACAATTTAAATAAATCTTACAAAAGTTTAAAAGAATATTAAAATCATAAATTTTATTTCGTGTTTCTGTTCACATCCAAAACTAAAATTTTGGGGTGTGACAATGATGAATTTGATGTGAACTTCAAACTCAAAGAGGGGTAAGGTCACTGCAGGTGTTGGACCTCGAGTGACGTGGTTCGTGGAGTAGCGAAGGACTGTCCTCTGGGATAGCAAGTTTGTGCAACCCCAGTGTAACCATATATAACCTATGGGGGAGCGGTAAGTCGAGTATTTAGTGGCGACTTGACAGATCTCGTGGATTCAACTTTGGGATGTAGTTCATTGTCATACCATTTATGGGTTAGAAGACCACAGTAAGGAAAGTTTTGAACCTTGAGGCAACTTTTATTCAAGCACAAGTATGGAGGTTCATCCTTGGTCTACGTTTGGGACTATGGATACAATTGTACATCTATGCATAGTTTTTTTAATGCCTGAAGTCTTTGCACAAAATGTTTGGTTGCTCTCTCTTTTAGATTCAGAGTGGTGAGAGCGAGTTTAGTGTAACAATCTTTGAGATGAATTCAATCACTTGTTACTCATATAATCATATGCAGTTTAATGATCATGAACTAAACCTGCTAGTAAAGCATAACATGTCATCTTTAACTCACGCCATGCTTTTCGCAACTTTACAAACACCTATTAAATTTCCTTGCATCCACCAAATATCTATGTTGGAATAAGTCCTCTGAGTACAATCATACTCACAATATTGTTGTTAAGCTTTTTACAGGTGCTCTAGACATGGTGATCACCCAAGCCAAGCGGACAATCCCCGAAGTTGCACTTACTCTAATGATAAAGTGATTATGCGTAAGAGTGAGACTAGAACGATAGGTTAATTGGATACAATTGGGTTTAAATAAGAGAACTTGTATTCTTATCATTCAATTTACATCATAACAACACTACCATGATGTAAAGCTTTCTAATTAAATTGATGTATGACCTTGAATTATATGAATCTTGATGGTTGGTTCATGGAGTAGAATTCTACAACTTGATCTTGAGGGTACAGTTCCCATGAGTGGAGGTTGCAGATAGCGACCCCAGGTACCTCTCCATGACATAGGGGTTAGCACTACGTTTGTCGAGAGGGATGACCCATTGAAAGCCCTAATTTGGTTTTAACTAATTGATGAAACCTATTAGACTAATCCTATACTAAACATGTGTGTGGCTAATATGGATGGAGTAGTACCAAGCCAAGTGGTGGAGCTAGCAAGGTGACAACCATGAAGGAGATGGTGATGGCCACAAGTTAATCAAGTGATCAAGTGCTCCACATTTGGTGAGATGGAGAAGAGAAGAGAAGAAGAAAGAGAAAAACAAAGAGACCCAAAGGCAAAGGTATAACTAATAGGGCTCTTTGTTTTGGTGATTAAGACACCATAGAGGGTGTGATCACATTTAGGATAGATATAGTCGTACTATCAAGAGGAGATAAATCATGACTTAATGCGATGTTCAAGTGCCACTAGGTGTCGTCTAACATTTCGATGCATTAGAGCCTAGTGAGCAGACTAACATACCCTTAAAAAATGCTTTAGAAAGTGCTAACACAAATGCACAAGTGGTGAAGCACTTTGGTGTTAGCACATGAAAGCAAGGGTGAAAGATAGAAGTTGAAAGGAGGCAAGAAGAAGGGTCACAAAGGTGATCGGACGTGATTCTAGTAAGGACCGAATGTGTAGCCCTGGGCATAATTAACCGAAGACCGAACCGAACTAACCGAAACCAAAACCGAAGTGACCGAGACTGAAATTTTCGGTCACTAGTTTGGTCCTGAGTCCGCACTAACCGAACTTTTTACGGTTAGTTCGGTCATATGCCTCGGGTAACCGAACTAACCAAACTAACCGAACATCTAATTTTCATGGATATAATGTGTACTTTAGACTATTATTAGTGATATAATATTTATTCTAAGGGGTTTATATCAACCATCACTCTTATCACTCTATTTAATCTATAATTTGTATTGTTATTTTTGCCATGGAATAGAAAAAAGCTAAAATTTGCTAAAAAATATAATATTTAGTAGATGTTTTGTATAGTTCGGTTAGTTCGGTCACGATCGAGACCGAATCAAACTAACCGAGACCGAACTTACACGGTCTTGAGTTTTGAAACTAACCGATTGGTCTCCGTTTTTAGATGACCAAACTTTCAAAGTGATGACAGAAGAACCGAACCGATCGGTTCGGTCATGACCCAATACCCCTAGCAGCGGCTGAGTCTCAGTTGAAGACAGGACTCTGCCTGAGAGTGCACCGAACGTGCCAGTATCATTGTGCGTGCATCTGGTCGAAATGACTTGGTGAGAGCAGGCTTGGAGGTGTCCATCGCACAGTCACCGGGAACGTGGTACGGTGTCACGTTTCACGTCCCGGGAACGACGTTCCCGTACCGGGAATGTGGAACATTTTTCGTGCCAACAATGGAAAATTCTTTCTCAGAGGTTGTTCCACGTCCCACATACCTTGTATCTAGGTTCCGACAAGTTTTGTGACTGTGGTACTCCATCGGACGCGTCCGGATGTTTCTGAAAGCTCTCTCAGGAGCTGTCTCCATGGCGACCGAACGCTGCGCGCAGCACGTCCGATCGTCCAGGGGTGGCGTGTCTGGTCGTTAGCTCCAGGGGTGCACGTTCTGTCGCGTCCGATTGTTGGGGCTTAGCGTGTGATCGGACTCATACACCGGCGCGTTCGGTCGATCATCATGACGACATGTCCCGTGCAAAATAACAACGTGCAGGAACAGTGGAGACCGTTAAAATCAATCGAGCGAAGTTTAAATCTGAGGACACGGGGCTACCATGGGGTGACCGAAAATTATCCTATCATCCTATAGGGGCACGGATGGTCGGTTCTGAAAAGGTCCAACTGCTAGCCACTTGAGTGGGGGCCTATTTAAGTGGAGTGGTTGGCTTTGGGTTCTCTCTTGCATGATTCATTGGCATTCTTGTGAGCTGAGCACACTTCTTTCCACATCTCTTGACTTCATTTGATCATCTCAAGTGAGATTGAGTGAACTAGTGCATTGCTTTGTGAGATTACCTCCTAGTGGCACTAATTCTTCGTATTGAGTGCAATTTTCTTGTTACTCTTAGCACTTTCCTGTACGTAGATGACTTGGTGTAGCTTGGTGGAGTTGGCAAGAGTTAGTGATTGTTCTTGTCTACCACTGATCATGGATTGTGAAGGGTTCTTGGGCTTATTCTCCGCTGGAGCGGGAAAAGTACCTCTAGTGGGTTGCTCAGTCATTGAGCTACCTCTCTTGTGATAGATTCTTGTGGTGCTCTAGAGGAGCTAGGTGTGCTGTCGATTAAACACCGAATCAATAAGAGTTTGACCGACATAACGAGGACTACTAGCGTGCCGACAAGCACGTGAACCTTAGGATAAATTATTGTCTCTCATGTGTTGATATTGTGGTGATTAACTCTACACAAGGATTTCACCGATGATTGATCTACACTTGGTGACCCCGAAAGTTCGGTGAAATAACTCAATTCCTAGCTCACTTACATTGCACACTTACTTTATCATTGAGCTAGTTTATCTTGTGTAGATTTGTCGAGTACATAAGAAAAGGGGTACCCAAAACCTCGATTAATAAAAACTAAACCTCGGCAAAATCCACTATCACTCTCTCAACCGCAACACGCAAACCAGCCCAGGTACTGATCTATACTGGGTCGGCCTGCGAACGGACCTCAGCAACGCAGCCAGCACACCTTCGAAGAATCCCACCTTGAGACCGCGCCAAAGTTTGCTCGAAGCACACCTCAGTGACGGGAACTCCCCGAAACGAGCGGGGCAGGCCTCGACCGCCTCACCGTACGTCCTTAACCTTCCATCCGAAGGACCAAACCTCGACCACCAAGACTTCCTAGCAAAAGGAAGCAAGCCTCGACTACCGCATACTTACTTCCGATGCGACTTTAGGAGCATTAAATGTGCTCCACCTGCTCCAGTCTGAGTCGCATGGTTACATCGAGCACTATAGTGGATCGTACCCCGGTTAAATCAAACTGTAATCGCCCATACCAGGGAAACAAGCACGTCACGCAGAGCAGTCGCTCCATACCGCGCACTGTACCTCGTCAGGCCACCCCTCGAGGCACGTTCGTGAGCGCATCCCTCGCATGGCTTGGAGCTCGACCTTATCCGCTTCGGCCTCGACCCTGCCCGCCTAGGGTTCGACCCTGACCGTGGGAGCCTCAACAGCCTCGACTTCCCCCTCGAGCACGACTCCGCCAGGATCGGTCCGCACCCCAACAACTCCCGACGCGACGTCTCCACGCACGCCCGCGTATGGGCGTCGTCCTTCACTGGCATCACTAGTCACGTCGCTATAGGGCAAGCACGCCGCTACAACGACACTAGCATGACCGGCCTCGCCTGGCCAACATCATTGCCTATGTTCGCCCTATAGCTCATGTAACTTTGTGCCTCCTCTTCGCCTATAAAAAGGGACACCAGGACATAGGAAATGGCACGTATACAAGCTTCCAGCAAGCTCATAGCCATACACCATAGTCTAGGACTCTTGAGCATGGTTCTCTGAGTTTTAGCCCCTTCCTTCACACCCCCATTCTCTCTCGCACGCTTGTATCCGCCCTTGTACAAGCACTTCGGTGCAAGATAATACAAACTCTCTCCACCCCCCGCTGGACGTAGGGCCTTCTCTTGCCCGAACCAGGATGAATCGCTATGTTCTTCTTGCATCACCATCCGGATTAGGGAGCACACAATCACAAATTCACTCGTTGGTGTAGACCCTCGGGTTTCGAAACACCGACAGTTGGCGCGCCAGGTAGGGGTACTGCGTGTCACTGACGATTTCCCACCATTTTTCCGAATGGCTGACTCCGCTTTACCACTCTCGCGCGCTACGGTGATCAGGTTCGGGAGCCTGGAGTTCGTGTCTCTTGGCCACGGCTATGACATGGCTCTGCTCTCGGTCGATGATCCGAGCGGAGAGCGCGACGCGCCCCCACGCACTTGAGGGGCCGCACGCCGACTTCACCACCACGCTTCTTCGTCGGGGAAGAGGCACGACCAACGCTACCGTCATCACCAACCAGGGACCTCGACGGGAACCTCAACTTCGCCTTCACCATGCAGTTCCCCTCGAGGGGCGCTTGAGGTGTGAAGGGGTACGAGGCAAGGCTGTCGAGGCCTTCTTCCTTCGCTCATAAGGATCCCGTAATCGAGGGGAGCGGGCGTTGGCGTGGTCTCGAGGAGGGATTACTCGAGGGCATGCTACGTTTGCGGAGGTACGGTCATGGGCCAGCCCAGTATGGATCGATACTTGGGCTGGTCTGCGCACTGAGATTTGTGGAGCGATTGTGGGCTTTGCCGCGATTTGGGTTTCGAAGCGTAGGTTTTGGGGTACCTCTTTTCTATATCATCGACAAGATTGATAGAGTAATCTATCAGACTTAATTTAGTTATAGTTTTTTTTTTGCTTTGTGTAGCTCTAACTTTTCTTGTGTGTTATAGACATATTAGGATATAATTGTGTGGATAGGTGGCTTGCAACACCTAAGTAGACTAGTACACTACTAGTGTTGCTAACAATAATTTTAGTGCCTTATATAATTTTTCAAAATATTATTCATTCCTTTTTAGCCATATTAGGACCTTTCACCCGTGGTGTTAGGTCAGTGGGCTAAGGCAGCACCCTCAGAACGTTACCTCATAAAATTTTTGAAAACATTTGTAGCAAAATGTATCTTAATTTATTAAAACTAAAATTGAATGGATCTTGATTATTACATCTATATCGCAGTTTGCCTAGATGTACTTGTGTTAATACAAATGACGATAAAATTCTTAAAAAGTGGGAAACTTTTTCATTCAATCTTCCAATTGGAGTAGAAATGAGAACAAAAATAACTCCTCATCATTATGAAACTACTATGCAATTTACAAGTTAGATTCTTGGAGCTTCAGTATTCAATACAAACGGACATTTTGTTGGATTTCTTGATTGATGTGAAATATTATTTGATTTCAAGTATGGTCTGAGATCAAAATATGTTCATATTGTCTTGGATAATTGGTTAGGGAAAAAAATATGCAAATAAAAAACTTATATTCAATTATACAACCTCTACTAAGAAAAAATATAATTTAATTCTTAATTTTATTAGTTTTTGGTGATTTATTGTTTTTCCTCTACTGAGAAAAAAATACAATATGTTTTTGATCTTATTAGTTTGGAGAGTTATTAATTTATCTTGTAAGTATATATTTGATATGTTTCCTATTTGGAGTAGTTTATATCAACATAAAAGTTGGCAACCTAGCTTGTCTTATAAGTTGAAGGTATATGTTTGACAGCATAGCTTATCTATAACTTTTTCTTAGACGCTGACTAGTGAGGAAGTGCTTTGCACCAGCAGAGACAGTAAGGAGGCACATAAGTAAGGAGGCGCATAACACGGGATGCATGGTGTGTATGTGTGTGACCGGAAGGAGATTCATGAGTTTTGCATCTCAGTTGACCGGTAAAGTTTGGTACAGACAACGTCAGTGAAAGGAGTGCTTAGTGGGTGGAGCGATGGCTATATGGGAGAATGAAGGGGGTGCTTAGTGGGTGGAGTGATGGCTAGATAGTAGGATGAAGGTGGAGGTGAAAGGAGTGCCCTCATGCTCTTGCTATTATATAGGCAAACAACAATTTACAAGCGACCCCTCGGTGGAGGAAGATTTTTCAAGTTACTACACTCACTTCTATTAGGCCTCTTTAGGGGAAGTTGGCTCATACACCATATGAGCTCCCCTAACAGTAGCCCCTCAGCTACTAGGTCATGGTCGATACTACATGACCTTGTAGTTATTCATACATGAAGAGACACAATACAACTCCAAACTCGGTTGCGAGGATCACCCTTCGCAACCTACACATGCACGCTTCACTAAAAACTTCATCCCAAAAATCCAGTGGGAAAAAGGTATGAAGAAAAGAGCATCCACACGACTATATCCTATACATGTTCTAGCTCAAGGGATTGTAGCTTTTAGTGTCTTGTCATCGATCTTCATGATGTCTTCACCTTTGGGCCTCGTCTCCTTTTTGTTGCTTTTAAGAGATGGTTCATCCGCTCTGGACCACCTCGATGTGAAGGTCTTCGTCTTCGAGGCCTTCACCATTGGTGTTGTTCTTGGCACGCAAGTCTTCACTCCCGAGGCCTTTGCAGGTCTTCATCTCTGAGGCCGCGTGCAGGTCTACGCCCTCGAGGCCTTCAAAGGTCTTCATCTCCAAGGCCGCGTCCAGGTCTTCACTCCCGAGGCCTTCGCAGGTTGAAACTCCACCTGAAGAAGTGTCTTCTTTCAAAAATTGACGTAGTTGTCGTGGTTGTTGTAATCAGTGTAGTCAAAGTAGTCTTGGCCAAAGGATTTCGCTCACGAGCGTTGGACAAAAAACTTCATGTCTTGGAGTAGTTGGTCCTCTGATGTGCTCCCTTAGCCCTCTTGGCTGGTCCTCGTGGCTAGATCCTCTTACGTTTTGTAACACCCTGATTTAATTTTTCCCCAATTTAATTAAAGAGTTTAGAAACTAAATAGGTTGGCTAGTTTATTAGAGGAGGAAAATAAAATTTATTTATCATTTTTCATGTTGCATTCATGCCATTGCATATTTTTATTGTGTGGTAAATGATTTATTAAAACCCGAATAGGGCGAATCGGATTTATTCTATTTAGAAAGCAAATAAAAGATTTATGAAAATTTTACAAATTTAAACTCAAGTTTTCTTTTCAAAACCTAGGGAAAATATTTCTAAAATATCTCAAAGTGATTTTGATTTCAAACTGATTTGAATTTGGATTTCAAAGTGAATTTGGAAAAAGGTTGTAATGTAAAAAAAAAAGAAAGAGAATTGGCAACGGGCTCATTTTCTTCCCCTAACCAAGCCCAACCCGTTTTCCCCTCTCTTCCCAACCGGCCTGCTCGGCGCCCCCTGGCCCAGCGCCGCATCCCGCCTCCCCTCCCGCGGCCCAGCGCACCCCTTCGGCCGACACCCTCTCCCTCCCTCTTTCCCCTCACCCCGCTCGGGCCGAGACTTCGCACCGGCCCACCACCGCACGCCCGTGCCTCTCGCTCTCCTCACTGCGCAACGGCCCAGCGAGCCGCCCGGCCGTCTCCCACACGCGCACTCCCTCCTCACCGCACCAGACTGCCCGCCCTTCGCGCGCAAGCGATCGATCCCGGCTCCGTTTTCCCCGGATCGATCCACACCACCTCAACGCGCCGCCACCCTTCCCTCTGTCTACAAAAGCTGAAGCCTCCCCACGCGGGACCTGTCTCGCATCTCGCCGAAACCTCGCCGCCACCGCCATAGCCGAGCCAACGCAAGTTTGGTTCTCCCCACCGTCGCAGCTGCTCCGACCCCTCTTCAAGCGCCATCGTGCTCGCGGAGCCGCTCCGCGACCGGGGGATCCCTCACCAGCGAACGCCTACGTCGGGAGCTTCGCGACATCGACCACGCCGGAGCTCCGAGCCGCGGACGTCGCCCCACCGTCGAAACCACCCTGCCGAGCCCTCCCCGTCGTCGGAAAACCCTCCATCGGATCCGCTGTAAGGCCCTCGTCCGATCCCGCCTCTCCCCTAGGTCTCTACTGGTCCCTAGGCCCCTTTCCGAGCGAACTCCGGCGAGCTCCCTATGGCGCCGCCGCGTAGAGCCCCTGCGCCGCCGCGTCTAGTCTCACCGGCGCCGCCAGCACCCCCACTCCTCTATCCGGTGCCGTCCGATCTTCTCTGAATGGCCCAGATTAGATCCTAACTCGAACCGGTATGCACCAGGTGCATAGCACCATGGACCCAGTCCACACAAGCCGCGTCAGCTGGTTCACCGGCCGCGTGGCGCACCGCTCCAATCCACGGGTGACACATGGCGCACACGCCAGCCGACCGCCCCCGATCTAATCCTAGCCTCGGGCGAATCGGAAAAGGGAGGCCGAGGCTAACCGAGCGCTAGCCTCGGGCGAATCGGAAAAGGAAGGCCGAGGCTAACCGAGCGCTAGCCTCGGGCGAGTCGGAAGGAGGAAGGCCGAGGCTAACCCAGCGCTAGCCTCGGGCGAGACGGAGAAGAGCCCGCTGGCCTCGGGCGAGACGGAGTAGAGCCCGCTGGCCTCGGCATGAAGCGGAGAAAGGGGACGCTGACACCTGGGGTCTGGTTATCTGTGGCCGTAGGCTATCGCCAGATCGACGGCCGAGAGCCGCCGGTACCCCTTCGCCGCTTGTTTTGCTAAAGAGCCCCTGAACTTCATAGATATCAACCCGCCATCCATTCGCACCTGTTCATGAGTCTTGCGAATCTTCTGTTTTAAACCCCAGGTTTTTCCCGAAATGACGCCCGGTCCTGATGCCATTTAAAACCTGGTTTCTTTTATTTCTAAAACCGAAAATGACTTTGATCTATTTACAGTTTTGCCATCCAACTTCAAATGCTTATAACTTTTGCGTTTTAACTCCGATTCGACCCATTCAACTTGCGTTAGATTCATAATTTCGTTCTCTACGCAGTAGAACTATTTGTTTACTGTTTTCATACTGTTTGTTGTGCTGTTATTTATTTTTGCTTTGTATGTGCCATGTATGTTGATTGGGCCAGAGAGTGCGGAGTACGAGGACGCTCCAGACCATCCTTGCGACCCAGTCCGAAGGCAAGTGTCCTTGAACATCTTGCACCTACTTCATTTTACTTTTGGTACTAGAGTAGTTAGATCTTGTAGATGCATGCTTGTCATTAATTTGAATCCCATGCTATGGTTTACTAGTTATTGTTATATTATCCTTGTCGCCTGTTTTGGGTTGTTCGGGTAGAAGTCTTGCTTAGCCCTGCAGTCATGTTGGGATGGGATGATGGTTAAAATGTTTATAATCCTGATTAATGAACTATGAAACGATGTGGGCATGGTAACTTTTGTAGAAACATGGTTTAGGTAAATCCGGCAGGATGGAACCGTATTGGTGGTTTTGTGCCGTGGGACTCGGCAGCTGCTTTTGGTTTTTGGTTCGGGGCTCGTGCTAGACATATCCTGCCTGGATCCCTAGGACCCGGTTCTCAGAGCATGTAACCCGGCTTGACAGCGCAACCATGAGATCTGGATGGGCTGGACCTGGCTAATTAATTAGTATCCTCTAAGTTATGCTACACGGGGTTTGTTTAGTGGCTCAAGAGGGGTCCCTTGGGGTCGTTGACTTATGGACAGGGGAGAAACCTTAGAGTACGTGTAACACAGACTTGGAGGGACTTTGTAAAGGCCTTGCAGTGCAACCTGCTATGCACCTTGGCAGTGTTTAGCGTGACGGGATCTGCACGACTCATGGGTAACGATGTGCAACCTCTGCAGAGTGTAAAACTGATATATCAGCCGTGCTCACGGTCACGAGCGGGCTTGGACTTCTTTGAGATTAGTTGGTTACTGGTTACTAGTTCGGGTCATCTGATGGACTTCAGGTGCGGTTGCCTGATGGACTTCAGGTGTGGGTACTTGGTGCGACTCCAAGTGCGGTTGCTTGGTGTGACTCCAAGTATTGGTTGCTCGGTGTGACTCCGAGTGTGGTTTGCTCGGTGCGACTCCGAGTGTGGTTACTGTTCTTTTGGAGACTGTGGTTATAACCTAGTAAATAGGTGCATAGGAAATAGGATTTAATAGGATGTGTTGCTTTAGGCGCTTGAGTCAAACAGAGTCAGCCTACCTTTGTTCATAGCCTCAT
The DNA here is from genome assembly GCA_009763385.1 of Coix lacryma-jobi var. lacryma-jobi. NCBI lineage: Eukaryota > Viridiplantae > Streptophyta > Magnoliopsida > Poales > Poaceae > Coix > Coix lacryma-jobi. The sequence continues at coordinate 15,757,825 of CM019827.1, forward strand.
AAGCATATATTTCCTACACTTGCGGAGTACATTTCGATGTACTCACCCTTCCTCTTTGAACCCCCTGCTACCCCACCCAGACGTTGGAGTCTACGACGCAGAGCAGGAGTACCGAGAAGATGGTGGATACGACCCCGACAACTTGTACCCAGAAGACGGTGGATACGACCCAGACGACTTGCACTAGGATGGCGTAGCCCCCGGTTGACCTTCCTGTGGAGATGGCGTCCAGTTTCCGCGAGTCTACATTAGAGTTAGACTGAGAGTCTGTACTTTTCTTTTAGACCCGAGGGTCATTTTTGTAATATTCGATATATTAATAAAAGCATTGTTTTGATATTTACTATGATGTGGATATATGTATGAAAATTGATCCTGGCATACATATATTGTGCTCCAATTTTGTTCTTAAAATTGGGGTGTCACAGAGTGGTATCAGAGCCGTGTTGACCGTAGGACGCTACCCTAGTCAGTCGTCGAGTTTACAAAACTATTTTTAAAAGCCCCATCTCTTTTCTCACTTCTGTAGACCCTTTCTCTGCTGAAAATTCAAACTTTGTTTCAAAGTAGGTCCTCCAATAGTAGGATGCCCACCATAATTGTTTGTATTCGTAGCACGTTGATTGACATGTACTTGTGCACATGTTTTGATTTGGTTCTTTGTAATGATTGTTGGTGTGTTGCGACCGTCAGGTTGCAGCGACATCATTTGTTAAAATGTTTTACTAAACGAATTAATTAACTAAACCAGGGTTGTTATATATCTAACTATCATATCTCACTCTTACTCCTGGAAACTGTAACAGATGGTTGACACCAGGAGCAGCGCGGGTAACGCCGGTCACGCTGGCGGGAGCGGAGCAGGTGGCAACCAGCCGCCCCATCCTCATCCACCTCCACCTCCGCCTCCGTACGACCCGCTCCAGATGGCCCAGGTGCAGAATGAGATGATGCAGAACATGGCCCAGATCATGCAGCACATGCAGCAGATGGCGCAGGCTGCTCAGGGTGCTCAGGGTGCAGGAGTCGCACAGCCACCCCGACCAGATGACACCCTCAGGAGCTTCATGACGACGCGCCCTCCAGTGTTCCACCACGCCATAGAGCCAATGGATGCAGATGATTGGCTCGAGACGATTACAGGCAAGTTGCAGCTTGCCCATGTCGGGGACCTTGATAAGGCCCTCTACGCCTCGCACCAGCTTCAGGGCCCGGCGAAGAACTGGTGGACTGCGTACACCGCAGCTCATGCGGACGCCGACTCGATCACTTGGGAGGAGTTCCGCAGGGCATTCCGCGACCAGTACGTCCCTTTCGGCGAGATCAGGGTGAAGCGCCGCGAGTTCCAGGATCTCAGGCAGGGCGCGATGACAGTGCGTGAGTATCTCACGCGGTTCAGCCAGCTGTCCCGTTACGCCCCAGATGACGTGGACACGGATGATAAGAAGCAGGAGTGCTTCAGGCAAGATCTCTGTCATTCTTTCATATTAAATATATTCTTCATATACCCTTGTTCATTCCTTTTGTTACCTGATCAATAATGAAATTGTTATCTGCTTCAGGCATGGGCTTAACCCAGGACTCCGCTATGCCCTAGCTTCAAATGAGTATTCCTCATTTCAGAAGCTGGTTGACCGTGCCTTCGCAGTGGAGAAGGAACGGAAGGACCTCGATGCCGATCGCAAGAGGAAGATGACGTTCCAGGGACAGTCCTCCGGCAGCTCTACTCATCCCCGCTACGCTCCACCTGCCTCAGCTTCTAGGCAGATTCCCCAGCAGCAGCAGTACCGCCCGCCCCAGTCCCGGCAGCCAGCTCCCCAGTACAGGCATCCAGCTCCACAGTATCAGGCTCCACCCCAGCAGCAGCAGCAGCAGCCACGCCAGGCTCAGGCACCTCGCCAGGGTCTTCCAGCTCCGCAGCAGCCCCGTTCAGCACAGGGGGCAGGTCAGATTGGTCCCTGCTACAAGTGCAATCAGATGGGACACTTCGCCAACAAGTGTCCGTTGAGGCAGCCAGCTCCACCGCAGTCTCGTCCTGCAGGCCAGTCCCAGAGCTACACTCGTGGTCGTGTGAACCACGTGACGGCAGAGTCTGCCCAGACGGCACCAGATGTGGTGTTTGGTACGTTCCTTGTTGACTCTCACCCAGTTACAGTCTTGTTTGATTCTGGAGCATCTCATTCTTTCATATCAGCACCCTGCGCATCTAAATATAATATGAATAGAGTGTTAATGAAAAAGCAGCTGCTAGTGAACTCTCCTGGAGGAGAACTGATATCGAGGCATGTGTGCCCGAATGTGAGCTTAACCATAAGGGGGGTAGTCTTTCCCACCTCTCTTATTGTTCTGGATTCCCAAGGTATTGATGTCATTCTGGGAATGGATTGGCTACGCAAGTACCAGGGAGTCATTGATTGTGCTCAGGGGCTCATCACAGTGAAGCATCCAGATGGCACGGAGATTGTGTATCGAACACCGACACAGATGATAGAAGAAGCCAGAGCATATGAGGCTGTCGTGGTACCTGATATCCGAGTTGTCAAGGAGTTCCCAGATGTCTTCCAGAAGGTGCCAGGTATGCCACCTGATCGTGAGATTGAGTTCTCTATTGATTTAGTTCCTGGCACTGCACCTATATACAGGCGACCATATAGAATGGATGCCGAAAAGCTAGCTGAGCTGAAGACGCAGATCCAAGAGCAGCTAGAGAAGGGGCATATTCGTCCTAGTACATCCCCGTGGGGAGCCCCTGTGATCTTTGTTCCGAAGAAGGATGGAGGTCTGCGGATGTGCGTTGATTACCGCGCATTGAATGAAGCTACCATCAAGAACAAGTACCCGATTCCTCGCATTGATGATCTGTTTGATCAGTTGAAGGGTGCTCATGTGTTCTCGAAGATTGACCTGCAAACAGGTTATAATCAGCTGAAGATTCGTGAAGCTGATATCCCGAAGACGGCATTTGTGACTCGATATGGGCTATATGAGTACACAGTGATGTCCTTCGGTTTGACTAATGCCCCAGCTTTCTTCATGTATCTGATGAACAAGGTCTTTATGGAGTTTTTAGATCTGTTCGTCGTGGTATTCCTTGATGATATTCTGATATTCTCGAAGACTGAAGAAGAACATGGGAAGCATCTGAGGTTAGTGTTGCAGAAGCTCAGAGAGCATCGGTTGTATGCAAAGCTGAGCAAATGCGAGTTCTGGTTGAGGAAGGTTGCATATTTGGGGCATATCATCTCAGAGGGTGGTGTATCAGTGGATCCAGGCAAGGTCCAAGATATATTGGACTGGAAGGTACCTGAGAGCGTTACTGAGATTCGGAGTTTCCTCGGTATGGCAGGATATTATCGCAGATTCATTGAAGGATTCTCCAAGATCGTGAAGCCGATGACGAGACTGACTGAGAAGGGTGCCAAGTTTGTTTGGTCCCCTGAATGCCAGACTGGTTTCGAGGAGCTGAAAGCGAGATTGACCTCTGCTCCTATTCTTGTCATGCCAGATGTCCAGAAGAACTTCACTGTGTATTGTGATGCTTCGCGACAGGGTCTGGGATGTGTGCTTATGCAGGAAGGTCGGGTGATTGCTTATGCCTCGAGACAGCTCAGGAAGCATGAGCTGAATTACCCTACTCATGATCTGGAGTTGGCAGCAGTTGTTCATGCTCTGAAGATCTGGAGGCACTATCTGATGGGCAAGAAGACAGAGATATACACTGATCATAAGAGCTTGAAGTACATCTTCACCCAGCCAGATCTAAATCTCCGCCAACGGAGATGGCTAGAGTTGATCAAAGATTATGATCTGAGTATCAACTATCATCCGGGCAAGGCGAATGTTGTTGCAGATGCCTTGAGCAGAAAGGTCTACTGCAATGTGCTTGAGATCAAGGAGCAGCAGCCCGAGTTGCATGAGGAGTTTGAGAAGCTCAACTTGGGTATTCTTGGTCATACTGATGCAGTGGCCTTGGAGGTTGATTCGACCTTGGAGCATGATATTCGAGCAGGACAGCTCACTGATGAGTACTTGCTAGAGATCAGACAGTTGATCAAGGAGGACAAAGCCCCAGGGTTCACTGAGGATGATCAGGGTGTCTTATGGTTCAGAGGCAGGATCTGTGTTCCAGATGTGAAGGCTATCAAGGAGTTGATCTTGAGAGAAGCTCATGATTCAGCCTACTCTCTTCACCCAGGCAGTACCAAGATGTACCAGGATCTGAAGCAGTATTACTGGTGGTATGGGATGAAGAGGGAAGTAGCAGAGTATGTGGCCTTGTGTGACACATGTCAGAGGGTTAAGGCCCAACATCAGAGACCAGCTGGTTTGCTACAGCCTCTGCAGATTCCCGAGTGGAAATGGGAACAGATCAGCATGGATTTCATCACTGGTTTGCCCAGGACACAGTCTGGATATGACTCTATCTGGGTCATAGTGGATCGTTTGACCAAGGTGGCTCACTTCATTCCGGTCAAGGAGACATATCAGGGTCCGAAGCTGGCAGAGCTGTATATGTCCCGCATTGTATGCTTGCATGGAGTACCTAAGATCATAGTATCTGACAGGGGTACACAGTTCACATCCAGATTCTGGAAGCGGTTGCATGAGTCTTTGGACACTCGCCTCAGTTTCAGTTCGGCTTATCACCCTCAGACCGATGGTCAGACCGAAAGGGTGAATCAGATTCTGGAGGATATGTTGAGAGCCAGTGCGCTTCAGAACAGCCAGAGTTGGGATGTGAGTCTGCCATATGCAGAGTTCTCATATAACAACAGCTATCAGGCCAGTCTGAAGATGTCACCTTTCGAGGCACTGCATGGCAGGAAGTGCAGAACTCCTCTGTTCTGGAATCAGGTTGGAGAAAGGAAAGTCTTTGGCCCCGAGTCTATAGAGGAAGCTGAGGAACAGGTCAGGCAAATCAGAAGCAACCTGAAGACAGCTCAGTCTAGACAGAAGAGTTATGCAGATGTCAGACGACGTGAGCTGGAGTTCCAGATTGGGGACTATGTCTATCTGAAGGTGTCACCCTTCAGAGGTCTTCGGAGGTTTAATGTCAAAGGAAAGCTATCTCCGAGGTTCATTGGCCCTTTCAAGGTGATTGACAAGAAAGGTGCAGTTGCTTATCAGCTGGAGTTGCCTGCACGTCTGGCAGGTATTCATAATGTGTTCCATGTATCCCAGCTGAAGAGATGCCTCCGAGTTCCAGAGGAGCAGTTGCCACTTGAGGAGCTTGATCTGAGAGATGATCTGACATTCTCCGAGCCGATCAAGATTCTGGACACGATGGAACGGGGCACTCGCAACAAGAGGATTAAAATCTGCAAGGTGCAATGGAAGCATTACTCCGAAGAAGAAGCCACATGGGAGAAAGAAGATGATCTTCGGGCAGATTTTCCTCATCTCTTCGCCGACTCTTCCTAATCTCGAGGACGAGATTCTTCTAAGGGGGGTAGGTTTGTAACACCCTGATTTAATTTTTCCCCAATTTAATTAAAGAGTTTAGAAACTAAATAGGTTGGCTAGTTTATTAGAGGAGGAAAATAAAATTTATTTATCATTTTTCATGTTGCATTCATGCCATTGCATATTTTTATTGTGTGGTAAATGATTTATTAAAACCCGAATAGGGCGAATCGGATTTATTCTATTTAGAAAGCAAATAAAAGATTTATGAAAATTTTACAAATTTAAACTCAAGTTTTCTTTTCAAAACCTAGGGAAAATATTTCTAAAATATCTCAAAGTGATTTTGATTTCAAACTGATTTGAATTTGGATTTCAAAGTGAATTTGGAAAAAGGTTGTAATGTAAAAAAAAAAGAAAGAGAATTGGCAACGGGCTCATTTTCTTCCCCTAACCAAGCCCAACCCGTTTTCCCCTCTCTTCCCAACCGGCCTGCTCGGCGCCCCCTGGCCCAGCGCCGCATCCCGCCTCCCCTCCCGCGGCCCAGCGCACCCCTTCGGCCGACACCCTCTCCCTCCCTCTTTCCCCTCACCCCGCTCGGGCCGAGACTTCGCACCGGCCCACCACCGCACGCCCGTGCCTCTCGCTCTCCTCACTGCGCAACGGCCCAGCGAGCCGCCCGGCCGTCTCCCACACGCGCACTCCCTCCTCACCGCACCAGACTGCCCGCCCTTCGCGCGCAAGCGATCGATCCCGGCTCCGTTTTCCCCGGATCGATCCACACCACCTCAACGCGCCGCCACCCTTCCCTCTGTCTACAAAAGCTGAAGCCTCCCCACGCGGGACCTGTCTCGCATCTCGCCGAAACCTCGCCGCCACCGCCATAGCCGAGCCAACGCAAGTTTGGTTCTCCCCACCGTCGCAGCTGCTCCGACCCCTCTTCAAGCGCCATCGTGCTCGCGGAGCCGCTCCGCGGCCGGGGGATCCCTCACCAGCGAACGCCTACGTCGGGAGCTTCGCGACATCGACCACGCCGGAGCTCCGAGCCGCGGACGTCGCCCCACCATCGAAACCACCCTGCCGAGCCCTCCCCGTCGTCGGAAAACCCTCCATCGGATCCGCTGTAAGGCCCTCGTCCGATCCCGCCTCTCCCCTAGGTCTCTACTGGTCCCTAGGCCCCTTTCCGAGCGAACTCCGGCGAGCTCCCTATGGCGCCGCCGCGTAGAGCCCCTGCGCCGCCGCGTCTAGTCTCACCGGCGCCGCCAGCACCCCCACTCCTCTATCCGGTGCCGTCCGATCTTCTCTGAATGGCCCAGATTAGATCCTAACTCGAACCGGTATGCACCAGGTGCATAGCACCATGGACCCAGTCCACACAAGCCGCGTCAGCTGGTTCACCGGCCGCGTGGCGCACCGCTCCAATCCACGGGTGACACATGGCGCACACGCCAGCCGACCGCCCCCGATCTAATCCTAGCCTCGGGCGAATCGGAAAAGGGAGGCCGAGGCTAACCGAGCGCTAGCCTCGGGCGAATCGGAAAAGGAAGGCCGAGGCTAACCGAGCGCTAGCCTCGGGCGAGTCGGAAGGAGGAAGGCCGAGGCTAACCCAGCGCTAGCCTCGGGCGAGACGGAGAAGAGCCCGCTGGCCTCGGGCGAGACGGAGTAGAGCCCGCTGGCCTCGGCATGAAGCGGAGAAAGGGGACGCTGACACCTGGGGTCTGGTTATCTGTGGCCGTAGGCTATCGCCAGATCGACGGCCGAGAGCCGCCGGTACCCCTTCGCCGCTTGTTTTGCTAAAGAGCCCCTGAACTTCATAGATATCAACCCGCCATCCATTCGCACCTGTTCATGAGTCTTGCGAATCTTCTGTTTTAAACCCCAGGTTTTTCCCGAAATGACGCCCGGTCCTGATGCCATTTAAAACCTGGTTTCTTTTATTTCTAAAACCGAAAATGACTTTGATCTATTTACAGTTTTGCCATCCAACTTCAAATGCTTATAACTTTTGCGTTTTAACTCCGATTCGACCCATTCAACTTGCGTTAGATTCATAATTTCGTTCTCTACGCAGTAGAACTATTTGTTTACTGTTTTCATACTGTTTGTTGTGCTGTTATTTATTTTTGCTTTGTATGTGCCATGTATGTTGATTGGGCCAGAGAGTGCGGAGTACGAGGACGCTCCAGACCATCCTTGCGACCCAGTTGATTCGACCCAGTCCGAAGGCAAGTGTCCTTGAACATCTTGCACCTACTTCATTTTACTTTTGGTACTAGAGTAGTTAGATCTTGTAGATGCATGCTTGTCATTAATTTGAATCCCATGCTATGGTTTACTAGTTATTGTTATATTATCCTTGTCGCCTGTTTTGGGTTGTTCGGGTAGAAGTCTTGCTTAGCCCTGCAGTCATGTTGGGATGGGATGATGGTTAAAATGTTTATAATCCTGATTAATGAACTATGAAACGATGTGGGCATGGTAACTTTTGTAGAAACATGGTTTAGGTAAATCCGGCAGGATGGAACCGTATTGGTGGTTTTGTGCCGTGGGACTCGGCAGCTGCTTTTGGTTTTTGGTTCGGGGCTCGTGCTAGACATATCCTGCCTGGATCCCTAGGACCCGGTTCTCAGAGCATGTAACCCGGCTTGACAGCGCAACCATGAGATCTGGATGGGCTGGACCTGGCTAATTAATTAGTATCCTCTAAGTTATGCTACACGGGGTTTGTTTAGTGGCTCAAGAGGGGTCCCTTGGGGTCGTTGACTTATGGACAGGGGAGAAACCTTAGAGTACGTGTAACACAGACTTGGAGGGACTTTGTAAAGGCCTTGCAGTGCAACCTGCTATGCACCTTGGCAGTGTTTAGCGTGACGGGATCTGCACGACTCATGGGTAACGATGTGCAACCTCTGCAGAGTGTAAAACTGATATATCAGCCGTGCTCACGGTCACGAGCGGGCTTGGACTTCTTTGAGATTAGTTGGTTACTGGTTACTAGTTCGGGTCATCTGATGGACTTCAGGTGCGGTTGCCTGATGGACTTCAGGTGTGGGTACTTGGTGCGACTCCAAGTGCGGTTGCTTGGTGTGACTCCAAGTGTTGGTTGCTCGGTGTGACTCCGAGTGTGGTTTGCTCGGTGCGACTCCGAGTGTGGTTACTGTTCTTTTGGAGACTGTGGTTATAACCTAGTAAATAGGTGCATAGGAAATAGGATTTAATAGGATGTGTTGCTTTAGGCGCTTGAGTCAAACAGAGTCAGCCTACCTTTGTTCATAGCCTCATAAGCATATATTTCCTACACTTGCGGAGTACATTTCGATGTACTCACCCTTCCTCTTTGAACCCCCTGCTACCCCACCCAGACGTTGGAGTCTACGACGCAGAGCAGGAGTACCGAGAAGATGGTGGATACGACCCCGACAACTTGTACCCAGAAGACGGTGGATACGACCCAGACGACTTGCACTAGGATGGCGTAGCCCCCGGTCGACCTTCCTGTGGAGATGGCGTCCAGTTTCCGCGAGTCTACATTAGAGTTAGACTGAGAGTCTGTACTTTTCTTTTAGACCCGAGGGTCATTTTTGTAATATTCGATATATTAATAAAAGCATTGTTTTGATATTTACTATGATGTGGATATATGTATGAAAATTGATCCTGGCATACATATATTGTGCTCCAATTTTGTTCTTAAAATTGGGGTGTCACACGTTTGGTGTAGGCGAAGTAGTTGTACTAGTGGAAGTAGGTCTTCAAGGCGGAGTCTTCGTTCGATGACCCCTGCGAGTCGAAGTGGTTGACAAAGGTGTGGGCTCCTGGAGTTCATGTAGCCCCTCAAGTTTGGTGATGGGGTGAGTCACCATAGGTGTTGATGTCGCGTTGTTGATGAAGGCTATTGATCTTTTGTAACACCTCTAGTGTTTAATCTATAATTAACCTGACATGTCATCATCATTAGTCATAATCATTCTTGTCATGCATTAATGTTTGTCTAGTGGTTGCTTGCCTTTACCTTTTCCTAAAAGGTATTTTGTGTGTAGTGATCCTTTTTTCTAAAAACCCTAAAAGCCCAAATCTTCCTATAAGGGCAAAATGGTAATTTCAACTCTGTGCCTAGTCTTGTGTATTTCTTGTTCAGTTTAGTGTCTTGAAGCTTTGTTGTGTTGTTCAAAACCCAAAATCAAAAACAGATTTCAAATCCCTTTGAAAAACCCTAAATTCCAAACCCTGGTTTTTACCCCTCTTTTAATAAGTTAAAAACTCTTCAAAATTTGGACTTGGTCCAAAAAGCAAAGTTGTAGATCTTGTCAAGAGGAACAACTTTGGTGTTTACAGATTTTCAACTTTCAGTATAAAATCAAAAGTAATTATGAATTTATTAAAATCCCAAAAGTGTCCCCTTTTCAAATTTCAAATGTGATTCAAAAACTTTTTGGATTTTGAAAATGTTCATATTGACAAAGTTGTAGATCTCCTTTTTCTGCACAACTTTGGTATTTTGAGTTTTTGCTGCTCAGTTCGAAATTTGGAAGTACTTTGCAAAATACAGAAATCAATTCTAAGTCAAACCCTAGACCTAGCCCTGTTCATCTTCAACCTAGAGCTAGGGGGAGGGCCCCGGCCATAGCCGAGCCACCGGCGCTGCGCGTGTCGCGCGTCTGGCCGCTCCCCGCCTGCCTCCAACCTGCCGCCACTGACCCCGTGATCATGCCGCCCCCGCACGCGCAAGCGCTGACCGTGTCCCGTCCCCTACAGTTCCCAGTTCGCCGCCGCCGCGTGGCCATCGCCGGCGAGCTCGCGCCCGGTCCCTGCGTACCTCCCACGTCCTTCCTCATCATGTAATCGCAAGCACGCGCCGCGGGCAACCTCATCCGCACCTCCGCGCGCTCTCTAACGGCCCCTGGCCGCGCCTATTTAAGGCCCGCCGCTGGCCGGAGCTCCGCACTCACCCCGCCACCGTGGCCAGTCCATTCCAGAGCCTCCGCAGCTCAACCAACTAGCCCAGCAGCTCCGCCTTGAGCCCGTGCAGCTTCCCCACCCCTCAATTTCATCTCTACCGTCTCCTATCGCCCGGCGTAGCTCGTCGTTCCAAACTCCGGCAAAACACCGGTGAGCACGGGATTGAGAAATACTCTCTCCCCGACCGTGATCTTTCCTCCCCGACCCCTGCTTCATCTTCCTTGCCTCCTTGCGCTCCTAACCCGCTCCTGGTGACCGTGTCTGGTGTACAGAGCCGCCGGCACGCCGCTCGCCGCCGAGAGAGCTCCGCCGAAACACCGCCACGTCGAGCTCCCTCCTTCGACCCTTGTTCCGTCCCGCCGAGCCTGCCTCCGACCCGTGGTAAGCACTCGAAGCCCCCGGTCTCTGCTTCCACTCCGCTTCGCCCGAGCCAGGCCTCGAGCAAGCACTCGCTCGAGCCAGGCCTCGAGCAGACACGTACCCTCGCCACTTCACCGAGCCCAGCCTCGGAGCGGACTCACACACCGCTTCGCCCGAGCCTAGCCTCGAGCGGACTCACGCACCCTCAGCTTCGCCGAGCCTAGCCACGAGCAAGCATGCACCCTCCGCTTCGCCCGAGCCTCCCGGCCAGGCCTCGGACGAAACGATCGTTTTCCGTCTCGCCCGAGCCTCCCGGCCAGGCCTCGGACGAAACGATCGTTTTCCGTCTCGCCCGAGCCTCCCGGCCAGGCCTCGGACGGCCGGTTGTTTCCGCTTCGCCCGAGCCCTGCGAGGGAGGAGCACAGTGCTCTTTTCCTTTTTGGAAGTTGTGAATAGTGTTCCTTTTTCATCTTTTTGTATGATTTTCTGTGTTGCTCCAAAAATTCTGAAAATTTTACAGTTAACTCTTTATACCTTGTAGTATTTTAGAAAAATATGAAACTTGGACTTTGTGCAAAAATTTGAAAATGAAAAATCTCCCTTTTAATTAAGAAATGAATGGTTTTAGATTTTTAGAAAAACATGTGTAGCTCCAAAAATCATGAGATAAATTTTTATGTGCTAGTTATGTCATGCTTAGTCTCTGGTAGATGTTTGAGGCCTTTTGGAGTAACTTCATAAAATGACCTTTTTATATAATTAGGAAAAAATAAAAAAATCAAGTAGAGTTCATGTTGTATGTCCTGTGTTGCATTGTTCATGCTAGCATACTCATGTGCATACATCATTGCATCCGTATAGTGACCGAAGGAGAAGGAATCAAAGTCGAGGCAGCCGCTGACGAACCTACCCCTGAGGCTACCCCGAGCTCCGACACCTGCACTGCCGACCCCGAGTCTGTCCTTTTTGCTCTTCAAGGCAAGCCCCGGTGCATTTAACCCCTTTCCTTGAATTTATAAAATGATTTCCTTAAATGCTTTTGAGTTAAATTATTGCATTAGGTTTATAGGAGTTGTGTGCTATCCTAATTGATGCACTATCCACCTTGACCACTGATACACCCGATACCTGCTTTTCAAAAGTATTTGAAAAATGCTTAGCAATGCTTATTGAATTAGACTTTGCAATAAAATGTCATTTTCAAAAGTGTGATCACTGAAAAAATCTTTATGGGAATTTGGCTTTACTTCCCGTTCGATGACTGCTTGCCTAGCTAGCATGTGGTCATTGTCGAGAAGAGGTTGTCTGCGCGTACGGTGCCGTCATGTTGTAGTCCGGGACTCAATAGTTGACACCGACCGGGACAGGATTGAAAAACCGACAGGACCTGTACTCTTGGGTTAGAGTCCCGAGGTGCTTGTTGCTGACGGAAAAACTTTAGGGACCATCCGTATGGGGGCCTGCTGGTCAAGACTTGTAACTATTCACATACTTCGGAAAGCTCTGGCTCCGAGGAATCCTTTATTGGACCGACAACCGCGCACTGGGAGTGGAGAGATGGCGGAAGTAGCATGTACCCACGTGGTCGTCGTACCTGGATAGGAGTGGTGTACTGTACTTCCGGGTGGCGTAAGACCGGGCCCAATCTTGGAGGAATCGTGGTAGACGAGTTGGCATATGCAAGCTTGGGTGCTACATATGCAGTGTGGATAGAGATCCTCAGCTGAGTATTATTTATCCGGATTAACGTTGCTCCTCGGTTATGGAGACTTGGTCACTGACTGTCAATGGAGAGGGTTCTCAACTAGGAATGTTTTGAAATGTAAAATGAATCAGGAATGATGAAGAATTGAGAAATACTGAATCTTTCCAAAATAAAATAAGGTTTACAAAAATGCTTTTCTGCAAAATACCTGATCTTGCTTAAGCCTTACCTTGACTACCCTAAGCCTCTCATTCGTGAGTCTTCTCCCTTTTCTTTAGTCGGGTAAGTCTTGTTGAGTACCCCGGTACTCAGGGTTTGTTACCCATGCTGCAGGTATGACTGAGACCCCGATGTGTCTTGCGCCCTGCTGCATGACCATCGTCCAGGAAGAGGCCGATGAGGCCCAAGAATAGTTGTGCACCCTCGGGCTGGGTGATTATCAGTATCTTTATTTTGTTGTACTCCGCTACGTTGCCTTTGTCTATTTCTATTATCAGAACTTGGTTTGTAATAACTGCACCTTAATTTCTATTTGGAACCCTGCTTTGTAAAACTAATGTTATTTAAGTCTTCCGCTCTTTATTCCGATGTTATTTGTAAAAGTATGCAATGCTGTAACCGAATTGTGAGATGATCCTGCGGACATTGGGCACTGATGTAGCCCGGTGGCGAACAGGTCTTAATCACATGGAACATGAGTTCGGCTGTCAGAGGTTGACAGGGACACGTGAGCCATGAGATTAGGGCCGTTCCATCACATCTTTGTTGTAGTGGGCGAAGGCAATGGCGAAGCTCCTCTCGCCGAAGGCGCTCCTAGAAATGTGCTTGGTAGATGCAATGTTGGTGTTGTCGGCGAAGCTCCCTCGTGTGGAGTTTTCTTTGTTAGATTGTGAAAAGAAATATGACATCTTTTTTTCTTTCTTTTGGAGATTGCTTTGTTGTTAGGTGCTATCATGCTTCCTACTATTTTTGGCCATTGGATCAAGGACCAAAGGTAGAACCAAACATGCCGACAGGTACTAGGAACATCTTATATTCACCTCTTGGAACATATGAACAATTGCACATAGCCTCAATCAGTTAATCCACGATTCCACAAATAAGAGCTCACGGGTCTCTCCACCAGGGTTTTTTTTACCGACCGGTAGGCCAAAACCGCCGGCCACCGGTAGCGGTTTACCGGACCGGTTTGGTCGGTAACCGCCCGGTACCGGCCGGTTTGAATTTCGAATTCAAATGCCTCTGTAGTTCAGTTCCGAGTCGGTAAACCGATCGGTTTGAGTCGGTTACCGACCGGTTAGATCGGTAACCGGTCCAAACCGGTGGGCTGTCTTTTTTTTTGATAAAAATGATTTTTTGGTACTTCCTTTGGACATATTTATATAAAAAAGACCGCACACTGCGGCAATAAATTCATTGTCTCGAAAACATGAACAAATAGTCGCATACAAATAAATATTGTCTCGAAAACATCAACGAATGCATCAACAACACATCCTCACAGTCACAGGAATACATGATCATCTACGCAAGATGTATGGAAAGACCCCTTGTTGGCATGACATTTCATACTCGGCGATGGACATAAGAGCGATACCTTTGGTTTGAAGCAGGGTTGCCTTGTAATCTTGCCACGTCTGGCCCGTCCAAGCTGCGGTTGTCTCCCATTCTTGAACCAACATACTATAAAAGCTGGGATCTTCCCATTCGTACACCCACCTAGTCTGAGGCTGCGTGCTCACGTCAGGAATGGGATAGCTATAAGAAGGTTGTGAGGCATCGCTGTAGGACGAAGTAGAGTAGTCTGGAGTGTCGTAGTACGTGGGTGCAAAAGAAATTGATCTCCCCTGCGAGTCCTCTGGATTGTCGTCGTGTGTGCGTCCAAATGAAACTGATTTCCTCTGGGACTGTGGTTGTCCATGGTCACGATCTTGCGTAGCATGTGTGTATTGGGTCTCGCCTGCAATGAACCATAATTAGTAATCATGGACAAAAATAAATGTGTGTATGTACGTGCAAGTGCAATGGATACCTGTGAAACGAATTCCATAACTAGTCCCACCACCACCACCACCAGCACCACCACCACCATCGCCACTGTCATCATGATCGTCATCGTCACCACCATCGCTGCTGTCATCATCATCGTCAGAATGGTAAGATCCCTCCTCCTCAGTGTCCGCATCGCTGCTGACTTGTTTTCCTCGCTTGGTCTGCCCCTTCCTAGGCGGCGCTTGCGTCTTCCTCTTCCCTAGGTGACTTTGACCCACATGTCTACGAGCCCAATCACTGATGCAATCAGACCCCGTAGCCTGACGTAGATCATCGGGGTCTATATGCTCACTGCCAACAGAAACAAACAAATCACATAAATAAAATCAATCCCACCGTACATTATTAGACACGCACTCACATTTATAAATATACATATAACGTACCTGACAAGACGTGATGGCAAAGGGACGTCGTCTTCGTCTGAATCCTCATCAAGAAGTGGAGGCTGGTTTGATCTTCCATACTCCATCCACTCCCTAAGCGGATTGGTCCGATCATAGAATGAGACTTCGGCGAACCGGTCAATAAAATCGTCGTCATCAAGCCTTGGTGGGTTGGCATCCGCAAGTCGCAGCCGAAGGTTGTAATTGACATAAACAAGCTTGTTCAGTTTCTTGTGCGATAGCCGATTGCGGACCTTCGTATGCAGCAAGGCAAAAGTACTCCAGTTCCGCTCGCATCCACTGGAGGACATACATTGTGAAACAAGCCGCAAAGCTAGGCGCTACAAATTTGGAGTGTCTTTACCAAAGATCATCCACCAGGCCGCTGCAAGTGGAACACATTATGTTAGCTACATGTTCCAATATGCATAACTAAATGGAATGACAAAGTACTCTTACATGGGGATGTTCTTGGATCCATGGCCATTTTGTGAGCTAGCTCTGAGCCAAACTCACCAACCTTCTGGCGAAAAACCTCAGCCTCCTGCAATGCCTGCACGGCGCTCTGCACATCTGTCATCTCCTGAAATGCGTCCTTCAGGCCAGCGAACATTGTTGCAGTTGGATCCAGTGTGTACGAGAGCTTAGGATTCAGCACGGCAGCTGCAACATGGAATTGAATTGAGCATCCAGAAAATGTTCAATATGGTAAATATGGAATTCAATTGAACATGGAGGAACTCATACCTGGCCCCACGTACGTCCCTATGTACACGTCAGATATCCTTTTATCCAAAATCTCTTTGTACTCATTCCATGTGTGCGTATTTCTTCCAAAAAAAGACTCCATCTCCGACTTGCAATTCTGGAATTGATACACAACTTCACAAATGTTGGGGTGCTTGGCTTCATCAGCGAACCGAAGGAACCTGTAAATCGGTTGTACAGTGTTGATGATATACTCCAATCCCTCCCACCACTGTAGACTCGACAACCTGGCATGGGCAAATCTACCTTCTTCGGTTTTTGCCCACTTGCTCTCCAAAAAATCTGTAGATGCCATCCACTGCATGAACTTCTCACATCTTCGGTTAAATGACTCCATGAACATATAGTTGGTCCCAAATCTAGTGGCATTCCATTTGACCAAGTCACCACCAATTGCTCTCTTCATCATATTATGCAACTGAGTATGGTTGTACAACCAATTAGATATGCGCTTGCATGCGGATATCATACCTGAATGATCACTCCTTTGACCGATATCCTTTAGCATTAAATTAATAGTGTGTGCCAGACAAGGCATCCAACAAATATGCTTGAACTCAAGCTTCAACAAGCTGCACGCTTTCTTATAGTTGGCGCCATTGTCAGTGATCACATGGACAACATTCTCCGCGCCAATGTCCATCACCACCTTCCGAATCTCCTGAAAACAGTCATAACGTATATTATATATGCATGAATATAACTAAAAATAATAACATGACAACTGTAATGACTTACCCTCAATAAATAGTTCGCATCTTGACTTTTCCCAGTTGCATCGACAGAGCTGTGAAACCATGTGACCCCGTTGCAATAAATAAGAAAGTTCACAACATTCATTTTTGTGGGGCCAGTCCAAGAATCACACATCAGCGAGACGCCAAACGTGGGCCACTCTTTCTGAAACTTTGCGTACCTCTCCTTCAAGTCTTTCACATTTTGATCAAGGTACTTCCCATCAATTTCCTTTCCAGTGGGGGACAAGATGCCTTCACCTGTAACCATAAGCATATAATAAGAACATGGAACGATACATAAGTTCAAACCTGTTTGTAGTTATAGGTACTTACCCCACTTCTGCGTCTCTCGGACAGCACCAACAAAGTACGGGCTGTCCGCATTCCGTCCCGGTATTCCTGCATGATGGTAAAATTTTGCCCAAGCTTTACCGATGGCTTCCTTTGCATTTTTTCCCTTCTGGGTCCAGCGCCCTGTATCAATCCTTTGTTGTACCATTCTTGTCCTGCCTCCGGATGCCACATTGTAGTCTTCCACCTCCACAGGTGTCTCCCTCTGTGATCCCGATCTTCTGAACATCCTCGAAAAAGGATTCCCACCACGGGGACCTCCACTGCCACCACCCCCACCTCCACCACCACTACCACCTGCACGAGAACTACCCCCTCCACGCTCGTAATTACCGCCTCTATCCTGCACACTCTGTTGATACTCATATTCAGCTCTCGACTGTTGTAGGGCAGCCTCCATCTGAGCCTCATACTCATCATCATTAATGGGATTGTTCCCCTCCTGTGCAACTCTTTGTTGTGCGAGCCTTTGGCGAGCTCGGTCAGCCGTCGCCTTCTTGGCGCGGTCAAGCTCTCTCTGGAAATACTCGCGCACCTCTGGTGGCACACGGCTACAATGCACAACCTCCGTCCCGCGCGCTGCCAAATGCTGCTTCAATCTTGTTGCACCACCGCCCCCTTTTGTCAGGTGACAATAATTGCACCGCCACCCGGGAGCGAGATTTTCACCATGCTCCCAGACAACGTCTTTGTGCCTGCCCGACATTGTCTACCTGCATAAACAAACAACACAAAATCACACCCACGTAAATTTTATCTATACAATATATACAAAAAATATATACATCCTAACACAAATCATACCTCAAATCCTAAATTAAATCGTACTCTAAACATAAAGCTAACCCTAACCCTAACCACCTAAATCCTTCCATCCTAATATCTAACACAGATCCTGCCTAAATACAACAATCCTAACACAAAACTACACCCAAAACATATAGATACTTAACTAAAATAGCAAGAAAAGGGGGGGAAACTTACCTCAAATCCCGGACGAACCGCTCGGTAACCGAGCGAAACCGCTCGGTTACCGAGCTGACCGCGCGGCTGGCCGAGCTCCCGCGTGCGGAGCGGTAACCGATCGCCCCCGCTCGGTTACCGAGCCTAACCGGTCGGCTAGCCGGCGGCGGGGAGCGGACGGCGGCGCTGGGGGCGGAGAGCAGGGGCGCGGGCGCGGATAGGGCAAGGGAAGGGACCCTTCTGCCCCCCCCCCCCCCCCCCCGCCCGTGAACGCCGCGTTTTGTGCCCGTGAGCGCCTAATGGGCCTCATGGGCCTTAACGGGCCGAACTTTTTTTTTTCAAAATTCAAATTCCAAACGTCCAATTTCAAAAAATTTTATACCATTGGTCTCCATAAATTATAATCTATTTCTAGGAATTTTTTGGGCATTTTTTTTTCAAATTTTCAAATTTCAAATTCAAATTTTGGTAACCGGTCCGTTTGGTAACCGGACCGGAACGGTTTCATCGGTTACCGACCAAACCGACCGGTTACCGATCGGTAAAAAAAACCCTGCTCTCCACACATGCACTAGAACTAGGGTTCTACTCTTGCTTGTCCTCATCCTTGTTGCCAAGATGTTCCACATGTCTCAATGTCAGGATGCCTCGCTGGAGCTGAACGCTTGCAGCTTCCCCATCCTGTTATGAGCTGATGGTAGCAATGCTGTTGTGCTAGCTTGGGGAGCGGTGGCGATACTGTGTACCTCAGGGGGTTTGAAGGCAGCCTAGCTTGGTGTGCTCAATCTGGAGTCTAAACAGATACACTAACATTAGTTTGTGGAGTTTGGAGCTCAAAATTAATTTATTTCTGAGGGAATGGCTTTCATCCTTCGTCCTGCTCATAAGAGATCTCAATGGTAGAAAACTACAAAAATTGAGAGTGGTTTTAGCATATTTTTTTGGTGTGATTGTGTCATTTGATTTGGATCACGAACTGTAGAAGACTTCCATTGTTGATTCTTCTAAACATGGACTTGTATGATGTTGTGCATGTGCAGAGGAAGAAAAAACAAAAAGGAAAGCTATCTGCATATCGACCGCCCCGGTTCAATAAGCAAAATAAAGGTTATATTTTAGTTTCCCCAAAATTCCCAAAAAAAAATTCGATTCACCATCACATCAATCTTTAGATGCATGCATGGAACATTAAATGTAGGTAAAAAAAATAACTAATTATACTTTTAGTATGTACATGTCGAGATAGATCTTTTGAGTTTAGTTAGTGCATGTTTAGACAAAGTTTGTCAAATAACAACGAAAGTGTTATATGATTTTTCCTAAAAAATTTCCCGAACTAAACACATCTATAGTTTGTTAAGATTGCCTCCTCCTAGGCTGCTGCTCGAATTATTATTATATATTTTGTGAACGGCCGGAATGCCTCGTACCAGTGAAGAGACCGGCACAGCCAAGGCTTTGTACACAGTGCAAGAAAAAGCAAGGGGAGAGTTGGGTCAGGCATCCTTCTCTCCTCTTTGGAGACTTGCCGAAAAAAGGAACCCAGCTGCATGACCAGCAAACAGGCGCAGCTTCAGCGCCACGGATCTCTCATCTCTCCCGGTTGCCGGTTCATAGCTTCATATCCCTTCCCTACTAATCATGCAACACGGACTCACGCCTGGTCACGGAACACAACAGAGCACCCTCTGATATCCTCCTCGTCCTGGTCTGGTCGCTGTCCTCACTGGCTCCGGCGCGCGGCTATCCCTTGGCATGTAAGGATACGTCTGGAGCCCTGCAAAAAATTGTGATCCGCAACAGGGCCACTTGGTGTCGCCTCTGACCTTTTGCTCCGGGGGCAGCTGGAATTCAACCACTCCTGATTTGAACACATCATCTGGGGAGGCGTGGTAGGTGGTGAAGCATATGCCCAGCCAAGGCCCGGTGAAAATAGCATGCATGTTTGTGTTGTGTTGTGTGTGTGGTTAGCTCAACCCTCGGTAATTGGAAAGTGAAGTGTAGCTAGAATTTCTTACTAGACACATGTGCCTTTTTTTCCCTTGAGTAAATCGCACTTAATTCATATCCATTAATTTAGCGTAAATCGATCAGGTTCCGGCCATTTCTTCATCCTTTTCTTTTTAAAAACAAAACTTGGCCGAATCAATTAATTTTTAACTATATATTGTCCGTTCAAGTCAATAAGACATCAATGCAGTGGTGAAACAGCTTTGCTGCCGTACAAAATATTTGATATTTCTATTTCAAATATATATGGGTGCAGTTACATTCAGCGTGTTAACTAAGTCACGAAAAAAAGGCTAATGTAAGAGGGTGGTCAATAATGTGACATATAAACAGACGAGTGGTTGACTTTAGCTACACTCCGAAGCTACTACCCACGTACTATAGCAACTAGTAGCCGTGTTGCGCACGGGCCCCGCCGGCAGTGCTGCCTTGAGGCGACCTCGTGTTCAATATAACCAACCAATGCACCAAATAAAGCGTACTACGTACTACAGTACTAAACTCAGCACAAACATTTGAACGAACTACGGGCATGCATAGCCAAAAAGTTCCAGAAGCGTACAGGCGAATCATCTCGTGCCTGCTGCCCTAGCTTGCAACAATCTACTATATATATACAGGAACATCTCTAGGGCTTCTTCACTACCACCTCGATCATCAAACGCAGTGATCCATCCAACATTTAGCCAAGGATCATCGGAGGCTCGGGCTCAAGTGCTTGGTTCTTAGCTTTGCTAGCTCTTCTTCATCGTAGGAACAGCAACAATGGCTACCTCCTACCTTCTCCCTTGCTATGCCCTCGTCACTGTGCTCGTGCTCTTCTTCTCCGTCGACGTTGCGGAGGGGGCCATCAGGGAGTACCAGTTCGATGTAAGCAGCATGCATGTCTGCATGCATATGTGTGTGCAACAAAGCAGCATATATACTTGTGCATCACTGCATCCGCTCCTCCATCAACCACTAGCTCATTATTAGCAGTGTTAATTAGTTCCATGCACGTACAGTTGCATGCAATCTTATTAGCAATAATGCGTCTAATTAATGTTGCGATAATATAATGCCGCAGGTGCAAATGACGAATGTGACGCGGCTGTGCAGCAGCAAGAGCATAGTGACGGTGAACGGTCAGTTCCCGGGGCCGACGGTGTTCGCGAGGGAGGGCGACTTCGTCGTCATCCGCGTCGTCAACCACGTCCCCTACAACATGAGCATCCACTGGTACTCCCTCCATACACATATTAGTTGACGTTTTAGAAAAAAATATTAGAGTTAAATATTGAAAATATAAATCATCAATAACTATTAAGTTTCTAAGTTTACAAATATAAAAATTATATAAATAGATTTGTCTTGAAGAATACTTTCATAAAAGTATACATATATCACTTTTTTTATAAATATTTTTATAAAAATAAGAGGTCAAAGTTGTGTTTTGAAGACCGTGTCGCTGTCCTAAACGTCAACTAATATGAGTACGAAGGGAGTAATAAATAACGTGTACTATGCATGCATGCATGCACCATGGATGTCATCGTGCAGCCCGCAGCTAGCACGAAACGAATGAATGTACTCACGCAGCTGATCACACCGGCCGGCCGGCGTGCGACTGATCACCTGCAGGCACGGCATCCGGCAGCTGCGGAGCGGGTGGGCGGACGGGCCGGCGTACATCACGCAGTGCCCGATCCAGAGCGGGCAGAGCTACGTGTACAAGTTCACCATCACGGGGCAGCGCGGCACGCTGTGGTGGCACGCGCACATCTCCTGGCTGCGCGCCACCGTCTACGGGCCCATCGTCATCCTGCCCAAGCCCGGCGTCCCTTACCCGTTCCCGGCGCCGCACAAGGAGGTCCCCGTCGTCTTCGGTGAGTGGTGGACGGCGGACACGGAGGCGGTGATCAGCCAGGCGCTCCAGACCGGCGGAGGCCCCAACGTCTCCGACGCCTTCACCATCAACGGCCTGCCAGGGCCGCTCTACAACTGCTCTGCAAAAGGTTAGTATAGTATATATATATATATATATATATATATATATATATATATATATATATATATATATATATATATGTATATTACAGTTTTTAGTGAGCTAATTAACGGCTTTGGATTGTTTTTATTATGACGACGATGACGTTGATGATGCAGACACGTTCAAGCTGAAGGTGAAGCCCGGCAAGACGTACATGCTCCGCATCATCAACGCTGCGCTCAACGACGAGCTCTTCTTCTCCATCGCCGGCCACCCGCTCACGGTCGTCGACGTGGACGCGGTCTACATCAAGCCCATCACCGTGGAGACCATCCTCATCACCCCGGGGCAGACCACCAACGTGCTCCTCACCACCAAGCCGTCCTACCCGGGCGCCACCTACTACTACATGCTGGCCGCGCCCTACTCCACCGCCAGGCCGGGCACCTTTGACAACACCACCGTCGCCGGCATCCTCGAGTACGAGGACCCCGCGTCGGCGTCGCCTCCCCCGCGCGCGGTCTTCAACAAGAACCTCCCGGCGGCGCTGAAGCCGGCGCTGCCGCAGATCAACGACACCAGCTTCGTCGCCAACTACACGGCCAGGCTCCGCAGCCTGGCCACCGCGGAGTACCCGGCGGCCGTGCCGCGGGAGGTGGACCGGCGGTTCCTCTTCACGGTGGGGCTGGGCACGCACCCGTGCGCCGTGAACGGGACGTGCCAGGGCCCCACCAACAGCAGCCGGTTCGCGGCGTCCGTGAACAACGTCTCCTTCGTGCTCCCGACGACGGCGCTGCTGCAGTCGCACTACTTCACCGGCCTCTCCAGCGGCGTCTACTCGTCGGACTTCCCCGCCGCGCCGCTGGTCCCGTTCAACTACACGGGGACGCCGCCCAACAACACCAACGTGGCCAACGGCACCAAGCTGGTGGTGCTGCCGTACGGCGCCAGCGTGGAGCTGGTGATGCAGGGCACCAGCATCCTCGGCGCCGAGAGCCACCCGCTGCACCTGCACGGCTTCAACTTCTTCGTCGTCGGCCAGGGGTTCGGCAACTTCGACCCCGCCAAGGACCCGGCCAGGTACAACCTCGTCGACCCCGTCGAGCGGAACACCGTCGGCGTGCCGGCGGCCGGATGGGTGGCCATCCGCTTCCGCGCAGACAATCCAGGTGAGAGTGAGACGACTTTGTTAAGATCGTCATGCATATAGTGACATACTAGCTGCAAGAGGTCGATCAGCAACAATGACCTGATCGATCTGAGCAATTAAGCGCGCCGGGGGGGGGAAAGGTTACTTTGGTTAGGGATAACCCAACCCAAGCTTCGTGGAGAATTCATTAAATCCTGACGTCGTCTCGATACCGATCTGTTGTTGCACGTGTGCAGGGGTGTGGTTCATGCACTGCCACCTGGAGGTTCACGTCAGCTGGGGCCTGAAGATGGCATGGCTGGTGCTGGACGGAGACCGCCCCGACGAGAAGCTGCTGCCTCCGCCGTCCGATCTCCCCAGATGCTAGACGACACGAGGAACTGCTGGCCTGGTCCTGGTCGTCGCCATCAACGGCCGTGGTTGATTGACCCCGACCATTTTGGAACAGGGATTGCGTGCTCTCTAATTTGCATAGGTTATCTTATCACCTTTTGCTTGTGCTCGGGTTGGTGTTATGCGATGCTTTCGTAATTTAGCGGTGTGCTTTTCCTGGTTGAGTCATCGTCATGGTTAGCTGTGTGTGAGAGAGCCACGGGCACGCAGGAAGGTTCATACAACTTACTCAGTATAAGGAAGGCAAACGCCATTTACTTTTTTGGATTGCTACCATCTTTTGTAAATCAGATTCTTGTCGGGGGAGCTGGATAGTGTACGTATCCAGGCGTGCCTCTCAAATAATACGGAGTATGTACTAGTATTTGTACCAGCATTAATTGGAATTTATTGACGGAAAATTGTTATCATCGTTCAAATGTCATCACGCTAGTGTGTTTGCCAACCCCACTCCGATCCGCATTTCGAATCGTCCTGTGTGTTGCATGTCCTGTCAAAATTGTTAGACGTTATGTCCTATCTATTGTCGCACTCATCCAATTTGCTACTTTCTCCATGTGTTTGAGTAAAAAAACTAAACCTAATGAATACTCAGATATATATGCATTGAACAATAAGCCCAGGGGTTCACGTATTGTTTACTCCCTTTTTAAATAAGTACGTTCATTATTTCTAGCTTTGTTCTAAGGAAGTGACTGGCACACGGAAACGTTTCTGATTCTGGCCTTGAAACAAAGAATCGGTGCCAAACAGCTGAACCGCAAAAATGGTTCCAACTAGAATTGGTTTGAAACGATTCTCATTTTTGCACTGCGTCAACAAATCAGTAATAGGCTAGTTTCGCATATGAGTCACCTCTGTTTCTCTGTCTCAGTCACCTATTAGGTGCTAGCAATTGTCTCATGAAGTGATTATGATTCATCATACGAAACGTTCCTTGAACTGAATCTAGATCCCTATCAAACGCATCTTAAGTTGTTTTATTTTAACATTTACAAAGAAAATACCAACATTTATAACATTAAACAGGTGTACTACGAAAGTATGCTATTTTTTAAAGAGTAAAGTCCAATTTATTAACATGCGAACTAGTCGCTAAATTTGAAAACTCCCCTCCGACTTCAATACCAGACAAGATCACATGGTACATACCTTAGCTATTAAAATTGGATAACATGCCTCCCTTGACCATTTCAAAGTGGTTGCTTAAGTGGTTTGTTAACAATTGACATTGGTTACTTAAGTGGTTTGTTGACATGGTGATGAGCCCACATACGAGGGGGTCTATTTTCTCCTATATTAAGAGATCGTAAATTTTTTATATGAAGTCGAATGAAGACAAACTCTATATCAAAATTATAGAGATCAATACAATTTATAACTTTGTAGGTGATAACCTTTTAATCTTATGCTCAAATATTCATCTTTTATTAGATTTTGAATTCAAGTTTTTGAATTTTCAAAATGACCTAGGATGTTGACATTGTCTATACCAAACTTCTAGCCTTCAATAAGACCTATAACTTTGTTGTTCACTTTCTTATGAGAGATCATTTGGAGGCCTAAATATGCATTTTAAGTTCTCATGTTTTTTCATAAATTTTCAAACGACCTTGGATGTTGACATGGTCAATGCCAAAGTTGCAGCTATAAATGTGATATACAACTTCATAGATGACAAAAAAAATTACCTAAGATTATTTAGAGGCTTAAATGTTCATTTTAACTTTTTGGAATCTATTTTTAAAATTTTTGCAATGACCTTGGACATTGACATGGTCTATACCAAAGCCATTAATCTCAATACAATTTATAGCTTTGTGGTTGAACTTTTTAAGGCCTGCATATTTATTTTAAGTTCTCTCACTATGAATTCAAAAGAAAATTGCATTGTTCAAATGACCTTGGATGGAGACATGTTTTATACCAAAAATTATAGTGCTTGAAGATGCATGTCTAAGGGTCTGTTTGATATCTTTTAGAAGCTCAAATGTTCATTAAAAGATGTGTGTCTAAGGGTCTACTTGCACAACTCCTCCATTGAACAACTTTACAAAATATTAAAGCTTCTGGAGCACCCTTTAGGTTCTCCACAAAACACCCCTAAAGTTGGCTCTTGACTCCACATTTTATTTCTAGAACAAAGTTTATAGAGTTGTCTCTATTTGTCTAGCAAAGTTGGGAACAAAACTGAAAAAAGTAGAATGGAGCAGTTCTAAATAGGGACTAAAAACTAAAGATATATAAAGCCAATGTGTCACGTCACCAAAAAAAAGTAAACAACAGTGTATCTAGAATTTCAATCATGGAACACAGACCACTATGAACTATTTTAGACAGGATCATTTGTCCAGTTCAAAAGTTAAGGGCTAAAATGTTCAATATTCAAGATTAAAGATGTTTTTTTAATTCAGCGATAAATTCAAAGAGTAAATGGAACTTTACTTATTTTCTAACTTACTTGGTATTATAAATATTAATATTTTTTAATAGACTTGATCAAACATAAAATAGTCTGATTCAATTAAGATAAAGTCCATTAAAGATGCATTGGACTAAGATTGTGATAATTCCCTATTTTGTTTATCCCTCTCTTGCAATTGTTTTGGTGCTTTTCTTCTATTCTTTGTGTGCCTGGGATGTGGGGCGTCCTGTTGGGTGTCCTGCTTTTCTTCTTCCATGTGAAACTTGTTGTTTATGTGAGTACAATATATGCATGTGATCTGTTTACCGTTCTTTCGTACTCTCTTATCTTTATCACACGATAGGTCAGCAAATTACGTAAGTGGACGCTCCGAAGTAAAGGCCAAACACTTCGACCTAAAGAGAATGAGCAATGAAATGAGAAGATAAGCTACCCCGCATAGAAAGAAACATCAAAGGTTTTGGGCATGTAGCTTCTGCTTCCCCCTCGTCGAGTGGTGCTTGTTTGGGAGGGGGTGCCGCCTAAAATGGGGCTTGAAAGCTCTCGCCTTTCTAATAAGCCAACTATTGATTATTGTTGGTCATGACTACTAAAAAAAGTGAAAATGAATATTTCTATTTCACATGGACGAGTGTGCATCTTTATGTTGGGTGTTCTTCTATCATAGTGCGACCCAATGGCTTATGTGTGACCAGTGGCCCACACCTATTCTATTTGTTCATGATAGGCGGCGTGAACTCTAATTTGATTCGGGTATACAATCCCACCGCTGAGTTGCTCAGTTGACTTCTTAACCTTCATAGGAAGATGGCTTATTCCTCAATTGCATAGAGTAAGGAACCTTGGTTGAATTGATGTGAATGGGTGTAAGCCTTGCATCTAGGAAACACCTAGTGTTGACCACACTAAGAGACATAAAAGCACATGTAATGCCAGTTGGCAAAGTGGAGTTAAGCATCCCTGGTGGTACACAAAGAGAGGTCGTGATGATATTATATATGTTTGTACCGCTCCTCTTGGAGTAGATCTCGCATCCAACCAATCCTTTTTTGATCATGAAACTGAAGAATTCCCACTACCGCACGCTCTTCCGAAAAATATGTGGTTGTTTTATTTCATACCACGGATATGCTATCATAGTCATACTTAAACTGCAACTATATGTTTATGAGACCACACATGCCCACTTTTATTTGGTGAGAAACAAGAAGATAATAAATATATCACAGATAGAGACATCATTGAGGCACATGATTTTTTTTTTAGAAAAAATATCATGAATTTTTTAGGGTGAACAGCAGGTGCTCTGCCTTTTCGTTAAAGAAGGTGAGCGAAACATGTACAGAGTTATCCTGCTAAGTGTCCAGTAAGATAAATGAAGAAAATAACAGTTGTAGATAAATGAAGAAGAAAAGAACTTTGTAGCCTGCTAAGTGTCCAACATCTCCCTCGCTTCCTTGAATCACTTCCTGCCAAAGCAGGGCCACTGGTTGTGTTTCTGTCATTGCCTTACTATCGTATAGTCCGTGGTATCTTTCCCAAATGTTCAATGTTGTGTAGGTGACGATCTAATTTCCGTGTTCCGGATCAAGTGACATTGTTCCATCCACTCGATCCAACCACCATAATTTTGTTGTAAAAAAAAACACCACAATTGCAGATTATTGACCGGTTGTCGTGGATGAATGTTTGACTCTGTTGTGCTATGAGTTGCCATACTTTTTTTTGGAGTAATAGCAATTCGCCACCATGCATGTGTGTCATCGATTCCTTCCTTGTTCTGTACAATTGGCAAACCGATGTACATGTATTACCAATGAAAATTCATTATGATTTTTGAAAAAAAAGGACAAACTTGCATCGAAGGGATGCCTCAGGGACTCGGGAGTAGGGCCGGGAGAGTTGCAAGATCCAATTCCGTGCATGTCTTTTTTACATGTTACTGTTCGTGTTGGCTCCTTCGTTCTTTTTCAGTCAATAAAGTATGTGATGAAGAAACGTTGCATCGCTCAATCGTGTTGGGTCAAGCATCCTTCTCTCCATTGGGAATTGTACAAGGAAAGAAGACACGCTAAGACACCAACCATGCAGGTAGCACCACCACCTACTGGATCGATAGGTGTCTTGCTATCCATGGCAAGGGATCCATGCATCCATTTTTAAACACACACCCCCTACAAGGCTAGAACACTCGTAGTAGATTCACTGAACTCTAGGTGAAAAACCTGCGTCGACAGCCGATCGATTTCTGAGCTTGCAGAAATGGGAACGTAGTAGGAAGCTACTTACCATGTTGGTGACAGCGACGAGCATGTTTATTTTTCAGTTGAATTAATATTCAACAAGTGGGAAAAAAAAGCCCCCTTCCAAGATATTATTTGTGGCCCCCGTGAATCATATGCATTGTTTGTGTGTGATGTTTTGATTAAGCCGCACAACCTAACTAGGAAGTAACATTCGCGGACAGTAATCTAGAAGACCTGCTTTTTTTCTTGGTGCGAAAATGTAGATGGCACTGTCAAAATACAGGTGAACATGTTATTTTTCAACATCGAGGCCTGTGTGCAATCAATTTTGCTTTATTAAGTGTGAAGGATGCATGGTATGTGATATTTGCTTCAAAAAAATGATTTCGTCCAATCGCTTGTAGAGCATATATTATCTGTAGATTTTGACACTTGACCTCACTGATTTTGTTCAGGTTCTAAACCAGCAAGTACACACGCGTTAGGACCAATGAACCATTATGCATCAGCACATTCAATTGTCGATCAATCAATATGTGAAATATATCAAGTACGTGTAGAACAAGATCTTCCGAGGAACATGTATGCAGAGCAAGCAAGCTCTTTCAATTTCGGGGAAAATTGCTTGATGACAAGATATTTCACTGACGGTTTGAGAATTCATAGTACAGTATCATCATCATATAGGTAATTTCCTTCAACGCCAGTATCGGTTTTGGGCAAACTTTTTGCACCAGAAAGAGGTGCCCGACGGCATGCAAAACCACCAAGATTAAAACTAGCAGCAGCGATCCAGTAGTGGCTCCGGCCAGTGCATGCATGGTCAAAAGGGTTGGATCGTTGCCGCATACTTTGGCCACACTCTAAAGCTAGAGCCCTCCAGCAGTCCAGCTAGCTCGAGCAGCTCGCCTGCCTGCCCTTGATCGTTCATCTACCGGGATCACCAAACTTTATAGTTCTGCCCAAGCTGCGTTTTTCTGTCGACAGTGTAGAAAGCCTAAGAAAATGGCGGTGGTAGGTTGACATGCTACTAGTAAATGCTTGCCGAGTTGCCATGCCCTATATATGAAGAGGGGCCTCTAGGGGCTGTCCCAACATACACACACACACACTCATTATTCTTGCTTCCTCCATCTCTTCTCGATCGCCTGGCCGGCCGTCTTGGTTCGCCTCTAGAGCTCATCAAGAGCAACTCCACACATAATAGCTGCTCGTGTAGCCGGCCTAGAGGTTACACGGACCATCGGCATGGCCATGGCAATCTCCTCTGCTCTTCCATGCTCCCTCCTCATGGCGGCCCTGATGCTCCTCGCCTCCGCCGTCGAAGTGCAAGGCATCACGCGGTACTACGACTTCAATGTACGTCGTCGTTCTCGAGTGAAAAACATGTCCTGCTGCATAAAGTGCATGGACGCATATGCATGCCTATGTATATATATGTTGATTCCGCCTCTTGTTCTTGTATAATACACATATGATGCGTGCTTGGCATGGCATTGGCATATGTATGTGTGCGCAGGTGACAATGGCGAACGTGACACGGCTGTGCGCCAGCAAGAGCATCATCACGGTGAACGGGCAGTTCCCCGGCCCCAAGATCGTGGCGAGGGAAGGCGACCGGCTCGTGATCCGCGTGACCAACCACGCCCAGCACAACATCTCGCTGCACTGGTAAGTGATCCGGCCTCCTACTCGATCGTACCGGCGTCGCGCGCCCATGCCCATGGATCGCAAGTCAAAAAAGTGCGCGTTTTGGTGCACCCAGACCCAGCCACCCACTTTTTAATTAGCACCACATCACGCACACATCAATATACACACACCAGCAGCTAGCATAGCAGGAGAGTTCGTTAATTCTGTGCTTAGATTAGAAGCATCTTTCCGTTTACATATACCATATATTGTTATAGGACTAGTATACATATAATAATCCGCCTCTGATCGAACGAGACGAACACGTACGCGCGCTCGCTGCATGATATGCATGGTGCAGGCACGGCATCCGGCAGCTGCGCACGGGGTGGGCGGACGGGCCGGCGTACATCACGCAGTGCCCGATCCAGACGGGGCAGAGCTACGTGTACAACTACACCGTGGTCGGGCAGCGCGGCACGCTGTGGTGGCACGCGCACATCTCCTGGCTGCGCGCCACCGTCTACGGGGCCCTTGTCGTCCTGCCCAAG
Organism: Coix lacryma-jobi var. lacryma-jobi; assembly: GCA_009763385.1. Taxonomy (NCBI): domain Eukaryota; kingdom Viridiplantae; phylum Streptophyta; class Magnoliopsida; order Poales; family Poaceae; genus Coix; species Coix lacryma-jobi. The sequence goes on from CM019827.1 coordinate 15,787,885, forward strand.
CTCGGCGTCGCCTACCCGTTCCCGGCGCCCTACAAGGAGGTCCCCGTCATCTTCGGTGAGTGTCTCGCAGGTTGCAGCCCCGGCCCGGCCGGCGCCGGCGGCCGACGTGAACGGCCGAGCGCCGGGAGAAAACGACCCCGCGTGCGTTGCTAAGCTAGCTGTTGCATGCTGGCCTGATGTAGTAATCCATCATCCTGTGCTGATTGATGATTTCGAAATTGGATTCGTTTTGGGGTTTTGCATGGTAGGTGAGTGGTGGCTGGCGGACACGGAGGTGGTGATCAAGCAGGCGCTGCAGCTCGGCGCTGGTCCGAATGTCTCTGACGCCCACACCATCAACGGCCTACCAGGACCGCTCTACAACTGCTCTGCCAAAGGTACATTCTTTCTTTTGATTTTTTTTGATTTGATTCGCAAACACATTAGTCGAAGAAGTCATGTTTATGCCGCTTCGACCATGCAGTATCTCTCCTCCTGAGCTTCGCTAGCTGAGCCGTTTTTCTTCTAATGAAAAAATAGTGTTGCGCAGGGCTTTATTATTTATCAGCTTAAAATAACACAGAAAACCAGAAGCTGAAACCCTTTTAAAATTAAAGATCCCTAACAGAGTGGTCCCAAACGCACGCGTGCTCCTACACTCATATGAGATCGAGCTAGTGTTGCTGTGTTTTGAAGGATGTGGAACGTTACTTGTTTGTTATCTAAAAAATTCTCCAAACCAAACAAAAAGAAACGACAGAACGAGGGGGTTACTACCGCTCGACGGCTCGAGTTTTCTAGTCTTGTCCTAACAGAAAGCCAAAAAGGTGACGTTCACAGGCGCTCTGTTTTCCCATTTTCGAAGCATGCCTAAGTTTTCAAACGCAAACCATAAATAAAAAGAGGCCTCGTTTTCACGAAGGTGGGTTGTTCAAATCACCAAAGGTGAGAGAAGAAGATTCCGAGTTCCTTTCTGGAAACGGGATCTTTCAACACTGGCCGTAGTGGCCGTGGCCGTGGCCGTAGCGCCGCTGTGTGGGAATGTTCGCACGACGTCGCTGTCATGGGATCCAATCCAACTCGTACTTGACCTAACACATCCAACAATGGACTCAAGCAAGCAACCTAAGCTAGCTTTGCCGGCGTGTGGGTCTCGCGGGGCCGGTGCTATTACGTAAACAAGATCTCAGTTACGCCTCCCAGCTAGCAGATAGGTGTGCTTTCCCATTCCGTCGTCCGTCACGTCGCGATCGCCGTCGTCGTCGATGTCTGTCTATTCCAAAAAAAAAAAAAAAAAATGTTCCACTCGATCACTCACCGTACCAGCGCTCACCGTACGTGTGGCCTGCTGTGCATGCACGCGTGAATGAACACGCCCGCGCGCAGACACGTTCAAGCTGAAGGTGAAGCCAGGGAAGACGTACATGCTCCGCCTCATCAACGCGGCGCTCAACGACGAGCTCTTCTTCGCCATCGCCAACCACTCGCTCACCGTCGTCGAGGTCGACGCCGTCTACGTGAAGCCCTTCACGGTGGACACCCTGCTCATCGCCCCGGGCCAGACCACCAACGTGCTCCTCGCCGCCAAGCCCTTGTACCCGGGCGCCAACTACTACATGTCCGCCAGGACCTACTCCACCGGCAGGCCGGCCACCTTCGACAACACCACGGTCGCCGGCATCCTCGAGTACGAGTACCCCGACGCGCCCTCCTCCTCGTTCGACAGGTCCCTGCCGCTCTACAGGCCGGCGCTGCCGCAGCTCAACGACACCAGCTTCGTCGGCAACTTCACGGCCAAGCTCCGCAGCCTCGCGACGCCGGAGTTCCCGGCGGCCGTGCCGCGGACGGTGGACAAGCGCTTCTTCTTCGCGGTGGGGCTGGGCACGCACCCGTGCCCCGCCAACACCACGTGCCAGGGCCCCACCAACACGACGCAGTTCGCGGCGTCCGTCAACAACGTCTCCTTCGTGCTCCCGACCAGGGCGCTGCTGCACTCGCACTTCACCGGCCTCTCCAGCGGCGTCTACTCGTCGGACTTCCCCGTCGCGCCGCTGGCGCCCTTCAACTACACGGGGACGCCGCCCAACAACACCAACGTGGCCAACGGGACCAAGCTCATGGTCGTCCCCTACGGCGCCAGCGTGGAGCTGGTGATGCAGGGCACCAGCATCCTCGGCATCGAGAGCCACCCGCTGCACCTGCATGGCTTCAACTTCTTCGTCGTCGGCCAGGGATACGGCAACTACGACCCCGTCAACGACCCGGCCAAGTTCAACCTCGTCGACCCCGTCGAGCGCAACACCGTCGGCGTGCCGGCCGGCGGCTGGGTGGCCATCCGCTTCCTCGCCGACAACCCCGGTATATATATAAGAAGATATTCTGATCGATTTTAACGCGCGCTGCATGGTTTTCTTACATACACATGTGATGGAATGTGCAGGGGTGTGGTTCATGCATTGCCATTTGGAGGTGCACACGACATGGGGCCTCAGGATGGCATGGTTGGTGCTCGACGGCAGCCTCCCGCACCAGAAGCTGCTCCCGCCGCCGTCCGATCTTCCTAAATGCTGATTAGAATCCCTCTCTCTCTCTCTCCTGCCGCTTGCTTCAAAGGGAATTGTGAATTAGACTTGATCGCAAATGTTGATTTTTTTTTTCTGCTTACTTTTTCCATTGCCAATTGCAATTCTTTCAACTTCCATTTAAACTAGTCCGCTCCTAGCTGACATGGACTTTTTGTAATCTTTTTTTCCATTTGTTTGCCACCCTGTAATGACACAATGTTTTTGGTACACTCTTTTGAGAATAAAGAATGGCGTGACTTGCACAAGATCCATGGAATTTCATCATATCAGTGTGTCTGCATTGTTCCAGCTAGCTGGTTATTTATTTCGAGGTAGCTTCTCTAGGATAGAAGAGAAAAGTGTTATTTAAGTAAGAAAAAACACTCATCACGGGCCACTTTCTGTATTATTGTTATCAAACTCTTGAAAGGTGCGAATGACCTTTCAAGGATATATATAACACAGAAAACCAACAGTGATGCCTGTTAATCTATTGTGAATATCAACAAATAAATAAATTTGAAGTTGATATAGTGATTTGTAAACACTGCAAGAAGTATGCAACCAATGAATTTGTAAAGGGCATACTAACACTAGTAGAGAAAGGGCCTTTAGCCCCGGTTGAAATGGGCCTTTAGCCCCGGGTATGTCAACCGGGCTAAGAATCCGGGACTAAAGGTCCCGGCCTTTAGTCCCGGTTGCTTTCAACCGGGGCTAAAGGTCCAGAGAGGAAAAAATAAATGTGTGTTGTGTGAGATTCGAACTCAGCACATCTCGCCTCAGGCACGTCTACCAACTGAGCTACGCAACCCACGTGATGTAGTTCTAGACGTTTTCCTTTTGAATCCACTCGGGAAGGACTTTTAGCCCCGGTTGGTAACACCAACCGGGGCTAAAAGGACCTTTAGCCCCGGTTGGTACCACCAACCGGGGCTAAAGGGTGACCCTTTAGCCCCGGTTGGTATTACCAACCGGGACTAAAGGTCCAGGACCTTTAGTTCCGGTTGATAATACCAACCGGGGCTAAAGATTCACCTTTAGCCCCGGTTGGTAATACCAACCGGGACTAAAAGTCTTTAGTCCCGGACGCAAATTTTTTCCGGGACTAAAGCTCGGTTGGTGGATCGTCCAAAGGCCTGTTCTCTAGTAGTGTAATTAACACGCTTAACCAATAGATGATGCATGCAACCAAAGCAACTCCTTGCAGAGGAAAACCAACAGTATGCTAATAATCCACCTCCCTTAGGCTAAGGCCTTGTTTAGTTTCCCCAACTTCCCCTAATTTTTTCTAGATTCCCCGTCATATCAATCTTTAGCTACATGCATGGAGCATTAAATGTAGGTAAAAAAATAACTAATTGTGCTTTTAGTATCTACATGTCGAGACGAATCTTTTGAGTCTATAGTTAGTCCATGTTGGGACAAAGTTTGTCAAATAACAACGAAGGTGCTACAGTGTGTTTCCCAAATATTTCTCGGAACTAAACAACACCTAATAAATATTAATTGTTCCCATCTTCATCCTTTCATAATGATGGCAGGCAAATCAACATCTATGCATATGAGACCAATGGCTCCAGAAAGAGAGTAATGAACCTAAACATCACAAATTTAACACTCATATCACCACAAGGATGGTATGTAGCACCATATAATTTAATGGCAAATTAAAGTAACAGTTTATGAACTCCCTGTAGGTACAATGAAGGGCATGTCTTTTTTATTTTAAGGACTGAATTTTTCGATGACTGGTAGTAGTTATCCTGAACTGGCAATTGTCAAGGGCGTCCTTGGACCCATGCAGGCTGTGCGACCAAACCGGACCAAAAAAGAATCACATGCCCCAAGATTTACTGAATATCCTAAGTATACATAATAATTTTGGGCTTTGTTTTAAGGGCAATGCTAAGGTACAAATTTTACCTACTAAGAGGTAATATCTCAAATAAATCTAAGCCGTTAATTTTTTAGATTTTTTGAATAATTTAATAAATTAAAAAAAATCTACAGAAACAAAAATACTTTGTATCCCCTCAATGATGGGAGAGGGAAAACTCCTTTGCATGCCAATTCCACTCATCACGGGATTACAGAAGAGTCTTCGACCCTGTTTGGCACGACTCCACTTCACCAGTGAAGCCATTTTTTTGCGTTTTGGCTTCATGAACAGCTCTACCTGTAGAGCTAGAGCTGTTTTAGTAAATCGTTTGGCAAAATAGCTCCACACGTAAAGCTCCTTAAAACATGCTCTCACAGAACGCCACGTATGATGACGTGAAGCCGGGTGAAGCCACTATTTTTGGCTTTATCCCACCTCAAAGCTCTGTGAGAGCACGATTTAAGGGGCTTCCTGCACGAAGCCGTTTTATTTTACCCCGTTTGGTACAAAATGGCTCCAAACGGCTCCTGAAGCCATTGGAGGAGCCCCGCCAAACGGGTTCCTTTGCATGCGCGCGGATTCCCCTAATTAAGAAAGTACATATCCGAGATTCCGAGTAAGCAATATTATCCCTATTCAATTTCACACATATCCAAATTACTAGATAGTGCTATCCAAAATATTCGTATGAACTAAATTAAAATATAATAATATTTTTTCAATCCTATGATTTTATATAATACTGTACAAGATATTATTTGGTGTCTAAATTTTAATGACCTCAGTGTCAAGTCAGAACCATTTTTTGTTGTTCTCTCATGTCTTTGAGCATTATATCTATTTATATTTATATTAAAAAGGTGGTTATTCGGTCAAGAAAAAGTATTGTAACTTTATACGTTGACCACACATACGCTAATCACATACACGTGCAAATCCTACCACACATACAAAATCCTTAAAATTATATGGTAATCAAAATATATCAAATGTAAAATAAAAAAAGATCTACTATATTAGTCTCACACGCATGCATCAGTCAAATCTAGAAAAAAAATTTATACCTAAATCTCTCTTTCTGAATCCTATTTTATAAAATAAAAAATTAAATAAATATACATTTCATCTATTACCTCCTAGGAGGTAATAAGTGATCGTGACCGTCCGATCAAAATAAATGAACGGCTCATAGTCTTTTAGAGGTACCACAGCAAATCTCTTGTTTTAATTAAAAAATTAACAAAATATATCTTATTTAGCCCAAAAATATGGCATGTTGGAGCACCCACTAGTCACCACGATTTTGACCTCTAGAGGGCGGAGAAAGTCTAGGGTGCCACAGATGATTTCAAATTTTTTTATTATGTAACCTATCGTATGATCGTTGTTATTGGTTCGACTTCGAGACCTAGATGCACAAGATTCAGACCGGAAACGGAGATTGCCTAGTAAATTCAATGCCCAACCCCTATTTTATTTGGTTGATCTTTTGTGCATTGTCTTTTCCATTAATTGATCTAGCGTAATTGTTTCAACTTACAAGTCATGTGTTCTTCACATCAGATTAGAAAATATGAATTGGGAAATCAAAAGTGTAAGAAAAAAGAAAGAATTAACAAAAAGCAATATATTGATATTTTATTATTTTTTGTTTTGGCACTAGATATTAGGTCTCCACTTAGTGTTTCGAACTGAGCCTCATATTTTTTCAGAATGTGCCGGACAATTGTATTCCCACTCCAAACATGATGCCAACAAAAGTTCAGTATTAATTGACAGGCAATAAAACCTACAAAAGAAGCATGTCAACAACCAATAAATAATAAGAATGATATAATCTTCACAGAGAGCCAGATTTCAATAAAGCAGATCAGTTTTTAGTCTAATCTGTCAAGACAGCTTGACAGCCTGATGGGGCAAAAAAAGTTCAGCTCTAGATATACATAATTTTCGTTATGCACATAGATATACACTTTGTCAAGATGCATAATAAAAGCAATATATTTAGAACCACCAAAACATCTTATAATTTTAAACAGGTACCGTATTTGTTTATCAAAGTGACTACAGCCAACTCGTTGTAAAGTTACTGAAATGTTTCTGAACTAGACTATTGTTTATTATTTCCTGATTTTATTATGAATCTTTCTTCTTTCATATGGAAAATTAATATAAAAAATTATGTAATTCATAACTATAATGCTTAGGCCCTGTTTGGTTGGGCTTTTGGCTTTGGCTTTTGGCCACAAAAGCCAAAAGCCTAACCAAAGGGGTGTTGCTGTAGGTGACTTTTACAGAAGCTGGAGCTTTTCCGTAGTACATTTTTTAAAGTTGTTCTGACCCTGCTTTTTTGCTTTTAACTTTCAGCTTTTCAAAATAGGTGAAATAAAAAAACGTTCTCATAATTATTTAAAAAACAAAACTAGAAGATATACTTTATACTTGTTTAACCAAACAACTTTTAGCTTTTCCACAGCTCACAGCCCACAACAGCTTTTCTACAGCTCACAGCCACAACAGCTTTTTCCCACAGCCACAGCTCAACCAAACAGGGCCTTAGTGATTGGAAGGCTATATGTTGCGCGATCATACCATTTGATCTTCAACATGAGAAGGATAATATGTTGAATTGATATGCTTATTAATAAGAAAATGAACTAATAAACTACTAGCTAGAATCTACTTAAACAGGTAGTAAAAAATTACTCTCTAAATCTTGAAATATAAGGGATCCAAGTTTTACCCTAAGTCAAACTATGTAAAGTTTGACCAAATTTATAGAGTAGAACATTAATATATACTACATCATTAGTGTAAATTATGAAAATATATTCCATAAACATATCCAATGATGCTAATTTGACTTAGGACAAACTTAAATCCTTTGTATTTCAGAGGGAGTATGTTATCGTGTGCTATAAGAGCATCTCCAGCAGCTCCCCAATATTTTATCCCCAATAGAGTGATATTGGTGATCACCAATACTGTTTTTTAGGCTATTGGGAAAGATGCTCCAACAGATCACCAATAATCTCCCCCAATACGTATAGGGTCCACCTGTCAGAAGAATGTGATAGTCATGCATGTGTGGAAGATGATGAATGTTAGTGGTGGACCCCAGTTATTGGGGGAGATGCAACTCCCCCTTTATATGAGGGGAGATGGAGCATATATTGGTGATCATCAATAAAAGGGGACCATATAGAGGAGTTGCTAAAGAAGTAAAATTGGCTCATCTCCCCCAATATAATAGATTTATGGGGATAAGAGATGAGAAAGGGGAGCTGCTGGAGATGCTCTAACGACCTTTCACTAATGGAAATGTTTGGTACTTTTAACCTAATAAAGAATGGCATGACTTGCACCAAATCAATAAAATTTCATGTGTCTTCTTTCACTACTAGAGAATAGGCCTTTGGACGATCTATCAACTGAGCTTTAGTCTCAGCAAAAAATTGTGTCCAGGACTAAAGACTTTTAGTCCCGGTTGGTAACACCAACCGGGGCTAAAGGTGAATCTTTAGTCCTGGTTGGTATTACCAACTCGAACTAAAGGTCTTGGACCTACCAACCGGGACTAAAGAGTGATCTTTGGTGTTAGCAACATCAACCGGGGCTAAAGGAAAACGTCTAAAACTATATCACGTAGGTTGTGTATCTCAATTGGTAGGTAAGTTATGTGTGAGGCGAGAGATGCTGAGTTCAAATCTCATAGATGCATATTTATATATTTATCATTTTTTCTCGTGGGAACCTTTAGCCCCGGTTGAAAAAACATTTAGTCCCGGATGGCCAGCCCCGTACGGTAGTGTTTGTTCCAAATTGCTTATTTTAGACGTGGTTTGTCAAAAAAAACAATGAGCAGAAAATGACTCGTAGGCTTTAGTATCAATTAAAACAAGTGTATATCTTGTCGTGTGATCAAGACTCTTCCCTATTGGAATGGGTCAGGAGTATAACATTTTCGATTTGTAATAATAATAACTAGTATATTAATACATTGTGAATGTCTTTGTTCATAGGGGCATATATGCTTACAGGTCGAACCAATAGATGCAGCCAAAGCAACCCCTCGCAGAAGAAAACCAGCGGTATATACCACACTAATAATCCACCTCCCTTCCAACAGGCTATCTATTATTGATATTGACGACCAAATTTTTTCACATAAGGGATAACAGGCTTAGCTAGATTCCAACCCTGCTTTCCAGTTTGGTGCCTTTGCCAAATCATGAAATGAACTTTACCATTACATAGGTCTTGTCAAAATGATCAAAATGCAAATCCTTTTGTAGAATTCACATGTGAGAAAACTGGCTAAGCCATCTTTCAAAATCAGCTAAGTCAAGTTTTGAGCTAATCCAAGTTAAAGTTGTAATTTGACATGATTTTGTATGGGCTTCGAGTTATAATCAAGGTAGGATCTCTCCGACGTAAAGTATAAAGAAGCATGGCCAATTGAGGGTACCTAATTATATTTATGAAGCAATTTATCTTTTTATCTTCTTTTACCCTGCTTTTTCAAATGTGGCGGTGTTCTTATATGTCTCCATGGCATTAGGACGTGCCCTAGCTAGCCTACCAAGCCTAGGCAAATTGGCGTGTGCTTGCCCTGACAAGGTCCTTTCCATGTGTGCATTAAGTGGATTGACCGACAAACTAAACTTTAAAAACCGTCAAAAGACATGTAACAAAATAGGCTGAGTAAAAACCGTCAAAAGACATGTTACAAAGACGTGCTTTCGCCACGCAAAATCTACAGTCGAGTAGATATTGACCCTTATCAAGCTTCGGGCAGACGAGTGGATCCATGCGGGCGCGTCAAAGCTAAGGAGTCTAATTCGTGAGTAATCCGCTATGTATAAATCTGCCACACGGGTTCTGGATCAACGTCAATTCTATGTAAACCCGTGTATTGCGCCCTAGGAGGTGCATCATGTAAACTTAAAACCTGTTTCTCGCTCTTAATATATTGATACGTAAGCCTTTTACGTATTAAAGAAAAAAAACAAAATAGGCTGAACCCGGTTTTCGCAGAGGCACAAGGGGCCCTTGGCAATTTGCACATAATGTGCTCGTGGGACGACGTCTTTTAGTGTCAATATACTTTTTGACAACTTTAGACGAATGGCCGAAATCGACTTAGAGCAGTATGTTGTCGTTTGAAGGATTACCTAAAGAACTAAATCAGGAGTATATGCGACAATTAAATGCAGGCAACTGAAAATCACTTTGTTCGGTTACATGAAAAAAAAACCCAACAAGGCCTCGTTTAGTTAAATGGAAATATATACTGGAATTTCTTAAGATCGTCTTTGCATTACGACCAGATCCTATCCTTTGCAGCACAGATCCAACCCGATCGGTTCGTTTCTGCAAATTCTTAACTTTTAAAATTAAATGACAAATGCATGGTACAATAATTGCGTTTTGTTCCTCAAAATGAGGCCACGTTCAGTTCGTGAAATATCCCCAAATATTTTGCGCAGTACCCGTTTTAGACGTATGCATGAAGCATTAAATGTAGGTAAAAAAATAACTAATTGTACTTTTAGTCTGCTCACGTCGAGACGAATCTTTTGAGTCTAGTTGGGTCATGTTTGGACAAAGTTTGTCAAATAACAACGAAAGTGCTACATTAACTTTTCGCCAAATATTTCGCGAACTGAACAAGGCCTGAATCGTTTAAATCATAGAAAAAATTAATGGGTTCGGATTCCAATGTCAGTATGCCCGTTTGGATGCTTGGAATTGAATTCATTTTAAGAATCATAATTTAGACACATATTAATTAAGCTAATATGATTATATCTGGATTATATTTGTATATTATTGTTGCTTATACGAGAGGAATACTCATGTGTTGCATTTCTATCGTAGCAGAGTGAGTTGAAGAGAATGTTATAAGTTGCAAAGTAGAAATATAATATGGTGATGTATGAAATCTATTTCCCTCTCTCACCCTATGAATTTGAGGTAGACATATACGTGAACATTGGAAAATGGTGGAATGTCAAATTTTAAGACAAATAGGCTAGTTTATTGAGTGAATTATAATTCCACCAAAATGAAGGGATCCAAACGGAAAGCTGAGTAGTTTCTTTCAAGAGGGTGTTTTCTTTTCTTTTCTTTGCCCTTTTTTTTTTGAGAAACTTCAGCACGTACAGTCAAGGTGTTCGTATGAAGGGCGGAAGGCCGTACGGAACTACGGATTGTTTATTTCAGCCCAATTGATGTTCGTCCAGTAATGCGTGAAGGCCCAACTATGAAGGGCCCAGTCATTAAAGTGGCCCAGGTCATCCAAAAGTTCTAGTCGTTGCTTCTCTTCGTGTGAAATTTTAGACGGAAAGGCTGCGACTGCGAGAGCATATCGCAAATTCGCAATTCGCAACTTTAGACAGTACTTAGTTCGTGCGGTCACTTAGCATAGCCAAGTTGGTAACCAAGTTGCCAAGTGTCACTTCTTTTTTCAGTTTTTGCCCCGAACATGAACAATTGGAAATATCAGTCGCTCCACACCTTTCACTTTCAATCAAGGACAGCTGGAATGCTGTCAAAAAAAAAAGACAGCTGGAGCGAGCAAGAACGATATGGCACATTCTTCCCCCCATTGACCTTTACTTTACCCAAGCCAGGTTTTTAGGTTTCCCTGGATGCCGACAGTGTCATTCACGTAGAAATGTAGAATATACTCACCTGTTACTTTGTTATAATAGTTTATATGCTCCCTGCTTGCTTCCTCATTCCCCTATGGGCAAAACTGAGCTTCGCAACTTGAGCGTAGCTTGAGAGCAGAGGGCACATCATGTTCGGCAATCAGGGGACTTCACGCGGCATGACCACTGCATGCTTTTTTTACCTATTTTAATTAAAATTTATTAACAATTTTATAAAAGTGGATTTTTCAAGAGCTAATAAGGGAGAATTGGTGGAAGGCCTTGAAAAAAAGTTGGTTTACATATCGGGTCTTTTTATTTTCAAATTTGGGTGGAAGGTCTGGAACAAAATTTTCTTAGGTGAAAGACATTCCGTCCATTGTCAGCACAAACGAAAGTGCTACAGTAGCAAAGTTAAAAAAAAAACAGCATCTAAACACCCCTCTAGTGACGCACATCCGATATGGTGTCCTAAAAAAATTTACCAAACAGATTCAAAGTTCACGACAACGAACCAGAGCATGGCCACATGCCCATGTACATATCACGAAATCTAGTGGAACCGTAGAAAACTCCGCCTGTCGCACAAGAATCTCCTGTTTGATTCGCTCGCTCGTGTCGGGGCAGCAGATGCACATGTGATCCCTCCCTCCGCAATCTTCAGGTTCACTGAACCTGAGTGCCTCTGCTGACCTGGTGTGAAGTGAACGGCATATTATTTGGTGCACCAGCACAGCGCCCGTGCGCTAGTACTACTACTGCACGTCGGTAGCCGCCGCTATTGTCCGGAGGCCTGAGCATCTGACTAGTCTACCCGGCTCGTTCCGGCCGGTGACGACGGCGACCTGCCTTGTCCCTAACCGTTATCGCCGAGCTGCCGTAACTTTCTGCCGCGGTTGCCGATAAGTGTGTTGTGTAGTACTACTTGTGTTGGACCCTTCTTGCTGTGTCGCTGCTGCAAGCCACATCAGATACCACATCAAATCAGAGAAGAAAGAAAAAGATTGCTGTACTGTGTACTGTGATTACGAGGTTTTAAATACTCGCGCTGCGCTAACTATCTCTGTTAGATTTTGGGGTTTTCTTCGCCGTTCTTTTCTCCGCTGTTCATGACGATTGACGAGACAGCACATAACAACGATGCATACGGCAGAGGTCAGGCTAGCGCTCCAGTTCGGCAAATGTGCTGGGCTTTTCACATGAAAGTGATGTCCCCACTGTGCTTGGGTGATCGATCGGCATCCGCGATGCCAAAACCTATCCTCCCATGCCATCTCCGTGTCGATCAGCTCAGAACGCCGCCTGCCGCCTGACGCTCCAACGACGGCCATGCATATCATCAGCATGATGTGAGTCGCGATTTGGACCTTTCTAGCTCAGATGTGTTGTCTTCTCTGGCAGTTTGCGCGACGTGTGTGTGATCTATGGTTCCAGATACAAACAATCATGCAGGCGGCCATCACTGCATTTCAGCTTCGAGAGAAGCAGATAACTGCAAGTCTGAAGACACCCATTATTGTGTTTGTTTCACCAATACTCCGTACAAGAAAGTTACAGAAGCAGTTAGCTAGCTCTGCTCACCTGCTCCGAGAAGGACTGGAAAGTTGTTCGGGCCACGATGGCATCACTTGCTTAACTCGGCACTGGCCAGCAGCTACAGCTCATGGAGGTGGTGCACCAAAGCTCGTAGAACCAAACAAGCCCAAAAACTTTTCTTGAAAAAAAAGCCCAGAAACTTTAACAGCACTGGTTAATGGGGAACAAATATAATACAAGATTCCATAAGACTGATCCATGCATGAAACAACCCTAGGTCTACAGCGTAACTAACATACCTAGCCTGCTCCATCAAAGAATGCATTAACTGTTCCTGTCCAAAACTAAACCATAACGACCATAACCTAACCTGCAGGTTGCAGGGACCTTGACCGCGTAACTATATAGTAGCCTAGTAGTAGTCCTTCGAATAGCATAGCCTATTGCAGTCCAGGAACAATCAGCCCAAGCATCCAAAAATAAGAACAGGTCTCCATTTGCAGTGCTCTGCAATCATATAAGCTCAAGGAGCTAGGAAGAAGACCTGTGATCTGGCTTCCATGTTGAGAGCGCCAGGATGATGCGTCCTTTCCACCCTTGCAGTAACCATCTGTTGTCTTCGTCGATGATGAAGTCCTTGTGGTAGCACCTAACCTTCTCCCGAGCACGCTTCATGATGTCCTGGTTGATTGGCAGCTGCTTGAACCCAGCTCTCTGATACCTCACCTGCCATTGCTTGTATGTCTCAGGCCTCTCCATCCTTTCCAGACCCTCACAAGAGATTACATTAATTGCCTCTCGACCGAACAAAGCTGACTCGATAAGCAACCTCTGCTCGTTGTCCCTTGGAATGTTTGTCTCCAGCATGTCAAAGATAGCAGAGTAGTGGTATAAGGCCTCCCGGAAGCGAGATACGAAGAATGGCGCGTTGTAAGAGCCGTTGATGATCCCATGAATGAACAAATGTGGGTTCATCTTCCTTATTGTGTTCAAGACCATGTTCCTTGGACTCTTAGCCACAACGCTCTCATCCATTAGTGTCTTGAATTTGAACATGCTGTTTACAATCAGCAGCTCATCCTTCTCAATGTGGAGATCCTCTATCTGAACCGCCTCAAACCTAGATGGAATGGCTTGGAACTCAAAAGGCACATTGAAGGTCTGAGCATAATCTTTTAGATACCTTCCAGTCTCCTCTATGCGCTCTGCTGGGCGAAAACCAGGGTGAGGTGTGTCAATTCCGGTGATCCGGAGTCTTGGAGGGCCACCAGGCCTGGTAGAGAGACGTTGAATGAGGCACGGCCACTGAAAACCATAGTATAGACCGTAGTCGACAATGTGAACTTTCTTTGCCTTCTCCACAGCATTCATAATGGTTTGATTGGCAAAGAAATGAGAGATCTTCTTGAACGGGCAAGCTGCCAAATAAAGCTGGTAGGCTTTCAGCACATCTGTGCAAGGAAACCTTGTCATTATAAGAGACTTGTAAATCTGACTTCCAGTACCAGCAAGCCTTGCCTCAAGGCCATTGGCGAAGCAGTGAGCCAAACGCTGGTCACCGTCACCATTGGGTGATGCATGCTGCCTGATCTGCTTCAGGAGCTCAGTCGCACCACGTCGATCATCGGTGGCCACAGACTGAGCACAGTGGACGAGCAGAGTCTCCAAGTCAACCACCTCCTTCTTGGGCTGTTTCTTGCCACGGCCCTTACCATGTCCGGACCCTTTTCCATGAACCCCATGCGAATTCTTCGCGACATCATGCTGCAGGGCTTCACGCAGTTCCTTGACGCCTTTTGAGCACGTCTCACCATTGCACAACAAGACCTTGTCCATCATCTCCCGCACAAGGTGATCAGTGTCAATAGCTGGTGCTGAATGTTTACTGCACCTCCCTTCCTCTGCATCCAAGTCATCACCATAGAAATGCTTCTTTCCTCTGTGAATTGCTGCATCAACATCAGCCTTTTCTGCCTTCACCTCTGCAAACCCCCCTTTGATGGTAGCCAACAAGCCTGTAACAGATGCTGGCTTCTCAAGATCAATCACAAGCTTACTCTCGTCAGGCAGAAACCTGCTTGCTTCTTCAAGCCCGCGGCAGAACTGCATAGCCTGCTGGCTCTGCACCGCAAAATCGGTGAAGCCAACATCCGGCATGACACCAGGCGAGCTCAGCAACGACTCAAAGCCGTCTGACGATAATGTAACACCGCTGCCGTTGGATGACGCGAATGACGACGACTGCGAGAGCAGAGCCTCCCGCAACGGGTTGCTCTGCAGCTGGTAGAATTCCGTCGACTCGTACGGCCACGCGCCGCCTGCTTCCACCGCGCTGCTCTCTGGGCTTAGATCCTGATACAGCTGCGGCGGCTGCAGGAACGCGGCCGATGGGAAGTCAAGCGCCGGCGTCAGCACGGCGCCGAGGGCATCAGACGCCGCCGTGGCGGTGGCGCAGGTGCAGGAGCCCGCGCTGTAGCAGGAGTTGCCGGCACTGCTGCCGCCGGGGCTCTCAGCCGCGCTGCCGCCGGAGCTCGAGGGCCGTTCGGCGAGGATCTCGAGGAAGGGCTTCTCGGCGGCGAGCAGCGCGGGGTGCTCCGGGTAGTGCTCGAACTTATCGTCGATGTCCTCGGCCATGAGCATGCGGTTGATGTAGCCCAGCACGATGTCCGAGAACGCCTCCGAATCGTCCGGCTGCCCCGCCGAGGGCGCCGCGGCGGACGCATCCCGCGGCGGCGACGCGCGGTTGGTGCGGGCGGGCGGGACCACAGTAGTAGGCGCGACATTCAGATAGCTGCCGCCGCCGCCGGCAGCCGAAGCAATCCCATCGGGCGACAGGAACAGCAGCGACTCGAGCTCCTCCGCCGTGAACCCATTTGCGGCGGCGGCGATTTGGGGGTAGATTGGCATGTGGCCGTCGCGCTTGGATCCCGGCAGCAGCGCGCACGGCTCGTGCAGGCCAGCGTCCATGACCATCGATGTGGACTCCGCGCCCCAAAACCACCAGCGCGGCGCATAAAAATGCACCCGTGCCCGCGACCTGGCGAATGCACAGAAGAAATACAGCGACAAGAATCAGAACCGGCGGTGGAGGCAAAGGAGACATGAGATATCCATGTCCACGAGTTGAAACGCGCTGACTAGCCCGACGGATCAGTGCGCGTACGGAGCGCACTCGTGGAGATGCGCGAGCTCGTCAAGGGGCGTACCTGCGTGCGACCGCGAGCGACCCGGACCGGGAGGGAGGCGAGAGAAAGAAGAGAGACCCGAGACGCGCGAGACGGGAGGATAAGAGGAAAGGCGCAGAGAGGTGAACCAGTGTTTTTTCGAGAGGCGCAGAGGTGGCCGGACCCGGGCTTTTTGTATCAACAATGGATGCGGGCAGGAATGTCGACACCCAGGCCCGCGCGCCCGGGGCCCGGGCCCGTGCGCCCCGTCCACGCTCTGCGGCGTGCGATCTCACGCGGGACGGCGCGGATAGGCCTCGGTGCACGGGGTCGGTTCACGGAGGGCGGTGCCCGTGCCGCGCAACGAAGGAAGTTTCCTGGAAGGAAGCGGGCTACTGGGCCGCAGCTATGATCTGGGGCGGGTGGACTGTGTCTGTGTGTGGCCCGACTGCGACTGGGTTAACAATCGTCGGAGGCCGGGCCAGGAACAGGAAGCAGCGTTGGTGTCGTCCGTCGTCGCCCGACTGTCTTTGGGGCACTTTGACTACCTTGACAGCCCAGCGACCTCAAAAACGATTTATGTTGCCATCGGGTTCGCGGGATTAGGGACTGGGTGATCCCACGTGTCGGCCGGCCCATTTGCGCGTGCATTTAGCATCTCCACGACTCTCCGCGCGGAAATTTCACGTTTCGCGCAGCCGTAACTGGATGGTGTCGCGATGGCATCATGTGCAGTGCAGATGGAAGATCTTGCCAGATTTTTTGTCACCCGTGTGATTGCCTGATTCGCGGCAGGGCGCATGTGGGGGCACCGGCGCATGGACCGGGTCTGCCCGCCGGCGTACGGGTCCAGCTACCTTGGTCGCCAAGCTCTTGGCTTCACGGCCACGTGGTGGTCCCGAGCTATCCACGCTGCCTCCACAGACGAGCCCGAGCCCCGAGGCAAGTAGTGTGTGGCAGGGTCGCAGCCGATCGACACGTCAGCGAGTGGGCGTGCGGTGCAGGGCCCTCGCCACGTCGTCCTACACTCATCACTTGCGCACGGCAGCGCAGCGGCAGCGGTGGACCGTCACCGTGACCGTGAGCGGCACACTGTTACTCTACTGGCGTGCGAGTACATCCAACTCGTCCAGCGTTCGCTCACAAGTCACAACTAGGCCTGGTTAGATACCACAAACATTCAATTTTTTTTTCACTCTCTCTCCATCACATCATCATCACATCAATGTTTAGACGCATACACAGAGCATTAAATGTTGGTAAAATAAATAACTAATTATACTTTTAGTATGTATACATGTCGAGACGAATCTTTTGAGTCTAGTTAAGCCATATTTGGACAAAGTTTGTCAAATAACAACGAAAGTGCTACAGTTGAGAAAAAAACTGTAGCGCGAATGCGAGCGCTGAGCGTGTAGCTTCAGAATTCTCAGCCCAAGTTAGTCTTTCCTTCGTAGCGCAGAGGGCGGGCGCTCATGCACGCGTAGAGAGGTCGGGACGTCCCTCGGGAGAGCTGTTGGCCACCGTAGCTCAGAGGGCGGGCGCTCATGCACGCGTCCGATGGTGACAACAACCCCGGCTCTGAGTTTTCGTCGGCGTCAGTCAGGCTGCTTGGAGACCGAATGGAGAACGTGCGCATAACCGGCGCATACAGGCACTGGACGTATAGCCTCCGGAGGTCTCAGCCCAAGCTTAGCCTTCCCTTCGTAGCGCAGAGGGCGGGCGCTCACGCACGCGTCCGGCGGTGGCAGTAGCCCCTGCTCTAAGACTCCTTCGGCATCAGCCAAGCTGTTTGGAGAAATTGGCGAGTCGTCCGGAGACGAGTTGGAGAGGTCGGCGAGCCGTCCGGAGACGGGTGGAGATGTCGGCGAGCCGTCCGGAGACGGGTTGGAGATGTCGGCGAACCGTCCGGAGACGGGTTGGAGCGGTCGGCGAACCGTCCGGAGACGGGTGGAGATGTCGGCGAGTCGTTTGGCAAAGACGGCAACGAGACTGGTTGATGATGCTGGTCGACGACGAGCGACGGCGGCGACGGGCTGGTCGACGACGGCGACGGGCGAAGGCGGCGACGAGGCTGGTCGATGACGAGCGACGGCGGCGACGGGCGAAGGCGACGACGAAGGCGGCGCGATCCTGGTCGATGACGAGCGACGGCGACGACGGGCGAAGATGACGACGGGCGAAGACGACGACGAGTGGAGGTGGCGACGATCCTGGTCGACGACGAGCGAAGACGGTGGCGAGCGAAGACGGCGACGAGCGAAGGCGGTGACGAGGGCGGCGACGATCCTGGTCGACGATGAGCGAAGGCAGCGACGAGCCTGGTCGACGACGGCGACGGGCGAAGGCGGCGACGGGCGACGACGGCGACGGGCGAAGGCGGCGGCGATCCTGATCGACGACGAACGATGAAAACGATGAAGGTGATGACGAAGGTGACGACGAAGATGGCGACGAAGGCGGCGGCGATCCTGGTCGATGACAAGCGACGACGGCGACGGACGAAGATGACGACGAAGGCGGCGGCGATCCTGGTCGATGACGAGCGACGGCGACGACGGGCGAAGACGACGACGGGCGAAGACGACGACGGGCGAAGACGACGACGAAGGCGGCGGCGATCCTGATCAACGACGAGCGACGACGGCGACGGGCGAAGGCGGCGACGAGCGAAGTCAGCGACGAACGAAGTCCCTGAGCCTGGACGGCGACGGGCATAGGCGGAGTCCCCGAGCCTGGTCGGCGACGAGCGAAGGCAAAGTCCCCGGGCCTGGTCGGCGACGAGCGAAGACGAAGTCCTGCAACTTGATGTAGATCCGATCTTGGGCGGCGACGGGCCCGGTTGACGATGAGCGAAGGCGGCGACGAACGTAGCGGTGATCCTCTTGTTGGCCCGGTCGATGTCGTCGCAGCGGATGGATCTTGACGCGCATGGCGCCGACGTGATGACGTGATGGCGGACGGCGAGGCGTCCAGCGCAGGAAGCTGCGCGGGTTCCACGATCTCCGGAGCGAGGGTGACGGTGCCGCTGGTCCAGATCATAGATCTGATCTGGAAGGAGGCGTCGAGCTCGGAGAGGATCATGGAGTCGAGGAAGATGACCGCTTGGCAGATCATGATGTCGTAGCACACACCCCCTACCTGGCGCCCAACTGTCGACGAAATATGGTCGATAGTCTACCGAGGGGTATGCCCAAGGTAGTAGATTGAGCGGTGGAGGCGTGCGAGACGTCTGCAAAGCGTAAACACAGGGACGAGAGACGGCGATTTAGATAGGTTCGGGCCGGCAAGTCGCCGTAATACCCTACGTCCTGTGTTCTGGTGGCTGGTTTGTATTAATGGGTTGGAATATCGCGTGTCGCAATCAGATGAGATCTGATGAGACGAGGTGAGATGAGAGGGGCTCCCTGCTCGCCTTATATAGTTGGGGAGCAGGGTTACAGTTGTCGAGTCCTTATCAGATTACAAGCGGTTCCTTAAGGCGAGGAATCCGGATCTAACTCTAGGATCTTCCTTGACAAGCAAGGCTTCTGGAGAGTTCTTGACAAGCACAGCGAGCTGGTCGTGTGCTGCAAGGCCTCGCGAGCTGGGTTGTCCTTGACGAAGGGTCCATGTACGTCCATGGGGGTATACGGAGGTAATATCCCCACACTCTCCCCAAGGCCCTAGTGGAGCATGAAGATTTCTTCAAACTCCATTCGTCCTATAGAACATAAATTGATTCAAGGTTCATTATAATTGGTATTGTATTTTGGATTCTCGATCTCCTCCTAAGGTCTCGTCCGGTTAGAGAATGTGGATTGAGTCCTAAAATAATTCTAAATAGATTGGTTCACTAATTTTCATAGTTTTTTTTTAAGCTGGAATACTTCCTCATTTCAATCCATGTCAAACGAGCGTAGTCTAAAGGTATAGATAGATTGAGCTTAAATTAAAGGGCTATTTGGTAGCTTTGTCTAGCACTATTTCACATCACCAAGCTTGATTGTATGTTTGATTATTAGCGTAATACAAGCTTGCTCCGCCCATCAAACTTGTCTGGTTGAACAAGAAAATCCTTGCCCTTACGAAAGATTCAAATCGACTCTCCTGCATGAGTAAGATTCATTTACACATGAGGGAGCTTCTCTTCGAAAAGATGAGCTAGATGAATCTGGGTTCCTTTGGCACCCATATCGACTAGTGAAATTGATGGTCTTATTCAAAGAATCGAGCTCTAGCAACTTGAAAAGGAAACTCAGTGCTAATTGATGCCAGACACCGTCCTTGTAAAGGAAACAACAAAGAGCAACTTAACCGCACCATATGAACCACTTTCCTCAAGCCCCATGATTGGCCATAGCATGGAAGCTCTAGCATCAGCTCAATGACATGATATGGGCTTTGTTTGCTTAAATAGTGCTATGTGAAAATATATCGAAATACGGCTGATAAGTTTAAGTAAATAGAGCCATAAAAGTCCGTTGGAAGAGGAGGCAATGGAATTAGGAACCAAACAAATGGGCATTTATTATACCTTCGCTTCCCCTTGTCACATAAGTCGAGCGGAGGTACGACAAGCTTGGCAAAGCTACCACCAAGTCGTGCCACAGTTGGTTGTTGTTTAGGGCAGGTACATTGCTACACGTCAACAGTCTCATACTTCGTCTCATTCAATATAGAGGAAAGAGAAAGTGGTCGTTGTTTTACGAAACAACCACATCATGAGCTAATATTTAGGCTATGAGACAACTATTATACCATTGTATAATTTATTGTTGTCATGCAACTCACAAATATAATTTTTTATGCATAAATTTAGGAATTATGAGTTACTACGAGACGACTTAAAAAACAACTATTGTATATATTGTCTGTCAAGTCGTCTTAAAATTACGTACATCATATGAGATAACTTATGAGACAACACTAATGTAATTGCCCTTAGCTTGAAAAAACTTAACAAACTCCCTCAGCGATAAATGGAAGTTACTCTAAATATGATCTGAGACAAAAAAAAAGTGAAAAGTTAATCTTGCTACTTGATAGCAATTCGTTCTCAACATAAGTCTTTTGTAATCACAATACAAGCACAAACACGCTAAAACATATGTTCTGAAAGTCTAGACTAGTAGATTAACGAAATCATCTTATATAAGACGTCTCGCTACCACTATGCCAACTATCAAAGTGTACTTACAGTGCACCCACTGTAGGGGCGGCTCTGTAGGGGCGGCTCTGTAGGGGCAGCTGACCCAGCCGCCCCTATCAAAGTGTACTTACAGTGCACCCACTGTAGGGGCGGTTGGGACAGCCGCCCTTACAGAGCAGTCGTCACTACAGTGAGATCCACTGTAAGGGCGGCTGGTGATTGAACCGCCCCTACAGTGGGTCACTGTAGGGGCGGTTCAATCAACAGTCGCCCTTACAGTGGATCTCACTATAGAGACGGCTCTAGATTGAGCCGCTCCTACAGTGTATTCCTGTAAGGACGGTTCAATCTAGAGCCGCCCCTACAGTGCATTTTTCAGCAAAAAAAATAAATATTTATATAATTTATATATATATATATAATAGGATGTAACCCCGCGCTTCGCGCGGGCAACAAGCTGGTAAATGGCATATGACACAGAAGTTTAGTAATTGCTACTCCCTACAAGCAGGTACACATCCATTCATCTCCATACCCTACAACCAAAACAAGATAAATTAACAATTCATAAGTGACCATAGAGAGGACTACAAATATATTGGAAATGCACTATGAAGTTCTTACATGTTCTTGTTGCAGTTGGTGAGTTTTTGTGCTTCTTGTCCTCTGCTGGCATCTTTGTATATCAATTGTCAATCGAGGAGTTTGCCTTCAGCCATGATAACCCGTCAAAAAAAATATTTGCATGCTGAATATATCACAACAGGAGCCAAGCACTGATGCATACTCAGGGAAGGGCAGCTCCTACTAATCCAAACAAGTAACTAGGTATTGTCATTGGACCAAGCTCGTTTTTTCTACCTGTTGATTAAATCTTCATATTTTGCTACATAACCGAACAAAATTTAAAACTCAGAGGTTGTTCACAGCTTGAGAACAGATTATGCAAATAAAATTTAATGTTCTGGCACTTTATTGAAGGACAAATAACCATTTTAATCCATTTAATTTTTCTGGTAGCTTTTATAATGACTAAATACTTATTATATATTGTCAGTATGGCTGTAACATCACTTACCATCTTGTACCACTATTGATGTTTGGATAGCTTCCCATCACATGTGACAAATCAATGGAAACCTGCAGGAATAGCTGGCATTAGTTTTTACTTTTTAGACGAGATCAAACTACTGCAGTATATGAATGATATCTAAATTCATAGCTCCAACCTGCCCTGAAGGCCTACTACAAGAACGAATTTATTACACCATCCAAATAAATGTTTCCTCTTGAGGCATTCCCATCCAAACATTCAACACTAAGATGATCGACTTTATCCATTATAAAGTTGATCTATCTTGTTCATCACCTAACAGTAAATAGCACAAATGATTAAAAATGGCCCCTAAATTGGTTACCAAATGGTGACAAACGACACTGTAAATTTGATAAATTATATAGCATGACTACCAAAGAAACAAAGGCAAATTAAAGATGCAGATACAAAGATGAAAAAGAAGGAAAACCATGTCATTTCATCAATTGTTCTAAATGAAGCATGAACCTATCTCTTTACAAAAAAAAACAGCAGAATCAAAAATAAAAGAAATTTTACAAGTCATGTAACATCAGAACCCTAAAAAAATATATGGCCTGAAGCAACAAGACTAATTAGCGATGGAATTCAGCATAATAGATAACATCAGAACCCTGAAGAAATATATGGACTGAAGCAATAAGACTAATTAGCAATGGAATTCAGTATAATCGATCCACAAAGTATAGCCATAGTAGTTAAAAATACCAGAACAAGAGAGTTCAGTTGTCGAAATAGTTAAAAAGATGAGATTGGACAGTAAACTACCTTATGCAAAGATAGCCATGTTAGTCAATATCAACTAAACTGATGCAGAGAAATACTGAAAGTTACTCCACGTTATGGATTGAATCCAGGCATTGAATTTCAGCTAATGATTCATGACAAAAATTAATCCTACTCTCGTTCACAAATAAATGGCAGTAGCACAGCTATGAAAAAACACTTGAATTTTTATTTTTGATCCATTTTATCTTTTGAATACTAAATGTTGAACTGTAAAAAGAAGAAAAGCATCAAAATCACCTAAGACCAGTGCAGAACATAACATGAGTACAACAGAAAGTAAAAAAATAGTCCACAACAGAATACCCTGAAAGAATACATCGTTAAATTTTGAAATAAACATAAAATTATAAGCACCAACGTTAAGTCGAGGACAGATTATAATCCACCACAAGCTGAGCAATCAACATACATGAACTTGTTATGTTGGGAGAAAACAAATCTTCAGTTCTCTGCACAGTGGATGGTACGACGGTGAAGCATCACAACAAGCTACTCTCTCGTCGTACCTTAATACGGCAAATAGACAAAGGCAGTACATATAGTATTGTTTTTCACCACAAAATTGTCGACAGTTGTTTGTCGGATCATTGCATTGCACTTGGCACACACACAAAAAAAAAATGCATGGGATGCACTTTTCCTTTGGACAGCGACGGCAAATAATGCTTATTGGCCGGTGGGACATGTGTACCTGAGAAAGTTAGAAATCATGTTTGCCCATTGCCACCCATCGCCGTCGGTTCAATGCAGGGAGCAAACGTCAATTTACATGCCTTCACATCCAGACATCGATCCACGACGTAAAAATACATCGGATTGCTGTAACAGATCATCATGGTGAATTTGCGAGACGTACGATTAATCTATGTGCAGTGATCGATGGATCCGACCCTGAACTGATACTGCTATATTTGGCGTTAATGGCAGTGCGGCGTTATGTTTGTCGTCGGCTTATAAAGTCCATGTTGCATTATGTTGTGTCATGCATGTCCCTCTCGCCCTTTAATTTCCAGCCACTTTTTTATTGATTGCTTACTAATTTTTTGTGAGTTAATCTAATAATTATCGTACCACCGATCGTGATACCGTTTGACCAATCACCTCGAGCCTAGAGGAAACTATAAAAAATGATACTGATATGACGTAATTATATAATTTAATTCGTTGCATCCATTATTACATCAGCGGAACTTTCGTGGTTCATCTGAATAAGCGAATTAAGCTACTGATACTTGCGTGGTTGACTTAAGCTCGTTCTGTTTAACTGTGGTCAACACAATACTTTTGTTTATGCAGGCAATAAGAGAGAATCTCCCGGGCTTATGAAGGCCATAAAACTGGTCAACCAACACATCATGCAAAATTTGTGCACTCCATTTAAGGGCAACCGATTTCAAAACCTACATGCATAATTTAGGGATATATATACTATATTTCACTACTAGAGAACAGGCCTTTGGACGATTTGCAAAATCAGCATTAGCCACGGAAAAATTTGCGCCCGGGACTAGAAAGGCCTTTAGCCCCGGTTGGTAACACCAACCGGGACTAAAGCTCCCCAGCCCAACGGCTCAATTGTCAGAGGGGCCTTTAGTCCCGGTTGGTGTTACCAACCGGGGCTAAAGACCGGCCTTTAGCCCCGGGCCGTAACACCAACCGGGAGTAAAGGTTTTGCCCCGGTTGGTGTATGCAGCCGGGGCTAAATGTTGGCATCTTTAGCCCCGGGCCGTAACACCAACCGGGACTAAAGGTTTTGCCCCGGTTGGTGTATGCAGCCGGGGCTAAATGTTGGCATCTTTAGCCCCGGTTGGTAACACCAACCGGGACTAAAAGGTTTTGTTCCGGTTGGTGTACCCAGCCGGGGCTAAATGCCAACATTTAGCCCCGGCTGGGAATAAGGACCGGGGCTAAATGTCCCTCCCTATATTTGAAATGTTCTTCTACCTCCAGCCGTGCCCGAGCTCCTGTCTTCATTTTTCTTCATTCAGTCACTGCTTGCTCTTGCTTGCTTGTTTGCTCTCTTCTCCTCCGGTGATTTTTGTTTGTTAACACATCTCCGGCGATTGATTTATTTCATCACATCTACACCGCCATCGACTCGTTGAAAGGTTACTAGCTTAAGTTATTCATTTTTGTAGCTATTTTGAGTTCATTGACTTGATAGTTCAAATTATTAATCTAAAAACAAAATATGACCGTTTAATTAGTTTATTTTAGTCTTTTAGAGAAATGTGACCGGTTTAGAAAACAAAATATATAATACTTTAGTTTAGAAAATGTGACCGGTTTAATTAGTTTTTTTTGAAATAGAGATCATTTAAATCATTTGTTTACATAAAAATTAGAAATATATAATACTTTAGTTTAGAAAATGTGACAGTTTAATTAGTTTTTTTGAGGAATAGAGATCATTTAAATCATTTGTTTACAGAAATTAGAAATATATAATAATTTAGTTTACAAAATGTGACCGTTTTAATTAGTATATTTTATTATTTTGGAGAAATAGAGATCAGTTAAATTAGTTGTTTACAGAAATTAGAAATATATAATACTTTAGTTTACAAAATGTGACCGGTTTAATTAGTATATTTTATTATTTTGGAGAAATAGAGATCAGTTAAATTAGTTGTTTACAGAAATTAGAAATATATAATACTTTAGTTTACAAAACGCAGAAGGATGCCTGGTTGGTATGTTGTTTTCGAGGGCACCAAACCAGGTATTTACACCAGCTGGGCCGAGTGCAGTCAGTATGTCCTCAAAGTTAAGGGAGCTGTGCATAAAAAGTACAAGTCTTTTGAGGAAGCTTCTGCAGCTCTAGATGCTTTTAACTCAAGAATCAACTCAATTCCTACTGCACCTACCCCTACCTTACCTTCCTATCCGGTTGGAGTGGCGTTAGATTTTTCTGATCATTATTTTAATTATTACATTTTTTCTATGTCGAATGAGATAAAAGTTGGTAAAAGTTTGGCTCAATTCTGGATTATTTTGTTGGTAGGCCCAATTGAACCTATAATTATTGGGTGCAAGTGTGCGGTAATTCAGTTAAACCGGAAAAAGTAGCAAACCATCTCCGAAAAAACACAAACTTATTGGTTTCCTCACCCGTGCCAACTTATTTGGACAATAAAAGATAAACAACCCAAAATTTAACGTTCATATAATACAAAAAATATTTTCCTATCGAGCACCGGTTGTTTCAGATATTTAAATTTAACATTTTATTTTTGCATTAACAAAATATAAATTTTTCTTTACATTTATATTTGTTATTATAAGAAAAGAAAAGAATTTATGTTACAAAATTTTCTACTATACAATAAGGTAAAAGGAAACACAAATGTTATTTTTAAGTAATTTTATGCCAAATATTGAATTTACTATGCAAATAACAAGTATTACAACATATTAATATACCCAAAACCTAATTCAAAACCCAAAACACAGAAAACCCAAAAATAAAGGCGGGAGAAGACCCTTTAGTCCCGGGCCGTAGCACCACCCGGGACTGAAGGAACCTTTAGTCCCGGGCCGTAACACCACCCGGGACTAAAAGTCACCCCCTTTAGTCCCGGGTGGGCTTACGCCCCGGGACTAAAGGTGTTAGTCCCGGGCCGTAATACCACCCGGGACTAAAAGTCACCCCCTTTAGTCCCGGGTGGGATTACGCCCCGGGACTAAAGGTGTTTTAGTCCCGGGCGGTGCCACGGCCCGGGACTAAAGCCTCCCCGCCTATATAGGACACAGTGCCCTCCTTCCTCAGATCGACGTCAGACGCCCGAGCCGCCGCCTCCCACGCCGCCGCCTCCTCCCTCCGTCGTCCTCCTCGAGCTCTCTCGCCGACGTCCGCCTCCCCGTCGTCCTCTCCCGCGCCGCCCTCCTCCCTCCGTCGATCTTCGGCCCTCGCCGCGTCTCCTCTCGCGCGGGCGCGCCGCCGCGCGACTCGTCCTCGCCGTTCGCCGCGCGCGCGCCGCTGCCGTCCTCGCCGTGGTGCTCGCCGGCGCCGTCGTCCTCGTCGTGGTGCTCGCCGTTCGCCGCGCGCCGTCGTCCTCGCCGTGGTGGTGCTCGCCGGAGTGTGCGTGTGTTGTGTGTGCGTGTGCTCGCCGGCCGGTCTGCTCGCCGTGGTGCTCGCCGGCGCCGTCGTCCTCGTCGTGGTGCTCGCCGTTCGCCGCGCGCCGTCGTCCTCGCCGTGGTGATGCTCGCCGGTGTGTGCGTGTGTTGTGTGTGCGTGTGCTCGCCGGCCGGTCTGCTCGCCGTGGTGGTGCTCGCCGGCCGGTCTGCTCGCCGTGTGTGTGTGTGTGCAGTGTATAGAAAAAGAAAAAGAAAAAGAAAAAAGAATGAATCATGTGTTCCTTTGGACAATTATATATGTTCATAGAAAAATGAATATATATTTATAGAAAATATGTATAGAAAATGTTTTTTACCCTAACAAAATAGTATGTTTTTACACATGTAGTCCGTCGCCGCCATCCTCACCGCGACTAAAGGTGCCCCGTCGTGACATCCTCGCCATTCGCCGCCGGCCGTTGCTCCCCTTGTGCCGTCGTGTCTCGTCCTCGCCGTCGTCTCGCGGCCGCTCCGGCCGTGTGCCTCCGTCCTCGCGCTGCCGGTGAGGAGTGCCACCGCGCGTGCGTGTGTGTGTGAAGTGTTTGTGCGTGTGCGTGTGTAGTGTGTAATTAAAGTGTGTGTGCACTGTGTGTGTAATAGGAAAAGGAAAATAGAAATCCATATGAATTGAAAATAGAAAATAGTTTTTACCCTAACAAAATATTATGTTTACACACATGTAGATAAAAGAGATTGGTCGCGTTGACCGCGCCGTCCGCCGTCATCCTCACCGTGTGATCCTCACCGCAACGTGATCTTCGGCGTCGTCTGTTGTCGTCCTCACCGCGACATCATCCTCGCCGTCGTCCGTCGTCGTCCTCTCATCAACGGTGTGTCCTTTGCATGTGTTAGATGGAGGAGGAATAATCACTTAGATAATTTGGTTTAGATATGTAAACATTTATTTATATCGGTCATATATATGTTTATGAAATAATCACTTGGATATGTTTATGGAATAATCACTTGGATATGTTTATAGAATAATCACTTGGATATGACTTTTCGATCATGTCGGTAGTGTTATTTTTACGAATATAGTCTTCATGGATATATGTTATTTTTAATGTTGTCAAAACCTACACCCCAAACCCCAAACCCTAAACCCTAAACACTAAACCCTAAACCCTAAACCCTAAAACCCTAAACCCTAAACCCCAAACCCTAAACCCCAAACCCCTAACCCTAAACACCAACCCCGAAACCCCAAACACGAAACCCCAAACCCTAAACCCCAAACCCTAAACCCCAAACCCCTAACCCTAAACACCAATCCCGAAACCCCAAACACGAAACCCTAAACACTAAACCCTCAACCCCAAACCCCTAACCCTAAACACCAAACCCGAAACCCAAAACACGAAACCCCAAACACTAAACCCCAAACCCTAAACCCCAAACCCTAAACCCTAAACCCGAAACCCCAAACCCCTAACCCTAAACCCCAAACACTAAACCCCAAACCCCAAACCCTCAACCCCAAACCCCTAACCCTAAACACCAAACCCGAAACCCCAAACACGAAACCCTAAACACTAAACCCCAAACACTAAACCCCAAACCCCAAACCCTAAACCCTAAACCCGAAACCCCAAACCCCTAACCCTAAACCCCAACCCGAAACCCCAAACACTAAACCCCAAACCCCAAACCCTAAACCCCAAACCCCAAACCGTAAACCCTAAACCCGAAACCCAAAACCCGAAACCCTATGCACGTTAGTTGCAAAAATATGGTGTTTATTATCCTCCATGTCATTCGCAGAAATGGCCGACCCAGTTGACAACATGGAGGAGGAAATGTACGAATTAATCAACAGCGGCGCTAATCAAAATTTAGCAGGTGATGATAACAATAATCAAGAAGTAGATGACGGCAGTCAATACTTTGCCGATTATGAAGAAATAATGCAAGAAAATACTGGCGAGGTATATACCTACAATAATCTCTATGTGCACATGAAATTCTAAATTATTTATAAATGTATTTATAATCTACTGTTCCTACATATGTAGCCCTCCGGATCGACAACGACTACCGGGAAGAGTAGGACCGTACGAGGTCCGAAGAAGCCGTTGGAGGGCCGGTACATTATCTCAGAATTCAACGAGGAAACAGGCCAAGTACTTGGAGAACATGCACAAAGATTTGTTGCCCACTGTGGGTGCCTTGTAAGGGATAAGATCCCGATCAGTGCTCGTGAATGGAAGAAAAAGGCAAGTGCTCCTGATATAAGTTTTGTCTCTGATCTTGATAAGGAACTGGTTTGGCAAGAGGTCCTTGCACATTTCACACTTGAAACAGAAGATATAAATTTGAAGGCCAGAGTTCGGGACTGGGCTATGAAGAAAATGGCAACACTATTCCAGGGCTGGAAGAAGAACTTATACAACAAATTTATCAAGAAGGACCAAACTCCGGATTTCAACACTAAGGCCTACGTCAAGTTGAGGCCATTTTGGGATGAGTTTGTAGAATTCAAGAAATCAGAAGAGAGTGAGGCACGGATCAGAAGGAACCAGCAGAATGCCCGACAAAAACAATACCACCATCACTTGGGATCAGGTGGCTATAAGAGTGCCATTCCTAAATGGGAAAGAATGGAACGAGAGTTGCAAGCCAAGGGCATTGAACCAGAATCGATAAACTGGCCTGAGCGCGCCAAGTATTGGTTTTTTGGTCATGGAGGAAGCCTGGACCAACAAACAGGAAGGGTACACTATGGCGAAAAACTCCAAAGAGCAGCAGAAAGATTTGTTTATGCTAGAGAAATGGCTGCCAGTGGCAGGTGGCAGCCGAACAGAGACAAGGACGAGCTGACATACGCCCTGGAGAATCTTGAACATGGTGGGAGAACCAGAGGCTATGGGGAGCTGTCATGGGTACATGCCTTCCCTCAGGACAAAGAGACCTATAGAAGCCGCGCGAGAAAGAAGGAGGAGGAGGCACAGCGCATGCGCCGGTTAGAAGAAATGGTTATTCAGTCACAGGCCGCGGCTCTTGAAGCAGTTGAGCGAGAAAAAGCACTTGAAGGCAGAATGAACGAGGAAATAAAAAGGCAAGTGCAGTTAGCAATGCAAAGGCAATCTGCATCAGAGCCGGGAGTCAATATCAGCCCCCCTGAGCAAATGAAAAGCAGTTGCGCTTCCACAGAGGTCTCAGACGCAGCACTGCGCTTTCCTGTGGACGACATCACCGAGCCTCTCACGACATGTGAACTGCACATTCCACAGGGGAATACCACAGTCATGGTGGCTATAGGTGTTGTATCTCCTATCGATCCTACGAAGACACCAAGAAGTCATGGAGCAATAATACCTCCTGGATATGCTAGCGTCTCGGTGGACAGGGTGGTAAAAGGTTACGAGAATGTCGAACTTGACATTAAAGGAGGTGATGGCGAGAATACATTAGGAGAAGCGGAGAAGACATTCATATGTTGGCGCAAGCGCTATATCATAATTCCTGGCGTATCACCTCCTCCTCCTCAACAACCTATCCCTAGGTGTGTATGAAATTAGTGAATGAAACTTAATAGTATTGGTGAGCTAATAGTATAAATGGATACTCATACCATGTTGTTTTCGCAGCAGGACATCCCCCAACCTAAGTCCAATTCTACATTCACCACATGATCACAGTGTTGCGGACGATGATGATCAAGATCAAATACGACGGGATCCATCACCGCCACCGGCCCCATCTCCTCCACGACGGGATCCAACACCGCCACCGGCCCCATCTCCCCCACGGCGTGATCCAACGCCGCCACCGGCCCCATCTCCTCCACGACGAGATCCAACACCGCCACCGACCCAACCATCTCCTCCAAAGCGGGCTCCGACACCGCCACCTGCCCCATCTCCACGGCGGGTTCCAACACCTCCACCGCCAACAAAGAAGAGGCCTGTCACACAAACAAAGGCGTCAGCCCCACCACCTCCGAAGAAGAAAGCACCTGTGAGAAAATCAGCTCCCAAGATGACAAAACTTGCATATGACATGACCGAGGAGGAGACTGACGCTGCAGTGCAAAAAGACTGTAACAAGTTCTTCGAAGCTGCCATTGCTAGTGGTCGAGCAAAGCGAAACCCGGAGAAGCCGTACCTTTTTGTTCGTCCTGAAAAACTAAGGCAAACTGTGGACGCTCACCAAAAAAAGGTACGTGCTGCCCGTAAGGCTTCGCCAAAATCAGACTATGATCGCACACTTAGCAAATCACTTGAGGAGGCCAAGAAGGCAAAGAAGAGAGCAGGAAAGGGTGTCCCACAGCTCGGGGAACAAGAGAAGCAATCAGTGCTAGATCTAGTTGTTGATAATGAATACGGTACAAACATGGAAATCATACAACGAGCATATGGAGACGTTGATCCTGCGCAACTGCTCGCATTTTTTGAGGAAACTGGTTTGAATGTGGAAAACATACTCGGAGAAGCAGGCATCAAAAGTGCTCCAGAAGTTGATAAATGGAAGAGGGCATATGTATATGGCCAAAGTCTATACAACCCAGCGGCCCTGAGGGATCTTGGTACACAGATGCACTTGCTAAATCAGTGGTACCTTACGGCGTGTGGCAGAAAAGCTGATGACTACATTTGCGTCAGAATTAGAGACCATGATTACTTCCGTGGTGATGACATCATATATGTTCAGTTTAATGAGTTACATCAGCTCTGCCACATGGACGCTCTCGACAAATCTCTCGTCAGCTGCTTTTGCCTGTAAGTGATTGTTTCCTTTAATAATCTCACTTTAGCTTATGTATATGTATAAGTAATTATCCTCACACTGCTAGCAAGCGTTTGTAAACATGTGCAGAAACATGATGAGACAACTAAGGCATAAAAATGACAAGGAGATTGGTTTCATCGATCCATATATCGTCTTCAAGCACCCAAGCAATACTCACTCGGATGCATGGAAAACTCAAACAGAGAGTAATTTGCGGAGGTTCTTGGTAAACCAAAGGGACAAAAGATATATACTATTCCCCTACAACTTTAGGTGAGTTTTGTTATCATATGCACATTTTATTATAGGTTGACATAAAGATATATATATGTGTTGACTATATAAACATAAATGCAGTTTTCACTGGATTCTAATGGTGATCGATCTCCACGAGAGTCGTTTGCTAATCTATGACTCTCTGAGAAAACCACAAGAAGATTACCAAGATATGATTAATATTATCCGAGGGTAATGTGATCTTTAAATATTGATTCTTGCTATAGCTCTTTAACTCTGCAATAGTTAATTAACGTTCCAATTATTGTGAAGGGTTTGGACTTGGTTTGTTCAGAAACACCGTCCGGATCTGAAAGCGCAACTTCCTGATCCTCTAGTCCTAAATGTAAGTTGTAGAGTACCTCCCTGCCTCTTTACCTTAATTAGCATCACTCAGCAGACGCACGCTCAACCGAGAGTACTCTTTTACATATTGTACAGTGGGTTCTACGGCAGTCACCGGGAAACAATTTATGTGGGTACTATGTTTGCGAGTTCCTGACGGTGTATGAAAAAAGAACTCCTTTACAGAGTCAGCAAGTACGTAACATGTAAATAAATTTATTTTATTTTTTGTTGCTATTACATAAATATTATGTATGTTAATACTTTCTTTTTATTTTAATCCAAATTGAAGGAGACATGGTTGAAGAACCAGGTGATGGATAAGGTCCGCCTCAAAGCAATTCAAGAGACCATCGCGGGCTTCCTTAATGACCATGTCCTTAAGTCTGGCACCGAGTATTGGTTTAATAAAGACGAACCAATGAAGCCAAACCAAGATGAACACTTGTATGACCTCTAAGTTAGGAACGGTATTATATTTGTGTGTAAATATCAAGTTAAGCATGCATGATGGATAATGTTGTATATTTTATGTACATATGTGTGTATAGCTAGCTCTATATTATATATATATGTATAGTTTCATATTTCATTTGTGTGTAATTGTAAATTTTATGTGTTTATATATATTTATTAGCAGCGAAGAATAATACGTGTATTTGAAACTGGCCTAATATAATAGAATATATTAGCAGCGAAGAATACGTATTAGAAAACCTAATGTAATTGTAAAACCAAAAACAATAACCAATTGAAAAGAACAGAAAAAGAAAAAAGAAAAAAGCAGATGGATCTTTAGCCCCGGTTGGTAACACCAACCGGGACTAAAGAGGCCAGCCACGGTGGCCCGGCTGGAGGCCCCTTTAGTCCCGGTTGGTGTTACCAACCGGGGCTAAAGGTGCCTCCAGCCGGGCCCCCGTGGCTGGCCTCTTTAGTCCCGGTTGGTGTTACCAACCGGGGCTAAAGGTCCCTCCATTAGCCCCGGGCCATGGAACCGGGGCTAAAGGTCGGGGCTTTAGTCCCGATTCCTTAGCCCCGGCTCCATGTCCGGGGCTAAAGGCCAAAATGGCCCGGGGCAATAGGCCTGTTCTGTACTAGTGTTTCAAGTGTATGAAATATAGCTTCTGTTAAAACGACAGTAACAATAATCATATTTTCTATCAAAGGTCTACTAGGATAAATTACAATAAATAATTACTATTTTTTCTGTATTAAAGTATAAAGATAAAACTATTCAGACCCTTGAATTATAGGAAATATGCATAACTCACCAAACCTCTCGATTAGCATCCAGCTTCCCAGTACGTATTTGTATCATGGTCAAAAACAGTCTGGTACCTCCATGCACGTCCTAGGAAACCTCCGGAGGAGTAAACAAACGTTTATTTCCATGCAGCATAATGCATTATCATTACGCACCAACCAAGCATCATCATACCCTTAATAATAATACTTTTCTGAAGGATAATATAATAATAATACTGGTAACTACTGATCAAGCGTCAAGCGGTTGTACTTAGCGCCAAAGCACCCCTGTTCCGGATTTGAATATATTATACTAATATAAATAATACTGGTAACCATTGATCATGCGTCACGCGATTGTACTTAGCGCCAAAAGCACCCCTGTTCCGGGTTTGAATATTATACTGTACTCCGTTAGTCTCATAAAAAGTATGTATAATATTATACTGTACTTAGATGAATAATATTCTACTGGTAATGGCTAGTTATTTGGCTAGCTATTATAACGTGGACAAGAAAAAATAGAAGAGAGAGGAGTTACTGGTGATGAATAAATAGCTAATCTATTTCACATAGACAAAAAAAAATTAGGAGATGAATATATGAGTCAATAAAATAAAAATGTATAAATTAGTCTTAGTTATTATCTGTCACTTCCATGTAAACTAGCTATACCTATAGCACCATTGACCAGTGCGTCCAGGTTCATTGCATTCGTACTGCACAAGCAATTAATCAGTGCGTCTTGTTTTTTTTTTATTCAAGTTCAGGCTCTACGGCCTTCTCATTACGAACTCAGGCTCGATCACATCACGAGCAACGAAAGTTTTTACAAACTCTGGGAGGGGGTTCGTCCAAACATGTGACTCACCCGGGTCCCAACTCATGCCCACCCTGGCAAGATTATGTGCTACCGAGTTACATGAGCGGGGTACAGACACAACACCATCACACACAAAGTTTTCACAAAGAAGATCACGTGTGTCTCGAATCATCAATCCAGATACGACCATGTCCATATAGGATGATTGCAGTGCTTGTTTCAGAATCTCCGAGTCTGTTTCAATCTGCACTCGTGAAATGCCTAGTTCAGTAGCTTCTTGTAATGCCCTGGCACAGGCTGCTGCTTCAGCTGTGAGTGCATCAGAAATGGAACCCAAATGCCCGGCCCCTGCTACAACCAGCTCCCCATCTTGGTCCCGAATTGCAAAGCCCCAGCTTCCCTGTAGAGTAGCCGGCACAAATGACCCATCAATATTCACCTTCAGAAAACCTTGGGGTGGAGGGAGCCATCGGCACATTCTTTTTTCCTTTCCTGCCGGCACCTTCTTTCTCTGATGCAGATCATCCAGCAATCTGAGGACAACACCACCAGCCGTTTCCCCTTGTTTAGCCAGCTCACCTCTATTGGCTTTGTTCCTCACATTCCACCAATGCCACAACATAACAACTGTTTTCAGTCTTACATCTTCGTTCAGGGATAAAACTTCCATCAACACTTCCCACGCAGAAGGTTTTTGTAGCAGACGTTGGCGTATCTGCTCCATTGATAAATCAGCCCAATAGCGTCTCACATGTTTGCATTTCAGAAAACAATGTCCACCATCCTCATCAAATCTAAAGCAGAGCGGGCATCTAGTATCAGGTTGCATCCCTCTTCTCTGAATGTTCATTTGCAGAGGCAAACTATTCCGCGCCAGTCGCCACATGAAATGCTTCATCTTAGGAGGACATACAATGCTCCATAATCTCTTCCACGTTGCGTCTGTTTTTGAACCTGAGCAGACAACATTACTACTCTCACCCTTCTGTCTCTCTTTCATCTTATGTTTCTCATCATCTAACATATGATATGCTGATTTCACGGTGAAGACACCCCGTTTATCCATATGCCATGCAATCAGGTCGTCATGCCCAGGATGTGTTGGAGTTGCCAAGATGTTTTTCACATCCTCCTCCCAAAAGACTTCTCTGATCAGAGTCTCATCCCACCCACCGGTGGCTGGGTCAATTAGCTCTGACACCCTCGAAAGCAAAACACAGCCCCTCGGTGTCCTTGGTCTTCGCGTGCATGTATTTGCTATCCACGGATCATCCCAGATCTTAATTTGATCCCCATCTCCGACACGCCAAATCAATCCCTTCTGCAAGGCTTTTAGACCACGGAGAATGCTTCGCCAAGTGTAAGACACCCCCGACACTTCCTTCAGTTCACTCAGAGGTCTCCCCATACTATATTTAGCTGTCAGCAAACGGGCACAGAGGGATTCAGGATTTTGCATCATTCGCCATCCTTGCCTAGCGAGCATGGCAAGGTTGAAAAGGTGCAAGTCTCTGTATCTCAATCCCCCATCTTCCTTCTTTCTGCATATGTCCTCCCAGGAAACCCAGTGCACTTTATTTTCCTTGTCTTGTTGAGCCCACCAGAACCTACAGATCATCCTGTTCATTTCATCACAGAGTGTCTTAGTCAGATCAAAGCATGACATTGCATAAGATGGTATGGGTGAGTAGCGCCTTGACCTGTGTGA
The DNA here is from genome assembly GCA_009763385.1 of Coix lacryma-jobi var. lacryma-jobi. Taxonomy (NCBI): domain Eukaryota; kingdom Viridiplantae; phylum Streptophyta; class Magnoliopsida; order Poales; family Poaceae; genus Coix; species Coix lacryma-jobi. The sequence continues at coordinate 15,823,923 of CM019827.1, forward strand.
GCTGCTGGCTTTGGCTGCAGATGTCGCGTTTGACTTGGCTTGGCTTGCATGCGGCGCCGCTTGGAGTCTCCGGGAAAGGAGTGGGCCCAGCACGTAGTCCGATATGATCCTACTGCGCGGATAGTGGATACTGTACAGCCCAAAAATATTCTCTGTTGTTTTCCGTTTCAAACTACTGGCCTTGACCATGCATGCCCCTGCAATACATGGCGCCGCGCTCATCTCCAATGTCAATTGGCTCTGTTACTTTGAAGTTATCGGTGTCGGTCGCCTTATTAGTCATATCCAGTTTATTAATATTATTAAAACAGTTAAAATCAATTGTAAAAACGATCAACCGAATAACCTAAGCGCGCAGTTGACTGCACAATTCCGAATTGTCTGTTTCCTAAAAAAGGTGCAAATTTATACTCCTATATATAGTAATATATAGTTTACCAGTAGTGCAGTACTACTGTTAAACTGTCTGGTACGTGCAGCCATCAAGGAACTCGATCTCAGAATATGTAGTGCGTATATACAGACATGCAGTGAAAACAAGTCATATCTAGAACTAGAAGGCGCGGCATTTCACTGTTTCTGTACTGGCCGAGTCGCTGTCTGCTTCTTGTCCGGGCATTCCGCCACACAGGCGCGTGTGCCATTTTGCCCATTGCCATCCTCTCTCCGTATAGTACAGCCATGATAGCATACCATACCACATGTTTTGGCTTCTAGAAGGTCGTCAGCGTGTTGGCCAGATTTTTAAAGCGACTGAGCTCGGGCGTCGCTCTCGCCATTCATTGAACTGCGGATGTGGCCATGCAGTGCATCCTACGGATCGGAGTAGATTGATTCGGTATGTGCTGCCACGGAACGAGAGGGACATGTGCCTGTGCGTGCTCGGATCCAGAAGAAGCTGAAAGGAATCGTTGCCTGAACTGAAAACCAACCAGCTGCCAGCACAGGTCCTACGACTATTTGTATCCCGATGATGAAGGTTCTGTTCGTTTGACGGTTTTAATTATTAATTCGTATAAATTAGCTGTGAAACAATGTTTTTCTTTAATAACAAATTAATTGTACAAATCAGCCAAAGCCAATTTAAATCCCGCCGAATAAAGTCGAAAATTTGACATATGTGTAAAAATCCTTCAAGAATATAACCAATCCTTGTACAGGCGCCTCACGAGATACCGAGTTACGGACCATATATATGGCCCGCTTCCCGCTAAGCCCAAACACGAGCGGAACGGGGAGAGGCACGCGACTCCAAGGCGTAAGGCCCATGTAAAAACCCATCCTTAAGGCCCACGTAGAAGTAGCCGAGTCGCGCAGGATTGCAGGAGAGGCAGGCACCAGGCACCCTTGATCCTTCTCTCTTTGTCGCGGGTTTCTGACATGACGGCCCCATAGCAAGCAGACTGTCAGAAATTGACGTCATATGGAAGTGACTCATCCCCCGCTTGACGTCGCCTTTCCACTCGCGGTCGCGGGAGCTCGTCGTCTTCGTCTCTTATCGCCAGCCAAAACCCGACCCCAGTGGCGGAGATTGCGTGGCCGGCGAACTAAACCCTACCGGCCTACCCCCAACCGACATTCGTCGCGGGTCCATGGTGCCCTCACCCATGGCGGCGCGGGCAGCGGGCGGCTGCTCCACGGCGGCTCTTGCCTTCTTCCGTCTCCACCCCCTCCGAAGCGCCGTCCGCCCAGCCGCCGCTTTCGCTGGAGGGTGCTCCTCTGGCCTCCACGGCGGCTGCCGGAGCCGACTGGCGCATAGTATTGTGGACTCCGTTCTGGATGAGCTCCACTCCCGCCGGCGCGTCCGGGTCTCGGCAAAGTAACTCTCCCTGCACACTTAAAACTCTCTGTATATCGCTGGTACCGTATTCGAAGCCAGTGCATTGCTTGTGACGCTTATCGCTGGTACTTATACATTGCTAGATACTGAATTCCGCTGAACTAGTAATATTTATGATAACAGCAGAATTGATGCTTATCGAACTGTGAGTGCTTTATTTGAACACTGAAACAGCTGAGCTAACTTAGGTGGGGCAATGGCTGAACCCCTGAATTTCTGTCAGGACATTTGACCTTTTGCATTATGAGTGGATGCACACTCAAACTCCTGATTTCCCCAGTCCGTTGGTGCATGATGAACTTGTGGTCAACTATTGCATCATAACGGGACTACTCTTGGGTTTACTTCAAAAATTTATGTCAATGACAGAATTCCAGAGAGCATATACCGATGTAAGCCAGTAGCTGGGCTTAAAATGAGGTAATTTAGGTCAATCTCAGTGGGGGTTTTATCCAAGTTCCATCTGCATTTAATAGGTTGCCACATAAGCATTTCTAATGGCATGGCAAAGTTTTTAAGAAGAGAGAGAACGATAATTTAGATGAAACTCTCTTGGCTTGGTTTCCAATTCTAAATGAGTGATGGAATCAAATGCCTATGAAACAATAGAATGAAACCATGCATTGAGAGTGGCTGTTTCATCCATATTTCATTGCATTCTATCTGACGTGGCATTCTTGGAAACAACATTATGAAACTCTCCACTAGAATGGCTTCAGCCAGCTAATCCAATATCATTGCCATTTTATGTGAGTTATATCATGATGCTGCCTATTACATGGTGTTTTCTCCTCTTCTTACTTTCATTCTGCAAGATGTTTATCGTAATTTCTGAAATGATTCATATGGATATTAAAATTTGTTATCACTATTTCATTTCATCTAACAATAAAAGCTCACTGAAACTCACTGGTGGAATTTCTTATTCTACTTCAGGATAGGATTTCAGGGCACAAAGGAATTGCCTGACAATAAGATAGACAAGAGAACATTACAGAAAGGATTGCTTCTTGAATTTCAGAAAGATTCTGAGAGATCTTTGCTTGCTGTTGTTGAAAGGCCTGATGGAAAGAAAAACTGGATGGTGACTGATCAGGTCCTTCTGAACGGATAGCTATAACTTGTCCAGTAGACTATCCAGTTTAGTTAATTTATACCTGAGCATACATATATTATTATTGTTGTCATGGATTCTCTAGTGACGTGACTTTTACTTTTGTACAGAACGGCATCTTGTCTTCGATAAAGCCCCAGCAAGTTACATATGTTGTACCTGGTATCATGAATTTCAACTATTCAAGAATAGATGAATTTCTTGAGAAAACGCAAGATCTTTTGGTAAGTACTGCTGCATGAGATATACATGTGCATAACGTGCTTCAGGATGATCATATTATGTGTTAACAGGACCCAACTGTTTTGGAATGTGCATGGATGGAGCTGTCTGAGAAGGATAAATCAATAACAGTTGAGGAATTTGCAGAGGTCAGAGGTTCTCCAAAATTTTCTGATTTCCTAATTTTTCCCTTTCACATACTCATATTGGATTCTTGTGATTTTCTTAGATAGTATATGGTACCAAGGAGTCTCTGGAAAGCTACTGTGCACATCTCTTGTTGTCAAGGGATGTAGTATATTTTGTCAAGGTAGAGAGCAGAGATTATTCCTTGTACCAACCTCGTTCACCTGCTCAGGTATATTTTTCTAAATATATGTGCGACTTACATCATGTTAATATTTTAGATGATGTTGGCAAGTAAGATCGCACATCTTTTATTGTAGCACCATCTCAGGGTGCTGTGTCTAGTTGATCTTGTGATAACTGGAATTTTATGTCAGTGGGGCCACTTGTAGTGCAGTCAATTCTATACTAACTTTAATTCTTCCTGGAAGAACATATTTCAGGGCCATATATTTGTTTTTATCTTATTCATCTGGCTTCACAATTGAGTGTTATCTACTATTTAACATCTAATATTGTAATCTGGCATGTGTCTTTAGATACATTTTTGACACATGTATATTTAATGGCTGCAGATTTCCTTAAATTACTCTAATCGATTAATGTCTGAGTTTTTGCATTGTTGGTAGACTTATTTTCTTTTATCTGGTAGTAGGTAGAGGAACTCCTACGACGGAAGCTTGCTAAAGAGGCAGCTGAGAAGGAACTGGAAGAATTTGTCCACTTACTCAAGTCTGCCAAAGCATTGCCTATGGAGTCCAAGCCTCCTAAGACTTCATGGTTGGTGGAAGAAAAAGTCAGGCAAAAAATTGAGGCTCTTCAAGCATATGCAGTTGATGCATGTGACGATGAACAAAGAATACTAGCAGGAAATGTAATATATCAGATCCCACTATCTTTTTTTTACCATACACAATATCGTACTTAAGTCTTCAATTTGCTCATAATACCATGCTCTGTTGAATGTCCAGAAACGAGAAACCTAATTTAAATTAGTTTAGTATTAATTTGTTCATAAAAGTCTGGTCCAAACTGTTGGAGTATAAGTGAATTGCCTGCCTCTCCCTATCAGCTTAAGCTTTTGGGTTGTACTGGTTGGTGCATGCAACTTAATATGGTATTAAAGTCAGAGGTCTCGAGTTCGAATCCTGGTAGGCACAATTAAATAAAATAATTATTGTCCGCTCCTATTCCACGTCTGAGGCCTGAGGGAGCCTCCACGTGAGGGGGAGTGTTGGAGTATAAGTGAATTGCCCGCCTCTCCCTATCAGCTTAAGATTTTGGGTTGAACTGGTTGGTGCATACAACTTAATACAAACAACTTTTAATTTACACCATTCTTTATTGAATGAGGTTGTTAAGTTTTTCATATTTTGATGTCTGTGAAGTTGGTTTTTAATGTAATCGCAGATTCTCAAAGCTATGGGATTCACGAGGACATCATCAGCTGCTCTAAAGCTTCTTATAAATGTTGGATACTTCCCTGTGCATGTCAACCTCGACCTTTTCAGGTACGATGTCCGTATAAGGTACACGGATGAAGTTTTGTCAGCTGCAGAGGAGCTTCTGGTGGACAGCCCTGACACAGACATGGTATAGTTTGTTACTACAGGATGCTTCCACTCTATATATGCACATAAACATTTCCTCATTTTGATGTTTGTATCTTTTCAGCATATCAGGAAGGATCTTTCAACTTTGAAAGTGTACGCCATTGATGTAGATGAGGCTGATGAAGTATGTTTTTATTTCTACCATAGCATCGTTCCACAGAGAATGAATTGTTAGTTACTACCAATATATCTATTAAACATTTGGAATTCTTGGTGACTCAGCTTGATGATGCATTGAGCGCAACTAGGCTTCCTGATGGTAGGATAAAGGTCTGGATACATGTTGCTGACCCAACATGCTTGGTCAAACCTCGTAGCATCATTGATAGGTCATTGCTGCTCTTCTGTGCTATGCTTTCTATCACTGCATTTGGTATTTGTTACAAAACCATGTCTCTTGTCGACAGGGAGGCAATGCATAGAGGAACCTCAATCTTTCTACCAACCACTACTTTTCCGATGTTCCCAGAGAGGCTTGCCATGAATGCTATGAGCTTGCAGCAGGGTAAAAAATGCAAATCTGTGACCGTATCCGTTATTTTAAACCCAGATGGGAGGTAATCCCCCCCCCCCCCCCCCCTAAAAAAATGTTGGTTTCTGAGTCAGTTCTTTTCTCTCTCGTCTCCCCTAAGATTGACTTTTCGTTGTTTTTAAAGGAATCTCTTAAGAGTGTAGTGCATTCATTGACATTCCATTTGTGCTGTGAATAGTATTGCAGAATATACTATAGAGAATTCAGTCATCAAACCTACCTATATGTTGACATATGAGAGTGCAACTGAATTGCTTTACATGAACCTGGAAGAAGAGGAAGAACTAAGGATTCTTCAAGAAGCTGCTTTGATTCGTACACAGTGGCGCCATAGCCAAGTATGTGCCAAACCGGCTTTGCTATCTACGGATCTATAATGCATCATTGCACAATTCACTTATGGCATTCAAATGAAGACACCACACAATGTACCAATAAATCTTGGAACGATACACTTTAACATGGCATCGATGATGTTTAGACTATCCCCTGACATTTTTCTTGGGAAAAACAAACCAAATTTTGCTCTTACACATTTCACCAGCTGAATAAGGTATATTAGAAAGTAGATTCCTAAAAGTTGATGGACATTTTACATTATCCATCGACAGTATTTATTTTCTTATTTTGGTTCTCACTTCAGCTCATAATGCCACTTTTATCAAAAGTCTGTATTTCTGGAAACCACTTGCTACATTTTGTTTCCCCTAAAGTTGACTTTTAAGTCTGCAGGGTTCAATAGACTCTTCGATGATAGAGCCACGTATCAAGGTGTCAAATCCTGATGATCCTGAACCAAATATCAATCTATATGTTGAAGATCAAGCCAATCCAGCAATGCAGCTTGTATCTGAAATGATGATACTTTGTGGTGAGGCAGTGGCTGCTTTTGGTTCTGACAACAACCTCCCTTTGCCATATAGAGGTCATCCCCAGTCCAACACAGCAGTGTCATTGTTCTCTCATCTACCCGAGGGGCCTGCAAGGAGCTTTGCCAATATCAGTGTGCTCCGTGCTGCAGAAATGGATTTTCAAAAACCTGTACCACATGGTGTACTTGGTATTCCTGGTTACGTGCAGTTCACCTCTCCTATTCGAAGATATGTTGATCTGCTAGCTCATTATCAGGTAAATATGCTTATGAATCAGGAAAAGTTTTATAGCATGCAAGAAATTAAGAATTTTGCAGTTTTATTTTGATGTTGCTAGCTTTCTGATAGTGTCATCAAATTCATTATTTAATCATTGTACCTTGAGCCAAATAATGTGTCAACAGTTGACTTAATTTCAAATATTATGGGGAACTAAATTGTAGGTAAAAGCTTTTCTTCGAGGTGATTCTCCAACATATTCAGCTGGTGATCTAGAAGGAATGACATTTATTGCAAGCATGCATGTTAAAGTAGCTAGGAGGCTTCATAGCAATAGCTTGCGGTACTGGCTGTTGGAATACTTGAGGCGACAACCAAAGGGAAGGAAGTACAGAGCACTGATTCTGAAGTTTGTCAAGGATCGTATGGGAGTTCTGCTTTTGGTGGAGGTGAACTGACGTTCTCCTTATGATAATTTTGTACTTGCTATTCCAGATTATCATATAACACTATTTTGCTTTCACCAATATATATTTGGAGCAGTATATGCTCCAAGTAACATTCGTCCTAAATTGCTCTGGGTTTACGAGTCTGGCTGATCCCTGATGATTTATGTCACTCATGATCGATTTGTGGTCTTTCTTTCAATTCCAAGAACTTTGTTGCTGACTGGTTTCTGGGAAATTTGTAGTGCGTACAAACCAAATTGATTCCTTCCCCCCTTTTAAATAAGAAAAACTTGGTTCTACCTTCTGAATGTGGTGACCAAAAACACATGCTGTGGAATAGGGGAAAAAGGACATGGTAGTCAGTGTTTACAGTGCTTATTGTAGATAATTGAACCACTACTGCCACTGTTTATTTCAGTCTGATTCTGATTGTATGGATTTTGTACTTCACAGTTTTTGTAACCAACCAATAATGAAGGTAGCCAATTAGAGTAGTAAAGATCCAACCTATGGATGACCAGTGGGGGAGGTTGGTTAACCTCTTCCAGTCAGTTATATAAAAAAAACCCTCTTCCAGTCGAAGTCCTAGGATCATCTTAGGTGCTCCTTTCTTTTTGTAGTTCCAGAGCTTCTGGACAGTTCTAGGAATACCATGGTTTTTACTTGCAGCAACGGTTAACTAAGCTATTAGTTCTGCTGGTTGTATCGTGAATCAGAACGAATGGCTGTAGCATGTCTCTGTTTGTTTTCCATCTTCCTAACACGAGCATCGTTCTTCCAATGCTAATAGCTAATGCCACTTACAGATTGGGATGCAAGTTACAACGACAATTTCACGTGGGAAAGTGGGAGATGAAGTTAGTGTTACTGTGGAAACAGCTCATCCACGTGACGATATCTTATCAGTCAGAGAGGTTGTAGAGGACACCGAGGATTCTGAGTAAATGCATGTGATGATACCTTATCGGGCAGAGAGGTTATAGAGGACACCGAGGATTCTGAGTAAATGCATGCAAAGCTCACTCCTCGCACTTCAATCTTAGAGCACTCAGCACTCAGCACTCAGCAGGTACTACATGGAACTGAGATGAGAGGTGCAATTTTGAAGTCTTCAGTTCATCTGCCGTTTACTGCTGTTCAACTTTGTGGCAGTGGAATAGGCGATTTATTACCTGGGAAAATGTCTGCTGATTCCTCAATGAGACCATGTCCTTCAACTCTTTGGTCAAGTTAGTGACTTCGCGTAGCATGGCTACAATTGGTAAAAGTGCTAGGGTATTGGTCTTGGTACCATAACTCATTCCATTTCGAGGACGAAATGATGAAAGCATAGATGGACATCATTGATATGCAGTCTAACAGTTCGGTTATTTTGAGGTAGGTTCTCTTTGTGTCGAACAAGGTTCCAAATGCTGATAACTGAGAATTTTGTATAGCTGAACATGCATGAAGCATTTTTATTCCTGAACTTGGTACCCTGAGCTTGCACCATTTCTGCTATATCTGAACCACTGAGGTAGATACTCGATGTATAGAACAATTATAATACTAATAGCATTTCCTTATATTCCCCCAAGTATTTAATTGTAATATAGTACTAGTTTGGACACTATAGGGGCTGTCCTATTATTCAGCACTTTCTTAGGGATGGCTAGATATTTCTAGGGTGCAGGGTGCTATGAGCATTGGACTGAAAAATACCCCCCAAGTTTCCTTTTTAATTGGGCTGCTTGCATTTTGTAGACAAAGGGTAAATGAAGGTTAAGTAATGGTGTGCTAGTTTGATGAATGAGGTGGCCTATCTCCTCACTCTTTACTTTTTGTTTGGTTTGTGGAGTGAGGTTGATTTACCATCTCATTCCTCATAAGTCAATGATAATTAGTATATGTATGAGGAATGTATCGGTTTCATCAAAATTTATGAGATAAACTCATGATGCATCAATGATTCCAATAGTCAAACACACCATTAGATCTTTATAATATTCTCCTTATTAGTCTGTTGAATATTAGTCTATAAGTGTGCCGAGGAAAAAGTCTATAATATTAGGTATGAGGTGCAAGTTGCTTTTTGAAAAACTAGAAAGCTGGTTTCTAAGCAAATAAGCTAAAGGCTGAAAAGTGCACTGAGATGAGCTTTTCTGACTATTAGTGTGCCGAGAAATTGGTTCAGTTCGTTTGAATTTATCAGCCGGCTTATCAGTCTTACCAAAACTTAGGACCCGTTTGGTTAGCCCTCTCTAAAATTTAGTTATTATTAAAGTTAGTCACTAAAGTACTAAGCACCTCACTAAATTTTAGGGTTCACTAAAGTCTAGAGGTCTTTACTCATAAAGAGGTAGCTAAAAGTTTCTAAACTTTAGTGGTCTTTAGTCACTGTAATCAAACATGAATCACTAAATTTTAGAGGTCACTAAACTTCAGGAGTTACTAAATTTTAGAGGGGTGAACCAAACAGGTCTTTTTTTCTCACAGAATAGTTGAGATCGGCTGTGAATAAGGCCATGCTGGGTTCCTGTCACTAAAATTTAGTTCCTGTCACATCACATGTTACGACACTATTTTAGTCTATTAAAATAGACTAATTACAAAACTAATTTATCAGCTAGAGGCTAATTTGGGAGAATCTATTAAGTCTAATTAGTCTATGATTTGACTATATGGTGCTTATTTGCTAATAATAGATTAATTTAGTTTAATAGTTTTGTCTTATTAATTATTGTATGATAGTGTAATTAGTTTTATAATTAGTATTTTTTAAATAGACTAAATTTGTGCCGCAATATTCGTGGGACACACAGACTAAAACTTTGGTCTCTAACCAAACATCCCTAAGTTTGAAGGCTATTAAAAAGTATTATAGAAGTTAGAGCATCTCGAAAAAATGACTTGGTATATCATGAGTTTTAGCAACTTGCTAATTCATTTGACAAGTTAAAAAAAGACCTCTCTCCAACAATTTGCTATTCCAACTTGCTAAAATAAAAAAAAAAACTAGGCCCACTAGGCCCATCTGCGTTGCCGCGGGAGAGGAAGGGAAAAGATTTTGCGCCAGGAGAGGTGGCGGCATAGAGGAATAGGAAATTGGAAAAGATAGTAAGTTCATTTAGGGAGTTGTTGGAGAAGAATATTTGTGCTTTTATCAAATTTATAAGAATAGCAAGTGAAAATAAGGAGTTGTTGGAGATGCTCTAATACCAGTAAAATAAAAACCAGAAAGTTAGCTTCTGAGCCAATTTTGCCGTAGACCTGCTTTCGCTATGGTACCTGGACTCGGTCACTGACTCACCGGAGACCTGCTTTCTCCCAACTTCCACTTGGACTTGTGACCACTAGTACTACGCGTCGCTGCCCCTGGTCCTTGCGACCTTGCCCATGCTCGTGCCTTGCTGCTCTATGCCCTTGCTCCACGTGACGTGATCGGTGCTAGACCTCCCTTTTCCCAGCAGCTGCGACCCCGAGTCCCAAGGCGCTGGAAGGAGGGTGTTGTTGGTTTCGTGGAGAGGGAGGATCCGAGCGTGATGCGCTTGATGATGGGAAGCGTGCATCACGAAGCTTGAATGGCACAAGCGGCGACGGCGGATGGCTGCTGCAGTGCTGCTAGGTGCTAGGTCAGCACGGCGTGGCGGCGGAGAGGATAACGAAAGCGAGGAGGTAGCCGTAGGTAGCCCGATGGAAAGGGAAGGAGAGCGGCGGCCGGGGAGCATGACCACGACCACGATGACGCAATGGCAAGTGTGTGGTGGTGGGTAGTGCGGGACTACAGGAGGACGTGCGACGGCAGGATCAGGACTGTTGTTGCTTTGGTTGAATACTACACAGAGACGAGGTCATTGGCCAATGTTGGTTTCTCTCCCGGAAGGCCGAGACAAGAAACAAAAAAAAATGATGATGATGGAGGTGTAACAAAGCAAATAACCGTGACTTCATAATGGCATTTGGCAAATTTTATGTCTAATAACGATGTGGAATATAGCCAGTACCACATTGGTTCAATATCCAAAATTTGCCAAATATAAATCAGAAGATGAGAATGGGCTGATCGAGCAGTCTACTTGAGTCCAGAAATTCGTGGATTATACAGCATGCTCCACAAAAAAAAGAATCGGTCTGTCAAGAATTGCTAAATTCGTGACGTCTTAGTCATACGGATTTGATGGTTTTAAACAGTCTTCGTTCATACAGGTATGTTCATAGAGATAAACAAGACTACATTCAACCCGAAGGAAACACTACCAAGCTTCTAGCAACCAAAGAACATGAGAGTTCACCACACGGCCTTGGCCTTTCACTGATTAAAGCTACTGTGCCTCCACCCTCCAATTGCTCCTCCCTCTTCCTGAACCTGAAATCCGGCGTCATCAACAGACACCCGATTAGATCGACGTGTCGATGCAAGAGATGCTCAGCCGTGCGTGGTTACGCGTTTGCTTTGCTCCATGGCCATTGGCATTGGCATCCATGGCCATGCTTGCAATTTGCAAGACGCGCGAAACAAACAGACACCGTACGTACCTGGGTGGCGGTGAAGGTGATGCCGACCTTGACCTCGCCGTGGTACGTCTTGTCGGCGAGCACCACGTTGTGCTTGGCCGCGTTGTGGTGGTACGTGCCGCGCTCCGCGCCCAGGCTGACGATGTTCGTCACGTCGATCCTGCAGTACATTATAGAGCGGAGAAGGAGAGAAATCGAATCCCAATGGTCAGTTCAGTTGCAGCCTTGCAGGTCAACTGGTGATGAGCTCATTCGGGTATGTAGCCGGCCGGGTATGTAGGCAGGCAGCAATTGGGCACTCACGTCGCCTCGCCGAGGAAGTCGTCGCTGGACAAGTGGTCGTGGTCCATGATCCGGAGGACGAGCTTGTGCTGCACGTTGGCCGCGGCCGTGTTGATCTGGAACTTGAACACCTCGTTCCAGCACGGGTTCCTCCCTTGGTCTGCCGGAATCGACGCAGTTTAGTGGGGAGATCACGAGATCGGGCCTGCGTTGCGTTGGGGGAAGAAATTAAAGGCTGGCGGCTGGCGGCTGGCGCTGGCACTGACCTCGGGCGACGCTGCTCTTGCGCTCCTGGCTCCGGTACTGCATGATCACGTAGGGGTCCAGCTTCCCTGCAGGAGCGGCGGCGACGGCGACGCGATCAGGACACCCCGGATGAACAACCAAGAACACACGCCAGCAGTGAACCCCGCAATTCACGCGCGCGCAACACACGTACGTACCCAAGAAATCGTTGCCGGAGAGGCCCTTGGCGTCGACGAGGTGCACCTCCAGGACGCCCTTCCCCATCTTCGATCTCGTTCGGTTCCCCTTTTTTTCTTTCTTCCGGGCGGCGTTGCTGGTGCTCTCTCCTCCTCTCTTCCGGCCGGCTGTTGTAAGTTGCTGTACCAATCAAACAAGCCTAAGAAGATGCCTGCCTGCCCGGCCGCGGCCGCGGGCGCGCGTATTTATCGGCGCCTCGCTCCCGCTGCCTTGTGGCTTGGCTGGATCTTGCTCTGGCCAAGTCAAAAGCTCTGAAGCGGTCGGTCGCAAGACTACTACTCGCCAATCGCCATCGCCAAACCAGAGAGAACGCACGCCCGGCTTTAATCCTAGGCTGGTCCGCATCATCAACCCTTCTCATCATCCCACGCGAGATGCGCCATCCGTTTCTTCTGCCAACTTGGCCTTGTCTGCAACGAGCAAATTGCCGTGCGCTCTCGTCGTCTTCGTGGAAACGACGGGCCCAACTACCGGCTGCCTGCCTGTGGGTCCGTGTCGTCCCATGTGAATATGCGATTCCAGATTCACACGCACTTTTCCAAAAAAAAAAAAAAACAATTCTGCCGAGTTGAAGTATCTTTAATTTGATCATATTTATATAGAAAAAATATTACTCTCTCATTTTTTTTCAGGAACACCAACTCAGATTTGTTGTCACGACGCAGGACGACTGTATGTGGTACGCTCGCACAACCAGTACGCGGATTAACGAAGACTCGTAGTTTGGACTGTTTGGTTTGTGGCCTATACAGTACTATACATGATGAAAATCTAGACACGTTTGATCATTCGTACGCGGGTTTTGACCATTCCTACGCGGGTAGTTTATTTATTTCCTACTGTAGGTCGCTGTGGTCTATGGAGACTCCGTTAAATCAAGACTAATCGGTCACCAGTCTCTGGTCATCTAGCTATTTGAATCAGGATTTGATGGAGTGGCGTCTGCGTCTTACCTCAGGCCTCAGCCTGATTTTATTGATACCGATCATCTCAACCCCCATTACCAGCAAAGATGGCAAAGAAATGCAGAGATATAGTAAGCATCAAATGTACGCCATTGTCAAATTCAAAATGCTTTATTTCAGATCCAACCGATGAAACTGCCTGCCCTGGTCACTAGCTGCGTGCTGACTTTATTCATGGCCTGGTTTCATGTTTCTACTCTATTCACGGATTGTTATTTATTAATAATAATTGTATACTGTACTAGGTATCGTCACTAGAGTAGCTATTGCAGAGCTAATAAAGCAGACAAATGCTTGACAAACATCGCTCACCAATCCAATTGAAACTGTTGTAATTGGAATGACAATGTAAATGACAATTGAGACAAGAATATGTAGTGTCCTCTTCTTTTCCATTGATCCACCATGGGTATATATACAAGGTCCTCCATGGAGGTTACACAAGGGAATAATACCCCATAAAGCCTCATAAACATGTTAATAAGAGGGGGTAAATCCTATTGTAAATAGGGTCATGATGGTGGTCTATTAAGGAGGAGATTAAACACCATTAGTAGTATTGTAACACTCCCCCTTAATCGAATCCTCTTTGAGATCAATGAAAAAGTATTGTTCCTCCAAAAATTCCTGTAGGACAAAAAAGAGGAAATATATTGGTAGATATGCTATTAAAACTCCTTGAAACCCTAGTGGGAGAAAAAGGAAAAAGTATAGCACATTATGATTATTGCCTCTTTGTGAACTTGCATGAGAAAAACCTTTTCAGGAGAAAACTCATGTATAGTTTAGATAGCAATACATGTCTTTGATATTCCTTTTAAAAACCCCTATGGGGAAAATAAGAAATATGACATGAGCTTATGTAAATATTGCCTCATTAAAAACTTTCTATGAGAAACCTTGTGAGGAAAAACTCATAAAAAGAAAAGAGTACAATATGATGTTGTGACAAGTCAATATCTAGGAGATTTCTCCCCCTGAACCTTGCAAATCTCTAAGACGTCGCATACCAATCCCTTTAACACATTTTTCAAATGTGGAGGCTGGTAGTGACTTAGTAAATAAATCAGCGAGATTATCGCAAGATTTAATTTGCAAGATATCAATTTCTCCTTGTTGTTGCAGCTCATGAGGATAGAACAACTTAGGAGAAATATGCTTATTGATATTGCTTTTGATATAACCTGTCTCCATCTGTGTAACACAAGCTGCATTATCTTCATAGATAATGGTTGGTGAGTTAATTACACCTAGACCACAAGATTGTTGTATGTGGTTAATCATCCTGCGAAGCCAAACGCATTCACGTGAGGTCTCGTATAGTGCTACTATCTCAGAATGATTGGTGGAAGTAGTCACCAAGGTTTGTTTCGATGACTTCCACGAGATGGCTGTTTCGTTGTGTAGGAACACGAAGCCTGTTTGAGATCTGCCATGATGGGGATCAGATCGATATCCAGCGTCAGCGTAACCAACGATATCTGAATTTGGGCCTCTTTTAAAGAATAGTCCAAGATCCCTTGTGCCATTCACATATCTGAGGATATGCTTTACTCCAGTCCAGTGACGTTTGGTGGGAGCAGCGCTGTATCTAGCTAGTAAATTCACTGCAAATGCAATATCAGGCCTGGTGCAATTTGCAAGGTACATGAGCGCTCCAATGGCACTAAGATATGGAACATGAGGGCCCAAAACATCTTCTCCTTCATCCCGTGGTCTAAATGGGTCAGTCTCCATTTCTAAAGACCGAACAACCATAGGAGTTTTGGAAGGATGAGATTTATCCATATTGAATCTCTCCAATACTTTCTGGATATAGGCAGACTGATGTATAAAAATTCCAATTGGAAGGTGCTCAAGCTGTAGGCCTAAGCAAAATTTGGTGTGTCCCAAATCCTTCAACTCGAACTCCGTCTTTAGATGATTGCGGGCTTCATCAATATCTTGTTGGTGGCCGATGATATTTAAATCATCGACATATACAGATATAATGCAAAATCCCGTTTGGGACTTCCTGATGAAGACGCATGGGCAATCATTACTGTTGGAGTATCCCTTCTGCAGAAGGTACTCGCTGAGTCGGTTGTACCACATTCTTCCCGACTGCTTTAAGCCATAAAGTGACTTTTGAAGCTTTACACAATACATGTTGCGGTTTGCGTTTTGATTCGGTATAGGGATCCCGTCAGGGACCTTCATATATATGTCCGAATCGAGTGACCCATAGAGATATGCAGTCACTACATCCATCAACTGCATAGATAGATGATTTTGTACAGCCAGAGATATTAAATATCGGAATGTTATTCCATCCATAACTGGAGAGTATGTGTCATTGAAATCAATGCCGGGTCTCTGCGTGAACCCTTGTGCTACAAGTCTTGCTTTGTATCTCACCACCTCATTGTTCTCGTTCTGTTTTCGGATGAAAACCCATTTGTATCCCACAGGGAATACTTTTGAAGGTGTAGGCATTGCATGAGAGAATACCTTTCTTTTAGTAAGCGAGGCTATTTCTGCTTGAATTGCTTCCTTCCACAGATTCCAGTCCGAGCGCTTTTTGCACTCTGCCATGGATTTAGGATCTGGATCATTTTGGAGGAGTTCAGCAACCATTGCGGAGAAATGCATGTCGACAAATGTAGTCTTTCGGTCATATGATTCTCCAGACTCGAGATAGTTGATGGAAATTTCGTGTACCCTTTGAGATGCATCATCATTTCCCAAAATGGTTGCATCAGGGCATTCTGATGTCCCAACATCAGTAATTGAGTGCACTGTTGATGTGGGATGTGAAGGTTGGACCTCCACAGGGTGTTGCTCAACATGAGGTTGAGTTGCATTTACTTGGTTGGAAGAATTCTTCTTTTTCCTTTGCTTGCTAGGAGCTGCATCCTTGGAAATGGCCGTACTTCTCCCCCTCTTACTTGGGAGTGGAGTAGTTTTATTTGGTACCTCTACTCTTGCCGGCACATTTCTCACAGGATTGTAGGATTTTGTAACACCCTTATAATCAGTAAATGCATCTGGCATATTATTTGCAATGTGTTGCAAATTGATGATTTTCTGAACTTGTAGTTCAGTCTTAGATGTACGTGGATCATCATTGGAGATAGCTGTGGCATCCCAATTGATTTCCTGGCATTCTTTATGGTTTGTTTGTTCTCCTCCTAATGCCGGGAAATGATCTTCATCAAAGATAGAATCAGCATACCGGGCCGTGAATAGATCCCCTGTGAGGGGCTCCAGGTATTTTATGATCGACGGAGATTGATATCCCACATAGATCCCCAGTTTCCTGTGAGGGCCCATAGATGTACGCTGCGGTGGTGAGATCGGTACGTATGTAGCGCAACCGAACTTACGCAGATGGGAAATGTTTGGAATATTTCCACGTACTAGTTGCAACGGGGAGGTTGCATGATAAGCAGTTGGACGCAATTGTATTAAGTCAGCAGCGTGTAAGACTGCATGACCCCAACATGAGGTTGGGAGATTGCTATTCTGTAGTAATGGTCGTGCAATAAGTTTGATTCTCTTGATGAGAGACTCAGCCAAACCATTTTGAGTATGCACATATGGGACCGAATGCTGAACTTGAATTCCTAAGGCCATACAATAATCATTGAAGGCACGTGAGGAAAATTTAGCGGCATTATCCATTCTAATTGACTGGATTTGATGTTCAGGATGATTTGCTCTAAGTTTGATAACTTGAGCAATGATCTTAGCGAATGCATGGTTCCGTGTGGAAAGGAGGCACACATGAGACCATCGTGTAGATGCGTCTATTAGAACCATGAAGTACCTGAACGGTCCAGACAAAGGTTGAATGAGACCACATATGTCTCCTTGAATGCGTTCAAGGAACTTGAGCGGTTCGGCTTGAATTTTGAGATAAGAGGGTCTCAAAATTAATTTCCCAGTTGCACATGCGGTGCAAATAAAATCCGAGGATTGGGAAAATCTTGCATCACTTAGATTGTGACCAACAGAATTTTTCGTAATTTTTCTCATCATCCCTATGCCGGGGTGACCAAGGCGATCATGCCAAGTTTGGAATGCATTGACATTCTGAAAAATTACTTTGTACGCAACATGTCGTACGGGTTTGATATATGTATAGTACAATCCAGACGGGAGCGAGGGAAATTTTTCTAGTGTCTGTTTGCCATATCCGTTGTCCTTTGTAATGAGAAGGGATTCCTCATTATAGTCATTGTGAGTTTCAATATGAAACCCATTTTTGCGGATATCTCTATAACTTAGCAGGGTACGAGTTGAATCGGGATACAAGAGTGCATCCTCAATTGTTATCGTTGTACCCATAGGTAGCATAATAGTGGCTCGTCCAGAACCGACTATTACAGCATCGCGTCCAGCGATTGTTAAAATATTTCCTTTATTCTTTGTGAGATTTTGGAAATATTTTATTTCTCTAAGTATAGAGTTAGTGGTAGCACTATCAACAAGACACATTTCCTCATCCATCGGATTGACTCCCGTACAATCTATATAAAATGGAGAATAAAAATAAAAATTCTCAACATAGAAATATAGATTAATCAACATATGGATATTTAAATGTGCTTATTACAATGAAACATCAAATGTGCCATAATTAAGGTAAATAAAAGATAGTAATTTATTACAACTCATGGGCATAATATTTAGGCAATCTAAGAAGACTAGGGAGTCTATTCATAGTCTCCAAACATATCTCCAGAACCATATTCTAGGAGCATGTTGTCTAAGTCTTCATCTTCCCCTTCAGGTGGGAGGAGTGCCATGATGTTGCTTGCATCCGCTGCGGCGGACTTGGAGCATCCTGGGGCGTCTTGTGCTGCGGCATCAAGATGAGAGTTGAAGTGTGCTTCAAATTTCTTTCCACCTTGGTTGGTACGTCCTTGATCAGAGCGCCCACGTCCAACGGATTTCAAGTACAATTCCACTAAGTGCTTAGGGGTGCGACATTTCTTAGTCGGGTGGTTGTAGCAACCACACTTTGCACAAGTGTTGGACTTGTTAATCGACTTAGAATTATCATTCCTCTTAGCACCACGGGACTTGCGCTGTCTCTTGCGCTTGTTCTTAGACTTGGAGGTTCCAGGATTGCCATTATGAGTGACATCCTGCTGTGTTTGTTTCTGAGTGTTAGCATGCACTTCAGGCAAAGGTTTAGCACCAACCGGTCCTTGGTTGGTGTTCCAGATGAGGAGCTCATCATGCTTTTCTGCCTGAAGCAATGTCTTAATCAGCTCAGAATAAGCTGTAAACCCCCTTTGGCGGTATTGTTGTTGAAGGATTATGTGTGTAGGACGCATGGTAGACAGAGTCTTCTCAATTTTGTCCTCATCACTTGGTTCCTTCTCACAAAATCTCAGCTTGGAACTGATTTTGTGCACAGCATGGTTGAACTCTCCAACAGTTTTGAAATCCTGTATGCGGAGGTGGTTCCACTCATTGACAGCCTCTGGAAGGACAACTGCCTTTTGCTGTTCATACCGTGTCTGTAGAGCAAGCCAGAGAGCGCGTGGGTCCTCTTCCATCACATACTCAGCTTTGAGATCAGGATGGATGTGGTTCCTTATTACAAATAAGGCACTGTACTTGTGGGTATCAGACAAGGGGTCTACACCCATCTCAGGCGGTGTGATCGCCGAGTATAATCCGCGCAGCGATAGACTCACTTTGAGATCCATCGCCCATGTGGGGAAGTTGTTGCCATCAAGAGCGAGGGACTCGAACTCTTTGGCGGCTAGTTTGGTAGCCATGATGCCTACACGTGAGTATGCATAGATTTAATTAAAATCTATGACATGGTTGTAATAATTGAATACAAATGCAAATAATCAAGGTAAACTTGAATTGAAATAACGGGAATTTTTCTCGATTAGTGGAACAAAAGGTAATCACCATGAGGGTGTATACCATAATTTTATTATTTCACGTCTAGATGTAATCCTTGTATGTTCATAGTCGAAACAAAGGTGACATCGAGTGAAAAATATATTCCAAATGAGAGAAAAATTCAACCAAAATATTTGCATAAGTACTTGTTATAGGGAATTGAAATAAACAAAACGCATTGAACAAGTACGAAAATTGTATTCATAATGCAAAGTATGTAAATACTTTAAAGCAGTACATCAGATGTCTAAAACTGAAGGTAAATAGACTAATAATTCTGATGTAAATAAAGCAGTAAAAATGCTTCAAAGTAAATACAAATTATTCTGTAAAAGGGAAATATAAAGATAACTATGTTTTGGGCCAAAAACTGAGGTAATTGAGCCCAAAAACGCTATTTTGAGTCCACCAGACCCAGGCTGAAAGCTCGCAGGCCCCAACCTGGGCCTGGGCCGGCCATTCGGCCCAACAGGGGGTGGAGGGGGCGCCACCAGCGGTGGTCCACCCGCGTGGGCCCCATAGGCACGCGGCCCGAAGACGCGCGGAGGCCGAGGCTGGGCGCAGAGAGGCCCGGCGGGCACTCGGCGGCGGGGCGCGAGGCCGCACCGCGCGTGCGCCATCAGAGAGCCGAGGGAGGTGCTCGGCCTCTCCTCCGCTGGATCCGCGTGCCGATAGGTGCTGCCTCCGGCGTGTCTCCTCGGTACCGGCCAATCTGTGCCCCCCCCCCCGAGGCGCTCAGGCCAAGTTGAGGGACCTTCGTGCAGAAGGCCCATGGGGCACGCTAATCCACGTCGGGATAAAGCGTGGGCGAGGTGGAGAAGGAGGAGGCGGTGGTGGTGAAGCCACCGGGGAAGCCGCTGGTGGTGCCAGCGACGAGTCGGCGATCACGTCGAAGCTAGCGGATGGGCTGCCGACGACGTACTCCGTGCAGGACGGCTCGCTCGCGCTGTACGCCACCGCACTGTACGCCGGGCATGGGCCGAAGCCGTGCAGCGGGCAGAAGTACGGTGCGGGCAGCGGTGACGCTGGTCCAACCGGTGATGCCGGCGGTGACGCCGGTGGTGCCGCCAGAGCCGGAGGCTCCGGAGTGGGAGCCCGCGGTGGTGACGGCGGCTGCAGTGGAGCCGCTGCCGGCGCAACCTGTAACGTCCCGCCTCCACGCGGCCAGGCCCACTTACATCTGGCAGCTTTTCTAGGACATAGACTTCCCTCACAGACCAACACCAGTCTTTTCTGCGCACTTTGTCCTCACTCGTGCGCACCCGGGAAGAACTTCCCGGTCGGTCACCCATCCCTAAATTTCTCCAGGCCAAGCACGCTTAACTTTAGAGTTCTTTGGAGACGGGCTTCCGAAAAAGAAGTTGCAACTTGTTGGTATGAGTATCCTATTATTCCTATTAAGCCTTAGGCCGGGATGTTACATCCTCACCCCCTTAAGAGATCGACGTCCTCGTCGATCAATCCCAAGCCAGGAACGTCCTCTCTTGGCCACGTCCGTGTGTCCAGTGCCAGCATATGTGCCATGCTGTGTGACCACTCCGGGTCCACACCAGCCATGACCACCATGTCTGAGCAACTGCGACACACGCGCCCGTGAAACCGCGAGAGTCGGCTCTGATACCATTCTGTAACGTCCCGCCTCCACGCGGCCGGGCCCACTTACATCTGGCAGCTTTTCTAGGACATAGACTTCCCTCACAGACCAACACCAGTCTTTTCTGCGCACTTTGTCCTCACTCGTGCGCACCCGGGAAGAACTTCCCGGTCGGTCACCCATCCCTAAATTTCTCCAGGCCAAGCACGCTTAACTTTAGAGTTCTTTGGAGACGGGCTTCCGAAAAAGAAGTTGCAACTTGTTGGTATGAGTATCCTATTATTCCTATTAAGCCTTAGGCCGGGATGTTACACAACCGGCGGTTCCGACGGTGGTGCAGGGACCACTACGTCGTCGATGGCACGACGGCGGTCAGCCCGTCGTCCTCGAGGGAGTCCGCGATTGCGAGAAGCCCGCTGGGGGAAGCCCCTGCGTGCGCCTCGACGGCGGTTGCCAAGGCGTTAGCCAAGGATCTCTCGGAGGTCGTCGAAGAGCGTCGCTTGGACGCGGTGGTTGGCGAAGCTTACGCCAAGTGTGATGGCACGTTGGTATGCCATCATCACAAGCTGAAGAACGAAGGAGGCAGAGGGAAGATCGCGGTGAGTCGCCATCGTTACCTCTGCGATCGTAGCTCAGTTGGTAGAACGGTGCTGATAACGTGTTGTAATTGGAATGACAATGTAAATGACAATTGAGACAAGAATATGTAGTGTCCTCTTCTTTTCCATTGATCCACCATGGGTATATATACAAGGTCCTCCATGGAGGTTACACAAGGGAATAATACCCCATAAAGCCTCATAAACATGTTAATGAGAGGGGGTAAATCCTATTGTAAATAGGGTCATGATGGTGGTCTATTAAGGAGGAGATTAAACACCATTAGTAGTATTGTAACAGAAACCAGCAAGGTGAGACACCATTTAGAATACCACTAGAATAGGAATAACACAAATGGCCAGTCATGACCAATCAGGTAGTGCTCTATCTATAGTCAAACTTCTTAGATTTAGCTAAACTTCTAAAAAAACTCAAAATCTATGTCATCAAATTAGTTTTGTTCAACTTGCCATGATTATACTTTTACATGGTACATGTATTTGGTGTTGAAAATGTTGTTACACTATTTTCTTATGCATTTGAACAAACTTAGGATAAACCATAATTTTGGACCAAGTTAGGGCAAACATAAAACACGTCATGGAAAGAGTAAAATGTTGCACATTCGAACAACGCAAGCCCTTTATTTCTAACTATTGCAACCATATGGAACCACCAGCAATCGCTTAGGCAAGCAGCAAAAAAAGAAAAAAAAAAGTGGAACAAACAAGACACTCGGTTTGAGGAGTAAAGTAGTCTATCTTTTCACTTTTTCTTTTGCAGTAGGGAAAGTTA
Organism: Coix lacryma-jobi var. lacryma-jobi; assembly: GCA_009763385.1. Classification (NCBI taxonomy): domain Eukaryota; kingdom Viridiplantae; phylum Streptophyta; class Magnoliopsida; order Poales; family Poaceae; genus Coix; species Coix lacryma-jobi. Next base: position 15,846,033 of record CM019827.1, read on the forward strand.
GTACGAGGGATGAAATCATTCTACCAAATTTGAAGAATTGAATCATGATGCACCACCTTATCCTCAAACCAAACACCTCATAAATTCAAGTATCCATGAGAAAACAGATCTAGAATATCCCGATTCGATTATGCAGTTCCAAGGGTACATAATGGTGATTCAGGTAACTGATTACTCTGTGCATATACGCAGCAGATGAGCATTGGCATGATACACAAAGGATGCACTGGAGCTAGAATATCAAAACAAGATGGTAAAATGGCAATAACTTTAAAAGATCACCAGTAGCATTCTGTACTACTATCATCCGGGTGCATTCAAAGTCAAAACACTAGGCAGATGAAGACTTGACAGTGGCAGACTTGATGATGTCCACGAACTCAGGCTGTAAAAAAATGAAAAATAGACGTCAGATTGGTGAAGTTTAAATATGGATTTTGAAGTTATAAATGTTGGTACCTCCTGCTGCTCTCTAATGCACTGGAGAAGGGCTCAATAATATATATTTTCATGAGGATGACAAGGATCATACCTTCAATGAGGCTCCACCAACAAGGAACCCATCAACATCTGGTTGAGCTGCAAGTTCTTTGCAGTTACCTCCATTTACAGACCCTGGAGAGATAACACAGGAGATTGTGATACAAAGCGTCAAGCCCTAGTTCAGAGCAATGATAAACTAACTGTGAGCAATGATAAGCTATTGTGAACTGTTTATGCAAGAATTTGACATTCCAAAGAAAAAGGTTGTGCTTAGTTTCTCTGTTCCACAACCAAGTCCTAAGAGAACTTTCACCATAATGTAAAGCAACTGGGGTGCAACAAAATTAAAAATATTGGCAGTACTACCTCCATAAATTATCCTGGTCGATTCAGCAACTGCTGGGCTAACGTTGGAGTGGAGCCACTTTCTCAGACCATCATGAACCTACAATACCATGCACATCTCAGATGTTACACAAAGCAGAACTAAAAAACATATTGATATCAATGTGCCCATCAAGAATACTGTGGGACACTAATCGAAACCACTATATACCATGTAAAAAAAAACATGCAGTTACTGCTCTGCTCCTATTTAAGAAGTTATACCTCCTGAGCCTGAGCAGGGGTTGCAACCTTGCCTGTTCCAATAGCCCAAACTGGTTCATATGCCAACACAACATTTGTCCAATCTGATATTTTTTCTGGTAAGCAAAAGAAGAGACAATAAACAGTGAATTGGAGAAATTCATAAGTCCTTCATTTTTGCATGAAGGCATAAAATTCAAAGCAGAAGCCAGAATGAACAGATGAAGCTAAAAAGGATTGAAGTGTTAAAAGGGTTTAAGCAGAAGCCAGAATGAACAGATGAAGCTAAAAAGAATTGAAGTGTTAAAAATGTGTTTACTTAGGTATAAAAAACATTGAAGTAATTTAATATCTTTTTCATGTATAATGTAGATCCTTTTTAAAATGACAACAGCTTTCAGATTTATTTCTGAATTCGATTCACAAAAAAAAATGGCATCAACCCCACCACCACGATTTTTACTATTTAATGTAAAAAAGGAATGAAAGAGCCTTTGCATCTTGAAACCTATATTGAACAGAAGCAGGAATCAATCAAAAACATAAAATGGTCAGAAAGCAGAGTAGCAAATGCCTGTTCCACATAATCTGCTTAGATAATATAACAGCAAGTAAAAATTACCAGCAATAGCCTTTGTTTGTGCAGCAACAACATCCATTGTTGTTCCTGCCTCTCTCTGCTCAAGGGTCTCACCAATGCAAGCAATTACCTTAATACCTTGGGTGAGTGCATATGCAACTTTATCAGCAACAAACTGTCATGAATTGAAATAAAAAAGAAATTAAGAAATACAGTAGACCCGGCAGCAGAAGGTACAGGTTTAGTAGATGGCTTGGCAAAAGAACACAACAGATAATCATGAAAAATCAAATACAGTTATATCTGGCAATTGGCATAGTAGATAGTTTAGGAACAATCTATATAGGGTTAATGCAGAATCTGTATATACTCACATGATTTCACAGCACTGCACAAATGTGAAAAGATCAAAATCGGATCATATGGCCTACTCAGGTCAAGTATAACAAATTCAATCTTAAACTATCCTGGCCTAACAACAGCCATTGTGTCACCAAGGAAAAATCTGGTTCTAGTGGCCACAACTTTTTGAACCTAAATGCTGATATGATAGTAAATTGATCTCAACTGTTAAGTAGAGAATAAAATGTTGCATGAAAAGTTCAAATCATTTCGAACAATTCCATTAAGTTTCATGACAGTTTCTTCCAAGCATCTAGCAGAATAACACATGAATGTATCCTACACAATAGATAAACCAGACAGCAGATTCTTCCAAGCATCAAGCAAAATAACATAGGAATGTGAGTTGCCAATAGACTTAGCAAAAATAAATCAACAGCAACTTAGTTTAAAAGGTACTCACATCACTGGATTCACCCAACAGTGCTCTGCGCTCAGAGTGCCCCAAAATGACCCAGGGCACCTGCAGGTTCACCAGCATCTCAGCACTGCAACAGAAAAACTGGCACATATTAGCCAACTGGAAGCAATACTCCAGTTACTATTCAATCGGTGAGTTGGATCAACGAAAGGGACCACTCTGGTGATTACTCGACTGAAATACGTCAGCATTGAAGATCTGGACACCCAAAATCATCTGCACGTTTCATAAATCATGCCAAATCTTGCCCAGGGAACAAATCTAGACCTTTCTAACATAATCAAAAACCAGACGAGCTAAAGGGGCATGAAATTCGTACCACTACACTCCTCCGAGACTAAATTAGATGCTCTTGAACCAATCTGACCGAACGGGCAGGCACTCAATGCTACTGCTTCTACAACGCTGCTTAACCATGACAGATCAAAACAAGAGTAGGGGAAGCAACCTGATCTCGCCGGTGAAGGCACCGCCCTTGCGCACCCAGCAGTTCTGCGCTGCGACGGCAAAGTCCAGCCGCAGCAGTCCCTTGACCTGCTGCAGAAAAACGAACGGCGGGCTCACCACCACCTCTGCGCACCACCCGAGTTCCAACCAACCAGGAGATCAGCACATAGATCGATCCAGTCAACAACCAAAACGGCCCCGCAATTGCAGACACGGGGAGATGAGACCACGAGAACTGAGACGACTCACCGACGACGTCCTCAGATGGCACCTCGGCTTCGTTGAGCACGGTGACGATCTTCTTCACGTCCTCGCCGGTGCCGTTCTGCCCACGGGGGAGCGGATGCCATCAGAGATCAAAGCAAAACTCCGGCGTAACATCGAATAGAAATCGAGAAAACGGTGGTGCCTGGGGTCCTTGGGGGACTTACGCATTTCCAGTTGCCGCCCACGAAGAACTTCCTTGAAGCCATTGGTCGTCCTGTGCGAGACGGCGAGAGGCGTAGCAGCCGCGATGGAGACACTGGAGTTTGGTTGGTGACTTGGGTGCGTTCGTGATCGTGAGTGACGAGGCGAATCGAATCGAGATGGACGGTTATATCGAGGGAGCCGAACAGGTGGCGGCGGCTTGGCTTCTTGCGGCGGAAGAAAGAAACTTTGGATATGCTGCGGGCGCCTGTCGGCTATGGCAGGGCGGAAGCAGCGGAGCCAGCCGGTTTGGTTTGGAGCACACGCCGCCGGGTTTCAGCTCGAACCGCGGGCCCATTTACCAAGCAGCAGCAGGCAAGCGGCACCAACGAGCCGCGGGCCCAGTGACCAAGCCGCACCCCTTGTTTCCCCGTTTTCGTATGGAAATAAACGAATTTTATAAATATATAAAAATTACTTTATGATTCATATGAAATTACTTGTGTTCTAAAGGAGCGAATTCATGTGAAATTAAGCAGTCCTTTGAACGCAAACAAAATCAGTTTCCATGAATAGCGCTTTAAAAAAAAACAGAAAACTATAGCAAACAGCTGGCAGCAGAGAACTATGGCATGCCAGTTTTAACAATAGAAGCACAGAAGATTCCACTGGAAACCAAGCCTGTCATAACTAGTTTCTTGACAAACCCTTGCAAGAATTAGCCCACAAATCAGGCTTTATTGTTACAAAATGGGCAGACCCTTGCTGTGTTTCGCAACATGTGGGACGCACAGAATAAAAGAAACTAAGAAAACAGTTTGACATTCCACCGGGAAGCTCTTATTCAGCTATATATGTTTCTAAAGCTATGTTTTCTTCTTTGTACACAGCTGTGGGCTTCTACAATCTGAACTCCTAGCTGTAAGTTCACAAAATGCAGCAAACAATGTATTCTTCTATGGAATGTGCTTTCAATTTAGACAAGTAATTTGTACACCCTGATGACATAAGATGACAGGGTAGCTGTTGGCCTGTGATCCCTACGTCATTTCCATTGCGGGAGGCTCTTATCTCCATTGAAGGTGTTTGATTTGGATTTTGATTTGAACCGGGACATTTGCATGAGGGCTGGTTAGTTCGGAGGGCATTCCATAAGTCCTGTTCGGTTTCATAAGATTGAGATCAGTTCCTGAAAGGTAGGAAGAATAAATTATAAATTATATTATGGAAAAAAAGTTATATAAGCAGAACTAATTGCTCAGTGAGTTTGATTGGGAAACTTAAATTCTCCATGCTGATACAAAACACATCAAGCCATATACAAATATGCACTTAAAGTGAGGGATGCACAGTTAATGATGCTCAAGATACCATACCTGCACATTATGGAATTACATTCATTCAAATCAGTTGTATGTGCTACGTCCTGTTAGAATTTGCGCCTTGAGAATTGTGGCAGGGAGAATTCATAATCTCAGAACCAGAAGTATCCAATCCATTTGCCGAAAAATCTAGCTGTTTCTCAACTGATTTGATGATAGACATTCTTTTTGACCTTTTCTGATATGGTGGTGAAGAATCAAAGCTCCTTACAGAAGTCAATAACCCATCAACAGAACCCAGCGACAAAAAGGATGCAGCAGTTTTAAACGACCGTGGAGAAGTAGTGCCCTTCCCATTAGTTCCATTAGGAGTGTAAAAGCTATCACTACTTACTCCACCCGTCTTCAACTCATTACCTGAAGCAGGTGTTGCTTTATCACGTTTTCTTTTCCTTAGTATTGAAGGAGTACCTGGAAAGCTGTCAGCAGCAATCCTCAAAATTGAATCAACAGTTAGCTGACTTGATACTTTTCCAATCGTTGGAGAGGGAGAAGTATAACCATTGGGTGACATGCAATTTTGTGTCGTTTGATGTGCACCATTACGTTCAGAGCGGAGCGGGGTACTGATTGGGGCCACATCTTCCATGTTTGGAATCTGATAACAAAGAGGACCAAGGGTAGGATGCAACTCGTTCTTTGAAGATAATTCTGCACCTCTTTTGGCTGGTGCAGATTGTAATTCAATTGCACAGACCTCCCCAACAGGATCAGGTGTTGAGCTAACCTCAACACCCTTCTCATGAATGGAGTCAATTTCTAGGCCCATGTCACGGACAGAGTCACTTTCCAGACCTTGTACCGCCAAAGTAACAGCAGAACCATCAACTAGTGATGACATTTCATATGAAGTTGGTATAGAAAGAGAAAGAAAGCCTGAGGAGTCCAAATTGTATGTCTGTGAAGGTGGGCTCAGAATGGAACGATAAGCTCTTCCAGGGACATTTTTTGAACCAATGCTTGGCATTTGGTTAAGATCAAGATGGCTATCAGCAGCCACAGTCTTCATTTTATCCTTGAAATCATCATGAATAAACAGCTTCGGTGCTGAAAGAACACTGCTGTTACTATAGGCTTCTAACTTCTTCCTCAAAGAGCTGTTCCAATGATTCTTTATGGAATTATCGGTCCTGGAAATAAAATATATTATGACATGGACAAAATATATTATGAACATGGTACCAGAATCCAGAGACAGACTCTAATAAAGTGCAAAAGGAAAAGTGATGATCAGTACAAGTACACCTCCAAAATAGCAACACAATTTCATACTTAACAAGGGGCCTTCAAGCAGATTTTTCAGTGGTAACCAAAACTCCGAAAAATAAACAATGGATATTGCAGTGATGGATTCACAAGGAAGCAAAGCCTATATATAACTACAAGAGAATATAATGGCATTCGCATGACGCGGCTCTCTGGAGCATCCTGAGACAGTCTTTGGAGAATTCTATTGTTATTCAAATCTAGCATCGATGGTATTTATATATATTATGATGATTATGATAATTTTGTAACTGCATTAACTTATGATCTGAACAAACAAGGAACTAACATCCAATCCTTGTGAAGCATAACTAGAAAGCATGTCATAGAACATTGGACATAGAAAAGAGAGACATCAGACATCCCTTACACTCTGGAACTCCACTAGAATGATCCCATGGTTTTACAACTTCATACAACTAAAGTGTTCATGCTCCGAATTAAGGATTACCATTGTGTCTTTTTTTCTTGTTTAAAAAAACTAATGACTCGTGATTATGTTCCCGCATTTTTACGAGTCATCAGATAATCCCAGAAAAAATCAAGAACGTCATTCAAAAGTAATCCACCTTATTTCATGAGGTTTACTGACGTAAGTGACTTTGTATGAACTGAACCAATGATGTAAGAAGTGTACAAGTACCTTCCAGGAAGAGCTTTTGCTATTTCTGCCCATTTATTCCCAAACACTTTATGAGCATTAATAAGTGCCCTTTCCTCCTCAGGAGTCCAAGCATCTTTCCTTATTTCTGGATTCAGATGATTATGCCACCTGCAATTTTTTGAGTTTAGAATAAGGTCCATTGGTACGCATTTTATACATAGTATCACATCAAGCTTAGGTATAATAAAATGTATGAAACAGACAATAAAACTTTTAGACAAAGTGGGACCAGACCAGCCTGGCATAAGTTTGTAACCCAAAGATCACAGTTTAAGGGAGGATGCTGACATCAAGCCATTCCAGAGAGCTAAAAGAGAAAAGGGAGAGCGGTTTTAACGGAAAGAAAGACCGCAAAAACCATTTTCCCTAACTTTTTCACAAGAGTGCAAAAGCTTCAACCATCGATAAATATATAAAAATATCAATTGTGCACATGTTATGATAAGTATGATACACACATCTTCGCAAATGATCAGATATTCACCTTTCTCGGCATTGCTTGCCTATGCGGCCAGGCAATGATTTCGCGATGATAGACCACTTTGTTGGTCCATACTTGCCCACAAGGTCAATGATTTTTTCATCTTCCTGTAGAAAATAATGTATTTATAACATCTTCCTCCAAAAAGTTTATAAAGATGCAACATGCACAAGTAATTTTCAGCATAAACACTGCAGTTGCAAACCTCTTGAGTCCAAGGGCCTTTGATAAGCTCCGGATTAAGAACCTTCTGCCAACGATGTAAACATTGTACCTCAGTCCTATCCTGAAAGAATTCAGCTGCATATAAATAGATAAAGATCCTTTTATTAGTTCACCATGCACCTAAAATTGAAGTAAAAAACTTCTCAAAAGAATTTGAAAAAACTTTATATATAGGAAAACAAGAATTTTGCATACACCTACTGCAGCTACCGCACATGGAAAATAAAGCTAATTGACATTGTTCAGTATTAAACATTTAAACAGCTACATCTACTATAAGAGCACCAATAACTGCTCTTAAATTTAACTAGCCCTTTTTTTCCTCAGTTGGACCTTACAGAAACACAGAGGGCAGGCAAGTGGGCCCATGTTAACAGAACCAACAATGTGAAATACAGCTCCTTAGTGAGTACTGTGGAGCATCGACAGTGACAGGAGAGAAGTTTTTAGTATAGAGGACCATATTCTATTCTAGTCACAAATTCTAAGGCCTTGTGGTAACTGTTCACATTCACAGTTAATTTCATGTAAACACCGAATGCTAGCATTTCCTGATTCATGTTCATTTCTAGATTCTAGGTTTACAATATAAATACATGTAACAGCTGAAAAGTAGAAAGGTACACTAGCATATCGTTCAATGTTCAATGCAACACTTTGTTAATATAAAAAAATAGACAGTTAAGTAGAGAAAACAAGGGGAAACCATGCTTGACTTCAAATGATACAGTAACAACCCCAGTAAAAAAAGTAATGCCATATCAGACAGATACATGGATCTCTATCTCATGGGCATGCTTGAGGCTAAAGAATCGTATGGAATCATACAACATGCAATGCAAAAGACAAATCAAAACTTATTTCTAAAAGGGCAACTGAGTACACGAATTATACAGAGGAAAGAGGAGGCAACCTATTTTTTTCCAATTTCTACCATTGAAAGCTTCAACTGCCTTCCGCAGTGTTTCATCCTGTTGGCATATTTTGAAGCCAATTAGTAACATTTCATAGTTGCTATGCTAAGAGGGAAAAAACAGAAACTTCCAGCACATGTGCATATCATCAACTCCTGGTCTTTATAACAGAGAATGTGAAATACTGACCTCTTCCGGTGTCCAGCCACCCTTAGCTCTTCTTATCGGTCCACTTGTTCGCCTATCATTATAATGAAAAAACAATTAGCAAAAAAAGAAGAAGAAAAGGAGTATATCTATTAACTGGGTGGGATGTGCACGTAAAACATAACATAACATGTGCCAGAAGTTACTGATACAGCACAAATATACATTAGCTGACTAGCCCAGATGGGAGGGTAGTTTTTGAAACAGGCCTTTAATACAATTGGAAACACTCACTAAAATCACACCTACATTGCAACCTTCTTAAGATGCCAAAACTGAGGATCCACTTTCCAGACACCAAAGCGAGCAAATCCCAACATAACAAGTGCATGCTGCAATTACTGAAAAGTTCTGAAGGATGCAAACATCTCATTCAGGTGAAGATTGGGAACAAGGCACTGCCAAACAATCATAACACAAGTAATCCTTGCAAATTTATAAAGTACTAACACACAACTAATTAATTTACACCAACGAAATGACTCTTGTATACTCAAAGACACATCACTTCCTGCCACTGTTGGTGGCCAGAAAAATGTTGACACTTTGTGGCACCATTCATCATTAAGGGTATGTTTTTGTGGGGTAGTCCACGCCATACCTAATTCTTTTAGGGTGGGCATCAGCAACAACTGTCTAATAAAACTAGGACCAAGGTCCTATATTGATTGAAATAGTATTCATAACTTTGAGTTACATGTGTTTATTTATAGCCTTCTTATAGAATACAGATGTAATAATCAATTAAGCATAGCATAGAATTAAATAATAATAACTATATCTGCATTCACCACAAACTCAGCTGGTACAAACGCTATATCATCCACAACCATCACTACCGATGACTCCATCTTTACACACTATGATGCTCCTACCTCGCTAAGACTCCACCACCACTACCAATTTAAGATGCAGTCCATACTCCATATAAACATATGAACTCAGCAACCATCGCAACTGAAATCAGGGCAAGCAAACTGCAACAACTAAAACCTCAATTGATACAACAGAAGACACAAATCCTACTATCAAAAACCACAACAGGGCACCTGTTTGAAGCTCACCATTCTAGCATCGAAAATTTCTCAAAAGTACCAGGGAAAGGCTAGGCTAATCACATCACAGACCAGACAAACGACCAACGAGAGAACCACACAACCACAACGCAATCCATAAAAAGGCTCATTTTTCTCACCCAGAACACCCAACATTCTAGGGCACAACAGTGGTTATATTCAACGGTTGCTGCCCTCCGAACGGTACTATTCAACGGTTAAGAGCCCAGATCCCTTCAACCGGATAGGAGCAGCTACGGGCAAGGCCTCACCTCAGAACGGAGATGGAATTCCCGGAGCTTGACACCGGCGGCGACGTCCCCGCCCGCCCTCCGCCGCCACAGCTGCTGCCATCCGACACGGACGAGCTCGAAGCCGCCAGGGGCTGCCGATTCTCCACGCACCCCTCCTGCACCACCTCCGCCATCGCCCCCATCACCTCCTCATAACCGCCCCGACCTAAAACCGCAAAATCACCACACAAAAAAACGAACTTCAGATCAAATCCACCACGACAATCGCCCTCCAAAACAGATCGAACCAAACGCCGCCTTACGAATCTAGCGGATCCCAGATCGAACAGGCGGGGTATAGAATTGGGGCTCCGGGCGGCGAATCGATAGGCGGCGGGGGCGGCGGGACCGGCGGAGATGGCGCGAAGAGAAGGAGGCTGTACGCCCGAAACCCTAGGAAGGTATAAAAGAGTAAGCTTTCGCTGCCCCTCTCTACGGCTTCGGTTGGGTGTCGGGGGAGTTGAAGGGGGAGACGCGAGAGGATGCTTTCAAAAAACCTCGCCCGTTGAAGGTCAGGGGGAGAGCCGAAGAGGAGGAGGAACAGAAGAATAAATTATGGCCGCCTTATTTTACTAATCGGACCCTGAGATATACAGTTATTGCTAATCCTATATGCTTCGGCAAAAAAGAGACGGGCAAATATAGGCGTGTCCAACTTATAAAACGTCATAAAAATCATCTAGAGTCGCTTTCATCTTTGTTCGAGAGGATTTTAAACTTACAAACATTATATAACTGCATGTCCAAAGTTATATAAATGGACGCCAGGTAGAGACATTTATTTGCACGGTCGTTTTTTGTGATTTGCTAAAGTTAAGAGGTACAGTACAGAAAACAGGGGCAACGCAACTTGTAGACGGAACGAAACGTACGACGGACGCCACGGCCTTGTGACGGAGGGGCCTGACGGCGGCGTCGGTTGCCGAGCCAACCTGGATCACGAAAGGCCGGGGTTGTTGTGTTTGGTAACGCCGCGCAGTTACCGTTGCGGGCCAGGAGTTTGAACCCCTAACGGCTCCCCCTGTTGTGCGCTGGTGCGGCGGACCGAACTTGGACCCGCTCGCCGCATCCAGCCGATCCCGATTCTTTTTGTGCAAGTTACACCTATAGATTTCCAAACGAGCCGCCCGGCACGGCACGGACACGGGCACGGCCAGGCACGGCGGCGTGCCTCCGTGCCGACACAGAGGCCCAGGCACGACACTATCAGCTGGCAGCCGTGTCGTGCCGTGCCAACAAGCACGGCAGCACGCCAGTGCCCGTGCCGGCCCAGGCACTAAGTCATAAGCACCAGTCACACATATATATATACATACTCCCTCCGTATATGAAAAAATGTCTTTCTGGAGGCTCACAAGGTTTGCGCTAAATAATGTCGTTTTGGCTCCGTAGCCTTGTTTTGGACGCTATTGCCCTCGGCTCCTATTTTCCTGTGTGCGCTCGTGTCCCCGCATTAATTGTTTGGCCGCCTCCGCTCCCCATTTTACGCAACGCGAGCGCCAATCTACTAGCGCCAACGTAGACTGCTAGGTAAAAAATCACACGTCCAGCTAAAAAGGTGGACCAGAGGGATCGAACTTCGGTCCTCTTGGCTTAACTTCTCGCTGCGCTAGCCACTCTAGACATTGATTGTTTGTTGTATTTGAGGCATCTGTAACTCTATTTAATAGGGGTAAACAGGGAAAAATACACCCTAATTAATCGCTCCTTGATATGCTAAATCATGTCTAAAACGATATTTTTTTCCTATACGGAGGGAGTATATACAGAAGTTTAAGCTAGTTCTAATAGACTATCAAACACTTGTCCAGAAAAATTCACAATGACACAATAGTTAACAAGAAATGATAAAATTGGGAGCTTGTGCAATGGCTGCCTCATTAAAAACCTACCTAGGTAAAACTCACCCTTGTGAGAAACCCTAGGCAGGAAAAGAGTAAAGCCAAGCTCTATTTTAAGTTCAATGTTCTTACATCATTCATCACTGTTCATTTGTCCAAGACTCCAAGAGTCCAAGTTATCACATTACAGACCCAAGTTCAAGAAGAATGTAAAGACTAAACTAAGCTAGATGAACTAATGCTTCAAGCTTCTTGCTCCCAAGTTCCAGCTGGCCAGCTGCAAAAGAAGAACATAGTTAGCATTAGTTAGCAAAAGAAGAACTAATCAGTTAGAAAAAGAAGAAGAGGAAGATAGTACCTTGGCGGCTGGAGCACTAATCAAGATAGAGATCTTCAAATCCATCTTCAAACTCTTTGTCCTCCACATTGTGTTGTAGTCTTGCCTCTGCCAACTCCCAATCGCAGGTGAGCCACTCCACCGTCTCCGGCTTCAGTCTCCTCCGCCGCTCCTCAATGATCATGCCAGTCATACTAAACGTAGATTCTGAAGATATCGTAGAAACAGGAACGGTTAAAACATCTTTAGCCATAATTGACAGCATTGGATATGTCAATTTGTGCTCATGCCACCATCTCAAGATGTCAAATGAGTCATCCAACTGGCTAACAGTGTCACAGTCCAAGTATGAGACAAGTTCAGAAGCATTAGAACTTGTAGAAGTAGCAGCATGTAACAAAGCAGTAGCAGATGTATCTCTAGACAGGTTAAGAGTAGAATGCAGCATTGAAGTACCAGTAGCACAAGAAATAGATGTATCATCATCATAAATTTCATCCCAAGCAGACCTTTTCTTACCAGACAGGTTTTGAGGGACAGTCCTCTTCAACCTAACAGCTCCAAATTTCTCCTCATACTTATTGTAAACATCAGTAAGCCTAGCTCTTTGTAACACCCTAGGTGTTAAACAATCCTAAAAAGCATAATTTGACATAGCATGAGCATAGCATCTCATCATTTCATGTCCATTTGCTTGTATGAGTGTTTAAGTCTTGCTTAGTCTCTAGTAGATCCATGTTTTGCTTTCTGTTTCTGACCTAGTGCCTTAAAACAAAGTTGTAGATCTTGATGAGAGGAACAACTTTGCTTAAAAGCACTTTCTCAGAAAAGGCTTTTAAATTATGATTTCTTGCATTAGAAAAATAGATTAGAAGTAAATTTCTTTTTTCTAAACATAATTTGGACTTGAGCCTTAAAGATGATTTGTTCCTTGCTAAATTCTAGGCAACTTTGCTTTTAGGACCTTTTCCTAATTCGGCTTGGTTTGGGAGTTATGGAGCATCAAAGTTTTAAACAAAACCTCTTTAGTTTAAACCTGCCAGTGGGCCCCGCCTGTCAGCCACCCTTCTTCCTCCCCGCGCGCGCCGCTGCTCGCCGCCGCAGCCGCTGCCGCCGAAGGCCCGCCTGCCAGGCCGGTCAATCTGCAGCTCGCCGCCCCTGGATTCCGACCAAACCGCCCGCGTGCGCTGCCTCCTCTCTGCGCGCTCGCCGCGTGGCCGCCGATTCCTGGCGCCGCCGCGCCCGGTCGGGAGCCCTCTGAAAGCCCTAGTTTGGTTTTGGTTAATTAATAAAACCTATTTGGTCTAATCCTATTGCTAAGCATGTGTGTAGCTTATAAGAAAGGATTAAGACCAAGCCAAGTGGTCGAGCTAGCTAGGTGGCAACCATGAAGGATGGTGATGGCCACAAGCACTCAAGAGATCAAGTGCTCTACCATTGGTGAAACTTGAGAAGAAGAGAAGAGATGGAGCAAAGAGGCCCGAAGGCAAAGGTACATCCTACAGGGCTCTTTGTTTTAGTGATCAAGACACTTAGCGAGTGTGATCACATTTAGGATACATAGCCGTACTATTAAGAGGAGATTATTCACGGCTTATGCGGTGTTCAAGTGCCACTAGGTGTTCTCTAACATATCGATGCGATAGACCTAGTGAGTGACTAACAAAACCCTTGGAAAATGCTTTGCAAAATGCTAACACACGTACACAAGTGATGAAACACTTTGGTGTTGGCACATGGAAGCAAGGGTAGAAGTTAGAAATTGAAAGGTGCTGTGTTAGGGGCATCAGACGCTGCTGGCAGCAGCATCGGACGCTGGGCCGAGCGTCCGGTGGGAAACCCTAACCACTGACTTTTGTTGAGTGAGCATCGGACGCTGGCAACGGACGCTGGCATAATACTGTTGCAGAGTCCGATGGTTATGACGTGGCGCGAGCGTGCTTTCCAGGGAGCATCGGACGCTGGGCTGCGTCCGATGCCGATCCATCGGACGCGTCCGATGTGTTTTGGAGCGTTCTGGAACCTTTCTGTTGTGTCATCGGACGCAGGGGTTGAGCGTCCGGTGCTATCATTCCGGCGCGTCCGATGAAGCGCCAAAACGAGCGGAAAAGAGTGAGTGGCATCGGAGCGTCCGATGCCTGGCATCGGCGCGTCCGATGCCACATTAACCGTGGCGCGAAGAAATTTGACCGTTGGGATCTAACGGGCTGAATTCGTAGCAGAGGGACACGTGGTGCTCATCGGAGCATCGGACGCTGAGGGAGCGTCCGATGGCCCCGACACCGGCGCGTCCGATGCCTCTGTTTCGGGTCCAACGGCTAGGCCGACTTGGATGGCCTATTTAAGGGGCTTGGCCGGCTCATATGGACTGACTCTTGCACATTTTGATTCCTAAGCATTCTAGTGAGCTTTGGCAAGCCTCCCAACTCATCTCCCAAGTTGATTTGATCAAACCAAGTGAGATTGAGTGATCTAGTGTGTTATTTGAAAAGAGTTCAATCTAGTGGCACTAGTTCTTCGCATCGGCATTGAGTTCTCTTGTTACTCTTGGCATTTGCCGGTGCCTAGACGGCTTGGAGGTGTTGAGGTGGTTGATTGGCAAGATTAGTGATTGTTCTTGGCCACCACCGTTCGAGATTGTGAGAGGTTTTGGAGCCTCACCTCGCCGGAGCGGCAAGAGGCATCCTTAGTGGATTGCTCGTGTCATTGAGCTACCTCACTAGCGGTAGATTCTTATGGCGCTCTTAGTGAGCTTGGCTTTGCGCCGATTAGCCACCGGGTCACCTAGTGTTGGTCGACACAACGGGGAGTAGCGTGCCGGCAAGCACGTGAACCTCGGGATAAATCTTGGTGTCCCGTGTGCTTATTGTGATTGCTTCCACATCTTGGTGATTTGTCTTCATATTCACATCTTGGTGATTGGCATCACGAGTGGATTTCACCGGTTATTGGCTCTCTACTAGGCGATCCCAAAGGCTCGGTGAAATCACCTCTTTCTAGCTCATTTACTTTGTGTATTTACATTGAGCTATTTCTTTTGTGTAGATACTATCACTTGTTGTATATCTCTTGTTATATTCCTTGTATAGCTAGTTGTGATTAGCTTGCTTAGTCTATCTATTGCACACACTTGTCTCATATACTTTTTGTATATCTTTCTTGTACTAGAGCTAGTTAGTTTTATTCCGCATTAGATATTAGCTCTAATTGCTTGTGTGACATAGATATATTAGGTAGAATTGTTGGATAGGTGGCTTGCAACACACTTTTAGGCTAGCGCAAAAAGCTTCGCCATTTGTTATACTAATAGTGTTTGCGTAAGTAATTTTGTAGAGTTTTTAATTAGGCTATTCACCCCCCCTCTAGCCAATTTGGACCTTTCAAGTGGTATCGGAGCCGTGGTCACCGTTTGTTTGAGGCTTAACATCCTCCGGTGTTAAAATGGCTCAAATCAACTATATGGGGAAGCCACCACATTTTGACGGCACCAACTTTGATTGTTGGAAGAGGAAGATGTGTGCATTCACAAGAGGAATGAATAGAAAGATTTGGGAAGTGATTGAGAATGATTTTGCGGTAATTGACCCCGCAAGTACCACTCCAAGAGAAGAAGAGAAGCTTCAATGGAATGATGTGGCAATCAACTTATTTTATGAAGCATTTGACACAAAGGTGTTTGAGCAAATCAAGGACCTTGAAAGAGCAAATGAAATATGGGAAAGATTAGAAGAAACATATGAGGGCACCAAAGCGGTCAAGGGTGCCAAGCTTTACATTCTCAAGGACAAGCTCGCCATGTTCAAGATGCAAGATGATGAAAGCATACCGGAGATGTTTCACCGGTTGCAAGTCATTATCAATGACTTGAAGGCCTTGGGAGAGAAGGTAGAGGACAAGGATTTTTCTCACAAGTTCTTGAGATGCTTGCCACCAAGGTTTGATACTTTGGTGACTATCTTAGTGAGGGAAGGATTGGATACGGTAACCCCAAACCAAGTACTAGGTGATGTGGTCACACAAGACACATACCGTGTGGAAAGGGATGGGGGAGCCCAAGAAGAAGAGAAGAAGAAGAAGACCGTAGCATTCAAGGCATCATCCTCCAAGGGCAAGAGCAAGGGCAAAGCAAAGAAGGAGGAAAGTGATGATGAAGCAAGCTCAAGTGGTTGTGAGTTAGATGATGAAGAAATGGCTCTATTTGTTAAGAGATTTGGCAAGTTTATGAAGAAGAAAGGCTATGGAGCAAGAAAGAGAAGAGATGGAATCAAAAGCACAACTAAAAGGTGCTATAGATGCAAGAGCAAGGATCACTTCATTGCGGATTGTCCATATTCTAGTGATGAAGATGTTGATCATAAGAAGAGCAAGAAGAAAGACAAGAAGGAAAAGAAGGAAAAGAAAGAGAAGAAGAAGGAAAAGAGGAAGGGTGGTTCCTATGTTGTGACATGGGATAGTGATGCTTCCTCAAGCGATGATGATGATTCTAGTGTTGATGAGAGGAAGACCACCAAGAAGAAGGCTATGGCTAGTCTTTCTATATCAAGCAAGCCTTCTATCTTCAACACTCTATCGACATGCTTCATGGCTAAAGCCAATAAGGTATAATCCGATGAGAGTGAAAGTGAGAGTGAGAGTGATGATGATGAGGAGTACTCAAAGGAGGACCTCATGAGCATGCTACAAGATGCTCACTCTTACATTGAGACTAAGAGGAAGGAGTGCAAAGAATTGCGCAAGGCCAATAAGGCTCTTGAGCAATCCTTTGATGAGCTCAAGACCACTCATGAGAAGCTAGAGGAAGCCCATGAGAAGCTTGACCAAGCTCACACTAGGCTTAAGGAAGCCCACTCCTCCCTCCTTGATCAAAGTAAGATTGAGGATGTTGTAGAGACATGCAACATAGGAGTAACATGTGATATTCTTGATGAATCTTTTTATGCTCCTATTATTGTTGCTCCCACCAATGCATCATCATCTAGCTCAACTAAAAAGACTACTTCTACTACATGTGATTCATCATTAGTGGTAGAAAATGAGAACCTTAAAAACAAGGTATATGAGCTCACTCATGCTTTAGGCAATGCCTATGGTGGTGATGCCCGCTTGCTTAAGTGCTTGGGTAGCCAAAGATGTCCACTCAACAAGGAAGGACTTGGCTATACCCCCAAGAAGGGCAAAGCCGCCTTTGCTCCTCACAAGACTAGTTTTGTGAAGAGCAATGGTCGGTATTGCTACAATTGCAAGCAATCCAGGCATATAGAGCAAAATTGCTTTAACAAGAACAAGAATAAGAACAATGCTCATGTTTCATCCATTAGACTTGATTCTTGTTATATGCTTACAAAGGGCACTAATGGTGTGAAGGCTAAGTATATTGGTGCACCCATGGTTGGCCCAAAGAAGAAGGCAATTTGGGTGCCCAAGAGCTTAGTGACTAACCTTGGAGGACCCAAAAAGGTTTGGGTACCTAAAAAGAATTGATCTATTTTGTAGGTAAACTATAAAGCGGGAGGAAGGCATTGGGTGCTTGATAGTGGGTGCACTCAACACATGACCGAAGATGGAAGAATGTTCAAATCAATCAACACTAGTGGCAATGATCATGCGGATGCTATCACATTTGGTGACAACAAGAAAGGCAAGGTTAAAGGTTTGGGCAAGATTGCAATATCCAATGACTTGAGCATCTCCAATGTGCTATTAGTGGAATCTCTCAACTTCAACCTATTATCCGTGGCACAATTATGTGACTTGGGTTTCAAATGCATATTTGGTGTTGATGATGTGGAGATAGTAACTGTTGATGGAAGTGATTTGGTCTTCAAAGGATTTAGATATGAGAACCTCTATTTGGTGGACTTTGATGCTAGTGAAGCTCAATTGACAACATGCTTATTCACCAAATCAAGTATGGGTTGGCTATGGCATAGGCACTTGGGACATGTTGGAATGAAGCAACTAAAGAGGCTAGTAAAGCATGACATGGTTAGAGGACTAAAAGATGTTCACTTTGAAAAGGACAAGCTTTGTAGTGCATGCCAAATGGGAAAGCAAGTTGGAAACACTCATCCCAACAAAGGAATGATGAGCACTACACATGCACTTGAGTTGTTGCACATGGACTTGTTTGGACCAACTACATATGCAAGTATTGGGGGAAACAAGTATGGCTTTGTGATAGTGGATGATTACACAAGATACACATGGGTCTTCTTTCTTGTTGACAAGAGTGAAGTGTTTGGCATATTCAAAACCTTTGTCAAGAGAAGTCAAAATGAGTTTGATAGAAGAATCAAGAAAGTGAGAAGTGACAATGGGAGTGAGTTTAGAAACACAAGAGTTGATGAGCTATGTGATGAATTTGGAATCAAACATCAGTTCTCGGCCAAGTATACACCTCAATCCAATGGGATAGTTGAAAGGAAGAATAGGACACTCATTGATATGTCAAGATCTATGCTTAGTGAATACAATGTGAGTGATTCTTTTTGGGCCGAAGCAATCAACACGGCTTGCTATTATAGCAACCGACTCTATTGTCACCCTCTATTGAAGAAGACACCATATGAGCTCCTCGATGATAGAAAGCCCAACATTGCATATTTTCGGGTCTTTGGGTGCAAGTGCTACATATTGAAGAAAGGCACAAGACTTGACAAGTTTGAAAAGAAGTGTGATGAAGGGTTCCTACTTGGTTATTCCACTACAAGCAAAGCATATAGAGTGTGGAACAACATATCAAGAATAGTTGAAGAAGTCCATGATGTTGAGTTTGATGAAACCCATGGCTCACATGAAGAACAAGACAATCTAGATGATGTGAGAGGAACACAATTGGTGGAAGCTATGAAGAACATGGACATTGGTGATATAAGGCCAAAACAAGTGATTGACATCGAAGATGACAAAGATCAAGTGCTCTCTCCTCCAACCATGCATGACAACAATATTGCAAGCTCTAGTGGTTCTCAAGATCAACAAGATACTAGTGCAAGTACAAGTGCTCAACCGCAACAAGTGCTCCAACCAACACATATTGCAAGAGATCATCCTTTGGATCAAATTGTTGGTGACATAAGAAGAGGTGTGCAAACAAGATCAAGATTGGCATCTGTAACACCCTGATTTAATTTTCCCCGATTTAATTAAAGAATTTAGAAACTAAATAGGTTGGCTAGTTTATTAGAGGAGGAAAATAAAATTTATTTATCATTTTCATGTTGCATTCATGCCATTGCATATTTTTATTGTGTGGTAAATGATTTATTAAACCCGTATAGGGCGAATCGAATTTATTCTATTTAGAAAATAAATAAAAGATTTATGAAAATTTTACAAAGTCAAACTCAAATTTTATTTCCAAAAACCTAGAGAAAATATTTCTAAAATTTTTAAAAGTTGTTTTGATTTCAAACAGATTTGAATTTGGACTTGAAATGAATTTGCAAAAAGGTTTGAAAAGAAAAAGAAAAAAGAAGGGCCTGTCCTCGTTTCCCCCCTCTCCTCTTTCAGCCGGCCCGACTCGCTCCCTTGGCCCGCTCCCTCTCCGCTCCCGGCCCATCTCCCCTCCACCACTCCCGCGGCCCAGCACCACCTCCCCGCGCACGCGCAGCTCCGCCCAGCCCAGTCCCCGGCCGACCCCGCGCACGCCGGCCCCCCCACCCCATCTCCTCCTCTCTCCTCGGCCCGCATGCCTTCTCGTGCGCCAGCCGGCCCGCTCCCCGCGTGAGCTCCGCGCACGCGCTGCCTCCCTCTCCTCTCTGTGACTGACTATCGGGCCCCGCCTGCCAGCTCCATCTCCCACCTCCGCCCTAACCGCGCTACCGCCCGATGCTTGCCCGGGGATCGATCGAGCGCATCTCCCTCGCCCCCGACTCCTTTTATCCTAGCCAGGGGATTCCACGCGCACACCGCCGTCACCCGACCCTTCTCGTAGGATCATCTAACCCAACGCCCTCTCGAGGCACCACACACGCATGCCGCCATTGCCGCGCTCGGCTTGAGCTCGTTCTCACCGCAGAGCCGCCACCGCTCTCCCTCCGCCCTCCCTCGACTTCGCGGTCACACGACGCGTCCAGGAGATCCACCACGAAGCCAATCGGAGCGGGAGCGCTCCGTCCGCAACGCACACGCCGCCGCCGCCTCTCCCCGTCGCTGGCCGTCTGTGGACTTCCATCGGCGTCGAAAACTCCTCAGCTGGACTCGTAGTAAGCCCCTCTACCATCCCTACCCTCTCCAGAGGTTTCTACCGGCCTTAGCTGTCTATCCGAGAACGCCGGCGAGGTACGTCCATGGCGCCGCCGTGCACCACCGAGCACCACCGTGCACAGCGCCGCCCACCCTCCGTGAACATGTTTCCCACCGTTAGATCGGAAACGGGCGGCCCAGATTAGACCCCCCCGGCGAACCGGTATGAGCCGGAGCTACACAGTCGTGGACTCGGTCCACCAACTCACCGCGTTCCGCATCCACAACACGCGTGGTGCGCCGAACCAATCAGGCGAGGCCACCTGGCGCCACACGGCAGCCACGCCATCGACGTTGACCGGCTCCGGCCGTATCTCAGAAAACACCCTGAGTTTATCCCAAACAAACCCGCGCCCCACCAACACTATTTCCTGAGTCTTGCCAAACTTCCAAACTAACCCCTGCACTTTCAGTAAAATAAGGCGCAGTCCACCGCGCCGTCGCACACACTCTCTCTCCCCGATCTATTCTAGGCCATCCGATCTGAATCGGACCGTCCGGAATAGAAGATACCTCTTCACGATGAATTTTGCTAAAGAGACCCTGCCTTTTATTGAAATCAACCCGCCGTCCAAAGGGACTGTTCGCCGAGTCTTGGAACTTTTCCCATCCAGCCCTTGTACTTTCCGATAAATGAGGCCCGGTCCCACCGCCCTTTTCTTTACTGTTTTATTTATTTAAAATCCGAAAATGAGTTCGACCTATTTACAGAAATGCCATCCAACTTCAAATGCTTATAACTTTTGCGTTTTAACTCCGTTTTGACCCGTTCAACTTGCGTTAGTTTCATAATTTCGTTCTCTATGGAGTAGATCTATTAATTTACTATTTTGTTACTGTTTGTTGTACTGTTATTCATTTCGCTTTGTATGTGCCATGTATGTTGATTGGGCCAGAGAGTGCGGAGTTCGAGGACGCTACAGACCTTTCCTGTGACCCTGCAGATTCGACCCAGCCCGAAGGCAAGTGTCCTTGAACATCTTGCACCTACTTTATTTTACTTTTGGTACTAGAGTAGTTAGATCTTGTAGATGCATGCTTGTCATTAATTTGAATCCCATGTTAGAGTTTACTAGAATTTATTTATATTGTCCTTGTCGCCTGTTTTGGGATGTTCGGGTAGGTGTCTTGCTTAGCCCTGCAGTCCTGGTTGGGATGGGAGTTAAAATGTTTATAATCTTGATTAATGAATTATGAAACGAATGTGGACATGGTAATTTTGTAGTAACATGGTTATTAGGTAAATCCGGCAGGATGGACCCGTATTGGTGGTTTTGTGCCGTGGGACTCGGCAGCTGCTCTTGGTTTTTGGTTCGGGGCTCGTGCTAGACATATCCTGCCTGGATCCCTAGGACCCGGTTCTCAGAGCATGTAACCCGGCTTGACAGCGCAACCATGAGATCTGGATGGGCTGGACCTGGCTAATTAATTAGTTACCTCTAAGTTGAGGGTCCACACGGGGTTTGTTTTAGTGGCTCACGAGGGGGCCCTGGGGGTCGTAGACCTTTGTACGGGGTGAAACCTTAGAGGTACGTGTGGAACGGACTTGGAGGGGGCTTTGTAAAGGCCTTGCAGTGCAACCCGCTATGCACCTCGGCAGTGTTTAGCGTGACAGGATCTGCACGACTCATGGGTAACGATGTGCAACCTCTGCAGAGTGTAAAACTGATATATCAGCCGTGCTCACGGTCACGAGCGGCTTGGACTTCTTTGAGATTAGTTGGTTACTGGTTGGTTTTGGGTTCGGGTCATCCGATGGACTTCAGGTGCGGTTGCCTGATGGACTTCAGGTGTTGGTTGCTCGGTGTGACTCCGAGTGTGGTTTGCTCGGTGCGACTCCGAGTGTTGTTACTTTTCTACAGAGTCTGTCTATAACCTAGTAAATAGGTGCATAGGATTAATAGGATTAATAGAGTGTGTCGCTTTAGGCGCTTGAGTCAAACAAAGTCAGCCTACCTTTGTTATAAGCCTCATAAGCATATATTTCCTACACTTGCGGAGTACATTTCGATGTACTCACCCTTCCTCTTTGTCCCCCTGCTACCCCACCCAGACGCTGGAGACTACACGTACGAGGAGCAGGAGTATCCAGAAGACGGTGGCTACGACCCTGACGACCTGTACTAGGATGGCGCTACCCCCGGTCGACCTTCCTGTGGAGTGGAGTCCAGATCTTCCGCACCTCCATCAGAGTTTATTTTAGAGTCAGTTTCATGAGAGTCTGTACTTTTCTTTCAGACCCGAGGGTCATTTTTGTAATAAAGTTCGATATTATTAATAAAGCATTGTTTTGATATTTACTATGATGTGGATATATGTATGAAAATTGATCCTGGCATACATATATTGTGCTCCAATTTTGTTCTTAAAATTGGGGTGTCACAGCATCCTTTTGTGAACACTACTCATTTGTATCATCTATTGAGCCAACCAAAATTGATGAAGCTTTGATGGATGTTGATTGGGTGAATGCAATGCATGAAGAGTTGAACAACTTCACCTGCAATGATGTTTGGGAGTTAGTGGAAAGACCAAAGAATACAAATGTGATTGACACAAGATGGGTCTTCCGGAACAAGCAAGATGAAGATGGCATAGTTGTAAGGAACAAAGCAAGATTGGTTGCACAAGGGTACACTCAATTGGAAGGCATTGACTTTGGAGAAACCTATGCACCGGTTGCTAGATTGGAGGCCATAAGAATCTTACTTGCATATGCTTGTTCTCATAACATCAAGCTCTATCCAATGGATGTCAAGAGTGCTTTTCTCAATGGATTCATCAATGAGCTAGTGTATGTTGAACAACCTCCCAGATTTGAAGAATTGAAGAAGCCCAATCATGTGTACAAGCTCAAGAAAGCATTATATGGGTTGAAACAAGCACCAAGAGCATGGTATGAAAGATTGAGGGATTTATTGTTAGCTAAAGGGTTCAAAATTGGGAAGGTTGACACCACTCTCTTCACCAAGAAGATTGGAAGTGACTTGTTTGTGTTGCAAATCTATGCGGATGACATTATCTTTGGATCAACCAACCAAGATTTTTGTGAAGAGTTTGGAGAGATGATGGCTAAGGAGTTTGAGATGTCTATGATTGGAGAGCTTAGTTACTTTCTTGGATTACAAATCAAGCAAATGAAGAAAGGAACATTTGTTAGTCAAGGCAAGTACATCAAGGACATGCTCAAAAAGTTTGGGTTAGATGAAGCAAAAGCAATAACCACTCCAATGGGCACAAATGGACATTTGGATAGTGACTCTAGTGGTGACATGGTGGATCAAAAGCTATATCGGTCAATGATTGGAAGCCTACTCTATGTGACCGCATCAAGGCCGGATGTCATGTTTAGTGTGTGCATGTGTGCAAGGTTCCAAGCTTCACCAAGGGAAAGTCATTTGAAGGCAACCAAAAGAATATTGAGATATTTGAAGCACACTCCAAATGTTGGACTATGGTATCCCAAGGGCTCTCAATTTGAATTAATTGGATACTCGGATTCTGATTATGCGGGATGCAAGGTGGATAGGAAGAGCACATCGGGCACTTGTCAATTGCTTAGAAGATCACTTGTCTCATGGTCATCAAAGAAGCAAAATAGTGTTGCACTCTCTACCGCCGAAGCCGAATACATATCCGCGGGTAGTTGTTATGCACAATTGCTATGGATGAAAGCAACATTGCAAGATTATGGAGTCAAGTTTGGACAAGTCCCATTGCTATGTGATAATGAGAGCGCCGTCAAAATAGCCACCAACCCGGTACAACATTCAAGAACAAAGCACATTGACATAAGGCATCACTTCATTAGAGATCATCAAGCAAAGAAAGATATATCTATTGAAAGTGTGGGCACCGATGATCAACTTGCCGATATCTTCACCAAGCCACTAGATGAGAGAAGATTTTGCAAGCTAAGGAATGAATTGAATATCCTAGACTTCTCCAACATGAGTTGAATGCACCCCCACTTATGACATGCCTCTCCTCCAAGAGAGCAAAGGTGAAATTGTTTGTCATATGCATTCATTCTTGTTAGGCTATGCTCTAGTTCATATAGCCATCACATTGCTTATTTAGGCTCATTCATGATAAATCAAATGAATTTGAAGTATATATGGTACCACTATTGCTTCTATGTTTGACCTGATCTAGTGGTAGCATATAACTTGTTTGTGAGCTAGTAACTCTAAATGTTTGGTCTAGTAAGTGAGCAATGAATGTTTAACCAACGTGAGTAAGATAACCATTGTAAGATGTGTGAAAAAGCTTACTCTAGAGTAAACCGTGTTAAATATCCTATGCTCATGAGCTAGATTAAGCCATAACTTGACTTAGTTTGATCCCCACATATGAATCTCATAATGCAAAGATTGTCTCCTTTCATTAAAACTTGCCCCACCTTTATGGAAATTGTTGTCAAAGGGTGAGAAAATGATGATAAAGATATGAGGGAGAAAATGCTAAGATATATAAAAAAAAGGCATGCTAAGTAAACCTTCAAGTGCTTCTAGTGGGATCGGAGTATATAAATAGGGGGAGCAAGCTCATAAACATGTATGTTGCATTTGAAATGTGCATATTCATACGATTGATTGCATTTGCATAAGCTATTTATTTTTGATATTCATGCTTATGTGGTGAATGCTAGTGTTAGAACATGATTGATGATATGACTCACTAGCATGAATAAGATGATAACTAGACATACTTATATTTTAGTATTTTCAAGTGGTTCAAGAGCCTTATTATTATATTGATCTCACGGGGTTCTTGAGTTTTGATGTATGTCTAGTGATAAATGGTGCTAAGGATGGTATAACATGTGCACTCCGATTGGTATCACGCTTCAAAGGTCCATTCTTATGCCTTAGCATCATCATTGGTAGTATTGCTCATCCACATTTCATAATCATACATATGTGTCAAATTCAGAATAAAACTCTATAGCACATATGTAGGGGGAGCTAATACTATCAATGTGGTTACTCAAATTTAAATCACATATCTTTGTGTAGGTTGTCATCAATTACCAAAAAGGGGGAGATTGAAAGCCCTAGTTTGGTTTTGGTTAATTAATGAAACCTATTTGGTCTAATCCTATTGCTAAGCATGTGTGTAGCTTATAAGAAAGGATTAAGACCAAGCCAAGTGGTGGAGCTAGCTAGGTGGCAACCATGAAGGATGGTGATGGCCACAAGCACTCAAGAGATCAAGTGCTCTACCATTGGTGAAACTTGAGAAGAAGAAAAGAGATGGAACAAAGAGGCCCGAAGGCAAAGGTACATCCTGTAGGGCTCTTTGTTTTAGTGATCAAGACACTTAGCGAGTGTGATCACATTTAGGATACATAGCCGTACTATTAAGAGGAGATTATTCACGGCTTATGCGGTGTTCAAGTGCCACTAGGTGTTCTCTAACATATCGATGCTATAGACCTAGTGAGTGACTAACAAAACCCTTGAAAAATGCTTTGCAAAATGCTAACACACGTACACAAGTGATGAAACACTTTGGTGTTGGCACATGGAAGCAAGGGTAGAAGTTAGAAATTGAAAGGTGCTGTGTTAGGGGCATCGGATGCTGCTGGCGGCAGCATCGGACGCTGGGCCGAGCGTCCGGTGGGAAACCCTAACCACTGACTTTTGTTGAGTGAGCATCGGACGCTGGCAACGGACGCTGGCATAACACTGTTGCAGAGTCCGATGGTTATGACATGGCGCGAGCGTGCTTTCCAGGGAGCATCGGATGCTGGGCTGCGTCCGATGCTGATCCATCAGACGCGTCCGATGTGTTTTGGAGCGTTCTGGAACCTTTCTGTTGTGAAATCGGACGCAGGGGTTGAGCGTCCGGTGCTATCGTTCCGGCGCGTCTGATGAAGCGCCAAAACGAGCAGAAAAGAGTGAGTGGCATCGGAGCGCCCGATGCCTGGCATCGGCGCGTCCGATTCCACATTAACCGTGGCGCGAATAAATTTGACCGTTGGGATCTAACGGGCTGAATTCGTAGCAGAGGGACACGTGGTGCTCATCGGAGCATCGGAACACCGACGCGTCCGATGCCTCTATTTCGGGTCCAACGGCTAGGCCGACTTGGATGGCCTATTTAAGGGGCTTAGCCGTCTCATATGGACTGACTCTTGCACATTTTGATTCCTAAGCATTCTAGTGAGCTTTGGCAAGCCTCCCAACTCATCTCCCAAGTTGATTTGATCAAACCAAGTGAGATTGAGTGATCTAGTGCGTTATTTGAAAAGAGTTCAAGCTAGTGGCACTAGTTCTTCGCATCGGCATTGAGTTCTCTTGTTACTCTTGGCATTTGCCGGTGCCTAGACGACTTGGAGGTGTTGAGGTGGTTGATTGGCAAGATTGGTGATTGTTCTTGGCCACCACCGTTCGAGATTGTGAGAGGTTTTGGAGCCTCACCTCGCCGGAGCGGCAAGAGGCATCCTTAGTGGATTGCTCGTGTCATTGAGCTACCTCACTAGCGGTAGATTCTTATGGCGCTCTTAGTGAGCTTGGCTTTGCGCCGATTAGCCACCGGGTCACCTAGTGTTGGTCGACACAACGGGGAGTAGCGTGCCGGCAAGCACGTGAACCTCGGGATAAATCTTGGTGTCCCGTGTGCTTATTGTGATTGCTTCCACATCTTGGTGATTTGTCTTCATATTCACATCTTGGTGATTGGCATCACGAGTGGATTTCACCGGTTATTGGCTCTCTACTAGGCGATCCCAAAGGCTCGGTGAAATCACCTCTTTCTAGCTCATTTACTTTGTGTATTTACATTGAGCTATTTCTTTTGTGTAGATACTATCACTTGTTGTATATCTCTTGTTATATTCCTTGTATAGCTAGTTGTGATTAGCTTGCTTAGTCTATCTATTGCACACACTTGTCTCATATACTTTTTGTATATCTTTCTTGTACTAGAGCTAGTTAGTTTTATTCCGCATTAGATATTAGCTCTAATTGCTTGTGTGACATAGATATATTAGGTAGAATTGTTGGATAGGTGGCTTGCAACACACTTTTAGGCTAGCGCAAAAAGCTTCGCCATTTGTTATACTAATAGTGTTTGCGTAAGTAATTTTGTAGAGTTTTTAATTAGGCTATTCACCCCCCCTCTAGCCAATTTGGACCTTTCACCCTCCCGACGGGAAGTGGCCAGGTGCAATGCACCGAGCCCTTCGTTCCCTTTGCCCCCTCTCCGCCTCGCGCTCTCAGGCCAGAAGCCACTCTATCGCTCACTCTCTGGCTTGCTTCGCTCCACTCCATCTTCTCCAGTGCAAAGCGCCGCCGCCGCCCGCCCAACTCCGGCGAGCGATTACTCGCTTCTCACCGCACCGCCGCCCGATTCCTCCCGCCAACCTCTCCACCTTAACCTCCTTTTTCATCAGCCAGGGTTGGTTTCCCCTCTTCTCCTCTCTAGCCGGCAGAACGTCGAATGCCATCCTCGGGTTCTCGCCATGGCCGCCGCCATGACCAAAGCGTGGTCCGGCCATTTCCGGCCAAACCATCTCAAACCAAGCCCAGTTCCCACCTCATTGACCTCTGTAGGTGCTTAGGGCTAGATGGAGACCTTTCTCTTGCTTTGTCTCGGTCGGAACAGAGCCGTACCGCCGCCATGTTCGTCGCGAACCGCCGCCGTGCGTGACGCCGGGCAATGCCGAGGCCAGCGAGGCTCATTAGCAGCCTGGGAAGGTAGCTTAGGGAGTGCTTGAGCTGATGCTCACGCCGCCGAGCCTTGGAATAGCCGGGCAAGGCCGCACCGTAGGGTTGCCGCGCCGCTGCTCCGCCATTGCCGCCGTCGAGCTTGCTCCGGTGATGCTCCGGCCAAGCGACCTAGCCGACTGTGTCCGCCTCGCGTTGGTGAGTCTAGTGGTAGGGTTGGTGCCGCCGGAAACTTCACCGCCGGCGAGCTAGAGCCGGTCAACTCTGGCGGGAGCGCGCTGCCTCTGACGCATGGGCCCGTTGACCGCTGACGTGTGGGGTCACTGACCAGCGGGTCCCGTTTGGCAGTGAGAAGGAGAGAGGAGAGGTGTCTGGGTGCAGTAGCGCTCGGGATAGCCGGGTGCGCGAAGCATTTTTGCTTGTGTCTGCGGGTACCTTTTTCCGGGTGTCCGTAGCGTTTAGGATAGGGTTTCTTTAAAATGAGTTTTCCAGAAATTATGTAAAGGCTTCAAAAATTCTTACAAGGCTCATTTTAAGTCCAAATCCTGTGAAACAAATTTTGTTGTGTTAAGCATGAGTAGATCTATCTGTGAAAAATGTTAAATGCATTTTTGGTGATGCTTTTATATGCAGTTTAATTTAATCTAGAAAATTGCTGTTAACTTGGAAAATGCATAACTAATTATGTATAACTCAAAAAAATGTGATTCTAGTTTTGTTAGGCTTGTGTAGATGAGTAGTTTCAGGGAAAAATATAATGTGAAGTTGTTCTGTGAAATACTTTTGCAGTAGCATTTAAAATGGTTAAATGTTGTTTTCTTGTAAAATTTGTAGTAATTAAAATATGATGAATATGAACTAATAATTTTTGTAGACTGCTCTTGTGCTAAGAAGTTTAGAAGAAAAATATGAAATCTGTTGTTTGACATTTTCTGTTAGGATGTGTAGTTCAAAGCACCTTTTCACTCTAATAATTGTCTTTTTCATAGGGAACAATGTTTAGGTCCAAATGGCTTAAAATTTTGACAGCGGACTGTTTTGCATAGTATTAATCTTTGGTAATTTTTGTAGATTTTCCTGAAGCTGTCTAGAATGGGTTGTTGTTGTAGGCATGGTTAAATAAATTTATTTCAGCAAAGTATTTAGAAGAAAATAAATTCATTAAGTAAGTCTTGCTGTGGTGGTTATATAACATGACAAGTTGGTTATGAAGGATTAAGTAGATGGTTAGATGTTAAAGTCTTTTATAAACATTAGGATGATGTTGACTACCTTGTTGAAGAGAATGCAATAGATGACATGTGCTTATCTCCTAATTGCTGTTAATCATATGCATCACATATGCATTCTGTGTGCATTCATCTTATTCATACATGTTACGCATCATACAGGATCAGCGGAGGAGACCCAGAACCAGTCGACCCAGGAAGAGCCCAGCCAGGAAGAGTCGCTGACCGAGGAGGTCGGAGGGACCGACGCCGAAGATCTACCAGAGTGTCGCGACCACCGTCCATCGGATTTTGAGAAAGGCAAGCCCCGGAGCATTCTAACTCCTACGGTTTGCAAATGTCTTACAATTAACCTGGTGATGAATGTTGCATTAGGTTATAGGAATTTATTGCTACTGTTGATGCATTATTACTCATCCTTGTCCACCTGCAATTATATCTTGATATCCCTGTTTAGGTCTAGGCTCGTTATATGCTTAGCCCTGCTTAGATCGGTAAAAGTCAGGTGATTTTCTGTCTCCCGCATTAGGTGGATACTGATCATGATTAGCCTATGCTGTCATGGAGATAACCATGTGATAATTAATTGAGACCGGACGGGATGTAAGAGCAGCAGGACATGGGTTCTGTGTGCTAGTAGTCTCCCGTCTGTGTCGCATAGGACCCATTCGGGAATGTCCCTTCAGTCAAATTGAACGTGTCGATCACTTAACGGAGTAGGTCTGAGTACCTCCCGCGAAGCCGAGTAAGGTTATTCGAGCCGGTGATGGAGATGTTGACGCCTAACACCCAGGGCCTCAGCTGTACCGTGGGCAACTATTCTGATCAACCTGGCATGGTCCGAGGGCAGGCAGGGCCTGATCGACCTGGCATGACCGTGGGCAGTATAGCTTGAGCGACCTGGCACTGAGATAACCCCCGGTGTAGAAGGGCCCATGGCCGTCCCGCGCGTTGTGTTCTCGAATCTCCTGATTGGTAGCTTACGACTGCCATAGCCGGATTGTGTCGGGCGAGTGTGAGACATTTTATCCCCAGCTGGGTAGGAATCGATTATAATCGCCATCGCTCCTGGACAGTGAGCACTTGACTGTAGATCATCACCCGTAGAATTTATGGAACTAAAGATGGTTATGAAATCTGAAAGGCTATTGATGAAATAGTCACTCTTGCTTGTATAAGAGTCGAGTGCTTGTTATAGATCAAGTGCAAATCTAGTAAGGTAGGGATAATTATTAAAAGCAATTGCCGACACTCTAAACTGAGTTTTATTTACAAAAGCTTTCATGCAAAGGAGTTTATGTAGCCAACCCCACCTATATAGCCTACATGATCTTTGGAGTCTCATTATTTCTGGTTTATGTTGGGTAAGTCTCGCTGAGTACCTTCTTGTACTCAGGGTTTTATTTCCCTTGTTGTTGCAAGTGGCCAATGCTTCTTTGGCTACTGCGAGAACTGCCTGTACCCGGTTATGGGAGAGGATTAGACCAGGGGCATGGTCACCACTTATCTTATCTGATGTTTTTGTGGACCTGGTCAGATTGTTGGCACTGTATTAAGAACAATCCAAACTTATGTTTTAAGTCTATGTTGCTTCCACTACAATTCAAAACTATGGTTTGTAATATTGTTTCGAACTCCGATGTATTTGAACTATGTGCAACTGTGATGTAACTTGTGGGCATGTCATTGAACTAGTACGATCTTGGCTGAATGTTGAAATGATTTGAAATCCTTCGAGATTTCCGGACTACCGGGTTTGTACGAGCTTAAGTACTTGATGAGCCTGCGACAAGCGGGGATCTCAGTGCTTAATCTGGTGCAAATTGGTCGGTTCTGTTACAGCTCTAGTGCCAACAGAGTAAGCACTATAATCTATACTGGTAAGATTCATCAACCTCCTCAAAACTTTAGAAAAACCCTTCATTTTAGCTCTAGGGTCCAAGATAAATGCAAAAGAATAGAGCAAAGGTATGTCCCTCCAATATTTATTATATTTATCTATCATTGGTTGAACCACATTTCTCAGGTGTCTGTCATTAGCATAATTGTTCAGATGTATAGCAATCTTAACCAGATAATGAAGCATAAGTGGAGATGTAGGATAGTAAACACTAGACAATGCAACAGTAGCATCATAGAATAGTTCAAGAAACACAAATACTTTTTCAGCTACAGCCCAATGTTCTTCAGTTAGAAGCAACTCACCATCCTCGCCTCTAGGATAATTGGCATGTATGAAAGTAGTGAAATGATCTTTGTGAGGAAGCAAAGTCTTTAGCATGAGATATGTAGAGTTCCACCTTACATTCATGTCCAACTGAAACTTTCTAGGCCCAAAACCAGCTGCAATGCAGTAGTTTTTGTATGCTGCAATTCTCTGGTTAGATGAGTTTAAAAATGATATTACATTTCTAAAAACCTCAATCAAAGGCTTAAGAGAATTAAGTGCCTCCTTAACAATTAGGTTGATTATATGGCATGCACAACGTTGATGCAAGAACATAGTACTAACAGCAGATTCAGGTAGTGGATGTCTTGGATCCTCTACAGGTATGTCAAGACCAAGATACTTAGACAAAACAGGTCTAAGTTTCTGCATGGCAGATACATTAGATGAAGCATTGTCCAAAGTAACAGCAAATACTTTTTCAAGAACACCATAATCACTAAGAACAGATGCAACTCTATCAGCTATGTTCTGTCCATTATGGGAACAATCAATAAGCACAAGACCAAGGACCCTCTTCTCTAGTTGCCAATCAGGGTTTATGTAATGAGCAACAACACTAAGGTAGTCTTATTTGGCTTTGCCAGACCATATATCAGAGGTAAGGCACACACAATTAACAGAATCAGAAGCAAGTAGCTCAACAAGTTTACCCTTTCTCTCAGAAAACATTTTAGCTAAGTCTCTAGTGGTTGTTTGGGTAGAGACAACCTGAAACTTAGGATTATGAGCATTATTAATGTATTCCTCAAATGCAGAAGACTCACCAAAGCTGATAGGTACATCTACCCTAGCAAGCAGTCGACAAAGTTCAGTACGAGCACGCATAGGACAGTAATCCCAATTACGCATAGAACCATCAGGATTAAAAGATATCTGAGACTGACTAAGCCCCCTAACTTTCTCTTGCCTTTTAGCACATTTATCCCTGTGACGACGGAGGTGGCCAGTGCCAATAGCAGATCTACCAGAATACTGTCAGTGGCAATGATTGCAGACAACGCCATACCTTATCTTCTTACCTTTGGGGCCATTTTTGAAGAGCTTCTTGAAATCAAGCCACACATCAGAGGTAGAGGGGCATGATACCTGGTCCTCTTCGGCGTTCTCACCGTCTTCTTCTCCAGCATCAAGGTCGATGGGTTCCTCTGCGTCAGCGCTAGCTCCACGGCCGAAGAGCTCCTCTAGCTCTTCCTCGCCCATGTCGTCGTCGTGGTCATCATCAGGGAGGTCGCGCACCCTCTCCATCTCATCAGCCATGGCACTAGCCTCCACCGTGCCTGATGAGACAGATGGGGGTCGGGACGACATCCTCACAGTCTGCGGTCGTAGCCTCAAAAACGGAAAAGAGTTAGGGTTAGAACTTAGAAGAAGTCGGAGAAGAAGAGTTAGAACTTAG
Organism: Coix lacryma-jobi var. lacryma-jobi; assembly: GCA_009763385.1. Taxonomy (NCBI): domain Eukaryota; kingdom Viridiplantae; phylum Streptophyta; class Magnoliopsida; order Poales; family Poaceae; genus Coix; species Coix lacryma-jobi. Next base: position 15,878,802 of record CM019827.1, read on the forward strand.
AAGAAGTCGGAGAAGAAGAAGAAATCAACAGCAGCTAGGGTTAGGGTTAGGGTTTCTGTTTCTTACCTCGCATTCACCGGCGCCGTAGAAGGAGTGTCAGCTCCGAGTAGCATCGGATCAGCAAATCTACAAAACAGACATCATAGTTAGGGACTTAGGGTTCGAGGTGGGATGTGGTGGTCGGGTGGGGAAGAAGAGGTGGGGTGGGACTGGGGAGGACGATAACCTGGTCCATCAGAGCTCCGGCTCCGTAGCTGCCGCTGCCGGAGGGCGAGACGAAGATGTGGGGACGATGGCAAGCCGCTGTCGCCCTCGCCCCCCATGCTCGTCGCCGTTCGCCATGGCTGCTGCGTGCTGCGAGGAGAGGCAGAGAGGAGAGGAGAGGCTCAAATGAATTAGGGTTTGGCGGATCGGACGACCGCGCCTTATATACGCGGCGTTTTCCACTCTTACGATCCAACGGCTGTCATCATCCGAAGGGGATCGGACGGACGGCAGTCGTCGATGCCGTGCCTGAGGCGGGCCAGGCTCATTTGTCGTGTCGTGCCTGGGCCGGCCCACGGGCCGACATGGCGGCCCAAGCACGGCACTGCGACCGGTTCGTGCCTTGCACAGGCACGAGAGGAGTCGGGCCGGGCCGTTCCTGGGCCGTGTTTTGTCGGGTCGTGCTCGTGTCGGCCCACCGGGCCTGGTCCGTTTGGAAAACTATAGTTACACCATCGTACACGACTTAGCAACATACGGAGTAAATCTATTAAGACAAATTAAAATAGTTACTATACCACTACATTATCAAATCATATACTAATTAGATTTTAATTAATCCGTTTCGTAAATTAGTCTCCGGCTAATAAATTAGGCTCGGTTCGTTTAAACTATAAGTCAGCTTTAATCTAAACAATTGTAGAATAGTATTTTTCTCTCATAACAAATCAATCGTTTCAACTTATCAGATAGCTCATAAGTCAGTGTAGAATAGAGCCTTAGTTTTGTTAGAGCAGCAATGTCCAATGTGATAGGGATTAAACTTAACCCTAAGATTCGAATAGGACCTCGGTCTAAACTACACCTTTACACGTGTGTACTTTTTTATTAATGTTTTTTCTTAAAAAGTTAAATATAACTTCGTCTGTTTTTATTTTTAATTATTTTTTATCCAATGTGGCAAAATCACGATACCACGTCCAAAAGTGCAGATCTAAGTCTACAAAGTTGCTAATTAGTTGTGAACTGGACTTAGCTCAGCTAGTTGGATTCCTTGTGGTAGAACTTGCCTATCCGAATTCAAATCTGTCGGTGTTTCGTACCCGGGGGTATCACACCAACGAGTAATAACGATCGCGTGCTTCTCCTCCTGGATGGTGATGCAAGGGGACACAAGATTTATCCTGGTTCGGGCAAAGAAGGCCCTACGTCCAGCGGGGGAGGATGTTCTTGTATTACTTGCACCGAAGTGCTTGTACAGGGGTGGATACAAGCTCACTGAGCATGGACCAGGGTCCGAACTCAAGTGCGGCGTGAGAGTGGATGTGGATGAACGTTCATCCGTCTAACCGTCCTCCTGAATGAGGGGCCCTGGTGTCCCCTTTTATACAACAAGAGGAGGCCAGGGCTTACACAGGATAGTTGTGTACAGCGCTCGGTATGGCGGGGAGTAGGAACTCTGTCTTGTCGAGGCCGCTGTAGCCAACGTGAGCGTTGCTGTAGAGGCGTCCTTGAAGCGTGGCCTCCATCCCGGGCGCGGTCATGGAGGCGTGTCGGAGTGGAAGCCGTACAGCGTCCCATCCCGGCTCATACAGGACACAGCGGGGTCCCTCCGGGTCTTGGGGTACCTGTCTTCCAAGAGCGTGAAAGCAGTTAGGGCTCGAGGGGCACAGAGCCGGCCTCGAGGTGGTATCTACGGGGGCTCGAGGGGTGCAGAGCCGGCCTCGAGGTGTAACAGTACCGGGCTCGAGGGGCGCGGAGCAGGCCTCGAGGTGTTACAGTACAGGGCTCGAGGGGCGCGGAGCCGGCCTCGAGGTGTTACAGTGCATGGCATGGCCGAATAGTGCTGTACTGGTCCCCTTTTGCCCATGCCTGTGGTGAAAACGAGACTTTGACCTTTACATCGAGTCACTGTGGCACGTGCCGTGCTCCAGTGGACAAGACCGGAGTAGGTGAAGGCATTAAATGCGTGGTATGGGCTGGTACGGCTGTTTGTGCAGCTCGAGGTTCGTGCGTTAAGGCTCGAGGTGTGGGGGCGCGCTCGCCCGAGGCCTGGAGGGCTCGGGCGAGACGGAGATAGAGCGTTCGCCCGAGGCCTGGCTGGGAGGGCTCGGGCGAGTCGGAGACAATGCGTTCGCCCGAGGCCTGGCTGGGAGGGCTCGGGCGAGACGGAGATTGAGCGCTCGCCCGAGGCCTGGCTGGGAGGGCTCGGGCGAGACGGAGAGCGAGCGCTCGCCCGAGGCCTGGCTGGGAGGGCTCGGGCGAGTTGGAGACAGAGCGTTTGCCCGAGGCCTGGCTGGGAGGGCTCGGGCGAGACGGAGATTGAGCGCTCGCCCGAGGCCTGGCTGGGAGGGCTCGGGCGAGACGGAGAGCGAGCGCTCGCCCGAGGCCTGGCTGGGAGGGCTCGGGCGAGACGGAGACAGAGCGTTTGCCCGAGGCCTGGCTGGGAGGGCTCGGGCGAGACGGAGATTGAGCGCTCGCCCGAGGCCTGGCTGGGAGGGCTCGGGCGAGACGGAGATTGAGCGCTCGCCCGAGGCCTGGCTGGGAGGGCTCGGGCGAGACGGAGATTGAGCGCTCGCCCGAGGCCTGGCTGGGAGGGCTCGGGCGAGACGGAGATAGGGCGTTCGGGTGTTTGCGTTGATTGGGGGTACCCCTTTTTTGTACCACCGACAGTAGCCCCCGAGCCCTTGTTCGAGTGCTTGCACTCGAGCAGGGGCTCTTTGACCTGGGTTTTGAGGACTTTGACTGCGTTGGTTTTCGAGGGGGTTTAGCCGTGCTGATTCCATGGGTGTCGCGCGAGCGACACCCGTGGGTGTAGCCCCTGAGGCCACGGGGGAGTGGTTGGAACTTCCTCGTGGGCTTTTTGCGAGCGTCGAGTCCCCGAGTTTTGGATCCTTTTTGAAGAAAACTCCGTCGCTGGGAAGCCTTCTGCCCGTTGGGCACGCCTTTTTAGGCGGAAATCGTCGAGGAGAGCAGAGATCGCGGCGCCATGTGTACCTGTCAACAGGCTCGAAATGTAGTTTGGTAGTAATATTTAAATGTTCGAGGCAACCTTTCCTTTGTCGTGGGGGACTCCGTCCGAGGCTTGGCTCGGAGGGCTCGGACGAGACGGAGAACAAGCGTTCGTCCTGGGCCTGGTCTCGAGGGCTCGGGCGAGAAGGAGGTCGAGCGTTCCCCCGAGGCCTGAAAATCCCATGTTCACACAAAGAAAGAGATTAGTCGTAACTGTCCGAGTTTTTAGACCCTCTTTCGTCGAGGGGTGCCAGGCTGAACCGACTGGCCGGCTCCTCGAGCTGTCCGGCATGCCGATTGCCCTGGCTTGTCATCCCGCGAGTCCTTTCGATCGGATGCGAGGTGGGATGCCTCGTACTACCCCGAGTAGGCGAGTATCGAGGTTCCCGGTGAGCTAGTAACGGGGAATCCAAGTGAGAGCTCGTGCCCCGTTCGTTAGGGGTCGACTGTGGCCCGGAGGCGGTCTCATAAAGCATGGGTGCTCAGTCTGCAGGAGTGCCGGGTCCATTCGATAGGACCCGGTGGCTCGATGCCTCCCTCCGAGGGGATCTCACTGCATGTCGAGCTCCCCGCCTTGGATACACGTGGGGGGCCTCGAGGGCTTGGCCCTCGAGTGATGCCGCGAGTGGCGCCCCTTGGTGTCCCTGACTCGGGTGCTCGAAGCTGGCTGTCGAACCCTTTTCGAGGGCCAGCCTTCGCTGCTTCGAGACTTAGGGCCGGGGCCCGTTTTTACCTCTGTGAAGAGGTCTTCGTCGGGAGTGGGGATCGTGGCGCCGGGGCGACGAGCGTGAAGTTGGAGCGGCGGCCTCGGAGGGCCCCGGTAGAGCGTAGCGAGTGCGGAGTCGCCGCGTGTACCTGCCGTTCAGCTTGCAACGCGGTTAGATGGGCACATTGTACGTGTGCGGTTACCTACTCACCGTCGCGGGAGACGGCGTCGGTTTGTCGATGAGGACGTGCCGCCTCCTGATGAGGACGGTGGTGTAGGCGGCCTTCCTTCTCCTGGCTTGGACGTAGCCCCTGCGTCTGGCTCGAGGTGCGGCGTCGATGATCGAGCCCCCGCGTCCGGCTCAAGGTGGGGCGTCGAATGTCGAGCCCCCGCGTCTGGTTCGAGGAGCGATGCCGCATCTCGAGTCCCTTGCTAGGCCTTGCTTGGAGGGCTCGGAGGAAGAGGAGACCGTGCGTTCGCCCGAAGCCTTGCTTGGTGGGCTCGGGCGATGCGGAGATCGAGCGCTCGCCCGAGGCCTCGCTGGGAGGGCTCGGGCGAAGCGGGGATCGAGCGCTCGCCCGAGGCCTCGCTGGGAGGGCTCAGGCGAAGCGGAGAACTCGGGGCCCAGGATTCCTTCGTAGGGAAGGAGTCAGAGGTAGGACACCTGTTCCCGTTGGGTGCGCCTTTTTAGGCGGTTTTCTGGGGCGGCGGGCGGCGCCCGTTGCAGACGCGCGCACGGGTTCTCGACCAGGCATTTAATGCTTGCGTGCGCACCCGTATCGAGGGGATTTTCTCAATCATGAGATTTCCTCGCGTGCAACGCATTAAATGCGGGCGAATATTTAACCGTTCAGGATCCGGCTGTTGGCTTTCATCCTATAAATACGTCCCTTGGGATTTTTGGAGCGGTTCCTTTCCACATTCTTTCGTGTCCCTTACTCCTTCGTCTTGCTCCTCCGCCCAGCCGCACAAAAGCAGAGGTGGGAAGGAGAGACCGGGCCGACGGCGGAGAAGAGGGTTGTGAAGCAGAGGAGAGAGAGAGAGAGAGACCTTTCTTCTTCGCGTCTCCTGGGCCCCCGCGCTCTGCCGCTCGAGATGGCCGACGCACCTGAGCCGTGGGGCGCTTCTGCCGCTACCCCGGAGAAGCTTGCGGAGCTGGTGCAGAGGGGACTCCTTCGGGGCCTTTCCGGCTCCGATAGGCCGGAGTGGATGGCCCCTGGTGCGGAGGAGGAGCCGGGGCCCCCGGACGGCTATGTGGTCAGCTTCGTCGCTTTCCATGAGCGCGGGTTCGGGGTCCCGGCAAGCCGGTTTCTCCGAGCGCTTCTCTTCTACTACGGGCTCGAGCTGCAGCATCTCGCCCCCAACTCCATTTCTCAGGCGGCCATCTTCGCGACCGTCTGCGAGGGCTTCTTGGGTATCGAACCTCATTGGGAGCTCTGGATCCACCTCTTCCGAGGCGAGTTCTTCACGAAGGCGACTTCGGAGGGTCGTCGGAGATTGGTGAGGTCGGGGAGCTGCGTGCTCTCCGTTCGTCAGCAGAGGTCGGGCCTCTACATCCCGTCCCAGGCGGCCACCTCGAACAAGGACTGGCGCCTGGGGTGGTTCTACCTTCGCAACGATGACGGGCTGCTTCCAGCGTACACCGGCCGTGTCATCGAGTCGCGGCCGGACTCTTGGAACTACGGCGTTGTCGACAAGAGGCAGGGCCGGCTCGACCCGCTGCTCGAGGCCCTGTCGAGGCTGCGGAGGGCAGGCCTCACCGCCGGGATGGTCGTGGCCTGGTTCCATCAGCGGTGCGTACTGCCGCTGATGAGCCGGCCCCTAATCATGGCGAAGATGAGGGATGACGCGCCCCTGCTGCGAGAGTGCCAGATGAGGCCGTCCCCGGTCGCCTATTCCGAGCTCGTTCGCCGGGCGAGGGACGCGGTGAAGGAGGTGAAGGATGAGAGCAAACTGCTCAGTATCCCGATGCGCCCGTTCCGTGGGTACATCAGCTTGGTAAGGAGGGTTGATCCTTTGGGTGTGTTGTTCGCGGAGCTTTCCTCTTCTCGTGTTCATTCTTCGCTTCCTTCCCTTTGCAGGGTTTGCAGGGGGTCAGTGCCTCGAAGCCTCCCCTTCCTGAGGAAAGGGAGGAGAGGCGGCGTCTGGCCGAGGAGAGGAAGAAGAAAAAGGATGACAAGAGCGCTAGGCGGGCTAAGCGCCGAAAGGACCGTGACGACCTGGAGAGGCGTCGACGGCAACAGAGGCTCCATGGTGAGCCGGAAGAGTCCTCCCCTACGGAGGAGGATTCTGATGATGATGATGACAAGGGTTCGGAGGAAGACTCCGAGCCCCTGGCGGGGTTCCCCGACGTGGACCGTTCGCCGGTCCAATCGGCGAGCCCCGTGAGGGGCGCTCCCAGGGCGCACGCAGCAGGGAGGAGCCCTGTTCCTGCCTCGGGCGCAGGTGGCATGGCCTTCGCTCCCCAGGGGGCGGCGGGCCCCTTCAGGGCATGTCGACGTCGTTGCCAACGGGGGCTTCGACGGAGACCCCTGAGACGGAGACCCCCGAGACGGAGCTCCCGCCTCCCCCGAGGGGGGTTCCCCCCACAGGGACACAGCGGCTGCCGGTCTCGCCTGTGTCCACTGCGAGGAGGGTGCCGAGGGCCGGGTAAGCACTCGTTGCTCGCGCGTTTTGCGTTCGCTTGCGTAGAGATTTATTTTTCGTGATGCGTGTCTTTCTTCTCTCATCTCAGCGGGAAACGGTCAGCGGAGGCCTTATCCCTCCGCCCTCGGAAGGCGCTGAAGGTGGGAGCTACGTCCTCCGCGGACGCGGTGGTGGCACCGTCCGCGACGCCACCACTGTCGGGGTTCGGCGGGCCGGTCGTCACGCCTGAAACCGTCGAGTCCCCACAGGGAGCCCCGGTCTCTGGTGGGGCACCAAAGGAGGGCCCCGACGCTGGGGCGTCGCGGGATGGAGGCGTTCCGGAATCCTCGACCGCCGAAGCCGAGGCCGCCAAGGTGGCGGAGACGGAGCTGCCCCAAGCCGCTGCGTCCGAGGCTGGGGCCGACGCTCTGCCTCAGGCACCGCGCTTGCCGGTGATCCACTCCGTCTCTTCTGGCGAGGCATCCCCAAAAGGTGGAGAAGCAGAGGCAGAAGGCGAGGCTATCAGCGCGCCGCCGAGGCAACCGTTGTCAGCGGTCGGGGGAGAAGGCAAAAGCTCGGCCCTCGCACTCCTGGGGGGTCGCCCTCCCGCCTGGGGCGGCCCTCGAGTGGAGTGGAGGGACCCAACCAACCCTGAGGCCGAGCCGGTGTTCGTCCTCGACGATGCCCCCGAGGCCGAAAACTGGAGCGACCTCGGGCGGCTCGGCTCGCTCCTCACGCGGTCGCTGAAGGCGTCCCTGTCGATGGTGGAAAGGGACCTCCCTCGGGCCGTCCAGGTGAGGCACCTTGCTTGGGAAACCTCCTCTTCTTGTTTCGTCATAGGAAGTGGAGGGATGGAGGTAATCGTTTGGTTGATTGTTCATTTTAGGAGCTTATGGAGACTTCTCGGGCCAAGTCGGAATTCCTCCGTCGGGAGAGCCGCGTCTGGGAGCGGCTTCAGGCGTCGAGCACCGAGCTTGCCCACACCCAGAAGCAGCTTGCCGACAAGAGCACCGAGGCAGGCGAGCTGAACGCCCGCTGCTCCGACCTGACGGCCGCGGTTGCCGAAGCCCAGGAGCATGCCGCCCGGGAGGCGGAGACGGCCAAGAGTTTGGCGTCGCGGCTGGAGGAGTCCGAGAGGGCGGCGGAGGCCCTCCGTGCTCAGGCACGGGCCCTGAGTACGGATCTCGAGCAGGCTCGGAAGTCCGCCGAGGCGTCAGCCACAGACGCCCAGAAGTGGGAGGGCGTGGCAAGAGGTAACCTTTTTGTTCCGTAGACCTTATGGTTTCCTCATCGCGATTTCTTTCTCTTGACGATTTGCGTTGATCTTCTACAGAGCTGAGGGGGAAGCTTGCTGAGGCGGAGGAGGCCTCGGCCGCCCTGCAGTCGGTCTACCAGGCTGAGGCTTCAGACCATCAAGCTCTGCAGGATGCCGCTGCTGAGGCCTGCGCGTCTCTCGGGACCGTGGGTGGTCAATCGGGGAGCTCCCTGACCAGCCGCCTGGCCGCCTTGAGGGGTCAGGTGGATGACCGGGTGCGCGGTGCCCTGCATCTTGGGGTGAAGCGGGCCTTCGCCGTGATCTCCAGCCACTACGACGGCCTCAACTTCGACGCCGTCAGCCAAGGATATATCCTGGCGGATGACGAAGCCGAAGCCGAGCGGGAGATTGCGGATTTCTCCCGGGCCGTCGAGGCCCCTGGGGAAACCCTGGCTCGGTTCTTCGAAGAGGACGTAGGACTCCCCCCAGTAGCGCCCTTAGCTCCTGAAGACCCCTCGACGGCTGCTCCTGCGGACGAGCCTGAAGAGGAGCTGCGAGATTAGTTTGGGCTACCGAGCCCTTGTGTCGCGACCTCCGTGGGAGGGTATTTTTGTAAGAACATGCTCGTGGCCTTCGAGGCCTAATGTAAAAACGTTTTTGCATTTCATTCCTTGTTGTCTCTTTTTGACTTTTTTGCATGTGGAGGGATCTCGGTGGAAACCCTTAGGGTACTTAGGCTACCGAGATAACGGCAAGGGAGTCTTCCTGCCCGGAGGCGACGGTAGTACTCACGACTTGGCCATTTGACTCTCGAGGCGTCCTTCGCAACTCTTTGGGCATCGCACGCTAGTTCCTTCCAACGCATAAAAGGAGAAAAGAGGCGAGACTAGGAAGACTTTGAAAAACGAGCAAAAACATAAATCCCGGGGGCGTCGGATGTTGGGTCGGAGAGTACCCTTCTCCTGATAGCCCCCGAGGCCTCGGAGGAGTGGGAAAGACTCCTTCGAGGGCTTCGGGGTGAGGACCCGAGATAATATTAAAACGTCTTTTACGCTCGAGTTTTCTTATCTTTCTTTGCCTGAAGTTTGCTCTGACTAAGTTTTTGACACAGACTTAAGTCCTTCGAGGGTGGGAGCGAGTGGAGGTACCGTAGCCCGGGGGCGTAGGCGAGCTCCCGCCTCGACACCCTTGACCCTTAGGGAGCTCAACGTGTTTTCTTCTTAGTCGTGGGGCGTGCTCGAGGCATAGAAAAATAAGACGACATCGAGTTTGGTAAAAAACGTGCGCGATTTTTGGGAACTCAGGGGGGACCCCCTGGTTAGCCCCCGAGGGAGCCTTGACTCTGACCAGACAGAGTCGAGACTACCTCTGTTTTGAACGAAATAAAAAGCTTGAAAACGAACTTTTATTCATTCAAGATGCGATGTTTGTACAAAATACGAGAATTGTACGAAGCCTCGAGGCTTTTCGGAATAAGAATGACGTAGCTGTTTGATGTTCCGGATTGGAGTCGAGCTTGGGGCGGTCAGCTGGTGACGCTCTTTGAGGATGACGTGTTGCCTCCGGACATGGGCAGTGGCGTGGAAGGTCCCGACCAACGAGGACTGAGGCCGTTGCAGAGCTCGCTGGTAGTCGAGGGGTGGCGCTGAGGTCGAGTCCAGCGTCCGGCTCGAGGGGTGTGTCGAAGGTCGAGTCCCCGAGTCCGGCTCGAGGTGGAGCGTCGAAGGTCGAGCCTCCGAGTCCGACTCGTGGAGGGGCGTCGAAGGTCGAGGCTTCGAGTCCAGCTCGAGGAGGGGCGTCGAAGGTCGAGCCTCCGAGTCCGGCTCGAAGCGGGGCGTCGAAGGGACGTCGAGCCCCCGAGTCTGGCTCGAGGCGGGGCGTCGTGCGTGGGTGCCAACTTAGCCAGCTCGTCTGCGGCGGGCGCCCACGCGCACGCCTTTGTCGTCGTCGTCCTCGTCGTCGCGCCTTGCTTTCTGTCTTTCGCCTTGGCCCGCGGAGTGGCCAAAGAAGGCTCCCACTGCCTCGTTGCCGGAGGCGAAGCTGGTGACCTGATCCACCAAGTCTTCGATCGTCCTAGGATGGTAGCGCCCTAACTCGTGGACCAGCTTTTGGCACGTCGTGCCTGCGAGGAATGCTGAGATGACCTCCTCATCAGGCACGTGAGGGAGCTTGAGGCGCTGCTTCGAGAACCGCCGAGCGAAGTCGTGGAGGGGTTCGTCCGCTGCCTGCCTGCAACGTCGCAGATCCCAGGAGTTGCCTGGGCGCGCACAAGTCCCCTTGAAATTGCTGTCGAAGACCCTGACTAGGTCGGCCCAGTCATGGATCTGATCCGGCGGGAGCCCCTCGAGCCACCGGCGGGCAGTGTCCGAGAGGTAAGGTGGGAGTAGGCGTATGATCATACGGTCGTCGCCCTTCGCTCCGCCCAGTTGGCATCCTAGGCGGAAGTCTGAGAGCCAGAGCTTGGGCTCGACCTCCCCGTCATACTTCACGACGTTGGTCGGCGGTCGAAAGCGGTCGGGGAGGGTCGAGCTGCGGATGGCTCGGCTGAACACCCTGGGGCCCGGGGGCTCGAGGGTTTGCCGGCTGTCAGCGACCCGCTCCTGGGCTGGTCTGGCTTGAGGGGCGTCCGGCTGGCTGACCGACGTCTCGTGCTTGCTGCGGGGTGCATCTGCTGGCTTCTCCGAGGCTGCTCTGCACTGGCGCGAGGCCGAGCTCTCGGCTATCTGCACAGCGGCCGTTTCGAGGAGGCTCTTTACTTCCTCAAGCATGCGTCTGGCGTCGGGGTCGGAGACAGCGGGGAGATCGCGGAGCAGCATTGCGGCCGCCACCACGTTTTGCCCGGCTCGTGGGAAGCACACCCTGGGGCGTGCTGGCGCCCCGCCCTCGAGGCTCCGTCGGCGGGCCTCTCGAGCTCGACCTCGAGCTCCAGCTCCTCGAGGCTGGAGTGGTTCCTGTGCGAGTTGGGCTGCTCGGCTGTCATCGTGTCGAGGTGGTGGAACCGAGGCCGAGGATTTGCTTCTCGCCTGAACGCGGGAACCGCCCGCCGTAGCCACGTCGTCGGGTGCTCCGAGGTTGGGCTTTGGCCTGACGTCGTCGTCGTAGCCCTCGGCATCGCTCACCACCCCCTCGAGCTGGAAGCGCTCCCTGGTTGAATACCAGACGTGCCGGTTCGCACGTGTGACGGACGCGGACTTGCTGGGGGAGCGCGCCCGCGCCCTGGAGGTCGCTGGCCGCGTGCCGGGCAGCTTTTCCTTCGGGGATTCTGCGCCGGCAGTGGGGAAGTAGGCGTACGCCGCCGGCCCCGCCTGTGCCTGGTGACGATGGTGACCACGACGCTGCTCGCGAGGTGGCGACGTGTGGTGGTGCAGACGACGTGTCATGCCCCCCGCGCGGGGTGGCGTGGCACGTCTTCCGCTCGGGCCCTCCGTGGAGAGCAGGGCCGGTTCGTCGCCGTTGTCAGCGGCTAGGGACTCAAGGTTCCCGAACCAGTCGACGGCATCGGCAGAGAACGAAGGAATAGAAGAAGCCATCCAGGAGATAGCGAGAAAAATGACTCGGACACGCGCACCCCCTACCTGGCGCGCCAACTGTCGGTGTTTCGTACCCGGGGGTATCACACCAACGAGTAATAACGATCGCGTGCTTCTCCTCCTGGATGGTGATGCAAGGGGACACAAGATTTATCCTGGTTCGGGCAAAGAAGGCCCTACGTCCAGCGGGGGAGGATGTTCTTGTATTACTTGCACCGAAGTGCTTGTACAGGGGTGGATACAAGCTCACTGAGCATGGACCAGGGTCCGAACTCAAGTGCGGCGTGAGAGTGGATGTGGATGAACGTTCATCCGTCTAACCGTCCTCCTGAATGAGGGGCCCTGGTGTCCCCTTTTATACAACAAGAGGAGGCCAGGGCTTACACAGGATAGTTGTGTACAGCGCTCGGTATGGCGGGGAGTAGGAACTCTGTCTTGTCGAGGCCGCTGTAGCCAACGTGAGCGTTGCTGTAGAGGCGTCCTTGAAGCGTGGCCTCCATCCCGGGCGCGGTCATGGAGGCGTGTCGGAGTGGAAGCCGTACAGCGTCCCATCCCGGCTCATACAGGACACAGCGGGGTCCCTCCGGGTCTTGGGGTACCTGTCTTCCAAGAGCGTGAAAGCAGTTAGGGCTCGAGGGGCACAGAGCCGGCCTCGAGGTGGTATCTACGGGGGCTCGAGGGGTGCAGAGCCGGCCTCGAGGTGTAACAGTACCGGGCTCGAGGGGCGCGGAGCAGGCCTCGAGGTGTTACAGTACAGGGCTCGAGGGGCGCGGAGCCGGCCTCGAGGTGTTACAGTGCATGGCATGGCCGAATAGTGCTGTACTGGTCCCCTTTTGCCCATGCCTGTGGTGAAAACGAGACTTTGACCTTTACATCGAGTCACTGTGGCACGTGCCGTGCTCCAGTGGACAAGACCGGAGTAGGTGAAGGCATTAAATGCGTGGTATGGGCTGGTACGGCTGTTTGTGCAGCTCGAGGTTCGTGCGTTAAGGCTCGAGGTGTGGGGGCGCGCTCGCCCGAGGCCTGGAGGGCTCGGGCGAGACGGAGATAGAGCGTTCGCCCGAGGCCTGGCTGGGAGGGCTCGGGCGAGTCGGAGACAATGCGTTCGCCCGAGGCCTGGCTGGGAGGGCTCGGGCGAGACGGAGATTGAGCGCTCGCCCGAGGCCTGGCTGGGAGGGCTCGGGCGAGACGGAGAGCGAGCGCTCGCCCGAGGCCTGGCTGGGAGGGCTCGGGCGAGTTGGAGACAGAGCGTTTGCCCGAGGCCTGGCTGGGAGGGCTCGGGCGAGACGGAGATTGAGCGCTCGCCCGAGGCCTGGCTGGGAGGGCTCGGGCGAGACGGAGAGCGAGCGCTCGCCCGAGGCCTGGCTGGGAGGGCTCGGGCGAGACGGAGACAGAGCGTTTGCCCGAGGCCTGGCTGGGAGGGCTCGGGCGAGACGGAGATTGAGCGCTCGCCCGAGGCCTGGCTGGGAGGGCTCGGGCGAGACGGAGATTGAGCGCTCGCCCGAGGCCTGGCTGGGAGGGCTCGGGCGAGACGGAGATTGAGCGCTCGCCCGAGGCCTGGCTGGGAGGGCTCGGGCGAGACGGAGATAGGGCGTTCGGGTGTTTGCGTTGATTGGGGGTACCCCTTTTTTGTACCACCGACAAAATCCTTGACTTGACATGGGTGTTCGTATTTTCCTGAATTTATTCCAGGATTTAAATGACGTTATTCTTTCAGTGGCAGACAATGTACCCGTCGACAGCGAGATCTCAAGATTTGTCGAGGTTCTTCGGAGGTGCACATAGGGGTAGGGGTGTGCGTGTGCGTTCATAGTAGATTAGTAGGATAGGGTGAATGTGCGCTCGTGTTTATGAATGTTTGCGTCTGTAACTAGGTCTCACAAAAAAAGTTACTAATTAGTTCACATAAGGTCTAACATAATCATCGTTGTTTGCAGAAAATCATTTTTGCGTGGTTGCTGATTGTGCACCAATATAGCCCCACATATCATCCCTATCTTGTATTGCCACCACCATCTGGTCATGGCGGTGGTGTTATGCTTGAGGGCGCTCTAGCTATCGGTAGTTGTTGTGCTGGTATTTGAGCTATAATGGTGCAATAGAGCGGCAGTAGTGGGTGATAGGGAATATGGGAGAAGATAAGAAATGGGTGACATGTGAGCTCCACATATCCAAAACAATTTATTGCAAACAATGATAGTTTAGACCTTGTGTGGCTTCATAGTAAGTTTGAGAAGCTGGATCTATAATTTTAGAAGTTAGGGGTCTAGACGATGGCCCTATTTGCTTGAACTTATCAGCTGTACTTTGACTTATTCTTTCACTAAACACTATTTAAATAGCTGAAATTAACCATGAATAATTTCAAAGCAAACATGGTAGATATCATTGATATTAAGACACAAAACACAACCTTGCCGATCAAATTTTGGATAAATTCTATAGTCATGCACCATGGCTGACTTTGATTTGAAATAACATGTACAACTTCAGACCCTCTCTACCCCATGGTAGAAATTCTGTTTGTGTCTGAAAGGACCGTGACGCCTAAGAGGGGGGGTGAATTAGATAACTTAAAACTTCTACTCTAAACTAAGGCCTCTAAAAACCACCTAGACAAAACCTATGTAAGAAAGTAAACTATCTAATCTGCAACTAAGGTTTTGCTATGTGTGTTTGCTATCTCTACCGCAAAAAGGAGTTATTCTACCTACTTTCCAAACCTATCAACTAGCAAGAAAGCTAGGAAAGGTAAAACATATGAACAAGGTAGCAATGTAAATGCGGAAGCTAAAGAGTGTGATAGAGATGCAAACTCCTGTCGACGACTCCGGTATTTTTACCGAGGTATCGAGAAGCGCGCAAGCTTTCCCCTAGTCCTCGTTGGAGCCCCTCGCAAGGAATCCCTTGCAAGGACCAAGCTCCCGGTCGGGTAACTCCGTGGATAGCTCCGGTCTTCCCCACGCGCAAGCGGGTCTCCGGTTAAGCCACTCGTGGCAAAGCCTCTCTCGGATGCTCTCCGCCGTCTTCACTATCAAGTTTCCGGCCGAAACGCCGCGGGCCTTGTTTCCTTCGGTACACGGAGGCGGCCACACCACAAACGCGGTTGGTGTGATCTCGCAAGACTACAAACCCCGCCGTTGTACAACAACGGTGCGCGCAAGCACCGGTAGTCAAGAGGCTTTCAACCTCACTAAACAATAGGCCTAACACCTAGAGCAAGCGCAAAGCGGTGGTCTAACTAGCTTAAGCACTTCGCAAAGCACCTCCACTAATCACCTAGTATATCACTTGAGCACTTTGGTGGCTAGAGCAACTAAATATGTGTCTATACACTTGGTATACTTCCTTGAGCTCCAACCTATTGATTTGGCCGGCCATGGGGATATATATAGAGCCCCAACCAAATAGAGCCGTTTGGAGAAAGTCATGGGCTTCACAACGGACCATCGGACGCTGGAGTCGTGACCATCGGACGCGTCCGATGCTCCTTTAACGGCTAGATGCCAGCCTGGCACTGCATCGCAACGGCTATATCAACGTCCGATGGTTGATCATCGGACGCGTCCGATGTTCGCAGAGCCTCTCTGGAACCTCTCTGGATGGTCATCGGACGCAGGGTCATGTAGCGTCCGATGTTAGCAACGGAGCGTCCGATGCTCGCTGTGCAGATTTGCACAGTGTCACAGTCGCGTCCGATGCCTCGGTCTTCAGCGTCTGATGCCTCTGCTGGCGCTGACACGAGCTAGGGTTTACCAACGGAGCGTCCGACGCTTGCGAGGGCAGCGTCCAATGCAGCGTCCGATGTCCCTATCTTCTCGTTTCTTTGTGATTTCTTGCGCCGTCTTGGTTCCATTCTTGTGCCTTGGACTTTGCTTGATCTTTAGGGTCTTCAACTGAGCTTCTAATATCTTGCTTGAGGTGTTGATCATCGGATCACCACGTCGCCTTAGTCCAAGTCACATTTGCACCCTATTGGACTACAAAACAAACACTTACAAAAGCATTAGTCCAATTTGGTTATGTTGTTCATCAAACACCAAAATCCGAAGTTAAATGGTCTGAGGTCCATTTTCCTTACAATCTCCCCCTTTTTGGTGATTGATGACAACACGACCAAAACAAGCAAATAATAGATACATAATTTAAAATGCAATCTACTTGCTAGGATGCAATGCAAAGGCAAGATCATATGATGTGTAAAAGATATCAAAAAGAAACATATTTATTCTAGCATATCTTGCCGTTGCCATAGAGTCCCTCTTTGTGACTTTATGGATTTAGACTCCCCCTAACTCCATAAATCACTTCCTCCTTTCTTTTTTTAACCATTCCCATGAAAATAACCATAGAGTTTTTTGAAAAGTTTGATTTTGGTTATTTTGTTTGTTTTAGTTTGGGCCTTGATTTTGGTCCCTACACATTTCTCCCCCTTTGGAATCAAACACTGAAAAGGAAGACATTAAAGCTCAAGAGAGGACACATTATATAAGCTAAAACTCCCCCTAAGTATATGCATACATATGATGTAAGGCAAAAGCATATGCATAACCGACAAATTAAAGCACAAAGGAGTTGAAACTATATAATGTATGGAGAAAGCATATAAGAATATCAAATTGAGATCAGCATAATGATATCGGTTAGGAATACCACATGTAGATGCCAATTGGATTATCACCACACATGATGCTTGTCTCCGAGAACTCCATTTTCCTTGCAATGAGACTACTACACACATGATAATCTTGAAAGTAGTGTTAGTCTCAAAGCTTCCAAATTATAGACTAGACTCCCCCTAAAAGTGTGCATACAAGTTTGAAATACTTGTAGGAGACATGCACATTGACTTGTAAGGTCAAACTACCATTTTCCATATTGATATTACAAGAAATGTGACATCAATTGAAGATGGTAATTGGGATAGTTTATCTATAATCTGGACTTTGGCACATATAAGATAAATACAAAGTAAAAGAAGCTATGTGCCATGCTTCTAACCAATTAAAACCATGTAGAATTGCTCTAAGAATATGAGTGATACCGAGCAAAACTACCATATGATAAGCCTAATTTGCATGACAAAAGATATGAATATACCAATGCAAACATAGGCAATGAAGGAACTAGATGCTAAAAGTAATTGCAAGAGATTATACCAAATGAAGGTAATTGCAAGAATTTAAATCTAGTTACCTTAACATGGGAGGGGGAACTTGGGTCCAAAGTACCCACTAGCATACTTGGCAATGACATGATCCAATGTGATGCACCCCATGATATGCACCCAAAACTTTGCCAAGTCTCCAAATTCCCCGAGGCTAATTTAGCTACTTACTTCCCTTTCGGGACCCAAACCTTTTTAGTGCTCTTCATGGTTGAGATGATGTCCTTAGGCACCCAAATGCGTTTGGCTCCATTGTTGGCTTGCTTGTTCACCTTGATGGCCACCACCTTGTCATTTTTCTTCTTCTTCAAGAGATAAGGTGTGGAGGCCTTTTTGTTCACCTTGTTGGTGTAGGTGTTGTAGAGCTTGCTTGTTTGTTTTTTGTTTTTCTCTTTCTTCTTTTCTCCCCCATGCTTCACCTTGCACTCATAGGACTTGTGGCCTTTGAAACGTCCTCAATTTTTCCGCGAAGGGAAAATCCACAGAACGAGTTATAATATGACAAAACCAGGAATTGATCTTATCATATTATCTTATATCAGTCGATATCACAGTCATACATCGTAAAGTTTACAAAGATAAGCATTACATCATTGAGTAACACCTATTACAGAGTCTAATTTTAGCGGAAGTCTATTGAGTGAAGGCTCCTCCTTCACGGACATCATCAGAGTTGTTGTAGCGCAGCATCGATCGGATCCTCCGAACCAAACTTGAGCGTAGGCACGAAACCTCCTAAAGTCAGCACTTCTGAAGCAGGATATCTGCACACCGCCAGATGTGTGCGGGCCATGGTCAGCACCGATGAGCTTTAGTGGAAAAGATAAATCAAGGGATCTGGTGATCCTAATATTTGGCTGTGGATTTGCATCCTAGCGCAAGAGCAGCAGTAATATGTAATATTTATCAAGTTTTAACACATTCCCATACACACACATCCACATCCACCTACCATATCCGTCCCAACATCACCACACCATCACCTCATCTCATCTCACACACTCAGTCGACAGAGGCCAGCTCCCTCCCAGCCTTGTCTCAACGGCCCACAACCTCACACCAGGTTCACGGCCGGCACTCATATACCAGGGGGAGAAGAGAGAACCCTCACTAGTCGGAAACAGGTCAGGGAAAAGGTCCGCGACCAACAAATTGGCCAACGTATCGATCGATCAACCATACACTCTGCAGAGGTTCTACAATGTCCACAAGATCGCCATCCTCGGCACTCTAGAATGCCTAGGCGGATACCGGTCGCTTGCCAGCCTAGAATAATGCCACCCTACCACTCAGCCCTGGAATCACCCCAAGTATGTCTGGGATGGCTAAGCCTGTGAAGTCACGTTCCCTCTCCCGAAGTGGGGGCCGTGATCGTCTCGGAAGGGTGTGGGACTCTGATACCCGTACCTTCCTCGCACTCTCTCGCCTAGCAGTAGTGGCATTACCCTACCAGGTAGTCCGACCGTCCCCGTCCATAAGGAGCGAGTGGCTTGTAAAGGTATTTCCCCGTGGTCCAGATCCCGCACCAATCTAGGGTGACTAAGCCGGAATGTCTTCTCAAAGGTTTTCATTATATGTGCCACCACAGCACGCTCCTGATCTGGGCTCCACCAGCGGCTCACACCCAGATCCACCTCATGTCACCATTTAACCCGCCACAGGTTTCACCACCACAGGGGCTTCCAGATTTTCCCCACGGCAAGACTCGCACCAGGCTCGTCGTATATTCCGGCTCGGTCGACTCAACCCTCACCCTCCACACACCCAAGTCACACACGCAGCACGCTCACACATCACAAGTCTGGCATCACCCGCCAAACCATTCCCAAGGGTTCACCACCCGCATCACATCTCAGATATAATACGAAGTGGAGTTAATAATAATATAATGGTGAAACATGCAAGCAAGCAGGCGAGTAAGCATGAATAAGTGAGCGAATGCGCAAAGCAGGGTATTGTGGTAGTGCGGGTTGCAATCAGGTAATAAAGGCTTGGGTAGTATCATGCATCATTATACTAGCAAGGAATAAATATAAAGCACTAGCAAGTCTACATGTTTGCAATGTCTAATAGGATTCTCTAAAAGAGGGTGCTGCCATGACACCTGCGAAGTAGTCGTAGTCGTGGTTAATTA
Source organism: Coix lacryma-jobi var. lacryma-jobi (assembly GCA_009763385.1). Taxonomy (NCBI): domain Eukaryota; kingdom Viridiplantae; phylum Streptophyta; class Magnoliopsida; order Poales; family Poaceae; genus Coix; species Coix lacryma-jobi. The sequence goes on from CM019827.1 coordinate 15,897,435, forward strand.
TTCCTCGTTGGTGTTCCAACAGCGAAGTCGTCTCCTCCTGAGTTGACTCCATGTTGTCATCCTTGTTATTGTCCAAGCTCTCTTGGTCCAAACGTATGCTACTCCACGAAAAGATACGCAAGGCAAGAGAACACTCACTCCATAATTGAAAAGACAACAGGACGCAGGGAGATCCAATAACACTAACGAGACACTAAAATACACAAGGCTTAGCCCTCTCGGCGGTTGTCCGATTTCCTCGGGCTAGGAACAAGGTGGTGGTTTGCAAGTTTAAGTCTTGGCCAAGCCAATACAGCTTTATGTCATAGGGTTCAAACCAAGGCCTATCCTTAGCAAACACCACTGCTCACATCCTTCGATTTGGTCGTCATTTAAATAGGCGGAAATCGGAGGACGGGCCTATCGAATAAGAACAACGGGGTTCGGCTCTTGTAGCCTTATCCCAAAGGTCATTTGATCATGAGAACGATTAACACGATTGTGACTTGTCTCCAAAGTACCTTGGCTTGCCTGCTATGGCAAAAGCGGTAGCGCAAAAGGATTGGAGATCTAACATCCTCTCGATCCACACGACACAACACGTCGGGAACTAAGAGCAGGGTTAGCTCAGCTCATCTATGCCATGTTCTCAGGCACATTTCTATAGAAATGTGTTTAGGTGGTCGATCGTGTCGACGTGCGGAATCCTAAGGTACAACATAGACCATAGCTTTGCTAACAAAGGAAATAGCACGAGTACAAATATATAAGTCAGAGGTTCATTCTTCCCAACACACACGTCATGGTAGAAGACGGGGTATTGGAAGGAGTGACACAATATAAGATGCAAGTGCGCAACTACTTGTAGGGTACCCGACCGGGGTGCTCTGGCACTAAGTCATTTCTTGATTCATAGCGGTGCGGTTGTCACCGCAAGAATTGAGATATGCAGTGGTCAACAGGTACAAGCATACAAGAGTTTGTGCACCAAGAAACATTTATAAAGCATATTCAAATAAGTGAAAAGAGCGTAGCTCCATGGTCATGGCGAGGTGTACTCGCGACCACAAGATACACTAACAAGGGTCGTGTTACATTCGGCATCACGGTCATGGCGAGACGGGTCTCGCGATCGTAATGTCCGAACGAGGTACAATCCCTTAGCCAGCTTTAAAGGCTCGGCACACTCAGACAACACACGGACATCCATCCATACAACGTTAAGAACCATAAAGCGACAATAGACACCTCGAACCAAATTAAGTGGAGTAGCACATTCCCATAGCATGAGTTTGGATGGATCCTGTATCACAAGTGCATATACAGGTGGTCGTAAGATCGAGGTGCATGAGTACTGATAGATAAATAAGAGACTTTCCAGAAGTGGCTCGGTAGATCGACTATGAGATAATGTGGTTCCCAAAGGGTCATGGTGGCGGCACATAGAGTCACGAGATATCAACTACGACAGGGTACGGGGTCTCCTTAATGACACAACTAGGGATTCCATCAGGGGCATCCTACGGTCAAAAGATGAGAATAGAATTACCTGGTCATCCAGCATGTCGACTAAGGTTCGTTCTACTCGGTCTAACGTCCAACATATCGTCCAAGGTTCGTTCTATTTGGGCATCGCACGCAGTGGTCCGGTCTACTGCCAACGACAAAATCACGTCAACGACTACGCATGGCTACAACGGGAAGCAACACGTGTCCATCGGTTGGAAACATACTCGGTCTACGCGTTCCGTTCGGCAAGCAAGGTCAGGGATTGGAAGAGAGGCATGGTAGCTCACCATGATTCATCAAGAGTAGTTCCGACGTTGCTCGGCATCTAGGTCTTCACGTCATGGTGTCATCCACTTAACTTGTCTTTCGCCATCTGCACGTGGTGCACCTGGAGGAGAGAGGTTTGGTCGAAGATGATAATAGATTGACACGAGATAAAGTTTGTCGATAGCGAGAACATGAATTAGCCGGCACGATGGCACGGGCAGGCATGGATGATATCAGGAGTCATATTACAAGATGAATCAATAATATGTGCAGGATATAAATGGGGTCTTCAACGAAGTGGCGCCATCGACCGAACAGGGCGCGCCTTGGCCGAACAGCGGGCGTGGTCTGGCCGGACCGTGACTTGGCAGGGGAAGTCGTCATGCGAGGCGTAGGGTTAGTTCTTCTGCTGCTACGGCTGGTCCAGGCTTCTGCGAACGACGTGGTACGGTGGCTGCAGGTATCCAGGAAACTCCACAGTTCCGGCCGAGGCTATGTAGCACGGCCACCATCTCTGCAACAGTGAAGTCATCGGCACGAAGGCCGGTTTCAGTCCATGGATGACATAAGGAGAGATGAGGAGGGTGTTTGGGTGCTGTTAGCCCACCGACAGTAAGGAGGAGTTCGGCAGGGCGGAACCAGCATGGTGGAGCACGTCGTCGCAGTGGGGAAAGAGGTCGTCGTCGTTCTGCGGTGTCGAGGTGAAGTGCGGCTGTGGCTTGGGTGAGCACACGAACGGCGGGTGCTCGGCGAAGGAGGTTCGGCTTGGCGTCGATGAAGGCGTTAGCGGTCGCTGCAGCTCGTCATCGTGGGCGACGTCGCGTCGTGGTGTTCGGCGCGTGCAGATCGATGTCGAGGGCGAGTGGAGTGTTGGTGCTTGCCGGGTCCGTCGATGTGGGGAACGCGGTCGAGACGGGGTGGAGGCCGCGGACTTGTCGTGGCCCGAGGCGGTGGGAGTCGCGCAGTGGTCGACGACGTGGTCGACGCGGTCAGAGGCGGTTCGGCGGCTTGGCGAGGAGGCACTGACGGGGCGCCGATAGAGGTCGCGAGCCCACCGAGGCTCGACGTGGCACGGGTTGGTGTCGTAGGCAAGGCACAACGTCGATGTCGCGGCCGTCAAGACGAAGCGTCGGTGGTGGTGCTTCGGCGAATCCAGTCGTCGTGGTTGCAGTGGGGGTCGCTGGAGGATTGACAGGGGGGGTGACGGATGCAGTGGGCGTGTCCGGCGCTGGCGGACACGGCCGGCTTGACCCGGCGGCTCGGCAGGGAAGCATGGAACGAAGGTCGACGGCGTGGCCGCTACGGTGCACGGCGGAGAGGGAGAAGATGGTGGCGGCGCTGCTTGAGGAAAAAGGAGAGGAGAGAAGGTGCTGGCGGCTCTATGGAGGATGAGGAGGAGCGGCAACTTGCAGGTGGAGAGGGGCGCGATTTGGGGAAACGTGCGCGCGTGGTAGGTGGCGTGGGCGGAGGTCGCGGGCGCGACGTGCGCGTCTCAGCGGGCGAGTCGCTGGCGGCGGCGGCCTGGAAGCGCGAGTGCGCCCTGTGCCTGCTAGGGTTCAGGGAGGGGGCGCGGCTCTTGGGCCCTGGGCCGCGCGAGCAAGCGGCCTGCGGGCGGTGCTGAGCCAAGCGAGGAGGGGGTTGGGCCAGAGGAGGGAAATTAGGGGACTTGTGGCCCATGGGTGAAGAAGACTTGTCCATTTGATTTAAAGGAATTTAGGAAGATTCAATTGGAATTTGAAGGTGGTTTAAGACGAATCCGAAGGGTGGTCATAAAAGATGGTCGGGGGTCGGAGAGAGACTCAAGATAATCCAAGAGAGGTTGCTATGGTCGTGTGCTCTTCAATATAAGATTTAAGTTGTAAAAAGAATTTCGGCAAACTTCTACAAGCAACTCTATATGCATGCAACAATTTATTTATAAATTATTTCCGGTTCGGCTAGTAACTACATGCTCCACATAATCACAGAAAAAAGATTAAAAAGTCCGAATTTTTGGGTTGTTACAGCCTTCCTTGTGGCAAAGCTAACAAACCACGGTTTGCTCCTCATCAAGCTTCTTCACTCCCTTGTTGGTGTTATCTTGATGAGTTCGGGTTTGCTTCCCCTTGCCTTTTGCTTGGGTCAAGTCCTTGGTGAGGCGAGCCACTTCTTGCTTTAGTAGCTCATTCTACATTGCAACTTCTTGTGTACATGTTTCTACAATGATATTCTCAACACAAGCTTGTTTGCACATGGGTGAGTCTAAATCAAGTAAATCAATGCAAGAAGTAGAGGCATCCTTTTTAGGCATATTAAAGATTGATTTCTCAATTTTAGGTGCCTCGGTGGGGTTTGCTCCGATGGTTTCAAGATTAGCAACTTTGTTAGTTAGCTCATCACAATGTTTGCACATAATTTCCATTTTAGCAAGCAAACTTTTGTAAGCATCTTGTGTGCTAGCTAACTTTGCTTTTAGTTTTTCATTTTTCTTAGCAAGTTGCTCATCATTACTTGTGCTATCATATGTGCTTATACTAGCCTCAAGTTTCTCAATTTTACTAGATAGCTCTACGTTTAAGTTTGAAAAAGTTTCATATTGATCAAGCATAACATTATAGGCTTGTTGAGAACTATCTAATTTTTCTTTTAAGGTATTAATTTTCTTTTGTTGGCTAGTACAAGCTTTAGCATATTTAATATTATCTTGCACAAGTTGATTGTAAGAAGGTAGCTCAGCATCACTATCACTATCTCTATCACTATCACTAGAGATAGGGCTTGTGTTACCTCGTGCCATAAGGCACATACGTGAGGAGCTTGATGATGAGTGCTTGCGGCCATGCCTCTTGTGTTGGACTTCATCATCACTTGATGAATCATCCCATGTCTTGATGGTGGTGAGAGCTTTGGCCTTGCATCCCTTCTTTTTCTTGTCCTTGGGCTTTTGTTTTGGGCAATCTTCCACAAAGTGTCCTCTTTTGCCGCATCCATAGCATCCCTTTTTCCTTTGCTCTCTTCTTTGATTAGTGAAGAGGCAATCTTCTATGGTTATGGGCACACCCTTTACATTGAGCTTGCGGATCATCCTCTTCACTCCTTTCATGAGCTTGATTGTTTCTTCTTCATCTAAGGAGGAGTCGGATGAGGTGGAGGCTTGATCATCATCACTTGATTCTTCATCTTCATCATCATCTTCTTCACTTGAGGAGCTTGAGCTTGACTCAACTTGCTTCTTTCCCTTCATCTTTTTGTGCTCCTCACATGTGAGAGCAATGTCTTTGCTTGATGAAGTGGCTCCTTCTTGACCCATCTTGCGTGACATTTCAAATGCCACCAATTTGCCAATGACAATGGCCGGGGTCATGGTGCTCAAGTCCTCCATGTTGTGGAGGATGGTGATGATAGTTGCATATTTGTTCTTTGGAAGCACGGAGATGATCTTCCTCACAATATCCGCATCACCTAGCTTTGTTATTCCTATAGAATGGAGCTCATTGATAATTAGATTCAAACGAGAATACATATCACGAACAAGCTCATTTTCATTCATTTTAAAGGAATCATAGCTTGTTTTTGTTAGGTGATGTTTTTGCTCACGTACATTACTTGTACCATCATGGAGCTCATGAAGTTTTAACCAAATTTCATGAGATGTTTGCAAAGTAAAAACTTGGTTAAAGACATCCATGCTAATAGATTCAAACAAGCAATTTTTAGCTCTAGCATTAAGATGAATTTCTTTTTCATCACCCGCGGTAGGCTTCTCGGGATTCTTAATGGGTTTCATCCCGTCGCGGGTGACTCTCCAAACACCTAGATCAACGGCTTCTAAAAAGCAAGCCATCCTAGCACTATAGTAAGGGAAGTTAGTGCCGTCAAAGTGTGGAGGCCTAGAGGTATCCATCCCAACCTCTCTTAAAGGCGTCGGCTCAAAGGCGATTAAGCCAAGAGTCCACAAGAGAGCCAACCTGCTCTGATACCAATTGAAAGGATCGTGACGCCTAAGAGGGGGGTGAATTAGGCAACTTAAAACTTCTACTCTAAACTAAGGCCTCTAAAAACCACCTAGACAAAACCTATGTAAGAAAGTAAACTATCTAATGTGCAACTAAGGTTTTGCTATGTGTGTTTGCAATCTCTACCACAAAAAGGAGTTATTCTACCTAGTTTCCAAACCTATCAACTAGCAAGAAAGCTAGGAAAGGTAAAGCATATGAACAAGGTAGCAATGTAAATGCGGAAGCTGTTGACGCAAAACGTGACGCCTCGCGTCAAGGCACACAGCAAGCCGAACGAGGCTGACTTCAATCGGGTGCCCGGAGCGTACTGAATCCGGAGACGTGCCAGTCGGTTTGACCTGAAAACCAACAAGGGATAAAAGTATGAGAATACCTTGGAACATGCTGGGTGAGACCAGACAGTTCCATATGTACGGCTTTGAAAGCCAATCACGACGACACACAGCTATAGAAGCTGTTTGTCAGAACAGATTTATAATGTCATTCGGCAAGTATAAAAGATAAAGCTTGTGAACATATTGAATGCCGAACGCATAAGTAACAAGGAGATAAAAAGGCAATTTGTAAATACAAATCTATTCAGATGACATATGCATAGGCTAATCCAGCTAGTCTGCCGCACGTCTAGCCTTCATAAACCCGTCAGGTGTAAATTCAAGCAAAGCTAATCCACCGCATGATACCACTTGCTATAAATCTACATCACTCCTTATAATTAGATTAATCCACCGCATGATACGATCTAATTATAAGAAGCTAAAAGCACACGTATATCTGGACAGACCTATAAAAACTCATTACTCGTGTAAGCTTAACCAGAATCGGCAAACTAGCCGAACTGGGGTCCATGAAGAAGAAACATACAAGCCAAGCATGGTTAAACTAATCTAAAACCTGCACCTGCCGCACGGCACCCAGCTCTATCAAAGCCTAAACATGACTGACATGCATGAACCCACGACATGTAACAATCTAGATTGAAAGTCAGTTCGACCATTATGATCTTATAATCAGCAAAGCACAAACAAACTCGTGCGACAAGGCCGAACGAAGATCAATCTAGATTGGGCAAAAGGTGTTGTACGAATTAAATGAATAAAACATATAACACATGATAACTTGATGAATCTATTAAATCTGCCAAATCTAACAAAGCCGATAACTATTTTTACTCATGACTTAATCCGCCGCACGATACAAGGCATAAGCAAAAACTTCCCGTCATAAGCTTAAATCCACCGCACGATACTAAGCTTAACATACGAGACTACTTGCATCATATCTAAATCCACCGCATGATACTAGACATGATAGCAAGGGTGTCGGTACTTACGGAGGTCGACGGATCGATGATTCCTCTCGAAGAACTCGACGACACGACTTAGGGACTCGAAGATGGCACAGGGCCGGTTTGTATTGATGTGGTTGTGAACAGTTATACAATGGTCGAGGGTTTATATTTATACCCTGGATGAAGCATAGGTCCTAGACGATTACGACTTACAATAAAATAAGGAAAATAAATCATATTCCTAAACCTTTCGGCATCTTCCATCTTCACGTATCTTCCCACGCAAGCCGGCTATACTCGCAACACGCGTTTCCCGAATGGAGCCTACTGCCTCGTGAAATAGTCGACCGCGTAGACAGTTACCGAAACTCTGAGGACCAAACAGTTGCCGATTACTTGCCGAATCTCTTCCTTCTGCTAGTTGGGCCCACCTGTCATACCCTTACGTGTGCGAAAATCTGGTGTTAACACATGCCCCCTAATTTTGGGATAAATGTTTTATTCCAAAATTCTTTTCTTCTCGCACTGACGTGGAACCTCCAGAAGCATCCGTCTTCACATGTTATCATTACCATACCTGCCGATTCGTTTCCCGATGCACTTGGGGTCTTTTAAACTCCCCCTTTTACTTCATCTCGGCCTGTGCTTTCCGGACTCCTCTGCTTCAGCCTCAAGACCAGAAAACCCTCTTTTCCCTTGCTACTTTGAATCAGCCAGAAGATGTCTTTCCAAGCGAGCCGCCATAGTCTCGAGCCCGGTGCTTCCAGTACTTCCAAGAGAAGGTTACTTCTTTCTTCTCTTCCCTCATCTCTAAAATGAAGTATCTGGCCTCATTTTATAACTTTTGCTTCAGGAAGACTAGCGATGTTTTCACCGAGGACTTGACCCAAAAAATTACAAACCTTCAGCTTGATCTGGAAAGGAAGGATCAGGAAATCACCCGAATTTCCCAAGAACGTGATATTGCTCGAAAAAGAGCCACCGGTAAATGTTTTCTCATCATTTCTTTCTTTATTCTCTCTTTTTGCTTTTACCGACTTCTTCCCCCCTCAGCCCTGGCGGCCAAACTTCATGCTCTCGAGGCTGCCACTACTAAGCTTGCCGTCACGGCTGATGTAATGGGCACAACACCCTTGAAGCGGGTAAACGAAGTCAACCGCGTCCTCCCCATCATCTCTAGAGCCGGTATGGGATACGGCGCGGCACTCGCTTTTTCCGCTGTGAAGATTCATTCTGGTGCTGATTACCACAGATTTGATGTCTGTGAACAAGATCTAGAGGATAGAGTAGAATGCTCCGCAGAAGACATGAAGGTAGCCGGATCAGATCTAGCCGATACATTCGATCATTTTCTTCCGATTAGGTGTAGGATGGAATGGACAAACTAACTCACTGTAATCTTGTTCCTTCTTTTGTGAATATGAAGTTCTCTTGTTTGTCCTTTTCTACAACTGATCCTCCGAGACCAATGCGTGCTCTGTTTTTCCACATATTGATCACTTGATTTTTTTGTTTTCCGTTTTCAATCGGCGATGCATACACATTGGTTGCTATGATACCCGTACCGAAAAACTTTGCTCTGCAAATAACTATTGCAATCGTTTATTTCAGATCTAAAATTCTAATCCTTTTTTCTTAAATTTCCAATGACGTCAGAACAGCCCTCTCAAAGAATCCCTTCGTCTTCACTTTTCAGTGCTAATATTTTTTCCTCTTGCCAACTCTTTCCGTAGAAAATGACCGTTTGAAAGTAGCAGTAAACAGAATCGCCCTCAATGTAAATGCCCACGGGAACTCAGTCGAAGTCCGTCTTGACGCAGTTGGATTCACATGCAACCCGGATGAATTTGGAGATCTTAAGTTTATGATAGTCACACTGCCGCCATTGCCGAGATTACTGACCCATAATCTATTGTGAACAAACTATTCCTGGGGTAGTCTCGCATTAGGATAGACCTGTGAACGAAGCTTGCAACCCGTAGAATCTGTTCTTCTCTGAATAATATCTATTTTGCATGAACTTGATTCCTCAATGATTTTTCCGATTGCGACATTTCTTCATAAGAACACTTGCCGAATGTATGACGTCATCTTTAGCCGACTAAATCCCCTTCTCGACATGTCATGTCACTCGGCATTGCATTTACTGCACTCCACCTTTCTCTTTCCTCGATAAACCTGCTAAAAAATGCTAGGGTTACCAAGGTTACGAACTTGCACTAAAGGCGATAAAATATCGGCTATAGCTTAACACATGCGAAACATTTTTTCTGCTAAAGGCGATGCTTTTACATCGGCTGTATAAAACATTCCCCGAATTACATAATCTTCATGCGTTCGGCTTTTAACAAATAGTGCCGAAGCTTTAATTTGTTAAGCAGCACACATGAATCAAAATTCTGTTACAGCCGAATACCCTTTCTTGGGTTCAACATTTTCGGCTAAGGCAATCTGCTACTCATTTTTCCTTTAAGCTCCAAAAAATAAGGGCCAAGCCTATTATAAGAACATCGGCCGTTACGTACAACCCGAAACGATCATCAAGTCGTAGAAGTGTCTTTCATAAATTTTCAATTTCACCAAAGGCTTTCGTTGTACGCCACCTTGCATAAATCTCTTCTGATCCCTTTTCTAGCAATGGAGAAGCAAATAGAATCCTTCAAAAATTCGTCAATTTCAAAACATACTCGAAACCCAAACTTGTGTACGTCGATCCAACTTCGGCTTCATTATCAACACTTTATTCCTTGTCAGTCGATACGAAACTTTGGTCTCGATCCCTCTCTCCATTATCATTAGTTGGATTCTAAAAATTACTGTGAGAGCCGATCGTCTGAATCGGTTGTTGGTCCTCGTCGAAGACATTCACAGGACCTGCCTCCCAAGCTCTTCCAGAGAAACACTCGACACCTTCATACTCCCAGTAGATGGGCTCTGTATTAGCAATACTTACGGAATCATCAGTATGGACGATCTCAATATCATCTCCAATCCACTGGATGAGGAACTGGTGCATAGTCGATGGCACACAACAGTTTGCATGTATCCAATCTCTTCCTAATAGCAAACTGTATGCCCCCTTGCCATCAATGGCGAAAAAGGTGGTGATCAAGGTTTTAGACCCAATCATTAACTCGACATGGACTGCTCCTCGTGTATCAGAGGAATTGCCTGCAAAGTCCCTCAACACCATGTCGGTTTTCAATAGATCTTCACTTGTCATGCTGAGCTTTCTGAAGGTGGTATACGGCATGATGTTTATAGCAGCTCCTCCATCAATGAACATCTTGGTCAGTGGCTTGTCATTGACATACCCTCTCATATAAAGTGGCTTCAAGTGTCGATGTCTGATTGGTTTATCAAATACCGCCCTCTGAGCAAAAATGAGATGAACCAACAAGTCTTGAAACTCACTTTCATCGAAGTCCGAATATGCCTCCTCCTGGATCTCTTGGTTCTCAGGGGCTATGAACTCTGATGGTAAAAAGAATGCCATGCACGTTTCAGCTGAACGATTACCTTCACTCGACCCTTCTTTAGGACGCCAGACTTGTTTTACTCTAGTGCCCACTTGTGCCAATTCTTTGTTCCTTAAGCGCTGCACTCTCCTCTTCTGGCTTCTCCTTAAGCCTGGTGGACACCACTGTCCTTTTTGCCAGACATATTCACGGTATTCTTCTTCTTCAGTATGAGCCCAACTTTGATCGGCAAATCTTCCCTGCCGATTTTCAGAATTATTTATTTTTAAGCGTCGATCGTCCTCAGGGATTCGTGCCCCAAGCCTTTCATGGACAGAACGACGGTTGACTCGAGATTGCCTGTACTCGGAGTATTGATTACTGCATTCAGGACAGTTGTTCTTAACAGGCAGCTTCAAGCCTTCGTTCCAACAATACTGGAAGAACGAGCATTCCCAATGAGATTGTTCCTGCTCCCCCATATCTTCTCGTTCTTTTCGGTACATCTCTTCTTCGTACCTTCGCTGCTCCTCCAGGAACTTCCGTTCTTCATAAAGCCTCTGCTTCTGGTACCGTTCCTGTTCCTGACGCCACTTATTCAACAAAATGCGCGTCGTGACCCTGGGCCTGGAGGTATTACCCGTCTCGATTCGGCTCTCTTGGAACCGAACTCTCCGTTGAAGTTCTCCTTTCGTAATCTGTCAATCGGGATCAATAGTGCCAGCTTCCCTCGCTCTATTAGAGGTTAAAACTTTCATCTTACCATTACCCCTAGGATCGGCTACATTGATCATGTTAACAGAGAAAGACACAGTATTTTGCTCAAAAGGGCTACCATCAATCTTCATCTTTCCATCAAACCTCAGATGTCCACCTTGAATAGCCTTCTGGATCCGATCTCTGAACACTCGGCAATCATTTATGGAATGAGACTTAGTGTTGTGGAAACCACAATACTTCTTGTCTTTGACGCCCTCAGGAAGCAGCATAGGATGACCTTCCGGCAACTTGATGCGTCCCTCCTTCAACAAGTACTCAAATAATTTGTCCGACTTGGACACATCAAAGTCATAAGTACCTTTGTGTTGCCTCAGCCACCGTTGATTGACTTGAGTCGGTTCTTTAGACCAGGTTATCTCAGCTGCAGCCACCTCATCTTTATCATCATATTCATCTGCTTCCTCAAGGAAAGCCTGATACATCTCGACAGCTATGTCACCTTTCTAGAACTGATTGTTCCTCTTGAATCCCTGAGCTTGATTGCTCATTGCCGCCAATCTTTGTGATAATTGCCCGAGATCCTCAAACTCCATGCCGAACAGCTTTTCCTTGATACTCGACAACATGCCAGCTATAGCTATTCCTGGCAATTGGTCATCCGGCAAGTTCAAAGAATAGCAAAGATTTTTGGTTTCCCTGAATCGGCGCAGATACTCTTGTGGCATTTCGCCAAGTTTCATCCTTAAGCTCATGAGATCGATCAACTTCTTTTCACTGGTTCCCGTAAAGAAATATGAGTGGAACTTCTGCTCCAGCTCTGCCCATGTATTGATAGAATTTGCCGGCAGAGAGGCGAACCAAGAAAAGGCTGGTCCTGTCAACGACAACGGGAAGTATCGAATTCTCCAAGCTTCATCTGCCGACGTTTCACCAAGCTGCATCAGGTAACGGCTGATATGCTCTCTCATATTGGTGTCATCTTGGCCCGAGAACTTGGTAAGGTCAGTAGGAGGCTTGACTCTCGGAGGGAGAGCCACCCGATTGTACCACTCTGGGTAAGGAGACTTATATGTGTATGTTTGATTCTTTGGCTTTAGGCCGAACTGATTCTGCATCATATCAGCCATTTTATGCATGATGAGGTCAACGTTTGAATCAGGAGCTATTTGTGCTTGCCCCCCAGTATGTAATCCTGCTGAACTCCCATAGCCTGGATTCGGAAGAGCACTAATCGAGTTATAGTCCATAAATTCCCGATATCCGTCTCCAAACATATCTTTCTGTATCCTGTTTGCCACAGGAGACACTCTAGAAGCAGATGGTGGGACGTTCCCTGTTGTGCCGAACGTGAGCTGGCCATAGGTCTGGGGAAGTTGTTGTGTTTCCTGAGACACCATTCCACCCGTGCTTGGGCCAGCTCCACTGTTTTCGGCAACTCTCCGGCGTTGAGGTACTTGGAACAACAATGGCCCCCGTATTGGACCAGCAGCTTCTTCAAAATACTTATCTGCATTTGGACCGAAAGTATCGACCATGACAGCGCGAAAGGTGTTCACGAAAGCCGACTGATGACTGGTCACTGCTCCTGATACGATCCTATGCATCATCTTCGCCATCTTCTGGAGAGCTGCTTCTTCGCTACCGTCAGGCAGCTCAAGTTGGTGATGAGGAACAACCTTCGGGAACGTCTGCTTCTGATAGACTTTGCCGCTTTTATTCTTGGAGAATGTCTCCAAGCACTTGCGCTGGAATTCATCACAAGCTCGCTGCAACAGATCTTTTGATTCTAGCGGCAAATCGTCCATGGTCACCTCGAAGACTTGATCTTCGTTAATCTCATGCATCTTGAAATGAAGGGTCCCACCAGGCGTGCCAAAAAGTGTGTTGACGCAAAACGTGACGCCTCGCGTCAAGGCACACAGCAAGCCGAACGAGGCTGGCTTCAATCGGGTGCCCGGAGCATACTGAATCCGGAGACGTGCCAGTCGGTTTGACCTGAAAACCAACAAGGGATAAAAGTATGAGAATACCTTGGAACATGCTGGGTGAGACCAGACAGTTCCATATGTACGGCTTTGAAAGCCAATCACGACGACACACGGCTATAGAAGCTGTTTGTCGGAATAGATTTATAATGTCATTCGGCAAGTATAAAAGATAAAGCTTGTGAACATATTGAATGTCGAACGCATAAGTAACAAGAAGATAAAAAGGCAATTTGTAAATACAAATCTATTCAGATGACATATGCATAGGCTAATCCAGCTAGTCTGCCGCACGTCTAGCCTTCATAAACCCGTCAGGTGTAAATTCAAGCAAAGCTAATCCACCGCATGATACCACTTGCTATAAATCTACACCACTCCTTATAATTAGATTAATCCACCGCATGATACGATCTAATTATAAGAAGCTAAAAGCACACGTATATCTGGACAGACCTATAAAAACTCATTACTCGTGTAAGCTTAACCAGAATCGGCAAACTAGCCGAACTGGGGTCCATGAAGAAGAAACATACAAGTCAAGCATGGTTAAACTAATCTAAAACCTGCACCTGCCGCACGGCACCCAGCTCTATCAAAGCCTAAACATGATTGACATGCATGAACTCACGACATGTAACAATCTAGATTGAAAGTCAGTTCAACCATTATGATCTTATAATCAGCAAAGCACAAACAAACTCGTGCGACAAGGCCGAACGAAGATCAATCTAGATTGGGCAAAAGGTGTTGTACGAATTAAATGAATAAAACATATAACACATGATAACTTGATGAATCTATTAGATTTGCCAAATCTAACAGAGCCGATAACTATTTTTACTCATGACTTAATCCGCCGCACGATACAAGGCATAAGCAAAAACTTCCCGTCATAAGCTTAAATCCGCCGCACGATACTAAGCTTAACATACGAGACTACTTGCATCATATCTAAATCCACCACAAGATACTAGACATGATAGCAAGGTTGTCGGTACTTACGGAGGTCGACGGATCGATGATTCCTCTCGAAGAACTCGACGACACGACTTAGGGACTCGAAGATGGCACGGGGCCGGTTTGTATTGATGTGGTTGTGAACAGTTTTACAATGGTCGAGGGTTTATATTTATACCCTGGATGAAGCATAAGTCCTAGACGATTACGACTTACAATAAAATAAGGAAAATAAATCATATTCCTAAACCTTTCGGCATCTTCCATCTTCACGTATCTTCCCACGCAAGCCGGCTTTACTCGCAACACGCGTTTCCCGAATGGAGCCTACTGCCTTGTGAAATAGCCGACCGCGTAGACAGTTACCGAAACTCTGAGGACCAAACAGTTGTCGATTACTTGCCGAATCTCTTCCTTCTGCTAGTTGGGCCCACCTGTCATACCCTTACGTGTGCGAAAATCTGGTGTTAACAGAAGCTAAAGAGTGTGATAGAGATGCAAACTCCCGTCGACGACTCCTGTATTTTTACTGAGGTATCGAGAAGCGCGCAAGCTTCCCCCTAGTCCTCGTTGGAGCCCCTCGCAAGGAATCCCTTGCAAGGGCCAAGCTCCCGGTCGGGTAACTCCGTGGATAGCTCCGGTCTTCCCCACGCACAAGTGGGTCTCCGGTTAAGCCACTCGTGGCAAAGCCTCTCCCGGATGCTCTCCGTCGTCTTCACTATCAAGTTTCCGGCCGAAACGCCGCGGGCCTTGTTCCCTTCGGTACACGGAGGCGGCCACACCACAAACGCGGTTGGTGTGATCTCGCAAGACTACAAACCCCGCCGTTGTACAACAACGGTGCGCGCAAGCACCGGTAGTCAAGAGGTTTTCAACCTCACTAAACACTAGGCCTAACACCTAGAGCAAGCGCAAAGCGGTGGTCTAACTAGCTTAAGCACTTCGCAAAGCACCTCTACTAATCACCTAGTATATCACTTGAGCACTTTGGTGGCTAGAGCAACTAAATATGTGTCTATACACTTGGTATACTTCCTTGAGCTCCAACCTATTGATTTGGCCGGCCATGGGGATATATATAGAGCCCCAACCAAATAGAGCTGTTTGGAGAAAGTCATGGGCTTCACAGCGGACCATCGGACGCTGGAGTCGTGACCATCGGACGCGTCCGATGCTCCTTTAACGGCTAGATGCCAGCCTGGCACTGCGTCGCAACGGCTATATCAGCGTCCGATGGTTGATCATCTGACGCGTTCGATGTTCGCAGAGCCTCTCTGGAACCTCTCTGGATGGTCATCGGATGCAGGGTCCTGTAGCGTCCGATGTTAGCAACGGAGCGTCCGATGCTCGCTGTGCAGATTTGCACAGTGTCAGAGTCGCGTCCGATGCCTCGGTCTTCAGCGTCCGATGCCTCTACTGGCGCTGACACGAGCTAGGGTTTACCAACGGAGCGTCCGACGCTTGCGAGGGCAGCGTCCGATGCAGCGTTCGATGTCCCTATCTTCTCGTTTCTTTGTGATTTCTTGCGCCGTCTTGGTTCCATTCTTGTGCCTTGGACTTTGCTTGATCTTTAGGATCTTCAACTGAGCTTCTAATATCTTGCTTGAGGTGTTGATCATTGGATCACCACGTCGCCTTAGTCCAAGTCACATTTGCACCATATTGGACTACAAAACAAACACTTCCAAAAGCATTAGTCCAATTTGGTTATGTTGTTCATCAAACACCAAAATCCGAAGTTAAATGATCCGAGGTCCATTTTTCTTACAGTGTCCTTCGGTGAAAAAACATCACTAAACTTTTCTCTGATTACATATCTTTAGCTGCTTGACGGCCCTCTAAAGGGACATTGTTTTACTTTAGAAGGATCTTTGGTAAAGCAATACCATAGTTTTTCTCTTTCATCAAAAGACCCAATTGTTATATCAGGTTCTTCGTTTGTCCCTTTCTCCGCATGCCTCAATCAACTTACAAAACTCCAAAAGATTATCTATTCCAGAATCTGGGACCTAAACATTCGCGACGGTTGGAGTTACAGTTGGTCTGGCGCATACCAAAAATGGCATACATCGAACCGAGAAGGGTCTCGGCCAGCCTCCCTTCTTTTTCAAATAGTTTTGGTCAGCAAACAATTTGGGGAAGCACAAATTTTTTTCTTAGACATAGGTCGAACACCAAAAAAACTCTTGAGGAGAAAAAAAATACCTTGATGATTATATATGTGTCCTGTGCAAAAGTGGGCAAGAAGAAACTTTGATGCACCATTTTTTTTACTCCACTTTTAGCCAAGCCTGTTGGGACAGTATCCTCATAAGTCATACATTGGAGCATAAATCGCCAACACTTGGACATGATCATTGAAGCAAGAAGTAGTTTTTGAACTCCATTTTTTAGCGAATTTTGCATAACTACATGTTGGGTGCTTTGGAAACCCCTAAACAGCTTGGTCTTTGACAATGATGATCTATCACTTGCAAGATGAAAACTGTTTTAAAGGAAGAACTAGTGTCGGTATGCATCAAGGCCAAGAGAAAAGTCAAAGGCCACTTTGTGGGTAAAGAATCATCTCTAACATATTTTTGTTTTTTTCTTTGAGCCTAGGACCCTTATTGTAACTTTGTTTAGACTATCTCCAACAAGAGATGCATATGGATATCCAAACACAAAATAGGTAGCAGAAGACCTAAAATCAGTCTCCAACAAAGTACCTATACATAAGACCTATTTTAGGTTGTTTGAAAGACACAACCCAAATATGAGTTTCCTCTCTCCTGGAAACCCATTTGCAGAAAGAATTCACTTTTGAGTCTGTTGTTGGAGAAGACGTTAAATGAGTATAGAACCTTTTGACTGTAGCACTACCTAAATTTTAAATGGGTCTTCTATTTGGGTATTGGTTGTTGGAGATAGTCTTACACATTAATGCAAAATTATAGGCACGAGCCTATCCTATGGACGCCCTAAAAAGGATCTAGATGCTACTGCAATACTTCACGTGGTTTGTTTAGCAAGTTTGGTGACCTAGATACGTGATTTTAGAAGTTTGGGACCTAGCACAATCAAACAAGTTTAGGTACTAGATCCAACATGCCAGGTTCACATTAGGCTGAGTCAACATGACACGTCAGCGTATTGAGCGGACGTGTATGGAGCAGATTAAAACCTACGGTCTAGTATTGTAGCCTAGGACAAGTTTTAAGGACTCAAAAATCATAAATAGAAGATTGAGACCAAGATGATACTATATCTCCCTAAGAAGACTGATGTATTTGGCTTAAGATATAATACATTATATCTATTGACAGAATAGAATATATATATAAACAAAGAACACCTTACATGTGAGTAATATAGTATAAAATCACATTAAAAAACTAGTTGCATGGGTATTGACCTCCCCTAGGGCACAACTGAGGTTGTCGTCGCCGCCGTTGTTGGCCCTGTCTCCACTATTGTTGGTCCCTTCTCCTTTCCCTCTAGCAACTCTTCTGGAGGTGGGAGAAAGTGGAGATTCATCCCTTTGATAGTTTTCTAATATCCATGCTAAGTTTCTTGATATTGATGATTTATCTCCTCATCCTCCTTTACAGCAACGGTGAGGAGGTAGGATGGATTTGATTTATCCATGGTGACTCTATCATAGATGGCGATAACTACAATATTAGCAACTTCCTCAACACGATGACATGAAGAATTAGATTTTCAGATGACAATATCAAGGCTGAGATGATGTTGTCGTCGTGGAATATTTTTCTTTGTTCCCTTCTTCGCTTCGTTGTGGTTAGATCTAACCATTCATGATGATGGACTAGTGAGAATAAACCTGCCCTTTGAGCTGATTACTAGGTTGAAAGATTCAAATCGTTTTTTCTTATTCTTTTCTGTGGTAGAAGGAAAAAGAAATACATAATAAATAATATCTGTGAGAACATGTGGAAATACTTAGCTATAATCAATATAATTCTTCTTTCATCTCAAAAAAGAACTAGATTAAGATGACATATGATAACTAGATTCTATTGACTGGAAATTGGCTAGCATGCTGTTGCTGATTGGGAAGCTAGAAGTACATCGAGGATGGGAGGGAGGGCGAGAACGAAGACATAGATGGAGGAGATGGGCTGAACCTGGGATGGAATATGCGTTCAGAGTCTGGAATGACCGCGGACGGAGAAGCAGTGCAAGCTTTTTAAGTAGGAGAATATAACACTAGTTTCTCCAAAATACAACGGTCCCGTCACGATCTTTCCATAAAAAACAAATGAAGATGACATGAAGAATCATACTACTATCAAATTTCCATGAATGAATTGTTACACGACACCCAACAATCTTGTTAATCAATGACGTCCGTTGTGAAACTCAAGCTTCGATGGAGCAAATTAGATTCGGCACGCCACTACCCACTGGTGCAGCAAATACATCAGCGAGAGGAGGTAGAATGACAGTTGACAGGCTTGGCGGAGTCGTCTCTCATTTCTGAAGAGGTTTGGAGCATGCAGGGCATCCGGAGCTCTGCCTGGGTGCAAAGCAAACATTCCCTCAACAACTGACAATTGCGGACATGCAGAACAAAACATTGCTAAGTTCAAGTTCAGGATGTGCCTTTAAGTAATATTAATTAATGTTCAAGAACTAGTTCAACAATATTCTGCTACTTTGTCAAAAAAATGGACTACTAGATGGGATAAAAATTTCTGTGACAGTGTCGCACCATGGGGCTCGTGCGACATGACACAACCTGATCAGCTTGCCCTACCAACGCACGTTTCGGTAGCCGCAATAACTTGTACCATGGCTACAACATAGATACGTGGAGAGCAAGCATCCGGATGGTGTTGCACAGTCGCAGAATTTTTTTCCCTGCTAGATATGCCTTTACTCTATAATTTGATTTGATATACCTGTTTGCCCACAAAGACAGCAATCTAAAAGGCTATTCTAATCAAGATCACATGGATAGGTTAAGGTGAAATACTGTATAAACAGGAATAGTTGCATTTTCTGTTGTCTGGGGTCTGGACAAAATGACAGGTAGTTAACAAAAGATGACAAAGATGGTTGGCAACCAATCATTTGAGTTCAGCAGGAATTAATTGAGCGTGCCTGTTTGACCTTCTATTAACAAGGGGAAAATCAGGCTTGACAAACGTGGTGGAGTACATCCAGAACAAATTAATTGATGGTACTAGAATAAAATTGACTTTGGAAACGAAAATGTACTGACCTTTGTCTGGCAAGAAATTATCTCAGCACGTGGGGTCTTCATCTTTCACCTTTGTGAAAATAGGATCCAACCACTCTAGCCTATTGCAAAGGAGAACTACACTAATACACCGAAATGTTTGCACAAGACAAATTACAGTAGACCTTCCCTATGTAGAGTGCTTAGCATATCATCTTCCCACTATCATGAACCCATGATAGATATAACAACATATATGACTTATCAGAAGCAATATGCCAGACTACTTTAAGTAAAAGATTCATTGGCAGAATCATCCAGTCTTGCCTCATCCAATAATACTCCGCAGATGAATTCACTTGTTTGCAGACCACTCTCGCCTTTGCATCCATTCGCTTGTTTGCAGATGGATAAATTTGGCAGGAAAATGTCTCAGCACATGGATTTTCATCTTTCACTGCTGTTGTGAGGGTAAGTTCAATAAAACACCAAAATGTTGGTACAGGACAGGATACATTAGATTTTTACCCTCTCTATCAGTCTTTCTTTGCCTACCACCTTGTTACTTCCACAAGATAACTATAGTAACCTATTCCCTGGCAAATAACAGAAACAATTTGTCCGGCTACTTTAAGTAAAAGGGCCATCAGTAGAACTATGCAATCTTGCCTTAGCATCGCATAGTACTCTGCAGATGGATTCACTTGTTTGCAAACCAGCATGCTCCATATCATCAATCAAACCCTCAGCTTCCTGGCACTTCCCATCATTGCAGAGAAGACGGATCGTTAGGCAATAGCTAGCAACATTCGGAATCAATCCACTCTTCCTCATTTGCATGATCAATCTCAAAGCCTTATATGAGCTCCCTTCCCGTCCATATCCGTAGATCAGGATGTCATATAACACACTATTCGGTTTGACACCTTTCAAATCCATTGACTGAAACAGTTTCCTGGCATGCATCATCTTCCCTTCCATGCAGAGCGCATGCAGGAGAACACCATAACTCTGCACATCCACTTCCAACCCAGCCTTCTCCATCTCTGAAAGCATCTCGAATGCCCTGTCCATTTCATTTTCCTTAGCAAATGCACCGATGAGTATTGTGTACGTCACTTTTGTGGGTGCCAAACCGCGCTCCTTCATGTCTGAGAAAGCCCTGATTGCCCGGGCTATATCTCTAACACGACAGAATCCACCAATGAGCTCATTGTACGTCACCACCCTAGGTGGCAGCCCTGCCGCCTTCATCTGATTGAAGAAATGTAAGGCATTAGACATCTTCCCAGCCTTGCCATAACCATCAATTAGAAGATTGAATGTCACCATGCTCGGACGGATGCCCTCCCTTCTCATCGCTTCAAACAGTTGGGTGGCATCTTTGAGGTTGTCGTGCCTGCATAGACCTGCAATAAGAATATTGTAGCTGACAACATTACGCACGACACCCTTCGCAGGCATTTCGTCGAATAGCAGTCGAGCGCTCTTGAACTCCCCTGTCCTGCACCATTCCCCGATCAAGCAGTTGTAGGTGTAGAGGTTCGGCTCGACTCCGCCTCTCCTCATCTCCTCAAACAAGACGAAACCCATCTCTCTGTGCCCGCGAACGAAGTAGCCGTGGATCAACGCTGTGTACGTGACCTCGTTTGGGGCCACGCCCAAGCGCGGCATTACGTCGAACACTCTGCGTGCCTCCGCAACGTCGCCGTTCTGGCAGCAGCCGTGGACCAGCGCGGTGCACGCGGCCACGTCCAGCGCCGCGTCGCCGGACTTCGTCCCGCAGGCGAGCACCGCCAAGGCAGACCGCACCTCGGCGGCCGCGCAGAGCCGACGCACAGCCGCGGCCGTGGTCGCCGCCATCGGAGCTCGCGTAGAACCCTCTGGCTTGTGTTAGGTTCAGGAATCAGGAGTCAGAGCGGAGTGAGAGAGAAACAGAGAGAGCGGACAACTGTCAAATCAAAGTCTCAAAGCCGTCAAAGGTTTGTGCCGGCCACGGCTGGAGCTGGGAAACGAATTCCACACAACAACAATTACCGGCAGACTCGATCACCTTTGGCCGAACATGGTTATGGAAAGAATTATTCTTTTTGGCCACAAGTGGAAACAATCATGAGATTGATCATGATGGAGTCCACCAGTAGCCATTTGAGACAATAGTGGTTCCAACAAACACGAGCAACATTGCGGTGAATCCGGTAATATTTTAGGACAAAAAGGTAATTATGGATATGTAAGGTACAATATTATGGTTTGAATTTCAAATTTTGAAGGCTACCTGGATAGCCTTGGTAGAACTTACACATTGCCATGAGTAGCTTTCGCTCGTGCCTTATACATCCCATAAAGAAAGATAAAAAATTGTCACATAAAGGAAGACACTGTAATCTTGATTGACATTGTTCAGAACTGTTTTGTCAGTGTCCACTATTACTTATGAAGGGTATATAGATTATTTCGATTGATCACTATTACTGTACTTATGAAGGGTATATAGATTATTTCGAGTGATCCTTAATTTCTGCTACAAGTTCGATATTATGTTTAATTCCTAAAAAAAAAAACTAGTGTTTTTCTTGCATCGAGGGGGCAGGAGCACAGTGGAACCGATCAGTGCATAGCCAAGCCCACACGACACTAGCATCTCTTTTCCTGTCTCGGCTTGCCGTGCCGATTTGAAGCCTGACGGATGCTTACTGCTCTGAATGGTGAATGTGACACCAGTTGTTCCCAACACCACTCTGTGTTCGTTGATTTAGGATGTACGGAGTACGTAATATATCTCGTCGGCCATCGTTGATTTAGGTTGCAAAATCTCGTCGGTCATCAGTGATCAGTTTCAGTACAACATTGATCTCTTCAGCTCGGTTGATGCTAGTGTCAGTTTCAGCTCGGTTGATCTCTTCAGCAGTGACCAGATTCACTGGCGATTTTAACACACGCTCGTGCAGGTGTAGGCTGTGCTAAAAAGGAGACTGCACAGTAAACACCTGCTGGCTCGGCCAGGCTGGCAATGTAGCACAGCAGGAAGGCCATATGGACAATACTAGGGACAGGAGGAAATAAGAAAAAAAAACAAGACAGGAGGAAATAAGAAAAAAAAAAGACAGGAGAAAATAAGAAAAAAAACAACAATGACAAAAAACAAGCAAAAAATAAACGACAACATTGATCTCTTCAGCTCGGTTGATGCTAGTGTCAGTTTCAGCTCGGTTGATCTCTTCAGCAGTGACCAGATTCACTGGCGATTTTAACACACGCTCGTGCAGGTGTAGGCTGTGCTAAAAAGGAGACTGCACAGTAAACACCTGCTGGCTCGGCCAGGCTGGCAATGTAGCACAGCAGGAAGGCCATATGGACAATACTAGGGACAGGAGGAAATAAGAAAAAAAAACAAGACAGGAGGAAATAAGAAAAAAAAAGACAGGAGAAAATAAGAAAAAAAAACAACAATGACAAAAAACAAGCAAAAAATAAACGCCCAC
This sequence comes from Coix lacryma-jobi var. lacryma-jobi, assembly GCA_009763385.1. Lineage (NCBI taxonomy): Eukaryota > Viridiplantae > Streptophyta > Magnoliopsida > Poales > Poaceae > Coix > Coix lacryma-jobi. Next base: position 15,920,272 of record CM019827.1, read on the forward strand.
CGTGGGGCTCGAACCCACGACCACAAGGTTAAGAGCCTTGCGCTCTACCGACTGAGCTAGACGGGCTGATGTATTTTCAATCTCAATTTTACCTAATTATTGTACTAATATTTAGCCTGAAACAATAGTCCTTAGATCTTCATATTAGTTAGGATTATTAGGATTTAGGACCAGCAAAACAGTGGATCGCATTTCAGTCAACGTGCACGGTGCTCTCAGTGCTTAGAAATACACATTTTGTTTTCTATAATGTGTCTATGATCATAAAGTCATTTAAGACAAAACTTTGACACGACCAAAGAGATCAGTTCAGAACTTGCTTCTCAATGTCTTAACCGATGTTCAGAACGAAAGAACGGGATGTGGCTTCTGGCTGCCACTAACATGACACCTTACACATCTCACGAGCATTGAGCAAATCCCGTCAGCCACTTCATTGCCATCAAAATTATTTCTAAATTTTTCTTTGCAATCACATAAAATTTATAGTCCTCTGGTTATTATTTTTGTCATTTTCAGTTAGTAACATTGTTAGATGAGTTTAGGCACGACTAGACCAGCCCACAGGTGATGCTTTTTTTGCGAGATCCAGTTACAGACGCAGACGCTCACAAACACGAGCACGCATTCACCCTACCCCTACTATGAACGCACGCACGCATACTCTACCCCTATGAGCACCTCCGAAAAACCGAGTTGGACCGGCAAATCTCGAGATTGACGAAGTCACCACAGGCGCCTCGCTGTCGACGGGCACGTCGCCTACCACTGAAAGAATAGAGCTGTTAAATCCTGGAATAAATCCAGGAAAATGCGAACACCCGTGTCAAGTCGAGGACTTGAACCCGGGTGAGCAGGTTCCACCACAAGGAACCCAACCAACTGAGCTACGCTCAGTTCGCAGCCCACAGGTGATGCTTGGTGCACCTTGGCATAGTTGTGGCCTCGTTGGATCTATTACCGTCGTCCTTGGTGTTGGTCGCCGCGGCCAAGGCACAACATGAGGCGAAGTGGCGCATGATGAGGAGCAGCCCCGCGCGCGAAGAGCACCTCAAACACGATGGGGTGCGAGCTAAATGGCAACGAAGGAAGTGTGAATTTATCTCAATGACAGTGAGGAAAGTTTGAAAGTTTTGATAGAAATGAGAGAAGAGGTAAAATTTCTAAGACAATGAACACACATTTAGGTTTCAAACTGGTATGACACTCAAAACATTTTGTGTAAAACCATGCTAGAGTACAGTCCATACTTACCTACTCTAGTAAAACAGGTTATAAGAGTAATACGTAAAGTCAGTCTTAACGAAAGTTCCATGTCCTTATTTTCAAGACTCATATGTGTTGAAAACCGTATAGACTAGTTTTATTTCCATAAAACTAACTTTTTTTTTGAAATTTGATCGTCTCTCTTTATTTATGCTATACATTATACCACATCAACATATTTACTAAGGGCAACTTATTCATAAAACTCATACAAGATTGATACACCAATGCATAATTAGCATCGTTGCTGATGTACGTATCATAAATTTAATTTAATTTGTAACAAATGTGTGTGCAACATTTGTATCTCCAAATAAATTTGTTAAAAAAAATTAGATTTTTTTTTTCTAATGATACTAACTATATGATAAATATTAATATTTTAATATATATTTAATCAAAGATGTTTCTTAGAAAATGAAAACGATGGATATTAGGGACGGAGGGAGTACAATTTACCTGTCAATCCGATGAAGCAGTCCCTGTCAATTCACTAACGAATGATCATTGTTTCATTGATATAGCCCATGGCGAGTCATCAAGGAACCTTCCAACTTCCATGCCGTACCTCACCAGTCACCCATCGCATTCAGCATCTATGACTGTGAGACCGCCGTGTTCCCATCACGACGAAGGCGAGCGAGATCGCAGCGCATCTACTACCAAACTCAACTGTCCGCCACCCACGCGAGATAAGCCGCGTGCCCAAATCCAAGCGTTAAACCTTCCAAATCACCAAATCCACGTCAATCTATTCCATGGATACGGATACACTTCAATTCACATGGTTTAAGAGAGATTAAGGTGTAATTTAGTTCAAATTCTTTTTCAATCTACTTGAACCCATGTGAATTAAGATATACTCCTTCCGTCCCATAATAAGTGACCCTTTATCCTCTCTAGCTAAAGGCCACTTATTACCGGATGGAGGGAGTATTTAGGTGCAACCAAATAAAACATAAATAAATAAATAAATCTATACCTAATAATAATAATAATAATAATAAAGAGGCAAAATTTTCACCTCTTTTTTGGTACCATTTTTTTGGTATGGCCTCCTATAACTAACTCTGTGAATGTAAAGATAACTAGAAGTCCTAATCTGTTTATAACATTGTTGTTGTTCTAATCTAAATACATCATAGAGGCAATTTATGTACACTAATTTTTTTGGTCTAACCGATAATCATGATCCGACTCAGCCTCGGCCAAAAGAGGCAAAATTTCTGCCTCTTTTTTGGTTAACCTTTTTTTCGTCCGGCCCATCATTCTTCAGTCCAACTGTTCGGCCGACTCCCACCATCTTGCTCCAGCACCGTTGCTAGCCCAGTCTTCACCCTGTCTGACACACTCCGACTCTGACTACGCACTTTCCCGTCGCCGACCCAATCTCAACCTCGTCGCGCCGCTTCTCCGTCGCTGCCCGCGCCATGGACGGCTAGCTTTCGCTGCGCGGCCACCCCCGACAAGCCCCCGTCGCCCCTAGCCCAAAGCGCCGGCCACGCCGCCACCCCAGCGTGCCTCCCCGCCGACCCGCCGCGCGCCGCCGCCTCGGTCGGTCCTGTCGCGACGTGCGCCACCGCCCCGGCCATGGTCGTCGTGCCAGCCTCCTCCTCTGGCCGAGCACATCATGGCCGGCTCCGAGCCCAGGCTGCGCGAGCTCCGGTGGTCGGCCGTGAGCCCTGACCGCGCGAGCTTGGCCGCTCACCACGCAACTTGGCTCTGCGTTGGCAGCGCGCTCGCCGACTGGCCCTTGGCCGCTGGCCGCCTTCCAAGCTCAGTCCCTCAGCCATTGCAAGGTGAGCCGACACGTTGGCGTTGGTCGTTGTACATGGCAACGTCGAATACTTCATCCACGTTCAAGTCGGAGTCAAATTTGGAAGACACCAACTCGGATCACAAAAGCCTTGAGTAAGCTCGACACGAACTCCTTCCAATATTTTTCCTGTTTATTTAGGGATAGATTACTGGATTTGAGTTCAAACTGAAATTAATTACCTCTGCTCCAATCCAGAAATTTGTCTCGAACTCCAGACCCAAACTACTGGATTGATATTTCATCTTCAAGCTCAAGGTGCAGACAACAGACACATGCACTGCTCCTCCACGGCTTCAGAGTCCGGATATGGCTAATGGTGAGTATTATGTCTTTGCACTAATCACTAGAATACGTATGTGCATACAATATAAACTGTATTATATATATTTTTCATTTATCTTGAGCTCATATTAATTAGGCGCCTATATTTAATTACTAAAAAAATAAGTGCTAAAACATTTATCTTCAGCACTATGCCTTTTCCAAATTTAGTGTTGTAACTTCAGCACATATGCCTTTTCCTGGAGAAATTAACTGAGAGATGTGATTACAGTTCAAAATATGCACATTACTGGATTGATATTTCATCTTCAAGGTGCAGACAACAGACACATGCACTGCTCCTCCACGACTTCAGAATCCAGACATGGCTAATGGTGAGTATTATGTCTTTGCACTAATCACTAGAATGCGTATGTACATACAACATAAACTGTATTATATATATTTTTCATTTATTTTGAGCTCATACTAATTAGGTGTCTATATTTAATTAGTAAAAAAATAAGTGTTAACACATTTATCTTCAGCACTATGCCTTTTCCAAATTTAGTGTTGTGACTTCAGCACATATACCTTTTCCTAGAGAAATTAACTAACTATATGCATATTCTGAGTACAATCAAGTAATTCAGTTGGTAGATCCTAATTTCTAGATGGTGTAAACTTTGCTCTGTTTCTCTTTCGATTTGCAATTCTAATGATCATCCAATGATACGTCTCCGAAGGACATGTAGATGAAATTTATTTTCTACCTTTACTTATAGGATTTGTTTTCTTCATATTTTGCCTGGCCAGTTCGGCAGACACGACCACCAATCCAGGAGGAGGATAACCTTAACTTAGGCACTGTGAACATCAATCCAAGTTTGTGTCTAAGGCAACAAGATTGATCTTGGCGCAGTTGTCCTCAAAACAACCATGGGTGCGAGCAAGGAGTTGTATCTGGGTTACATATTTTCTTTTTGTTGTAAGAGATTTTGTTGCAAGCATCGATTTAGGAAACAAGCCTCACAATTATCACTTTGGACCTCTGGATAAAAGCATGCAGCCTACACGAAACAAAAAAAAAGAGTCTGACAGAGCAAGATGTTTGGTATTAACCTATCGAATATAATCAATTTGATCTCCTTTGTTAGATAAGTCATTGTTTTTTTGTTCATACTTTGATTCATGGCATACATGTTTTTTTTGTTTTTGAACAAACATTTATGGCATACATATGAAAAGGGTTGAACGAGTGCAGCCATCCAATTTGAAAGAAACGCATGCAACAAGTCCAAGGACATTGTTCATCGAACCAAATTATTTTGGTTTATTTTTTGTGTATTAATTAAAAATAATGCATGTTCTATATCACATAAGAAAAGCCTACTCAAATATCAGCACTGAACTTCTGTGTTCTTGTACATTCCTCAGAATGAATTTACTTCAAAAGGATAGCTAAAATGAGTTATTTTATTAACATAGACTGCATGAGCTATGTCTTTCAATTAAAGCTAAAATGAGTTACACATTGGTGTATTTCTGAATTCCATAATACCTGGATCACTTGGAGTGTTGGCTTTTGTTTTCATTAAGATGTGACATTTGTTGTAGAGATAATAGTTTTCGCACCAGTAATGGGCACACTTGGCTTCCAATTGCCGAAAAAATCAGAGTGCCAACTAATAGCATAACACATAATATTAATTCTCACTTGGTTGTTGATACTAAACCAGTGCAATGACCCAACAGGAGCACACGAATTTCAAGCATAAGCAAAAGCTGTGGACGATATGTATAGCCCAACCAACCCTTTTTAGTTCTCTTGACTAAACAACCAGTACCTTTGCACGACAACATCCTGCTTAGTCTTCAGTTTTTCAAATAATTGAAATTAGTTGTAAGTCAAGTTACCACATGAGTTTTGAGGGAAATAATAAGAATTTAATCTACCGTTGCAACGTACGGTCATATTTACTAGTTCAACTAAAAAGCCAAATATCCCCTCCCCGGTCACCGGTCAGCGCAAGGGCGTGCGACCGAACCCACGCCTCAAAAGCACAAAATTTCTGAAAATCCGACGCACCAAAACCACCACCCCCACCGGCCGCCGCACCAGGCCACTAACCAGCACTGAGCTGAGCCACCCCCCCACACGAGAGGCGAGAGGCGAGAGCGGTCGAGTGATTCGAGTCGAGCCCCGAGCCCGCACGGCGCACGCGGACGCGGGGTCACGCGCCGCGCACATGCGCCCCCGCCGTCCCTCCGCAAAAGCGCAGCGCACACCGCAGAGCCACCGTCCCGCCGCCGCCGCCGCCGGTTCCCTCCGTTTGTCCCGCTCCACACCGCCGCGGAGGCGCGATCACGTGGAACAAGCCCTAACTCGAGCTCTGGACTCCAGCTCAGAGCCCGGGCGGCGCGAGGTCGCCCATACTAGGCCTCCCGGGCCCGGAGGTTTCGATGCAGAACCACGCGTACAGCCGGCTGGGCATCTCGGGGGCCGTCGGGGCGGCCGTGCCGTCGCCTCCGTCGTCGCCGCGGCGCGCGTGGGGTAGGAGGGCATCCTCGGCGAAGGGAGGATGGTCGGCGAGGGCCAGCGCGGGCGCGGGCTGGGGAGGGGGCGCGGTGCGGAGGGTTGCGCGAGCGGTGCTTGCGGCGCTGTTGCGGCGGCAGGCGGTGTTCCTTTTTGCGCCACTGCTGTACGTCGCGGCGATGCTGCTCTACATGGGCTCCATCTCTCTCGACAGTGTGCCCCGCATCATCTCGCGCCCGGCGCCCGGGTCAATGTACCGCAGCCCGCAGCTCTACGCCCGCCTCCGCGCCGATATGGACGCTGATAATGCCACCGACGCGGTGAGTGACTCCTGGCTCCTGCGCATCAGTGCCCCCATCTATTGGACTGGGAATTTATGCTTGGGATGGAAGTAGTTGGTGTTTTCGTTTGATTCTTCGGTTTAAAGCTTGCTCAGGCGTCAAAGTTCTGGTGTTGCGTACTTGGATCGTCTGATACAACTAAAATTGAACATGTTAAGTAACCGAGCAGAGACAGTGAAATGTGCTTTTGAATAGTACTCAGTGTTCAGATTATTATTTTTTAATGACGGCTGATTTGGTCGAAGTTTTGGATTAAGTTATGCTCTAGTTGTTGGAGAATGGCAGTAAACTAAAGTATGTGTGATCGTGTGGAGTACAGATTTTGTATTTCTTATTAAGCTAGCTCGGGCATGTACATAGTGAATGACAGCACCAAACCAATGGCATTTCACCAGTTGATACTTGCTTCAGATTGTGAGGGTCATGGAATATTATTCAATCAACAGACAATGGTGGGCTTGGTCAGAGATATGGGAATTTTGTCAGATCAACTGGTGCGACCGATAATAAGCATGCTCTCTTTACATATCACTTTTTTGTGTATAGTTCAAAAACATATTGTAAGATACATAGGTTTATGTGTTTACACGGTCGTTACAGAGGATTGGTGTAATACCTCCCATTTGCGTTTTTTAATCCACCTATTTTTTTTGCTGTTATAGCACCCTCAATGCTTGGCATTGTTCTCGATGAATTGCCAAATTCATTATATAGTTCAAAAACAGAACAAGTTTTCTGAGATTATTATTTAAATGCATGGAAATTTTGTAAATCAACTTATCTTCTCAACTCCTAGATACTCTGTATCTTAGGATAACTAAGTGATAGACTAATTTCCCTATAGTTCAAAGGGAAATGGCCTAGGTCCATGGCAGATAATAACATATGCATCTGCGTTGTTGTTATATCAATACCCTTGTACGTAACTCTCTCGGTAAGAAGGCATATGTGCTATGCTATCTTCACATATGGTGTGTAAACTATGCAACATTTTGTCTGCCCTTGTGGGATGGTTTAGGGCTGTTTTACTGTTTATTGGATTTGTTGTAGTGGTTTGCTTCAGGTGTCAGCTGGCAGATGTTAAAATGTAGTATATTCTACATGGTGGACAATTGTTGTTTTATTCTATTGATCCGAAATTGTCATTGTAACTTGTCCTGCACCTATTTACTTGTTTTTTTCTTAAGTTCAGTGTGGATGTTTTGTATTTGTGTTTCATTTTATTCATAGTGATATTGCTAACTTTTGTAGCTAGCAACTGTATGGCGGCATGCTTACAGAGGTGGTGTTTGGAGACCTTGCATAAGCAATAATACCGATGGTACGGCATTTTTTTTTTCCATTTTGCAAGTCTTTTTAATAATCCACTGGTTGGGACTGTTTGTCGATATATCTAATTTCAAATGGTAGTCTATTCATGCTGGTATGTTGATTTTGAAAGAAGCTAGCTTGTTCCATTCCTCAAAGTACCATTCAATGTTTTCTGGTTTGGGTTGCCTGATTATTATTTCATGACCCGGTTTGATACATCTTATGTGCAGTTGTGTATAGCCAAGTGCCAAAGGCGCATGCATATGGTACCTTTTACTCATCAGTAGCAGGCTTATGGCTTCTAAAATTATCTTTTCCACAAAAAATGGAACATTCTCAGCAGTGATTTATGCATTACAACTTATATCACAACATGGGCTTGGGCCTTATGTTCTTATTAAAATGTTGAAGTATCGAAGATTGTCTAAGGTATACGTTTTCACCAATATTATCGGGCTATTTTGGCTTTTGGCCGGCCTCAAGAGCAAGGCCTGGCATTTCCAGACCTAGCTGGTGCATTTCCTGAGGTCAGTGTATCTCAGGCTTTGGGCAATTTGCTTATACGAGTACATTTTATGAGCACTTAATGCTAAATTACTAATGAGCAGTTGATAGATGCATGTGAACCTTTGAATTGCAATATTATATTTTGTGGATGACATTTTACTTTTACGTACCACTCTATTTTGTGTGTTTTATTAAGAGGTGCTATTTTGTATCATGCATTTTTATCTTGAGGGGAGTATATAATGATATTTGATCAACTTCGGTAGGTTTGCCTGAATCAAATGGCTACATATACATTGAAGCTAATGGTGGTTTGAATCAACAACGAACATCGGTATTTAGCTTCCATCTGAGGGCCTTCATCACCATTATCACTTCGTATAGTTTACGTTGTAATCCTGTTTGCTGATTTCATTCCTATTGTTTTTTTTAATTTTTTTTGCAGATTTGCAATGCAGTTGCTGTTGCCGGTTTTCTGAATGCAACTCTTGTAATCCCAAACTTCCACTATCACAGTATTTGGAGGGATCCCAGGTGTTCCTCCCTCTCCTAATGACTTTTACATGTCCTGTCATTATCTCTGTATTCCTGTCATTGCATCCTTGGGTTAGTTTCTGCATTTTAAATTTATCATCACCCCCCAAAATAGTCAAAACTAACACCAACTGTAGCAGTCCTTATTCTGGGATTCAAAACAAGAAAAAATTCGTACCTACCCAAAAAGAGTGAATTTCAGAAAATTCAGACCGGAATTCAGTTGTGTTGGCTGGTCAAAATGTTCACGCTTAGATGATATTTGGCTGAATTTGTTCACAACTTAACCTAAAGGCATGAGGATGAATCAAATGGATTAGAGCTTGATAGATTTGCACTTTTATATCAAAGGAAGGTCTTGTTTGAACTAGACTAGACTAAAAAATTCAAATTGGACTGAAATTTTTGACTGGCACGATGTTGTTTGCAATGTTTTCCAGTCGTCCAGTCGAACCTAGTCGCCATGGGACCGACTAGGGCGATTAATCGGACGACTTGTACAAGTCGACAGTACCCCTAGTCAGTCAGCAGGGACCGACTAGGATGATTAATCGCGATTAATCGGACGACCAGAAAACATTGGTTGTTCGGGTCTCACCGAAATGCGCGTCCAGCAATGGTACGGAGCCCTATTCCAAGACTCGTCCAACAACCTTACGTAGTACAGTTCCAAGACGTATTAGAACAGTCATGATCGTTGAATAAATCTCTCTGCCACAAATCATCCAGGTGACCTCGCCACAAGCTGTGGACACATTTGCTAGTTATGTTTAATGTCTGATACTCCCTCCATATAGGATTTAGAAGTCGTTTAAGACATGATTGTGCTTACCAAGGAGTCATTAATTAGGGGGTATTTTTCCCTGTTTGCCCCTAATAAATAACATTGTGCGTGCATTTCTTCCAAGAAACAACCAAGGTTGAAACGGCTAGCAGAGTGAGGTCTGCATCCTGAATCGTGTGGTCCCAGGTCCGATCCCTGCCTTTGCACTATTTTTTTGCTCCTGTGCGACGAGCTCCGGCTTCAACACCATGGTTTCGAGTGGCAGGAGTGGGAGGCGAGGTGATTCGGTGCCAGGTGAGGCGTCGGACGAGCAGCACGAGAGGTGAGCAGCCACGGCTATTTCGGGAGGACGATGCGCATGTGAGTGAGTAATCGAGGCGGCGCATGCAGCACAGCGCACTTAGTACGGCTCAGATTAATTACTCACACTTAGTATGCGGTACGGGAAACGATGAGGCAGGGGCAACCAAGTCCAAATTACCGGCTAAACTTCAAAACGACATCTATTAACACAATTGAGGGGAAGGGCCAGAACGACATGTAAACCATATACGGAGGGAGTACTTCGTTAATTTGAATACTGAGTTTTAAAGTGCTAGCTTTTATCAGTAAGCCACTTGAAAGACCACCGTACATAATCACATGTTTTGTGCTTGACACATGGTTTGTGGTTTCATTCGTAAACCTCATGTTAACATTCTGGTCATTTTGGAAATTCTTAACCTTTTTTATCCGGTGACATGCCAAATGATAAAAATCTCCAACTAATTACATGTTTTGTGCTTGACACAGCGCAAATAAAGCTACTTACATCTATTTTTTTATACAGCAAATTTAGTGATATTTATGATGAGGATTACTTTATCCACCGCTTAAAAAATGATGTCCGGGTGGTTGACAAGGTTCCTGGGTTTATAATGGAGCGATTTGGTCACAATCTGAGTAATGCATTTAATTTCAAGATAAAGGCTTGGTCTCCTATTCAGTTCTATGAAGATATTGTTCTCCCTAAGTTGATCGAAGAAAGGTTGGTTGAAGCCAATACTGATTTGCAGTTTTGAGGACATCTGCTATTTTGTCATATCCCCAAGTACTAGTTATTATTTGCTTATGTGTACTTTGAACTTGTTTCTCAATTTCAGGCTCATAAGGATATCACCTTTTGCGAATCGGCTGTCATTCGATGCACCTCCTGCTGTTCAACGTCTACGATGTCTAGCAAATTTTGAAGCCTTAAAATTTTCTAAACCAATCACTACTATATCTAATATTTTAGTTTCTCGGATGAGAGAAAAAAGTGTTGAAAACAATGGGAAATACGTAGCAGTGCATCTCCGCTTTGAAGAGGTTAGTTTTCTATCTTCAATTGTTTATGAAACAATTAAAAATTCCAAGGGTGTAGAGGAACAACTAGGATATTTCAGATGCTGCTAGGTCTCAGATCCATGTTTATCAGAAGTACATGAAACAAACAAGTTCACTTTTTTGGTTTATTTTTTATTTTCTGATGGTATGTCCATGGTTAGTAGACTGGAGAATTCTCAACCACTAATCATTCCTTTTTCAGGACATGGTTGCCTTCTCTTGTTGTGTCTTTGATGGCGGTGACAATGAGAAGGAGGAACTGGATGCAGCCAGGGAAAAAGGTTGGAAAGGGAAATTTACTAGGCCAGGACGTGTAATAAGGCCTGGAGCAATAAGGATGAATGGGAAATGTCCACTGACCCCTTTGGAGGTATGTCTGTACTTAAAAGATGGTTTTTCTGTCTGGAAGGAAGCTTCAGGAACTTTATGCTCAAGCAATATCAGGTGATCCTGAACCTTTACATGCTTATATTTGTGATGTTTAGGTTGGATTAATGCTGCGTGGAATGGGTTTCAGCAATAATACTGCAATATATTTGGCTTCTGGAAGGATATATAAAGCAGAAAAGAACATGTCTCCTCTCCTTGAAATGTTCCCTCTCTTGCAGACAAAAGAAACATTGGCACTGGATGAAGAACTTGCTCCATTCAAGGTATATAGGATAGCTGCATTTTTTCCTCTTTACTGACCTCTTCTTAAGTATTTACTCATACAATGCATGTCTTCAGAACTTCTCCTCAAGGATGGCAGCTATTGACTACAGCGTCTGTGTTCATAGTGAGGTTTTTGTGACTACACAAGGTGGAAATTTCCCTCATTTCCTTATTGGGCATAGAAGATACTTGTATGGTGGCCATGCGAAGACAATTAAGCCTGATAAAAGAAGATTGGCCATACTCTTCGATAGTCCACGCATTGGGTATGCCATTTCCGTCATTATTAGATGTTTGATTCGCTTTATCTTCAGTGTCCTTATATTAAAAAAAATCTCAAACATGAAATTTTCAGCCTGTTGAATTTCAGCTTTGGTTGTGTGCAGATGGAAGTCACTGAAACGGCAATTGTTCAATATGAGAGCACATAGTGACGTGAAGGGCGTTGAAATAAAAAGAGCAAATGAATCTGTATACACCTTTCCATGCACTGATTGCATGTGCCGTTCAAACAAACCAGAACACTCCAAATCCATCGTGGCCAGATAGCATCATAGTTGTATCTTGACTCTGATTCACTGACCCCAATTCTTTCCCGGCATCATGTCATACCCACTCCTTATTCTCCATATGCCGTCTGGTGGTGAGATGTTTCATGTTCTCCAAGCACCCCTACTGAACCGTTGCTCATCCATCCCAGGGTGGCTTCTGGCCTGTATAGTAGCCTCGGGCGACTGAGATATGTCAAATTCTTTACATCTAACCCTGGCACTAACAATACACTGATCCATGTCTAGAATAGATGTATGTAACCATACCTAGGGCTGTTCCTTAACAGCCATAGTGGTATCTGTTTGTGTAGTACTAAGTTCCCTTGTACCCTGTGTACATTGCTCAATTATGAAGAAATTGTCATACACAATTTTGTAGCAAGACGAATGTTGTTTATTTTGGCTTAAGTTTTTGATCAATTCTCAACTATACTGTCTCAATGATTTGTCCTCTTTTCTGTTACTTATTTAATGTATTGTTTGCTGTTATACTAAGCAAAACTACAGTTCAAAGATGGAAACCGCCTAAAAGTAAGTGGCATACTGTTAGATTCTTGTTCTTGATGTTATTACTGGAGAAACAAACAGGGTGTGTTAGTGCATTGCATTGATAGTGAGATATTCCCAGAATGATCAAGTATATTATGGGAAAGGTAATCTGGCCCCTTCATGCCTTTGTACTCGTTGGTTGAGTGTGTGGGAACCACAACATTGTTAATTGCGGTGATCTGAAGCAGGTTTTACGATCTGGGCTGGTCTTCCATCGTCATCCACTTGCACTTGAAAAAGAAAGCTGGTGAGCTGAGAACATTTGTTTTCTCGTGAAATCACTTGCCTACGAAGTTGAGTTCCTCGCTTGCTTATTTATTCTTGCTTGTAATAATCCCTTTTCTGCCAGGTGCTTTTACGATTGGATCAAGGTTTCATCCCTAAGGGTTAATTTGGAAGCAAGAGGAAGATACACCCAGGGAAGAAAAACTCTCCAAAAATAATGGTTGTTCAAATAATATCCTCATAGATTTTCCACTCTGGTAAAAGTCATGGATTTTAAGGTGATTTGGGCTTTCAAAGGGGGCCTAGGTAATCTTTCTAGAGCCATACTCGCACAACCTTTACAGCCAATTTGGACACTATGGCATGGCATGCCAATAGAAGCGGCAGAAAATTTCTAGATAAACGGAATCAGAGCTTTTTTTTTTCTAGGTAAACGGGATATAGGGTCCCCAATATTATGGGTTCCCATGTAGTAGTAGCAACATTTTGCTTTTTAGATTGTATCAGCATATCTAAAGGATGATATAAGCATCAAAAGGGTGGTGGAGATAGTACTGGTCCCTAGCTTGAGAGCCTAGAATGACGACTCGGTGAGAGCCAATTTGCCGAAGAGAAGAACCAAGGCACACGTGACGAGACCAACATCATGGTACAAACTTTGCAAACGCCTGGTGGGGCTGGGAGCTGGCGTAGTTGCTACAGTCCAAGGCACCTACGCACCCACGCCATTAAATTCCCACCGCTCTACCCTCAACCTCAAGTCACCCCATTCATCAGGCAGCAAAGAAAACCTCAAGCAGCGAAACCGTAAACCACCGAAGAGGAAAGGTGGAGGGAGAAAAGACCAAAATATTCCCCTCTCATCAGGCAACCGCACCCCCCCGCCCCGTCCCTCTCTCCCCGTCGTCATCAATCTGCTCCTCACTCCCCAGTCCCCAGTCCCCAGTCCCCGCTCCACTGCTCCTCCACTGGCGAGATGGGGAGAGGCTTGGGCGCCGCTCCCGTCTCGCCGCGCCTCGCGCTCGGGGCAGCGGCGCTGGTGCTGCTCGCGGCGGCGGCGGCGCTGCCTTCCCCGGCAGCTGGAGTCAACGTGACGGCCGTGCTCTCGGCGTTCCCCAACTTCGCCGACTTCGCGCGGCTACTGGCATCCTCCCCCGTGGCCGGCGAGCTGGCCGGGAGGTCGTCCCTGACGCTCCTGGCCGTGCCGAATGCCAACCTGCCGCAGTCACCCTCGGCTTTCGTAGCTGGCGCCGGCGCCGACATCGCCGACGTGCTGAGGTACCACGTCCTGCTGGAGTACCTCTCCCCGTCCGACCTCGCCCGCCTATCCCCCTCCGGGAAGCTCGTGACGACGCTGTTTCAGACCACGGGCCGCGCCCCCTCCGACTTCGGTGCCGTCAACCTCACCGTGGGGGCCAACTCCACTGTCGTGGTCCGCTCGCCGGCGCCGTCCCCGGGATCGAACGCCACGGTCCTCGGCGCCGTGACAGCGGTTCCGTACAATCTCAGTGTGCTCGCGGTGGGTGGCCTTATCATACCCTCCGGATTCGACCTCGCGGCCTCTGAGAGCCGCCCGCCACCGCCGGTGAACATCACCCGGGTTCTCACCGACGCGCGGGGGTTCAACGTGGCGGCCTCCATGCTGCAGGCTTCCGGTGTGGCGAGCGAGTTTGAGGCCGACGAGCGCGGTGCTGGCATCACCGTCTTCGTCCCCACCGACGACGCCTTCGCCGGCCTCCTCGCCACCGACCGCCTCCAGTCCCTACCCGCCGAGCGCAAGGCCGTCGTGCTCCGCTTCCATGTGCTGCACTCTTACTACCCGCTGGGCTCCCTCGAGTCCATCGTGAACCCCGTCCAGCCCACTCTCGCGACAGAGCACACCGAGGCTGGCCACTTCACCCTAAACATAACCCGCGTCAATGGCTCCATTGCCATTGACACAGGCATCGTGCAGGCATCCATCACCCGCACAGTGTTCGACCAAAATCCTGTGGCAGTCTTTGCCGTCTCCAAGGTTCTACTGCCAAAGGAAATGTTCAGTCGGGGCGATCCTGGCAGTACTGCCATGGCGCCACCTTCTGTTGCGATGGCGCCCGGCGACGCTGGGAGCGAGCAGACACCACAGACGAGGCTCTCATCCCCGCCTGACCTCCATGGCGAAGATAGCGAGTCGTCAGCTGCTTTGGCGACAGCAAAGGGGACTTCTTGGTGGTGTATAGGACTTATTTATCTACAGCTGCATCTATTACTATCTCTGGTATGAGATTCTGATCGTGCTTGTTGCTTTCTTCCTTGTGTTCAGTTTTTGTACTTCTTACTGTCTAGAATGTCTACACCGGGAAAGGGATGGATTGGGGGAGAGAATTCCGTAGATGCAAAGTAGCAAAAAAAATTAGTTGCTTCACCTGATTATTCTATTTTCTTTTCATTTTGTCATGTGGCAAAAGGAAATAATATCATATGTACAAATCTTTGCAGTCCTTTTGCTCCACAATGAACAGTATTTTCTATTTTGAGCATCCTTCTCTTTTTATTTGTGCTTGAACTCAACTTTGGAGGTTAAAATAGGGGAATTTTGCATCAGATTAGATCTGAAGGAGTGGATTCGATAGAGCTGGATTACTAGGGTGAGGGGATATATTATTATGGAATGTATAGATAGTTGCTATCTCACTTCTGCCCAGGCTGAGTTTTTCATGATCTTGCAACGCCGTTATGGTATGAATACTCATGATAGAACGAAATTACTCTACCATGCTAGAATTAGATCATTTGACTATTTTTACTCTATAATATAGTGGCAGAACTGTCAGCTGAATGACAAGTTGGTTGTCAGCTGAGGTCCAAAGTGTAAAAGCTTTTTTATGGGAGCTTATTGGCAGCATACACCTCTGGCTACCGAAGAAATTTGGTGGGGGGTAAATTCACATACACCTGTTGAGCACTCTGGGTGGATTCACTGAATCTCATGTCAAGATCCAGCACTTTGTTCGTGTCTTTGTTATTCCTGGTTTGAGTTATATATAATAATAATGTTGTATGGCTAGCACATTGTGAAGTTGGGGAAAAAATTTTCTTCGTTTGGAGATTATAAACATGTAGTGGTTGATTGTAAAATACACATTAGGACAATAGGCTGTACCGCTGTAGCACCAACTACCAATCAAATAGATGTAGTACCACATAGGCACGCACATACAGAGGGAGACAATATTAGAGTGAGAAATGCTTGTTGATATGTCATTGCTACTACATGTTACGACTGATATGCCTGGCATTCTGTGGTGCTTCAGTGTTCAGCACGAGCAGTTGTTTTCTTTGCAGGACCACTAGCAATGCGTATAATTCGTTTGTAGTTTCCCTGGAGAGGTGGCCCATTTTTTTAGTTGATTAGTTACTGGCCTGTTCTGTCATGTGCAGCTCATGCGTACTTTGCAGGAGTCATGGCCTCATGGGACCCAACCTTGAGATGAGATGTTGGGGATGACTATGATGGCTAACCACATTTGACCCATTCTTTGCAAACATGAGTTTGATGTGTTAGAACTATAGATACTTATGATTAGAGAGAAAGTTAGAATCCTAGAGATATAGTTGGTTTAAACCTAGTAGAACTTAAGTAACAAAGTCCTCTAGGACATGTATCAACTGGTGCTGACTATATAGTGAACATGGGCACCAACCTAAGGTCTTAAGCTGTTCCAATTATTTCCACACGAGCAATCAAGCCTTGCTGCATAATGAGATTTGTTGCTCAATTTGGAATAGTTGAAAACTGACTAAAACCTGATATAACTAAAATTGATTTCGAGTCCTAGTACTGTTCAGTGCGGCACGCGCTATTTGCCACTCGAAAAGGCGAGCAGAATAGCAGATCTTTGAGGTATTGGGATACCGGTGGTACCATTTGCCATATAAGTGTTCCAGTGAACAGTATAATTTGGGTGGTTTTCACCAAAGAAATGGAATGGAGTGCCATTTGTGGGATGCAGAAAAAGTAGCATTGGGGGACACCTGCACCATGTAAGGTGTATTCTGGGGGTTTGAGGCTTATTCATGATAATATTAGGTATGATGAACAAGTGACAGATGAGAGATGACTGGTTTATGTTAAGTCTTGTGGGGCTGCACACTCAGAGCCTGCAGAGGACAAAAAACGTCTACGCAGGAACTGTTTGTTGCATTTGCATATATGTCCTGCACACTCATAGGTCTTATCAGAAAGGGCTGTCCTATAGGTTTTTGTTAAGACCACCATTGTGATCTACCGCGTGCACTGCACTTGTCAACTACTGGTACAGCCAACTTTTCTGATATAATTGATCTTCATTAATGCTGCATATGGAACTGGAATTTACCACTTGTTTTTTAGTATTTATAGCATCTGAGTCTGATCATTACCCCCATGTCACTGTTACAATCTCTGCTCTGCTCTCTCTCTCTCTCTCTATATATATATATATAGAATGTTATTTATGGGAAAATCAGCACATGATTCTCCATTTGCTTTATGATTTTCACAATTTTGCATTTGCTTCTATATAT
The DNA here is from genome assembly GCA_009763385.1 of Coix lacryma-jobi var. lacryma-jobi. Lineage (NCBI taxonomy): Eukaryota > Viridiplantae > Streptophyta > Magnoliopsida > Poales > Poaceae > Coix > Coix lacryma-jobi. The sequence continues at coordinate 15,937,520 of CM019827.1, forward strand.
CAAGACTATGGTACTAAATATTGGGAAAGATGTGAAAGGAGACATGTCACATGCTAAAAATTCTTGGGTAAAGCAAAAAAAAAAACTGGAGCAACTTCAAATGATCCAAAGTGGTAGGACAAGTTTGATGTCAGCGGTGGCTTTTGTTCTATGCAGCTTTGGAAGTTAGCGTGTGACTTTGTGATCACATGTTGGCTTCATGTATATTATTGTACTTTCTGTTTTCTGATATTATTAGCTATATAGTATGTACGAAGGTAAAATGTAAAAAGGCACTAGTAAAATACAGTACATAGCCATATGGTGCAATGACATCAGCAAAGCAGTGGTTTTTGTTATACAAATTCAAGAGGTAGCAGCATCTTCTTATCTCTGGTTATTGATCTGATAGCCAGAGGGGGAAATTCAACTAGCAGAAGCTGACCAGAAAATTGCAGTATTTCTGGTTACTTCGACAGGTGAGTTACCACTAGCTACTGGTTTATGAATGGGTCCTCCAAGTCCCAACACATCCCTTTTTGTAAAATTGTATCTTTTTTTTTTCTAGCGGAGACAGTGCACTTTATAGGATTGCTGGTACTAGTTGTCGGATTATGTCTCTGACAGTTCCCGATATGACAATCTTGCAAGCTTGTAGATGGTTGGCAATCAGTAATTCTTCTGTTGATCTGTGTCTAACGCCATCAGTGATGGTTTGTACTACTTTGTACACAGGTTGGTCTTGAAAGAACAGTGTGCATGATTAATTTTACAGGCAATTATGCTGTACTCTGATAGGAGACAGATGATTAAGCATGATAGCAGAGTCAAAAAAAGGTGTGCCACTGGTCCACAACCACATCGTAGTTTTTATGTTGCCTGAGGAATCTATTCATATCATCCTGCTATGCAACACATGTGCTTGTCCTGGACCATAACTTGAGAGCCTTTGTGCTACAGCTAGGGACCATCGTGTTTTTACTCCAACCCTAGCAATTATTGACGTGGTCATAGGGTAGAAAATAACTGGAGCCCTGTGATGGTAAACAGTGCAATAATGACAACTTGGTAACTTATGTACATGTAGAAACAGTACACAAAAGAGCGGCTTTTAGGCATTGTTTATCTTAAAATTTTACTGGCCGCTTTCATTTTGATAAATAATCTTGGAATGTTACTTCAATAGTGGCTCTGATTGGATAGTGTAGACTGTATATATTATCATACTTTCCCTAGCTTTACGCCTTTATCGAAGATGGATTGTCAGTACGTAGGAATATTTCTTCTGTCTTTATTACTTTCCAAGATTAGCTCAGATGCACGAGAATCTCATTCTCTCATTCCTAGGATACGTGGTTTTCAGAACTGAAGGACAGAAATTTACAAGGCCAAGCAGCCATTCGTGGCGCATGGCGAACCGAAACCATGAGAACATAACATCAAAGTCCTCGCTCATGCATGATGCACCAAGCAGTGTCAGTAAAATACTGACCCTGCAGCCTTTGAGGAAGGGAGAAAAGCTACTTGAGGACGTGGTTCTTTTCACATCACCATGACACGAACCGACTGATCCCGTCACTGGCTCAGCAGCAGCGTCGCCTCCGGCCGCTGTTGCCCGAACCCGTGGAACGGGTGGTGGTGGTGGTGCGGCTCCTGCTCCTCCGCCTCCGCCTCCACTTCCCGCGCGAGCCGTGTGGTTGGCTCCGGGCTCTGTATCAGAATCAGATTCTCCTTGTCGCTGTCGTCCCCATCCTTGTGCCTACTCCACCGCTCCTCGAGCCGCGAGTTGCTCCGCCCGAAACGGCCGCCGCCGTCGTCCGCGTCACCGTGCCTCCACCGCTCCTCGTACTGCGAGTTGCTCCGGCCGTAGCCGCGGCTTCCGTCGTCACCGGGCTGTGGCCGCGACACGGCGTGGGAGGAGGCGCTGCTGCTGAGGTTGAAGCTGCCGAAGCCCTTGATCTCGCGCGCGATCTTGCGCGCCCGCTCGCGCTCCTCCTCCAGGAACGGGCCGCGCTCCAGCAGCTTGAGCACGCGCTCCGACTTGCCCTTCACCGTCAGGCCCCAGTTGAAGCTGCGGCGGCGAGTTCACCGATCGCAATTCGTCAGCGTCAGGACACCATCATCATTCATTACCCGTTACTATTAGTTATTACCCTTTCTCATCGATGTGTTGGAAGGTGGCCATCCGCTCGATGGCCTCCCGGTCCTTCTGGAACTCCACCGCGACGCTGCGGGGCCCGTGCGTGAGGAGGTGCTCGAGGAGGAGCAGCGCCTTGTACGCCTCCCGCCACTGCCTGCAGTCGAAGCCCGCGAAGCGGCGGTGCAGGATGTCCGAGATCCTGACGTACTCGTCGACCTCGAACGCCTGCCGGGCTATGAGGCCCATGGTCTTGACGTTCGGCGGCGACGCGTCCCCGTTCGTCGCCTCCTCCGTCATGCTGCACGCGCACGACCGCCGCCAGAGAAGATCGAGATCGACCGACGACCGGCCCGTCAGCGTCAGTCACCAGAGCGAACGCCACGGCGCGCCACGGGTAATAACGAATTAAGGGAAGCGACTTACAGCTGCGTCGGGGTGACGTCGGTGAGCGCCAGCCGCGCGGACCGGATCTTGCCGGTGAGGTAGGAGGAGGCCTGCCGCCTGAGCTCGTGGAAGAAGGGCGCGTCCATGGCAACAACGCACGGGGCACAGGCGCTCGCGAACTATCGCCCGCCTTTCTATGCCCCCGATCGATGTCCGCTGCCGCCGAGGAGGCGAGAAGCCGAGCGCCCGAGACAAGACAGACAGCGAGCGAGCGAGCGATCGACACGGACGCGGACGCTAGCACGGATGAGAGTGAGACAGCCCCTTTCGATCTCTCTCGCCTTTATCGGTATGCCCGCCCGCCCGGGCGCCCCCGCGGCGGCCGGCCGGCCAGCAACCACTCCACTCCGCACAACCTCGCAAGCGAACAAGCGGTACGATGCCGGGCGGGCCGTTGGGTGCGCAACCAAACCACTCACCTCTCGAGCGCGGGTGACGCACGCACGGCGGAGCAGTCAGAGCAGCGGGGGTAGGGGGTGGGGGTGGGGTGGGACGAGGATGAGGACGAGGCTCTCTCTTCTCACTGGACGAGCTTAATTGGTGGGGAGAGCACCGCGGTCGCGCTGTGCTGCTGCTGCGGCTGCGCTCTTCTGGCTCGGAGATCCTTTGAAACGTTCAAAAGGGGGGAGGCGGTGGCAGACGGCGACCGTGACAAAACGTCAACAGGGAGAACGGACATTTTGAATTTTGAATCCACCCGGCACCCGCATTCCGTGGTGCCGGCCCAGCCACCCAGGACTTGGCAGATGGCAGGAGGCAGCCGTGGAGGTCACGTGGTGCGTCGTGCCTGCGCGTCGCGCTCTGGACTCTGGAGGTGTGCCGACGGCTTGGATGGGGGATTGGGGGGCATGGGCAGGTGGCGGTGCGGGCTGTATTTATTTGCGTGCTCGTGTCGTGTGGCTGGTGCGGCGTCGTTCGGCAACGCCGTATCGTATCGCATCGGCGACGTCAGGCATGTGTTTTGATGAGACAACGAGGCTTTATTTGGCTACTCATAAATATACCTGAATTCATAGGGTTAATTGGAAAGGTACCATTACAATTCTTGAAGTTTTGAAAAATACCATTACAATTCAACTATTATGAAATATGTCATTATAATTCTGTTGCTCAATGAAATATGCCATGTTCTACGTCTAGCCCAGTCTTAGGTGTTGTCACAATTTTGTATGGACCAAAATAACCTTATTGTCTTCTTCTCTCCTTCCTCGCCTAATCTGGCATTTCTTCCTCACCGCACTTGGGGAAGAGAAGACTGTCTGACACTCAGTCACTCCGAGCCCTTCGAGTGGGACCATGCACCTTGGAGACTCACATGCGTTGTTGCTCAGGTGTCTTGGGATGCAAATGACGAGTTTGATCACCTGCGAGCAGCGGTCGCCGGCATGCGACGAGCACAGGCGTGCTGCTCGGGTGGCATGACGCATGCAAGTATGCAACGGCAAGCTCGGTCACTGCCGATGGGTGAGGCTGGCGTGCTGACGCGGGTGCTCGGCGCGTGCGACGGCGAACTCGGTGAGTCGGTCACCGGCGAGCGGCGAGCGCGGGCTGATGGCTGAGGCTGTTGACTTGGGTGGCTCGGCGAGCTCGATCGCCGGCGAGAGCAGCTGGGCTGTCTTGATTGGCTTGGCGCGTGAGATGGCAAGCTCGGTCAGTCGGTTACCGGTGAGCGACGAGCATAGGCTGCTGACTCGGTGCGCTTGACGGCGAGCCTGACCGCCGGCGAGCGACACGCAGCCGTGCTTACTCAGGTGGCTCGGCGCGCGTGACGGCGAGCCCGGCCCCGGCGAGCAGCGGGTGCAGCCTTAACTTACTTACTCAGGTGGCTCGGCGCGCGTGACGGCGAGCCCGGCCCCGGCGAGCAGCGGGCGCAGCCTTAACTTACTCCGGTGGCTCGACGCGCATGACGACGAGCTCGGTCCTGGTGAGTGGTGAGCACAAGTGTGCTGCTCGCGTGGTTCAGCGAACGCGGCGGGGAGCTCGATTGCCGGCGAGCGACCAATACAGGCGTGCTAATTCAGATGGCTTGGCGCGCGACGATAAATTCGGTCGCCAACGAGCAAAGCGTAGGCCTTGGTGCTGCCGTGTTGTACGCGCTTTCTCTAGGCGAGTGGGCGAGCTCGTCCCCATCTGCGACACGCACGGGAGCACGGGGGAGCACAGGGGTGCATGGCTGGACGAGATGAGGGTGGTGGTTGGCACGGGGGAGCTTCATGGATGCCATTGGAGCATGCAAGCACGAGATGGACGAAGATGAAAGTACAGGGGCATTACGGTCTATATAAAAATACTGTATGCGGCTGTCACCTTGCAGCTGGGCCCAAATCTGCAACATACGTAGACCATGGTGTATTTCAAGAAGTGACAAAATTATAATGGCATATTTCTTAATAGCTGAATTATAATGGTGTTTTTCAAAACCATGAAAGTTACAATAGCACCATTCAAATTAACCCGAATTCATATGGATTAGAATAGAATGATACTCTCTCCATATTGAAAAACTTGACGTTTTGGACAAGATTTGAGTCAAACATTGTCGGTGGTACAAAAAAGGGGTACCCCTAATCAACGCAAACACCCAAACGCCCAAACTCCGACTCGCCCGAGCCCTCCCAGCCAGGCCTCGGGCGAATGCTCTTTCTCCGCCTCGCCCGAGCCCGCTGAGCCAGGCCTCGGGCGAGCGCGAACGCTCTATCTCCGTCTCGCCCGAGCCCTCCCAGCCAGGCCTCGGGCGAACCGCTCTGTCTCCGTCTCGCCCGAGCCCTCCCAGCCAGGCCTCGGGCGAACCGGTATCTCCGTCTCGCCCGAGCCCTCCCAGCCAGGCCTCGGGCGAACGCGCTCCCACACCTCGAGCTGCACAGACAGCTGTACCAACCCATACCACCCATTTAATGCCTTCACCTACTCCGGTCATGTCCACTAGTGCACGGCATGTACCACAGTGACCCGGTGTAAAGGTCAAGTCACGCTTTCACCACAAGCATGGGCAAAAGGGCACCAGTGCAGCACTATTCGACCATACCATGCACTGTAACACCTCGAGGTCGGCTCCGCGCCCCTCGAGCCCTGCACTGTAAACACCTCGAGGCCGGCTCCGCGCCCCTCGAGCCATGCACTGTAACACCTCGAGGTCGGCTTCGCGCCCCTCGAGCCCTGCACTGTAAACACCTCGAGGCCGGCTCCGCGCCCCTCGAGCCATACACGGTACACCTCGAGGTCGGCTTCGCGCCCTTCGAGCCCGAACCACTTTCATACTCTTGGAGGACAGGTCCCCCAAGACCCGGAGGGACCTCAACCGCGTACTGTACAATCCGGGATGGGTGCTGTACGGCTCCCGCTTTGTCGCGCCCCCACGTCCGCGCCCGGGAGGGAAGCCACGACTCAAGGACGCCTCAACAGCGACGATCACATCGGCTCCAGTGGCCCCACAAGACAGGGTTTCTACCCTTCTCCGTATGGGGCAACCATGCGCCCCGACACTGTATACTTTTTGTAATCCTGGCCTCCCCTTGCTCTATAAAAGGGGACGCTAGGGCCCTCATTCGGGAGGACGAAACAGAACACACCGAGTCCACGCACAAACACGAGTCCGGACCCCGGTCCACGCTCACTGAGCTTGTATTCTCCCCTGTACAAGCACTTAGGTGCAAATAATACAAGAACAAACCTCCCCCCGCTGGACGTAGGGCCTTCTTTGCCCGAACCAGGATAAATCCTTGTGTCCCTTTGCATCACCCATCCAGGAAGAGAAAGCACGCGATCATATTACTCGTTGGTGTGATACCCCCGGGTACGAAACACCGACAGTTGGCGCGCCAGTATAGGGGCTTCGCGTGTCCGAGCCGTTTTCTCGTTGATTCTTGGATGGCTTCATCCCCTCTTCCGTTTTCGGCTGGTGCCATCGTCTGGTTCGGGAGCCTCGAGTTCCTGGCCACAGGCAACGGCAACGAGCTGACTCTGCTCTCCACGGAGGGCCTGAGCGGAGAGCGCGTCACGCCACCCCCACCGCGCGGGGGCGCGGCGCGTCATCCGACCACCCGCGTCGCCACCACGCGCCAGCATCGCGAGCGTCGTCTTCGTCCACCGTCATCCCGCCGGGCGCAGGCGGTACCCGCGGCAAACTCCTGCGGCCCCCGTAGCCGGTGCAGGTCCCCAAGGGGAAACCAGCCCGGCGTACGGCCGGAAACCTCCAGGGCGCACCCACGCCCGCCGAGTGACTTCGCATTCATCATGCGTACGGACCAGGAACCGGGCCAGAGGCCTCCGGGCCGAGCACCGTCGACGCCATTCAGGCCTCCTCCCGCGCGGGTCGCGCCGCGCTTGGCGCCAGCGGCTCCCGGTCGGCCTCGACCGCTCAGCGGCTGTGCACGCCCACCGCCGCGACGGGCGCCATCAGGACCAAGCGATGGCGGACCGGGAGCAGCGGCCGGGCACGCTGCTGCAGGCCATGGCCAGCCTGGAGATCGTCCACCCCGCGCGCGTCAACCGCGACTCTTTGCCAGCCTTCGAGCCACCTCGGCGATCCACCGTCGGAGAATGCACACCGCGAGCTGCGATCCCAGCATTTGCCAAGACGGCACGCCGTCGACGGCTCCGGCTCCGACGAATACGACTACTACGACCTCGACTTCTGGGATCCCACTAGGGAGTGCTTTCAACTCGAGGGGGTCGCGTGCGATACCGAGGACGAGGGCGATGACGGCAGCTGGCCCTCGATCTAGAAGGACCTAGCGACGTGGCCGGGCAGGCGGATCACGCGTCCTGGGAAGGGACGAACCTCGAGCACCGGCTGTGCCACCTCAGCACGACGACGGCCGGGCGGCACAACTCGCGCAGGTGCAGGAGGCAATCACCAAAGCCGAGGAAGAACGGCGACACCTGCAGCTGCAGCTCCTGCAAAACCCTGATGCAGGATCCACTTCCCCAACCTCGAGGAGCCGGGAGCTGCGGCCGGGCTCGAGAGGCCACCGGGCGGATCCTCGAGGACGTGGCCACCACCCGCCCCGGGTATGTTTCCCACGAGCGGCCAGAACGTGGTGGCGGGCGGCGATGATGCTCCGTGAACTGCCCGCCGTCTCCAACCCCGACGCCAGGCGCATGCTCGGAGAAATGAAAAAACTCCTTGAGACAGCCGCGGTACAGCAGGCCGAGAGCTCGGCGTCGCGCCGACGCGAAGCAGCCTCAGGGAAACCAGCAGACACGCCCGCGACGCTCGCGAGCATCCGTCCACCAGCCGGACGCCTCTCGAGCCAGGCCAGTCCGCGAACGGATCGTCGACAACCGGCCACTTCGAGACCCCAACGACGCCCGCAACGACATCAATCGGCGGCGCAAGACAAAGGGGCCCAAGAGCGTGGCTATAGCGCCCATCGGGGGGGGCGCTACAGACGACAGCGACGAGGACGGCAGGTCCTCGAGCCCCCGGGCCCCCGAGTCTTCAGCCGAGCCATCCGCAGCTCAACCCTCCCCGACCGCTTCCGACCGCCGACAACATCGTGAAGTATGACGGGGAGGTCGAGCCCAAGCTCTGGCTCTCAGACTTCCGCCTTGGCTGCCAACTGGGCGGAGCGAAGAACGACGACCGCGTGATCATCCGTCAGCTCCCACTCTACCTCTCGGACACCGCCCGACGGTGGCTCGAGGGGCCTCCCCCGGATCGGATTCATGACTGGACCGACCTAGTCAGGGTCTTCGACGGGAATTTTAAGGGGACCTGCGTACGCCCAGGCAACCCCTGGGACCTACGGCGTTGCAGGCAGGCGGCGGACGAGCCCCTCCGCGACTTCGCTCGACGGTTCTCGAAGCAGCGCCTCGAGCTCCCCACGTGCCCGACGAGGACGTCATCTCAGCATTCCTCGCAGGCACAACATGCCAAGAGCTTGTTCATGAGCTAGGACGCTACCGTCCCGGGACGGTCGAGGACCTGATGGATCGCGTCACCAGCTTTGCTTCGGGCGACGAAGCAGTGGGGGCCTTCTTTGGCCGTGTCACGGACAAAGGCAAGGCGGTGATCGTACCGGAGGGCCCCAGCAAGGGCAACGACGCCAAGAACGACAACAATGACGGAACAAAAGGAAGAAAAACAGGCGCAAGGGCCAGAAGGCAAAGCGTGCACCGATGACGACGACGACAAAGAGGTGCTCGTGGGCGCCCTCGAGCCCAAGAAGCCTCGAGGCCCCCCCGATGGGGCTGTTTTCGACCAGATGCTCGAGGATCCCTGCACCTTCCACAGGGGCCCCGTAAACCACAAGTTGAAAGACTGCCGACTGTTGAAGGGCTACTACTCCAAGCTCGGTGATAGAGGAAGACGCGCCCCAGGGAAAGGATACCGATCAGCGCGGCGGCCGAAGACAGATGGCGACTTCCCCCCGGTGCGCGATTGCTACATGATCTACGGGGGACCGACCGTCGGGCTCTCAGCTCGAGAAAGAAAGAAGGAGCGCCGGGAAATCTTTTCCCTCGACCACGGCGCCCCCCGGTATCTTGACTGGTCCGATGCGCCAATCACGTTCGACCGTGACGACCATCCGAGGACCAGGTCATAAACCCGGGGCTTACCCCCTCGTCGTCGACCCCGTCATAATCGACGTTCGGTTAGGTTCTCCAAGGTGTTGATGGATGGGGCTCGAGCCTCAACATCATATACCTCGAGACCCTCGACCTCCTGGGGATTTCAGAAGGACAGCTCCGACCCAGTGTCGGGGGGTTCCACGGAGTGGTGCCAGGAAAGAAGGCCCACCCCTCGGGCGCATCGACTTACCAGTCTGCTTCGGCACGCCGGCAAACTTCCGACAGGAAACGCTCACCTTCGAGGTGGTCGGCTTCCAAGGGACCTACCACGCCATCATCGGCGGCCAGGCTACGCCAAGTTCATGGCGATTCCCAACTACACGTACTTGAAGCTCAAGATGCCGGGGCCGAAAGGAGTCATCACCGTTGACACCTCCTACGAGCACGCATACCACTGCGACGTGGAGTGCGTAGAGCGGGGGGAGGCCAACGTCCACCTCGACTCGCTCGAGGCCTTGGCAGCTCTGGCCACCGAGGGGGCCCCAGAAGCAAAGCGTCACGCCGGCACTTCGAGCCAGCCGAGCACACCAAGCAAATACCCGTCGACCCGACCTCGGCCAATGGCAAGACGCTGACCATCAGCACCAGCCTCGAGCCAAATAGGAAGCAGTGCTCGTCGACTTTCTCCGCGCGAACATCGACATGTTTGCGTGGAACCCCTCGGACATGCCGGGCATACCGAGGGAAGTCGCCGAGCACGCCTTGGAGATCCAGGCCGGGTCCAGACCGGTGAAGCAACGCCTACGCCGCTTCGACGAGGAGAAGCGCAGGATCATCGGCGAAGAGGTGCACAAGCTTTTGGCGGCCGGATTCATCAAGGAGGTATTTTTACCCAGAGTGGCTAGCTAATCCTGTACTAGTTAAGAAAAAGAATGGAAAAATGCGGATGTGTGTAGATTACACCGGTCTGAATAAAGCATGTCCAAAAGTTCCATTTCCTTTACCTAGAATTGACCAGATCGTCGATTCCACTGCTGGGTGCGAAGTGCTTTCGTTCCTTGATGCGTATTCCGGCTACCACCAAATTAGAATGAGAAAATCCGATGAGCTCGCAACCTCTTTTATCACGCCATTTGGTATGTACTGCTATGTTACGATGCCCTTCGGCCTTCGAAACGCCGGGGCAACATACCAACGATGTATGCAGCACATCTTTGGCGAGCACATAGGCAAAACCGTCGAGGCTTACGTCGATGACATCGTGGTTAAAACTAAGAAAGTCGGGAACCTCATCAGCGACCTCGAGACCACGTTCGAGTGCCTCCGGGCCAAGAATGTGAAGCTCAACCCTGAGAAGTGTGTCTTTGGTGTGCCTCGAGGCATGCTACTTGGCTACGTCGTCTCACAACGGGGGATCGAGGCAAACCCTGAAAAAATCTCAGCAGTCACGAGGATGGGCCCGATTCGTGACCTCAAGGGTGTGCAAAAGGTAACAGGCTGCCTAGCCGCTCTCAGCAGATTCATCTCGAGGCTGGGGGAAAAAGCACTGCCCCTCTACCGCCTGCTAAAAAAGACGGAACACTTTGCGTGGACCGCCGAAGCAGAGGAGGCCTTAACCAAGTTAAAGGGGATGCTGACTTCTGCGCCAATTCTCGTGCCCCCGCGACCAGCCGAAGGTGACGATTCCCCCGAGCCCCTCCTCCTCTATGTGGCTGCAACCACTCAGGTGGTTAGCGCGGTCATAGCCGTCGAGAGGCACGAGGAGGGCCATACATTGCGGTCCAGTCCAGCGACCGGTATACTTCACCAGTGAGGTACTCTCCGAGGCCAAGGTCCGTACCCGCACATCCAAAGCTGCTCTACGGCATCATCATCACGAGGCGCAAGCTCCAGCACTACTTCTTAGCTCATCCCGTGACGGTGGTGTCGTCCTTCCCCCTCGGAGAGATCGTCAACAATCGGGAGGCCACGGGGCGCATCGCCAAGTGGTCCGCCGAGCTAATGGGGGAAACCATCACCTATGCACCGCGAAAGGCCATCAAGTCTCAGGCGTGGCCGATTTCGTTGCTGAGTGGACCGACACTCAGCTCCCGCCGGCACAGATTCAAGCCGAGCTCTGGACCATGTACTTCGATGGATCCCTCACGAAGACGGGGGCAGGAGCAGGCCTGCTTTTCATCTCGCCCTCGGAGTACACATGCGCTACCTGCTACGCCTGCACTTCCCCGCCTCCAACAACGTCGCCGAGTACGAGGCCCTCGTCAATGGGCTGCGCATCGCCCTCGAGCTCGGGGTCCGACGCCTCGACGCCCGAGGAGACTCGCAGCTCGTCGTCAACCAGGTCATGAAGGCCTCAAGCTGCATCGACCCCAAGATGGAGGCGTACTGCGGGGAGGTGCGCAAGCTAGAAGACAAGTTTTACGGCCTCGAGCTCAACCACGTAGCTCGGAAGTACAACGAAGCCGCAGACGAGCTGGCAAAATTGGCGTCCACGCGTAGCACGGTACCGCCAGACGTCTTCTCGAGGGACGTCTTCGAGCCATCCGTCGAGATCGACCCAGGGGCTGGGACCTCGACGCCACCCCTCGAGCAGGCACGGGGGCTCGAGATTCGACGGCACCCCTCGAGAAGGACCCCTCGACGTCCGCAGAAGCGATGCAGGTCGACACACACGCCTCCCCGTCGTCACGGCCCCTTGACTGGCGGACGCCCTACCTCGACTACCTGACACAAGGCGAACTACCAGAAGACAAGACGACGAGGCCCGACGCATTGCCCGGAGGGCCAAGACCTACGTCATCTACGGCGACGAACGGGAGCGGAGCTATACCGACGAAGTCCAACAGGAATCCTTCAACGCTGCATCCCACTCGAGGAAGGGCGCAAGCTCCTCGACGATATGCACTCGGGGGCTTGCGGCCACCACGCAGCGCCGAGGACCCTGGTTGGCAACGCCTTCCGACAAGGCTTCTATTGGCCGACCGCCATCGGGGATGCCAAGCGTTTGGTCCAAGCATGTCATGGGTGTCAATTTTACGCCAAGCAAACGCACCAGCCCGCACACGCCCTGCAGATGATCCCAATCACTTGGCCATTTGCCGTTTGGGGGCTCGACCTCGTAGGTCCCTCAGAAGGACAAGTGGAGGGTACACACACATGCTCGTGGCCGTCGACAAGTTCACCAAGTGGATCGAGGCTAACCGATAGGAGACCCCACCTCCGAGAGGGCTGTCGAGTTCATCGCTAACATCATGTACGGTTTGGGGTGCCTAATGTCATCATCACCGACAACGGCACCCAATTTACCGGCAAAAAGTTCACCAACTTCTGCGATGACAACAACATTCGCGTAACCTGGGCCTCGGTCGCCTACCCCCAATGCAATGGGCAGGTCGAGCGTGCCAACGGCATGATACTCCATGGGCTAAAGCCAAGGCTGTTCAAGACCCTCAAAGACTTCGGAAAGGGGTGGGCTACGGAGCTCCCTTCGGTGCTGTGGGGTCTCAGGACTACGCCGAGTCGAGCCACCGGGTTCACTCCGTTTTTCCTAACCTACGGCGCCGAGGCCGTCTTACCTACGGACCTCGAGTACGGCTCACCTCGACTTCGAGCCTACAACGAGCAAACCAGTGACGAAAGGCTCGCCAACGCCAAGGACCAGCTCGAGGAGGCCCGAGACGTGGCGCTCATCAACTCTGCACGCTACCAGCAAACACTTCGATGCTACCACGACAGGCACGTGCGCAAAAGGGACCTGGCGGTGGGGGACCTCGTGCTTCGACGGCTGCAAGATAATCGAGGGCGCCATAAACTCACCCCTCCATGGGAAGGCCCATACACCGTGGCCGAAGTGCTCAAGCCAGGCACGTACAAGCTCTACGACGACCAAGGCAGGATCCTGGCGAACGCGTGGAACATATCTCAGCTCGTACGTCGCTTCTACCCTTAAAGGCCTCGAGGCCTTGTTCATTTTATCACTTTGTACAAACATGTCAAAACGAATGAACAAACTTGTACATTATCGTTTATATTGCTTCGTATCTTAAGGTAGCCTCGACCCTGCTCTGCTCAGGGTCAAGCCTCCCTCGGGGGCTGACGGGGGGCCCTCCCCCAGACTCCGGAAAAAATGAGTGTTTTCTTTTCAAAAGTTTTGACCCTTGTCTCGACCCGTGCCTCGAGTGAACTAGCAACGTCTAAATCCTAAAATACCTCGAGCCACCAAGGGTCGGGAGGCGTCGACGTAGACGGCCACCTACGCCCCCGGGCTACGGTAACTTACCTACGCCTCCCCCGAGGGGCTCGCGACGTATCAAAGGAGCACAGACTAAGTTAGCAAAAACTCGAGCTTGCGACAAAGAGAAGTGGTCAAACGCATTTGAAAAGAAAACAACTCTTCCATAAACAAAACTCATATACATTCGGATCTCGACCTATCCTCATTTATCTCACAAAATTCTTACAAGGGCCTCGACGCCCAAATTTGGCACGCAGGCCTCAATCCTCGTCGGTGCGGTACTCCTCTCCAAGGTCCGCGGGGGCAGGCCCACCTCGACGCCCGAGCTCGAGGGAGGAGGGCTCCCGACGCCGCTGCTGGCGTCAGGGGGCATCACGTCCTCCTCGAAGATCTTCGCAAGCGACGCCCCCGGCCTCTCCATCTTCTCCAAAATTTTGTCAACTCGGCGGTTGTTCCATTCCTCATCCTTCCCCTCGATCTCGATGAAGCCATTTGCGACAACATGGACCGGGAAGCGGAAACCGGAACGAACAACCGCGAGTGTCTGCTTGACACCATGATGGAGAGCTGCCGGACGCGGTCCCGAGCGGCTGCGTCGAAGAAGCATAAGGCGTCGACCAAGGCGTCGCCTCGAGCCATCGCGCCTTCTGCCGCAGCTACCGCAGGAGCACCCCACATAGGGACGAGCCGGTCGAGGGAGGTGCGAGCCCGCTCCGCCACCATCGTCTCGTCTTGGAGTTGGTCCAAGAGAGCCTGGTTCGTCTCACGGAGCTCCTCGACCGTCTTCTCGACCCCTGCGCAATAAACAAGGAAGAGTGAGACGACGGCACAACAAAAAACTTCGAAACCCAAACAAAAACAAGGTAAAGCCTCACCGTCGCAGTGTTGCCCCAGTACGGCGAGGTCGCTGGTCAGGCCCTCAGCACGCTGCTCCAGCCTGCGCTTCTCGGCCAGCGTGAGGAGCTTCTCGGACCTAAGGTCCTCGATCAGCCGGCCCGCCTCCACCAGGGCCAGATCCTTACGGATCACCTCCTGCCGCGCCGCCCCCTCGGCACTCGGGCGGTGTCGGCGCACTCACGGCGTCTTCAGCCTCTTTCCTCGCCGCCTCCGCTGCGGTTCGGGCGGCGGCGGCCTCGCCACGGGCGTCAGCAGCCTCCTGCTTCGCCGCCTCGGCTTCAGCACGGGCGGAGGTGGCCTCGCTTCGGGCGTCCGCGACCTCCTTCCTCGACGCTTCGAGAGCAGCGGCGGCCTCCTCCCTGGATCGGGCGACCTCGCCTCGAGCCACCCGGACCTTCGCCTCCGCCTCGTTAAGCCGGCTCGCCATCTGGGCGTTCCGGCTCAGCTCCGCGCGGAGATCTCGAAGCTCCGCCTCGGCCCGCTTGAGGGCATCAGACACCTGAGCGGACCGGTCCGCCTCCTCAGAGCAGGACCGCTCCGCCTCCGCCATGAGCGCGGCCACCTCCCGGAAGATGGACCGCACCTCACGCGGGGCCCCCCGCTGGGCCGGCTGCTCGATGGGGACCACGGCGAGAGGCGGGCTCAGTGGGACGGGAAACGGCCATATCGGCCGGTCGAGCTCGATGTCGGGCAGATCCTCCTCCGCCTCGAGCTGACCCGACTCCCTCCGTCCCTCCGCTGGCGCCTCCTGTTGCTCCGCCGCCTCCCGAGGCGGCGCCACTGCCTCGCGAGGGAGCGAAGGCTCGAATGACGCCTCCACCGTCATCAAGCCCGCGGCGAGGGGCGGCCCCCGCTCCAGCTCATTCAGAAGGTCCTCCACCGTCGGCTCCTTCTCCGCCGACACCCCTCCCCCCTTTCCCTCCTCCATAGCCCGGCTCGCGTTGCTCGGGGCCTCGAGGGGCGCGGTCTCCTCAGCCCTGGACACCGGCGGGGCCGTGCTCGCCCCGGGCACTTCCCCCGAAACAGACGTCGTGGTAGGGGGAAGGGTGTCGCTCCCAGTTGGCGCCGTCGCCGGAGGAGGAGGGGGAGATGCAGCGCCTCAGTCGACGCGGTGGAGGCTGGCTCGATGCCGTGAGCGGAGGCCCCTGCAGTATGAGATAACAGCGATGTCAGAATCAAGAAGGATGCCTCGACCCCTGTGGTCGATGGCGACGGCCTCACCAAAATTCGCGACGACCAGTCGGCCCCCTCGAGCCATGGCAGCTCGAGCCTTCTCCAGCCAAGCGGCCTCTCTAGCGGAGGAAGGAGCCATACCTCGAGATGCCTGTGCCTCGACGGGGCCCGAGGACTTGGCCCTCTTGGACGAGGCGAGGTCCACCTCCTGATAGGAGCGCTTCCCCCTGAGAAAACAGAGATAGCATATGTCATCAAAAAGTAAAAAGGTAAAGCCTCACTACCGACGAGGTCCAAGAATACTACTCACCCAAAGCGGCGGCTGGGCTTCTTCCCGGAATCGCCGGACCCACTCGGGGGCTTCGAGCCCGCCCCATGGCTCGAGCCCTGTGCCTGGGCCGTCTCCGCAGGGCTGGGATGGGGGGAGGGCTCCCGACGCCCCCCATGGCTCGACCTCGAGGGAGAGCCCTCCTTCCGCCCCACATCACGGGAGGGCGACCGCACCACCCTCGTGCTGATATCATGGCGCTCGCTCCGACGCGGGCTCCGGGACCTGCTCCGGCGCCCGCGCTGGTGGTCGCGCCCTCCCGCGTCCGCCTCCGCGTCCCGGTGGCGGTGCGGCGATGAACTCCGGGGACGCTCGCGCCCCTGGTCACGAGATGCTCGGGGGCTCCCTCCCCGACGCTCATGATGGCGCGGGCTCGACGCCCCTTCTTGGCGCCCACTCCTCCGCGGGACTCGACGGCGCCCTTGGCGGCTCGCGGGGGTCGGGCCCCGAACCCTTCTCGACCTGTCGGCCGCCTCTCGAGGCCCGCCCCCTCTCGAGGCCCCCCGTCTGGGCTGACGCGGGGGCGGCCTCCACTGGCGCAGTGGCGGAGGCGCTCCGGGTCCGGGGCTTCCTTGCGATTGGAGGCGCGTCCGGCGCGGAGCTCGACGGACCTCGGGCCCCCGACGAGGCAGGGATCGGCGCCGCCTTCCGCGGCTGCGTCCCGCGTGCCCCTTTTGTCGGTGGGACCTCCAGTGTGCCCCCCTGCACAGAGGAGCGGTCAGCCCTGCCATCGAAGAGCCCCGCGCGCGTCAAGCGCGCATCCATCCCCTCGTCGTCGTCCCCCTCCTCGTCACTACTCTCCTCCTCCGAGCTCGAGGAGCTCAGCTCGGGGAACCGTCCCCAGGCTGACGGTTGCGACGGGCCCTCGCCAGTCTCTGCTCCCGAGCTAAGCGACGCAAGTTTTTATCTTTCTCTTTCTTCTTTTTTGCATCCTTGCTCTCCTTGTCCTTTTGAGCAGAGAGGCGCCTCACCTGAGCATCCGCGGCGTCTTCCCTCACCGGGGCCTCGACGCGCGACAAGTAAACGCCCCCTGAAGAAAGGAGAAGCATGAGGAGACAAACCACAAGACGGATGCAAACGGATCGAAGGAGGAAGAAGGGGGAGGAGGTTCGAGATAGCTCGACTCGAGGGAAGCTTACCAGGTCAAGACACCCCTCGTCGGGCGCCATCGCAACCAGGTGGGAGAGTTCAGGGGTGAACGTCCCCTGGATCGTAATCGACACCCGGGAGACGCCCTCGTTCCGGGACACACTCTCTCTCTTCGGCCATCCTCGAACGGTTGAGCGCCTCGAGCTGAGCCTGCGGGCCCATCTCGTGCATAAGAAGGGGGCGGTCCGCCAGCGGAAGAACTCTTTCGCTGGTGGAACGCCCAAATGACCGCTTGCACGGTCAGCTTCTTCTCATCCACCAGCGTCTTCATCATCTCCATCAACGGGACCAGGTGGCGTTGCCTGTCCGCCGCAACACCCCAGGTCCACTTCTCCGGGCGTTGAGTGAGGACCCGGCGGTGTACTGCGGGAGGAGGCCACCTTCGTTCCGAAGGTAGAACCAATGGTCGTCCCACCCGGCCTGGTTGGAGGAAAGCTTGTACCGTAGATACTCGCGGGGGACATTGGCCGACGAGGTCCCCGCCCTCGCAGTAATGGCAAGGGAGCCCATACGCACGAGCCGCCTCCCGCTGGGCTTCAGGGACTTGATGAAGAGCTCGCCCCGGAAGAGATGGACGAACATCTCCCAGTGCGGCTCCATCTTCAGGTACCCCTCGCACACCGCGGCGAATATGGCGGCGTGCGAGATGGAGTTGGGGGAGAAGTGTTGAAGCTCCACCTCGAAATGGTGGGTCAACCCTCGCAGGAAGCGGCTCGGAGGGACGCCGAGCCCCATGCGGTGGTAGCGCGTGAAGCTCACCACATACCCCTCCGGCGGGTGCGGCTCCCGGTGCTCCGCCGACGGGATAACCCACCATGCGGGCCCCTCCTCCGGATTGGGGCGCAAGAGCCCCTGGGCCACCAGCGAGTCCATCTCGCTCTGCGACACCTTCGACGGGCTCCAGTCCTCGGCCGGCGATATCTGTGTCTGGGCGGCCATGACGGTGGCGCGGCACGGATCCGAGCAGCGGACGGGCGGCGGCTAGCTCGAAGGAGAGGGCGCGTTAAGCAGCGGCGGCGGCAAGGGCAAAGGCAAAGTAAAGGGTTCTCTTTCCCCTCTTTTCGATATTTATAGGGAGAAATCCAAAGGGACGGGATCTCCCACGACGTAAAAAGGTAACAGAATGCATTCAAGCGCCTACCTAACCGCGTCTCGAGCCGGGTGCAGGTCACACGCGTTACCTCTCCGTTCGCTCCACTACCCGGGCCCGCCACGACCGACGCTCCGGCTTCGCGCCCGTCGCTCTCCCCGACAGTTTCCGCCTAAAAAGGCGCGCCCAACGGGCAGAAGGACTCCCAGAAGACGGAGGCCTCTTCATAAAGGTAAAAACGGGCCCCGGCCCTAAGTCTCGAAGCAGCGAAGGCTGGCCCTCGAAAAGGGTTCGACAGCCGGCTTTGAGCACCCGAGTCAGGGACACCAAGGGGCGCCACTCGAGGCATCACTCGAGGGCCAAGCCCTCGAGGCCCCCCACGTGTATCCAAGGCGGGGAGCTCGACATGCAGTGAGATCCCCTCGGAGGGAGGCATCGAGCCACCGGGTCCTATCGAATGGACCCGGCACTCCTGCAGACTGAGCACCCATGCTTTATGAGACCGCCTCCGGCCACAGTCGACCCCTAACGAACGGGGCACGAGCTCTCACTTGGATTCCCCGTTACTAGCTCACCGGGAACCTCGATACTCGCCCACTCGGGGTAGTACGAGGCATCCCACCTCGCATCCGATCGAAAGGACTCGCGGGACGACAAGCCAGGGCAATCGGCATGCCGGACAGCTCGAAGAGCCGGCCAGTCGGTTCAGCCTGGCACCCCTCGACGAAAGAGGGTCTAAAACTCGGACAGTTACGACTAATCTCTTTCTTTGTCTGAACATGGGATTTTCAGGCCTCGGGGGAACGCTCGACCTCCTTCATCACCCGAGCCCTCGAGACCAGGCCCAGGACGAACGCTTGTTCTCCATCTCGTCCGAGCCCTCCGAGCCAAGCCTCGGACGGAGTCCCCCACGACAAAGGGAAGGTTGCTTCGAACGTTTAAATTTTATTACCAAACTGCATTTCGAGCCTGTTGACAGGAACACACACGGCGCCGCGATCTCCGCTCTCTGACGATATCCGCCCAAAAAGGCGCACCCACTGGGCAGAAGGCTCCCAAACTACGGAGGATTCTTCGGAAAGCCCACGAGGGAGTTCTAACCACCCCCCGTGGCCTCGGGGGCTACACCCGCGGGTGTCGCTCGCACGACACCCACGGAATCGAATCGACAAAATTCTCGAGACCAGTTAGCTATCCATCGAGATCCCAATCTGAAGCCCCTGCTCGAATGCAAGCACTCGAACAAGGGCTCGGGGGCTACTGTCGGTGGTACAAAAAGGGGTACCCCCAATCAACGCAACACCCAAACGCCCAACTCCAACTCCGACTCGCCCGAGCCCTCCCAGCCAGGCCTCGGGCGAATGCTCTTTCTCTCGCTCTCGCCTCGAGCCCGCTGAGCCAGGCCTCGGCGAGCGCGAACGCTCTATCTCCGTCTCGCCCGAGCCCTCCCAGCCAGGCCTCGGGCGAACGCTCTGTCTCCGTCTCGCCCGAGCCCTCCCAGCCAGGCCTCGGGCGAACCGGTATCTCCGTCTCGCCCGAGCCCTCCCAGCCAGGCCTCGGGCGAACGCGCTCCCACACCTCGAGCTGCACAGACAGCTGTACCAACCCATACCACCCATTTAATGCCTTCACCTACTCCGGTCATGTCCCCTAGTGCACGGCATGTACCACAGTGACCCGGTGTAAAGGTCAAGTCACGTTTTCACCACAAGCATGGGCAAAAGGGCACCAGTGCAGCACTATTCGACCATACCATGCACTGTAACACCTCGAGGTCGCTCTCGCGCCCCTAGCCCCTGCACTGTAAACACCTCGAGGCCGGCTCCGCGCCCCTCGAGCCATGCACTGTAACACCTCGAGGTCGGCTTCGCGCCCCTCGAGCCCTGCACTGTAAACACCTCGAGGCCGGCTCCGCGCCCCTCGAGCCATACACGGTAAACCTCGAGGTCGGCTTCGCGCCCTTCGAGCCCTAACCACTTTCATACTCTTGGAGGACAGGTACCCCAAGACCCGGAGGGACCTCACCGCGTACTGTACAATCCGGGATGGGTGCTGTACGGCTCCCGCTTTGTCGCGCCCCCACGTCCGCGCCCGGGAGGGAAGCCACGACTCAAGGACGCCTCAACAGCGACGATCACATCGGCTCCAGTGGCCCCGACAAGACAGGGTTTCTACCCTTCTCCGTATGGGGCACCATGCGCCCCGACACCTGTAATACTTTTTGTAATCCTGGCCTCCCCTTACTCTATAAAAGGGGACGCTAGGGCCCTCATTCGGCAGGACAAAACGGAACACACGAGTCCACGCACAAACACGAGTTCGGACCCCGGTCCACGCTCACTGAGCTTGTATTCTCCCCTGTACAAGCACTTAGGTGCAAATAATACAAGAACATCTCCCCCCGCTGGACGTAGGGCCTTCTTTGCCCGAACCAGGATAAATCCTTGTGTCCCTTTGCATCACCATCCAGGAAGAGAAGCACGCGATCATATTACTCGTTGGTGTGATACCCCCGGGTACGAAACACCGACAAACATTGAGAATATAAATCATAAATACTCCCTTCGTCCAACAAAACATGCAATTCTCGCATATCGAGGAGTCAAACATTTTGAACTTTGACCGAAATTATATAAAAAAGTACTAATATTCTTGATACAAAAAATATACCATTAGATTGGTAATAGAATATATTTTCATAATAATTTTATTTAATGACATAAATATCGATACTTTTTATTATAAACTTGGTCAAACTTGAATCAATTTGACTGACACGGATCTCATAATTGCATGTTTATATGGACGGAGGGAGTAACTTTTAAATTATTGAGTTTAGAGATGTAAAAATCATATAAATAAATTTGTCTTGAAAAGTACTTTCATAAAAATATACATATACCACTTTCTAATAAATATTTTTAAAGAAACAAATGATCAAAGTGATGTTTTGAAGACCGTGTCGCTGTCTGAAACGTCAAGTTTTATGATATGGAGGGAGTATGTAATTTAAACTAAATTACATCTCAATTTCTATAAAACTATGTGAATTATGATATATTTGTGTGGAGTCAAACAATGTCTGAATGTGTACTACGTGCAGGGCTTCGTTTCAGGATGATGACTAAACCGGTTTTATAGTGATGGTGAATGGAAAGTTTGTGATGATGAATGCGAAAAGGAGTCGTGGTGGACTCACCTACCCCCATCCCATGCCACTAGGGTCTAGGGCACACTCATCTAGCACGTAGAATTGACGGGACAATCCGTGGACTCTTGGGGGGGCAGTCAGGATCACGACTCAGGCCTCGCGTGCGGAAATTAAATGGGTTTGGCACGGAAGGGCTGCTAGCGGGAAGAAACAAATGGGTTTGCTCCTGTCAAGCACTACCCCCGTCGTACTAGTATCGACTTTGTCAACAAAGAGACCATCTGTTTCTGTTCTGCAGCTGTTGTTCAATGCAAATGCCCGCACAGCGGCACAGAACGCCGGACGTCCACGTCCACGGAGTTCACGGCGAAGAACCTCCGGACCGCGCGCCTCCGGTCGAGAGATTTGCTCAAGTGGACAACCGACAACGTTGTGCCAGGTTTCGGATCTGGTGATCGCGGGCAGGCGAGCAGCACAAAATGCTCGGTGATGATCGATGATGGGACTGAAGGCGTTTTTTTTCCTCCTTCGAGCCGTTGCCAGCCAGTTTCACTCTTTTTTTTTTCGCAAGAGGGAACCATGTCCATTTGTTAACGAGTCGTTTAAGTTGTCATCACGCGATCTGATAGCGTCCAAACACAATTAACCACAAGTGTAACTGTGTAAGGTTGGCGGGCTGGCGGCGATGCCACCGTTCGCCGGGTTTGTTGAGAAAGCAAAGAGCTCAGAGATAGGCTGTGCCATGCCCACCTGTGGTGAGGTCAATGGACGGCCGCCCTCAGCTACTGACCGGCGAGCATCAGTCAACTTCTTTCCTATACGGTACCTCATCTCCATGACTGGGACAACCTGCACAGCTCGAGCAAACCGCCGTTGGATAGATGGATAGAAGAAGGCCAACACAGGCAAAACAAGTCAACACACCGGTATGGCCTATAATTTTCAAAAAAAAAAACGGTATGGCCTATATGGGCTACTGTGGTGGACTGGTGCCTAGTCGGATAGTGGGCCAACAGCCCAACGTACAGCCTAAGACTGACCGCAGTGCTATACTCTAAATCACACTGCAGTAGCATATAGAGTAAAAAGAAGCCGCAGCGGGAACTGTATATCAAACGCTAAAGTAGAGTAACAGACGATCATTCACTACATTTGGCGTGGACCCGAGGCTTTAGCGGATGGCCGTCTGAGCGCGCAGAGAGGCAGCAGCATGCATGTGAGGTTGGAGAGAGAGTGTGCAGTGGTGGGCCCTACTTTTTCATCAAACGAAAAATTGCAATAACTCACAAACCAAAAAACTAAATTAAATTCCGATTGCACCATTGAATTCGTTGCAATTAATTCTTCAAAACTAGATCTCTCATGAATATATTTAGATAAAATAATAAGTGGACCCACAGTAGATAGAGGATGATATAGAGGATGGATGGATGCGGGAGAAATGAATATATAGGAAAGAATCTTGATGACTAGACAATATAGAGGATGAAAATAGAGGAACCTGAGTGCGGATAGTCTAATAGGAACTTGAACACTGCACAGCCCCCTCTCATGGCGCTCAGCTAAAGAAACAAGTTAAAGTTATTTTAGGTCATTGGGTCAACTAAAAAAATAGAGCAAATGAACTAAAAATGATATTATTATAGTTTAAGGAAAACTAAAAAATAAACTAAAATGTTATTTGACTGTAATTAGTTAGGTGACCTAAAAAAACACCATCGGTTACCCACTTACATCCTTGCGCTCAGCGGCCTTCTTCGATCCTCTTGTCCAAGCAATCCCTAGCGGCGGCGTGGCTGGCAGCCGGCTTGAATCGTCGCGCTTGGGCATTGGGCTTCTGTAGACCCAGCCGGCCAGGCCCCAACGTCTTGGTGCTGTGCCTGATGGATAAAGAAGCAAGAGAAAATGCAGGTGCAGATATACATATGCCCCTGGCCACATACATACTGTATGTTGCTGGCGCTGCA
The DNA here is from genome assembly GCA_009763385.1 of Coix lacryma-jobi var. lacryma-jobi. Classification (NCBI taxonomy): domain Eukaryota; kingdom Viridiplantae; phylum Streptophyta; class Magnoliopsida; order Poales; family Poaceae; genus Coix; species Coix lacryma-jobi. The sequence goes on from CM019827.1 coordinate 15,960,585, forward strand.
ATTCTCAAATTCTTATTTGTATATCTTAAAATTATTATTAATCGTCCATTGTGTTTCTATAACTATATGATTGTATCATCATCCTGTGCCTAAAGTTCGCCTCTCCCTCTCAGCTTAAAAAAGCCGTTGGTTCCGCCGGGGCCGAGAAGGAAATAGGAAAAGAAATAGACCACCTGACTGCGCGCAAGCAGCCCAGCACGGCAGCACAGCGTGCTCTGCAGCTGCAGAACGGACTATTTGTCCCATTATACGCCGTCAATGATTCCTACCGTCTTTCCAGGCTTTCCCCCCGGATTATTCTCCTAATTTCGCTTCGTGCACGCGGTAGAGCCGATGCGGCTTGCACTTACATGGCTGAACATGGCACCATCAGTTGCCAGTTGACAGTATTGGCAATCGGCATCATGGCATGCCGCACGCAACGCAATGGTGCAAGCATTGGACCACCCGTTTCATCGCGTCCATGTAGCGATGGCAATTCTATATCCTCCCCACTTTAAGCCTCGAATAGTAGCAAAAGGAGGGCCAATAAATTAGCTAGCCAATCGGTCGCTTTCTCACGTGATCTGCCCCATTTCCGCTCTGCATAAAATGGAACCCCTTCCAGACGTCTGGCTGGAATCCTCTTCAGTTACACACCTGCATGCTTGCTGTGTCTCGTGGCTGGGCAAAGCTGGAAAGCACAGTCACAGTCACAGCCATGGCCGAGGTTCGGTATCTGTCTTATCTGAACTTCTCCTATGCTTGGTTCCAATTTCCATCGTTTGTACGGTAACATCTCGTTTTTAGGGCGTCACAAGTCTTGCGGCGGCTAATTAATCCGGTGACATGACATGACAGGACGGCTGGCCTCTCGGCCTTGGTGCTTTGAATGCACGAGCTGGTGGACTGCTCGGAGCTGCCAACAGGTCTGGTTCTTCATCAGCTTCCTTCGCCACGAACTTCACCGCTTCTTCTCACCGCGCTTCTTCCTTGCCTTCGACTGATTTCGACACCGAGGTACGTCGTCGTCCGGATCGAAGCCCACCCCCTGCTCGCAAATCCAAAGGTTTCACTGGAACTAATTAATTCTTCACAAATCCAATGCAAGCCGGCCACAACGCCGCCACAAAGGTTTCACTGGCGATTTTAATTTGTAGCTTAGGAACTAATTACGGAGTTTTGTTTCTACCATCTCAAAACGTACTGTGTTACTGTGTACGTAATGACCTGCTTGCGTTAATTTTTTTTTTCTGCCTGTTGTAGTCGGCCTGGTCCTTGCCGCGCACCAGAGGCGCCGGCGTGACGCTGGCGAGCCTCATCGGCCTCGTGGACGCCGCCATGGAGATGGAGAACCGGCGGCGGCGCCCGAGCGCGAGGGCGGCCAGGAACGGCAAGCTCAGGGCCCTGCTGCTCTCGCTCTGCCTCCGGAGCCACCTGGAGAACGGCAGCGGGGCGCCGTCGCTCGGCCAATTCCTCGAGATGGAGAGGAGAGCTAGTGGTGATGGTATGTAGTGGTAGCAGTAGCACTCATGTCCAAGTCCATGGAATCTAAGCGCCTATGATCTGGATTGGACGGACCTCAAAACGCTGCCTAGCAATCTCATGTGTCCGTTTTTAATGTTTTTTTATTGGAATGGGACTGGATAGTGTTGTTTGACCCAGGTATGCTAGACCAACCAAACAAGTCAAGTGAATCACTCTGTGTGTGTGTGTGTTTTTTTTTTTATAAGTGTGTGTATCTAACTAGTTGCTGTCTAATTTACAAAGCTATATGTACACAATAGTAGTTGTTAAAATCTATAATGTTACGTCTTTATGATCTTATTAAAAATAACTAAGCGTTTGATTCGACGATCCTGGTAAGTGGAGTCTATGTTTCTATATTTTTCATATTTACGATCCTATCTAAGGACTTTGCTATGGTACCCTTAAGTGACTGTGAGTCATTCATTTAATTAGATCGGATGATTAAAATTATTTATTAACTCCTAGGAGGTAATATGCGATATCTAAGAACTTTAATTTTTAAATTTTGGTAAATTAAGATAAATAATTAAGGAAAGTTTTAAGTATCAAGATCTTTTTTAGATCTTTTTTTGAGAGAGTTTTTTAGATCTAATGACGTATACTTGATCCATCATGTATTTAAGTTTGTTTTTGTAACTTTAGATATATCGTAGTTTACGTGACTGTTGAATTAATACGTGATATATAGATGCATACACGAAACTTTACGTGCATGCCCAATAACGACTCCAACGTACATGAAACCGTGTTATATAAAAATATACATAGAACTTTATATGATCATGTTTCGTGCTCAAAATATATGACAACTACATATTTTATTAGAGGATCATCTCACTTATGTTCCATAGTTCTAATCGAATTAGTGTAATATACACACTCGATTATGTAATGTGTTAGCGTATAATATGTTCTAGATCGTCAAAGTTCGTGTCTTAATCAATATGTTAGTTACTTAGTTGTTGATTTTTTCATAAATATAAGGTAGTTTTGTAATTAAGCATGTAATGTGATTGGTAACATGACTAAGTATATGAAAAAAATTGATCCCTTTTAGGATAATAAAAATAACTGAAACATGATCATGCTGTGTCATAGAAAAGAAGGGCCGCGACCATGCACATAAACAAGGAAGGGAAGCACCTCCATTTGTCTGTTGTCTCCCTCTCCCGTGATTAGGGTCTTTTAAGATTTCTTTTTCTTTTTCTTAGTTTATTAATTATTTAATTAATTTAAAAATCTAAAAACATCAATGACTCAGATTTGTTTAAGATGTCACCTCCTAATGAGTAAAAGAGGTACCGTAGCATTGCCTCCTATCTAAAGCCTTCTAATTCATTTGTACAGGGAAATATATAATGAAAATTTTAGAGTAAAGTCCATCACCCGTCCCTAAACTTGTGTCGTTGTGTCATCCCGGTCCCTAAACTCGCAATCGACCGTCTAGGTTCTCAAACTTGTTCGGTTGTGTCATCCCGGTCTATAAACTTACAGATCGTTTATTTAGGTCCTCAAACTTACTGAGTTGTGTCATCCTGGTCTCTAAACTTTGTTTTGAGTCTCATCTAGATCTAAACATGGCAATTTAAAAACTTTATATCAACAAATAATTCATAATTTTTTCATACAAACTCGAACGAAGACAAACTTTATATCAAATTTGTAGCCCTCGATGTGATCTACAACTTTGTAGTTGAAAAGTTTTTTATTTAAAACTGCTTAGGGTCCCAAAATATTGTTGTATGTTTATAGATTTTTAAATTTTAAATTTTAAATTAATTTTTTGGATACTAAATGACTTTAAATAAAAAAAATTACCTACAATGTTGTAGATTGCATTGAAAACTATAACTTTTATATAGATCATATCAATATTCAAGATTGTTTGATAATTTTAAATTTTAAATTTCAAAATCTATAAAAATACAACAATATTTTGGGACCCTAAACAGTTTTAAAAATCAAAAACTTTCAACTACAAAGTTGTAGATCACATCGAGGGCTATAATTTTGATATAAAGTTTATCTTCGTTTGAGTTTGTATGAAAAAGTTATGAATTATTTGCTGATATAAGTTTTTAAATTGCCGTTTAGATCTAGATGAGACTCAAAATAAAGTTTAGGGACCAGGATGACACAACCGTCTAAGTTTGAGGACCTAAACGAGCGAATTGTAAGTTTATGGACCGGGATGACACAACCGAATAAGTTTAGGGACCGGGATGACACAACCGAACAAGTTTGAGGATCTATACGGTCGATTTGCGAGTTTAGGGACCGGGATGACACAACAATACAAGTTTATGGACCGGTAATGTACTCTACTCAAAATTTTAAGTAGGGGCCTCCCCTGCTGCAAGATGGCAATGGGTACCTGAAACCCGACTACCCAATGGGTTTTACCCGATAAAGAGACGGGTAAAAATCTCTACCCAACGGGTATGCGGGTAAAAATCTCTACCCAACGGGTATGCGGGTACGGGTACAGATACATACTACCCACACTCGTGTACTCGCGAGTAATTTATACACGCCTTAACAACATATATGTATTCGTTACTTACTATAAAATATACATATATCTAATATATCTATGACTATTTGACTATTAGTTAGTGTAGTTTGTTGCTATATTATAATTTGTTGAATCTTATTCACATATTATCGATCATATATGATTTTAAATATATAATATATTTATATTTTTTTACTTTATTGCGGATATGCATTCGGGTACGGATTACCCGCCGGGTAAAAATACGCGTGCGGGTATGCGTACGAGTAAAATCTTCTACCCGTGGGTGAATATGAGTATTTTAGTAGGTAAAATTTTATCTCGCGGGTACGGGTATGGGATAGCACTACCCGACGGGCATTTACCCGTTGCCATCTCTATGCTTCCTTAAAAAAAAGCCTTCTAACTCGATTTATTTTAAAACCACAAACTGCGTCAGCTCCTTGCATCGCCGTCGCGTCCACGTCACCCTAAAAAATTTCATCCGTTTGATCTTTGCCTTCTAGGGCTCGGATTCGTTGAAGCCGATTCAGAAGAAGCTGCTCCTCGTGCTTCCTCTTACCTCCTCCAGCTTCTTGTTCAAAACCAGGGAACATATATATATACCCAGCTTCGGATTCGTCTTCCCGAGTCTTCTAAAAAAAATCTGCGTCCTCCTCGTCTCTCCCCATCTCTCTTTCCTCCCGAAACCGCCGCTCCCCTGTTCGCTCGCGGCGCGGTGTCGTACGGCCGGCGCCCCGACGCCCCGACGCGTCCTCCTCGTCTCTCCCCATCTCTCCTTCCTCCCGAAGTCGTCGCTCCCTTGTTCGCTTGCGACGCGGTGCCGTGCGGCCGGCGCTCCGGCGCGGTGTCGCGACCAGCCGAGACCCGGCCCGGCCTCATCACGGCGCCACACCGGAGGTCGCCGCGTCGCCATGAGCGGCGAGACTCCTGCCCCAGCCTTGGCTCTTCTCGGCAACGGGATCTGCCCCGGTGCGGGTGTCGAGAGCGGCCCAGACCCGCCCTGGCCTCGGCGCGGCTCCCACCAGAGGTCACGGCCGTCGCTCGGGCGGCGCGATTCCTGCCCCAGCCTTGACTCTTCTTCCCGGCGACCGAATCTGCAGGTACTTACTTCACCCTCTCAGTCTAATACCTCCTTCCTAGATTTTTTCTTCTTCCATCTTCCCCTTTGCACAGGTGCTGGTTGGCTGCGTGCGACCGTACCCTGGCATGTGGTAGCAGCGCGAGCGGGCCCGTCGCAGCCGGATCTTGCCACAGCAGCAACATCACGGGCTTGTCATTGTGCAGGCGCAGACCCAGCCTTGGCTCAGGGCTCACCGATTGCAGGTACCCACGCGCGGATGCTCCTTGTCTCTGGTGATGTGCAAGTTAAATAGTTCCTTTGCTCGATGATTATTGAAAGGATGAGCACTGCACAGGCCCTGCACACGGTTTCTCCTCCTCCACATGGTCCTTTAATTTCCTATTTTATTCCCTATACCCATAGCAGCAACAATAGAGTTCTTGTGATGAGATTTAGCTGTCCACGCTTCAATTCCATGTGAGTTTGCTTTATACACATGTTCGTGATTCATCGTATACATGTTTCTTCTTCAAGTCATCTGGGGCTAATTACTTTGTTCATTGCAGTTCACTGAGCAATCGACAACTTCAAGTGACACCCAGTTAGTCAGCCTTTTTCTGTTACCTTTTCCATATCATAGTGAGTGTGCTACCTCCATGGTCATTTGGACCCTCTACAATCTGACATCAGTAATGTTGCATATATCATTTTTAGAACTTCGTCTGTCCATTGCCTGAGAAATGTAAACACACTACAACTTTTAAACTATTTGTTTGGTTTCCTTATAGGTGCTAATGCAAGATTCATAGTTTTTTCATCGATTCCTTAGTTCAGCTGATTTACCCGCATATAGGTGGACACATAAAATAGTAACATATATCACTTTCTTGTTCGCATCATTTTATATTGAGTTTTCCAGTCTTGGTACTTTGCTGCCCAATTAAATTTTATAGTCCTACCTCCTCTTGCGTACGGTATAAGTTAGGGAAATCAAAGTTATGATTTATGCTCGATAGCCCTGTATCCATTTCCTATTCCATTTTAATTATTCATATGTTGGTTTCCTACCTACACGCAAAAATTGCTTTGGAGCCTTCTTGACGCCAGATTATAATCCTACCTCTCTTGTGTACGGTATAATTTAGGGAAATCATAGTTAACTCATGACAATGATTTGTGCCTGGTAAGCCTGTATCCATTTCCTATTCCATTTCAATTATTCATATATTGGTTTTCTACTTGGACACAAAAATTGCTTTGGGGCCTTCTTGCCGCCAGGAAGGCCTCTGTTCTGCTTATTTCTTGCTTAATCTTGTGTTCTTTGGGATTTTCGAATACCTTGCCTCTATTTTCGCAGTTTCTAATGCTTGTTTCATCTGTGGTACGTGATGAAAGGAGTCAATGAAGAGGAGCGGTTGTTTCTAGCAAATCCAGCTATGCAAATTGATAAGATTGGGAAGAAGCAGGTGTGTTGGTGTGGCGGAACGGCCCTAATCCCATGGCCCACAGGTCCCTGTCATCCACTGACAGCCGAACCTATGTCCCACGCGATTAAGACTGATCGTCACTGGGCTGCATCAGCGCCCATTGTCCGCATGATCATCTCACCTTTCGGTTACAGCATTAGGTACTTTTACAAATAACATCGGAATACAGAGCGGAAGACTTAAATAACATTAGTTTTACAAACCGAGGTTCCAAATAAAATTAAAGGTGCAGTTATTACAAACCATGTTCGGGTAATAGAAATAGGCAACGTAGCAGAGTACAACAAAATAAGATACTTGTAAACACCCAGCCCGAGGGTGCACAACTATTCCTCGGCCTCATCGGCCTCTTCCTGGACACATTGGGGACTCAGCCATACCTGCAGCATGGGTAACAAACCCTGAGTACTGGGGTACTCAACAAGACTTACCCGACTAAAGAAAAAGGGAGAAGACTCAGGAATGAGGCTTAGGTAGTCAAGGTAAGGCTTAAGCAAGATCAAGTATTTTGCAGAAAAAGTATTTTGTAAACCTTGTTTTATTTTTGGAAGGATTCCAGTATTTCTCAATTCTTCATTGTTCATGATTCATTTTACCTTTCAAAAACATACCTAGTTGAGAACCACTCTCCGTTGACAGTCAGTGACCAAGTCTCCATAACCGAGGAGCAACGTTAATCCGGATAAATAATACTCAGCTGAGGATCCCTATCCACACTGCATATGTAGCACCCAAGCTTGCATATGCCAACTCGTCTACCACGATTCCTCTAAGATTGGGCCCGGTCCTACGCCACCCGGAAGTACAGTACACCACTCTTATCCAGGTACGACGACCACGTGGGTACATGCTACTTTCGCCATCTCTCCATTCCCAGTGCGCGATTGTCGGTCCAATAAAGGATTCCTCGGAGCCAGAGCTTTCCGAAGTATATGAATAGTTACAAGTCTTGACCAGCAGGCCCTCATACGGATGGTCCCTAAATTTTTTTCGCCAGCGACAAGCACCTTAGGACTCTAACCCAAGAGTACAGGTTCTGTCGGTTTTTCAACCCTGTCCCGGTCGGTGTCAACTGTTGAGTCCCGGACTACAACATGACAGCACCGTACGCTCGGACAACCTCTCCTCGCAATTGACTAGGTACGGATCAGATACCTAGCCAATGCCGGGGAGTAAAACCAAAATTCCCATAAAAATTCTTTAAGTGATCACACTTTTGAAATTGGCATTTTTATTGCAAATCTATTGTATAACATCACTAAGCATTTGCAAATAGTTTTTTAAACAGGGCAGGTGGATCTTCTGGTGGAGGTAAACAGTGCAGGTAATAGGTCATCACATAACTCCTATAATCAAATGCAGTAGCTTAACTCAAAGACATTTAAGTAAACCTTTTATAAAAACAAGGAAGGGTTAAAATGCACCGGGGCTTGCCTTGAAGAGCAAACACACGACAGGCTCGGGGTCGGCAGTGCAGGTATCGGAGCTCGGGGTCGCCTCAGGGGTAGGTCCGTCAGCGGCTGCTTCGACTTTGACGTTTTCTCCTTCGGTCACTATACGGATGCAATGATGTATGCTTAAGAGGATGCTGACATGAATAATACAGCACAGGACAAAACCACTGATTCTAGAGTACAACTAACTTCTCATCGTGTAAGTAACTTCTACAATGGACATAAAGTTACTTATCTTTATCCCTAAGTAAAATTTATCAACCTATTAAGCATCATTTATCCGACCTAAACACAAATCATGCGTGACACCACAAGCATCATAGACCAATTGGGTGAGGGTCTATGAACAAAAAACAATCCAAAAGTCACATTACAGGGCATACAACATGAACCCTAAACACTTTTCTATTTTTCTTAATTATTAAAAAGGTCAGTTTATGAAGTTGCTCTAAAAATTACCAAATTAATCTCATAAGTTCATTATGGTAATAAAGGTGGAAAAACAAATTTCATAATTTTTGGAGGTCATTAAGGTGCTCAATTAAAATCAGACATTTAAATAACAAAAGGCACTATTCAACAATTAAACTAAATGCTCAAAAATCAAGTTGTTCCAAAAGACTTCAAAATTTCACTAGAGACTAAACATGGCATAGAAAGCTCACAAAAATTTATCTCATGATTTTTGGAGTTGTAAATGATTTTCTAAAAATCTAAAACCATCCATTTCTTAATTAAAAGAAGGATTTTTTATTTTCTAATTTTTGCAGAAAGGTAGAGTTTCTCATTTTTCTAAAATTCTACACAGAGCAAGGAACATACCATATTTTTCTCAAGATTTAAGGAACAATCGATTAATTCTCACAAAAAAAAACAGAACACTATTCCCATTTTTCCAAAAGGAAAAGAGCACTGTGCTCCTTCCTCGCAGGGCTCGGGCGAATCGCGCGACGGACCGCAGGGCTCGGGCGAATCGCAGGCGAGGCGAATGGCGGACCGGCCGCTCGGGGCTCGCGCTGGGAAAGCCGAGGGTGGGGAAAGATTCGCGAGCTCACCGTGAGTCGGGGGGAGGCTCGGCGAGGCGGTGCAGGGTCAGAGGAGGGAGTTCGACGGTGGCGGCGGATCTCTTCGGCGGCGATCGGCGTCCGGCGGCTCTGTCCACCAAAAGAGGTCGCCGAGGGTGCGGTTAGGAGCGCACCGAGGTGAGGAAGAGAGAGCCGGGGTCGGATGGGCGGGAGGAAAACCCGGCGACGAATTTCACTTCTTACCGAGGCGAGGCCGTTCGCCGGAGTTGGCGAAGAACTGCCTGCGCCGGCGAAGGGAGGGACGGAGGGGTGAAATTGGTTGCTCAGGAAGGTGGAGAAGCTCAAGGCGAAGGCGGTGGAGGGCTCGGCGGGCGCTGGGGTGGTCTGGTGGCTCGGGGCGCCGTGGTGGCGGCAATGGCGGAGCTCGGCTGCTTCTTATAGCCGCGGGATGGAGCGGGGGGGGGGGGGGGGGGGGGGGGGGGGGGGTCCGGGCGAGGGGTGAGGAGCATTCGCGCGGCACTAAAGGAGGTAGGGAGCAGGGTAGGGCGGCTCGGCATGGGCGGGAGCTCGCGCGCGGCGCGGCGGCTTGCCGGCGGCCGGCATCTGCGCGCTGTCCGCGGCCGCAGGGGAAAGAGGGTAGTGTAGGGGATGGCGAGGCGGCGGTAGGTAGGGGACCGGAGAGGTCGAGCGCTTAGCGCTGGCCTCGGCGACACGGGCGCGGTCAGCCGGGCTCGGCGAGGCTGAGCTGCGGGTGAGCCTGGTCGTAGGTAGGGGTCCGGGGGAGGTCGAGCGCTTAGCGCTCTGGCCTCGGGCGACGCGCGGGTCAACCGGGCTCGGCGAGGCTGAGGCTGCGCGCCGTCGGGCGCCCGGGCCCCCTTGCATTAAAGCTCGCACAGAGACGTTTCCTAATCCAAATCTACTCCCTTACTAAAATTTTGAAATTACTCCCAAAACTTGAACTACACAAAGAAAACTCAAAACACCAAAGTTGCTCAAAACTTTGAGACCTACAACTTTGTCAACATAAACTTTTTCTGAAACTCAATAGTTTTTGAGTTAATTTTGAAAACCGAAAAGGGGACAAAATTGAAGTTTGAAAGAATTTGAAATTACTCCTGATTTTATATTGAAACTTGAAATCTGTAAACACCAAAGTTGTTTCTCTTGACAAGATCTACAACTTTGCTAAAAGGACCAACCTCAAATTTTGAATTTTTTTTAAATTAATAGAGAGGGGTAAAACTAGGGTTTGGAAATCAGGTTTTTTCAAAAGGAAATTGAAATCTGTTTTTGATTTTGAACTTTGATTAACACAACAAAGCTTCAAGACACTAAACTGAACAAGAATTACACAAAGCTAGGCACAGAGGTGAAATTACCATTTTGCCCTTATAGGAAGATTTGGGCTTTTAGGGTTTTAGAAAAGGAATCACTACACACAAAATACCTTAAGGAAAGGTAAAGGCAAGCATTCAATAGACAAACATTAATGCATGACAAGAATGATTAATGACTAAAGATGATGACATGTCAGGTTAATTACATAATAAACACCAGAGGTGTTACAGTTGGTGAGTTCCTTTATTTTGCTTTCTTTATTTTCCTACCTGCCTTTTTATATGTGTGGCATGGTGCCTGGTAGCAGATCCATCCGTCAGAGCATAAAAATTTCTTTGGGGCTTTCTTGCCACCAGGAAGCCCTTTATTTTGCCTATTTCTTGCTTAATCTCGTGTTCTTTGGGATTTTTGAATACCTTGCCTCTGTTTCATGGTTCCTCATGATTGTTTCCTCTGTGGTACGTGGTGAAGGCAGTCAACGAAGAGGAACAGTTGTTTCTAGCAAACCCAGTTGTGCAAACGGATAAGATTGGAAGATGTGTTGGTCAGTTCCTTTACTTATTCCTGCTCTATTTTCCTACCTGACTTTTAGTTTTTACATGTGTGCCATAGTGTCTGGTACCAGATCCATTTGTCCAGATAAATAAGATTGAAAGGGTGTTTGGTGAGTTCCTTTGTTTATGTCTACTCTATTTTCTTCCTGTCTTTCTACATGAGTAGCATGGTGCCTGGTGGTGTCTCCCTATCATACGTGTTGATCTTACGAATGTTGCTGCTTTTTGTTTACCACATATACCAACCAAAGACAGCGAAATTAGCAACTAAATCACCTTGCTCTGATTCTATATGTGACTCCTCCAGTAGGCAATATAAGTATAGTTGTTACTATTCCCAATTGTTTGTTGATTGAATATGCATTTAGGATGCGTTGTCCCATCTAACAACTTTTATTTACACTATCAACTGATCTGAATTCTTGCTAATGAATATAAGTTTTTAAAAGTTGGATTTTTTTTGCTATAATTAATTTCTAAAAGCCTTACAATCTGACTTCTAAAAAGCATTTGCTTCCATTGTGGACCTGCGCAGCATTTGGTTCTTGTGTGGACCTGCGCAGATGTAACATGAAGACGAAGTGTTTGGCGATAGTAATGTGCAGATATAACATTGAAATGACCCTGTAATATATAATCATATCCATATTACATTATTCTAAGCTGTTGCATGTAGTATAAGTCTACCTAGCAGATATTAAAGTTTTCTATTTGAGAACTGAACTAGGTTGCAGATGAAGCCTGAGTTTTGTTTACGCTTGCTTTACTTCCTTTTTTCAAAAGATTTTGTTCTGGTACATGCTTCTGCTGCTGGTCCATGCGATTGATTAAACGCAGACCATTTTCTAAACAAAATCATAGGTAGATTAAAGAAAGAGTCAACAGTCTGTACTATTATTTTTTGTGGACCTAGAATTTTTATGGTGTCTTGCAAACCTGAAAAGGCTAGGTCAAACTACCATCAGAAGATCCGTGTAAAAAAATTGTTAGAGAAAAGAAATTCTTTAGATTTACTATTTAAAAGGTGTGAAATAAAAAATAAATGCTAAAAAGTTCATCGACTGTTGATACATCTAAAATGATATGATGATCTCTGCGACTTACCCAAGGACCCGTGCCGGCGGCTCCCCTGGTATGTCGTGCGGCAGCGTAACCGGTCGCCTCCTGTGGGTGCCCCCCACCATGTCATAGCGCATGCATGCCCCACTGGTGGCTCCTAATATGTTTGGTCCTCGCTCCGTCTGTTGCTGGCCCCGTGGCTCCCCCAGGTGTTGTCGCCACTGGTCAGTGGCCACTGCCGGTGCCCACCGTTGATTCTAATGTTTTTATCAATATTTTCCCTTCTAAAACCAAGCCATTGTTTGCTATTTGAGAGACATGGCCATTAGATGTTGATAATCTTGGGTATGTTGTGGATCATTAAAATTATAATGAAAGCCTATTTGCTTATAAAGGGTTGTTCTAGCCATTTGTCCATTCATGTGATGCATTCCTCATTGGTTACGATTTGATGTTATCTTCATTTGCCATTTCCCCCTTATTCAGCCTATGACGAAAATTCCATATCTATTGCTCAGATCCATCCATGATTTAAGAATATTATAGCTTTCCTTTTATATATAATTTTCTTTGTACTTGACTTCTCATCTTGCAATCAGTTAATATTGTATCATTGATTTCTCTTCTTAATTGTTGCGTTTATTCCTTGTGTTTTCTTACGCAGATCACCCACATGCATACCAAAGCTGTGAAAGAACTGCTCTAGATTTGGCCTCTGCATCAAACCTAAAGGTAATGTATTCCTCTATATCTCTGACCGAAACATGGCAGTCCAGTTGCATACTAGCCCATTTTCCTGAATTCATAAAAATGGCTCGTGGATATTGGTTTTTGACCTTCTCATTTGTTACATTTTTTAGCATTTCAGGATGTACGGTTCTTCATAGGTTCCGCTTAAATAGTTGCAGCCTAAAAATGATTACTACAGGCGTAGAAGTTACAACCATAGGTGAGCCACCGCCTCTTTATAAATAATGCAGATATTTTAGAGGCGTTCAATACAAATTGTACTTTTGGAATTCTCTGCAGCCGTCAGCATCAGCACTATTCAAATTCAGCAAACCAAACTACAAATGCATGACTATGTAGTCCTCTTTAGCTTTTCTGGCCTTACACACTGTATGTAACATATACATTTATATTTGTTTGCCACTCTTAACTAATTTTCAATTCATGTATCAAACATATGTTTCCTCTCATGTACCTACAATAAATTGTACTAATACTCTACAAAATTGTACTAATACTCTATAAGTATACTCCTTCAGGTAAAATGACCCACAACTTTGTGTAATGAATAACAGAACATCATAATTTGCCACACTTCTATATAGTCCACCAATTCCTGTTCGGCTTACACTATTACCGGTAAACTTCACGCTACGTTCCCTGATTTTTGCGCGCGAGGGCGCGCACCCGCCACTAGTAGTTTACAATTTTGACAACCTTGGGTGCGAGCAACAAGAGCCATGTCGCCTCCACCGTCCTCGCCCTCGAACCCGAGTGAACAACAATCCACACAGTTTGATTAAACTTAGAACTCAGTTTGATTTTCACGAATCATACCTCGATAAATTTCTATCCAGGTTATTTAAGGTAGAATAGTTAATACTAGTTGTTTTCATCTCTCAACTATACTTAAAGCTTAGTTCCATTACTGGGATTTAAGACAATCATTTTAGTCTTAAAACTCTATTTTTAGCCCTTTTTTATTCTAAAACTATAAAAATGATAGGTACAGTCCTCAAACTTTGCATTTTAGCCACAATTTTATTCATAAACTATTAAAGTGTATTTTAACTTTTAAACTTTTATTTTCAATTCAACTCTGTCCATCGTTCTACGTGGAATGCTACACTATTTCACCTGTTCAACTCTAACACCACCGACGATTGGAGATAAAATTAATATTCTTCCAAAAACTTTTTAGTGGACATTTTTTAAGTTGTTATTTTTAATGTTACCTAATAATTGTACTATGTATATATATTTGACTAAATGGTTTTTTTATGGAAGTAACTACAGTTCCTTTGAACGCTATTTGTTCCTTAAGATACATAATATACTAAAACAATAGCATATCTATAATATATTTTTTGTAAGACCCACTTATAGACGCAGACACTCATATATACGAGCGTATATTTACCCCTTTGATTTATTCCTTAAGAATACATAGATATCTTGAAACAATAGCTGATCTGTAATGATTTTTTTTTGCAAGACCAGGAATACATAGATATCTTGAAACAATAGCTGATCTGTAATGATTTTTTTTGCAAGACCAACAAATTTGGAGATTGACAAAGTCATCATAGACATCTCGCTGTGATGGACACGTCACCTACCACTGTGTTCCTTAAGACAATAGCAGATATATAATAATATAATTTGTAAGACCCACTTATAGGCGCAGACACTCATATATACGAGTGTATACTATGAAGTTACAATCATTAATTACATAAAAACTCTAATACACAATATTAGTTAAAACATCACTATATATCAAGCAGGTATACAGGTTACCTTCTTCTTGACGTATGTCCCTTGGTTATGATCATGCCGCAACTATGGAGTCTCCTCAGCATTTAGCAGGATGCTTGAGTCTTTGGTCACACTGAAGGACAGTATTCGGTCATCTCTTTCATAATCTTCTGACATGTCTGACTTGTCCTCAATTCCGACGGTTTTTTTTCTGAAAGAACTATGTGGAGTTTTGGCTCTTTTGCTGATTTATCGTCGTTTTTCCCTCTCTTGGGTTTTGTAGACATGTCTTTCACGTAGATCACCTGATTCATATCAACAGCAAGGACGAATGGTTTATCCTTGTATCTGATATTGTTGAGGTCCACTGTTGTCATTCCATACTCCTTGTCGACTGTTACTCCGGCTCCGGTCGTCTTGGCCCATTGGCACCGAAGCAAAGAGACTTTAAAATTAGGTGCATAGTCTAGTTCCCAAATCTCCTCTATGTGGCCATAATATGTTTGCCTCTTCCTATTTGGGTCTGTGGCATCTGCGCGAACACCACTGTTTTGGTTCGTGCTCCTTTTATCTTGGGCTACAGTGTGAAATGTATTTCCATTTATCTCGTACCATTTGTACGTGAGGATATGCCACGATGGTTGTCTAGCCAACAAATATAGTTTCTCATCAATATTGGTATCACCCTGACATTTTTACGCAACCAAGCGCTAAAAGTTTTCATGTCCTCATGCGTAATTCAAACTTCATTCTTCCCTAGAAACTAGGATCGTAGGAACTCCTTGTGTACCTCAACATATGGCTCCACCAAGGAGGAATTTTGAAGAACTGTGAAGTGCGCTTTATTGAAATAATCGTCCTCCGTACCGATATATGTTTTCTTCCCTAGTGTCTCCTTTCCACTCAGTCTTCCCTCGTGTCGTGTTTCAGGAACACCAATCGGGTCAAGGTCAGAAATAAAGTCAACACAGAACTCAATGACCTCCTCTGTCCCGTAGCCCTTGGTGTTGCTTCTTTTTAGGCCAGCACATCGGCGAACATATTTCTTCAGTACTCCCATGAACCTCTCAAAGGGGAACATTTGTAGGAACACATGACCGAAAATATGAATGTCCTTGACCAGGTGAACTAGTAGGTGTGTCATGATACTAAAGAAGGATGGAGGGAACACCAACTCAAAGCTCACATGACCTGGTGATTCATAGAAATAAATAGACGATGCCCAAGGTACACTACCTTTCTATATTTTTTTTCAAATATACACTATATGTGTCATCAAAACAGCGTGTGCATGCATTATATCCCTTGTTTGTCTGCCCTGAAAGATTACTTAGAGCAGACCAATCATTGATTGTTACGAACAACAATGCTCGCAGGTCGAAGTGATCTTGTTTGTACTCATCCCACACACGTACACCTGATTTGCTCCATAGAAGTAGGAGTTCCTCAACTAACGACCTCAGGTAGACATCGATGTTGTTGCCAGGTTGCCCCGAGTCTTGGATGAGCACCGACATCATAATGAACTTCCGCTTCATGCATAACCATGGAGGAAGGTTGTAGATACATAGAGTAACAGGCCGCGTGCTATGACTACTGCTCTGTTCCCCAAAATGATTCATCTCATCTGTACTTAAAATAAATCTTAAGTTTTTTGCATCTTTTGCAAACCCAGGAATTCTCTGTCTATTGCTCTCCATTGGGACCCGTCAGCAGGGTGTCTCAACATGTTGTCTACCTTACGATCTTCTTTGTGCCATCGCACCAACTTTGCATGGTCCTTGTTTCTAAACAGACGTTTCAAGCGTGGTATTATAGGAGCGTACCACATAACCTTGACATGGATTTTCTTCCTGGGACGTTCTTCGTCCTCAACATCGTCAGGGTTATCTCGCCTGATGTTATACCGTGACGCTTTACATACGAGACATTCATCCAAATTCTCGTAGTCCTTGCCACGGTACAAGATGCAATCAACAGAACATGCATGTATCTTCTGGATTTCTAATCCCAAAGGACAGAGAACCTGTTTTGCTTCAATAGTGCGGGAAATTCGTTAGGCTTCAGAAGCATATTTTGTTTTATAATCTTCAGTATTGTCCAAATGCCTTGTCGGATACACCATTTTGCGCCTTTCATTGTAGCAACTCCAGTGTTGTACCTGAAAGGACCGAATCAGCCTAGAGGGGGGTGAATAGGTGATTTTTGACTATCTGAAACTTCACAAACTATAAGATGTAGTTAGATAGCAACCGGAGAGGCCGGTTTGTTGGGTAGGTACTACCGGGTGTGAAACACCGGTACTACCAACACAAACAAACGGCACAACCGGGATCCTAAAAGAAACTACAAATCCGATGAATGTAAGCTATGAAGATAAAACAAGTTTCTAGCCAACTTTCCGAAGAATAATTTATGGTAAAACTACTCTCACGAAACCTTGGTTGCTCCCCTTGATGTAGATCGAGCCTTCCCAACCTAAGAACGAGATAGGGATAGGAAGAACACGAAGAACACAATAAAAGAGAAGTAGAGAAAATAGGGACAACAACAACAAGCACACGGGACACAAGATTTATCCCGAGGTTCGGCCAATCCACTAAGGAGTGCCTACTTCCTCGTTGTTGAGGTGACCACAAAGGTCGGAGTCTATTTCACCTCCTCGCCTCACTCAAGCAACCACAAAGGCTACGAGAGTATCTCTACTAGAAATCTCAGGGTAATACAAACGCTTCGGGGAGCCCTCACAAGTAAATCAATACGGGCTACCACGAAGAACACCTAACCGGCTAGAGCTCAAAGAGCTCAAGAGTAAAAGACACAAAACAAGCCGGCAAGATGGAAACCAAGTGCTCAAGTCGAAGATTGATGCTTCCCACTCTCGAATCTCACTTCCCTAGCTCAAATCTCGCAGGGGAATGAATCTAGGAGCAAAGGGGGAGAGAGAGGGGTGAGTCAATGCTTGGAGAGTGTTTGTCTCGAGTTAGGTCAGCAATAAGTGTATCGTGTAAGTCCGTGACCGTGAAAAGTGAAGAGGGGAGGCATTTATACTCCCTCAGTCCCGAGGCTGGTCGGTACCACCGACCATGTCACAACGGTCGCATACACCAGATCTGGTCAAACTGACAAGCACCGGGCCAAGGTCGGAACCACCGAGGCCGGTGGTACCGAGGTAATGGCGGTACCACCGCCAGGCCAAACAAGCTTGAACAGAGAGCAACTCAGTTAGGGACTCGGTCCCTCGGAAACTACCGCCCGAGGGTCGGTACCTCCGAGGTCGGTGGTACCGAGGTAATGGCGGTACCACCGCCAAGTCAAAGGCTAGTCAGTCCAGAGAGCCCTGAAAAACTTTCAACCACCGAACCTGGGTCGGTGCTTCCGAGGCGGTGGTACCGAGGTTATGGCGGTACCACCGCCAAGTCATATTCAACACAACACAGAGAGCCTCGCAAAGCAAGTTACCACCGACCTCCGTCGGTACCTCCGATCCCGGTGGTACCGAGGTTATGGCGGTACCACCGCCAGGCCTTTTTCAATTCTACACAGGGAGCTCTGCAAACTTGGTTACCACCGGCCTTGCGTCGGTAGCACCGGGGGCGGTACTACCGAAGTAATGGCGGTACTACCGCCAGGCCAAAACAGCGCGAACAGAGCCTTGCAAAATTGGAAACTACGGCCATGGGTCGGTAGCACCGCGGGCGGTACTACCGAGGTAATGGCGGTACCACCGCTAGGTCAAAAACAACTCTATCCAGAGAGGGTTGCAAACCAGGTTACTACCGACCTTGCGTCGGTACCACCGCGGGCGGTAGTACCGAGGTTATGGCGGTACTACCGCCAGGTCATTTTTTGACCAACACAGAGAGGGTGTTTGAGCGCTGCGCAGAGACCGTGGTCGGTACCACCGACCACCCATGGTCGGTACCACCGACCAAATGAAATTACCCTCTACGTGTTCGTGATTGTGCGGTGTCTCTCAAGCGAACTAAGGTTAGTCGATTTGAGCACTTTTCTCCACATCTAGCCAACTTACTTTGTGACCCTCTTCATAGTCCGGCTTACCTATAACTCAAGTTTAAAATTGAAATTTTAAACTACCACTTGAGCTAGGCATCTTTATGTCCAAAAATATCCTACGTGCTTTGTTCACGAGATTTCAACGTTTCAAATCTTTCAAAGGACTAACACCTGCATACATGCTTTTATAAACTGGTTAGTCCCTAATTTGATTGTCATTAATTAGCCAAAACCCACATTGGGGGCGAATGCACTTTCAAACTCCCCCTTTTTGGTAATTGATGACAACCAACTTAGGCTTACAATTAGGGATAGAAAGAATTGAAGCTTTTGAATTCCAAAATTTAGTTGAAGCTCCCCCTTAGTGTATGCTTTGGATATTAATTTCAAACCTTGATTAGAAAGCAAGGTTGCATACACAAGAACAAGAGCTCCCCCTAAATTTTGCAATCCGTGGGGTGCCTAAGTGTGTGACAACATCAAATATATCAATTTGTGATGCATAAACGGTATGACATGGTGATACACATAACAATGTAATAAGAAAAGCGAATGGCTATTGAAGAAAGAAAAGAACTCAAATCACATAGCCATATCGAAAACAACAATCACCATGACAAGAGCATCAATAACGAGGATGAACCAAGCATGAATATAACAATAAGCATAAAAGTTTTACATCCTCAGCATATCACAAATAAAATGTAGCATACCATACTTAGTCTCAAAGATTACCCTTTCTTACAGCTATTACAACAAGATAAGCCTAACACTCCCCCTTTGGCATCAAGTACCAAAGCGGGTAGGCCAAGATAAGCAAAGAATCAATAATAGCTGCTAGAAGATCCATCATGATAAGAGCCCCCGAAGAGAGAGGAATAGGCACTCTCTCCAACGTCACCACCAGGGAAGGATGAAGGAGCCGAAGAATCAGGTGGTGGTGTAGAGTCGCGAGGACCACCACTCCCAGCTGGATCGGCGTCGGGGCCAGCAAAGCCCATGTACGAGCCACCACCCCCTCCTTGATACGATGTGGACCCGCCAGCAAAGGACGTGCCCATACCATAGTCAGGGAAGAAGGAATGAGGCTGGTACTGAGGTGGTGGCGGAGGATAGAACTGATGGGGCGGATACAGCATGGAGCTGAAAAACCCGCCTCACCACCACCTGGAAACTGGGGCTGCTGCTGGGCCTGCTGCTGGGGCTGCTGCTGGGGGACCACCATCACCATCATCATCATCATCATCATCACCACTCCGGGCCTGAGCATCGTAATACTCAGCAAACGGATCTGGATGGGGTCGGACCGGAGAGCGCGGAGGAAGACCGAGATGCTGACGCACCTCCTGCTGTTGTCGCTCGTCACGATCGGCCCGATAGCACATCCACTCAAAGATCTTGCCAAGGGCGGAGCGAGACCGCCACCCCTACGCCTCTCACGAATCGGAGGAGGAGCGGTAGCATGGGGAACATCTCCACCCGGCTGAGCCTCGCCAGGCGCTGCTGCATCTGCTGGGACCTCACCCAACTTCATCAACTTTTTCTTTGTCCTTGAAGGAGCCGAGGTGAACTTGCGAACACTGTACTCCTTCATGGTGCGATCATACTCGAAGGTGGCGCCAACCACATGCTCAATGATATGCATAAGATATGGAGCATATGGCAAGGCCTTGTGAGGATCATTGTAAACATCGGAGATTTTTCTCTGCCACAGAAAGTGAGAGATGCTAAACCGTCCATCTGGCAGAGCAAAGCGGACGAGGACCTTGGCAGCATCATCATCTCTCAAGTTGTCCTGGTCACCACTTTAGGATCCAGAGTTAGGCGCATCAGGTTGTTGAGCACATAGTAGGCAGGCTTCAGGCCTTGGACCTTGAGGTTGCCTCGGCACCATCCATGTAGACACCTGAGCTCTGCAACTGCTCTAAGTACATACCCCCTTCATACATCATCTCTGAAAGACGAGGGGCATCTCTGTCCACATGATCGAAGCCCAACACCCGAGCAAATGTGACGAAGGCACATCTGTAGTGAACCTCTTGGGTCATCCAATGCAGCACACGAGCTTCCTTATCAATGAACAAAGTGGCCCAAAACTGACAGAGAATCTCCTGGTTGTAGCTGCGCTCACCAGAGATCAACCCCAGATCCTCCACTCCTCAGCCTCTGCACCAAGACTGAATCTCATCTGAGTCCTTGTCTGTCAAGGAGCGGATAACTAACCGCTTGTGCTCAAAAAGAGGAGGATGGCCCTTAGCACAGAAACCCTTCCAGAGGACTGACACATAGTAGTCCTGCTGGAATCTTGACCAGAACCTCCGATCAATTGAAGCATCTCTGATAAACAGATAGGGGTTCTCCTCACGCTGCCTTCTCTCAATCAAGCTACCGCGCTTTCTATTGGAGTAATCCATGGGATTTCCAAGAAGAGCGGGAGGGACGGCGGACATGATGCAGCTTCGGCGTCAGGGTGCATGTCAAAAGCCCGGTTGATTAGCATCAACCCTGAAGTCCGAGGGGATGCCGGTCCAACTTGAGGATCGATGGAGCGACCCTCACGATCGAGACCAGCTGAAGGCACTCCTCTCACAATGACGTTGTGCAGGCGTCCCGCCGGACCAGCGACAGGGGGCGGAGAAGGCTAAGGAGGAGGAGGAGCAGCATGCCCACTGCCACGGGCATGACCGCTCCCTCTCGCCCTTGCGCTATCCACGCTGCGACACCCGTAAGGCCCGCGGACGAGCGTCCACGGACCTGACGAGAGGAGTCATCCATACTCCCAGACCAACCACGGCGCCCGGGATTGCGACGCGGCGGCTCCCCTTGCGCATGACCACCTTGCTCCAAGGCGGCATAATCCTCATCATCATCACTAGGGGACGAGCACGAGAGGGCCTCCGGCTCATCTAGACAAAGATAGCATAGACCAACATGAGACAAAGATGATGGAACAATTACTTCAACTTACTTCAAACGGATGTAGCAAATAAGACGATCGAAATCGGAAGGAGAACGGCTCGCTGCGCGCGGGCGGTACTACCGACCGCACAGCAGCGTGCGGTTTCCTTCAATCCAATCTACCAAATCGCTATGAACTTGCGAACCATACATCCTAGAAGCATCTTCATACTAGATAGAACAATCCTACCAAAGGAATCGACCTAGAACAAAGTACATTGAGAGATCGGGCATGACACCCTAGTACCTTGCTACTCGAAAAGAGGTCGAAATCCAATGAAGGAGGAAACTTCGGGCTTCAAGAACACTACCAAGACGATCTCCATGCTCCAAAGCAACTTTCCACCGAGGGGATTTGGATTTGGATGGAGGAGGAAAGAGATCGAAGAGGAGAAGTTACGGTGGCTAGAACGGGCTCGGAGATGGGCGCAGAAGACAGGACTGGTGGCGGCGCGGTCAAAAGAGATTGACTAGGGTTGAAAAGATTCACCCGCGCCCCCTTTTTATACTCGGAGGTAACCGGTCGGTGGAACCGCCCATAGGGGCCGGTACTACCGCCGTCGGTAGTACCGACACAATGGCGTACCACCGACAGGCAGAAAAACAGAGGATCCAGAGAGGGTTTCCAGGAGGACTTTGTGTGGTATACCACACACACTTCAAATATGTCCAGATTTCATAGAATCAATACATAGCTATGGACACAAGTGAAGCATGCAAAATAGATTTTGAAATCACATACAATATTTGTCAAAAGCATTTGTTTAGGTTTCTAGGTGAAAACAAATATGTGCAAGACATCAAGCCACGTTACGAGAATCAATGATATTTAGTTCACTCCTCAAAGCACAAAATCTTGACTCATCTAAAGGCTTTGTGAAGATATCGGCTAGTTGTTTTTCGGTGCTCACATGGCGTATTGCGATATCTCCTTTGGCTTCATGGTCTCTCAAGAAATGTTGTCGGATGTCTATGTGTTTTGTGCGAGAGTGGTTTACGGGATTGTTTGCTAGTTTGATAGCACTCTCATTGTCACACAAAGTGGAATTTTGGTTTGCTCACATCCGAAGTCTTTAGTGTTTGCTTCATCCAAAGTAGTTGAGCACACAGCAAGCGCCGGCCGCCACATACTCGGCTTCGGCGGTGGATAGGGCAACACTATTTTGTTCTTAGAACTCCATGACACCAAAGACCTCCCAATAAATTGGCAAGTCCCGGTAGTGCTCTTTCGGTCTACCTTGCAACCGGCATAGTCCGAATTGGAATAGCCAAGTAGATCGAAAGTGGAGCCCTTGGGATACCACAAGCCAAGATTCGGAGTGTGCACTAAGTATCGAAAAATTCTCTTAACGGCCATAATATGTCATTCTTTCGATTCGGATTAGCTTGAAACCTTGCACACATGCACACACTAAGCATAATATCGGGCCTAGATGCACAAAGGTAAAGTAATGAACCAATCATAGAGCGATATACCTTTTGGTCCACTGACTTACCATCCACATTTAGATCAAGATGTCCATTGGTAGGCATAGGGGTCTTGATGGGTTTGGCCTTGTCCATCTCAAACTTCTTTAGCATGTCTCTTGTATACTTGGTTTGACTGATGAACGTGCCATCCTTGAGTTGCTTGATTTGGAATCCAAGAAAGTACTTCAACTCACCCATCATGGACATCTCGAACCTTTTGGTCATGATCCTACTAATTCCTCACAAAAGACAACATTAGTACTACCAAATATTATGTCATCGACATATATTTGGCACACAAAGATATCATTATCAACTTTGCGAGTAAATAAAGTAGCATCGGCCCTTCCTATCTCAAAACCCTTTTTGAGTAGGAAGTCCTTAAGACAATCATACCAAGCTCTAGGGGCTTGTTTAAGCCCATAGAGCGCCTTGTCGAGCTTGTAGACGTGGTTGGGAAACTTTGGGTCCTCAAAACCTGGTGGTTGCTCCACATAGACCAATTCGGAGAGGGGGCCATTGAGGAATGCACTTTTCACATCTATTTGGTATAGCTTGAAATCATGGTGGGTAGCAAAGGCAAGTAATATACGAATTGACTCGAGCCTAGCTACAGGTGCATAGGTTTCCCCGAAATCCAAACCTTCGATTTGAGTGAAACCTTGAGCCACCAACCGTGCTTTGTTCCTTGTCACACGCGCCATGCTCGTCTTGCTTGTTGCGGAAGACCCATTTGGTTCCTATCACATTTTGCTTGGGCCTTTCCACCAAGGACCAGACTTCATTCCTAGTGAAGTTGTTCAGCTCTTCTTGCATAGCCATCACCCAGTCCGATCGTCAAGTGCTTCTTCCACCCTAAGAGGTTCCAAAGAGGAGACAAACAAGTAATGTTCACAAAAATTTGCTAAACGAGAACATGTCGTTACCCCACGCCGTATGCTCCCCAATATGTTGTCAACGGGATGATCCCGTTGAACTGTATGATGAACTCTTGGGTGTGGCACAGGTGATCTTCGTTGGATGGGTCCATCTTCATCGTATGCATTCCATCTTCTTGTCGGACTTCATGTTGAGCTCGTGTTTGATCATCAACTTGGTGTATCACTTGAACGTCATCCACACTACCACCATTCGGAGTTGCGGAAGCTTCATCATGCGCATTTGGATGCCCATGATGGATATGAGAATCTTGTGGAGTGTGTGATGGTTCATCTTCATCATCTTGTATTTCAACGGGCCTTACATCACCGGTTGCAAGCTTCTTGATAGCTTCGGATGGAGGCTCGTCATTACCTACAAGCTCATCATTGACTTGCTCTTTTTGAGAGCCGTCGGATTCATCAAAAGTCACGTCTACCGTTAACTCAATAGTGCCGGTGGCATTATTGAATAACACGTAGCCATGTTCGTTAGTACCATAACCAAGTAGAAAGCCTTCGTGTACCTTAGGTGCAAACTTTGAACTTTTGGCCCTTTTGTTAAGTATGAAACACTTGCAGCCAAAACTCGAAAGTAATGCACCTTTGGTTTGTTACCGGTTAGAAGCTCATATGGCGTCTTCCCTTTTAGCTTGTGAAGGTAGAGGCGGTTGATTGCATGACACGCCGTGTTCATTGCCTCCGCCCAAAATCCATGGGAAGTCTTGTACTCATCCAACATAGATCTTGCAGCTTCAACAAGAGTTCTATTCTTCCTTTCCACAACCCCATTTTGTTGTGGGGTATATGGAATGGAGAACTCATGCTTGATCCCTTCTTCATCAAGATACTCTTCTATGTTGGTGTTCCTAAACTCGGTCCCGTTGTCGCTTCTCACTTTCTTGATTTTGATGTCGAACTCATTTTGTGCTCTTCTAGCAAACTTCTTGAAGATACCTTGCGTTTCACTTTTGTCTGCTAAAAAGAACACCCAAGTGAAACGAGAATAGTCATCAACAATAACGAAACCGTATTTGTTACCGCCGATGCTTTGATAAGCAACGGGTTCGATGAGATCCATATGCAATAGCTCCAATGGTCTTGTGGTCGACACAATGTTCTTGATTGGATGTTTTGCTCCTACTTGCTTTCCGGCTTGGCACGCACTGCAAATCCTATCTTTCTCAAAAGAAACATTGGTTAGTCCAAGGATGTGCCCTTCTCTTTGAAGTTGGGCCAAGTTCCTCATCCCAACATGAGCTAGTCGGCGATGCCAAAGCCAACCCATGCTAGATTTTGCCATTAGACATGTTGTAGGCTCTACCTTACTAGTTGAGAAGTCAACTAAGTAAAGTTTTCCCTTCAACACGCCTTTAAATGCAATAGAGGAATCCTTCTTCTAGAGACGGTCACACCCTTATCCGTAAAGAGACAATCGTAACCCATTTCACAAAGTTGAGAAACGGATAACAAATTGTAACTCAACGAATGCACAAGTAATACATTAGATATGGAATTGTCAGTTGAGATAGCAATTTTACCCAAACCAAGCACTTCTCCTTTACCATTGTCACCAAACACAATGTTGTTGCATGAGTCGTTGCTTGGTTGAAAGGAGGAGAACATATCTTTTGCCCCGGTCATATGATTGGTGCATCCACTATCCAACACCCAACTTGATCCACCGGAGGCATATTCCTACAAAACAAGTTTATGTTCTAGATTTAGGTACCCAAACGAGATTGGGTCCTTGGGGGTTAGTCACATAAGCTTTTGGTACCCAAACATTTCTCATAATTTCCCTCTTCTTGAGGGCACCAACATACTTGACAACTATTTTGCCATCATCACCCCAACAACACAAATAATCACATGTATAGCTTCTTGATATGAGCTTTTTGCTTGAGGGCCTCCACTTGCTTCTCCTTGTTGATCTTACCATTAGCAAGTGGAGCCTTTGGATTGGCAACCTTGTTGGCCTTGTTCATTAGGTCAAAGAGAGGAACCCCTTTGTTAAAGTTAACAAAAGTACCCCATTGACCATCTTTCTACCGTTGGCCTTACCACCATACCTATTGTACCCAATTCCATCCTTGATGGATGGGTGCCTTGCGGTCTTGAGGATATCTTTTGGTTGTTGCACCTTACACTTGCAACCATTCCTCAAGATCATGTTCAACCTATGAATTTCTTTGTCTTTCTTTTCTAGCTCAACAAGGTTAGCTGCACAAGCATTTATATCATGTTTATAGCATCTTTTGCAACCATTACTAGTTGAGGCATTAGAGCCATCGGAATCCTTAGAAGAGGTTGAAGAGGTGCTATTCCAAAGAGTGTTGTAGCTTAGTTCAAGAGTTTGATATTTATTTTGAGAGCTTGTGAGGCTCTCTTGAACCATGCTAACCTCATTCTTTAGGCTTGCAATTGAGTCATTGCTCATGGAACACTCCTTAGCCAACTTCTTGTTGGAGTCATTGGCTAAGGATAGTTCCACGGTCAATTTCTCAACCTTCAACTTCTCCTCGGCAAGAGAGGCTTCCAATGCACGGTTCTTTCTCTCTCTTGAGAGATCAAGTCCCCTTGCATTGCAAGACTCTCATTCCGACTCTCTAATTTAGTGAGCAATTTTATGATTTTAGCTCCACCTTTCTTTCCAAACTTTCTAATAAACTAAGCTCAAATTCATCCATATCATCATCACTACATTCATCACTAGAACAAGTAGGAGAGTTAGGTGATACCTTCTCATTCTTAGCCATGAAGCAAGAATGAGTGAAGTCATCCTCGTCGTCGGAGAGGTTCTTGAACAAGCGTGACGAAGCTGTCGATGTAGCCATGTTGGAGAAGAGACTTGGAGAAGAGGTCTTGTGTATGGCGATGTTGGCCGCTCCCTTCTCCTTCTCCTTGCTCTTGCTCTTCTCTTCATCACTTGAGTCATCTTCCGAGAACCACTCCTCACCAAGATGAGCTTCACCACCTCTTCTTCTTCTATGCTTCTTGTCATCACTCTTGCTATACTTGTTCTTGTTCTTCTTTTGTGGACAATCGGCAATGAATGATCATCCGCTCCACACTCATAGCAATTTCTCTTCTTTGACTTCTTGAAGTAACCACCTTTGCCCTTCTTGTGCATCTTCTTTCTCATGAATCTTCTAAAGTTCTTCACAATAAGGGCCAACTCATCATCGGAGTCTTCACTTCCTTCGCTTGAAGAGTCATCTCGGGCCTTGCTTCCTTCTTCTTGATTAGCCTTGAGTGCTACCACCTTTTTGTGGCTTGCCTCTTGTTCTTCTACATCTTCATCATCCAAGACTTCATGATGCTTTATCTTGGCAGCATCTCATGAGGTCCCATGCTCTCATAGTTAGGTCTCTCCATGAGATTGATGCAAGGTTCTTGTTCCTCTTTCTATATGCTCTTAATAGCTTTCTTCTTCCAGCTGAGTAGTTATCCCACTTTGTGTCTCCGAGTGCTCTAATAACTGATTTCCAACTCATGATCTGTCAAACATTTTGTGAGTGGTCTCATTTTTCTTGATTGCAAGTTCTCAATCTTCCCTGAAGAAGCTCTGAAAGTCCTTGTTTGGTTTTGGGTAATTGATGTCACCTAGTGTACTAACCATGTCATGAAGTGCTTATGAGCTAGGTTGGTACACACCATATGTGGGAGCTAAATGACGATCATGATATTGGTGGTGATGGCCAAAAGATAGATCAAGTGCCTCACATTTGGAAGACGAAGAAGAGAAAAGCAAAATCCTATGGAGATCAAGGCAAAGGTATAAATAGGAATTTTTTTTTGGCACTCAAGACACCATAGAGGGTGTGAGTGCGTTTAGGATAGATAGCCGTACTATTAAGAGGGGAATATCTCAGTGATCGCGGTTATCAAGTGCCACTAGGTGAATTCATACATGCATATGCATTAGGACCTAGTGTGCTAACTCGAATCCTTTGAAAATGATTGTGAAAATGCTAACACACTTGCACAAGATGATAAACACTTGGTGGTGTTAGCACATTTGCAAAGGAGAAGTTGTTGAAATAGTTTTGGATCAACTCAGAGATGAAAATGGGTTTTTCTGTGTGAAGCCGGTGGTACCGACCAGGAGGGGTCGGTGGTACCGCCCAAGGAGGCAGCGTGCAGACCTCTCTGTGATGGGGCGTTTTTGGCCTAGCGGTGGTACCGCATTACCCCGGTAGTACCGGCGGCGGTGGTACCGACCAGGGGTCGGTGGTACCATGGGCATGAGGTGTTTTGCAGAGCTCTCTGTTGTTTTGAAAAAGGCCTACCGGTAGTACCGCTATTACCTCGGTAGTACCGCGCCTGGTACTACCGACCAAGGTCGGTGGTTGGCGAGTTTTTGCGAGCTCTCTGTTGTTTTTGAAAATGGCTTGCCGGTAGTACCGCCATTACCTCGGTACTACCGCCCACGGTGGTACCGACGCAAGGCGGTAGTGACTGGTTTTTCGCAGAGCTCTCTGGTCGCGGCGCTTTTTGGCCTGGCGGTAGTACCGCCATCACATCGGTACTACCGACCTCGGAGGAACCGACCAGGGGTCGGTGGTTTGCCGAAATCAGCGGGTCGTATGGGAAACGGCTAGTTTGACTCTGTCGGTGGTACCGCCCAGGAGGGGTCGGTACTACCGACCAAGCGCAGAAAGGTAGGGTTCGGGCCGCGCCGCCGCCCCTTCCCTATATATTGAACGTGGCCGCCTTTGGGGGTCTCTTCTTGACTCTCTGACTTCTTGAACATCCTCTTGAGTAAGATCTAATCCCTCCACCCTTCGATCTCTTTGCTTGTTAGTGTGAATCCAAGTGAGAATCGAGATATCCAAGTGCATTTGCTTGTGAGTTTTGCATCTAGTGGCACTTGGCGATTGTGTTGCTGCTGCGGATATTCTTATTACTCTTGGTGGTTGCCGCCACCTAGACGGCTTTGGAGCAGCGGAGGAGATTAGGCACGAGTGGTGATTGTTCGTGGCCATCTCCCGGTGATTTGTAAGGGGTTCTTGTACCTTCCCCGGCGGAGCGGCAAAGGTAACTCTAGTGGATTGCTCGTAGCTTGTGGATCCCCATCTTGTGTTGGTTGTGCGGCACCCTATTGAGGGTTAGGCGTGTGATGCCTATTAGCGCGTGAACCTCCAAGTGGGTGTATCGCTACAACGGGGACGTAGCTTGCCGGCAAGCAAGTGAACCTCGGAGGAAAAATTATCGTGTCAACTTGTCTCCGTGGTATTCATTGATATTCTCTTATTAATCTCTTGCCAGATCAGTATACACACTCCTATCTCTTGTACTTATTTTGTTACATTCTTGCAAGTATTATTTATATGTTGTTGCTATTCTAGATTTCCTATCTTGTGTAGTGATTCATATTGTGGATAGGTGGCTTGCACTTTTGTAGAGCTAGCGCTATCTTTGCTACGCCATTTAGTTGTATAACAAGTTTGTTTAAGTGTTGTTGTAGAATTTTTATAGGCTTTTCACCCCCCTCTAGCCATTTAGGACCTTTCAAGTGGTATCGGAGCAAGGTCACCGTCTATTTGAGGCTTAACAACCTTCGGTGTCAAAATGGCTCATATCAACAACACTAAAAGGCCACCCCAATTTGATGGCACAAATTACAGTTATTGGAAGGCAAAGATGACTACTCACATCAAGTCAATCAATAGAAAAATTTGGAGTGTGGTAGAAACAAAGATTGAGATAGTCGATCCAGAGCATCTCACCAATGCCGAAGAAGAGAAGATGCAAAACAATGATATTGCTCTCAGTGCTATTCATGATGCTATTGATGCAAATGTGTTTGAGCAAATCAAGGGCATGGAACTGGCTAATGAGGCATGGAAGAAACTAGAAGAGTCATATGAGGGCACTCAAGCAGTCAAGGGAGCAAAGGCTTATATTCTCAAGGAGAAGTTTGCAAGCTTCAAGATGAAGGAAGATGAAAGTGTGCCGGAGATGTTCAATAGGCTACAAGTGCTAGTCAATGATCTAAAGGCACTTGGGAAGAAGTGAAGGACAAGGACTTCTCACACAAGTTCTTGAGATGCCTCCCAAAGAGGTTTGGTATGTTGGTTACTTTGCTAGTAAGAAGTGGTTTGGACACAATGACACCAAACCAAGTACTTGGAGATGTGATGACCGATGACACATATAGAGAAGAAAATGAAGAAGAAGAGAAGAAGGATGAAAAGAAGAAAAGTGTGGCATTCAAAGCCACAACATCATCATCCAAGACCAAGAGCAAGGGAAAAGCAAAGAAGGAAGAATCAAGTGAAGATGATTGCTCCAATGCTAGTGACGATGAAGATGAAGAGATGGCCTTATTTGTTAAAAGATTTGGCAAATTCATGAAGAAGAAGGGCTACCGGGCAAGAAGGAAGAAGACATCATACAAGAATAAGGATGAACCAAGAAGTGCTTCAAGTGCGGTAGCAAGGACCATCTCATTGCTCAATGCCCATATACAGTGAAAATGATGACAATGACAACAAGAAGGACAAGAAGAGGGAGAAGAAAGAAAAGAAGAGTTACACGAAGAAGAAGAAGGGGCAATCATACATGGTCACTTGGGATAGTGATGCTTCCACAAGTGATAGTGATGAAGATAGTGATAATGAAGATCACAAGACAAGCAAGAAGAAGGCACTTGCAAGTATTGCTATCAACAACAAGCCTTCAATCTTCGATACTCCATCATGCTTCATGGCTAAGGCCACCAAGGTACTATTTGATGATGATGAGAGTGATAGTGATGATAGTGATGATGATGAACCCACTAAAGATGAATTAATTGAAATGCTTGATGATGCTAGAGAACATTTTGATAAAAAGAGAAAGGAGTGCAAAGAATTGCAAAGAGACTAAAAGCTCTTGAGCAATCCTTTGAGGAGCTCAATGCTACTCATGAGAGGCTAGTGGAAGCCCATGAGGAGCTTGGCAATGCTCACACTAAGCTTAAGGAAGCTCACTTCTCTCACTTGTTGATCAAGCTAAAACTGAAAAAGTGGTTAAAACATGTGACATAGGCATAGCTTGTGATATATTGATGAATCTTTCTATAAGCCTATTAGTGTTGCTGCTACTAACCCTTCATGTAGCTCATCATCTACCACTACTACTTCATCTATGGATGATGGCTTCACTTGTGATGCCTCACTCGTGGTTGAAAATGAGACATTGAAGAAGGAGGTAAATGAGCTCACTCACGCCTTGGGTAAAGCCTATGGTGGTGAGGCCCGCTTGCTTAAGTGCTTGGGTAGCCAACGCTTTTCTCTCCACAAAGAGGGATTGGGCTATACCCCCAAGAATGGCAAGGCGGCTTTTGCTACTCACAAAACTAGTTTTGTGAAGAGCAATGGTCGGTTTTGCACTAGATGCAAGCAAAGTGGGCATATAGAGCTATATTGCAAAAAACAAGAACAAGATTGCTAATGTATCCTCTATTCAGTTTGATTCTTGCTATTTGCTTACCAAAGGTGTTAATGGTGTGAAAGCTAAATTCATTGGTGCACCAATTGTGGGCTCGAAGAAGAAAGCCATTTGGGTACCAAAGAGTTTGGTCACTAATCTTGGAGGACCCAAAAGGTTTGGGTACCTAAAAAGAATTGATTTGTTCTTGTAGGTCAACTATAAAGCCGGAGGAAGGCATTGGGTGCTTGATAGTGGGTGCACTCAACATATGACAGGAGATTCAAAAATGTTCGATTCAATCAATTCAAGTGGCAATCATGGTTTTGACTCTATCACATTTGGTGACAATGGAAAAGGCAAGGTTAAAGGGCTTGGTAAGATTGCAATATCCAATGACATGAGCATTTCAAATGTGTTGCTAGTTGAGAGCTTGAACTTCAATTTACTGTCAGTTGCTCAGTTGTGTGATCTTGGTTTCAAATGCATTTTTGGAGTTGATGATGTAGAAATCATAAGTGTAGATGGCTCAAATTTGATATTTAAAGGATTTAGATATGAGAACCTTTATTTGGTTGATTTCAATGCTAGTGGAACACAATTGTCAACATGCTTATTCACTAAGTCCAGTTTGGGTTGGTTATGGCATAGAAGGCTTGGTCATGTTGGAATGAAACAGTTGAACAAAAGTGAAACATGATTTAGTTAGAGGCTTGAAAGATGTCACATTTGAGAAGGATAAACTTTGTAGCTCTTGTCAAGCTGGAAAACAAGTTGGTAACACCCATCCTAAGAAAAAGATGAGTACCAGTAAAGCATTTGAGTTATTGCACATGGATTTATTTGGACCAACAACATACACTAGCATCGGTGGAAGTAAATATGGCTTTGTGATAGTGGATGATTACACTAGATACACATGGGTCTTCTTTCTTAGTGATAAAAGTGAAACTTTTGAGATCTTCAAAACCTTTGTCAAGAGATGTCAGAATGAGTTTGAAACAACAATCAAGAAAGTTAGAAGTGACAATGGGAGTGAATTTAAGAATACAAGAATTGATGAGTTGTGTGATGACTTTGGCATTAGACATCAATTCTCACCCAAGTATACTCCTCAATCAAATGGGATTGTTGAAAGGAAGAACAGAACTTTGATTGATATGGCAAGGTCTATGCTCAGTGAATACAATGTCAGTCATTCTTTTTGGCCGAAGCTATCAATACGGCTTGCTATTGTAGCAACCGTCTCTATTGCCATGGCATGCTAGAGAAGACACCATATGAGCTATTAAATGGAAGAAAGCCAAATATCGCATATTTTAGAGTTTTTGTTTGCAAATGTTATATATTGAAGAAAGGTGCAAGATTGAGCAAATTTGAGAAGAAATGTGATGAAGGATTCTTACTTGGATATTCAACAACAAGCAAAGCATATAGAGTTTGGAACTTGGCTAGTGGTATTATGGAAGAAGTGCATGATGTTGAATTTGATGAAACTAAGGGCTCTCAAGAAGGAAATGAAAATCTTAATGATGTGAGAGGCACTCAATTGTCAAATGCAATGAAGAATATGGATATTGGTGATATTAGGCCAAGACAAGTGGATGATAGTGAAGATGACCAAATGTTTCTCCTCAAATGTGCAAGTTGATGCAAATCAGGCTAGTGGTTCTCATGATCAATCAAGTGCTAGTGAAGATCAACAATCTAGTTCATCTCAACCAAGCAATCAAGTGCAAATCCTCCAACCAACCAATATTGCAAGGGATCATCCCATAGATCAAATTGTGGGGGATATTAGAAGTGGTGTGCAAACAAGATCAAGATTGACATCTTTTGTGAGCATTTTTCTTTTGTGTCATCATTTGAGCCAACCAAGATAGAAGATGCATTGATGGATGTTGATTGGGTAAACGCTATGCATGAAGAGCTAAACAACTTCACCCGCAACCAAGTTTGGGAACTTGTTGAGAGACCAAAGAATTACAATGTAATTGGAACCAAATGGGTATTTCGAAATAAGCAAGATCAAGATGGGATAGTAGTAAGAAACAAAGCAAGATTGGTAGCTCAAGGCTACACTCAAGTTGAAGGTCTTGATTTTGGAGAAACATATGCACCGGTTGCAAGAATGGAAGCAATTAGAATTCTATTGGCTTATGCATGTGCTCATAATATCAAGTTATATCAAATGGATGTTAAAAGTGCGTTTCTAAATGGATATATCAATGAGTTAGTATTTGTAGAACAACCTCCCGGTTTTGAAGATGACAAGAAGCCCAACCATGTTTACAAGCTCAAGAAGGCGTTGTATGGTTTGAAGCAAGCACCAAGAGCATGGTACGAGAGGTTGAGAGATTTCCTACTCTCTAAAGGGTTCAAGATGGGCAAGGTTGATACTACTCTCTTCACCAAGAAATTGGCAAAGACTTGTTTGTGTTGCAAATATATGTTGATGATATTATCTTTGGGTCAACCAACCAAGAGTTTTGTGAAGAGTTTGGGAATATGATGGCAAATGAGTTTGAGATGTCTATGATTGGAGAGCTTAGTTACTTCCTTGGTCTTCAAATCAAGCAAATGAAGAATGGCACTTTTGTGAGTCAAGGCAAGTACATCAAAGATATGCTCAAGAAGTTTGGTCTAAATGATGCAAAAGCTATTAGTACACCTATGGGAACAAGTGGACATTTGGATAGTGATGCTAGTGGCAACATGGTGGATCAAAAGTTGTATCGGTCTATGATTGGAAGCTTACTCTATGTGACCGCTTCTAGGCCGGACGTCATGTTTAGTGTATGCATGTGTGCAAGATTTCAAGCTTCACCAAGAGAGAGTCACTTGAAGGCAACTAAAAGAATATTGAGATATTTGAAGCATACACAAATGTTGATTGTGGTATCCAAGGGGTCAAACTTTGAGTTGATTGGATATTCGGACTCCGACTTCAGGACAAATGATATGGATATTCGGACTCCGACTATGCAGGATGCAAGTTGATAGAAAAGCACATCGGGCACATGTCAATTACTTGGAAGATCACTTGTATCATGGTCATCGAAAAAGCAAAACTGTTGCACTTTCAACCGCCGAAGCAGAATACATATCCGCAGGAAGTTGTTGTGCTCAATTACTTTGGATGAAAGCAACTTTGGATGACTTTGGAATTAAATTCAAACAAGTACCATTGCTATGTGACAATGAGAGTGCAGTGAAGCTCACCAACAATCCAGTACAACATTCAAGAACAAAGCACATTGACATTCGCCATCACTTCATAAGAGACCATCAACAAAAGGGTGATATTTCAATTGAGAGTGTTGGTACCGATGATCAACTTGCCGATATATTCACCAAGCCACTTGATGAAAAAAGATTTTGCAAGCTAAGGAATGAATTGAATATACTTGATTTCTCAAATATGAGTTGATGCACCCTCCGTTATATGACATGCCTCTCCTTCAACAAAGCAAAGGTAAAATTGTGTGGCATGACATTCATTCTTGCTAAGGATATGTTTAGTGCATTTAGTCATTCCTTGCATCTTATAGGCTCATTCATGAAAATAAAATACTTTGGATGTACATATGGTACCACTATTGCTTCTATGTTTGATATGATCTAGTGGTAGCATATGACATGTTTATGGGCTTGTGAACCTAGTGTTTGATCTTGGAAACAAGCATTCAAGGGTTTAACCGACGTGAGTAAGATAACCATTGAAAGATGTGTGAAGAAGCTTACTCTAGAGCAAACCGTGTTAAATATCTTATGTTTGTTTGCTAGGTTGAACCACACTTGATCACCCTTTTGATTAACTTAACTCCTACTAAAATTGGTGTGCCTTTTATGGTACTTAATGACAAAGGGGGAGAAATGGTTAAGATAGATATATATAACAAAGGGAGGATCAATTAAAATTTGAGCACACAAGTAGGGGGAGCAAGCTCATGAACTTATTGTTGCATTTGAATGTGCATATTCATATGAGTGATTGCATTGCAAAAGTTTAAATTCAATACACATGCTTGTGTGATGTATGCTAGAAATAAATTTTGAATGATGATTTGTGCACTAGCATGCATAAGTGGTAGCTAGATGTAGGTGCTTTTACAAGTGATACTAGATCCTTTCATATAATGTTGATCTCATAAGGTATCTAGTGTTTGTTTTTAAGTCTAGCTAACCATGGTGCTAAGGATGATGAAAATTGGCAACTCCGATTGGTATCACGCTTCAAAGGTCCATTCTTTACACCTTAGCATCATTTGATAGTATTACTCTCCCACATTTCATATCTATGCATATGTGCCGAACTTGAACCAAACACTATAGCACATATGTAGGGGGAGCTAATACTAGTAGAGGTGATTCAAATTTTCAAATATATATCTTTGTAAAAGGTTGTCATCAATTACCAAAAAGGGGAGATTGAAAGTCCTTGTTTGGTTTTGGGTAATTGATGTCACCTAGTGTACTAACCATGTCATGAAGTGCTTATGAGCTAGGTTGGTACACACCATATGTGGGAGCTAAATGACGATCATGATATTGGTGGTGATGGCCAAAAGATAGATCAAGTGCCTCACATTTGGAAGACGAAGAAGAGAAAAGCAAAATCCTATGGAGATCAAGGCAAAGGTATAAATAGGAATTTTGTTTTGGCACTCAAGACACCATAGAGGGTGTGAGTGCGTTTAGGATAGATAGCCGTACTATTAAGAGGGGAATATCTCAGTGATCGCGGTTATCAAGTGCCACTAGGTGAATTCATACATGCATATGCATTAGGACCTAGTGTGCTAACTCGAATCCTTTGAAAATGATTGTGAAAATGCTAACACACTTGCACAAGATGATAAACACTTGGTGGTGTTAGCACTTTTGCAAAGGAGAAGTTGTTGAAATAGTTTTGGATCAACTCTGAGATGAAAATGGGTTTTTCTGTGTGAAGCCGGTGGTACCGACCAGGAGGGTCGGTGGTACCGCCAAGGAGGCAGCGTGCAGACCTCTCTGTGATGGGGCGTTTTTGGCCTAGCGGTGGTACCGCCATTACCCCGGTAGTACCGGCGGCGGTGGTACCGACCAGGGGTCGGTGGTACCATGGGCATGAGGTGTTTTGCAGAGCTCTCTGTTTGTTTTGAAAAAGGCCTACCGTAGTACCCTACCGCCATTACCTCGGTAGTACCGCGCCTGGTACTACCGACCAAGGTCGGTGGTTGGCGAGTTTTTGCAGAGCTCTCTGTTGTTTTTGAAAATGGCTTGCCGGTAGTACCGCCATTACCTCGGTACTACCGCCCACGGTGGTACCGACGCAAGGCGGTAGTGACTAGTTTTTTTCGCAGAGCTCTCTGGTCGCGGCGCTTTTTGGCCTGGCGGTAGTACCGCCATCACATCGGTACTACCGACCTCGGAGGAACCGACCAGGGGTCGGTGGTTTGCCGAAATCAGCGGGTCGTATGGAAAACGGCTAGTTTGACTCTGTCGGTGGTACCGCCCAGGAGGGGTCGGTACTACCGACCAAGCGCAGAAAGGTAGGGTTCGCCGCCGCCGCCCCTTCCCTATATATTGTCCGTGGCCGCCTTTGGGGATCTCTTCTTGACTCTCTGACTTCTTGAACATCCTCTTGAGTAAGATCTAATCCCTCCCTTCGATCTCTTTGCTTGTTAGTGCGAATCCAAGTGAGATCGAGAGATCCAAGTGCATTTGCTTGTGAGTTTGCATCTAGTGGCACTTGGCGATTGTGGTTGCTGCGGATATTCTATTACTCTTGGTGGTTGCCGCCACCTAGACGGCTTGGAGCAGCGGAGGAGATTAGGCACGAGTGGTGATTGTTCGTGGCCATCTCCCGGTGATTTGTAAGGGGTTCTTGTACCTTCCCCGGCGGAGCGGCAAAGGTAACTCTAGTGGATTGCTCGTAGCTTGTGGATCCCCATCTTGTGTTGGTTGTGCGGCACCCTATTGAGGGTTAGGCGTGTGATGCCTATTAGCGCGTGAACCTCCAAGTGGGTGTATCGCTACAACGGGGACGTAGCTTGCCGGCAAGCAAGTGAACCTCGGAGGAAAAATTATCGTGTCAACTTGTCTCCGTGGTATTCATTGATATTCTCTTATTAATCTCTTGCCAGATCAGTATACACACTCCTATCTCTTGTACTTATTTTGTTACATTCTTGCAAGTATTATTTATATGTTGTTGCTATTCTAGATTTCCTATCTTGTGTAGTGATTCATATTGTGGATAGGTGGCTTGCACTTTTGTAGAGCTAGCGCTATCTTTGCTACGCCATTTAGTTGTATAACAAGTTTGTTTAAGTGTTGTTGTAGAATTTTTATAGGCTATTCACCCCCCCTCTAGCCATTTAGGACCTTTCAAGCTCTATGTTGCACTTCCTCACACTCGCATCACCCTCATATGATATCCTGAGTGTATCCCAAATCTTCTTGGCATTCTCCATTCCATGTACCTTGTTGCTTTCCTCAGGCTTTAGGCATGATAGAATCAATGATGCGGCTGGTTGAAACATTTGTTGAACTCAAACATATCATTGTCGGTGAACTCTTGACCTTCAACATGACTTGGTCCATTTTCACAATCTCCAAACTCTTGCAGCAAGAAGATGTAGCTTCATCTTGTGTGCCCAATCATGTAGTTGATTCCATCAAGGCAGGTGGCTTGCCTAGATTGACGCTAGGCAATTGCATGACCTTGCCCATATGGCTATAGTCATATGGCACTCTAGTGAACTCGGTGTTTTCTTGCCTTTCTCTTCATCTTCCTTCTTCTTGTCATCCTTGGGGCGCTGATTTCCACCGCTTCCGATGCTTCGGCTTTGCTTTCCAAAGCTCGCCTCAAAACCTCCATCTCATCTTTCATTCTCTTCATCTCATCTTTGCGGATACATGGGTGTATGCCGAGTCTCTGTGTGATGAGTGATTGTCAACGGAGATGATGCGCATGTTCTTTGGCTTGTGTTGTGCAGGTGTCGAGCACGGAGACAGTGATCGATGGCGGGTGAAGGTCAAGTTGCGACGTGCCGTGCCGACGGACCGGGCGCGATGAAGGATGGGCGTGCCGTGCGGCGGACGTGCCATGCCGATGAGGTATCGGAAGGTGAAGGGCGACGTGGACTTGGACTGATGGACTGGAGGCGGAGGATCAGCTGTTGGTGGCTGGCAGCCTGGCGAACAGCGACAAGCGGAGAAGTGCGATCATGTCGGTGGGAAGGGTGCACAGGCGGTGCATCCCCTCTACGACGCCGGTTTGTTGGTTAGAGCCCGGGAAAAACCAACGGTGGACGGTTTCCAGGTTTGGGCCTCAAAACCTGGGTGCTGGGTTTCCAGGTTGAGCCACAAACCTGGGCGCGACGGTTTCCAGGTTGAGCCTCAAAACCTGGGCGTGGGCCGGTTTCCGAGTTTGGGCCTCAAAACTCGGGGCGCTGAGGGTTTCCGAGTTTGGGCCACAAAACTCGGGCTGGAGGCTGGTTTCCCGGTTGGGCCTCAAAAACGGGGGCTGATGGAAAAGGCTGGTTTCCCGGTTTGGGCCACAAAACCGGGGGTGCAGAGTGGTGGCGGCACGTGGCGGCGATCTGAAGGTTGCGTGGAGGCGACGCGGAAGACCGTGCGGGCGTGGCCGTCGGATCTACCTACCACCAGCGGGGTGGACTAGAATAGCCTTAGGGTTAGGCTGGTCCGCTCTGTAATTAGAGTAGAGAGGGGTAGAGTAGGAAATAGACTTAGGCTAGGTTAGTATAAGTAGTCTAGGGGAGACACCCTCCTCCCTATCTCAATCCTCGCAGTTAGAGCTTCATTGCTAGGGTTTCCACTCTCCCATCCCCTGTTAGCTAGTTGAGATCCGCAGAGAGACTCCACTCTGTACTGTTGATTCGAGGAAGTGAGGCCGTATCCTCACCTTGGAGCACTGATCGATGGCTTGATTGCGTCCTTGATTCGAGTTCGTGGCTGTGATCCGTTTTGCTTGTGTTCTTCGCGGAATCTTTTGCTCCACGATTTCCCGTCGCTTGATCTCTTTGCTCGGTTCATCTTTTGCAATTCCGTTTGAACCAAGTTGTTCTAGATCGTGAGGCACTTCTTTCCACCGAAGGAATCATCCTCTAACCTCACGGTCTAGGAGATCGATCGATTTTTCGTTTCGGGTCACTTTCTCCCTTTCCCGAAATTCTTCGATTCACCGATTTGGAGTTAGGTTCGAGCCATGATCTCTTAGAGATAGCTCACTAACTCCCTTGTGACTTCACTCACCAAGTTTGATCCCTAGAGGATTTGTTTTGGGTGAGTTTAGTCGAATCGGTGGACGAAGGAATCAAGGGCCGGGTGACCGGACGCATCACTTCGTGCAGGACGATCAGCGGTGTGTGTGTGAGTCCGTCGGATGTTAACTCTGTGTCGGTTTTTGTTGACCGGACGGACTTGACCGCGCTCTGTCAAACGACCGGACGCTCCCTTCAGTGAGTCCGGTCAGAAACAGAGAGGTTCAGAAACGTTTTTCTGTGACGGACGCGTCCGGGCTTGGTGACGGACGCTCTGGTGAGTCCGATCGTTTCCGGTGTTTTGTTTTGCTGACCGGACGCTGGGTGTTGGAACTGACCGGACTGCCGAGTTACTGTTCCCGTGCTTTGTCTCTTCTGACCGGACGCTCAGTGAACGACCGGACGCTTGAGCTCCGTGCGTCCGGTCGCGAACAGAGAGCTCCCAGAGCTGATTTTGACGACCGGACGCGTCCGGTCCCTGCTGACCGGACGCTGGCCAGAGTCCGGTCGATCCAGTTTCGCGCGTTTCGTTCGCGGTTCGTTCGTTCTTGATCGGATTTGAGTTCCGTCTTTTGCGTTGGCTTTCTAGGGTTGTCTAGTGTCCCGCTGTGCTTCTAGGAGCATCCACCCTACATCTAGGGTCGTGGACATTAGCAAGCTCTAGGGTTCGCTTTTGGGTTGATTTTGGGACAGTGGCATCTAGTTCCGAAAGGAAATTTGAAGCTCCCATTCACCCCCCCTCTGGTCGCTTTCGGGTAGCTTCTCGGTCCTTCAATTGGTATCGGAGCGGGTTAAGGATCTTCCACCTTAGCCGGTTCCAGATCCACCGAAGGCGACATGGATCGCGGCGTGGGCAAACCGCCGTTTTTCGATGGGACGAACTATGCGTATTGGAAGATACGTATGTCGGCCTATTTGCAGAGCTTGGGCGCTTCGATCTGGGATATTTGCAACTCCCCTGATTACGTGGTCTGGCTGCTCGTGTGACTCAACAGCAGATCGATGAGCACGATGCCAATAGCCGAGCCCGTAATGCTCTTTCTCTTGTTTGAGCATGGGTGAGTTTGATCGTGTTTCTCACCTCGCTACGGCTCGGGAGATCTGGGACACTCTCATGCGTTTTCATGAGGGCACCTCTCAAGTCAAAACCCGACTCTACGAGTCGTTCAAGCGAGAGTATGAGAACTTTAGACATCAACCTGGCGAGAGCATAGAAAGTTTATTCGCTCGCTTTCAGGTGATTGTCAACAGGATGAGGGCTAACAGAGAGCAGTTGCCATTGACGATCATGAGCGTGCTTTGAAGCTTTTGCACACTCTTGACCGTTCGGTGTGGGACTCCAAGGTTCAGGCAATCATCGAATCGCCGAACTATGAGACCCTCACCTGCGACGAGCTCTTCAGTAAGCTCAAGTCCAGTGAGATTGATGCTATGGCGAGGGCTTCTTTTGAAAATCCTTCTCGCCCGTCCATGGCTTTGGTTTCCGGCTCTTCCTCTAACCCCTCAGCTGGCTTGCGCTCTTCTCTTTTCTGTGACAGAGGACCAGCTGGAGTCTTTGGGAGACGACGAGTTGGCTTTGCTTGCCAACCGGTTCTCGCGGTTCCACAACAACCGCATGAACCGCGTCGAGGAGGAGGACGCACGCCGGGATGCTACGAGTGCGGCGACCCCGACCACTTCATCGCCGACTGCCCCAAGAGAGAAACAAGCACTTGGGCAAGGGCGACATGGGCGCAAGCGCGACTCCAAGTACAAGGAGAAGCACGTCCCCCAAGGCACAAGAAACGGGGCGGCTTCGACAAAGAGTACATCAAGAAGAAGTACTTGGAGAAGCAGCAAGCTGAGCAGCGGCGTTCTTCGCCACGCTCAGCGACGTCGACGGCTCGGATGACGACTCCGCCAGCTCGAGCGATGACGAGTCCGAAGAAGAAGAAGAAGAGGATCGAGGACAAGCTGAACGGCTCTGCTTCTTCGCCGACGACGACGGCTTCTGCACCATGGCGCTCGGGAGATGAGGTCGACGGCGAGCCGGAGCGTACCCCTCGGAACGACGACGACGACGACACCTCCCAGGTATCTCTCACCTACGACGAGCTTTCCTCCGAGGTTGAGAAGTTGACTGCTGCCCTCCTTAGCCAAGATAAGTTGCTTAGGCGTGCCGCTAGAGAGCGCAAGGAGTTTAGGCAGAAGTGGGAGGACACGGTGAAGGAGCTTGAGTTCGCTCGGTCCACCGTGGTAGTGTCGGAGGAGACGGAGTGCGAGTCGTGCACCGCGCACATGACTGACCTTCTCACTCTGAGAGGTAAGTATGCTGCGTTGTTGGAGAGGTGGATGAGCTCCGTGCTAGGCCGCAGCTGTTGGGTGCGTGCAAGACTTGTCCTGTCTTGCAATCTGAGTTGGCAGAGAAAGAATGCCAAGCTTGAGTCTTTAGAGAAGGCCAGCTCAGAGATAGCATTGTCTCGAGGTGTGCTTTGTGTGAGGGCCTGGAGATGGAGATTGCCAATGTGAAGCATGGCAAGATGCAAACCGAGGAAGAAAACACATACCTTCGGTCCATCTTGTCATGGGTCTCCAGTAGTGAGCCGCAGCTCGGGATGATGATCTCCCAATTCAAGCGAGCTGTTGGTGCCCCTGGTGTAGGTTTTGCTCAGAGTGTTGATCTCTCAGTTTTGGGAAGATTGGAGAGTCTAGTGGTCTGAACCCATGTGAGAAGCCCAATTCCACCACTACTCCCAAACTTGCCAAGCTTCCACTCAAAGAGCCAGCCAAGCCTATCACCAAAGATGGTGTGGTTGAGGAACCCCGAGAGCTCCTCCCAAGAACCCAGTTTGGGCACCCAAGCCAAACCACCTCAAGAAACAAGCTTGATGCTATGCCACCCATTCGTGAGGAGTTGCCACAGAAGGGCAAAGGCAAAGTGAGCCACACCCACAGCCCTGGTCACCAACAACCCCCTGTGCGCGTGCGGTGAGGTACCAGTGTGATTTTTGTGGGAGAGATGGTCACTGAGCGAGTTCTGCTTTAGGCGCAAGAGAGAGGCGCGCAGGGCTCGGGAGATGGAGAACCCGGACATGTACCATCCAGCTCATGGTGGACATGTACCGAAGCCCAGGGGAGAGCTGCTAGGTCCGGACGTCAGGGTCCCAGGCCTAGGCAGGAGATGAGAGCCCCGAGGAGGGAGACTAGGCCTAGAGGTCCAGCACCTCAGTTTGTTAGGCCTAGGCGAGGAGAGAGCTCCGAGGAGAGACGCTAGAGCAGTTGAGCCCAGGCTCCTAGGCGTAGACCTCGTAGAGAGCGTGCCCGACGGGGTCCTGCTTTTGCAGGTAACGGACCCCGTGGCGGAGGCTTAGTTGAGCGCTTTCCCCCACCGCAGTTGAGTATCGCGGTGAGCGCTTCTTCCCCAGCGGACCACGTTTTCCTCACGTGGTGATCGCTTCCCTCGTAGACGTGCTAGGAATGGTTTTTACACTAACCTTCTTTTGAGCAGCCGCCCAACACTGGTTTCCCTTATTTCACTAACCCCAGTGTTGGACCGTATGCTCACCCTATGTCTTTCTATTGATGTAGGTAAGACGGTTGGAGGACGTTTGGTTGGTGGATTCCGGTTGTTCGAGGCACATGACCGGAAACACCAAGTGGTTCTCCAGCCTTAGCCCGGTCGCCGGAAAGGAGTACATAACCTTCGGCGACAATAGTAAAGGTAAGGTATTGTCCGTGGAACTGTGCGGGTTAATGAGCACTTTGTGTTGCGCGATGTTGCTCTTGTTTCTAACCTGCATTTTAACTTGCTTTCTGTTTCGCAACTTTTTGATGATGACTATGAGATTCGTTTCAAACCGAACCTTAGTCGCATCTTAGATCCTCAGGGCGATCTTGTATGTCTGATTTCGCCCTTTGGGAAAGTTTTGCGCGAATTTCTCGGAGTCGTTTGGTTCTTCTCGCTGTCTTTTGGCTAGTCCTTCTTCTTCCGATCTTTGGAAGTGGCATAGGAGGCTCGGTCACTTAAGCTTCGACTTGCTTGCAAGACTTAGCTCACTTGGCCTAATCCGAGGATTGCCCAAGCTTTCGATGGAGAAGGATCTAGTTTGCCATTCTTGCAGACATGGGAAGATGGTTGCCGCTCCCACCATCCAGTGACTAAGGTCATGACCTCGCACCCCGGAGAGCTTTTACATATGGACCTTGTTGGTCCGGCTCGGGTGAGCTCGGTTGGTGGCAAGTGGTATGTTTTGGTTGTTGTTGACGACTTTTCGAGATATTCGTGGGTCTTCTTT
Organism: Coix lacryma-jobi var. lacryma-jobi; assembly: GCA_009763385.1. NCBI lineage: Eukaryota > Viridiplantae > Streptophyta > Magnoliopsida > Poales > Poaceae > Coix > Coix lacryma-jobi. The sequence continues at coordinate 16,004,398 of CM019827.1, forward strand.
TTAGCTGAGAAGACCGAGACTTTCTCCTTCGCTCGCAATCTGATTTTGCGTCTTCAGAACGAGTTCCCTTTGAACTCGATGCGAGCGATTAGAAGTGATAATGGTTCCGAGTTTAAAAATTCGGATTTTGAGAAGTTTTGTAACCGCCTTGGTTTGGAGCATCAGTTTTCTTCCCCCTATACACCACCCCAAAATGGTGTTGTAGAGAGGAAGAATCGGACCCTTGTTGAGATGGCCAGGACGATGCTTGATGAGCATAGGACTCCTAGGCGCTTTTGGGCCGAAGCTATGAACACTGCATGCTACATTTCGAATCGCATTTTTCTGAGAGCGTTTTTGAAGAAGACCTCTTATGAGTTGCGTTTTGGTCGCCAGCCCAAGGTGAGTTATTTTAGAGTCTTTGGTTGCCACTGTTTTATATTGAAAAAAGGCAACCTGGACAAGTTTGAGTCTCGTTCTTCTGACGGTGTGTTTTTGGGTTATGGCACTCACACTCGAGCTTATCGTGTACTTAACCTTGACACTAACCGAGTCATGGAGACATCAGATGTCACCTTCGACGAGACTCTTGTTTGTCCTTCTTCTCGTTTTGAGCGTGCAGGTGATCATGAGGTTGGAGAGCCTCTTTTTGATGACGAGGACGAGGGTGCTGAAGGTATAGATGATCCAGCACCCCCTCCACCTGCCGTGCCGCAAGGAGCGGCCTCGACGACGACTCACGGCCCCGACACTTCTTCTTCCTGGGGGCCGTGGGATCCACCTCGCGCGGTACCTTTTGTACCCGGGGTGGAACCAGCTGCTGTTGAGGGGGAGGTCACTTCTTCCCGGGAGGCGCCACGACACATCCAGCGCCAGCACCCCCCTGAACAGATGATCGGCGACATCGACGAGCGAGTTACTCGCTCGCTCAGGTCACAGCACATCTCGCACTTTGCTCATTCTGCTTTTGTTGCGTCTTTTGAGCCCCGAGATGTTGGACACGCATTGACGGATCCGGATTGGGTCAATGCCATGCATGAGGAGCTAGAGAACTTTGAGCGAAATCGGGTTTGGGTTCTAGTGCCACCACCTCCTGACTGTAAACCTATTGGGACAAAATGGGTTTTTAAAACAAGCAAGGAGAGGAGGGCCACATTGTGAGAAACAAGGCCCGGCTTGTAGCGAAGGGTTATAGTCAGAAGGAGGGGATAGATTATGAGGAGACCTTCGCTCCTGTAGCTCGTTTGGAGGCTATTAGGATACTCTTGGCTTATGCTGCATCCATGGGTTTCAAACTTTTTCAAATGGATGTCAAGAGTGCCTTCTTAAACGGGCTACATTGAGGAGGAGGTCTATGTCCAGCAACCCCCCGGTTTTGAAAATCCCAAGTTTCCAAACCATGTCTTTAAACTCCACAAAGCTTTGTATGGTTTGAAACAAGCCCCTAGAGCCTGGTATGAGAGATTAAAAACCTTTTTGCTAGCTAAGGGTTTTAAAATGGGATGTGTTGATAAAACGCTCTTTCTCCTCAAGCAAGGCAAAGATACTCTCTTGGTCCAAATTTACGTGGATGATATCATTTTCGGTGGTTCTTCTCACGCTTTGGTTGCCAAGTTTGCAGATACTATGAGCAGGGAGTTCGAGATGAGCATGATGGGCGAGCTGACTTTCTTTCTCGGGTTGCAAATTAAGCAATCCCGAGAGGGGACGTTTGTGCACCAGGGCAAGTACACGAGGGACTTGCTGAAGCGGTTTGACATGGGTGAGGCCAAGCCTCTTCCGACGCCCATGTCGACGACGACTGCCCTGGATGCCGACACGGATGGAGAAGCAGTGGACCAGAAGGAGTACCGCAGCATGATTGGATCGCTGCTCTACCTGACGGCGACACGGCCGGACATTCAGTTCGCCGTGTGCTTGTGCGCGCGCTTTCAGGCTTCGCCACGCACTTCTCACCGTCAGGCGGTGAAGCGCATATTCAGGTACCTTCGTTTCACGCCTGAGTTCGGGATTTGGTATTCTGCTTCCTCCACTCTCTCGCTTTGCGGTTATTCCGATGCCGATTTTGCTGGTTGTCGCATTGAGCGCAAGTCCACTTCTGGGACTTGCCAGTTTATTGGTCTTCTCTTGTGTCGTGGTCTTCTCGCAAGCAGTCTAGTGTCGCCCAGTCTACCACGGAGGCTGAGTATGTTGCTGCGGCTAGCTGCTGTTCCCAGTTACTCTGGATGATGGCCACTTTGCGTGATTTTGGTTTGAGCTTTACTCGAGTTCCTTTGCTTTGTGACAGCACGAGTGCCATTAGCGTTGCTAAGAACCCCGTGCTTCACTCGAAAACCAAACACATTGATGTGCGCTTTCATTTCTTGCGAGACCACCAGGAGAAAGGGTGATATCGACCTTCGCCATGTCGATACTCATCACCAATTGGCTGATATTTTCACAAGCCTTTAGACGAATCAACCTTTAATAGGTTGAGGTGAGCTTGGTGTGTGTTTCCCCTTTTAGAGGGGAAGCATTTTGAGATGTACAGACTGACTCTTTTATTTTGAGGCTCTTTTCTTTTGAGTTTCTTGAGTCTTTTCCAATTGGTATCTTCCTTCTTTCAGTTTTGTGTCGGACATACGCATTTACGTTCTGAGCTTTATGTCTATAATCACAGAATGTAATTATGCTCTTGTTAGTATTGCTCCGATACTTATGATGATGCTTGTAGCTTATGCTCTTTCTGATCCTGTTACATGTTATGAGCGAGCTATTTTTGGAATGGTGAATTATGCCTAATGTACATAAATCTGAAAATGTTCACCATTGAGATATGCAACTAGCATGTGTAGGGTGTGTTGAGTCCATTCCTGCTTTTCATATATGCCAGGTTGCTATGTCTCTAGTTCTGAGTCATTCACTTGCTTGGTTGTTCATAACTTGCTTAAAATCTGAACCAAGTATTGTTGAATTGAAAAGATCGAGATGGGATTGCTTGTCAACACCTCATGGTATTGAGATTGTTTCTCATTGCACTTTGAGTTAAACTTGAGCCAGTTAGTGTATGACCGAACCGTTGCTTTAAGCTTCTGATTGCTTCGGCATAGGCTTCGCACGGTTGAAAAGTTAGGCAATGACAAGCTTTCAACCTCTCGCAATCACATGCCAAAAATGAACTTGTGATTCTTTTACCGCCTGCAACTCCGATATGAATTTGAAATCACAAGTATAGCTTCATTCCTATGCATGATGATTGAACTTTGCTAGGGGTAGTTCACCTTTATATATGCTTAGCACTTGTTTGGATCCTTCTATACATGTCTAGTGCTATTTTGATGGTGACTATCTTTTGGCTTAAAACTGCTCACATGCTCATATGCTTCATATTTCTATAAGTGATCAGTTTGAGCCTTTGCTATTTGAGTGCTTAATTGAGATGTTGGAGCTATACTGATTGAGCATCTTTGCACTCTTTGGACTATATACTTGAAGCTCCTAACTTGCATTTTGACTCATATGCATTGTGGACGGAGATCTTGTGTTCAGGGGGTTTATGTGAAGAGAGTTGCTTCTCCGATACCTTTTGGCCTTGATAAGTGCATTTTCAACTAGGGGGAGAAATTTACGCAAATCATATGCCCTGAAAATCTTTTTTCCTAGTTGCTTGCATTTGTCGGGGGGAGTTTGCTAGTTGTGTTGAGCCGTTGCCTCTGTCTTGAGGGACTAGCAAACGTTCCTAGCTTTTCATGAGCTTTCATAAGCTTTTCATTTGGCTTTCAATTGGTATCGTCTGGTGTGCATTCCCATTTGGTTTGGGTTGATTTCCAATTGGTTCGGAGTGATTTTCTTGCTAGTTGTGTTGAGCCTCTGTGCCTCTTCTTGAGGGACTAGCATTTTGCTTCTGTTGTCCTCCGATCTTCAATGGTATCTGCTAGCGGTGTTGAGCCTGTTCTACCTCTTCTTGAGGGCTAGCTTTGCTTTGCTTGGTTGCGTCGAGCCGTTGCCCATGTCTTTGGGGACCAAGTTTTCGCTTCATCCACTTGACCTTCGTTGGCTTTTGTTAGGCTTTTGGTCATTTGGTTGGGTTTCTCTTCTCACTCCTTCCTACCTCCTTCTTCTTATTCATGATTTGTGTGGAGTTGACAATGCACTCATCAAGGGGAGATTGCGGATACATGGGTGTATGCCGAGTCTCTGTGTGATGAGTGATTGTCACCGGAGATGATGCGCATGTTCTTTGGCTTGTGTTTGCAGGTGTCGAGCACGGAGACAGTGATCGATGGCGGGTGAAGGTCAAGTTGCGACGTGCCGTGCCGACGGACGCGGCGCGATGAAGGATGGGCGGCCGTGCGGCGGACGTGCCATGCCGATGTATCGGACGGTGAAGGGCGGACGTGGACTTGGACTGATGGACTGGAGGCCGGAGGATCAGCTGTGGTGGCTGGCAGCCTGCGACAGCGACAAGCGGAGAAGTGCGATCATGTCGGTGGAAGGGTGCACAGGCGGTGCATCCCCTCTACGACGCCGGTTTGTTGGTAGAGCCCGGGAAAACCAACGGTGGACGGTTTCCAGGTTTGAGCCTCAAAACCTGGGTGCTGGGTTTCCAGGTTGAGCCACAAAACCTGGGCGCGACGGTTCCAGGTTGAGCCTCAAAACCTGGGCGTGGCCGTTTTCCGAGTTTGGGCCTCAAAACTCGGGCGCTGAGGGTTTCCGAGTTTGGGCCACAAAACTCGGGCTGGAGGCTGGTTTCCCGTTTGGGCCTCAAAACCGGGGGCTGATGGAAAAGGCTGTTTCCCGGTTTGGCCACAAAACCGGGGGTGCAGAGTGGTGGCGGCACGTGGCGGCGATCTGAAGGTTCGTGGAGGCGACGCGGAAGACCGTGCGGGTGGGCCGTCGGATCTACCTACCACCAGCGGGTGGACTAGAATAGCCTTAGGGTTAGGCTGGTCCGCTCTGTAATTAGAGTAGAGAGGGGTAGAGTAGGAAATAGACTTAGCTAGGTTAGTATAAGTAGTCCAGGGAGACACCCTCCTCCCTATCTCAATTCCAATCGCAGTTAGCTTTCATTTGCTAGGGTTTCCACTCTCCCATCCCGCTTTAGCTAGTTGAGATCCGCAGAGAGACTCCACTCTGTGTACTGTTGATTCGAGGAAGTGAGGTCGTATCCTCACCTTGGAGCACTGATCGATGGCTTGATTTGCGTCCTTGATTCGAGTTCGTGGCTGTGATTTCCGTTTTACTTGTGTTCTTCGCGGAATCCTTTTGCTCACGATTTTCCCGTCGCTTGATCTCTTTGCTCGGTTCATCTTTTGCAATTCCGTTTGAACCAAGTTTTTCTAGATCGTGAGGCACTTCTTTCCACCGAAGGAATCATCCTCTAACCTCACGGTCTAGGAGATCGATCGATTTTTCGTTTCGGGTCACTTTTTCTCCCTTCTCCCGAATTTCTTCGATTCACCGATTTGGAGATAGGTTCGAGCCATGATCTCTTAGAGATAGCTCACTATACTCCTTGTGACTCCACTCACCAAGTTTGATCCCTAGAGGATTCGTTTTGGGTGAGTTTGAGTCGAATCGGTGGAAGAACAGGGGCTGTCGGGGTGACCGGACGCTAGTCACGGGGTGACCGGAACGCTCAGCGTGTGAGTCCGGTCGTTGAATGTTCTCGCTGTGTTCGGTTTTTATACTGACCGGACGCACTCTGACCGGACGCTCTGTACAAACGACCGGACGCTCCCTTCAGTGAGTCCGGTCAGAAACAGAGAGTTCCAGAAACGTTTTTCTGTGACCGGACGCGTCCGGTGCCTGGTGACCGGACGCTCTGGTGAGTCCGATCGTTTCCGGTGTTTTGTTTTGCTTGACCGGACGCTGGGTGTTGGAACTGACCGGACTTGCCAGAGTTACTGTTCCCGTTGCTTTGTCTCTTGTGACCGGACGCTCAGTGAACGACCGGACGCTTGAGCTCCGTGCGTCCGGTCACGAACAGAGAGCTCCCAGCTGATTTCTGACGACCGGACGCGTCCGGTCCCCTGCTGACCGGACGCTGGCCAGAGTCCGGTCGATCCAGTTTCGCGCGTTTTCGTTCGCGGCTCGTTCGTTCTTGATCGGATTTGAGTTCCGTCTTTTGCGTTGGCTTTCTAGGGGTGTCTAGTGTCCCGCTGTGCTTCTAGGAGGCATCCACCCTACATCTAGGGTCGTGGACATTAGCAAGCTCTAGGGTTCGCTCTTGGGGTTGATTTTGGGACAGTGGCATCTAGTTTCCGAAAGGAAATTTGAAGCCCATTCACCCCCCCTCTGGTCGCTTTCGGGTAGCTTCTCGGTCCTTCAATCTTCATGCTTCTTTGCTTGATCTTGAATTATCTGAGCAGTAACCTTCTTGACAATCTCATCAAGCTGTTCTTGACTTATGGTAGACATGATTCTCCCTTACGCGGTGAAGCGCTAACACAAGGGTTAGGCTCCGATACCATTGAAAGGACCGAATCAGCCTAGAGGGGGGGAGAATAGGTGATTTTTGACTATCTGAAACTTCACAAACTATAAGATGTAGTTAGATTGCAACCGGAGAGGCCGGTTTGTTTGGGTAGGTACTACCGGGTGTGAAACACCGGTACTACCAACACAAACAAACGGCACAACCGGGATCCCAAAAGAAACTACAAATCCGATGAATGTAAGCTATGAAGATAAAACAAGTTTCTAGCCAACTTTCCGAAGAATAATTTATGGTAAAACTACTCTCACGAAACCTTGGTTGCTCCCCTTGATGTAGATCGAGCCTTCCCAACCTAAGAACGAGATAGGGATAGGAAGAACACGAAGAACACAATAACAAGAGAAGTAGAGAAAATAGGGACAACAAACAACAAGCACACGGACACAAGATTTATCCCGAGGTTCGGCCAATCCACTAAGGAGTGCCTACTTCCTCGTTGTTGAGGTGACCACAAAGGTCGGAGTCTATTTCACCTCCTCGCCTCACTCAAGCAACCACAAAGGCTACGAGAGTATCTCTACTAGAAATCTCAGGGTAATACAAACGCTTCGGGGAGCCCTCACAAGTAAATCAATACGGGCTACCACGAAGAACACCTAACCGGCTAGAGCTCAAAGAGCTCAAGAGTAAAAGACACAAAACAAGCCGGCAAGATGGAAACCAAGTGCTCAAGTCGAAGATTGATGCTTCCCACTCTCGAATCTCACTTCCCTAGCTCAAATCTCGCAGGGGAATGAATCTAGGAGCAAAGGGGGAGAGAGAGGGGTGAGTCAATGCTTGGAGAGTGTTTGTCTCGAGTTAGGTCAGCAATAAGTGTATCGTGTAAGTCCGTGACCGTGAAAGTGAAGAGGGGAGGCATTTATACTCCCTCAGTCCCGAGGCTGGTCGGTACCACCGACCATGTCACAACGGTCGCATACACCCAGATCTGGTCAAACTGACAAGCACCGGCCAAGGTCGGAACCACCGAGGCCGGTGGTACCGAGGTAATGGCGGTACCACCGCCAGGCCAAAACAAGCTTGAACAGAGAGCAACTCAGTTAGGGACTCGGTCCCTCGGAAACTACCGCCCGAGGGTCGGTACCTCCGAGGTCGGTGGTACCGAGTAATGCGGTACCACCGCCAAGTCAAAGGCTAGTCAGTCCAGAGAGCCCTGAAAAACTTTCAACCACCGAACCTGGGTCGGTGCTTCCGAGGCCGGTGTACCGAGGTTATGGCGGTACCACCGCCAAGTCATATTCAACACAACACAGAGAGCCTCGCAAAGCCAAGTTACCACCGACCTCCGTCGGTACCTCCGATCCCGGTGGTACCGAGGTTATGGCGGTACCACCGCCAGGCCTTTTTCAATTCTACACAGGGAGCTCTGCAAACTTGGTTACCACCGGCCTTGCGTCGGTAGCACCGGGGGCGGTACTACCGAAGTAATGGCGGTACTACCGCCAGGCCAAAAACAGCGCGAACAGAGAGCCTTGCAAAATTGGAAACTACCGGCCATGGGTCGGTAGCACCGCGGGCGGTACTACCGAGTAATGGCGGTACCACCGCTAGGTCAAAAACAACTCTATCCAGAGAGGGTTGTAAACCAGGTTACTACCGACCTTGCGTCGGTACCACCGCGGGCGGTAGTACCGAGGTTATGGCGGTACTACCACCAGGTCTTTTTTGACCAACACAGAGAGGGTGTTTGAGCGCTGCGCAGAGAAGCCGTGGTCGGTACCACCGACCACCCATGGTCGGTACCACCGACCAAATGAAATTACCCTCTACGTGTTCGTGATTGTGCGGTGTCTCTCAAGCGAACTACGGTTAGTCGATTTGAGCACTTTTCTCCACATCTAGCCAACTTACTTTGTGACCCTCTTCATAGTCCGGTTACCTATAACTCAAGTTTAAAATTGAAATTTTAAACTACCACTTGAGCTAGGCATCTTTATGTCCAAAAATATCCTACGTGCTTTGTTCACGAGATTTCAACGTTTCAAATCTTTCAAAGGACTAACACCTGCATACATGCTTTTATAAACTGGTTAGTCCCTAATTTGATTGTCATTAATTAGCCAAAACCCACATTGGGGGCGAATGCACTTTCAGTACCCAACTTTTTTTGCCCATTCACAGCAGATGATGATAGTGATTTTTTGTGATCTTCTAGCATACAGTCAAACTTAGCCTTCTCCTTTTTACTTTCGCAATATCTTTGTGCATCACGAATGACATCACCAAGAACATCATCTTCAGCGAGTGTGTCTTTTGCACCTGCCGCTTCTTCACCTTCCCCCGTTGCAGTGTCACCAAAAGCCACTGTATTGAGCAATAATGTCGTCGCCAGGGTCCAATTGTTCTTCTTCACCTTCTTTCATCATAACCTCAGTCTCTCCATGCTTGTCTAACAAATATAGTTTGACATGAACCCGACTTCAACAAGTGTGAGTGAAGACTCCTTGAGCTAGAATATTCCTTCGAATTATTACACAGGGCATATGGGCAACACATGAAACCATTCCGCTTGTTTGCCTCGGCCACTCTTAAGAAATAATGCACGCCATCAATGAACTCTTTTGAGCGGTGATCGACATTGTACATCCAGTGACGTGTCATCGTCTGCATTACATGACATATCACATAATTAGATTTCCCATTCTTGTAAACAAATGAAATTAAAAAATACCCCAAATTTCTCTAATTCTCTAACTAATTTCAAATTTCTAATTATTTGAACAAATGAAATTAAAAAAAATCCTCAATGTTCTCTATTTTCTCTAACTAATTCACACAATGTGGTATGCATACTAGCATTGGAAGGTACATATATTAACTTTAATGAAATAATTAACCCGGTCACTTTTTGTAAATTAAGTATTATATATTTCTAGTTTTCGTAAACATGAAATTAAAAAAACCGCAATATTCTATGTTTCTCTAAATAATTTAAATGAACTAATTAAACGGTCACATTTTGTAAATTAAAGTATTATAAATTTCTATGTTTTCTACACAAATTATATTAAAAAATACCCTAAAATCTCTATTACTCTAACTAAAACATAGAATAAAATATGGTAGACATACTAACAATAAAATGTGTATACTACTTTTTAGGGTACTAACTTAGTTTTCTTCATCAAAATATTCAAACTAGGGTAGTGACTTAGTTTTCTTCATCAGAATATTCAAACTATCAAGTGATTGGAGCTCAAAATGTCATAGAAAGCATAATTGAAAAACCTATATATATATATATATATATATATATATATATATATATATATACTATTTGGAGCGCTGCGCGCTCAATAATATTTAGCGCACTGGCAGGGAAAAGCATGGCGCAATAGTAGGTCCAGCAAACTCTCCCCGCAACCGTAATGTTACAACCATTTACGACCCCAAAGCAGCCTAGCACCATACAATACTCCATACAGTACCATTTCCCGCAACCGTAAAAGCATTTCCGCAACCGTAACCGTAAAGCATTGGGTGCCATATTAACCGTAACCGTAAAAGCATTCCCACAAAAAAATTGGGTGACCATATTAACCGTAAATGACGCACCACCAACCAGCTTTGTTCGACCGTAAGATTTCTTCCACAACTGTAAGCTTTATTTTACTGCTGATTTTGTTTTTGTAGACTACGATTTAACTGGCAAAAACCAATCGATTTTAACTTACTAGTGTGCTGTCAGTGACGCTCCGAGTAGTACTCGTTCCTATTAGTAATAATTGTAAAATCGAGTACATTTCAACGCAAAACTATAAAAAATATAAAACACTTGCTTAGCCAGCGAAAGAACTGAACAACGAATGGATATAGTAGTAATTACTCAGATTAATATACACCAAGAACACATGCGCCATGAAGACACAATTACATGCAACAAACTATTTCAATAGAACTGGATGCGAGGCAAAGATGCAGCATCATGGTCATCCAGCGTTGGCAGACTACTGTAGCAATCCTAGCGGTTGATCTGTGTTGGAGGGTAGCAGATAAACGAGGGATCGGAAGGTGGATGAACAAGCCGCCGCTGCATCGGATACGAACAAGCCGCCGCCGCTGCTTCGGATATGAACAAGTCGTCACCGGACGTGGAAGGGGAAGCCGACTGCAGTCGAGGAGGGGACGTCGCTGCTGCCGGTGGGTGCATGGAGGACCGGAACGCCGCCACCACTTGCCTCCATGTGTGATCTGCAACCAAAGTAAGGGGCACCGCGCTGACGAGCCAACCACCGACACGGACACAGGAGGCAAGAGCGAATGCCACATCGCCGCTTCAAGCCCCGGATTCGTTGTCGGACGATGCGCCTCCATGGCCAACGCCCAACGGTGGGTGATGCGTTGGCCGCATGAGGCGAGATCCATGGGAGGCCACCACAACCATGGGAGCTCCACCATGGGAGGCCAGATCCACCCTCCCTAGCCTCGTCGCCTGCTGGACGATAGCAGTAGGGGCGCGTCACGACCACCGTCATGTGGGGAAGAGCCTCCGCGGCCGCCGTCGTGACGTGAGGTGGAGCGACGACCGCTGCCGTGACGGGAAGTGGAGGAACGACCGCCGCGACGGGATTTCGTCGGGCAGGGAGATGCCACCACCTTTGGCCAATGGCCACGGAACGGAGTCACCGTCGCCTCTGTCATTGTCGCTGGTTGGGGAGAACCGTCGTCGAGGTGCAGCCAGGAGGCCCACGCTGGGAATCCCCGGAGTTGAGGGCTGCACCGAGGACACCACACGGGTGGCGTTGTGGAGGCCGCCGCCGCCGCGGTGGTCGTCCCTATTCACCTTCGTATGTTTGGTTGATCTGGATCTGGGTGAGAGGAGAGATGAATGGAGAGAGAATAAAAGAAGAAAAAATAGGGTTTGCAGCAATTTTATACAGGGAGCAAATAAATTACGATTAAAGTATATTCATTTATGGTAGCGGGTGATCTTTTTATTGGTTGCAAGTAGTGAGCTAGTCGGAAGATTGTTGAGTACATTTTATGGTCACGACATAATGTTTTACAGTTACGAAAGACTTAAGTGGTTTACAGAACGGATGGTGTTGTGGGTCAGCGCTCTAAATATAATTTAGAATGCAGCGTCCTGAATAGCAGTTACCCCTCTCTCTATATATAGTATTACTATATGGTACCTAGGTACTCAATAACTATTCAGTACCAAAACACACCGATGCACCCACAATCCACCTCCTACTTTTTTTGCGTTTTATTTAAATTATCCTCACAAATAGATCGTGGGTTGTGGGGAGTCTGGGAGACGCCGGTTTATTCTCCCCGCTCCCATCGTACGAGCCCAGATCGCCACCGCCGGAGAAATTGGCTATTATAGGACTCCAATCGTGATGGTTTCTCCCAAATAAGACTCCAATCGTCTGTTTCTCCTAAATAGGATTCCTAACATTGTTTGTATGCTCTAATAGGATTTTGATACATTTAACCATGTTTTAAGTACTATTTCACCCCTGGTATGTGCCATGGCCGTTCCCTGGCTTGCCTTAGTATGTGAGAAACAGTCGGATGCCGTTCCCTGGCTGGGCGTTCCCTGGCTTCCCTTACATACATGACAAACATAGTCGGATGCCGTTTCCTGGGCTGGCTGGCCGCCGCCTGGTCATGGCTGACCGTGGCCTGGGCTGGCTGGTCGCCGACTGGCCATGGCCGAGGGAAGGAAGCAGGTCCGTCGCCGTCCATGGCCGAGGGGAGGAAGGGGAGGATCGTCGTCCATGGCAAGGGGAGGAAGAAGGCAGGCGGCGCGAGTTTTGCCGCGATCCTGGTGGCGGCGTGAGTACGAGGAGACAGGCACGAGAGTCACGTACGACCTCCAGTTAGGTACGGACTCCTGGTTTAGGGGTATGTGAATCAATAAAGGGCAATAAGGTAATATATGAAATACATGTATTTGGGAGATGAGAAAAAATGGTTAATATTATCAAAATGTCATTACAGCTTACAAATAATGTTTGGAGTCCTATTTTGGAGAAACGAATGTTTGGAATCCTATTTGGCAGAAACCACCGCGATTAGAGTCCTATAGCCAATTTCTCCCACCGCTGTGCCGCTGCTAGCTCGCTGCTGACCCCGCCACACGGCCTCAGCTCGCCGCCGCAAGACATGAGCTCTTCACCGCCCTCGCCGGTCCAGGCTAGCTCGTCCCCCGGCGCTCTTCGCTTCGCTCGCTCCGAGGCTAACACGGCGCTCCCTCTCTTCTCCCCCGTGTGCGTGGGCGACCCGGCCTCTCACTCTCCAACAGTCACATGGGGATCTGGATCTCGCTCTCGCTGGCGTCGTCGTCACCTTCGTCTTTGCTCGCGCCATCATTGTCGCCATGGGAAATTGGGTCGGGGCGCCAACGACGAACCCTAACCCTGTCTCCTCCACGCAAGGTGCGCACTGCAACGTCAATGTCGCCATCAGAAATTGGGCTCGGGTGCCTATCCGCGCCGCCCGCGCTCTCGTGCCGCCACCGCAAGGCCATTCCCTGCCGCAAGAACATCTCTGGCCTGTGCTGCCGCGTCTCCCATCCACAGATCTGCGCCTGTCATTCCCTGCTGCTAGGACGGAGCACTGAGAAGGAGAAGTTGCTGCTGACGCACGCTAGGGGATCAGGTCTTCATCAGGCCCTTCGTTGGTATGCCCACCTAAGTACCCAATAGGTATGCCCACCCTTCTCTTCGCTTCGTGCTGTGCGAAACCGAGCACCCAACATGCAAGGAGCAGCTAATTGCTTCTCACAAGCCATAAACTGTATGTTGCTGCTAGGTAGAGGAAACCAAGTTCATTCGTACGCACGGTATGGCTATCTTGCAGTGACATGTGGCTTCCTTTTGACATTTGACAGTTTTTTTTCAAAAGGTACACTGTTAATTTGGTGGTGGTTGTTTGTTGCCTGGTTCCACACCGTCAAGAACTCCACAATTGTTGTCGCTGCCACTACCTGCACCTGGTCCTGAGGTAGATAGTGATCCCCTCCATGACCTGATTTTATCCTCGTCCTAATTGGCACATGGAAGGTGTATGGTAAAATGATTTGGGGATGGGTCTGCATTTTATTGTTGATTCTGCACATGTCCTTACTATCTGTCTCTACACATTTGCATTTGAGGTGTATGTGTTTGTGATGTGATGCTACTACAAAAGGTTATCTCTGCACCGTAAAATGTCTCTGGGGAGAATAATGATGACTTTTGAGTGAAGTTGAAAGAGAAGGAATGGGAGAAGAACTTTTCTGCATGTAATAGAGAGGACATGACTTTTGAATTTCCTAATGGAACTACTTGGTCTGTGTGTGTGTCTACCAATTTTCCTAGCCTTCATCTTCTTGTTGTTTGCATGACTATTTTCCTTTGTTTTGAAAGCCCTGATCTCCTGCTGCTAACTACCAAATTCACAAAGGAGTTGAGATGCAGTCTTTTTGAGCTAATTTGTGAAGGTTAATTCTGTCTAAAAAATATTTAATATCTGAGCTAATTCAGAAAGGAACTATGTCTGAGCTAATTAATTCACAAAGGAACTATGTACACTCTTTAGTGGGCCTTCTTATCTTCTTTTTTTTTTTATCCAAGAATGGCAATAGATCTAGAGGTTGTATTATGTTATTGGTCAAACAGGATGTGGGGGTGATAAAATGTAAGAAAAAAATAATGAGGCCCAATGAGAGTTACATACTATATATATAGGTGATCTGCTCCATATAGCAAGAATGCACATTACTAACAAATTTATAGTGAAAGTTCATTCTAATCCCAACTGATGCCTCTACTATTAGTATAAAAGAGACTTGATCTGCAGTTATTTTCTGTTGAAAAGGGAGCATTGTTTTCTGCCAACTTAAAACATTGCTTTATGTATAAATTAATTGTTTCAAGCCCATTTAACAGGTCATATGTCAAAGTAACATTGAGGGGTGGTCTCAAGGATCGGTTCATGGAAACAGTTGTTGGTTTTAATAGTATGCGGGCCTGAATTGGTGGCATATTACACACAAAGGGGTGATCTCAAGAACCAGTTTGTAAGATATGGGGCGAGGAAAATGGCGAGGCCTAAAACTCATAAGAAAATTGTGTAAGACCTTTTTCATTGTTTAGTTCCCTAGGCCTCAAACATATGCAGTTATGTACTCCCTTGAAGGTAATACTTTTTCTTAGAAAATGGATTGTCATTTTTCAGGTGTTGGCAATCAGTGAGTAATCAAGTCATAGTTCTTCATGCCGAAAGGAAAGTGTTTGTAAGGAGACTCATTGTGAACCTACCACCCAAACTGCATAAGCCGGTTTTGGCCAACTTCATCAACATTTCAGCCATGGACTGGTAAGCAATTAATTTCCAATTTGACTATGAACTTGTATGTCGATAGGAGAAATGGCAGCCATGACCTTAGATCTGGCAGCTTTGCAACAAAGCAGTGACCTTAGATCTGGCTGCTTTGCAACACTTTTAACAAATATACTAAAACGGAATCTCAAACCTGGTCTTACCAATACATCAACAACTACCGATTTTTCTTTTACATCAATGCAAAATCCTAAAGTATGTGCATACTACTAATTAATGAATATAATTATGATCTTTGCCATTTGCATTTTTTCCTGCGATTTTGCTTTGATTGACAATCCGGTAATAGCTTAGTGAATATTATGGATTTAATTTGAATCTTGTCAATAGCTTAGGGAAAATAGGAATGAAAGGATACATATCTTTCAAACTACGCTCAATATCAAGTTATGGACCATTTGATTTCAGGTCAGCTCAAAGATCAGTTCCATATAAAATTATGCTTGTGTAGGAGTAGGATATCTTTTTTTGGAAAGGGCATCCTTTTTATAGTAATTGTTAAAGACATGTCAATTTGACACAAAAATATTCTTACAGCTTTGCACAGAACTCCCAATTAATAAGGGTTAGGTTGACATCGGACCTCTGCACTGCCAGCACGACGCCTATTGAATCTGCATAAATATAGTATGTTAGTTATTGTTTCAGGAATTCTTATGCTCCATTTATTTTCTCTAAACACACCTGACAACTGTAATAGTTTTTATAATATCTCTCGTTTTTAGCAACATGAATTTAATAGTTTTAGAATTTTTGTGCAGTTGGAATTGTCATCTCACCATCCGTGAGAATAGTGTGTTGTCAATAGAAAAATAAAAGAACCCATGAGTGCTCATTGGTAAGGAAACAGTGATAATTATGGATAAGTTTACGATGCTCCTGCTCAAGAGATGAGTTAGCAAGGGTGAGTTTCATGATGCCTGAGTTGTCGAGGCAGACTATGGTGGAAGGAGATGAGGTTAGCCTGGGTAGAAGGATTAAAATTAAAAAGGAAGGTCAATTTTCTATCCATATAGGTGTTTCTCTCATGAATACTAATTTCCCTGATATTAGTTTCTTATATGTTTTCTTATCCTTGGCTGCAATATCTAAATTTCTTTGATATGCCATGGTCTGAAGGTGGAGAAATGTTTATTTTTCATTAGTTGGAATGCCTCCATTCTCTGTGTTGTTCCCAACATATGAAACTAGTATTGGACAATAGTTTATTTTTGTAGAATGCGATGTTTCGAACCAATGGTGCCTTAGAATGCCTTTTGTCTTTCTTATGTGGATATTATATGCTATTGTGTGATGAAATTCATTCAGTGGAGATGGTTGCCACTTGGCAGTGAAACCATTCATGTCACCAATTTTATGAGAAGCTAAAGACTTTTGAATATTTCACATGGATGTTTGTGTTTGAATCTCTATGATTTCAACTAATAGAGTTTTTATGGGTCAATTACTTGTTCTTCACTGCTAAAACTTTCATTTTGGAAAACTGCTATTATGGCAAAACCAAGGGTTCACCAGCTTATCAGACCACCAATGTGAATGGTTTCTTTGCTGGTTTTTTTTTGCACTCACATAAGACACTGTTTACTTACGTAGACCAAAACTGAAGCTTCTTTGATCATGCATGTCTTTGTTTATTTTTAGGATACATCATGCCAATTTATGACTATTTATATTATACTTCCTACCACAAAATAACTTTAAGTTGTAAATTTCTTGTTCTTATAAATTGGCGAATACTGCAACTATTTCATGCTATTGTATTTAAATAGCAAATCTCTAAAGCCGTCCAGCATGCTTCATTGATGAGTACATTGCCAGAGTTAAATTTTTCTGATTAGCATTCAAATTAATGTGTTCCTTCAACTGTCGTCCTGTTCGTTTGTCTTATCAGCTGTACTTCGACTTATTCTCTCTCACAGAACACTATTGAAACAGTCGAAATTAGTCGTGAAAACGACCAGCCGAACATCTGTATTTTTTATAGCATTTTTTTTGTATCATAGAAATGTCAAATTCTTACTCCGTGTGCTTCAGGGCTGCTAGACTATTACTGCTTGTGTTTTCTGTCAATATGAGTGTTGCGACTTGGTATCATGTTATTCTTTTTCGTTAAGGAGAGGATTTCTTTGCATAATTAACTCTAAATTCCAACATACCTGACCTGCTTTTACATAACCATTTTTTCATATTTTGTGATTTTTTCTGAAATCTGACTTCTGTAGGTCAAATTTGTCTTTGAATTATTTTATTGAACTCCTTCCAGATATTGTATACATGAAAGACCTTTGAAAACAAGAAACTCAAGATGAACATGCACAATGTCAGTGGGAACAAGGGTGATGATGAGGGCAATGCCATCCCGTCTCTTGCATAGTCGCATCTGTCGCTGAAGAAGTAGCTTCGGAAAACTTTGTTTCACAAGGATAAAAGTTTGTTCTGTCTTTATTTCTATGTCGCTCATAATTTGCATGAGGGATGTGAAATTAAACCATGTACTTGTGCTTCCAAACTTGAAATAGTTGTTGATTCGATCTTTAATTCACTTTTGTTATTTAACTAAAGTTCATTGTAGTCTGGTGTCCAGAACATCACCGAAAATTGCTCCAGTGGTTTTGATAACAATTTTTTTAATATAGTTTTTAAGTAATTCATAAAGATTTTTGCAGCGGACACAACAAATAAGATTGATTAATTAAGAATCGTTCAGTTGAAAATTCAATCAAATCATAGTTGTTTACAGGCTAGACTTTTGTTATCACATCTATCTCGACCGTAATATCTTTTTCTGAAATATCGAATGTCGTTATTAAAATGTCTAATCATAAATACCTTGTCAAACCAGAATTTTTAGATATATGTAGCAAAAAAACCAAAAATGGTGTGGCTAAAGGTAGAAACCGGCATACAACCCAGGTCATAGGAAAAAAAATAGCTCAGAACCCACGTCACCAAAAAAATCGCAGAAAAACAGCATTGCAGAATAGAAACCGGCACAAAACCCACAAAAAAAAAATCACGAGCAAAACACGTCCGGTCCGACGGGGATGCACGTAGAGGGCTATAGGAGATCGGGTACCAAATAACAATTCGGTACCCGGGTACCAAATAGCGGAGTCCTATCTCTATATATATATATGACCCCGCTATTTGAAGCGATGCGCTATATATAATATATATATATATTATATATATATAATATATATATATATATATGACCCCGCTATTCGAAGCGATGCGCTCTAAATATTATTTAGAGCGTCACTAGTCATTAGTTTTCGCAACCATAAAAGTTACTACTAATTCTCACCCCGCAATCGTAAATGGTAGCCACACTATTCTCTCTTCCATCCGCAACCGTAAAAGTTACTGCTAATTCTCATCCCACAACCGTAAATATTATCCAGATCATTCTCTTCCTTCTACGACATTTACGGTTGCGGGATCGCTTTGCTAGTGGATACAGAAAGATGGTTGTTGGTAACAACATTTACGGTTGTGGGATTTGAGATGCTCCACCGGCGCTCTAAATATTATTTAGAGTGTTATATCCTAAATAGTAGTTCTATATATATATACACACCCACCCACCTCAAAATAACATATGTTGTAGCTAAAATATGAGAGGAGGAAGCTAGTAACCATTCAATGAGTCGATGACGACATAGATGTGTTGAAATAGATCAATCGCAAGAGATGAGAGCAAGAACAAGCAAGAACACAATAAGAGAGCTCGAGCTCAGTTGGAGGTGGAAGAACAATTCAAATATGACGAGAGATATTTTGTCCCGGTCCCTGTTTCCAGTCGGGACTAAATGTTCCCGGTCCCTGTTTCCAGCCAGGACTAAATGTCAACATTTAGTCACGACTGGAAACAGGGACCGGGACAAAACCTTTAGTCCTGGCCGGAAACAGGGACCAGAACAAAACCTTTAGTCCGGGTTGGTGACACCAACCAAAACTAAATATTGGCCTTTAGGTCCGGTGACTAAAGGTCCCTCTGACAATTGAGCTGTTGGGCAGAGGACTTTTAGTCCCGGACACAAATTTTGTCAAGACTAAAGCTGATTTTGCCGATCGACCAAAGGTCTGTTCTCTAGTAGTGTTGTAATGCATTATCAAAAACATCGCTCTTACGATTAGAGCCGTCGCATTAAGAACCAAGAAATTAACCATGTGTTTGATGGCAGTTGTTGTTGCTAACTATGGTTGATATTATGAATTTCCCTTATCTGAATGCCGACCTCGATGAAGAGGAAGCGGTGATAGTTTCGGTGAAGAGGAAGCAATGACGAAGATGGTTGATGGTGACCACATAGATAAGCAGTTGTCGGTTCGCCCTTTGCATTTTGTGAACCTTCTCAAAGACACGGAGTGCCTCCTCTATATGGCCATGCTTGATGAAGTTATTGGGTGTCTCCAGCTAGAACATGTCGATGAATATGGAATTGGCAGGGCCCATGGCAAGCGCTAGCGACACGCACAACCCTAAGACTATCTCCAACAATATGCCCCAAACCCAAATTTAGGTCACGAACAGTATTTTGGGTCTTAAAAACATCCCCCAACAGATGACCCAAACGAGCGACCCATTTTGGATACCCACCGATAGGAGCCGCAAAAAAGCGTCGCTCCTCCCACCTCCCATCGATGCTCCTTCCCCGTCGGCGCTCCTCCCACCGACGCGTGCGGGCGCGGCGCTGCGGCGGAGGAGGAGGCGAGCGCAAGCACGGCGGCGGAGGAGCCGCTAGCGGTCGCGGGCGCGGCGGCGGAGGAAGCCGGAGGTACAAGCGTGCGTGGCGCGGGCACAGCGGCGGAGGAGGCCGGAGGCACACGGCGGCGGAGGAGACCGGAGACCGGAGGCCGGAGGCGAGTCGGAGGCAGAGGAGGAGGCGCGAGCGGCGAGCTGCGCGAGCAGGGCCAGTATATATGGCCATCGGGCCGTGCTGGGCCGGCCCGGCGGCCCGGCGGGCCGTGCCGGCCCGAAAACACATCGTGCCTCACCGGGCCACCGGGCCTGCCGGGCCGGGCCTCCCTCGTGCTCGTGCCTGCCAGACGGCCCAAGGCACGGCCCGTGGGCCATTTGACCGTGCCGTGCCGCCCTGTGGGCACGTTATTTTTCACCGTGCCGTGCTGCCCGTGGCCCGATCGCCCAAAAAATCAAGAAAATGATGATTTGATGATCAAAAGGAGCTGTTTTGTGCAATGCTGCCTCATTAAAACCTTTCTATGTAAAACTCACCCTTGTGAGAAACCCTAGAAAGGAAAAAGAGTGCAGCCAGCTCAAACTAAAAAGTTTCAATGTCTTAGTTCTTCTATCCTATTACAATAGCCAACATCAGTGGCATCAAATGATCAAGTATCAAGTGCAAGTGCCAAGGCAAAGTTCAGTTGGCAATAAAAGTTCTATCCTATTACATTGCAGACTTGCAGTGCAGTGCTCTCTCTTCTCTGAGACTCTGACTCTGTCTCTGTGGCTCTGCCCACCAAAATGACCAAAAAATGGCTGCAGAATTATACACAATGTTAGAATCCATCATGAAGCAAAATTATACTCAATGTAGAGTAGACAGGGGACAAAGAGACTACCTGGTCTGGTCTATGTCACTACTATCCAGCACCGCCGCTGCCGCTGGTGCCGTTGCCTTCGCCTTCTTCATCCAGGAAGAGGTTTCTGAATTTCTCCTCCAAGTCCTCATCCTCAACTTGATGTTGTTCTCTTCTTGCTCCTTGCTCCCAGTCCTTGATGCAAGTTAGCATCTCCACATGCTCAGGCAACAAGCGCCGCCGACGGTCTTCTAGTATTCTAGATGTACAACTGAAACAAGACTCGGAGGAAACAGTAGAAACAGGAACCGACATAATATCGCGAGCCATAATAGATAGGATTGGATAGGTTAGCTTGTGGTCACGCCACCAGAGCAGTATGTCAAAGGACTCCTCTCAATCAGTGACAGGGTCACTGTCCAAGTAAGCTTGGAGCTCACTAGAAACAGATGGAGATGGAGTAGAAGAACATGAGGGGGAAAAGCTAGGGGATGCACCAGGACCTCCAAAGATCCTCCCCCATGCCTGTTTCCTCTTACCAGAACCAGCTGAAGGCATTGAAGCCCTTTGAGACCTAGCTGCACCACCAAATTTGTCCTCATACTTGCTAAACAATCTGGACATTTCATCTTTACATCACCATAGTACAAAATATAGGAGGTTCCAGTTTGTTTAGCAAGCAATTCAAGCACATTATAGAAACCTTTCATCTTAGCTCTAGGATCTAAAATGAATGCAAATGAATAAATCATTAGAATTGTCTCCCAATATTTAAGGAATTTCAACTTCATAGGAGTTGCAATGCTCCTAAAATTCTGATCATTTTCAGCATTATGCAAATGCTCAGCAATGTCAAGAATGTGATGCAAAACAAGTGGAGAAGTGGGATAATAAACACCAGATAGAACAACAGTGGCCTCATAAAACAGTTCTAGGAATTTCAGCATCTGTTCAGCAGCATACCAATGTTGTGGAGTCAATAATGACTCACCATAATTAGTGGTAATCCACACAGAAAATACTTCCTTGTATGGCATCAAATGTTTAAGCATTAAATAGGTGGAATTCCACCTAACATCCATATCCAAGCCAAACTTTCTAGGTCTAAGACCCTAGAGTTACAATAGTTTTTAAACAATGCAATTCTTTGATTAGAGGAATTCAAAAAGTTATTTGCAGTTCTGAAAGCTTCAAGACAAGGTTTCAACCTTTTCAAGCCAGATTTGACAATCAGATTAAGGATATGACATGCACAACGTTGATGAACAAGCAAATATTTTACTTTATTAGGATCATCACGAGTAGGTGCAGATAAGACCCCATGTAACCAAAGAAGATAGGTTGCAACATATCATAAGCCCTAGTATTAGCTGAAGCATTATCTAGAGTAACAGCAAAGATCTTATCAATCAAGCCAACTCCTCAACAACAGAAGCAATCCTATCAGCTATGTTTTCACCAGAATGTGACACCTCAATTAACCTTAAACCAATAACCTTTTTCTGCAACTCCCAATCAGCACTAACATAATGAGCAACAACAGATATATAGTCTTCCTTAGCGTTCCCAGACCAGATGTCAGATGTCAAAGACACAGAAGAACAAGCAGGTAATACAGACTTCATGAGCATAGAACGTTCATCAGAAAACAACTTACCAAGATCTCTAGTTGTGCTCTGCCTAGAGACCTTTTCAAACAAAGGGTTATGAGCATGCTTAATGTAATATTCCCAGGCCTGTGTGTCACCAATGCCTAAGGGAAGATCAAGCCTAGCAATCAACCGACATAACTCAATTCTAGCAACAGCAGGATCATACACCCAGTTTTTCAAGCCATCAGGATTAAGAGCAAGTTTAGACTGCACCATAGTAGCATGATTTTGTTTTACCATACAAGTTTTCATGTGTCGTCTCAAGTGCCCAGTGCCAGCAGAGGATCTAGCAGTATAGCGCGTACGACAATGTTTGCATATGGCAGCAATTCGAACTTGTTTATCATTCTTAATCTCATGGAAGTACCCCCAAACAGCAGATCGGCGCTTACCAGAGGTGGTTGAGGTACCAGGGGTGTCAGTGGAGGCAGCCACTCCACCATCGTCGTCGCTGTCGAGGGCGATGGGCTGGGTCTGTGTGTCGACCGGTTGGTCACCGAGGTCCATGCCGAACAACGCGGCTGCGTCATCACGCAAATCATCATCGTCCTCGTTTTCCAGCTCGTCGTCCAAGTGCGGCGCTAGGTCCTCGCCGTCGCTGAGGGGGGGATGTTCATCCGCCCCTCGCGTTGCGAGCCCGGCACCAGCACCGGACGACTGAGCCCGGCCACGACCTCCAGCTCCACCACCACCTCTAGATCCAACTCCAACTCCAGCACCGCACCTCGACGGTCGCTTGGGTGGCCTGGCCATGTCCACTCCAGAGGAGGAGGACGCGGCGTCAGGCACGAACCTGCAAAGAAGAAGAAACACGAAAAGGGTAAAAGGGTTAGAGGAAACAGGAAAGAGGAGGCTAACTGGCAGGCAGATCTAGGGTTAGGGTTACTACCTTCGTTACCGGAGCCCGGTGCCGGAGAAGAAGCGTCCGACGAGTCAAGATGAGACACGAGACAGACAGACATCCATTAGAGATGACGGTGGGCGGCGTCGCATCGAGGAAGATGAACAACACTCACATGCTTCACCGTAGGAGGAGTGGAGGAGAAAGAGGAGTGGAGGAGAGAGAGGAGTGGAGGAGGGAGAGGGAGGCAGGGATGGAGCCAGGGAGGAGAGGCGAGGCGAGGTCGAGACGACGAGACGGTCACCGCACCGGCTCACCACCTCACCACTTCACCAGAGAGAGCGGCGGCTCTGTGGGGCGATCACCGCCTCACGGCCCTCACCGGAGAATACGTTACCGTTAGACGTCCGAGGCGGCGAGGCGACCGGCGGTCGAGCAGGGAGGATCGCGATTCACGATCCAGATCCAGAGCAAGAGGCGAGACTCGAGAGGGCGAGAGCGCGCGGCTGGGGTGTGGGAAGATAGGTTAGGGTTTGGGGAGGGGGCACCGCGGCGCAACCGCATTCGGCCGGCTTATATATGGCCATTGGCCAACGGGCCGCCTAGCGGGCCGTCCCCTTCACCGGGCCGTGCCTGGGCCGTGCCATGGGCCAGTGGCGGCCCAGGCATGGCCTGTTGATTTCTGGCCGTGCCGGCACGGGCACGCCGCCACCGGGGCGTGCCGGCCCACTGGCCGGCCAATCATCACACGGCCTCGGGCCGGGCCATCGGGCTGGGGCTGCATGGCCATATATAAGGGCCAGCGCCACGGCAGCCTCGAGCGCGGCGGCGAGCAGGGCCAGCGCGGTGGCCCGTGGGGATGCGGCGGCGCGGCGGCGAGCTGTGCGTGCAGGCCATCGCCGTGGGGACGCGGCGGTGCGGCGAGCGGCATGCTTCCAAGCAGGGCCAGCGCCGTGGGGACCCCCTTCCATCTCTCTTGCAGGCTGGCGATGGAGTACTTTTTGGGTTTGTTGTTGCGGCAGCTGTTGGAGACGGATAATTTTTCATCCGATGCTTTTTACTGTGCACTACCCAAATCACACGATGCGTCTCGCGTTTGGGTACCAATTGTTGGAGACAGTCTTAGGGAAGTAGCCTATTAGTAAAGTACGCAGTTGATGATGTCAGCAACGAGGATGCCACCGCTTGCTCGACCTTGGTGGTCGATGCAGCCTATCGCACTCACAGCCACCTGTATTGATGCAAGTATTATAGAAAGCTGCAAGCCAGCTAAATGTTGATGTGGAGGAGAGATAGAAGAAGCGGGCTGTAAGTTTATAGCTGGTTTGGGTATAAGAACCAAGAAATTTGTGAGAGAAGCAAGTGGGTCATGTATTAATGGTAAAAACTCAATCACTATATAAATAGGCTGAGAGAAGGCTCCAAAGACTCTTACAGTCTGCAAGTCAGCTGTATTATAGTACTTGCTCTAAGCCAGCTACTGCTCTAAGCTAACCTTCTCATTATTATCACTTTTAACAATAGCTTATATAACATGGATAGCCCCACACGACAATCTTACATACTCCCTCCGTCCGTAAGTAACTGTTATCCCTCCGTCCGTAAGTAACTGTTATTTTTGTTTTTCGAGAAACATTTTTGACTAAATATATATTAAAAAAATTAATATTTATGATACATAATTAGTATCATTGAAAAGATTTGTAAATCTACTTTTTTTAACAAAATTATTTAGACATACAAATGTTACGCGTATTTGGTACAAATCGAATCAAATTTATACATGAACACCAACGATGATAGTTATTTAGGGACAGAGAAAGTAATTCTTAAATGTAGATATAAACTTACTCCCTCCGACCCATTGAGAATGTCGTCCGAGAAGCGTGTTTGTGAGGAGGACACGGTTTTCTAATGACACTTTCAATGGGACGGAGGGAGTAGCTCTTAATTAAAACCTGTTTTTTTTCTTTTTTATTAAAATATAAAAAAGTATTTGGAACTAGCTTATCAATCATCCATTACGAGTGCCATGGTCGCTAGACCTTCGTTTGCCCGTCACATGCCCTACTCGAAGCCACCGCCGCCTATTAGGCCAGTTTTAATGTACAGTTTTATCTCTCGGTTTCTAAGACAAATAAAATCATAAATGAAATAAATCTATTTCTTAATGTACAATTTCGATTTCAATACTCAGTTTCATATGTTTCGCGATCCCGTGATCGCTCTTTCTCTTTGTTTTTTCCTCTCTTTTTTGCTCTCTCGAGTCGGGTGCGTTGTATGAGATGAAACATAATGACATTTTTAATGAGGTTCACCAAGATATCACCATTTTTGAAACAACGCCCAAAGATATCCCGTGAAACTTTTAATGGGATGAAACATTTTTTTTCTCTCTCCTCTCTAAAAGTTGATGTGACACTCTATTAATATACTCCCTCCGTCCCTGAAAAAATCAATTTCTAAAGTTGTCTTAAGTCAAACTTTTTGAACTTTGACCGAATTTCTAGAAAAAACTATCAAGATTGATGGTACCAATTCATATCATTAGATATATCATAGAATATATTTTCATAATATGTCTATTTTATATTATAGATGTTATTATTTTTTTTCTATAAAGTTAGTCAAAGTTTAAAAAATTTGACCGACACGGATCCTAGGAATTGCTTTTTTCAGGGCAGAGGGAGTATATATGAAACCCTCATAAAACTAAGACTGACACGCCGTATGAGCTCATTGGCCCGATATCTCCTACCCTAACCATCCATTTATGCATCTCCTACCCTAGCCATCGATTTATGCACCGCCGGCGACCTTCGGGTTGATCTTGTCAGATACCTTGAAGACGAAGTGAGGACCGAGGACGCCAACAAGGGACAAAAGTCGAGTCTATTCTTTACCTTCCACATGGACATCTCTTTTTTTCCCTATTTTTTGTCATTAAATTAATCCAGCTAGACTTAACAATGTTAGAAATATGGGCAGATAGACGCTTCAATTCAAACTCGTAAGGGAAAAGTTACAAAATTAAAAAAAAAATAGGGATAAAATCATAATTACACTCTAGAGCAGGACAGAAACACCACATCCCTAAAAACTTTTGACCATTTTTTATTGATGCTTGTATTTCTCAATTCCCTATGTCTTCGCTCAGCTGCTTAACATATTAAAGCCTCAACCTTTCCATTTCCTAAAGGAGATTCAGCCTAAAGTCTCACAAGATGACAAGAAAATATAAAAAGCCCAAGAATTTTCCTGTGGTGTCTCGCGAGTCATGAGTGGCCGTGGTGATTTTCACATTTCAGTCGCAGCAAGCGTATACAGCACAAACACAAACTCGAGTGCAATTCATGAGACACAGAAATTTTAACTCATTTTCATACCCCCAGTGCACACGTATTTTGGGGATTAACAGAAAGATCATTTAACCACGTATCCTATACCTCAAAAATCTGGCTCTTCCAGATTCCAATCGAAAACTGCTCCAAAAAAATGCCGGCGTACATCAATTTACAACAACTAACGACCTAGGTTTCTCCCCAATTTACGACCTGCTGTGTACCAAAATCATAGGGTTCCTTCACAAAGAAGTAGCCCTACGCCCCTACCCTACAACGGTGAAACTAAAATCACCTCAACAGAAGAACATGGAACTGCAGACATGAGCATGCAGCCGTGGCAGTTCTGGTATTGATGCTGATGATGAACTGACACTCCCTGACGATGTATCTGCAAACTCTTCAAATTTCATGAACTGGCCCATCTGAGCTGCTGCGAGGTGGGCATAACAGATAGGTGCCACTGAAAACGCAAAAACTGCATTCAGCAATATATATATAGGAAGAACTATCAAACAATGTGATGTTTTTTTAGTACAAAAGAAAACACCAACGTACCAACAGAAATCGCAGTGGTGCTCCTCTGGTACCTATACAAGCACAAACATGTTTCCTCACATAAGAGTAAGAAAAAGGAAATAGACATGAACACATGTGCTTACACATATGAAAGTGAAAGAACTAGCTTCTGGAGATTATCTGCGGAGAAGCCAATCTCATCAAGCAACACATGGTAATGGGTTGGCCTTGAAGTACCCTGTGCAAGAGAACATGGCAATGCTGAATATGAAAGATGTCTGACACAACCCTCCGTCAAGCAATTACTAACAAGCATGGTCAAGCAAAATCCAAAACTACTCTAGAAGAACTTACAATTGGTCCAGCATGAGCACACATGTAGAAATCATACTGTCTTGGATGAACAATGCCACAGTCTACAACAGTCCCTGATGCAAAGAAAAAGTGCAAGATGCTCAAGCTGTTTAAAGGGGAAGAATCTTTAGCAGTATTAAGCAGGACAACCGGACAAGGGTGCTTACCAGGTGGAACGTTCTCTGGTGAATCAGCTTGGAAGAGCTTTGTGTGGTGATTCTTTTGAGCAATGATCACTGTGAACTTCGGAAGGTCCCCCTGTCCCATACTCTGATATGCCTGTATCGTCTAGCTCTTGTTAGGAAATGCCAGAAAACCAAGGAATTCTTAAGCAAAACAATGCATAGCAGAACCTTTATGACTTGATTAAGCTCAACATTCAGTACTTGGCTAAACTGAGACTCGCTAACACCATCCCTGCATAGTAGACCATAAGGATAAGATTCATTACACTGGATACCAAGAACTCATGACAGAAACACTAAAAAAGCCACAGCACCAGTGAATGCCCAGTTCATCGTGCAGGAACAAATAAAGCAAATCAATACAGAAAAAAGAAACCACAAAGTTACTCTTACATCCACAGAATAATAGAAAGAAATACTCCCTCCGTACTCGCAAAGGATATCGTTTAGGACAGCGACACGGTCTCCAAAACACAATTTTGACCTCTTATTTTTATAAAAACAATTATGGAAAAGTGATATATGTATACTTTTATGAAAGTATTTTTCAAGATAAATCTATTCATATAATTTTTATATTTTGCAAACTCAATAACTAAAAGTTATTAATGATTTATATTCCCAATGTTTGACCAAAACATTGTCAAAACAACTTCTTTTATGAATACGTAGTACATGATTTAATTAACCATCACTGTACAAAATTACTCAATATAACATTCATTTAATGAAGTGTATAAACTTCAATTCTGAAAAGGACAATCAAAGGACACCAACTGAATAGTCAGAAATAGTTCTTACTGGCGGGATATGGATGTTTATGATGCCTTTCACGCAAAGTAAAGTCAATTCTGAACTATAAACTGATTTTAATCCTTTAACACAAAAGAGCTCAAACTTCAATAGAAACTGCAGAGACAATTTTAAGAAAGCTGGAAGAAATGATAGTTTTTTTATTACAAAAGAACCAATAATTATATAGATACAGAATCAGCACTACAGATATTTGACTTCTCCTGGCTTAAGATTGGTAAAATTCTGTGGAATCAAACACCTCTTACCAGACCAACATTTCATTATTCTAAATTAACACAATCAAATTAACATGGAAAGACCAAATGTTCCTTTGAGTCACCAAATAATGATCATTCAAAAAAAACAAATCATTCCTGTTTGCACCAAAATAATGATCCTTTGAGTTGGAGAAAAAAAATAGTGAAGTACACATTCAGCGCAGCTTAACAATGTATGACACAATTTTTTTGTAGAATACACAGGAGACTTGTGTATCATTGCATTAGAGAGAACAAATAAATTACAGCATACCAACCACACTCACACCGGAAACAAGTGAGACTTTTACATCAATGTATGACACAATCATAGGCACATATATAACTGAAAATAAAAATTAACTCAGTACACACCTGAAGATGATTATCTGCTTAGGCTTTCTTTGTTGACTGGTTTGATAGAAGTCTAGTAGAAGTTCCCTGCAATGCAATGAAAAAGTGAAAGGGCACTAGGCCATTCCTGTACTCTTTTACATAACAGACTAAGGTCCCACTTCCTGAGCGAAATTACTTCATACAACAAGAGATACCGTGAGGTCAACTAGAAGAATATAACACAGAAAACTGAGAAGATATTAATTTAATCACCTCATTATGCCATCATCCTTCCCATCATCCAGTGGCTTAAATAGAGAATCAATCATCTCTACCTTTGGAGACTGGGTCCGCACTGATGCTCTGTACCGTGATATCAATGGCCAGCATCTAGATCCAACAACCTACAGATGAAAAATTTAGCATAGTAATATTACAACAACAGCAACAAAGCCTTCAAGAAGTTAGGGTAGGCTAGAGCTGAAACCCAACAAGAGCCCCTAATCACAGTTCACACACTGCTTTCCAAGCACTCCTATTAAAGCACACAACTTTAGGTATATCCCAGACTTTCAAGTCTCTTTTTATTGCCTCCACCCATGTCAATTTCAGTCTTCCCCTACCTAAATTGACATGGGGGGAGGCAATAAAAAGAGACTTGAAACCAGCAATCATAAACTAGGAAAGCAAGCTGTAACAGTGCTCTAAATTTTCAGAATAGTGTCATAAACTCATTGTTTTAGTAGATTGATTGGGGAAGCAATCATAAACCAGGAAAGCAAGCTGTAACAGTGCTCTAAATTTTCAGAATAGTGTCATAAACTCATTGTTTTTAGTAGATTGATTGGGGAACGGGATATAAGAATGGCAGATAGATCGACTAAATCGACCTTCCTCTGGAGGCTCTGAGCTGCTTCTTAGATCTAATTCTGATTGCCCACGGCTGCCTTTATAGACTAGGCACCTAACAAACCTCCTAAAAAAATCTTATCCAAGTAAGAAATCAATTCTATCTGCTAACAAATCTGAACAAACTAACAAACCGTGAACTAATCCTAGGTTGTGATGCAGCATGTCCAGGGCCAGAACTGGCCCACTTGCCATAACACTTTACCAACCTTCGAAGACAGATCGTCCTGGAGCTGTGATATGCAGAGATAGATGTTTGCAGCTCCAAAGGTCACGAATGGAATGTTTCCAGAGCAGTAGGCTGTTGCTCTAATTAACCCTACCTGCTAATCCCTAAACAGCTACTGATACAGCATGTCAGGCCACAAAGAAGTACATGTAATGTATTAATGGATGCACTATAACAGGGGCCAGACGAAACAGGGCATGTGTGTTGCAACAGGCTAAGGTCAGGCTTCGTCTGGAGGCTGAAATGATAAGCAGCCCAGCAAAACATGTTTACATGGAAAGAAGCCCATGGCACCTGTTGGCTTTAACTCCCCTGGATGAACCAGATATGTATGCTTTGGATAAGGCCAAGGCTGCTCGCTGAACAACCATGGTGGACATTGCCAGAGCCTTGTCCCAGGTGGGGTGCTCACCAGAGATGGTGTGCATTTGGGTGGTAGGCAGAGATGGCTGCAACCACAGGTGAGCTTTTGAGCTCCTGGATGCATCGATGTTAGGGAGAACGCATACATCCACAGTGGTGTGTTGAGATGTCTGGAGGCCTGCCGGATTCTGCTAACCCTGTCCGGTGGCTTCAGTCCTGGTGGTGCAGAAGGCATCACTGCTGGTAGTGTTGTGAGGGCTGCAGGTGTGGGAGTGTTAGACAGAAGGTGCCGCAGCCCTAATGGGCCTGCACATTCTATCGGGCCTAGTCCCTATATGGATAGTATAGATTGATTGATTATCTATTAAGCAAGGATCCCCGCTGGTTCTGTTTCTATAAACCTGGGTCATCCTTGCCTATATGTGCATAACCTCATATCCCTGATAATCAATCTACTATCTCGTGCCTAATCTCACATGGTACCAAGCACCTGGCTTTCTCCCGGCCACTCTTCCGTTCCCTAGGCGCCATCACGCTGTGCCCTCTTTCTCATCTGCCGCTGCCTGATGCCAGGCACTCCGCCAGTCTGCCTGCACTGTCAGCTCCTGTCACCGGCGCCTCCGCTGCGGCTGTGGCCCCTTCTGAGTACCTCCACTGTGGCTGTGGCCGCTTCTGAGTACGAGCACGGCCCTCTCCCAGGGAGCGCGCGACCAGGATTTGCCTCCTAACAAATCTTATCCATGTAACAAATCTGATCTTCTACTGGACTGACAAAGTTGCAGACAAGCTGCCACTGCCAGGATGGCAAGTGGCCCTCATGAACACAGCTGGACGTATCACTAGGGTACGTTTCATCTTGTCAGTGTACCTTATGTGTTGATTGCTGTTAAGGCGCAAAAGTGGTTCATCAAGGCCGTGAACAAACTTCGGCGTGTGTATTTATGGTCACGTGGCAAGCAAGTAAATGGTGGCAATTGTCTGGTTTCGTGGGAAAAAATGCAGCGGATGCTTGAGTATGGTGGGCTGGAAATTCTCAACCTTGAATATATGAGCTGCGCGCTGCAAATAAGGTGGCTGTGGCTTGCAAAGACAGACAAGAAGAAACCTTGGTCAGACCTGGAGGTGCCAGTCCACCAAAATGCAAAAGCTCTCTTTGCCATTGCTTTACAATCTCATGTTGGAAACGGAAATGACACGTATTTTTGGACAGGTAGGTGGCTGTTTGGGTGTTGCATTAAGGATCTTGCCCCAAATGTTTGCTCACGGGTACCTTAGAGGTTTCGCAACCGCACAGTTGCCGCTGCACTGAATGATCAACAGTGGCCTAGCGACTTACAGGGAAAACACTCTCGATAATCGGTCTCTTTGAGTACTTCCAACTCTGGGACATTATTCAGGATTTCATGCTCTCTCCAAACGAAGACTCTCATAATTGGAGGTTTGATACTTCAGGCATGTTCATAACAAAATCAGCATACCGGCCCCTCTTCCATGGATCGATCAACTTTGAGCCTTGGCGCTGAATCTGGAAAACTTGGGCACCACCCAAGTGCAAAGTTTTCCTGTGGCTGGCTGTATGGGATAGATGTTGGACAGCAGATCATTTGATGAAACAGAACTTACCCCATCCCAACCAGTGCCCGCTTTGTGAAGCGGACAAAACCATCCAACACCTGCTGACTTCTTGTGTCTTTGCACGCAAGTTTCGGTTCCAGGTCCTGTAACCACTTGGTCTCCAACATGGTGTGCCAACCATAAACACGCAGAATTTTGCAGAATGGTGGAGAAGGGCAACTAAGCGCACCTCAAAGGACAAGACGAAAGGATTCAATTCACTTGTGTTCATGTGTGTATGGTTGATTTGGAAACACAGGAATCCTGTGTCTGAATGACCTGTTGCGTGCGTTTGACGGTGAACACCACTTGTGGTGTCTTGCAGGTGCACGGAAACTTGATGCCTTAGGTCCAGCTCTAGCGACAGGGAAGGTAGGCGGTTAGAGAGTTGGTCAGGTCTCACCCAGAGTGTGTTTTTATCGGTTAGAATAACTATGTTTCAGGACCCTCCTACAGCTTGGTCCAGAGTAAGGGGGTATAACTGTACGGGGCCTTTTTTTCCTCTCTTAATACAATGATATGCAGCTCTCCTGTGTATTCGAGAAAAAACAAACAAACTAAAAAACAGTGAACTAATCCTAGGCAGTGATGCAGCACGTCCAGGGCAAGAACCGACACACTTGCCATAACACTTCAGCCCATTCGCCATAACATTGTTGAGTAATCTGCTGCTGGTTCCTTGTACACCAAGTAGTATAGCTTAGTCCTTAAGTTTCTTAGGATATGAGATAAGGACAGCTAGTAGTAGCAGTAGTCAATTTAGATTTTGCTGTTAGTATTTACCAGCCAGGTAGAGGTAGAAGTAGGCAAGTTAGTATTTGCTTGTATACAGCTGCTACACAGCTACTAGGAGATGCAAGTTGGGCAGCAGAACCGACTATGCAGACCTATATATATGTACCTAATGCAATAGAGAAGGCAGTTCATTTTTTGCCACACCACATAGTGAAGCCCAGCAGCTCTCAGTTTCAGCCAACGCTGAAACTGAAATTGCAGTGTGTGTTTGTGTGTGTTCAGAGAGCTCAAGGCTCTTCTTCCACCTTGGTTCAAGGGAGAGGAGGGAGGGAAGGTGAGCAGGGTCTGCTCACCCTGGGCTGCTGGTACAGCAGCTAACAAGTGGTATCGGAGCTTGTACACGTCGCTGCGCTTAAACCGCCGGCGATGGATACGAGCGGTGGGAAGCCTGGCGTCGGCGACGGCAAGAAGCCGCAGGAGTCCCCAGAGTCCCCAGTCGTCCAGCCGCAGATGGAGATACGCACGGTGCGGGAGTTCGGCGGAGCCAGCTCCTGGCCGATGCTCACCCGCACCAACTACGGCGAGTGGGCTGTCCACATGAAGTGGAAGCTGCGCGCACGCAAGTGGTGGGCGGCTGTGGAGACCGGGAACGCCGGTGAGGAGGCGGAGGTGGGCGTCATGGAGGCGCTCATGGCATCTACACCCAGCGAGTACCATGAGGCACTTGGCCGGAAGGACACAGCCAAGGAGGCGTGGGAGATGCTTGCATCGCTCCGCGTTGGCTCGGATCGAGCCAAGAAGGCTAAGGCGCAGCAGCTGCGGAGAGAGTTCGACGATCTCCGGTTCAAGCCCGGGGAGACGGTGGAGGACTTCGCGCTGCGTCTGCAGTCGTTGGCGGGTCAGCTGGCCACGTATGGCAAGCCGATCGACGACGAGGACGTCGTGGCCAAGCTGCTGCGCGTCGTGCCAGCCAAGTACGCCCAGCTTGCCCTGTCCATCGAGACGATGCTGGACTTGTCCACTTTGTCGCTCGAGGATGTGACTGGGCGGCTGCGCGCGGTGGAGGACCGCGCACCGGCGGAGAAGGTGAAGTCCCAGCTGCTGCTGACGGAGGAGGAGTGGACAGCGCGGATGAAAGAGAAGCGCAGGTCCAGGGAAGGTTCCTCCAGCCGGGCGGTGGTGACCGCAGCGGCGAGGCACAGCAGCGTGGCAAGGCGCCGGCGGACAGAAGAAGAAGAACGCTACAACACCGACCCGAACGCCTGCCGACGTTGCGGGAAGGTGGGACACTGGGCGCGGGAGTGCCCAGAGAAGAAGCCGGAGAAGAAGGAGGAGGCACACCTTGCTCAAGACGACAGCGATGACGAGCACGCGCTCTTGATGGGTGAGTACTGCGCGCTGCAGGATGGCGAAGCAGAGGAGGCGGAAGCGGAGCAGAGGACTGCGACGCAGGCCGTCCACCTTGACGAGCCGCGTGCGCAGGTCCAACTTGGCGCTGTCGGGGATGAGCTGGAGCAGAGGTGGTACCTTGACTCAGGGGCAGCAACCACATGACGGGGAGCAGGGCCGTCTTCTCCAACCTCGATGAGAGCAAGACCGGGACGGTCAAGTTCGGAGATGGCTCGCGGGTTCACATCCGCGGCCAAGGCACCGTTGTCTTCCGATGCCGGAACGGGGAGCATCGCGCGCTGACGGATGTTTACTTCATCCCGCAGCTGCGCTCAAGCATCGTCAGCTTAGGGCAGCTGGACGAACATGGTGCGGAGGTCCTGATCCGCCATGGCGTGCTGCGGATCAAGGACAAGGAGCGGCGTCTTCTCGCCAAAGTAACGCGCTCCCGGAACCGCCTCTACTTGCTGGATTTGAAGGTGGAGCAGCCCGTGTGCCTGGCGGCAGCGTGCACGGAGGAGCCCTGGCTGTGGCATGGCCGGTTCGGCCACCTGAGCTTCGACGCTCTAGGCCGCCTCGGCAAGATGGTGGTCGGGCTGCCGGAGATCAAGCACGCCGGCGAGCTCTGCGACAGCTGCCTAGCAGGGAAGCAGAAGCGACTGCCGTTTCCAAGGCGGCAAAGTACCGGGCGGCTGATCCACTCGCACTGGTCCATGGGGACTTGTGCGGGCCAATCACGCCGGCCACACATGGAGGAGACGCCGTACTTCCTCTCCTGCTCGTGGATGACTGCAGCCGGTACATGTGGCTGCAGCTCCTGACGAGCAAGAGCGACGCCGCGGACGCGATCAAGGCATCAAGGCCGGGCGGAGGCGGAATCGGGGAAGCGGCTGCGGTGCTGCGGACAGATCGTGGCGGCGAGTTCACGGCGGTGGAATTCGCCGAGTACTGCGCCGAGGAAGGAGTGGGCCGCCATCTCACGGCTCCCTACTCACCGCATCAGAACGGCGTGGTGGAGCGCCGGAACCAGACCATTGTGGGCATGGCGAGGTCCATGATGAAGGCGAAAAGGATGCGGCGGCGTTCTGGGGGAGGCAGTCACCACCGCCGTGTTCATCCTCAACCGATCACCGACCAAAGCTCTGAAGGGGATGACACCGTACGAGGCGTGGCACGGGCACAAGCCCAATGTCTCGTACCTGCGCACTTTCGGCTGCATCGGCCATGTGAGGCCACCAAGCGGGCCTCGGCAAGCTGGAGGACAGGAGCACTCGCATGGTGTTCCTGGGCTACGAGGATGGATCCAAGGCGTATCGCCTCTATGATCCGGTCGGCGGCAAGGTGGTGGTGTCCCGGGACGTCATCTTCGACGAGGCGGCGTCGTGGAGCTGGGATAGGCCGGAAGCAGGGTGGAGCAAGGCGCGGGCTTTGCGACTTCGTTCGTCGTGGAGCAGCTGGTGGTCCGTCGACACGGCGATGTTGTGGAGGCACCGGTGACCGGGAAGCGGAAGCAGAGGAACCTGCGACGGCAGAGGTGGTGGAGCCACCTAGTCCGCTCGGAGCAGGGTCCCATGGCTCGCCAGGGCAAATGGCAGAGCAGTCCCCTGCTTCGCCGCAACAGGGACACCGGCAACGGCGACGACGATCGAATATGCCACCCCTCCGTCCAACATCTCGGAGTTTGTGGACGCGTTCCATGAAGGGGAGGAGGTGCGGTTCCGCCGCATAGACAACGTCGTGGGTGATGCGGCGGTGCCCGGACTGGCGGCGCGGGTGCTCGATGACGACCCTACTCTGCTTCTGACGAGTGCAGAGGAGCCGGCCACGTTTGCCGTTGCGGAGCGCGACGCAGCGTGGGGAAGGCGATGCTGGAGGAGATGAAGGCAATCGAGGACAACGGGACGGGACTTGGTCGATCTACCGGCAGGTTGTCGGCCGATCGGACTCAAGTGGGTTTTCAAGGTGAAGCGGGACGAGCGCGGCGCCGTGGTGAAGCACAAAGCGAGGCTCGTTGCCCGTGGGTACGTACAGCGTTGAAGGGGTCGACTTCGAGGAGGTCTTCGCGCCAGTGGCGCGCATGGAGTCGGTGCGGCTCCTCCTCGCGCTTGCAGCGGCCAGGACTGGCAGGTCATCACCTCGACGTCAAGTCTGCCTTCCTCAACGGCGACTTGGCGGAGACAGTCTTCGTCAAGCAGCGCCGGGCTTCGTCGTCAAGGGAGCGGAGCACAAGGTGTTGCGGCTAAGGAAGGCGCTCTACGGGCTACGCCAGGCCCCGCGAGCGTGGAACGTGAAGCTCGACGCCACCATGGCGGAGCTCGGCTTCACGCGGTGTGCCACGGAGCACGCCCTGTACACCCGCCGACGGGGGAAGGAGCATCTCATCGTCGGGTGTACGTGGATGACCTCATCGTCACCGGCGCGCGTGCACAGGACATCGCCGTCTTCAAGGAAGAGATGGCCGCCAGGTTCAGGATGAGCGACCTGGAGCGCTATCCTACTACCTCGGCATCGAGATGAAGCAGGGGCGCGGACGCCATCAAGCTCGGGCAGCGCGCCTACGCGCTAGAGCTGCTGGAGCGGGCAGGCATGGCGGGCTGCAAGGCTGTGGCCACGCCAATGGAGGAGCGCATCAAGCTCTCCAAGGAGAGCACGGCGGCGAAGGTGGATGCTACGCTCTACCGGAGTATCGTCGGCGGGCTGCGCTGGCTCACACGCACACGCGACCGGACATAGCGTTCGCGGTGGGCTACGTGAGCAGATTCATGGAGGATCCAAGGGAGGATCACTGGACGGCGGTCAAGCGGTTGCTTCGCTATGTCCAGGGCTCGATGGAGTTGGGGATCGTCTTCCCCAAGCACGGCAGCCTACAGCTGACGGTGTTCAGCGAGGCTCCGCCCAAGACCAAGGAGGGTGCGCCGGGGATCACGGCGTTCAGCGACGCGGACATGGCGGGCGATGTGGACGGGAGGCGGAGCACTTCTGGTGTGCTTGTTTCCTCGGCGGTGCGCCGATCGCCTGGCAGTCGCTGAAGCAGAAGATGGTTGCTCTGTCTACGTGCGAGGCAGAGTATGTGGCAGCAGCCACGCGCGTGCCAGGTGGTCTGGCTGCGCCGGTTGCTGACAGAGCTCACCGGAGTTCAAGCTCAGCCGCCGGCACTCAAGGTGGACAACCAGCCGGCGATTGCGCTGGCAAAGAACCCCGTCCTCCACGACAGGAGCAAGCACATCGACGTGAAGTTCCATTTCCTCTCGGGATTGCGTCGATGGAGGACAGCTTGTCATCGAGTTCGTCGAAACCGGTCGGCAGCTCGATTCTCACCAAGTCACTCGGGCGTCTCAGGTTCCTGGAGCTGAGGCAGATGATTGGCATGGCTGAGGTTAAGGGCTAGCAGCAGGATTAGGGGAAGAATTGTTGAGTAATCTGCTGCTGTTCCTTGTACACCAAGTAGTATAGCTTAGTCCTTAAGTTTCTTAGGATATGAGATAGGACAGCTAGTAGTAGCAGTAGTCAATTTAGATTTTGTTTTATTTACCAGCCAGGTAGAGTAGAAGTAGGCAAGTTAGTATTTGCTTGTATACAGCTGCTACACAGCTACTAGGAGACAAGTTGGGCACAGAACAGAACCGACTATGCAGACTATATATATGTACCTAATGCAATAGAGAAGGCAGTTCATTTTTTGGCCACCACATAGTGAAGCAGCAGCAGCTCTCAGTTTCAGCCAACGCTGAAACTGAAATTGCAGTGTGTGTTTGTGTGTCAGAGAGCTCAAGGCTCTTCTTCCACCTTGGTTCAAGGAGAGGGAGAGGGAAGGTGAGCAGGGTCTGCTCACCCTGGGCTGCTGGTACAGCAGCTAACAAACATTCATATTAGTGCTCCCTAAACACAGTGCAAATTATTGTGCTTGCTGTTCATTTCAACTATGAGACTGCACATAGGTATATGAAAAGTAATGTGAAAAACAATCTTCGTTTGATGCAAGTACACAAGAGAGAACAAGATACCCACCGCAGCAATTGATGGTGTATCTGCTCGACCTGGAGAACCATGTGAAACATCCATACCAAGGATTAATGTTGGTATTTGAGTCACAACTGGTATCATTTGACGATGTTCCAATGCCAGTTTAGAGTTCATTCCACCAAGCTAGTCGACAGGCCATATTAGTCAAGAAAGAAAAATAATAATAGGATATTTGTTCAAACAAGGTGCGGCCACAAATCAGATGCTGATAAATGTATACCTTAGCATTAATTTTTAGAAGAACATTGGTGAAATATTGATCATTCATCTTATTACTGGGAGCAATGCATTGAGTGACAATACCCATTTCATGAAGATTTTTCTTCTTCCATGGCCCTTCAAGGAATTTTAAGTTTAGTTGCATAAGGATACATGGTAGCATAGAAACAGTAACTGTATATTATATTACCATAAATATCACAATTCTTCCTCTCTGGTAAAACACAAGGAGAAACTCTGGAGGACTGGGAAGGCTTGTTTTGACTTTTTCAAACATCTTTTACCCTTTCCACAGGTGAGCATCTCCTAGACTGGCTGTCCTCATCCACCAAGGTGTGAGGACGTTCAATGAACTGCACAAAATAAGGGATAACTTGTATGGTCAAAGCACAGCATAACAAGAATGCTAAATATGTTCAAGCTTTCGTGGCGTATTTGGTTTTAAGGATCAACCCTAACAAGGATAGTGTGGCCCATCATGGGGTAATCTCATCAATTTTATTTGGACCACAACATTCCTCATGTTATACTAATCTTCTTTTGTGAGGGATCCTCAAACGAATAAAGTTGGTTAGGTTGAGAACTTGAGATGAACCATTGCCATCCCATCCGTCAAACAATGCAAAAAAAAAATACCACAAAAGACTTACAATGCCTTTGCTGCGTCCACAGTTTATCAACTCTCTTGAGATTCGGCTCATGTCACAACGAGCAGAGAAATTAACAATGGCCCAGCGCTCAATCTTGACGGGATCCAATAGCCTCTGCAATAGTGAAAAAAAAAGGTGAAGTTCAGCACAAATGTTCGAGGTAAATGTGTTCTCTCGCAAGTAGCTTAGTAACAACCTTATTATTGTAGTTCCACCTACCCCTTTCGGAACACAGTCTTCACTGTTCCCCACAACTAGCTGAATAGCATATCCAATCCAATAATTAAAAACATGACTCATATATGAAAGTGTGATAATGAAAGAAAAGGCAAAATAGGCTAACCGTTGGTGCTGAGAGAACACGAGCGTCAACACGAGTAAGTTGTTTCTCAATTTCAATACCACAGGAAGATAAGATTGGATCATCATCATACATATTACTTTTTACAGCCTGCACATTTAGCTGTAAGTACCAAGTGAAGGGGAGAAAGTAGGGAGGAGTAATAACATTGACAGAATTTAGTAACCCACATCTGTAACAACTCGCATTCTTTCTTGAGGTTTCTGTCGTGACTTTTCAACCACATTGCCCTTTGTTGAGAAGACAGTGCCTTTGTATAACGTTGAAGTGATACCATGTGGCATAACTGCAAATAGAAATTTTTTAATAGCACCAACTCAAACATCAAGTGCAATCAGAAACTATGACAAACCCTTTATCTAAAAAAGGGAACTATGATAACCAGGCTACATTGTAGAATGTAGACTGAAACAAAGCAGGGTTGCAACCTCAATTGGGAGATAATTAGGGCGTTTTGGTTTTCCCACATCAAGACATGGCAGATAAGGCATCGTTAGTTCAACTTGCTTGGACATAAAATAATCCTGAACAGTGATATCCACAGTTTGAATTTCAATGCTTCCATTTCGAACTTTCATGGGAAACCTGTGCATAATATATTACAGGATGAGCAAAGGAATGGAATAGTGCAGAAAGCACATCGCAAGAACAGATCCATACATCTGTCTAGAGCATGGTTGATCACTAAGGCCAATAACCTTGAACTCCATGTTGTTATGCTTAGCTTTAACTCTGAGGTTTTTAAGCATTTTCTTGGCCTGCATCATTTAAAGGTAGAAGTTAATAAAATATTTGAAGCTCTGCTCTCCAGAAAACAAATAATATAGGATAGGATTTTAGGGAGAGTTATTTTATTTTACACGGACCCTGGGCCAGTCAATATCTCTGATGTCTCTGACATTTTGATTTGTGAGGAGAAAATCAATAACTGGTCCAGGAGTTACAACCATAGTGGTTGAAACATCTGTATAACCAAAAACATTGTATCAATATTGGCAATTTGAATCAAAATCCAGTTACATGTATTCAAATGCATACCCATGTTTAGTGAAAGACCACCAATTGTAGTACGGAAACTAGAGTGGAGTCCACGACAGCCACTAACTCCACCAGTTAAATCACAAGGTTTCGACTATCATCACTGAAAAATGACTGCCTAACAAGTAGACAACCTCTGTACAGAACAAACAACAGACACATGGTAACCAAACAGAGAAAGTATGTTATTGAAATGACAAAACAAATAAGCATACCGTTTAGCCTGCTGTTGCCTTAAAACAATGTCAAGGACTCTCAGAGCATCTTGAGCATGTTCTGACTCGCTTCCTCGAAGAGCCAAAGCAACCGACTTTAGAGGAATTTTTGCAGCATAACCTATGTCTACACTGAATTTTTTTGCCAGATGTGATTGTTTGACTCGCTTTTTGTCAGCTTGAGTAGGGCTTCCATGCACCGGACTTCCACCAACAGCCCTGAATAACAGATGAACTTCGAGTAAATATCCATATAAGCCGCATGGAGTTTCCTCATCACAGTACAAATAGAGTAATAGAGTATGTCCAAAGAATATCAAACAGTATTATCTCTGTTGAGGTTCAATTTCTTTTGTAAATTAATGATAGACCACAACATCAAAGTGACTCACTACCGCCTGACTGTTTTTGAAGCAACACAGCAGCGTGGAAAATGGGCTAGGCAAAATCACTTGAACGAAAACAAATTAGGAAATGGCTAGAGTTCTAAATAAACTAGGCAGGATAATCAGTCACCAGTCATATATTTTCACTTTCTAGTAGATCAGTCTGAAAAGTTGTTTAAACTAAAAGTGCATGTACCTTGAAGATGTTTCCTCCAAGATAACAGTGAACTCAAAGTTATTCTGTGGAAGAGTCCAACAGTAAATAGACATTTTTCTCCATCATATGCAAAATCCTTCCCATCAAGCTCAGAACAGTATGTTTGCAGTAGTTTATATGACCTTTCTTCCAATACCCTTGCCATCAACCACCTTATCATCCTCAGATTTGATGCAGACCTACAATATAACCAAAAGTAATTTCAGAGCAAATAGATGAGGTAAGGACCAGATGCAGAATTTCAAAGTTGTTCCTTACACTGTATTGGTAGAAAACAGCATCAACTCCTCTAAGCTTCACAGCAAAGTGGTTTGACAGCAACCTAATAGGCTTTCCTTCACGACCGTTGCTAGGTCGTGCCATGGGTGTGCGTTTAACAGTGTCATCCTTGACCACTTGGACAGCTCCATCCGTTTTGGCAGCCATACTATCTGCAATTCAAATGAATTTTTTGTTGAGTGTAAGGGAAAATAGAAACAGCAAATAGACGTGTAGATTAGTTCCCTTAGGCCTACTTTGGCAGCAGTAGGGTTATTAGCCCTGGGAACTACATGGAGGGAAGGGATTTTTTTGGAACATCAATTCCCCCTCCACCCCCCTCCACCATTTCCCCGTATGGGAGAATGTCCCTGCTGCTGTTTGGAAGTCATATCCCAGGGATATTGTACACACAAGTCTAGAACATATATAGTATCATCTTTACTTTCATTACCAGGATCTGATAAACAATTTAAACTGAAAGGTTAAATCTCATATATGTTTTTTATGTGATTTGCCTCAATAATATAAACTGAAAGCTAAAGTTACACCAATATTTAAATTATAGTCCTCCAGTTCACAAATAAATTATATTACATAGACGCCAGTAGCATAAAAAATGGACAAAATAGTACACGTATATAAAAATTGATAAACTGGAGCAAAATCTAGCTATGATCTTGAACATTTGTCAGATGCTAATGATGAAAGCCACTTCACTTTTCTTTTTATCATGTGTTGTTTCACCAAGTCCTCTACAAGTAACGAAATAAATGGTGAGCTATAAGAATATGCAACAGAACAGCGTGAAGTGTCATGCTTGATATACATTTCATATCATGAACAGGTGTGTTGCATGCATATCTCCCTTATCTTTCTACAAATAAAATGGTAAAAACAAGATGCTCAC
The DNA here is from genome assembly GCA_009763385.1 of Coix lacryma-jobi var. lacryma-jobi. Lineage (NCBI taxonomy): Eukaryota > Viridiplantae > Streptophyta > Magnoliopsida > Poales > Poaceae > Coix > Coix lacryma-jobi. Next base: position 16,046,529 of record CM019827.1, read on the forward strand.
TCATCTCTATCAAGATAAAGAATGCTGAGACATACTATACATATAGCAAGATCTGTTCTAGAGAGAGCTATTAGCAAATATGATTATATAAGCTTTAAAACTTTGTTCTATACATATAGTATACTCATAATTAAGCATTAAAACTGAACTCTTCTGCAGAAAAATACCTCTATAGACTACAAAGGCTAGCAAGAGCTGACCGAAATGGTTCAAACTCTGTTGTAGAAAAATACTACAGAGCCAGCTGAAATGGCATTTCCAGCTGATCCTACATCTGTGTGATAATCCAAATAATAGCTTTCTATTTAGATCCAGTGGCTACAATATTTCTAGCACAACAGAGCCAACTGATTTCACAACTGCATGGAACACAGGCAGGACTGATCAAGTAAACAAGCTATTAGCAGATGCAAGCGTAGAAAGTCCACTAACCTGAGATGTCTTCAGCCAATTGAGATGTCAACTGTCAGCGAGATGTCTTCAGTGGCAACGCTGCATCAAGTAGAATTTCGACGACATCTATTCATGGGCAATTAGAAAGCCAACGCTGCATTGTTAATTTCCTTGGATGTCTATTCATGGGTAATTAGAAAGCCAGTAGTTGGTTGCTTACATGCATAGAGTATATATGTATGCTTTGCCTCAAAGCTTAGAAAAGTAGACAACACTGGTATCTTCCCTAGCAATACTTCAAGTCAAATATGGGTGCCAAACAACTAACTGAACTGGACTTTAAGCTAAATATATAAGCTTTCTTATATACTGTCAAGGGCGTCAAACCCTTAGGTAGCTGGACCTTGGTTACGTAGTTCGTAGCCGTGATCCATCTTCTAGGGCGAGGTTATACCCCTCTGCTTACTAGGCTTGAGAGCACGGGAGGAGTAGATTAATTTGATAATATCTTTTCTTAGATTGAAAGGATACATAGCCCCTCTATTTATAGTTTTGGAAAGACTTAGCCCTCAAGTAATCTAATCAAACCCTAATCTAATCTAATCCGACGGCGGCGGTGGCGGCGCTACAGTATCGCGCGAACAGTACCCGCGACGCTACAGTGCTCGCGGGTACTGTTCATGTGGGCCTGCTTTGGGCCCAGCGGCCCCACATGACATCTCTCCCCCCTTCGGAGCAGCTCACCCACGAGCTGCCGGAGACCTACTTGACGCGACCTAGGTTTAAGCCTTTTACATCTCGGCTTACCTTTATTATTGAAGACTAAAACATGAAGTAAATTTAGAGCTAAAATATGAAATAAATTTCGAGTGCAACAATGTCCTCCTGGATCCCATAGGAAAAGCGCAACCGCTGGCCGCATGTGGGAGGAAGGGTGGAGGACCAACCAGCCCACTCGTACTCGGGATTTGTCCAGCACCAAGGAAGGTGACAGGACAGCCACCGCCGTCAATGCTTCCTGATGGGTGGCGCTGGGCGGTCGCTGCACCGGAAGGACCCATACTTGGACCTCCACTTCAATTGGAGCCATAGGACGGATGTGCGAGCTCGAGCGGTTGAACGCGCATTGCAGCGATAAACTGAGCAGCACGCGCATCTTCCGCACCACTCGTCGAGCAAGGAAGCCTCGCGCTGCTGCTTGCAAGCGTACGGCTGCCTGCTCCTCTGGTGATGGCCACGTCGGAGACAGTGCACACACCGACGTGCTAGGAGTCCCCGTGCGCCGCCTGTAGGCGTACTGCCGCCTGTTGGCGTGGCTGCCAGGCGTTCACACTCCTTCATCGCCTCGAGCAGCGACATGACGCGATCCAGCGTTGTGGACACGTCATGGAGAACGTTGGGACGTGCGGGCGATCCAAGTGGCAGGTGTAGCAGCTCGGTGAAGCGACGCCATACCGGTGTGCCCTCATCCTGCACGACTTGGCGGAACCACAGCTGGGCTGGGCTCATCTGCAAAAGTACGGGAAGCCATCCATACCTTTCTCTTCTCTCCATGATGCGCTCCCGGTGGAAGTACGACTTCGCAGCGGTTAATGAAGATGAGCGGGTCGGACTTGCCGTCGTACTTCGAAAAGTCCATATTCTGGAACCTTGCGGCCGGTCGTTGTGGTGCTCGCCGGAGCCCGCTTGGTGCCCTCGAGTAGAGGAGCTTCGCGGTGAGAGCAGCGATGCCTTGGCGTTTGGTCGTCGGACTCCTGCAGCGAGCGCTTGAGGGCGTCGGCCAGGGACTTGAGGTCGGTGGGAGTCGCCCATGGCTGAAGCAGGGCACGATACGACGGACGACGATGGGGATGGCGCGGCGGCTGGTGGAAGATCGGCGGCTGGTGATGGGCTGGCGGCTGGTGGTGGGCTGGAACGGAAAGGCGAGGATCTTCTGGAACGTGATACCAGATGTCAAGGGCGTCAAACCCTTGGGTAGCTGGACCTTGGCTACGTAGTTCGTAGCCGCGATCCGTCTTCTAGGGCGAGGTTATACCCCCTCTACTTCCTAGGCTTGAGAGCACGGGAGGAGATAGATTGATTTGATAATATCTTTTCTTATTGAAAGGATACATAGCCCCTCTATTTATAGTCCTGGGAAGACTTAGCCCTCAAGTAATCTAATCAAACCCTAATCTAATCTAATCCGACGGCGACGGCGGCGGCGCTACAGTATCGCGTGAACAGTACCCGCGACGCAACAGTACTCGCGGGTACTGTTCGTGTGGGCCTGCTTTGGGCCCAGCGCCCCCACATGACATATACACATAATTTCTGGATGTTACTGAAACATTATTTCTCGCCATCTATTCGACAGACAGTGAAGTCATTTCTATTCTATGTATATATACACTTCAGTTTCCTCCACTTTGGACAAAGCAATGTCACCTACCTGTAAACAATGAGCTCATCATATATAGGAAAAGAAAAAAAAATCAAATGGCTAGTTCAACTAGGCCAGAACAATAGGCCTGGGTAACTGAATAAATATGTCTGAAACTCTGAATACACATTATACTGACAACAGAATGTTCAAAAACCAAATTCTTTTGAAATTTCTCACGAAAATCTGGAAAAATCATTATGTCTAAAGTAACAGGAATATAGTGTGCTTTTTATGCCTAAAGCAAACTAATCTAGTGCTGATAAATATGGGGAAGAGACATAGCAATCTGGCACTTGAGCACAACAGTAAGCAGACTTCAAATTGAGCTGCCCCAAAAATCATCACGAAGAGTTCAATGAATTAAAGAGTGAGGAGTTCAAGCAAAGGATAAATAAATTGAACCAGAGAAGCTTCTGCAATGAACGCAAGAAACATGATAAGTTGTTGTACCAATGATGTGTACAAAAGTTCTCTGAACTATTTGTATACCGAAACTGCAATTGTATTAAACCATTGTCTGAAACTCAAACACTGGTCAGCTGCTACCTCTCAAGCAAAGAGGGCAAATATGAATATAATTGGATAGCATGCTAGCTTAGATGGACACGACTAGCACCTAACTTGCTGCCTTGCTTGTCCACAATCAGGTGATGACCTGACAATCTAACCACTATATACAATCTGAAGCCGCACCTATTGTTATAAACCATACTTACTGTCATACTACTGCACTTGTGTTTGGCCAAGGTCAAATAAAGACATGCAAGATCCCATCTGTCACAATACTGTCACACTAATCTAATAGATAGTTTAATCCATGCATCATAGTGATTACTTGTGATTTTCTACGGCAATTTGTCAAACTATGCAAAGCCCATAAGCGCCTAGATCAAGAAAGACACATAGTTCCTCTAGAGAAGGTAGAGAACACCTAGGTCTTGCAGAAGCACTAGATTTTTGCAGATCGTTCAAGAAATTGAGTGTAGAAGTATCTGACGAGAGCTAGAAGGCGAACGAGTACCTTCTCGGGGCTAGTTAGGGCAGGTGGACGACTGACAGCAGGGACACCCGAGGTGGAGGCGAGGACGGAGGAGGCGACCGGCGGCGAAGGCGAGGACGGAGGCGACCGGCGGCGAAGGCGAGGGCGGAGGAGGCGACCGGCGGCGAAGGCGAGGACGGAGGCGACCGGCGGCGAAGCGAGGGGGAGGAGGCGACTGGCGGCGGAGGCGAGGGCGGAGGAGGCGACTGGCGGCGGAGGCGAGGACGGAGGAGGTGACCGCCGGCGGAGAGGCGACAGGATGGAATCAAGGTGGCGGCGACGGGCTCACGCCCAGTCGAAGGCGAGGACGGAGGAAGCGCCCGACGAGCGAGGAATGCGAGACGGGATCGACGCCCGTCTCCTTTCTTTTTGTTCAGAGGATGATATTTCATGGAGTCTCGTTATACATGCAGTCTCGTTAAATTTCGTATTAGGTCCCGTGTTTTATGTTTTTTGTAGATATGTTTTTTATTAGATAAATTCTAAATATGTTTTTTGAACACAAAACGTTAAGTAAATTTTAGATCACTCGAGCGCCGATGGACGTCGAATACGTTACATACTTCTGTTGTCTAACCTAGAAATGAAGTCAAGGGTCCAAGACGCAAAGATAGCTCGCGCTATGGCGGATTCTGCTGCTGCTGTTTTCAGCAGCACAGCTGAATTTGCAAGCATTTTACTGCAACAACTCATATCTTTGCACAAAAGCAGCACAACATAACCCCGGCATGACATTTTGACAAGAACATAAAGAGTGCAACTTTAGCTAACATTGCTCCATCAAAGCAAGCAAAAAAAAAAACGTTACTTTAACTATCAAGACATTCCATTGTCCATCGACACTAAGGAATCATGATTACTTAGGATATCACCAAAGCCCATAGGCGCTGAAGTGCTTAACTCTGAACTTCCACTCTCCCTTGGCAGCGTCAAAGGACACAAACTCTGCGCCCTGCTCCTCCGCCTTCTTCACCAGCATCTCCCTGTACCTCTCCACCCTTGCCCCCTCGCAGTACGGCTCCCCGGTCTTCTTGTTTAGACACTTGATGTTCAAAAGAGTCACCTCCGCAGCCTTGTTCAACCCCTCACCCACAGGGGGCTTCTTGCTGTCGTCTTTGTACACAATCACCTCCCGGTTGTTGAACTCCACGATTGACAACAGATCCAGGCGCCTCACGTCCGTCTCCCCCAGAAACTTGATGCTGCCATAGTCATGTCGCCCCACAACAAAGTCCCTCACCCGACCACAGTAGCCTGCCTCCGCACGTTCTTTGGCCGCAAGCTCCTCTATACTAGGCTCTGTGTAATAATCTGCATGTGGAAGCTTAGGCAACAGCCTCTCGACTGGTGTAGCCTTCCCACTCCCATGCTGAGCCATGGCCCTGGCCTCATGCTGATTGTCATCTTCCACTGCAGGAGGCCTGGTGCTTGGTAACATGGCAGACTTACCACGCTCACTTACAGTGGAAGCATCTGCACAACTTAATACGATCAGTAACTGACATTTGCCCTTCCTGGGGACAATATTTATATGAAATTTCCAGTACTACAATGAAAAGATTTACCTTCATAGTTGTTCAGATCAGTAGCATCCTTCAAAGTCGATTGTCGGTGAGTTTCTCTCCGTGAAGGCCACTGCTCAATTGGACGAATTACCAGATTCCTTGGGTTCTCTCGAGGGATGAAAAAAGCATCCGCCTTCGGTGTTGCTGGAGATTCATCATCAGCAAAGAATGGAACCTATAGGAATAACAGAAGAAACTGAGCAACGTGTTCAACCATACAATGCTTTCTCAATGGCTTCGAAAAGCTCCATGAACAAAACTTTGCACACAAATTATTCTTTCTTACAGGCCAGATCATTCATTACCTTGCCATCAGATATTGGATTATATTTTCTCGGCAGCAGTTTTATCCTTCTCTGTGACAAATGCCTAGGAACCATCATGGACAATGATCTACTTGGAAGAGGCTTCTCAGCAACCTGCAAGACAGTAAGAAGTTACAATCAAGCAAACCCCTTTCACATGTGGTACACCTGCTTACGGCACCCTTGGTACACCCTTCCTAATCAACAACCACCACCTTGCTACTATCTCTACAGTCCACCTGCTCTACATAAACAAATAAAAAATGCTAGGGAAAAACAAAACTAACCGGCAAACTTGATATTCCATATTGAACTGATGGTGAAGATCCACCATTCCCAATGGACATCTGAGGCATTGCTGGAAGCGTCCCAAATGGATTTGAAACAGGAGCAGGCTGAATGACCATACTGGACTGGCTACTCTTCTGTGAAAAATGCAACAGGATACACCATGTTAAACTAAATAATGTATTACCTTAGGAGGAAAAAAAGAGAATCATATGTGTTGCCAAAACTCATTTGTGAATCGTGATCTATGTCAAAACCATGCTCTTGGACTACAGATAAAAAATAACAATCCGCAGTCTCACAGCATCAAATATAATCTAGTCTCCATGAACCATCAATGAAATTACTAAATAGGAAAGGAATAATCATGTGCATTAGAAAAAGTAGTAGAATATCATACGGCTGTCCCATCAAGGCCTGATTCGTAGTGTTGGAAAAACCAGGGAATCCACCTGTAGAAGCTGTCGTGTCCATGCAGGCATACATTTGAACATAAGTTAAGCCCAAATTAGTCTTTGAAGATAAATTGTAAAAAGAAGAGAGGCTTAAATAAAATACTGACCTGGTTGAATTGGAGGAGGTTGGAAGGAGAATATGTTCGAAGTTTGAACAGGGACAGATGGTTGAAATGTTGACTGAATCATTAGAAGCAAATAAAGTAAGTGCTGATAACTAAGAAATAATAACAAGAATCTAGTAATAAAATATGAGGACAAAGACAAAGGATGCTTACTGTTGGAAAAAATGAAGGACCACTACTGCTAAACAGACCGCCAGGATTAGTAGTTGATCCAAATAGGCTCCCAGAGGAGAAAGCCGGTGTACTTGATATCGGTTGAGCAAATGCTGAGGAAAATAGTGGGGCTGATTGAGTGTTAGCCAACGATGAGCCAGTGCCGAATGGACTTGGATTATTCGTCAATGATGTGCCAAATAATGACGATGTAGAAGGAGCAGGATTGGTATTTCCAAATAATGATGGTGAATTACTTGCTGGAAATGTAGAAACACCTGTTTGTCCAAACATTGTGGTACTACTGGATGATGTGAATGGGCTCGAACTTGCAACTGATGCATTGTTAAATGAGGTGTTAAATGGTGAAGTTGAAGCAGGCTTAGGAGCAAATGGATTGTTTGTTGAAAATGGGTTTGTGGGAGGCTGGTTAAATGGATTGGGATTGCTTGTCGAAGCAAAAGCATTCTGTTGCATTGTTGATGAAAAAAGCTAGGTGCCATTGCTGGTGTTCCAGAAGTGTTTGGTCCACCTGCAAGTTCAAAATACTAAGAATGACGCACATGTTTCACAAGAAAAAAGTACATGGAGCAAAAAAAACCTAGCAATGATATAATAAACAATTAATAAAGGGAATAGCAGTTATTTGTCAATTATATTCAGGGTTCAAGCTGTATCATAAGCCAGGGTATGACATAGAAGTAGGACAAAAGAACAAATGGAATTAAAGATGTGGTTTAAAGAGTGTTTGCAAATCAAGCAAAACCCTTGATCCCCAAATAATTTTCCTCACCCTTATCTCCACGCTGGTAGTCTTCCCTCCTCAATTCTTCATGACTCTTGTCTTTGTATTCAGGCATTGCTGATATAGAATCAAGTTTTGCAGCAGGCTGAGTACCACTAGTAGCACTGTCAACATCTGGTGTCTGAGAATAAGGTTTTATTCTAGTTCCTGCAGCTTGATTAGCAAATTGTGGTTGTCCAAAAGCTGGCGCTGCTGTCTGTGAGCCTGAAACTCAAAGGGAACAGATAACTGGTGAAACAGGTAAAAAAAGATGACCTGGCCAGTGTAAAAAAGTTTTAAAAAAAGGAGATTGCAATAAAATAAGCCTGCTGGAGTTAGAAAGAACAAAAGAATCAGTAAATATCAACTGCTACATCATATACTTTCTCAGACAATAATTCAGTGAGCATTATATCATAAGTAGCTAAAAAAACGTGAAAATCCAATGGGAAAACCTACCAAATGCAGTAGCTGGAGCACCGAAAGGTGACGGAGTAGTTCCAAAGGGAGTGCTACCAAGGAACTGTGTGTCTGTCCCAAAAATGGTGAAGAACCAAAACTGAATGCGCTAGCTGATGTACCAAATGAAGGTGTGCTTGAAGATCCGAAACCCGGAGTAGTACTACTCACACCAAATGCTGTAGTCCCTGAATTTCCAAAACCAGTAGCAGATGTACCAAAGGCTGTAGAGCCAAACGCTGGGGTGCTAGAAGCACCGAATAAAGATGTTGATGTTGAACCAAATGCTGGGGTAGTCGTGGCACCGAAGGCCGGTGTAGTTGTGGTGCCAAATGCTGGTGTAGTTGTACCAAATGCCGGCGTAGTCGTCGTACCAAATGTCGGCGCAGTTGATGCACCAAAAGTGCTGCTGCCAAATGTTGGTTGTGTTTGCTGGAACGTGCTACCAAAAGGACTTGACTGGCTAGGAGATGATCCAAACCCCCCAAAACTTGGCTTCTGTCCAAACAAAGATCCTACAACATGTGCAGAGCAGAGATATGACATCACATATAGTACAGAAGATCTTGTTAGGCCAGCATATTGACAAATGAACTGGCATATGGGCGAAAATGCAGAAAAATTATGCATATGTAATTTCACATGTGCAGACAATGCAAAAAAAAAAACTTGTAAGATATGGGTGAAACTGAAAAGAACAATTACGGACAAAATTGGCAACATTATTTAGACAATCGGTAAAGTGGCATCATCTGACAATCTAGTATGATAGCATGGTTAACCATCAAGAGAGGAAAGCAATAGAGAATGCATAGTACATACCAGAGGATGTGGCGCCAAAGGCAGGAGGGGGGGATGCACCAAAGGCTGGTGTTGAGCTCCCGAACGGAGAGGAGGATGGAGCACCAAATGCGGGTGTGGATTGCTGCTGGCCAAAGGCGGGAGTCGATTGCTGCTGGCCAAAGGCGCCAGTAGATGTAGTTGCAAAGAGCGAGCTTCCAGTCTGTGCCCCAAAAGTTGTGGTCGGGCTGCCAAACGTTTTTGGGCAAAGGGATTGTTGGCAGCGATGGAAGACTGGCCGAATCCCTGCGGAGTTCCAAATGAGGTCTGGCCAAATGGGCTGGTGGCCGACTGCCCGAATGCTGAAATGAAGATAGCATACATGAGAGGTGAGAAGATAATCAACATTGCAAAAAAGGAAAAGAAAAGTATACTCTCTATGCAGACATGTAAGGGCTTGCAGCAAGGCAAACTTTGAACTGTACAATCGTAATCAGGTATCGCGTAGTACCAGCTAGCATATATGTTATAAAAAAATAAATGAAAACGATGAGCACTGAAGCATTCTTCTGTTTTATTTGCAAGTAGATAAAAGCGTTTGGTTAGTGTTTTCATGGATCCTTGAAGTTGAGCTGCAAGTAGCCTATTTGATTGAAATAGAGAAACGAAACCCTAGTATGCGGACACATATGGACAATCCATCGAAATATATGAAATCGAATAATCAATCGAACGGGAAGGAAGCGCAACAGTAGCAATACATACATGCGAGAACGGATCGAGGATTTAAAAGCAAGGTCATGGAATCCAATGTGATGGAATCGACGAGAATAGGAGGTGATTAGGGGGTGAGCGCTTACGGTTGTTGGAGCCGAACATGGCTGCCGATGCTTATTGTCTTCTAGCGTGAAGGTAGTGCCGACGCGACTCGCTCACCGGAGGCGACGGCAGAGGCGGCGGCGGCGGCGGCGCGGTGTGGTCTGGTTCTGGGTCTGCGAGCTGCGACTCTTGCCTCTCTCTCTATCTCGGCGAGAAGGGGATCTGCCTGGCGATGTGATATACACGAATCTGTCTCAATGAAGGGTGGCCCCCTGGTTGCGCCGCAGCTTTATACGGCGACCTGTGTGATGTACAGGTACGAGACACACACGAAGCAGTAGCGTACATCCAACGCTTTTCTCTTCTACGCGGCGTTTACACGAACAGCTAGCGTGGATTCGACGCGGGCGGGGGCTCCGGGCGCGAGGAAGGCGGCAGGCCGGGCCACTCTGTGGGCCTTCCTTCCATTGGGAGGATAAACGGGCCAACAGAGAGTGAGACTCGATTGTATATTGGACCGTACGTTGCTGAGGCCCATAAATCAACATCTTTTTATATACTCCGTCCACGAATAAATAGATTTTTAGATTTGTCTTAAGTCAAACTTTTTAAACTTTGACCGAATTTCTAGAAAAAACTATTAAGATTGATGATCTCAAATTCGTATCATTAGATATGTCATAGAGTAATTTTCATAATGTGCTCATTTTATACTATAGATGTTATTACTCTTTTCTATAAAGTTAGTCAAAGTTTAAAAAATTTGACTGACATGGATTTAGGAATTAATTCTTTCATGGACAAGCGAGTAGCTTCTATCATATAACTCCTTCGCATTGCAGGAGCTATGTTAATTTTTTTAGAAAATTATATTTGGTTTATTCGTTTTTTTGATGGTGTATGTACTTCTTATGCTGATATATAATGAAGGTTAAGTCTTTTGTTCAAATATATATATATATATACTCCCTCTGTCCACGAAAGAATCAATTCCTAGAATCCGTGTCAGTCAAACTTAGTTTGACTAATTTTATAGAAAAGAGTAATAACATATATGATATAAATGGAAACATTATGAAAAATATTCGAAGATATATCTATGATGTGAATTTGGTATCATCAATCTTGATAATTTTTTTTGTATAAATTTGGTCAAAGTTTAAAAAGTTTGACTTAAGACAACTCTAGAATTGATTCTTTCGTGGACGAGGAGTATATTATATATATATATATATATATATATATATATATATATATACATAAAGTGTATACATATTTACGATATTTGTGTTACTATAACACATGGGGATATTTACTATAATATTATAATAAATTACATAGTAACCAGTTACTACAATCTCGTAAATCAACACAGTAATTATCGTAAAACTCAAACTGGTTATATAAATAGCCAACTACAGATCGAGTCAAAGTGCATTTATGGCTCCAAGTTATAAAGTGTTGAGCCAAATTCACTAGTAGCATTTATATTTGGACTCCAATCAGTTTATTATAAAATACATTTTGTAATTATCTAAGGTCATGTTTTGGATCTTTGAAATTAAATTTATTTTAATAATCCAAATTTAGAAACATATAATTAAGCTAATGTGGTTGTATAAGAATTGTATTTATGTATTATTGGTTATACAAGAGAGATATTTATGTGTTGCATTAATCGTATAGCAACGTAGTTGAAGAGTGTGTTATAAGTTGCAAAAGTAACATAGCATGTGGTTTAGAGATCAATTTTCATCTTCCACCTATAAATTTGAGATAGAGTATATATGAATTTTCGAAAGTGATAATGTCAAATTTCAGACCAAATAGCTTAGTTTTATTAAGTAGATTTCAATTCTTCCAAGTTAACTATCTATGTACTCCCTCTATCAGAAATAGACGTCGTTTTGGACAAGGTTTGAGTCAAACATTGAGAATATAAATCATAATAACTTTTAAATTACTGAGTATAGAGATGTAAAAATAATATAATAAATTTTCTTTAAAAGTACTTTCATAAAGATATCATATACCACTTTATAATAAATATTTATGAAGATAGTAATGATGAAGTGGTTTATTTATTTGCATTTTTTCCAGACGAAGAATTGAAGAATCTCTTGCCATACATGCGCAAAATGAGAAGTGATTACAGGACATGTATAATAGGCCTTCCCATGGAAGATTTCTGAGACTGCCAAGAAGAGAAAATAATACCAATAGTAAAGACATATGTTGATTGAAGGACACTCACAATACAAATTTATAATAGAGTCTAAATTTATTTTGTTATCCTCTTATTTATAACATTTGGTTGATGTAACAGTAGAGAGGAGAAAAACTAAGACTTCGAGTCTTATTTAGATTTCAAGTCTACAAAATCTTTATAATATAATAAATAGAGACTCTATGAGTAGATACGGAGTCCAAAAATCAGATTCCAGCCGATTGATCTCTTGCCCTCTCTTATTATGAATTAGACATTGCTGAAATTAATCTCGTAGTAGTATATCGTCTGACGAGATCAACCCTACACAATTGCGCGGGTTCGAGTGTCTGCAATACCGGATCGAATCGAACCGCGGCGATGGGAATTGGATCCTTGCTATCCTTCGCTTACGCTGTGTTGTGTTCCTTCGTCAACGTGGCTGAGAGCGACCGACCCGTACATCCGCAGCCTGGTAGCGGAGAAGGGAGAACGCGGCAGTGGTTCAGGGTGCTGGATCATCGTGAGCCCGAGAATTACTACCGGTACGTTTCGTCCTATTCTCGATCTGATCGGTTAATGCTACTACTTATGAACGGATAACACTGCTAGTTTATGAACCGAGAATAACACGTATTTTGTACTGTACTTCCTCCATTCCACAAGACGTTTAACTTTTTATTCCAAGTTTACTATTCCTCTTATTTTAAAAATTGTATAAATATAGTTAAGTTTTAGTTTATTTTTGAAGAACTTTTATTATAAAGCAAGTCATGATAACAAAAAAATCAAATTTCTTAAATAAGATGAGTGTTCAGATTTAAAGTAATAGAAAATTAAACATCTTATAATTTATGATGAAGTAAGCACTTGTTGCTTTGATTGATATATCCTCTCTGTGACTTACTTGATCAGGTCAATTCATTTTGATTTCAAAAATCTGACGAATCCACGGCAGCGCCGCTGCAATTACCGACATCCATGCTACAGGGACAAGGTTGATAACGACAAGTATAAGGAGCTAGTATATCTGTAGTTTGTTAGGTCAGTCTTAATAGGATTTTATGAGGGGTTTCATACACCTTAAATATGGTGCTACATCAGCCTTTTACATGAAACTAAGAGGAGAGAGAAGGGAAAATGTTTCATCCTCACGAAACGTTTGAGCGTTGTTTTCAAATGACGAATTTTAGTGAGTTCCTATTGAGAACATCATTGTGTGTTTATCCCGTGCAACACGTGTGGCTCGAGAGAAAAAAAGAGATCATGGGACTACAAAGACATATAAAACTGTGCATTGAAACTGTATATTGAGATAGAGGTCCATTTCATCTGTGATATAATTTGTCTGGTGCACATTAATGATGCTGGATATACATTTGTTTGGTAGTTCCGAAGATCAAAAAATTGTAAGATACCATCGAAAGAGTTTGTCACTCTGTCAACATAAAGTACCATTGAAAGAACAAAACACAACTCTATAACATTTTGTTACACTATTTACATTATCCATCCAACTCTGAAACTTGGACCAAAATATTGAGTGTTACAAAACACAACTATGCATGTATCTTCATAGACATTGCACGGGAGGCGAGGTTAGTACTAAAGGTGGACATGATACAAAACGATCAATATAAAAGTAAGAATACATCAAAGATAAAATTGGTGATAATAAGTGTCCCTTAATTAAGAATGCTCTTGAGCACTTTAACAAGGTTCCATGTTTTCATAGGCACGTTAAGGTCCACTTTAGTAGATCTCCACTTATTGATTCTCGCAAATAGCAATTCTCATCAATTCTGAAGTGATTCCTATAGCAAATGAATAAGGAGCAGTGAAAAGCGGTGGAGAGCAGGTTTTGTTTTTACTCCCGGCTCATAGTGTAAATGGAGAAGTGATTATCGACAACTCTCCACCATAATTCATTTATATATTAAGTGTTTTCTAGGTCTCCACGGAAACTAAAAGTAAAACCGGGCCTGGAAGCTCTACCAAAAGAGTCCTAAGATGTATCATGATCTTAGCTTAAGTTTTTGGTTTCCTTCTATATGCTTTTGTTTCAATCATAATATGTTTCCATTTCTAACTATCCCGGTTATTGTCCTGTTTGAAGAGATCGAATAATACGAAATGGTTAAGGAGGGCTGGTTTGGGTCTGTTTTCATCCATATTCCTAACAGAATTATTGTTCCACCTCCTGATTCTGTTATCAAGGATAAAATAACATATACAAACAATTATCTTTTGTTTTCATCCAATCGGTAACAAAATTATTTTTCTATCTCATGAAACCCATGAATTCCTAATTATTTAAGGATATATATACACACACACACATACAAAGGGGATGTAAACACAAGTAAACATTTCAAAATCGGAATAAAAAAGAAAATAATATCCAAATAAAGAAAAACTAAAAAACTAAACTAAAATCTAAACCAGCTCAACAAGCCCTAGCCGCCCCAGCCTAGCCCATCGCCCCGCCCTAGTGTCTCAAGAAGATTCTGACCGCGAGGGCGCATGTATATAATCCGACTCTTCCTAGCTCTAGGATTTTCGACAGACTTGAGCCGACGGCGTAGGGTTTCGGACGCGCCCACTGAGGTAACCTCAAGTGCTACCTTCAATCCCAATTGCACCCTAAGCTACAAGTTTCTCATCTTCATTTTGTGTGTAATTCGACTTGGTTTCTTCAATTGCGTTCGTTTCAGGTCAGCGGAGATAGCACAAGACCGGTGAAAGTCCTTGTTTGGTTTTGGATAATTGATGTCACCTAGAGTACTAACCTTGTCATGAAGTGTTTATGAGCTAGGTTGGTACATTCCAAGTACGGGAGCCAAATGATGATCATGGTATTGGTGGTGATGACCAAAAGATAGATCAAGTGCTCCACATTTGAAAGAAGAAGAAGAGAAAAACAAAATCCTACGGAGATCAAGGCAAAGGTATAAATAGGAATTTTGTTTTGGCACTCAAGACACCATAGAGGGTGTGAGTGCATTTAGGATAGATAGCCGTACTATTAAGAGGGGAATATCTCAGTGATCACGGTTATCAAGTGCCACTAGGTGAATTCATACATGCATATGCATTAGGACCTAGTGTGCTAACTCGAATCCTTTGAATATGTTTGTGAAAATGCTAACACACATGCACATGATGTTGTACACTTGTTGGTGTTAGCACTTTTGCAAAGGAGAAGTTGTTGGAGTTAGTTTGGATCAACACGGAGAAGAAAATGGAGTTTTCTGTGTATGGTCGGTGGTACCGACCAGGGTGGTCGGTGGTACCGCCCATAGGTGCTGCGTGCAGCCCTCTCTGTGGTGGGGCGTTTTTGGCCTGGCGGTGGTACCGCTATTACCTCGGTACTACCGCCGGCGGTGGTACCGACCGGATGGTCGGTGGTACCGTGGCCCTGAGGAGTTTCGCGAGGCTCTCTGTAGTTTTTGAAAATGGCTTGCCGGTAGTACCGCCATTACCTCGGTACTACCGCCCACGGTGGTACCGACGCAAGGTCGGTAGTGACTGGTTTTTCGCAGAGCTCTCTGTTCGCGGCGATTTTGGCCTGGCGGTAGTACCGCCATTACCTCGGTACTACCGACCTCGAGGTACCGACCAGAGTCGGTGCCTCGCCTAAATCAGCGGGACGTATGTTAAACGGCTAGTTTGACTCTGTCGGTAGTACCGCCCAGGAGGGGTCGGTACTACCGACCAAGCGCAGAAAGGTAGGGTTCGGGCCGCCGCCCTCCCTTCCCTATAATTGACCGTGGCCGCCTTTGGGGATAGCTTCTTGACTCTCTGACTTCTTGAACATCCTCTTGAGTAAGATCTAATCCCTCCCTCCGATCTCTTTGCTTGTTAGTGCGAATCCAAGTGAGATCGAGAGATCCAAGTGCATTGGCGTGTGAGTTTGCATCTAGTGGCACTTGGCGATTGTGGTTGCTGCGGATATTCTTATTACTCTTGGTGGTTGCCGCCACCTAGACGGTTTGGAGCAGCGGAGGAGATAAGGCACGAGTGGTGATTGTTCGTGGCCATCTCCCGGTGATTTGTAAGGGGTTTCTTGTACCTTCCCCGGCGGAGCGCCAAAGGTAACTCTAGTGGATTGCTCGTAGCTTGTGGATCCCCATCTTGTGTTGGTTGTGTGGCACCCTATTGAGGGTTAGGCGTGTGATGCCTATTAGCGCGTGAACCTCCAAGTGGGTGTATCGCTACAACGGGGACGTAGCTTGCCGGCAAGCAAGTGAACCTCGGAGGAAAAATTATTGTGTCAACTTGTCTCCGTGGTTTTCTTTGATATTCATTTATTAATCTCTTGCCGGCTCGGTATACACACTTCTATCTCTCGAACTTACATTTGTTACTTTCTTGCAAGATAATATTATACCTTGTTGTTAGTTACATTCTCTTATCTTGTGTAGTGATATACATTATTGTTCATTTAGTTGTCTAACTAGTTTGTTTAAGTGTTGTTGTAGAAATTTTTGTAGGCTATTCACCCCCCCTCTAGCCATTTAGGACCTTTCAATTGGTATCGGAGCAAGGTCACCGTTTATTTGAGGCTTAACAACCTTCGGTGTCAAAATGGCTCATATCAACAACACCAAAAGGCCACCCCAATTTGATGGCACAAACTATGGCTATTGGAAGGCAAAAATGACCACTCATTTAAAGTCAATCAATAGAAGGATATGGCAGGTTGTGGATGTCAAGATTGAGATAGTTGATCCGGAAAATCTCACCAATGCCGAAGAAGAGAAGATGCAGAACAATGACATTGCTCTTAGTGCTATTCATGATGCCGTTGATGAGAGGGTGTTTGAGCAAATCAAAAATTTGGATATGGCATATGATGCTTGGAAGAAATTGGAAGAATCATTTGAGGGCACTCAAGCAGTAAAAGGAGCAAAAGCATACATTCTCAAAGAAAAGTTTGCTAGCTTCAAGATGAATGAAGGTGAAAGTGTTCCAGAGATGTTCCATAGGCTTCAAGTGCTTGTCAATGATCTCAAAGCACTTGGAGAAGAGGTGAAGGACAAAGATTTCTCTCATAAATTCTTGAGATGTCTTCCCAGTAGATTTGGCATGTTAGTCACGTTGCTTGTAAGAAGCGGTTTGGACACTATGACACCAAACCAAGTTCTTGGAGATGTAATGACCGATGACACCTATAGAGATGAGAATGATCAAGAAGTGAAGAAGGATGAGAAGAAGAAGAGTGTGGCATTCAAAGCCACAACATCATCATCAAAGAACAAGGGCAAAGCAAAGAAAGAAGATTCTAGCGAAGATAACTGCTCAAATGACAGTGATGGCGATGATGAAGAGATGGCTCTATTTGTCAAAAGGTTTGGAAATTCATGAAGAAGAAGGGCTACCGGGCAAGGAGAAAGAAGACTTCATACAAGAACAAGGATGAACCAAGGAGGTGCTTTAAGTGCGGTAGCAAGGACCATCTTGTTGCTCAATGTCCGTACAACAGTGAGAATGACGATAATGACAACAAGAAGGACAAGAAGAAGGAGAAGAAAGAAAAGAAGAATTACACAAAGAAGAAGAAGGGGCAATCATATATGGTCACTTGGATAGTGATGCATCCACAAGTGATAGTGATGAAGATAGTGATAATGAAGATCGCAAGACAAGCAAGAAGAAGGCACTTGCAAGTATTGCTATCAACAACAAGCCTTCAATCTTCGACACTCCATCATGCTTCATGGCTAAGGCCACAAAGGTACTATCTGATGATGATGAGAGTGATAGTGATGATAGTGATGATGATGAACCCACTAAAGATGAATTAATTGAAATGCTTGATGATGCTAGAGAACATTTTGATAAAAAGAAAAGGAGTGCAAAGAATTGCAAAAGAGACTAAAAGCTCTTGAGCAATCCTTTGAGGAGCTCAATGCTACTCATGAGAGGCTAGTGGAAGCCCATGAGGAGCTTGGCAACGCTCACACTAAGCTTAAGGAAGCTCACTCCTCACTTGTTGATCAAGCTAAAACTGAAAAAGTGGTTAAAACATGTGACATAGGCATAGCTTGTGATATAATTGATGAATCTTTCTATAAGCCTATTATTATTGCTGCTACTAACCCTTCATGTAGCTCATCATCTACCACTACTACCTCATCTATGGATGATGGCTTCACTTGTGATGCCTCACTCATGGTTGAGAATGAGACATTGAAGAAGGAGGTAAATGAGCTCACTCACGCCTTAGGTAAAGCCTATGGTGGTGAGGCCCGCTTGCTTAAGTGCTTGGGTAGCCAACGTTTTTCTCTCAACAAAGAGGGATTGGGCTATACCCCCAAGAATGGCAAGGCGGCTTTTGCTACTCACAAGACTAGATTTGTGAAGAGCAATGGTCGGTTTTGCACTAGATGCAAGCAAAGTGGGCATGTAGAGCAATGTTGCAAGAACAAGAACAAAAACGCTAATGTATCCTCTATTAAATTTGATTCTTGTTATTTGCTTACCAAGGGTGTTAATGGCATAAAAGCTAAATTCATTGGTACACCAATTGTGGGCTCAAAGAAGAAAGCTATTTGGGTACCAAAGAGTTTGGTCACTAATCTTGGAGGACCCAAAAAGGTTTGGGTACCTAAAAAGGATTGATTTGTTCTTGTAGGTCAACTATAAAGCCGGAGGGAGGCATTGGGTGCTTGATAGTGGGTGCACTCAACATATGACCGGAGATTCAAGAATGTTCAATTCAATCAATTCAAGCGGCAGTCATGGTTTTGATTCTATCACATTTGGTGACAATGGCAAAGGCAAGGTTAAAGGGCTTGGTAAGATCGCAATATCCAATGACATGAGCATTTCCAATGTGTTGCTAGTTGAGAGCTTGAACTTCAATCTACTGTCAGTCGCTCAGTTGTGTGATCTTGGTTTCAAATGCATTTTTGGAGTTGATGATGTAGAAATCATAAGTGTAGATGGTTCTAATTTGATATTCAAAGGATTTAGATATGAGAACCTATACTTGGTTGATTTCAATGCTAGTGAAACCCAGTTGTCAACATGCTTGTTCACTAATCTGGTTTGGGTTGGTTATGGCATAGAAGGCTTGGCCATGTTGGAATGAAACAGTTAAACAAAATAGTGAAGCATGATTTAGTTAGAGGCTTGAAAGATGTCACTTTTGAGAAGGATAAACTTTGTAGCTCTTGTCAAGCTGGCAAACAAGTTGGTAACTCCCATCCTAAGAAAAGCATGATGAGTACTAGCAAAGCATTTGAGTTATTGCACATGGATTTATTTGGACCAACAACATACACTAGCATCGGTGGAAGTAAATATGGCTTTGTGATAGTTGATGATTACACTAGATACACATGGGTCTTCTTTCTTAGTGATAAAAGTGAAACTTTTGAGATCTTCAAAACTTTTGTCAAGAGATGTCAGAATGAGTTTGAAACAACAATCAAGAAAGTTAGAAGTGACAATGGGAGTGAATTTAAGAATACAAGAATTGATGAGTTGTGTGATGACTTTGGCATTAGACATCAATTCTCACCCAAGTATACTCCTCAATCAAATGGGATTGTTGAAAGGAAGAACAGAACTTTGATTGATATGGCAAGGTCTATGCTCAGTGAATACAATGTCAGTCATTCTTTTTGGGCCGAAGCTATCAATACGGCTTGCTATTGTAGCAACCGTCTCTATTGCCATGGCATGCTAGAGAAGACACCATATGAGCTATTAAATGGAAGAAAGCCAAATATCGCATACTTTAGAGTTTTTGGTTGCAATGTTATATATTGAAGAAAGGTGCAAGATTGAGCAAATTTGAAAAGAAATGTGATGAAGGATTCTTACTTGGATATTCAACAACAAGCAAAGCATATAGAGTTTGGAACTTGGCTAGTGGTATTATTGAAGAAGTGCATGATGTTGAATTTGATGAAACTAAGGGCTCTCAAGAAGGAAATGAAAATCTTAATGATGTGAGAGGCACTCAATTGTCAAATGCAATGAAGAATATGGATATTGGTGATATTAGGCCAAGACTAGTGGATGATAATGAAGATGACCAAATGTTCTCCTCAAATGTGCAAGTTGATGCAAATCAAGCTAGTGGTTCTCATGATCAATCAAGTGCTAGTGAAGATCAACAAGCTAGTTCATCTCAACCAAGCAATCAAGTGCAAATCCTCCAACCAACCAATATTGCAAGAGATCATCCCATAGATCAAATTGTTGGGGATATTAGAAGTGGTGTGCAAACAAGATCAAGATTGGCTTCATTTTGTGAGCATTTTTCTTTTGTGTCATCATTTGAGCCAACCAAGATAAAGATGCATTGATGGATGTTGATTGGGTAAACGCTATGCATGAAGAGCTAAACAACTTCATCCCGCAACCAGGTTTGGGAACTTGTTGAGAGACCAAAGAATTACAATGTTGTAAGTGCAATCAAGCCCTAATTGTGGGTTTTGGTGATAATGACCACACGATTAGAGGACTAATGAGATTTATAAAGTTGATAAGCAGGTTATGTTAAGAAAGGATGGTGTATATGCGTTGGTGGACCCCTCACACTACATTTCGTCGGTTCCGAACTCAAAGCGCTTCAAAGATATTTTATTTTGATTACTTGAGTTTAGGAATGCCGTACTATAAAGGGGGAATGCAAATTCATTGATATGGCTGAATGATATGTGCTCAAACCAACCCAAACCATCCACATTTCCAACCAAAGACAGCTGCACTTAACTCAGATTTATACCTGTCTGCTTGGTAGGCGCGGCAGTGCCGCTCTAGGCGCGGCAGTGACGGGCCGCGGCACTGCCGGGCTGAGGCCGGCACTGCCGCGACTTAAACTGCCCGTTGGATGGCAGGGGGTATTTACATCACCCCCTCTGCCCCCCAACGGTCAACTACGACCATTCACTCCACCTACCTCCAGACAAGCTCCTTCTTCTCCATTGAAGGCCCTCCAAGCTCCCAACCACCAAAATCTTCATTCCCATTGATTCCAAGTGGTTGAGAGGCTCAAACCTTCACCAAAGAGGAGCCCTAGCTGAGATCTACTGCCTAGAGCACTTGATTTGAGCCATAGCCGGTGGATTTGCTTCTATTACTCTTGGGTTCTTGGAACCCTAGCCGGCTAGGCGTCGCCCTAGAGCCTTGCTAACTCGTGTGGCGGCCTAGGGAGGTTTGTAATCACTTGTGCAGCTAGTAAGATTACCCCTCACCTCAAGGATTTGGTTCCTTGACTTGAGAACGAGGTTGAGTTGCAAAGCTCATGACCTAAGTGGTCAACCTCAACAACGTGGAGGTAGGCAAGCCTTGGTGGCGAGCTGAACCACGGGATAAATCACTTGTCTCGCGTGCTTGCTTAGTTTCATTCTCTATGTTCATGAGCTTGTGATATATTCTAGGGTTTGGCTCGATCTACTCTATCTTTCATATTTGGCTTGGAGTAGTTGTTTCTGCTGGTTCATATAGCCTATTGTTACATTCCTATTCATATAGAATCTGCAGATTGTGGTTAGATTTCGAATTGCAGCTTCTGGTCTTCATCTGCGCGGCAGTACCGCGCTGAGGCCGGCAGTGCCGGGGAGCGGCAGTGCCGGGCACAGGGCGGTAGTGCCGGGCCTATCTAATTTAGTTTTAAGCTGTGATTTTTGACAGGCCTATTCACCCCCCCCTCTAGGCCACACAGGTCCTTACAAGTGGTATCAGAGCCCTGGTCTCTCAGCAGCACTTAACCGTGCGAGAGTATGGCCACTGACGGAGCGGGTGATGCTAGTGTTGTGCAACCCAAACCCTTTGAAGATCCGGATGTGCACACCACTAGCAGCAGCGAGAGTATCTCCACAGCTAGCGGAAGGACACTTCCACAATTGGTTGTGTCGGCCGGAGAGCTCGCAAGACGAAAGGAAGAAAGAAGGTTGAGAAGAGAAGCTAGAGCCAAAGCAAAAGAAGATGCAGCAGCTCTCAAAGCAAAGGAAGACAAGGCTCAAAGAAGAGAAGAAAGAAAGATTAGAAGAGAAGAAAGAGCCAAGAGAAGAGAAGAAAAGAAGAAGAAGGAAGAGCTCAAAGCTAAGAAGAGTGTGCACTTGAGTGAAGACTCAAGTAGCACCGAAGATGGTGATGATGACATCTCCTATCATCTCAAGGGTGACAAGAAGAAGAAGGAGGAGACCAAGAAGACATACGGAGCCGTATCCTACACTTATTCTTCTATGTCTAACCATGATTCTAGGCCTCTCATTAATGTACCCGCGGGCAAGTTGCCTCGTTTCGACGGGACCAACTTTGCCAAGTGGAAGCACATTATGAAGACCTATCTTATTGGTCTCCATCCAGGTATTTGGGAGATTGCACAATGGACTTGAAGCACCGGTTGATCCAAAGAACCCCACTCAAGATGAGTTCCGCAACATTCATCTCAATGCCCAAGCCACTAGTGTGCTACTTAGTGCCTTGGATGGTGATGAGTACAACAAGGTCATGGGAGTTGAGGTTGCAAAGGAGATTTGGGACACATTGCATATTGCTCATGAAGGGGTTGATAAAGTAAGGCAATCCAAGATTGATTTGTTGATGGCCAAGCTCAACCGGTTTGTGATTTGTGATGGTGAAGGTCCTCAAGAGATGTTTGATAGGTTGATGGTCATTGTTGGCAAGATTAGAGGGCTAGGTGGAAATGAAATCAATGATCACAAGGTGTGAAGATTATGTTGGAAGCTTATTCACCAAGAAATGAGACCGTAGTGACATTGATTAGAGACAAGAAGAAGTTTGAGAAGTTCACACCTAGTGATGTGCTTGGGAGGATTATCACATTTGATATGCAAAGAGAGGAAGCTAATGAAAGAAGGAAGCTTGGAGAGTTGCAAGCAAGGCTAGATGGGATGAAGATCAAGGAAGTGGCACTCAAGGCAAGCAAGCCAACAAACAAGCAACATCAAGCAAGTCAAGTTCAAGCAAGCAAGCCTCTACAAGCAAGCCCAAGCAACAAAAGAAGAAAATAGAGGTTGAGGACAGCACATCATCCTCTTGCAAGAGTGAGAGTGATGGTGAAGAGTTTGAGAAGATTGATGATATAGCTCTATTCATGAGAAGATATCGCAAGGGGCTCAAGAAAGAAGGTTACAAATTTGTAAAGAGGAAGTTTCCTAACAAGAAAAAGAGAACTTGCTACAATTGTGGTAGCACCGAGCACTTCATTGCTCATTGCCCAAATGAGAAGAAAGACAACAAGGGCAAGAAAGATGACAAAGCCACTTACAAGAAGCACAACAAGAGATACATGGGAGAAGCTCACATCGGACATGAATGGGATTCAACCGCACAAACCTCAAGTGAAGAAGATGAGAAGATGGCAACCATTGCATTCCAAAAGCCATCTCCTTCACCAAGGCTATTCAACAACTTGTCCGATGATGATGAAGGCAACTCCCACACTTGTCTCATGGCCAAGAAAGAGAAGGTGAAAAAGACTCATACTCCTAAACCTTCTCTTCCACTTAGTGACATCTCTAGTAGTGAACTTAGTGACTCTTCTAGTGATGATAGCTCTAGTGATGAAGAGATAAACATGATAACAAAGAACTTAGATAAGAAAACCAAACTCTTTATCACTAAGCTAATGGAGGAACTAGAGGGTGTACAAGCCGAGCTAGCAATAAGTGAGGATGCTCTTATCAAACAAGAGGATCTCTATATTGCTTGCAAGGAAGCTCTTGCATTAGAGAAGTGAGTTGGATGTCTTGCATGAGGCCTTGGCCAAAGAGCAAGATGAACATGCTTCCCTAAAGAAGGCTCATGTTGGACTCAAGAAAAAGTATTGTGACTTGGATGTAAAGCACAAGGAACTTGAGCTGCAATATAACCTTCTTTGGGAAAGCAACTCAACTCTCCCTAAGGCAAATGTCACTCCTATTCCCTCCACTAGTGAAGGTTGTGGAAAATGCTATAATCTTGATTTGAATGTCTATTCCACTAACCTTGCAAACATGGAGGTCATGAGAAAAGAAATAGCAAGATTGACAAGTGTTATTGCAAGTGGTTGTGTCAAGGCTACTATAAGTGCTAGTGAGAAGACCCAAAGCAAGAACATGCCCAAGTTCAAGAACGGAAGACGTCCTTTCATAAAGGATGGGTTGGGGCATGTAAAGGGAGGCAAAACCAATGGAAGGAAGAAGGTGAATGGCTATGAGTGTGTGAGGTTTGAGAAGAAGGGTTACATTGGTACAGTTCAGCCTGCACAGACCGCGGCAGTGCCGCGCCAGAAGGCGGCAGTGCCGGGCCCCGGCAGTGCCGCCCCCAGGCCGGCAGTGCCGCGCCCCAAGAAAGGGAAGGCTACCAGTTCCCCTTCTGCTCAGTCACACACAGCCCAAGCAGATGCCAAATCAGAAGCAAGGGTCTCAGAAACCAAAGGAGTCTATTTGGGTAACCAAGAACAAGTTCATGCATCAACCCAAGATAGAAGCTCCAAGAATGAGCATGTCCTCTTGTTACTTTTAGGACACAACAACAGTGGTAAAGTTGTTGCAAAGTATGTTGGTAATGACAAGAGGGCAGCCGACAAGTTTATTTGGGTTCCTAAGATACTTGTGACTAACATGCAAGGCCCCAATATCAATTGGGGACCTAAACCAAGGAACTAAACTTGTTTTGCAGGCATACTCCTCCGGTGGATCAAGTTGGGTGCTTGATAGCGGATGTACAAATCATATGACCGGAGAAAGGAGTATGTTCTCATCATATTCCCCAACTACAAATGCAAGTGAGAATATCATATTTGGTGATAACTCCAAGGGGGATGTGCTAGGTCTTGGTAAAGTTGCTATCACACTTGAACATTCAATTACCAATGTCTTACATGTTGATTCGTTAAGTTACAATTTGTTGTCCGTTTCACAATTGTGTGGGATGGGTTTCAATTGTCTCTTTACGGATGAGGGTGTGGAAGTCTTTAGAAGGGAGGATTCCTCTATTGTCTTTACGGGTCGTTTGAAAGGGAAGCTTTACTTAGTTGACTTCAACAAAAGTGAAGCTAAACTTGAGACTTGTTTAGTGGCAAAATCTAGCATGGGTTGGTTATGGCACCGCCGACTAGCTCATGTTGGGATGAGGAACTTGGCCAAACTTCAAAAAGACAACCACATCCTAGGACTAACCAATGTTCATTTTGAGAAAGACAGAGTATGTGGAGCTTGCCAAGCCGGAAAGCAAGTAGGCGTACCTCACCCACCAAAGAGCTACGACACGACTACTCATCCATTGGAGTTGATTCACATGGATCTCTTTGGACCGGTTGCCTACCTTAGCATCGGCGGTAACAAACATGGTCTTGTTATTGTTGATGACTATTCTCGTTTCACTTGGGTATTCTTTTTGCATGATAAAAGTGTAGTGCAAGAGAAGGTGAAGATGTTTGTACGAAGAGCTCAAAGGGAATTCGGTTTCAATATCAAGAAGGTTCGTAGTGACAACGGAACCGAATTCCGAAACACCCAAGTGGAAGAGTTACTTGATGAAGAGGGCATCAAGCATGAGTTCTCAGTGCCCTATACCCCTCAACAAAATGGTGTGGTGGAGAGGAAGAATAGAACGCTCATTGACATGGCAAGGACAATGCTAGATGAGTACAAGACGCCGGACATCTTTTGGGCCGAAGCCGTCAACACCGCTTGCCATGCAATCAACCGCCTCTACCTCCACAAGAGAAGAAAGAAGACATCCTATGAGCTGCTCACCGGTAACAAGCCAAAGGTGTCTTACTTTAGAGTATTTGGGTGCAAATGTTTCATCTTGAACAAGAAACCCAAAGCCTCTAAGTTTGCATCTAAAGTAGATGATGGTTTTCTTCTCGGTTATGGATCAAACGAGCATGCCTATCGTGTTTTCAACAAGGCCTCCGGCAAGGTTGAAATAGCGATAGACGTGACGTTTGATGAAACTAATGGCTCTCAAGTAGAGCAAGTTGATGAAGTTGTTGTAGGTAATGAGGAACCTCCTTGTGAAGCAATCAAGCAGCTAGCCATTGGTGATATAAGACCACAGGAACAGCAGGCTACAGATCAGGAAGGTCCTCAAGCTGAAGCTTCTGCTGGGACTGATCAGATACAGTCCCCGGCAGTGCCGGGCCAGACCCGGCAGTGCCGGACCCCGGCAGTGCCGCGCGGAGCCAAGCAGTGCCGGGCACACCCAGAGCAGCTGCAGCTACTCCACTTCATGGAGTGAACCTACAACCCATCTTCGAGCAAGATGAAGAAGAAGAAGCCGAAGATGAACCAGAACCCATCGATCATCCAAGACTCAAGCAAACTATTCAACGAGATCACCCCGTTGACAATATTCTTGGGAGTCTACGAAAGGGGGTAACGACACGCTCTCATTTGGCAAATTTCTGTCAATATTACTCGTTTGTCTCCTCTTTGGAACCTCTCAAGGTAGAAGAAGCCTGGATGATCCGGATTGGGTGATGGCCATGCAAGAAGAGCTCAACAACTTCGAGCGCAATCAAGTATGGTCACTCGTGGAAAGACCAAATACCAATGTCATTGGAACCAAATGGGTCTTTCGCAACAAGCAAGATGAAGAAGGTGTGGTGACAAGGAACAAGGCAAGATTGGTAGCTCAAGGGTTCACACAAGTAGAGGGCCTGGACTTTGAAGAAACATATGCACCGGTTGCAAGACTTGAAGCCATTCGGATTCTTCTAGCCTATGCAGCCCATCATGAATTCAAGCTATATCAAATGGATGTGAAGAGTGCATTCCTCAATGGCCCTATACAAGAGTTGGTATATGTCGAGCAACCACCGGGCTTTGAAGATCCCACGTTTCCCAACCACGTCTTCAAACTCCGAAAGGCGCTCTATGGGCTTAAGCAAGCACCTAGAGCATGGTATGAATGCCTTAAGGAATTCTTGCTCAAACAAGGCTTTGAAATAGGCAAAGCCGATCCTACTCTCTTCACTCATAAAGTCAATGGAGATATCTTTGTGTGCCAAATATATGTCGATGACATAATATTTGGTAGTACTAACAAATCCTTTTGTGATGAGTTTAGTAGGATCATGACTAAAAGATTTGAGATGTCTATGATGGGTGAGCTCAAGTTCTTCCTTGGGTTTCAAATCAAGCAATTGAAGGAAGGGACTTTTCTTTGCCAAACCAAGTACACCCATGATATGTTAAAGAAGTTTGACATGGTGAACGCTAAGCCTATCAAAACGCCCATGCCAACTAATGGACATCTTGATCTTGATAAGGAAGGAAAAGCTGTGGACATCAAGGTATATCGTTCCATGATTGGCTCCCTCCTTTACTTATGCGCATCTAGGCCCGATATTATGCTTAGTGTGCATGTGTGCTAGATTTCAAGCTAACCCGAAAGAGTGTCACTTAGTGGCCGTTAAGAGAATCTTGAGATATCTAGTTCACACTCCAAACCTTGGCTTGTGGTATCCTAAGGGCTCCAAGTTTGATCTACTTGGCTATTCGGATTCCGATTACGCCGGTTGCAAGGTAGATCGAAAAAGCACTTCGGGGACATGTCAATTCCTTGGACGCTCCTTAGTGTCTTGGAGTTCTAAAAAGCAAAATTGTGTAGCCCTATCCACAGCCGAGGCCGAGTATGTTGCAGCAGGTGCATGTTGTGCGCAACTACTTTGGATGAGGCAAACCCTTCGTGATTTCGGATGTCAATTTACTCATATCCCACTCTTGTGTGACAATGAGAGCGCCATAAAGCTAGCAAACAACCCAGTGTGTCATTCAAGAACCAAACACATAGACATCCGGCATCACTTCTTGAGAGATCATGAAATCAAAGGAGATATCGCCATCAAACATGTGAGCACCGACAAACAACTAGCCGATATCTTCACTAAGCCTCTAGATGAGTCAAGGTTTTGTGCTTTAAGGAGTGAACTAAATATACTTGACTCTCGTAACTTAGTTTGAAACCTAGCATGCTTGATTGATCAACTAGTTTGACCTAGGTAAAACAAATTTCAAAACTTTCATATTGTGTTTCAAAATCTTTGTAAGAAACTTGCTTGGTATGACCATTGTTCTGTATTGATTACTTGCTGCTGGTCATATCATGCAGAGGTACTGTCCACTCCAAGAATAAGCTGTAGTATAATAGAGAATAACTCTCTCTGTTGGTAACAGGCCGGCAGTGCCGGGCCAGGCGCGGAAGTGCCGGGCCCGGCAGTGCCGCGCCAGGCGCGGTAGTGCCGCGACTTACTGATTGGCTGAATCAGTCTGTTACCGAGTGGGGTCACAGGGAAAAGGTTTTCTTTCCTATTCTACCCGTGACTTCCCTCTCTCTCTCCCTCATCCATTCACTTTCACCACCGTAACCTTCTTCCTATCTCTCTCTCTCTCTCACGGGCGACTTGGAGGTGACCGAGACCTTCCACCGGCCGACGACTCCCGGAGCTTCCGGCCAGCGGTAGTGCCGCTCGGGTCTCTCTCCGTGCTGCTCGCTTTCCTCTTCACCAAGGGACTCCATCCCTCTTCTTCTTTCCCCAAGGTGAAGATTCAAATCCCTAACCCTAACTTTCGATTTATAAAATGCGCCATGGATATTGTTCTTAGAGGTTGTAGAAGGGTTTGTAGATGATAGGGGAGTAGTAGAGGTGGTGGATGTGGTGTTGTTTGGCTCAGATCCGGTCTGCCTGCGCGGCAGTGCCGCGCCCAGCGCGGCTGTGCCGGGCCCCGGCAGTGCCGCTCCCAGAGCGGCAGTGCCGGACTCTGTGCAGAGTTCTGATCCAGCCAACACCTGTTCCATCAATTTCTATTGCCTCTCTATGATCTACCAGTCCTTATACGGTCTTCTAACACACAGTGTTCATGTTTTAGATGTCGGGAGGAAGCGATGAAGAGAGGAGGACCAAGAGGAGGTTGGACCCGCTCAGGGGGAGGAGCAAGCAGCCAGCCGTTCGTGGTGGTGCTCGCTCCCAAGGAGGCAGTTCAGCTAGGCAGCAGATACGAGACGAGATCCGTCTCCAGATGCAGGGTCGTCAGATCAGGGAAGACCTTTACCCTGCCACTCCAGAGCACCTAGCAGAGGTCAGCAGAGACCACATCCAGCCCTATGAGGAGGATGTTTTGGAGAGGGCACCACAGGACACCAGGCCCAGACAGGTGGTGTCCTACCACCAGCAGTTCTCGTCAGTGAAGGCACAGCGTCAGCAAAATCCCTACAATGCTCCAAAGGACATGGGGATTGACTACAGGTTCTGGAATGAATTTCATTCAGATTTCTACCGTTCAGTCCTGTTCAATGCCAAAAAGTCCAAGATTCTAAGTATGAGATATGTAGATTGGGAGCATCTTGAGGCCAAGACTGACAGTGAGATCAACAGGGTGATAGCTGCATGCAAGAGAAGAAATATGTATGATTTGATGGGTTTCCAGTACAACTGGAATGTGGAGATCATTTCTCAGTTTCATGCCACTCTATATGTTGATAATGTGCTGGAGGAGATGCACTGGATGACCGAGGGTCGCCACTACAAGGTCACCTATGAGACCTTTAGTAGGATCCTTGGCTTGGGCAGCGATGACAGGCAGTTGGATAACCTGCATGATGAGAGGACGCTGACAGACAGTGAGATTGCCCACTTATATGATGATCCTAGCAAGGCTGATGGGTTGGTGAAGGGGCTGAAACCTTTCTACTACATGCTCAACAACCTATTCAGGCAGACGCTCAACCCGAAGGGAGGGTCACATTCTAACTTGTATGGATATGGCAGGAATATGTTGGCTAGGATGGCCCCTCAGGCTAGACCTTTTTCTATCCAGCTTTATTTGGACCGAGCTTCAGGTTGCAGCAGAGGATGCTAGGAAGGCGGTTCTATATGCACCTTATATCATGTTTATGATTGAGATGGTCTCCGGACATTCTTTTGTTAAGGATGGGTTGCATGAGCCGTACAGGGCTGAGAAGAAGAAGGCGGCAGCAGGAGGTTCAGCAGGGGCAGCAGCTAGTGACAGGCCTGAGAGCTCTCGCCCTTCCTATCAGAGGAAGAAGAAGAGCAAGCTAGCACGATGGATCAAGGCCATCTTTTCTACCTGCACCTACGCAGCCGAGACGGCACACCAGGCGCTTGTTGAGCAGCGCGCAGAGCGAGAGCGGGCGGGACGTTCGCCGTTACCTCCACCCCGCTCTCCACCTCGCTTTGACCTCCCCAGTCTTGAGTCCGATGATTTTGATGATGATGATGATGAGGAGGAGCAGGAGGAGATAGTGCCAGTGCCACCTCGTCGGTCTTCACGTGCCTCCGCCTCGACCCGCTACACCAGTACCACCCACCGTCAGGGCAAGGCCGTGGTCTCCGACGACGACGACGATGATGAGGAGGAGGAAGAAGAGGAAGAAGATGAGGTTGAGTGGGACAAGGTTGCATCGGATGATGATTGAGTGCTTGGACACTCTTCTCTTCTCTCTTTGCTCTTTTTGGTGACTTGTTGCCAAAGGGGGAGAAGTAGGTGAGAGAAGGGGGTACAACACTTTTTCACTTTTTCAGCTTTTCATGTCCCCATCTTTAGTTGTAGTTGTGAGATGAGAGAGTTGGACCGTTTAAAACTCTATTTCTGTAATATACTCTATCGTACTACTTCGTATGCTTGGATGTGGACATGTATCATTTACCTGCTTTATTTAGTTTGTGCTATCTTGTTTAGATCAGTTTGATATATGCTTTGTGGTTTTATATATTGTCCGCTGCGTTTGCTGACTGTTGCCTGAGCGGCAGTGCCGCTCCAGGGCCGGCAGTGCCGGGCCCCGGCAGTGCCGCGCCCAGAGCGGCAGTGCCGCTCTGGCAAAAGACAGCAAACACCTCTGATGTGCTTAAACTGTCATTCGCATCACGTTATATTATTGACACAGTTTAATTGCACCCCACAAAGCTATCAGATGTGAAACTGAACCTATATTCCACTTTAATATGTGAATGTTGGCCTTTTATGCCAATTTGAGAATTCAGCTCTCATTCACACATTTAGGGGGAGGTTTCACACCTAAGCTTCAAAATCTCAGTTTTATACCCTTCTCTTGTAAGCTCTAATTGTGTTGTCATCAATCACCAAAAAGGGGGAGATTGTAAGTGCAATCAAGCCCTAATTGTGGGTTTTGGTGATAATGACCACACGATTAGAGGACTAATGAGATTTATAAAGTTGATAAGCAGGTTATGTTAAGAAAGGATGGTGTATATGCGTTGGTGGACCCCTCACACTACATTTCGTCGGTTCCGAACTCAAAGCGCTTCAAAGATATTTTATTTTGATTACTTGAGTTTAGGAATGCCGTACTATAAAGGGGGAATGCAAATTCATTGATATGGCTGAATGATATGTGCTCAAACCAACCCAAACCATCCACATTTCCAACCAAAGACAGCTGCACTTAACTCAGATTTATACCTGTCTGCTTGGTAGGCGCGGCAGTGCCGCTCTAGGCGCGGCAGTGCCGGGCCGCGGCACTGCGGGCTGAGGCCGGCACTGCCGCGACTTAACTGCCCGTTGGATGGCAGGGGGTATTTACATCACCCCCTCTGCCCCCAACGGTTATCCACGACCAGAACACTCCACCTACCTCCAGACAAGCTCCCTCTTCTCCATTGAAGGCCCTCCAAGCTCCCAACCACCAAAATCTTCATTCCCATTGATTCCAAGTGGTTGAGAGGCTCAAACCTTCACCAAAGAGGAGCCCTAGCTGAGATCTACTGCCTAGAGCACTTGATTTGAGCCATAGCCGGTGGATTTGCTTCTATTACTCTTGGGTTCTTGGAACCCTAGCCGGCTAGGCGTCGCCCTAGAGCCTTGCCAACTTGTGTGGCGGCCTAGGGAGGTTTGTAATCACTTGTGCAGCTAGTAAGATTACCCCTCACCTCAAGGATTTGGTTCCTTGACTTGAGAACGAGGTTGAGTTGCAAAGCTCATGACCTAAGTGGTCAACCTCAACAACGTGGAGGTAGGCAAGCCTTGGTGGCGAGCTGAACCACGGGATAAATCACTTGTCTCGCGTGCTTGCTTAGTTTCATTCTCTATGTTCATGAGCTTGTGATATATTCTAGGGTTTGGCTCGATCTACTCTATCTTTCATATTTGGCTTGGAGTAGTTGTTTCTGCTGGTTCATATAGCCTATTGTTACATTCCTATTCATATAGAATCTGCAGATTGTGGTAGATTTCGAATTGCAGCTTCTGGTCTTCGTCTGCGCGGCAGTACCGCGCTGAGGCCGGCAGTGCCGGGGAGCGGCAGTGCCGGGCACAGGGCGGTAGTGCCGGGCCTATCTAATTTGGTTTAAGCTGTGATTTTTGACAGGCCTATTCACCCCCCCTCTAGGCCACACAGGTCCTTACAAATGTAATTGAAGCCAAATGGGTATTTCGAAATAAGCCAAGATCAAGATGGGATAGTAGTAAGAAAAAAGCAGATTGGTAGCTCAAGGCTACACTCAAGTTGAAGGTCCTTGATTTTGGAGAAACATATGCAACGGTTGCAAGAATGGAAGGCAATTAGGAAATCTATTGGCTTAGGCATGTGCTCATAATATCAAGTTATATCAAAATGGAGTTAAAAGTGCGTTTCTAAATGGGTATATAATGGTTAGTATTTGTAGAACAAACCTCCGGTTTTGGAAGATGACAAGAAGCCCAATCATGTTACAAGCTCAAAAAGGCGTGTATGGTTTGAAGCAAGCACCAAGAAGCATGGTACGAGAGGTTGAGAGATTTCCTACTCTCTAAAGGGTCAGATGGGCAGGTGATACTACCTCTCACCAAGAAGATTGACAAAGACTTGTTTGTGTGCAAAATATATGTTGATGATATTTCTTTGGGTCAACCAACCAAGAGTTTTTGAAGAGTTTGGGAATATGATGGCAAATGAGTTTGAGATGTCTATGATTGGAGAGCTTAGCTTGTTACTTCCTTGGTCTTCAAATCAAGCAATGAAGAATGGCACTTTTGTGAGTTCAGGCAAGTACATCAAAGATATGCTCAAGAAGTTTGGTCTAAATGACGCAAAAGCTATTAGTACACCTATGGGAACAAATGGACATTTGGATAGTGATGTAGTGGCAACATGGGGATCAAAAGTTGTATCGGTCTATGTTGGAGCTTACTCTATGTGACCGCTTCTAGGCGGACGTCATGTTTAGTGTATGCATGTGTGCAAGATTTCAAGTTCACCAAGAGAGAGTCCTTGAAGGCAACTAAAAAATATTGAGATATTTGAAGATACACAAAAATGTTGGATTGTGATATCCCAAGGGGTCAAACTTTGAGTTGTTGGATATTCGGACTCCGACTATGCAGGATGTAAAGTGATAGAAAAAGCACATCGGGCAATGTCAATTACTTGGAGATCACTTGTATCATGGTCATCGAAAAAGCAAAACAGTGTTGCAACTTTCAACCGCCGAAGCAGAATACCTATCCGCGGAAGTTGTTGTGCTCAATTACTTTGGATGAAAGCAACTTGGATGACTTTGAATTAAATTCAAACAAGTTACCATTGCTATGTGACAATGAGAGTGTAGTGAAGCTCACCAACAATCCAGTACAACATTCAAGAACAAAGCACATTGACATTCGCCATCACTTCATAAGAGACCATCAACAAAAGGGTGATATTTCAATTGAGAATGTTGGGACCGATGATCAACTTGCCGACATATTCACCAAGCCACTTGATGAAAAGAGATTTGCCAGCTAAGAATGAATTGAATATACTTGATTTCTCAATATGAGTTGATGCACCCTCCGTTATATGACATGCCTCTCCTTTCAACAAGCAAAGGTAAAATTGTTTGGCATGACAATTCATTCTTGCTAAGGATAGTTTAGTGCATTTAGTCATTCCTTGCATCTTATAGGCTCATTCATGAAATAAATACTTTGGATGTACATATGGTACCACTATTGCTTCTATGTTTGATTATGTCTAGTGGTAGCATATGACATGTTTATGGGCTTGTGAACCTAGTGTTTGATCTTAAAACAAGCATTCAAGGGTTTAAAACCGACGTGAGTAAGATAACCATTGAAAGATGTGTGAAGAAGCTTACTCTAGAGCAAACCGTGTTAAATCTCTATGTTTGTTTGCTAGGTTGAACCATACTATGAACTTGATCACCCTATTGATTAACTTAACTCCTACTAAAATTGGTGTGCCTTTATGGTACTTAATGACAAAGGGGGAGAAATGGTTAAGATAGATATAGATATATATAACAAAGGGAGGATCAATTAAAATTTGAGCATATAAGTCTGGGAGCAAGCTCATGTATTTGTTTTGTTGCATTTGAATGTGCATATTCATATGAGTGATTGCTTGTAAAAATTTAAATTACCATGCTTGTGTGATGTATGCTAGAAATAAATTTTGAATGATGATCTGTGAACTAGCATGCATAAGTGGTAGCTAGATGTATCTGTTTTTGCAAAGTGGTACTAGAACCTTTTATATAATGTTGATCTCATAAGGTATCTAGTGTTTTTGTAAGTCTAGCTAATCAAGATGCTAAGGATGGTGTACATTGGCAACTCCGATTGTATCACGCTTCAAAGGTCTATTCTTTATACCTTAGCATCATTTGATAGTATTACTCTCCCACTTTTATATCTATGCATATGTGCCGAACTTGAACCAACACTATATAGCACATATGTAGGGGGCTAATACTAACAAAGTGGTGACTCAAATTTTCAAACATATTCTTTGTGAAAGGTTGTCATCAATTACCAAAAAGGGGGAGATTGAAAGTCCTTGTTTGGTTTTGGATAATTGATGTCACCTAGAGTACTAACCTTGTCATGAAGTGTTTATGAGCTAGGTTGGTACATTCCAATACGGGAGCCAAATGATGATCATGGTATTGGTGGTGATGACCAAAGATAGATCAAGTGCTCCACATTTGAAAGAAGAAGAAGAGAAAAACAAAATCCTACGGAGATCAAGGCAAAGGTATAAATAGGAATTTGTTTGGGCACTCAAGACACATAAGGTGTGAGTGCATTTAGGATAGATAGCCGTACTATTAAGAGGGAATATCTCAGTGATCACGTTATCAAGTGGCCACTAGGTGTTCATACATGCATATGCATTAGGACCTAGTGTGCTAACTCGAATCCTTTGAATTGTTTGTGAAAATGCTAACAACATGCACATGATTTTGTACACTTGTTTGTTTAGCACTTTTGCAAAGGAGAAGTTGTTTGAGTTAGTTTGGATCAACACGAGAAGAAAATGGAGTTTTCTGTGTATGGTCGGTGGTACCGACCAGGGTGTCGGTGGTACCGCCCATAGGTTCTGCTGCGTGCATCCCTCTGTGTGGGGCGTTTTTTGGCCTGGCGGTGGTACCGCTATTACCTCGTACTACCGCCGGCGGTGGTACCGACCGGATGGTCGGTGGTACCGTGGCCCTGAGGAGTTTCGCGAGGCTCTCTGTAGTTTTTGAAAATGGCTTCCGGTAGTACCGCCATTACCTCGGTACTACCGCCCACGGTGGTACCGACGCAGGTCGTAGTGACTGGTTTTTTTCGCAGAGCTCTCTGTTCGCGGCGATTTTGCCTGGCGGTAGTACCGCCATACCTTACCTCGGTACTACCGACTCGTAGGTACCGACCAGAGTCGGTGCCTCGCCTAAATCAGGGGACGTATGTTAAACGGCTAGTTTGACTCTGTCGGTAGTACCGCCCAGGAGGGGTCGGTACTACCGACCAAGCGCAGAAAGGTAGGTTTCGGGCCGCCGCCCTCCCTTCCCTATAAATTGACCGTGGCCGCCTTTGGGGATAGCTTCTGACTCTCTGACTTCTTGAACATCCTCTTGAGTAAGATCTAATCCCTCCCTCCGATCTCTTTGCTTGTTAGTGCGAATCCAAGTGAGATCGAGAGATCCAAGTGCATTGGCGTGTGAGTTTGCCTCTAGTGGCACTTGGCGATTGTGGTTGCTGCTGCGGATATTCTTATTACTCTTGGTGGTTGCCGCCACCTAGACGGTTTGAGCAGCGGAGGAGATAGAGATAAGGCACGAGTGGTGATTGTTCGTGGCCATCTCCCGTGATTTGTAAGGGTTTCTTGTACCTTCCCCGGCGGAGCGCCAAAGGTAACTCTAGTGGATTGCTCGTAGCTTGTGGATCCCCATCTTGTGTTGGTTGTGCGGCACCCTATTGAGGGTTAGGCGTGATGATGCCTATTAGCGCGTGAACCTCCAAGTGGGTGTATCGCTACAACGGGACGTAGCTTGCCGCAAGCAAGTGACCTCGGAGGAAAAATTATTGTGTCAACTTGTCTCCGTGTGTTTCTTTGATATTCATTTATTAATCTCTTGCCGCTCGGTATACACACTTCTATCTCTCGAACTTACATTGTTACTTTCTTGCAAGATAATATAATACCTTGTTGTTAGTTACATTCTCTTATCTTGTGTAGTGATATACATTATTGTTCATTTAGTTGTCTAACTAGTTTGTTTAAGTGTTGTTGTAGAAATTTTTGTAGGCTATTCACCCCCCCTCTAGCCATTTAGGACCTTTCAACCGGTCATGGCACCGACACAGGCCAAGTCAGGTCTCTTCATTGGCATAAACAAGGGACACGTCGTCACAAAGCGCGAGCTGCCGCTTCGCCTGTCCAATCGCAAAGGGGTAAAAATATTCGTTCCTAAGCCTCCGATCTCTGCGATTTTGCGGGTGTAATACAGTCTAATGACCTAATTGCTGCTATCTTGTGTCGTGCTTATTGTGTAGATCTGAGTTGATTACATGTTATGATTTGTGTAGCAAAGGAACGATGATGGTTTTGTGTAGTAGTTTATTATTTTATTTGGTAAGAGGTTGCCATTTAAATATGGCGGTTTCTCTGCTGGTATACTCTACTAGCTGACTTTAATTGTCTTGCATGATTTTTAAATTAACTTGTGGGTGTTCCATCAATCGTTAGGTAGGTGAGGTTTAATGCAAGTCCTCTGAATTATCCGAATTGTTGGGTCAAACAGGTTTGTTGATTTTCGCACCAGAAAACAATCGAGACAAACATTTGTACATTGAATAGTCTATTTGAAAACATCTTTGTTGTGTTTGTTGCCTCGTCTCACCCGCGGTAATCTTGGGGATTTTTTCTGTACCCTAGATTTAATGTAAGTCGTCTGAATTATTCGAATTGTTGGGTCAAATAGGTCAGTTGATTTTTCGCACCAATAGCTATTGATAGAAACATTTGTACATTGAATAGTCCTTTTGAAAACAACTTTCATTGTGTTTCTTGCCTCATGTCACCTTTGGTAATCTGGAGGATTCTATTTATCCCAATTTGCTAGTCCTGGAGGCAAATATTAATCAGTGAGACATAACGTTGAAGCTTTGTCACATTTTGATCTTGCTTCTAAAACTTCTCACTACATGTACCTTCTTAACACATCATTCCTAATCAGAATTGTACCTTATTTACATCATGGCCATGAGTTTGGGTTGTAAAACTGAGACATAATGCGAGTTTGCTGTTGAATGATCTGAATTGGTCGGTCTACTAAGCTAAGTGTGTTTCTTTGGCATGTCAAAACTACAGATTTAAAACATTTATGGATGTCATACCAGGACCACTATTTTAATAACTAACAAGCAGCCTCATAGTTCATACTGATCATCATGCCTCATCTGAACTTTGGCAACATGAGGATTTATTACTTAAAATGTTGCTAGTCCTAGAGGCATATATTTATTGGTGAGACATGACGCAAAGCTAAGTCACATTTTAATTTTGTTTCTAAAAGATCTTGCTAAATATTACTTGAAATTGATGGATTTTTGACATGGTGCTATCTTAGCTTTCCTCTCTGTTTTCTGGTTGTTATGACTTTCTATTTATATTTCTTTGGCATCGTGGTCCTATATAGTTATCTTGGCCCTTTTATTTATCTTTGGCTTGACCCTTTTATTTATCTTTGTTTTGGCCCTTTTTATTTTAGAAAGCTACTAAGAGGGTGATTTTTGTCAAAAGCTTGATTAGGGAGGTTGCTGGATTTGCTCCCTATGAGAAACGCATCACTGAGCTTCTCAAGGTCGGGAAGGACAAGCGTGCACTCAAATTGGCTAAGAGGAAGCTTGGTACTCACAAGAGAGCAAAGAAGAAGAGAGAGAAGATGACGAATGTTGTCAGGAAGCTGAGGTACAGGCACTTCTATTTCCCATTTTATACTATGCTTACTATTTTATTTTGTTTCATCATGACGCAGTTTACTGTGTAATTGTAAAATTCGTATTGTGTCATGAGTCTGCAATGAATCTTTTGCACTATTGTAACGTCCCGCCTCCACGCGACCAGGCTCACTTACATCTGGGTACTTTTTAGGACATAGACTTCCCTCACAGACCAACACTAGTCTTTTCTGCGCACTTTGTCCTCACTCGTGCGCACTCGGAAAGAACTTCTCGGTCGGTCACCCATCCCTAAATTTCTCCAGGCCAAGCACGCTTAACTTTAGAGTCTTTTGGAGATGGGCTTTCGAAAAAGAAGTTGCAACTTGTTGGTATGAGTATTGTAACACCCTGATTTGAATTTTCCCCAATTAAATTAAATTAATTAGAAATTAAATAGTTGGTATATTTAATAGTGGAGGAAAATAAAATTTTATTTATTCATTTTCATGTTGCATTTGTGCCATTGCATATTTTTATTGTGTGGTAATAATTTTTGTTAAAACCCGATAGGGCGAATCGGTTTTATTCTATTTAGAAAGTAAAATAAAAAGGTTTCATCAAAATTTTACAAAATGAAACTCCAATTTTTGTTTCAAAATCTAGGGAAAATGTTTCCTAAATTTGCAAAGATGTTTTGATTTCAAACAGATTTGAATCTAGAATTGAAATAAATTTGAAAAGGTTTTAGAAAAGAAAGGAAACGGAATGGCTTGGGCTTCCCCTATCTCCCTTCCTTCCAGCCCAGCCGCGCCCCGCCGGCCCACCTCCCCTCTTCCCGCACGCCTGCGGCTGCCCACGCCGCGTGCACCTCCCTCCATTTCCCCGCGGCCTCGGCCCGCTCTCTCTTCCGCGCCGGCCCGTCCTCCCCTCTTCCCCTCGCGGCCCAGCGCAAGCCACGGCCCGCTCCACCATCCGCACCAGGCCGCATCGCCGGCGCCCCTCCCTCCCTTGCTTCTCGCTGACAGGCGGGGCCCGTCTGTCGGGTCCGTCCCCAACCCCCGCTCCGCCCTTCGCGCTCGCACTCAATCCCGCGTCCCCGATCCGATCCGCTAGAAGATCGCACCACCACCCATACCTCCGCCTACAAGAAGCCTTACCCGTGCCCCAACCCTCCTTTCTCCCTCACGAAGCACACAACCGCCATCGCCATTGCCTCCCTCACTGGAGCTCACGGGCACCTCGACGACGCTGTGAACCACCACACCGGACCCCCCTCGGTCTTGCAAGGACGCACCGCGCCCACAGGGTCATCTCCGGTGGACTCGGCGCCCGGGAGCGCGTCAGCGGACCACGCGGAGCTCGGAACCACCGCGACCGCCCTCATCGTCAAACCCACGTACCCGGGCCTCCTCCGACCGCGCAAGTCCTCTCGGTGAGCTCGCCATCTCCTCCGCTCCCCTCCCCATAGTTTCCCTAGGTCGCTACCGGTTCCTAGGGCTTAGTCCGAGCGGTGCCGCAAGCGCAGGCATGGCGCTGTCGTCTCCTGTACCCCCGCCGCCGCGTCCCTCAGCGCCGGCCGGCGAGGCCCCCCCCTCCTATCCTGCCTGCACCGTCCGATCTTAGATCTACGGCTAAGATTAGAACCCTGCTGCGAACCTATAGAACGAGTCCACCGAGCCGTGGACGCAGTCCACCCCGCTGCGTCAGCCAGCGCACAAGCCGCGTGGTGCACCGCACCCATCGCTATGTGCCACGCGTCCGCCACATCAGCCGCAGCCACGCCGCGCCGACCGGCCGTGGTGAAATTGCAAAAGACCCCTCCACAATTCTTTGAACCAACCCGCAGTCCTAAAGCACTATTCACTGAGTCTCGGGGATTTTGTGTTCTAGCCCCTCGGTTTACGTCAAAACGAGGCGCGGTCCACCTCATAGCCGTCCGCCCTGATCTAATCACAGCCACCCATCACCAGATCAACGGCCGAGAAAGCCGATACCCCTTCGCCGATGCACTTTATTAAAGAGCCCCTGCCTTTTTCGGAAATCAACCCGCGCTCCACCTGCATAGTGTTCTGAGTCTTCCGAAACTTTGCGATCTAGCCCCTGCACTTCCAGCTAAATGAGGCCCGCTCCTGTTGCCTTTTTAATTCAGTTTTCTTTTATTTAAATTACGAAAATGACTTCAACTGATTTACAGTTTTGCCACCCGACTTCAAAGCCCATAACTTCACGTTTTAACTCCGTTTTGACCCATTCAACTTGCGTTAGATTTATAATTTCGTTCTCTACGCAGTAGATCTATTAGTTTACTGTTTTCATACTATTTGTTGTACTGTTATTATTTTTATGTATTGTGCCATGTATGTTGCTTGGGCCAGAGAGTGCGGAGTACGAGGACGCTCCAGACCATCCTTGCGACCCAGTTGATTCGACCCAGTCCGAAGGCAAGTGTCCTTGAACATCTTGCACCTACTTTATTTTACTTTGGTACTAGAGTAGTTAGATCTTGTAGATGCATGCTTGTCACTAATTTGAACTCATGTTAGGGTTTACTAGAATTTGTTTATATTATCCTTGTCGCCTGTTTTGGGATGTTCGGGTAGGTGTCTTGCTTAGCCCTGTAGTCATGGTTGGGATGGGAGTTAAAATGTTTATAATCTTGATTAATGAACTATGAAATGAACGTGGTCATGGTAATTTTGTAGAAACATGGTGATTAGGTAAATCCGGCAGGATGGACCCGTACTGGTGGTTTTGTGTCGTGGGACTCGGCAGCTGCTTTTGGTTTTTGGTTCGGGTCTCGTGCTAGACATATCCTGCCTGGATCCCTAGGACCCGGTTCTCAGAGCATGTAACCCGACTTGACAGCGCAACCATGAGATCTGGATGGGTTGGACCTGGCTAATTAATTAGTTACCTCTAAGTTGAGGGTCCACACGAGGTTTGTTTTAGTGGCTCACGAGGGGCCCTGGGGGTCGTAGACCTTTGTACGGGGTGAAACCTTAGAGGTACGTGTGGAATGGACTTGGAGGGGGCTTTGTAAAGGCCTTGCAGTGCAACCCGCTATGCACCTCGGCAGTGTTTAGCGTGACGGGATCTGCACGACTCATGGGTAACGATGTGCAACCTCTGCAGAGTGTAAAACTGATATATCAGCCGTGCTCACGGTCACGAGCGGCTTGGACTTCTTTGAGATTAGTGGGTTACTGGTTGGTTTTGGGTTCGGGTCATCTGATGGACTTCAGGTGTTGGTTGCTCGGTGTGACTCCGAGTGTGGTTTGCTCGGTGCGACTCCGAGTGTTGTTACTTTACTACAGAGTCTGTCTATAACCTAGTAAATAGGTGCATAGGATTAATAGGATTAATAGGGTGTGTCGCTTTAGGCGCTTGAGTCAAACAAAGTCAGCCTACCTTTGTTATAAGCCTCCTAAGCATATATTTCCTACACTTGCGGAGTACATTTCGATGTACTCACCCTTCCTCTTTGTCCCCCTGCTACCCCACCCAGACGCTGGAGACTACACGTACGAGGAGCAGGAGTATCTAGAAGACGGAGGCTACGACCCTGACGACCTGTACTAGGATGGCGCTACCCCCGGTCGACCTTCCTGTGGAGATGGAGTCTAGATTTCCGCATCTACATCAGAGTCTTCATTAGAGTCCATTATCATGAGAGTCTGTACTTTTTATTTCAGACCCGAGGGTCATTTATGTAACAAAGTTCGATATTATTAATAAGCATTGTTTGATATTACTATGATGTGGATATATGTATGAAAATTGATCCTGGCATACATATATTGTGCTCCAATTTTGTTCTTAAAATTGGGGTGTCACAAGTATCCTATTATTCCTATTAAGCCTTGGGCCGGGATGTTACATCCTCACCCCCCTTAAAAGATTGACGTCCTCGTTGATCAATCCCAAGCCAGGAACGTCCTCTCTTGGCCACGTCCGTGTGTCTAGTGCCAGCACATGTGCCATGCTGTGTGACCACTCCAGGTCCACACTAGCCATGACCACCATGCCTGAGCAACTACGACACACGCGCCCGTGAAACCACGAGAGTCGGCTCTGATACCATTGAAAGGATCAAGATGCCCAAGAGGGGGGTGAATTGGGCTTTTCTAAAACTTCTTGCAATAATGAAACCTATCAAGCCCCAATTAACCCCCTAGTGCCTAGAAGAGTGTATAACAAGAATCAATCGCACAAAAGACTATCGCTAAACCATTCTACTCTAGCATGGCAATTCAACTCATGAAAGAACAACAAGTAAATACGGAATTGAATTGCTCAAAGGTAAATGCATAGTAAAGAGAGTAGAGATGACACGACGATCTTTTTGCCGAGGTATCGAGGTGTTGGCACACCCCCTAGTCCTCGTTGGAGCACCCGCGCAAGGGTATCACTCCCCCTTGATCCGCGCAAGGATCAAGTGCTCACTACGAGCTGATTCTTCGCCACTCCGGCCCGGTGAATCGCTCGCTACCGGTCACAACTTGGCTTGGGTCATCCACAATGCCTCCGGATGATCACCAAGCTCTTCGATCGCCACCAAGCCGTCTAGGTGATGCCGATCACCAAGAGTAACAAGAAAGAACTCTCACTTGACCAACGCAAGGCTAATGAGATGGGTGGATGCACACTTGCTACTCTCTACTCACTAATGAGGTGTTTGATCACTCAATTATCAAATCTCTCAACCTCACTAGGCCTCTTGCACTCACTTGGAATCACAATGTGTTTGTCAACCTTTCAAATGAGCAAAAGTAACAGGATGAATGAGGGGGAGGCATATTTATACCCCCCAACTCGAAACATGCACGAAGGGGTACATCCAGCCAGTTTACACACTGACCGGACGCACTGTCGGGGTGACCGGACGCGTCCGGTCAGTGCCCAACGGCTACGTGACGTCTACCCTGACACCTATACGAAGCGTTGATCGGACGCTCTCATGCGTCCGATCACTACTGACCGGACGCGTCCGATCAACATTTTTGCTCTCTGGAACCTCTCTGCATGCGACCGGACTCACCCCCCTGGTGCATCCGGTCGATTACTGAGGAGCGTCTGGTCACAGCCAGACCCGCTCCTCAGCCAACACTACTGACCGGACGCATGCCCCAGCGTCCGGTCATTAGGGTTGGAGCGTTCGGTCGCTATTTGAAGTCAAAAACGACTTCGGTTTGCGACGCTCCCTTCACAAACTTTCTTCCTTATGATCTTAGGGACCTTTCTAAGCTACCTAGGGCTTTGGTTAACAGTGTGCACCACACCTAACTCAAAATTCTCACCTAGGTCAAGCTACCCATTCAAACCCCTCTTAATAGTACGGCCAAAGATAAAACAAAGAATCTATGCTACTCTAAGTGTCCTTCAACACCAAATGACACTTAGGACTAGCCTATCACAGCCTTCGTCGTCCATCCTTTGAAAACCGAACGAATTCCATCAATAAGGGGGCATGAATACCATAGTGCCCTCACGATCATCATTACCATGACCTAACTCAACTGTTTCTGCAAAACACACGTTAGTCATAGTAATTTACCGTTGTCATCCAATCACCGAAACCCACTGGGGGCCTAGATGCTCACAATCTCCCCTTTTTGGTGATTGATGACAACCTCAAGTATGTTTGAAAGAGAGGAGAGGTTTTCAATTGCTTGGTTCATATAAGCATGTGACAATAAGATCAAAAGGGTTAGACATGCTTATACAAACCAAGTCCACATAAGTACTCAACATAATAAGAGTTAACACAAGTACTTATGAACAAGCTCATTTATCGGAGTATAAGTGCGGAAGCAAAGTAAATGAGCATAATCAAATGACATGTATAAAATAACGAGTGAAGCATGACATGTCATAACTGAGCATAAACGAGTGACATGAAGTATATAGCAAGTGAAACATAACATGTCACATCCAAAAGACATACACATATCGTACAAGTGCCAAAAGATAAACATGTATGCATATGAGTGCAAGATCATATAAAAGAACCGAGACCCTCTCACAAGCTCCCCCTATGTCTAACATACGCTCTCTCCCCCTTTGGCATCAAAGACCAAAAACTAAGGGTCGGAAGGCGGGACGGGAGCAGACGAGTCGGGCGACGAGGTGCGCGGAAGTGTCTCAAACTGAGCAAGGTAGGCCTCCTCGTCGGACAACGTACTGAGAGCTGACTAACCCTCTGACACTGGACGTGGAGGAGAAGCGGTCTGGGCCTGCTCAACGGCCTCTGAAGCGGCCTCTAGCGCTGGAAGCTCTGGCTGTAGAGGCTCTGGCTGCTGAGGCTCTGTCTCTGTAAGTGCTGTCTCTGGAGGAGGGTCTACGGTCTCAGTTGCGGCCACTGACACGGCCAACAAAGTCTCAGGTGCTGAGCTGACAGGAAGAGGCTGACTCTGAGAGACCGGTGGCTCGGAAGACGCTACTGACGAAGGAAGAGTCTCTGTAGTACCAGTAGCGGGAGCTGGAGCTGGAGCTGAGGTCACCGGTAAGACGAAGTCTGGCGGGGTAGGCAGACCGGTGAGCTTGTTGAACGAAGCCTCCAGACTCCGAGGGGTCACGAGGATCGACTCCGTCTGAGTAGGAGTGAAACCTGAGCGGATCGGCGTGAACCCTGGCTGCTGCCCTGGCAGAGGAGACGAGAACCACTGAGGGTACTGCGGAAAGGGCGAGACCGTCGACGAAGGAGCTGACATGTAGAACGAGGTCGACGGTCCGGGCTGCTACAGCTGAAACTGAGGCGGCGGG
This sequence comes from Coix lacryma-jobi var. lacryma-jobi, assembly GCA_009763385.1. NCBI lineage: Eukaryota > Viridiplantae > Streptophyta > Magnoliopsida > Poales > Poaceae > Coix > Coix lacryma-jobi. The sequence goes on from CM019827.1 coordinate 16,091,228, forward strand.
GGTAACTGTGGAAGAGCGGCCATCCTCTCCATGAAAGCCAGTGTCTGTGTCTAGAGCTGAATCATCTGCCTCTGGAGAGCGTCCTGGCGCTCCTGTGCCTGAGCTGCTGCCACTGCCTGTGCCTCTGCCAGTCGAGCCTGCTCCTGTGCCTGTCGGCGCTGCTCCTCAGCCTGACGCTGAACCTCCTCAGAGAGACGGGACTGCTGCTGCTCCATCCGAGAAAGTATAGCTAGGAGTGCTGGATCGGAGGCGGCCATACGCGAGGAGGAGGCCTCAGAGTCGTGAGCTCTCTGTGGACGCATCCTCAGAAGAGGAGCGTAGTCGTCGTCGGTGTTGTCAGACGAAAACTCATCGTCGGGGTCCTCTCCCTCGACCTCAAGTGCTGCAAGCTCAGCCTCTGCCAACTGACTGACAGTCTCGTCCTGCTGTGCCTGTGACAACCGGCCTCTGGCGCTGACCTCTAGGACGAGTGTCTGGACGGTCCCCGACAATCTGGCGAGTGTCGTACACGGGGAACTCCGTCGGGGACTGAAGAAGCTCTGGAAGCAAGCCCGGAATCATCCGCCGCAAAAGGTAACAGAACACGTGAGCATAGGGAAGCTGGCGGTGACCCTTGAAGCCCTCGGCCATGTGTTTCTCCATCTCAGAAATAATGACATCCCAAATGTCGAACTCGAGCTGTGAAACCAGGTGGTGAACTAGCCAGATCTGTATACGTGTTAGCCCCTCTCTGTAGCCTGTCCGGGGTAGAAGAGTGCGCCTCATAACCTCGTTCACGAGATGGGCCATCGGCGTCAGGTCACGAGGACGCCGGCTGGACCCCTCGCCGAACGGCTCCCGGAAACAGGCGCGAACCAAGTCTACTGGTGGAATCTCTCCTGCGTGTGGGCGCTTGGGTGGCTCTGTCTCTCCATAGCAAACTGTGTGCACTCTGGTCGGATACGCTGTCAGACCGAGGTACTCTCTGGCACGCGAGCTGTAGATCCTGTAGGACCTCCCCCTGAAAGCAAAGTGGAGGAACCGGTGATCCGGGGAGATCCACAGGGACACGTAAAACTGTCGCACCCAATCCTCGATGTACAGGCCACCCCGTCCAAGAAGATGTGCTAAGCCAGGTAGATATGAAAGCATCGGACGGATGGCCTCCCTAGCAACTGCAACTATCGTCTCCAGCGGGCAAACTCTGTGAGCACGGATGTGGACGCCGCTGTTGACATAGGCTCTGTAAAGTCCTCCTGAAGAACTGTGTAGAACCCCTCGGCGGCCTGAGGGTGCCTGGCAGCTGGGAACCACTCCTCGTACGGAATCAGACGCAGTGCCTGGACCTGACGTGTTGTCGCCGCCCGCAGGTCCAAGTGCTCCATAGGTGGGGGTCCCTGTGGCCTCGGAGGGGTCCGACCACCCGGCCTCTGCCCCTCGGGTCGAGGAGACACCTGAGTGCGAGAGCGGGTGGACCGACGGAGTGGCTGCTGAGCTGGCTGCTCCTCTGTTTGACCCTCTGCCTGGGTCGCTGTAGTGGTGCTGGGCTCTGGAGCGGATCCGCTGGCTGTAGCTGCTGCGAGAGCTGAAGCTGCCTCGGATGGGAACTGAAAGTCAGGAGGGAGGACGTCAGCCGGGTCGTCGAGAGAGTACTTGTGACCATGAACCCGGACGACTCCGCCCTCTGTCTGAAGTAAGGCCTGAACCTGCTGCTCGGTGAGGAGGTCACAAACCAGCTGGCGGCTCTGCTGACCACTGCCCTGACTCTCCTGAGCGGAAGTCGGGTCTCGAATATGAAGACCGCCTGTGGAACCCCCCTGCTCTGCCCTCTCGGCTGCTCGAGCTGCTGCAAGTGCTATCTCTGAATCGCGGTCGAGACGCTTGCGCTTCTTGGACACAAGCTTCTGCGGCCTCTTCCCCTTGCCACCAGAAGGAGGGCGAGGGGGAGGAGGATCTGCCCTGGGACCTCCGCCGACGTTCTTGCAGCGTGCCATCGCTACAAGAACAGAACCACTGCCACTGACTGACACTGACTGCCTCTGAGAACCACTGTCACTGAGAACCACTGCCACTGAGTACCACTGCCACTGACACAAGAGAAACTGGACTGAACCTCAGAGGCTTGGCCTCGTTCCGTATCCGCGAGCTTGGCCCTGGATTGAGCTGTCACTGCCACACGGCTCACCGACACGGTCCCGACTCGCTGCAAGAGATAGATAGGGATATATATAAGCATATATAGACTAGAGATAAGAAGACCCTATCGGAAGCAAAGCAAGAGGGAAGAGAGAGACGAGGCGTGGCTTTGCTACCTGACGAGACGCGACAAAACGACCAAGCAGGGGTAAGAGACCGACACGTGCGGGCACCACAACGTCTCGCCGGAAGGATCTGCGCGAGAGAATGGCCAAGAAATGGGTTAAAACGACATGAACTTTGGTTGAGGCATTCTTCGAGCACGTGGCAGCAGGGCTATGAAGAGGTGTGGGAAGCTTACTGCGGAGGTCTACGGCCGGAGAGATGGAGCGCGGAGAGGAGCTGAGGAGAGTAGGAGCTCGGACGGACGAGGGAGGAGAGCGAGAGGCGCGGCGCGAGGGGCGAGGAGGGGGTGGAGCGCGAGGGAGGAGGCTCGGGAGGAGCTCCGCGGCACGGCGAGGCCACGGCGAGAGCGAGGGGCGGCGGCGGGGAGGGGGCTCGGGCGCGGGTAGGACGCGCGGGCGGCGCGGCGGCGCGGCAGCGGGGTGGCGCGAGAACGAGCGCGGGGCGCGGCGGAGCGGCGCTCGGGGAGGTGAGAGCGGCGGTCGCGGCGCGGGTTAGGGCACAGTCGGCGGAGGCGCGGGCGAGGAAGGAGGAGTGAGGGCCCACGTGTCGGTTAGAGAACCTTATTGCGCACTTCAAGTGACGACCAGACGCAACGCAGAGTGACCAGACGCATGAAGCCCGAGCGTCCGGTCGAACACACAGAGCTCCCAAAACGGTCTTCGCGCGACCAGACGCGTCCTGTTGCACACGACCGGACGCACGCCAGCGTCCGATCAGGAAGCAGCCAACGACCGGATGCAGCACCACACTTGAGACCGGACGCGCCGAAGGTACTGTTCACCTGCATGCGCATTGCACTGACCGGACGCACCGGGTGAGTCCGGTCGCAGCGTCCGGTCACAGGGATACCTCTGTTTTGACTTGATTTTTCGCGCCGACTTCTCCCAACCAAGTTCCAACTCAAATAAGATGCAAATAAACACCAGTTGGAACCTAGTGGAGTGACCTCTCTCAAACCCTCAAATTTTTCAAATAGTTTGCCATAGGCTAAAGTAGTTTTCTAGATAAAATAGGCGATAAAACTCGAGGAGACAATGTGTGGCCACCAAAACTAGGGGTCTTAACCAAATGGAGCCTCAAATGCTCCCCCTAGCGGTGGACGAACACAGCGGTTGCTCAAAGCTTAACCGAAAGAAACGACAAAGCAACACACACATGCATATGCAATGCAATACGGAATTTGAATCTAGGTTGCTTGTCAAGTTTGCTCATGGGTAAGCTTCTTCACACGCTTTTTAGGGCGGTTATCTTAACCACGTCTGACAAGCCTACATGCATAGCGTTACTTAAACATGATATTGATACAATGCAATGCAAAGACAACCCCTTTCACCCTTTGACAAAGTTACTTAGATCAAGCACATTAAGCTCACTTCGCAATCTACAAAGGGTGTTCTCATCTAGAGGTTTTGTGAAGATATCCGCCAATTGATCTTCGGTTCTAACTCCCTCTAAGGATATGTCTTTTTTTGAAACATGTCTCTAAGAAAGTGATGGCGCATATCTATGTGCTTTGTGCGAGAGTGTTGAACCGGGTTGTTAGCAAGCTTAACCGCACTCTCATTGTCACACAACAAAGGTACCCTTTCTAGAACTACACCATAGTCTAAAAGGGTTTGTTTCATATAAAGGATTTGTGCACAACAAGCACCCGCGGCTATGTATTCCGCCTCGGCGGTAGACAAGGCCACACTATTTTGCTTTTTCGAACTCCATGAAACTAGTGATCTCCCAAGCAAATGGCACCCTCCGGATGTGCTTTTTCTATTTACTTTGCAACCCGCGTAATCTGAATCGGAATACCCAGTGAGTTGGAAGTTAGCTCCTTTGGGATACCAAAGGCCAAAGCTTGGGGTGTGCTTTAGGTACCTAAGGATTCTCTTCACGGCTATGAGATGTGATTCCCTAGGATCAGCTTGAAAGCGAGCACACATGCACACACTAAACATGATATCGGGCCTAGATGCGGTCAAATATAACAAGCTACCAATCATAGAACGGTAGAGAGTTTGGTCAACCGGGTTACCTCCCACATCTAGGTCGAGATGTCCATTTGTTGGCATTGGAGTCTTGATAGGCTTGCAATCATCCATGTTGAAGCGCTTGAGGAGGTCTTTTGTATACTTCTCTTGAGATATGAAAGTCCCCTCCTTCAATTGCTTGACTTGGAAGCCTAGGAAGAATGTGAGCTCTCCAATCATGGACATTTCGAACTCCTTCGACATCAAGTCACCAAATTCCTTGCAATAGGCTTCATTTGTTGTCCCGAAGATGATATCATCAACGTAGACTTGACAAATGAAGATTTCTCCATCAAGCTTCTTGGTGAATAGTGTGGTGTCAATCATCCCAATGGTGAAGCCCTTCTCAATGAGGAAGTCCCGGAGGCGCTCGTACCAAGCTCTAGGGGCTTGCTTGAGCCCATATAGCGCCTTGGACAACCTATAAACATGATTAGGATATCTAGGGTCTTCAAACCCGGGAGGTTGATCAACATAGACTAGTTCATTTATGAAGCCATTTAAAAATGCACTTTTCACATCCATTTGATATAATTTAATGTCATGATGTGATGAATATGCAAGGAGGATACGAATGGCTTCGAGTCTTGCAACCGGTGCAAAGGTCTCTCCAAAATCCAAACCTTCAACTTGAGAGAACCCCTTTGCAACTAGCCTTGCCTTGTTTCTAACAACATTGCCTTGATCATCTTGCTTGTTCCTAAACACCCATTTTGTTCCAATGACTCTTGCGCCTTTGGGTCGCTCTTCAAGTGTCCAAACTTGGTTGCGGGTGAAGTTGTTTAATTCTTCATGCATAGCATTCACCCAATCCGGATCACCTAGAGCTTCATCTACAATGGTAGGCTCAACAAGAGACACAAAGGAGTGATGTTCAATAAATAAAGCAAGTTTTTGAGATCGAGTCATTACACCCCCCTTGTTGGACTTCCTATGATGAGATCTTGAGGATGAGCTTGTAGTAGAGGTGAAGTTCTTTGATCAACCACTTGAGGGGCCGCTTGTGGAGCATCAACGTCTTGAGCTTGTACTACCATTTGATCATGGGAAACATGAGTATCTTCAAATGGATCTCTTCCATCTTTGTCATCATCATGTGGTACATTAGATGATGATGGCTTGTCAAGACTTGCACATCATCATCATCATCTTTAGGCTTGATGGCTCCAACCGGCATGTTCTTCATGGCTTCCCTCAAAGGTTCATCACCACATCATCAAGATTTTCATGCTCTCCTTGAGAGCCATTAGATTCATCGAATTCCACATCATATGTTTCTTCTACATCCCGGTGGCATGGTTGAATACTCGATGTGCTTTGGACTTCAATGAGTAACCAACAAGAAAACCAATATCACATCGGCATTGAAACTTCCCTAGGTGTTGGCGCTTCTTGTAGATGTAGCATTTGCACACCCAACACTCTAAAGAATGATATATCCGGCTTCTTGTTGTTGAGTAGCTCATAGGGGGTCTTGCCAAGGAGACGATGGGGGAACAACCGGTTTGATGCATAGCAAGCGGTGTTGATTGCTTCCGCCCAAAATCTTTCCGGTGTAGTGTACTCATCTAACATTGTCCTTGCTAGGGTGATTAGAGTCTGGTTCTTCCTCTCAACTACCCCATTTTGTTGTGGTGTATATGTTGCAGAGACTTCATGCTTGATTCCAACTTCATCACAATATTGCTCAATGTGGGTGTTGTCGAACTCTCTTCCATTGTCACTTCTTATCTTTTTGATCTTCAAGTCAAACTCATTTTGGGCTCTCTTGGCAAACTTCTTGAATGAAGGGGTTGCTTTGGATTTGTCATGAAGAAAGAATACCCAAGTGTATCTAGAGTAGTCATCAACGATCACTAGGCAATAGAGATTTCCACCTAAGCTAGCATATGTTGTTGGTCCAAATAGGTCCATGTGAAGTAGCTCCAACTCTCTTGATGTTGATACGAAGGCTTTGGTTGGATGTGTATTTGCAACTTGCTTGCCGGCTTGACATGCACTACACAATTTGTCCTTCTCAAACTTGACATCCTTCAAGCCTCTAACCAAATCCTTCTTCAATAGCTTGTTGAGAGTGTTCATTCCAACATGAGTCAATCTTCTATGTCATAGCCAACCAAGTGATTGCTTAGTGAATAAACATGTCTTCAGGTTGGCATCTTCGGAGGTGAAATCCACTAGATAGAGATTGTTGTATCTAAAGCCCTTGAATATCACTTGTGTATCATCTTTCTTGGTCACAACCACTTCCTTAATGACTATATGCATTTTTTACGTTTTACGTCTTTTTTTTATAGAGTGCATCGCACGCTGGGGGTATGGCTCCGAAGAAGCCAAATGTGCCGCTTTCGCGCGCGGCGTTTGACGACGATGCCTCAGTCGCCGACATGCCAACCTTCGCGAAGGTCGGGGCTCGGAGGCCCTCTGGCCCGACCGAAACCACAGAGCGTCCGGCGAAAAAGGCGAAAACTCCGCGGCCGGATGCGCCTGCGCCGGCGGCGGGCGAAAAAGCCGCTGCTGGCGAAAAGCAGAGTGCGTCCTTGAAGATGCCTGCTCCTGCCACCGTTGACAAAGGTAAGCTACACCTTTCACCACATTGCATTCGACTGACACAGGAGATGGTGGAAGGGCAGCTTTTGGGCTTTGGTCGGCTGGTTCTCGACGGGGCGCCATCGGACTACGAGAACCCATGCTTTTATACTGGCTTGAGCTCGTCAAATGATACTGACGAGGCGAAAGAGGGATCTTATCGCATTGCTCGTTCTTTAGGTGCGCCCTCGGACGCCCAACTCGCTTGCCGGCTTGACTATCGCCGAGCCGGAATCCTTCCCGGCAGCAGCGAGGAGGCCACCAAATTTGTGGAGTTCTCGCAGAAAGCATTCGTTGCACCGGAGATGGAGAGAGATCTCCTGAAAGTGAGCAGCTTGAAACTCGACGATGTGTTGTCCTTTCATCTGACGAGCGTAAGTTTGAACTTTCGTCGTTTTCTTCTTGATCTCTTTTCGGAGTTTTTTATTGCGTTTTACTGTTATTCGCAGGCCGCTGTTGTCGCTCGCAGCCAGATCAACCAAAGGGACCTCTATACTCGCAAACTCGAGTGCGAGAAGCAAGAGCTAGATACCCAAGTGAAGAATTTCGATGCACAAGTGAAAAGACTCACCACCGACGTTGAGCAGCAAACCAAGAGGGCTGACACCGAGCGCACCTCAAGAAAAAGCAAGTCAGAGAGAGGTTGAAAATCTCAGGAAAGAGCTTTCGCAGCTACGGGTCGGCCAAGCCAAAAGGGAAAATCTTCTTTTAACTTCTGCTGAAGAGGCCGCGGCTCGCTTCCGTGAATGCCTTCGCAGCATCGGCGTTGAGGCGGATGCTCCCTCAGAACGCAACGTCGATAGCCTCGTTGGCTGGATTCGCTCCGAGATGGAGTCGTTGGAGGGACACATGGCCCTTGGCCGAGACTACGCCGCCGTTACCGGCATCAAGGCGATCGGCCATAGTCTTGTGGACGCTGGCTGCTCCCATATCGCCGAGCTTTCAGTCAAGGAAGTTGACTACTATTGGCGCACCCCCGAAGCGGCGAAAGTCCTAGGGAAAAGATTTTTTGACGAGTTCTGGCTAGCTAGCGGGAATGATATGTCACTCATGCAATCCGCAGTGTCACTCATGCAACTTCTCCGTCAACTATCGCTCTTTCTGCAGCGTCCTGAGGTTTAAGTGTTGCCTCTTCTGAGATTTGGCTCCTCTACGCAGACTGCGGAGGAGAAGGCGCACATTCGACAGGTGTTTTCGGATTATATTTCTGAAAAATGAGCGCGCGAGGCCGAGCCAGACAACGAGGCGAGTCCGCCCCCCTAATGATGGAGCCCCCGAGAGCTCGGCTGCCGCTGCTTCCCGCGACGCGAATGCTTCTCAAGACGCAGCGGTAGACGAGTGACTTTTTCTAGGGCCCGTTTTTAATGCGATGGTAGTTTGTTCTTTGGACCTTGTGTAAGATTTGGAACTTAAGTTCGAATGTTGTATCTTGGACAGGGCGCGGATGCGGGAACGCCGGACGTTCTCGACATCTGCCCATTAATGATTAGGTCCGGCGATATCTGTGTTGGTGGTGACCTGTGGAGGAGTTTCCGATCTAGGTTTCCGACGGCATAGCTTTCGGCTTACATGAGAAAACGCGCTAAGAAACTTAGACGCACAGAAGAGCGGCTACGCGCTTTTTATGATACTTTCGACCCAAGCGAACTTGAGTCGAGGCGAATGAGGCGCGAGGCTTCGCGCGCGCCACCAGGCTTCGAGGGGGCCGTGTTTATTAAGTTGGAACCCGAAGACGCCGTGCCTTCGCCAGACGAGAGGCGATACAGCATTTTCCTTGGCCGCGGAAATAATTCGCGGCCCTGAATTACATTGTACAAACTTCACTTGGTCTAGTTTAATGGAAGGCGTCACCGAGGGTTCTGTCTTTCGGTGTTAGTTGTTGATTGCGGATACGCTTTCTCGCTCGCTTGTTACTTGGATAATTGTATGATTTGGTGCCTCGCGCGGATTGCTGATTTTCACTGTGTCTTTGGCTCAATAGATGAAGCGGGAATCTTTTGCCGAGTGATTTAGTCACTGTCGTCCTACCAGTTCGCGCGATAGCGCTTCCATTGCGGGTCCTTTTGGCCGAAGGCTTGGACGCGCCTGCCTTTACACAATTAGACGAGGGGCGTTGGCATTCGCGCGAGGGAGCTTTCGGTGCGAGCCCCTCGGCCGATAGCAAAGACGCGCCCGCCCCCACTGAATAAGGCGAGGGGCGTTAGCATTCGCGCGAGGGAGCTTTCGGTGCGAGCCCCTCGGCCGATACCAAAAACGCGCCCGCCCCCACTCAATTAGGCGAGGGGCGTTAGCATTCGCGCGAAGGAGCTTTCGGTGCGAGCCCCTCGGCCTCGCAAAGACGCGTCAGCCCCCACTCAATAAGGCGAGGGGCGTTAGCATTCACGCGAGGGAGCCTTCGGTGCGAGCCCCTCGGCCGATAGCAAAAATGCGCCTGCCCCCACTCAATAAGGCGAGGGGCGTTAGCATTCGCGCAAGGGATCTTTCGGTGCGAGCCCCTCGGCCGATAGCAAAGACGCGCCCGCCCCCACTCACTTAGGCGAGGGGCGTTAGCATTCGCGCGGGGGAGCTTTCGGTGCGAGCCCCTCGGCCGATAGCAAAGACGCGCCCGCCCCCACTCAATTAGGCGAGGGGCGTTAGCATTCGCGCGAAGGAGCTTTCGATGCGAGCCCCTCGGCCGATAGCAAAGACGCGCCCGCCCCCACTCAATAAGGCGAGGGGCGTTAGCATTTGCGCAAGGGATCTTTCGGTGCGAGCCCCTCGGCCGATAGCAAAGACGCGCGCCGCCCCCACTCACTTAGGCGAGGGGCGTTAGCATTCGCGCGACTTCGCTCGATAGTTCGGTTTGACGAAAATGTCTTTATGAACACAACATGGGGAGGCGTACAATCGACTATGATTATGATATTGCTCCTGTTGTCATCTAGCAGCATGCTTGCTTTCGCACGTCTCCTAGCCGCAGCTTAGGATGGATGTGTTAATTGATAGGGCCTTCGCCTAAAGTTACTGGATTGGTGACGGTAGCTAGACGCGACGCCGGTGACATAATCGTCAAAGCGAAACCCTGGTTCCTGTTGCCTCCTATTCGCATTTTGCTTTTGAGCCAACTTTTTGGGGCTGATATTTGAATAGAATCGGTAGCTTTGGATGGCTGGGAGGCTTACACTTGGCGTTTATTTATATCGCCCTGCCCCTGGTATGAAAGTACTGCGTTTAATCCCTTGGCTGTACTTCTGAATGCTTGGTAGGTGAAAAGTTAGCGTGGCGTTTATGCCTTTGCAACTACTGGTGCCTGCCATGTGTCTTTGCTGACGTTGTGGACCCCATTGTGTTTTCTCGGCTTGGCTTTACCGTCCTCCCGTATTGTTGGAGGGACGGTTTGCTTTGCCCGCAGGCTTTCGTTCCGCCCTCTCGTTTTATTGGAGGGTCGGTTTGCTTTATAGCCGAAGGCTTTCGTTCCGCCCTCTCGTTTTGTCGGAGGGTCGGTTGCTTTATAGCCCACAGGCTTTCATTCCGCCCTCTCGTTTTATGGAGGGTCGGTTTGCTTTATAGCCCAAAGGCTTTCATTCTGCCCTCTCGTTTTGTCGGAGGGTCAGTTTGCTTTTAGCCCGCAGGCTTTCGTTCCGCCTCTCGTTTTGTCGGAGGGTCGGTTTTTCATAGCCCGCAGGCTTTCGTTCCGCCCTCGCGTTTTGTCGGAGGTCGGTTTGCTTCATAGCCCGAAGGCTTTCGTTCAGCCCTCTCGTTTTGTCGGAGGGTCATTTTTTTTGATAGCCCGAAGGCTTTCGTTCCGCCCTCTCGTTTTGTCGGAGGGTCGTTTTTTCATAGCCCGCAGGCTTTCGTTCTGCCCTCTCGTTTTGTCGGAGGGTCGGTTTTTTCATAGCCCGAAGGCTTTCGTTCCGCCCTCTCGTTTTGTCGGAGGGTCGGTTTTTTCATAGCCCGCAGGCTTTCGTTCCGCCCTCTCGTTTTGTCGGAGGGTCGGTTTTTTTATAGCCCGCAGGCTTTCGAGATTGTCGCTGGATGTGAAGCGTCTCTTTTGCCCAACCTCCACGACATTCTCTTTTCAACACATTTTAATGACGAATGTCTCAACCTTATGTTTGGTTGACTTCGTCTTTTACCGAGCCACGCGATGTTGGGGGAATTATGTTTGCTTTCGTGATGTAGCGGTTACATTCGGGTGCCTCGTTAAAAAACCTCGCACCCCGATGAAGGGCTTCCCCGGCGAGGAAAAAGAGTGCAGCCGACCTTTGATTACAAGATGGTGAAAGATGGAAAGAAGTTTACGTCGAAGTTCAAAAAGATAAGTTACGGGTAAAAACGGCGCAGATTGCTCGCATTCCATGTGTGGGCTGATTCTTCGCCCTTGTCATTCAACAACCGGAATACACCGGGTGCTGCCATACTTGCCACGATGAAGGGGCCTTGCCATTGCGATTGCAGCTTACCTTGCTTGACTGGCTGCCGAATGGTGACCATGTCTCCAGGCTTGATATTCTTTCGGACTATCGTCTTGTCCCTGTGATGTTTTGTTTCGGCATGGTACTTTTCGAGATTACCTGCAGCCTTCAGTCTTACTTCTTCAATAGTGTCGAGTTCGAGGTGTTTTTGTTCTTGGGTTGTTGGGGCTAACTCGGTTCGGAAGGAACCCAGCTTTACCTCTTCCGGTGTGACTGCTTCCTCGCCGTAAAGTAACCTAAACGGGGTGAAGCCGGTAGCTCTGGACCGTGAGATGTTGTGTCCCCACATAGCCGTTGTTAAGGTGTTGGCCCACTTGCCTTTCGGTGAGTCGTATAAGGATTTCGAAATTGCTGAGAAGATTAGGCCATTCGCTCTCTTGACAGCCCCGTTTGCCTATGGGTAATTTACTGAGGCGAAGTTAAGCTTTACGCTGAGCTCATCACAGAAATTCCTGAATTCGGCGCAGTCGAATTGCTTCCCATTGTCGCAGGTGATGAATGACGGAACACCGAAGCGACAGATTACCCTCTGCCAGAGGAATTTGGTTAAAGAGGTGGAAGTTATGCTAGCAAGAGCCTTCGCTTCCACCCACTTGGTGAAATACTCGAGGGCAACTGCTGCGAAACGCAGGTTTCCCGGAGCTGCCGGTAGCGGGCCGACTATGTCGATGCCCATCTTTGCAAGGGCCAGGTCGGTACTATCGGCGTGGTTTCATTTGCTGGGGCTTTCTGATTTTTGGCGAACATTTGGCAACCTTTGCAACATTTTACCAACTCTCTGGCATCTGATGCGGCGGAAGGCCAATAAAATCCTTGCTTCATTGCTCTATGCGCTATTTCGTGAGGCCCTCTGTGCGCTCCGCACATTCCGGCGTGCATTTCTTCGAGTAGTTGAATGCCTTCGCGCTTGCTTATGCATTTTAGAAGAGGAGATGTTATCCCATTTTTGAACAGTTGCTCTCCGATGATTGAGTAACCTTTCGCTCTGTTGGCCATCCTTTCGGCATCCTTCCTCGACTCTGGCTCGTATGTCCCGGATAGATAGGCGAATATCTGCGACCTCCAGTCATCGCTGGCGATAGCATGTACCGAACTTGGATGTTCTTCCTCCTCTTTCACTGCTTTGGCCGAAAGCACTTGATAGAAGACGTCTGGTGGAAGTGGTAGATTTTGTGCTGCGGCTTTGGCCAGTTCGTCTGCCTCTGTGTTTTCGGCCCTTGGAATGTGGCGTAAGGTGAAACCAGCGAAATACTTCTCCATTCTTCTGATTGCTGCCAGATACTTGGCTAGCTCTGGTTCTCTTGCTGTGAAATCCTTTTCGGCGTGACCAACAACGACTTGGGAGTCCGACTTGACTATGCATCTTCTCGCTCCGATTGCTCGGAGCTTTCGTAAACCCAACAATACGGCTTCATATTCGGCGGTGTTGTTTGTTGTGAGGAATTGCAGCCTTGCGGCAAATCTGACCTTCGGTCCTCTTGGTGTTGTAAGGATCGCCGAGACTCCGGCTCCAGCCATTCCCCATGCGCCGTCACAGTTCACTGTCCACACGGGCTCCTCGAATTCAAGCGTTGTGTCGAAAGCGGCGGGGGTCCAATCTGCTATGAAATCCGCCAATGCCTGCGACTTGATTGCGGATCGGTGTTGGAAGTCGATCACATATTCGTTTAGCTCCGCCGCCCACTTGCCAATTCGGCCGATAGCTTCGTTGTTGCGGAACAGGGCTTCCAATGGCTGAGCTGAAAGAACTATGATGTGGTGAGACTAAAAGTAGTGCTTTAGCTTTCTAGAAGCCATTACTACTGTGTAGGCTATCTTCTCCAGCTCTGAGTAATTCAGTTTTGCTCCCGAAAGGGCCTCGGAAACGAAGTAGATGGGAAACTGTGTCATCTTGTTTTGATGTTCCTTCTCCTCCACCAGTACTGCGCTTATGGTGGTGTGGGATGATGCGAGGTACAACAAAAGCGTTGCTTCCGGCGACGGTTTAGATAGCGTGGTCAGTTTTTGTCAAGTACTCCTTTAGTTGCTGAAAAGCCTGCCGCTGCTCGTCCCCCCAATCGAAAGGTCGGAGCTACGCAGAGTTCGGAAGAAAGGCAGCCCTTTTTCAGCGGACCTTGCGATGAATCTGTTTAAAGAAGCCAGCCTTCTGTCAACTTTTGCACTTGCTTTCGGTTTGAGGGCGGTTGCATGTTGATGATTGCCGCTATCTTGTCGGGATTAGCTTCAATTCCTCTTGCCGATACCAGGCAACCGAGGAGCTTGCCTTTCTTGATGTCGAAAATGCACTTGTCAGGGTTAAGCTTCAAACCACTCTTTCGAAGATTGCCAAAAGTCTCGAGCAAGTCTGCCTGATGATCTTCCTGTCTATCGCTCTTGACCACTATATCGTCAACATAAGCCAACAAATTTTTCTTTTGCTTCTGGTTTTCGAACACCTTGTCAGTCATCCGCGAGAATGTTGGGCCTGCATTCCGCAGCCCTTCCGGCATTCGTCGGTAGCAGTATGTACCCGTAGGGGTGATGAAACTGGTTTTCTCCTCATCGTCGGGATGAAGCCAAATCTGGTGATAGCCTGAAAAACAATCTAGCAAGCTCATTATCTCGCATCCGGATGCAATGTCGACAAGCTTGTCGATACGAGGCAAAGGATACGGATCCTTCGGGCAACATTTGTTGAGGTCGGTGAAATCAACACACATTCGCCATTTCCCATTCTTCTTTTTCACCAAGACAACATTCGCCAGCCATTCGGGGTACTGAACTGGTCGGATTACTCCCGCATCGAGTAATCTTTCCACTTCGGCTTTCGCCGCTTCTGCCCTTTCGTTTGACATTTCTCAGTTTTTGCTTTCTGGGCTTAGCGCCGCTTGCGATGTTCAAACTGTGTTGGGCGAGATCTCTGCTGACGCCTTGCAAGTCGCTTGCTGACCAAGCAAAATGTCATTGTTGTTCGCAAGGAAGGATGCCAAAGCGTTCCTTTCTTCTTCCGGCATGCTTGACCCAATGTGCACGGCTCTTTCGGCCTGGAGGCCGCGAGCGGAATTCTTACCGTTTCTTCGGCTGCTCCAACCTTGCATTCCGACGGGCTGACGATAGCATGCTCTTCGGTGGTTGTTTGCATTTCGTATTTATTGGCCACCTCATTGATAAGGCTGTAGCCTGGGGTTGGTTTTCCCTCAATTCTTCTAGAAGCTTGCTGATCTCCATGTATAGCGATAATGCCGAAAGGGATGGCATCTTCATGCACAGGTAGCTTTGCTTGATGACAACGTTAAACTTGTTGGTGAAACCTCTGCCGAAAATGGCAGTATACGGATAGTCCATGTTTATTATGTCGAATGTCAGTGTTTCGGTGCGGACTCTTTCCCCTTCGGCGAAGGATACAGGGATTTGCTTTTTGCCGATAGCATCGATCTTTTTCTTCCTCCGAACCCGTACAGTGAATTGCCGGCGGGGTCCAAACTGCGCCTGTCGAATCCCATCGCCTCGAAGCTTTGACGAACAGGATGTCTGTTGAACTTCCGGTGTCAATCAGAATGTTATGCAAGGTGAAACCGGCCACATTGGCCGTGGCGATGAAAGCGTCACATGCGGGTAGTCGCGGACTTTGAAATCGGATTCGTCAAAGCATATCGGCGCTAGCGACCAAGCTGGCCTATTCAGTGGGAGTCTTGGTGATACCGTCTGGACTCTTCGTTGATAGTCCCTTCTTGCTCTCTTACTTTCGTGCTCGAGATTAGATCCGCCCGTGATGGCGAAAATGTGGCCTCTTGACGGAAGGATGTTGTTGACTGCGCTAGTTTCGTTTTCCATTTCCTGCCCCTGCTGGTAGCCTGGTTGTGCTTGCTGCCCCTGAGGTTGGGTTTGAGCCAGAAGCATTGGTGGCGGCGTTGCTGATGCTGATAATGCATAGGTGACGAAACTGCCACCGACTGCGGTGCAAAGACCGGAAGCTGATAGCCCTGATACGCCGGATTGTACCAATGTAAATTTTGGGGATGCATGTACTGCGGAGGATGCATGGGTGCGCCTGCGTAATTGCTGGCATGCTGCCACCAATGCTGTCGGGTCTTGCGAATTGTGAAAAACATGCTTTGAGCTTTCGGCAGAGGCTGAAACTTGATCCTTATCTTTCAGCTCTTTCGCCATCTTGTGTATTTGCAGTCCCGAGTGGTGTGACCGAAATTGCCGTCACAAATGACGCAATATGGTGGCCTGGTCTGCTTCCCGTCCTCTACCGTCTCGTCCGCCGCGCCTGTCCTTCCATCCACCGCGCCCTCCGTGGAACGGTTGGTCACCCGCTTTGGGGCTGAGAGTCAGCCATGTCAGGCCTCTCCGTGCCTGTCGCTGATTGGCTGGTTCTTCCTGCAAATTGTTGATTGAACGAAAGGCCTGACAATCCTTTGATTCGGCACGGGCGGTGGCCTACTTGCTTTCGTCGTTTGCCTCTGCGTCAGGCGCGCGGCCTTGCGTCGCTGAAAGTCATCATCCGACCTCGCGTACGCATTCATTACGTCGAACAATTCCTTGACATCTTTCGGCGGCTCCCTGGACAAATGAGCGCGCCCTGCCCAGTCCCCAAGCCTTCGATGCTGCTGCTACGATCACCGCGGCTTCCGGCACATTCGGGGCTTGAGCTTTCAGCTGTGAAACGCTTGAGGTATTCCGAAAGTGGCTCGTCGTCTTGCTGGGGTGCAATTCATGAGATCCCGCGTGGTCTTGACATCCGGTCGGAATCCTTTGGAAAGTGGCCAGCAGTTCGGCCTTCAGCTGTGCCCACGAATAGATAGACAATGGCTTGAGGGTAGTGTACCAATCGTGGGTCACGTCTTCGACTGCCAGGATGAGAGATTTTGCTAAAGCCTGATTGTCTCCGCCTGCCGAAAAAACAGCTGTCTCGTAGCTTGCCAAGAACTTGCGTGGGTTCGCTTTACCGTCGAAAGTCAGAATGCGGGGCTTGTAATTGAGTGGCCACGGATGAGCTTGCAACTCCCTCGAGAGCGGAGAGGTTTCGTCGATGGCGTTGCCGAAAGCTGGCGGTTGCTCTCGCCTTGGTATGAATGCGTTTTCTTGTGCTATCGGATTTGGGTCCGCCCTGGCCCTTTGCAGCTCCTGAATTTCCTTCTCGAGTTACCTCCTCTGTGCCTCAGCTCGCCTAATGGCGTTGCGAGTCTCGTCTTCTCTTGCTTTTGCCGCCAACTGCTGCTGCAGCTGGTCTCTTTGCAACAACAGCCTTTCGATTTCCCCTTGCTGCTGGGCCAACGTCTTGATTGCTTGGGCGTGTCTTGTGATTTCGTCATCGTCTTCATCCTCATCATCGAACTCGTCCTCGACGTGCCCATCCAGCGTGTCGTCTCTGCCCAAAATCCGCTGATCCTGAGGCTGCACGCCCTGGCTCGTCGATGCTCCCGGCGGCGGCTGCGCTTCTATCGATAGAGCGCCGCCGAAAGGTGGTGGCTCTGCGACTGCGTTTGGTGGAACCTGGCTAGCTGGCACTGAAACCGCGACGGTGCCGAAAGCATCCTTTCTCGCGGCGATCGTCTCCGGATTGTCGACTGTCTTTGGCGCTTTCCTTGGCGGCATGGTAAGCTCGGGCGACAACCACGGTGGGCGCCAATGTTGTTTCGGGTCCGAAGCCCCGAAACAGCGGGTTGTCGCACGAGCGAATGCATGGAACGAAAGTGGAAGTAAACGCAGTAAAAGAAGGAATCAAGTCAAGTGAACAGTGTTCTCCCCCCCTCCCGCGGGGAGGTCGGGAGCTTTTTATATTGAACTAGATCCACGTGAAAGTACAAGATTGCCCTTCTCAATCACTCTACTATAATTACAAAGATGCCCTATCCAACTACTCTATAGCCGTTCAGCGCTCCCTCCCGGCGCTGGGGGCACCATTGTCACTTCGGCCTCTGGCGGGCCCAGCGCCCCCGGCTCTCTTCCGGACCGGTGGGCCCGCTCTCCCTGACCCATGCTTCCGGTGACCTGCGAAAACTCACGGACAAACAAAGTCGTAAAGACGAAATCTCCCGCCGGAGACGCTGGGTTCCTTTCGTACGAATGCTCCCTTCCGCACGAAGCTTCCGTCGTACGCCCAGCCGCGAGCCGAAAGGCGCGCTACCGCGCGAAAACACCCTTTCACGCGAAGGCGTTGCCTTCCCTCGATCCGCGGGCCGAAAGGCGCGCTATCGCGCAAATGTTGCGCCTCCGCCCGAAGGCGACGCCTTAACTTGGCTAGCGAGCCGAAGGGCGCGCCACCGCGCGAGTGTCGCGCTACCGCGCGAATGTTGCCTTCCGCTCAGAGACCGTCGTCGCTCGGTGTTGCGGGTCGGAAGCGCTTGCTTTCGCGTGAACTGTACCTTCCGCACGAAAGCACCGTCATCTTTCGGTAAAATGCGGGTCGGAGGCGCCTGCGATCTGGGTGCCGCCCCAACACTAACCAAGTCCTCACAAGATGTTGCTATGTCACACTTAACAACAAGGTTAGGAGCATCAAGTGTCTCATGTGAAAGCATATCATAAGCAATGGTGAGAGTATCATAATCTACTTTCACTTGAGTGTATTGTTCCTTGAGCAATTGATAACTAGTGGTAAAGTCACTATGCACCTTATCAAGTTTCTCATTTTTAGCTTTGAGCTCTTTGTTAGAGGACTTGAGCTCCTTGATAGTGGATGACATAGTAGCAAGTTCATTTTTAGCTCATCACTAGCATGAATAGCATGATCACATTTTTCAACGAGAGATTCATTTTTATCAACAAGCTTTTCATTTTTAGCTCTAGTCTTTCTTATGATTTTAGAGTAGTCATTTAGCAATTTGACAAGTTCATCATAAGTGGGAGCCTCAAATTCACCATCACTATCACTATCACTAGAGTCATCATCGTTTTGTACCTTCCGGTCACCCTTGGCTATAAGGCATAGGTGTGTAGATGATGATGGCGACGGTGGTGGTGGTGGTGTAGAGGAGCCAATGACTAGAGCGGCCACCTTCTCCTTCTCATCATCACTATCTTCATTTGATGAGCCACTGGAGGAATCAATGTCGGTGAGCCAATCATCAACAATGTAAGCCTTTCCACCTTTCTTGTGGTATTGCTTCTTCTTCTTGCCATCCTTCTTGTAGTAGGGCTTTTCATCCTTCTTCTCATCTTCACTTGATGAGTCATACTTCTTGCCATTGTTCTTGTTTTTGTAGCTCTCTTTCTTGGGCTTGGTGCATTGATGAGCAAGATGGCCAAGCTCACCGCAATTGTAGCAATCCATTTCGGAGATTGGCCTCCTCTTGCTACTTGTGAAGAACTTCTTCTTTCTTGAGTCAAAGTTGACACCATTCTTGTGAAGCTTCTTCAACATCTTGGTGGTCCTTCTCACCATGAGAGCAATGTTGGAATCATCTTCTTCATCACTTGTGCTCTCATGATGCACCACAATAGCCTTGGACTTGCCCTTCTTGTCATGGCTAGCTTTGAAGGCCAAGTCCTTCTTCTTGTCGGTGGAGGAGCCACCACTTGGTGTGATGTGCATGTACATCTCATGCCCATTGATCTTTCCCAAGATTTGAGTTGGTGTAGCGGTGGAAAGATCACCTTGATGTAGAACCGTCACGATGTGTCCATACTTCTCAATTGGAAGGACACAAAGAATCTTCCTCACAACATCGGATGGTTGCATTTGTGTGAGGCCAAGACCATTGAGCTCCTCTACAAGAACATTCAAGCGTGAGTACATTTCATTTGCATTTTCATGAGCAAGCATTTCAAAAGAATTTAGCTTTTGCATGACAAAATGATAACGCTCCTCACGCTCACTCTTGGTTCCCTCATGGAGCGCACAAATGTTATCCCATAGCTCATGGGCATTCTTGTGGTTCCGAACACGGTTAAACACATCTTTGCAAATGCCTCTAAAGATGATATTTTTGGCCTTTGCATTCCACTTCTCATTTTCTTCCTCATGAGGGGTTAAGCTAGTACCCTCCTTTGGCTTGGGAAAGCCGGTGATAGCGGCTTGGCGGCATTTCACATCAACCGCTTCAAGGTATGACTCCATACGGATTTTCCAATATGGAAAGTCATCTCCCTCGAACATGGGCGGTGGTCCATCACCCCAGGACATCTTAACTCTAGGCGGTTAAGCCTAAATCGAGAGCACGAGGCTCTGATACCAATTGAAAGGATCAAGATGCCCAAGAGGGGGGGTGAATTGGGCTTTTCTAAAACTTCTTGCAATAATGAAACCTATCAAGCCCCAATTAACCCCCTAGTGCCTAGAAGAGTGTATAACAAGAATCAATCGCACAAAAGACTATCGCTAAACCAATTCTACTCTAGCATGGCAATTCAACTCATGAAAGAACAACAAGTAAATGCGGAATTGAATTGCTCAAAGGTAAATGCATAGTAAAGAGAGTAGAGATGACACGACAATCTTTTTGCCGAGGTATCGAGGTGTCGGCACACCCCCTAGTCCTCGTGGGAGCACCCGCGCAAGGGTATCGCTCTCCCTTGATCCGCGCAAGGATCAAGTGCTCACTACGAGCTGATTCTTCGCCACTCCGGCCCGGTGAATCGCTCGCTACCGATCACAACTTGGCTTGGGTCATCCACAATGCCTCCGGATGATCACCAAGCTCTCCGATCGCCACCAAGCCGTCTAGGTGATGCCGATCACCAAGAGTAACAAGCAAGAACTCTCACTTGACCAACGCAAGGCTAATGAGATGGGTGGATGCACACTTGCTACTCTCTACTCACTAATGAGGTGTTTGATCACTCAATTATCAAATCTCTCAACCTCACTAGGCCTCTTGCACTCACTTGGAATCACAATGTGTTTGTCAACCTTTCAAATGAGCAAGAGTAACAGGATGAATGAGGGGGAGGCATATTTATACCCCCCAACTCGAAACATGCACGAAGGGGTACATCCAGCCAATTTACACACTGACCGGACGCACTGTCGGGGTGACCGGACGTGTCCGGTCAGTGCCCAACGGCTACGTGACGTCTACCCTGACACCTGTACGAAGCGTTCATCGGACGCTCTCATGCATCCGGTCACTACTGACCGGACGCGTCCGGTCAACATTTTTGCTCTCTGGAACCTCTCTGCATGCGACCGGACTCACCCCCCTGGTGCGTCCGGTCGATTACTGAGGAGCGTCTGGTCACAGTCAGACCCGCTCCTCAGCCAACACTACTGACCGGATGCATGCCCCAGCGTCCGGCCATTAGGGTTGGAGCGTCCGGTCGCTATTTGAAGTCAAAAACGACTTCGGTTTGCGATGCTCCCTTCACGAACTTTCTTCCTTATGATCTTAGGGACCTTTCTAAGCTACCTAGGGCTTTGGTTAACAAGTGTGCACCACACCTAACTCAAAAGTCTCACCTAGGTCAAGCTACCCATTCAAACCCCTCTTAATAGTACGAAGTGTCCTTCAACACCAAATGACACTTAGGACTAGCCTATCACAGCCTTCGTCGTCCATCCTTTGAAAACCGAGTGAATTCCATCAATAAGGGGGCATGAATACCATAGTGCCCTCACGATCATCATTACCATGACCTAACTCAACTGTTTCTGCAAAACACACGTTAGTCATAGTAATTTACCATTGTCATCCAATCACCGAAACCCACTGGGGGCCTAGATGCTCACAACCATTCTGTAACGTCCCGCCTCCACGCGACCAGGCCCACTTACATCTGGTAACTTTTCTAGGACATAGACTTCCCTCACAGACCAACACTAGTCTTTTCTGCGCACTTTGTCCTCACTCGTGCGCACTCAGAAAGAACTTCTCGGTCGGCCACCCATCCCTAAATTTCTCCAGGCCAAGCACGCTTAACTTTAGAGTTCTTTGGAGATGGGCTTTCGAAAAAGAAGTTGCAACTTGTTGGTATGAGTATCCTATTATTCCTATTAAGCCTTGGGCCAGGATGTTACATCCTACTGAAACGACCCACGATTTCCTCGAAGGGAAATCCGCAGATACATCATAATATGATAGTCCAAAAAGTCTCAAACCATCACATTATCATTATTCAGTTGTTACCATAGTTCATACAACGTGGAAGTACAGATTACAAGTCATTACATCACATGGAAACACCACCTAGTACAAACTATATTGGTAACGCACACCTATCGACGCTGGAGTCGGCGTAGAGCGTCGGCGAGTGAAGGCTCCTCCTTCAAAGGCATGATCAAAGTTGTTGTAGCAGCGGGCAAAGACTCCGTCTTCGTCTTCATCTTCTCATCCAAACTTGCGTATAGGAACGAGGCTTCCTAGTCCATCTAGCTTCCACCATCGTCGCGGTAGAAGTCGTTCAACCTGTCGTTAATTTTCAATACGGTTTGTACTGGCCACATTTTCCCATCCTATGCTTGCATTTGCTATGTGGTATGTGGAATGCAAGGGTAGAGCAAAAAAGAATCTATTTATGGCTGTAGTTTTCCTATGCAGGTAATCATTATTTTATAAATATAGTCATCAAGTTTTATCCCATATACCCGGCCACATGGCCTTCCATTCGGTCATCGACCGAACATCCGGCCATACGGCCATCCATCCATCCATCCCATCCACACATCCACACATCTCACCACACTCTCACTCTCTAGGCGACAAGGACGACTCCCACTCGTACCTTGCCTCAACGTCCAGCGCCGGACCTATCAACCCAGGGGGGAGAAGAAGAAAGGACACCTCTCACTAAGTCCGGGGGACTCTGAGCACCATAGTGTTGTCCATGACCGTGGACACGGCTATACGTATAGATCGATCGACTCTGCAGAGCGTGTACGCCTGGAACCATAGGTTAGCTATCCTCGACGATCCGGCTCGTCTAAGCTGATTCCGAACTTCCCCCTAATCCGCAACGATGCCATCCTACCACTCAGCCCTGGGGCACCCCGGTG
The DNA here is from genome assembly GCA_009763385.1 of Coix lacryma-jobi var. lacryma-jobi. Classification (NCBI taxonomy): domain Eukaryota; kingdom Viridiplantae; phylum Streptophyta; class Magnoliopsida; order Poales; family Poaceae; genus Coix; species Coix lacryma-jobi. Next base: position 16,113,511 of record CM019827.1, read on the forward strand.
GAGATCCACCGTAAAGCTGAGACTGTGAGACGTGGATCCTGGCGTACCAAATAAAACACCACGTTGTCTTAGGAGGGTGTGGGTCTTCAGCCCTTACCTCCCTACACTTATCACCTTCCAGCCTAGCAGTAATGGCATCGTTTCGCCCAGGCGGTAGGAACGGTTCTCGCCCATACAAGAACAAGTGGTGCACACGAAGGTACTATGGCCGGTAGCCCCAGCGCAATAAGTCCTAAGGACTGAACAGGATATCTCCTCCTCGGGGCTTCCATCGCCCCCGTGCTGACACAGCACCTCTATCCTGGGGATTCGTCCCACGAAGACACTCCTCCCCAGGACCTCTTCTCAAGATCACAATGTACCCACCACAGGTACTCCCCAGGGGATGCCCAGGTCACATCCCCTCGGCAAGACTCATCACCGGACTCGTCGTAGATCCTGTCCAGTTGACTCAACCCTCACCACACACACCCAAGACACACACCAAGATCTCCCCAAGCCATCATCCCGTTATCACGGCACCACGTGCCTTAGCCACCCACAAGTAACATCCACCAAGCATCACATCACAGATATAATGCGTAGTAGAAGTGAGTAGCAGGTATATATAGTAAGCGGTGTCTAGCCTAACAGCGGGTGTGCAGGGGAAAGGGTTGCGTCAAGGTATAGGCTTCACAAGCAATCTAACATGCAACCTATCACAGTTCATTTGCACATAGTAAAGCACTAGCAGCTATATTATTGCATGTCTAATAGGATTCTACGAGGTTGGATGGGCTGTGGCACCTGTTACGTTGTTAGTCCGAGATCTCTGATGTCCTCGTAGCCATTCTCCTCGGGTCCCGGTGTCGTCCTCGGTCTCCTCCAGCGGGTTCTGGCCTGATCATCGTTGCTCCCAATGCAACTACCTCGCGAGACCGACACACAAGACAAAGGAGCAATCAAAACACATACACGACAACTAGACTCGAAAGATGCTAAGGACACTAAACGGAGAAAGGACTCAGCCCTCGCGGAGGACATCCGATCCTCGGGCTCGAAAAGATGCAGGAGTGGATGCTTGCTAAGCACAAGCTCAAGTCACAACCTTGCTCGTACTTCCCGGGCCGACCGAGTCGACCTGTACGGCTCGAGTAAAATGGTTGAGACCTGATCCCGACTTAAGCAAACATCACACAAAAACAGGATTAGCCCTCACGAAGCGAGTTCGTTTTCCTCGAGCTCAAAGAGGCGAAGAAGAAGGTCAGCTAAGAACATCTACATCACACCCTCGGTGAGAATGGTTTCCTATGGTCGATCGAGTCGACTCGCACGGAACCGAGGTTACGACATAGACTCTAGCTTGGCAAACTAGAACAAGGGTCCGGTCTTTGATCCAATCGTCATGGCTAAGGACGAGATCGAATAGAGCGGCCAACAGGGGAAGAGAGCAGTTCTGATCTCTTGCTCGATCCATACGCCATGGTATTCGACGAGAACTGAGAAGAGGGGACAGAACAAGAGGGAAAAGAGAAACAAGGGTAGTCTCACTTCCTCCTATGCATGCGCCATGGCGAAGACGGGCATCGAAGGGAGCATCACACCAAGAACGCAAACACTCAATCCACTCATAGGGTACCTCGACCCGTGTGCACTTAATGGCACTAGACGTTCCTAGAACCCGCAGCGGTGCGGTTGTCACCGCAAGGATCTAGGAGCGCTACAGTCTGTAATAGGTACAAGCATACGAGGGCTCAAGTGCGAAGAAGCAAAAGAGAGAGTTAAACAAGGATCCACCTTTCCTTGATCCACACGCCATAGCAGTAAACGGGAATCACATGAATGTGGTCAAGATAGCAATACTAACACCCAAACACGACTAACGCACAAAGAGATAGACTAAAAAGCGGGGAACTTGGTTCCACGGGGCTTCGATCCACGATCATTGCATTTGACAGGGATCGGAGTGACTGGAAACACAAGTGGATGGATCCACACCTTACTGGATCGGCGGAGATCAAAATAGAAAGAAGAAAAGAAAAGAGCGCCCACATTCAATCGACCGACACACCATGGTGAGGGCGGTGGCCGAAGAATTAGAGACACACATCCTAAGCCAATTCGTAGGGCACCACGACCTCTGTGCAACTAAACCAGCACAAGGCTATTCCCACGGCTCGTAGCGGTGCGGTTGTCACCGCGAGAGTCGGAGGAATGCTATGGTCGAGGCGGTGCAAGCATACGAGGTGGCTAGGACAGAAGCACGACAAAAATAGGTGAAGCCCGTTGGTCATGGCGAGGCAACTCGCGGCCATGAGCTTCACCCAAGCGAGTTGGCACCCATCGTCCTCCATTCATCATCTCCTTGCCCTTCTCCCACTAGACTAGGTCACAGAAGGCTCTTTGCGTGCGGGTAATATCCGCATCGATCGCTTCCGATATCAAGCCCATAGTGGTTGCGTCTTAGGGCTAAGGATAGGAGCTGATGCTCATGTCGCAACGGAGTCAACCAAATCCAAAACAACGACTAAGACTATGAGGGGTGAGTTACGCTCAGCGTTACGACCACGGCGGGACGAATCCCACTATCGCAACGTCCGAGCGAGGGACGACCCCTCGACCGGCTCGAAGGCACGGTTCACAAACAAAACAAACAAGGACCGGGTGGAAGGCACAGTCAACCACCGACAACAAACACACGACCACCTATACGACAAACGCAACAGAGTAGCACATATCCATAACGATAGAGAAATAGACCGGCGCGAAGGCTCGGCACAGGCAAGTATTCATTTCATAGATAGATAGATAGATAGATAGATTAGATGTCATAATGTGAAGATGCACATGACAAAAGGTAAATGCGAGTTGTGTCGACATCGCGGGAGGCGTCAACGGGTTCCAAAGGTTAGACCTTGACAATGGCACGGAAGATGGAGCTTCAGTGGAGCGGTGCCGGAGACAGCGAGTGCACCCTCGTCGAATGGCAGCACGCCGTCGACCGGACCGCTGCGCGTGGTCGTCCGGTCAGCTGGGCGCGCCTCGGCCGAACTGCTGCGCGTAGTCGGCCGAATCAGTTGCGCGCACGCCTGGACAGCAGGGTGTCGTCGGCTGAATCCGCAGGGCGCGTACAGCCGAACTGTCAACGCTCGTGGTTGGCCGACAGCTCGACGTCGTCGACCGAACGCCAAGGCGCCTGGGTGAACAGCGGTGCTGATGAGGTTGCAACCTCGCTGCGAACGTGAAGAATACGGCATGAAGGCCGAAACTCAGAGGACAGTGATATTAGGAAGGAAAAGAAGGACTTTGGGGTGCAGTGGGCTCACCGACGAGGTGGTGCTGCGAGCTCGTTGTAGACAGCTGGGAGCCTGCGTGGCCGCGGCCGGCTGCGGCGCTGGACATGGCCGGGGAAGAGGCGCCAGGCGACCACGTCGTGCCCAAGACCGACAGCGAGGTGGTCAAGCGGAGCAGAAGCATCGGCGTGACCAGGCGCGGGAGCCGCGGGCGGGTTTCGTGTCGTGCACCACGGGGAGAAGCAGGGACGCTCGACGTCCCGGCGCGTCGCGACATGACGACGGTCGATGTAGGGTACAACGTCGTCGTCGGGAGGTGTAACACCCCGTGTTTTTAAATAATTAAAATTAATTAGATTTTAATAAGAAAATGACCAAAACCCTAGATGGAGGAAAAATCTAACCAGGTGTTTGTTGCATTCATGCCGTTGCACAGTTTTATTGGGTGAAAAAGAATTTTGTTAAACCCGAATAGGGCGAATCGAATTTATTCTATTTAGAAAATAAATAAAAGCTTATGAAAAATTTACAAAATTTTCAAACTCAAAAGTTTTATTTGAAAACCTAGGAAAAACATTTTCAAAAGTTTGAAAACTGGTTTTGATTTCAAACCGATTTGAAATGTGTTTTCAAATGAATTTACAAAAGGTTTGCAAAAAGCTTTGAAAAGAAAAAGAAAAGGCAAACTGGATCTCTCCTCCCCCTTCCTCCATTTCAGCCCGAGCAGGTCCGCCCCTCCTTTCTCCTTTTCGGCCCAAACCGGCCTGCACCCATACCCTCTCATCGCGGCCCGCTCACCCTCTCCCTTCTCTCTCTCGCACGGCCCGTCAGAGCAAGAGCAGCAGCGGCCCATTCCTTTTTGCCTGCGCGCGCTCGCCACTGGGCCGAGGGCATGTAGCCAGCCCAGCAGCGCTCTGCATGCGCCCTCCCTCTCCCACTCGCTGCCAGGCGGCCCTGCGACTAGTGCCACCGACAGGTGAGGGCCACCAGTCAGCTCCTCCCTGCACCTCACGCTCAGCGGATCTACCCGAGCCAACGGTCCGGCCGAACCCTCCGCGCGCCTCGCGTGCCGTTCGCCGCCCTCCCCGTGCTTCTCGGATCGGTCTGTGAGATTGATTCGCGCCGCCACCCTTTCCCCTATCGGCCTACAAGAAGCCCACCTAAGCGACCCTACCCTCTCCCTTATCCTCCCTGCCGCCGCCATTGCTGACGAACCGAGCACGCGCCGAGGTCCACCGCGCCACTCGCCTCCCTGTCCTCCTCTCCGACTCCGAGGTGGCGTTGCGATCTTACTCCGCACCTCCTCCGCGTCGATTGGTGGCCGCAGCGTGTCCTCATCGCACTCGCCGGAGCCCAGAGAACCGTTGCCACCTCTCCGCGTCGCACTTCTCCTCCGAGCCCTAATCGACGACAAGAACCCCACCATCATGTTCGAGGTGATCTCCGCTCTCCTTCCCACCCTTTCCCGAGGTCTCTAACGGCCTGTAGTGTGTTTCGGAGGACCGCCGTCCATGGCGCCGCCGCTTGGAGTCATGGCGCCGCCGTGTCTGTGGCGCCGACGGCTAGTGATTTCCCTCCCCTCTCTGTCTTCCGTCCGATCATGTTTCGATGGCTCAGATTAAACCCTAGGACGAACCGGTATGCACCGGTTACACTAGCGTCGTGGACTAGGCTCACCTGGCCACGCCAGCCAGTCCACCGGATGGCATGGTGCACCGCGCGAATCACAGAGCACCACGGGGCAAACACGTGGCGCTGCTCCTGCCGCCGCACTCTCTCTCCCCCCCATCTAATCTCGGCCGTCCATCGCACGATCGGCGGCTGAAAACAGAACTTACCCCTTCGCGATGATCTTTTGCTAAAGAGCCCCTCCCTTCTTTGGAAATAAACCCGCAGTCCAACTTTCCTGTTGATTGAGTCTCGCAGAACTTGCACCCGGATCCCTGTACTTTCGTCTAAATGAGGCCCGGTCCAGAGTTCTTTTAAATTCAGTTTTTATTTATTTAAAATACGAAAATGAGTTTGTTTTATTCACGGAATTGCCATCCAACTTCAAATGCTTATAACTTTTGCGTTTTAACTCCGATTTGACCCGTTCAACTTGCGTTAGATTCGTCTCGTCGAGCTCTACGCAGTAGATCTATTTATGTTCTGTTTTCATAATGTTGATGTACTGTTATTTATTTGTCTTGTTTGGGCCATGTTTGATGTTTGATCCAGCGAGCGCGATCTACGCGGAACCCCAGAATCCAGCCTTCGCCTCCGTTGATTCGACCCAGTCCAAAGGCAAGTGTCCTTGCTCATATTGCTCCCGTATTTATTTTATGTTGAGTTAGAGTAGTTAGATCCAGTAGTTGCATGCAGTGTCTTAATACTGAATCCCATGTTAAGGTTTACTAGAACTTGTTATATTATCCTTGTCGCCTGTTTTGGGTTGTTCGGGTAGAAGTCTTGCTTAGCCTTGCAGTCATGTTGGGATGGGATGATGGTCAAATATAATTAATCCTGATTAATGAACTATGAAACGATGTGGGCATGGTAACTTTTGTAGAAACATGGTTTAGGTAAATCCGGCAGGATGGAACCGTATTGGTGGTTTTGTGCCGTGGGACTCGGCAGCTGCTTTTGGTTTTGGTTCGGGGCTCGTGCTAGACATATCCTGCCTGGATCCCTAGGACCCGGTTCTCGAAGCCTGTAACCCGGCTTAACAGCGCAACCATGAGATCTGGATGGGCTGGACCTGGCTAATTAATTAGTTTCCTCTAAGTTATGCTACACGGGGTTTGTTTAGTGGCTCAAGAGGGGTCCCTTGGGGTCGTTGACTTATGGACAGGGGAGAAACCTTAGAGTACGTGTAACACAGACTTGGAGGGACTTTGTAAAGGCCTTGCAGTGCAACCTGCTATGCACCTTGGCAGTGTTTAGCGTGACGGGACCTGCACGACTCATGGGTAACGATGTGCAACCTCTGCAGAGTGTAAAACTGATATATCAGCCGTGCTCACGGTCACGAGCGGGCTTGGACTTCTTCGAGATTAGTTGGTGGGTTGGTTCTAGTTCGTTAGAGAAGCCTTATGTGGTCATTAGTCTCATATGACATGGGTACAGAGGCTTCTTCTACGCGGGTTACTGCTTGGTACGGGAGTGACTCCCAGGCTCGAGCGCAGACCTGGAGTTATTACGGAAGGTAGCTCTCTATGTCGTGACGTATGGAACTAATACACATAGGACTCCTTGTAACGGCCTGGTTCGGGTCATCTGATGGACTTCAGGTGTGGTTTGCCTGATGGACTTCAGGTGTGGGTACTTGGTGCGACTCCAAGTGCGGGTACTTGGTGTGACTCCAAGTGTTGGTTACTCGGTGTGACTCCGAGTGTGGTTTGCTCGGTGCGACTCCGAGTGTAGTTACTATTTCTGATGGAGGCTGTGGTTATAACCTAGTAAATAGGTGCATAGGTTTAATAGGATTTAATAGGATGTATTGCTTTAGGCGCTTGAGTCAAATAGAGTCAGCCTACCTTTGTTAATAGCCTCATAAGCATATATTTCCTACACTTGCGGAGTACATTTCGATGTACTCACCCTTCCTCTTTGAACCCCCTGCTACCCCACCCAGACGTTGGAGTCTACGATGCGGAGCAGGAGTACCGAGAAGACGACGGATACGACCCCGACAACTTGTACCCCGAAGACGGTGGATACGACCCAGACGACTTGCACTAGGATGGCGCAGCCCCCGGTCGACCTTCCTGTGGAGATGGCGTCCAGACTTCCGCGACTACTTCAGAGTCTACATTAGAGTTAGACTGAGAGTCTGTACTTTTCTTTCAGACCCGAGGGTCATTTTTGTAATAAAGTTCGATGTTATTAATAAAGCATTGTTTTGATATTTACTATGACGTGGATATATATATGAAAATTGATCCTGGCATACATATATTGTGCTCCAATTTTGTTCTTAAAATTGGGGTGTCACAGGAGGGAAGCTCGGAGCAGGCGAGCGTGGCTTCGGCGCATCCGCACGGCGACTATGGCGGCCACGACCACGACGTCGAGGAGGAGCACGACGAGGAAGGAGAGGCCGGTGGCGAGGCTCGGAACACCGGTCTGAAGGTGCTGGTGCAGGGAGAGTCGGTAGCGCGTTCGTGCGGCAGCTGCTGCCGGCGCCGTTCCACCGAGCTTGGCCGGCATGGTCGTGGCCAGGGTTGGCTGAGGGCGTCGCGCGGCCGGCCAGGAGACTGGTTGGCATGGCCGTGGCACTGGCCTGCCTGGCGCGGAGGGGTGCAGAGAGAGCGGGAAGGAGTGGCGGCGGCTGCTGGGGAAAGGAGAGGAGCGGCAACCTGCTCGGGGCTTTTATCGGGCGCCGAGCTAGGGCTAGGGCAGAGCGGACGGTGATCCTCGGCTTCCGTGCAGGCTCCAGGACACGCGGCGCTCATCTCGCGGGCGGTGGTATGGACGCCGAGGCGTGGATGGGGCAGGGAGTGGCGGCGGCGGCTCCTGGGAGCATGGGCGCGTGACCCAGCTAGGGTTCGGCCACAGGGGCGCGGCTGCTGGGCCGAATGGGCCGTGCGCGCGTGGGCTGTGCGGGTGGGGGAGCGGGCTGCGCAGGGAAGGGAGAGGAGCTGGGCTGAGCGCGAGTGGACCAGGAGGGAGGAGGGAAGGAGCGGGCCTGTTCAGCTGGGCCACAAGGAGGAAAAGGGGAAGGAGGGGAAGAGGTTTTGGCCCAAGAAGAGGAAGGAGGCTTTTCCTTTTCTGGTATTTCGCTAGTCAATTTGTAATGGACTGAGATGTGTTTGCAAAAGGGAATATTATGGGGATTGTAACGAGGGACTTGTGATGGATCCCAAAGGGATTCGAGATTGAAAGTTCTGAGAAGGATTAGAGGAGATTTAAAACAAGGAGGTTTAAGATGGATTCCGAAGGGTGTTTGGGAAAGACTCAAAATAGGATACAGGGGGAAAGGAGAAAGGACTTGCCCGAGTTATGAATCATTATGACTCAAAGATTCTGTGAAGTTGGAAACTAGAGAGATCGAGAAGGGTTTTCAACAAGAAATGAGAGGAGATCACTATGGATTTGTGCACTCCGACTTTGTCACGACTCAAACCCTAAATAGACTCGATAACACGAGCACACTTCTACAAACAAATCTATATGGATGCAACGTTTCGCGTGCGACAAGGATGCGTTGGCTAGCGTTTGGCCTAGCAACTACATGTTCCACACATTGCAGGAAAAAGTTTTAAAAAGCTCGTATTTTTGGTTGTTGGAAAACCAGGGATGTTACAGACCACCCCCTTTACAAGAATCTCGTCCCCGAGATTTAGGGGTCTCTGTCACATGAAGGGTTGAACTGGTAGGCTTGTTCCCTTTTCAACTCCAAAATGGCGTTTGTTCCCTTTTCAACTCAAAAATGGCTTCTATACACGGTATGGTAGGGGTCTTAGGCTTATGTTGTGCAGTTCACTGTCCGCGCGATTGGTGAGAAGACTTCCTATACAATATACACTTGTCACTACTGTCTGTTAAGGTCTTTTGACTGCACATACATCTCAATTCATATGGATTAGAGTGGAGGTGGAAGTAAATTTCACAATAATCTCTCTCAAACATGTGGATTGATGTATATTGGTGTGCAGTAAGACAAGACCTAAAGTGGTATTTTGTCCACTAGTTAAATACACTATTTTGTTCATGGAATGATGTTAGGGCTACCCGAGATTGGGAAACGTTTTCTCACAACGGCTGCGATTCATATTCTCACAACGGCTACAAAATCTGTTGGGTAGTTTTGATATCTCTCAACTATAGCAATCTAGTTTTTCACCCCGAACTACAAAACCAGCTTTTTTTTTGCACCTTAGGTAGTTTTAGCGGTTTTGTGTGCTGCCACCACGTCAAACAGGGTAAAACAGATCAAACTCGAAATTCAAGGATGTAAATTTTATTATATTAGAAGTATTTTATCATAAATAAAAAATAATTTTGTAAAATGTTTTTACATGAATAAACTCTAAATAATAAAATTAAAAACCTAAAATTTGGTTTAATCTTAGAAGTTTTGTTTTTACGTCAGAAAAATGTGAAACTTTTTTTTCTAACACTATGCTATGTCAGTTTGAAATTGTTTGAATCTTTATGGCACGTTTTGACGCTTATTTGTAAGTAGAAGCTCTCGTGTGATATTAAGGTCATGTTTAGTTCTGATTTTTTGAGGGAAAAATTCTTGTAGCACTTTCGTTGTTATTTGATAAACTTTGTCCAAACATGGACTAACTAGACTCAAAAGATTTATCTCGACATTTACAGACAAACTATACAATTAGTTATTTTTTATTTACATTTAATGCTTCATGCATGCGTCTAAAAATTTGTTGTCACGAGAAATCTTGAAAAATTTTGGGAACTAAACATGGCAAGTCGATATTGATCATCTCATCTGGACTACGTAGGAGCACAAATGAAGTGAAGTGAAGTGTCGTTTGGACTGCACGTATGGCAGGGTGGGCGCAACCGAACGTATAACTAATTAACCCACACATCGAATATTTGGACACATGTACGAAACTAAACGTAGACTAAAAAATAACTAATTATACATATTGCATGTAATTTGCGAGACGATTTTTTAAGCCTAATAAGTTTATATTTTGACATGTTATGCTACAGTAAATATGTGCTAATGATGGATTATTTAGTCTTAATAAATTCTTCTCAAAATTTTCAGGCAGAATATGTAATTTGTTTTTTTATTAGTTTATTTTTAGTAGACTAAAAAACGACCAAATTTACCGAGGAGACCAATGTCCACCCTGCCGCACCTACGTAATCCTGATGAGTGATGACTCTTTTATGTAGTCGAATGATCAACATCGACAAAATTATAATATACGTCGAATTTTTTTAATAGCAAATAAACACCAACATGAGTTACAGAGGTTATAAGCCAACTGATAAGTTGAAATGAGTAATTTATTGTGAGAGAAAAATATTATTGCATGGTTGATTTGTTACAGATTAAACTGGCTCGTAGCTCAAGCGTACAAATTGCTTTAGATACAACATGAGAAAAGGGAAAAATAATCTAAAACTACTTTCGTAACTTTCTAAGGTAAAAACAAATTTCAAAATTTTAATATTATACCAATTTTTTGGATTTTAATTGTGTTATTTTGAATGTAAAAAATTGGATAAACTATTTCATGTTTTTTTTATATTTTCTTCAAAAAATATTTCTAGTCTAATTTATCCTTTGACTTGGCGTCTCATCAGGAAAACCACTATAAAAACGACATACTCTCTCCGTATAGAAAAAGAAAGTTGTTTTGGACAATGACACAGTCTCCAAAGTATAACTTTGACTCCTTGTTTTATAAAAAAATATTTATTGAAAAATGATATATGTATACTTTTAAGAAAATATTTGTCAATACAAATCTATTTAGGGCTCGTTTGGAATTCATTTTAAGAATCATAATTTAAAGACATATTAATTAAGCTAATATGATTATATATGGATTATATTTGTATATTATTGTTGCTTATACGAGAGAGATATTCATGTGTTGCATTTCTATCGTAGGAGAGTGAGTTGAAGAGAATGTTACAAGTTGCAAAGTAGAAATATATTATGGTGATCTATAGAATCCATTTCCCTCTCGCACCCTATGAATTTGAGATAGACATATATGTGAACCTTGGAAAGTGGTGGAATGTCGAATTCCAAGGTAAATAGGCTAGTTTATTGAGTGAATTCCAATTCCTCCAAAATAAAGTGATCCAAACGGGCTCTTATATAACTTTTACATTTTAAAACTCAATAACTTAAAAGTTATTCATGATTTATATTCTCAATATTTGATCAAAATCTTGTCCATTGTCCAAAACGACTTTCTTTTTCCCATACGGAGGGAGTAAGTTGCAAAAATAAACGGTTTTATAAAAGCTAAGAGGTGGAAAACCTTGTTTTTGTACTAGTGGGAGGAAAAATAAGACAACCGTGATAAATTGAGATAGATATTTTTTTTCTTTTTATTAGGGCAGCCCCAACCCATTAGGTAGTTTCTAGAGGAAAGAGAAAACGATAAATATCTTATGGAAATCATTCCTCCAACCCAGTGTCTATAGTAGTTTCTATGTACAAAATAAACTTAATGACACCACACAAAGGAGTTTGATCAGCTATGGCGAGCAACTAAGTAACCAACATGTCATCTTTGATCTATTTTAAATCTCATGCAAATATGAAGAACAACTGAACTTCAGTAACATTCTGATCTAGATAGCTGTGGAAGAAAAACGGAGCTGAGGGTGCTCATCTGTTCTACTACAAGAGAAGTCAGCATGCATGCACCCGCTGCAGGAGTACTGAGTACAGGCTGCACCATGCCACCACCACCAGATAGAGCACCGGCGGCTGCAGCACCAGCAGATGGAGCACGAGCAGCTTCAAGAACAGGGGCAATATGGAGCACTGACAACTGCAACTAGGTACCTAGGTTATGCGGATGGACCTGGTTTGATCTACGATAGCAGGGTTGCAGCCGGCGGCGACCATCGAAACATACAGATTAGTGATGGTGTGATGCTTCTCAGCGAGCGCTGATGATTGGACTCAGATTGATCTTTCGCGGCATAAAAAAGCTGGGGGCGTGCGCAGGCAGTCGAGAGTGCACATGCAGTCGATATGGACAGCGACCTCGCAGGAGTGAGAGGAGCAGGAGAAGCCCGAGCGTAGCAGATCCTACTCGGAGAGGAAAGCGGAGCCATGGAAACGACGAGGGAGTCCCAACGCAAAATTAATCGTTTCTGAAAGCCTAGGAGCGCGAGTCGACTTAGAAACGATTTCTACCGATAGACGTCTCTCTCCTCTTTAAGGGGGTGTTTAGTTGGTAGGAATTTGGGTGTAAAGTTCCTGTAGCACTTTCGTTGTTATTTGACAAACTTTGTCCAAATATGGACCAAGTAGACTCAAAAGATTCGTTTCGACATTTACAGACAAACTGTGCTATTAGTTATTTTTTTTACCTACATTTAATACTCCATGCATGTGTTTAAAGATTCGATGTGATGGAGAATCTTGTAAAGTTTTGGGATCTAAACATGGCCTAATTCTCTTGACACATCAGTAAAACGATGACATGACACTCTATAGTGGTTTCAGGGTTGGGACTGGCCTTAGCATCCAAGGGCTTTGGCCTGGGCTAAAGTTTGAGCGTTGCCTTGAAAACTTGATCTGGGGCTCTGCCCTCTGGGAGCAATAGTTTTGGATGATCCGAAATTGCCAATGAAGTCAAAACTATTAAAATATGGACACTGAAAACTTGGTTGTACGTACAGTACGCTTCTCGTGTCCCTGGTCTCACCCATTCAGAATGTCTGCTCTGAATCTGCTCCAACGGGGGAGGGGGGCGCCTGTTCCACTGCTTTTGTTTGATCCGATCGAGCTGCTGTTGCCCACGGCGGCACACGCACCACCGCGCCGCGCTGCGTATACATGTCCGGTTTTTTAGGGTGTTTGACTCGTACGCCTCATGTCGCGTCGCGTTGCAGCGTCGTCTAGCTCACGTGGCGTTGGATCTTACGGTCCCTGTGCGTGCAGTGCAGTGCAGTGCATACACGAGCAAAGCCATGGGCATGGCCGCCGATGGCCCGCGCGGCCCTCGCTCGACTGTTTCCCCTGCCCCGTGCTGTTCACATCGGCTAATGAATGGCACGGCGTCGCGTTTCCCAACCGGCTCGGGCAGGCAGCGCAGCGCAACGTAGCAGTTTTTAATTCGGTTCGGCGAGGAGGGGCGACGACGCCGATCGATGCCGATCTTTCCTCGCCTCGCCTCAAATGAGGCAAATCTTTTGCGCGGATCCTGCCGCGACCGTGAGCCAATGTCAGTCCAATCCATGCCAGCCCTATCTAGTCATAACGATGCAATACAATGCAATGCAATGCTTGCATGGCACACAGAAGTTTCCGGCATCCGGAGGCGATTGGCGGAAGGCGCCGGGTAGGGGTAGTAGCTAGTAGCAGGGGCGGATCTACAAGGGGGGCTGGGTGGGCTCCAGCCCCCCCTAAAGCTATTACATCAATGTAAAATTAGAGATATTTAGGGGAAAAATTAGTTGAGAAAAGAAAAAAAATAAAGAAATAGAGGTAGAATAAGAGGTCAGCCGCCCTTTGATCCTGTTCTGCATCCGCCACTGGCTAGTGCCCTACGGCTCTACGGCAGGGCTAGCTGGGCAGGCCACGCCCACGCCGTGGCAGCGGCACTTCCCAACGCGGCAATGCAAAAGCGCCAATTTGCAGTGCCCCGGCCCGGCTTGTGAGGAGTAATGGCATATTGGCATGCATGTATGGCGCGACGACGTCTCGGCTCCGCTCCACCCTCACATTTTATCACGGGGAAACGTGAAGCGAGATTCTCAATATCCCGCCTGCCGAACCGTCTGGTCTGCTGCACTCTCTTGGCTCTCGGCTACTAGTAGACGCCTACTGTAGACGCCTCGCATGCATCTGCATGCCCTCCAGCAAACACAGTGCACCACCACACCCACATTGATACTGAGGCCATCCGCAATAGTTGTCAAATACTCTCAGTAGCACTTTACAAATAGCTAGCGAGATGATGTATAAAAATAATAAAAAGGTCGCACTCTTATTGGCTATCGAGGAGAGAGATCAAATAGCTAGCGACTTCCTAATAGCTAGCTATTTGATCTCTCTTCTCGATGACCAATAAGAGTGTTACTTTTGTAAGTTGCCTCATCAAAATAGTATTTATTTATATGTCTCATCTAGCTAGCTATTTGTAAGTTGTCATTGAGAACCAATAGTATTCTTCCTATAGATCAAATAGCTAGCAATTTAACTCCATTGCGGACGCCCTGATTTCCGCCTAGCCTGTCTCCATTTCCCAATGTGCCTTGCCATTTCAATCCCTACCTATGGCGGCATGCCTACCTAGCTCTTCGCCTAGGAATATGTAAAACCCGCCTAGGAATATGTAAAACCCATGGCCTCCTGGCTCCTGCTTCTGTCCCGATTTTTTTTTTTTGACAACACTGTCCCGATACTAAGGGGGTGTTTGGTTTCCACCCCTAGAGTTTAGCCACTAAAGTTTAGTCACTAAAATTCCAAACACCCCCACTAAAAGTCATTCTTAACACTACAACTCTAATGACCTCCACTAAACTTTAGTGGCTAAACTCTAGGGGTAGGAACCAAACACCCGCTGAATCGGCTGGCCGTCACAGCTGATTACCAAGCGTACAGGATGCAATGATGAGGAATGAGGCCATGTTTAGTTTCCCCAAATTTCTCAAAAAATTTCAGATTTTTCTTCGCATCAATCTTTAGATATATACATGAAGCATTAAATATAAGTAAAAAAATAACTAATTGTACTTTTAGTATGTACATGTCGAGACGAATCTTTTAAGCCTAGTTAGTCCATATTTAGATAAAATTTGTCAAATAACAACGAAAGTACTACAATACTTTTTTCCCAAAACTTCTGGGAACTAAAAACTTCTCGGAGTAATAGCGAAAAAGAAATTGGTCAGTTTGGGATCAGTTCCGTAAAACCAGTTTTTCTTTGTCTTTAGTTTAAATTTGGATTACGAGAAAAACTAGTGAGGGTGTTTGGATCCCAGTTTATTTATTGCTCTATGAGTTACACAAAACTGGTCAAAATTGTGTACCAACACCTTCTTGTTTTTAATTAAGAATTTAGCAAAAAATTACCTATTTGGACCTCGCTCAATTTTCAAAAACCAGATTTTTAAAAACTTGCAAAACCTGGAGGGATCTAAACAGGGTCTTCGGTTCATATTCATATCAGTTTCAAATAGTTGTATCGATTTTTCTAGATGCATGACACATATTACTCCGTATATGCTATACTCCATATATATTTAGATGCATAGCAAAATCTACGTACTCTTATCTAGAAGAGACAAAACCACTAAACATTTGAAACAAACGAACTAATAAACTAGCATACTCGATATTGGATCCAAATAATTATTCAATACTAAAAAGAGTTAGCTACATATTGGATCCTGCGTAGAGCAATTACCCAAACATGATGAATTTAAATTATAAGATGTTCTGCATTTTCTATATGCATAGGTTTTGTTGTGTATCTAGATATGTAATAAAAACATAAACACATAACAAGTTACTTCCTCCATATCGCTTTTAGATGTCATTTAGGACAACGACACGGTCTCTAGAGTATAACTTTGACTACCTGTTTCTTTAAAATATTTGTTGTAAAGTGGTATGTATATATTTTTATGAAAGTACTTTTCAAGATAGATTTATTTATACAATTTTATATCTCTAAACTAAATAATTTAAAAGTTATTCATGATTTATATTCGCAATGTTTGACTCAAATCTTGTCTAAAATGATATTTATTTTCGATACGGAGGGAGTATATATTTAGAGAAAAGTCCAAAATATATTATAATTTAAAATAGAGACATTAGTAAGTATATTAGCAAGGTGAAACTGAGATGCTAAAAATACTCCCTCCATCCTAAACTATAAGATGTTTTTGCTTTACATTATTTTTATTATGTATCTAGATGTACACTATGTCTAGATACATAGCAAAAATAATATATCTAGAAATGTCAAAATATAGAAGATCCAAACAAAGGCAAACAATAGAGTACTACAAAGCAAAAGATTATGCAATGCTACCAATAGACACGCAATGCAGAGAAAAAGAATCTCAATTAGGACTCGCAACAATTGTACCAAATTGTAGATTCTTTCCTTTTTTTTTCGAAATCAAACAACCTGTCCGAGAACTCAAATAAAGAAGCACGTTTCTTTCTTTTATTTGAAGCTCTCGATACTAGTAATATTCAGTTAACTAAATAAAGCAACAAAAATAGAAAAGGAATGTGACGGAACAACTGGGACTTTACCCAGTGTGGTCGTCCCTTTTTTCCCATTGCATAAAGAAAAGACTTTACCCAAGGATTGCAAAAACTGGGACTGTACGGCGCCAGCAGCAGCAGCTACTCCAGCTATAGGTGACCACCAAGTACCAGCGTTGGACTGGCGCGTGCAGTTACTTTTAACACTGCCGAAATAGGCCAGGCACACGAAATCCACCGTGAAACGAAAAGCAAGCCCGGTGCTGCCACAAGCGAGGAATTTCATTTCATTCCCGAGGCCGTCGATGGAGCTTCGTGCCATCGAGCACGCAGCACTCGCGCCATGCCATCTCTCCTCCCCGGCCAGCCCATTGTTTTCAGTGCCCGCGGAGAGCGGTGAAGTCTTCACACCGGTGGTTGCTTCGATCGGAATTCGCAACCGAAATCGATCGACACGGCCGGGCGAGCCACGCACGCTAGCTTCGTGACCGTTACATCTCCTCTACTGCTGGCAGAGGGTTGTTATCACGGTCAAAAGCCAGGAAACGTATACGGTCGCCTGGCTGGCCGCGGCGGCGTGCACGCTCGACCGACCCATGCACCGTGCAGTGCAGCAGGAACAGGACCCCACTTGCGGGCCGGCCGATCGGATCGAGTACGTCGCACGTCGGACACGTCGTCCCGGTGCTTATCGCGACGACGACGACATGGCTGCACTGCACGGGGCGCGCGCGTGCGGGGACGGACACACGAGATGGCTGCAGCCTCCAGGCGGATCCCCGGGCCCCTTTGACTACAAGGCGACAGCCCACACCGGAACGCGGCTGCCGTGCACGAGCACGCGCCCCGCCACACCACAGCCCCTCTCACACTCTCATGCACGCTTTAAAACCCCGCACGCCCCCACGCCGGCCGCGCACACACATCGCCTCTTCCTCCCCAAGAGCCGGCAGGCACACAGGCAGGCCGCGCGCACGCAGGCCCCCAGAGACAGATCGGTCGAGCTAGCCATGGAGTTGCCACCGCAGCAAGCCTCCGCCTCCGCCAGCGCCGCCGGGCAGGACATCGGCGAGGGCGGGTCGTCGTCGCCGCCGCTGTCCCCGGCGTCGGCCGCGCTGGCGAACGCGCGGTGGAACCCGACCAAGGAGCAGGTGGCGGTGCTGGAGGGGCTGTACGAGCACGGCCTGCGCACGCCGAGCGCGGAGCAGATACAGCAGATCACGGGCAGGCTGCGGGAGCACGGCGCCATCGAGGGCAAGAACGTCTTCTACTGGTTCCAGAACCACAAGGCCCGCCAGCGCCAGCGCCAGAAGCAGGACAGCTTCGCCTACTTCACCAGGCTGCTCCGCCGGCCCCCGCCGCTGCCCGTGCTCTCCATGCCGCCCGCGTCAGCGTACCATCACGGCCGCGTCCCGTCGCCGGCGCCGGCGCCGGCAGCGGCGGCGGCTTCCGCCGCGATCGCGATGCCACCGCCGGCGGCGCCGCCAGCCGCTGCATGCAGCATCAGCAGCAACAACAACGGCGGCGGCGCGCGTGGTACGTATATTATTAATCATCATCACCTCATGATTGGTCGTCTATGTATCTCTGTACTTTCTTTTACTGCTACTAGCTAGCACAGCGAGCGTCGATCGTCTTCCATTCCATTCCATTCCATCCATATCTCGATCGATTGCTGCCTCGATTAGGTGTTGCTCGTGAGCTGTTTCCGTAGTTTTTGCGCGTCTAGAGTTCAGAATGGAAGGATATAGGATTAAAGGCCTGCCATTCCATTCCGGCCGATGCCGATTCATGGCGTTCACGCGTGTGGTAGTCAACGCTGACGTGGTGGCGTTTCCAGTGCTCACTGCCGGCATATAATGCTTGCGCCAATAGCCGCCTCTTTTCTTGGCTGTTTCCTTGACAAAGGTTTCTTTTGTGAGCGTGCGTGTGGGTTGCATGACAACCGGGGCAGTTGACGTGCATGCTCTCCTCAGTGGGCCCACTAGTGCAGGGACACGAGGCCAACATGGTCGTCGCAGTGGCCACACTATCTAGCAGTCCACTCTATTTGCTTGTGCTGATCCACGGTGCATGCGTGCGTTCCATGCACACGCCTGCTTCTTGTGCTCACAATAATATGTGTGCGTGTGCATTGCGCATGACCTGTGCCTGTACTGTATGCGCGCTTTTAGCACGGTAGCTGCTCACAGAGCCAGAGTGTTACAGCTAGGTACAGTAGGTCCCTTGTTTCTCCATCTTCGGGGTCCGAGCATGTGTGGTCAGTTTGAGGTGGAGCAGAGCGAAGCGAAGCGAGAGCCCTCGTAGTCATGGTCACACGATTTTAACGCTGCCGGCCTGCCTATGGTAGCTGCTGCTGCCGCTACCCTTTGGTAGCTCCTGTCCCCCGGCCCGTGCATGCTTTGCCCCAGGTTTGAAGGAATTGAAAGCCATGCCTGCAGCTTGCCACCGAAACGGCCAGACACGGCCTTCCACATCATTCCTCAGCCCTGCACCCTTTTCCCACTGTCCATTCAATTCCTGTCAGCCGACCCGTAATGACGAGCAAAACATTTCCCCGTAAAAAAATGATCGTGTATCTGTACGTTTGGTTGCGTCTAGTCTGCCCATCAATTCGTCTTGTTGTATGAGTAGCATTGAATTCCTTGCAGATACGCAGGCCGTAAAATCCATCATCGTGTTTTTCGTCTCGTCGGTTCGCTCAACCATCATCATCAGATGCTGCTTGGTACTGGTAGCATGGCATTGCCTTTGATGACATGCAGTAATTAATTAGCTAGCTCCTCCCTACCACGTCCTATATCTCGATCTACCACCGGTTGGTGTTTCGTCTAGTCTCGCTACGCTATGCTTCAAAATGGCATCGATTAAATTTGGTGTCTCAAAATTCACACACACAAAAGAAACTTGGTGTCTCAAATGGATCACCACACGTTTCCTGCAGTGATGTACAGGAACGCATTCTACATGCCTGCGCAACAGGCGCCCCCAGCAAATGCTGCCGCCTACTACTACCCGCCTCAGCAGCAGCAGGTGACGGTCATGTACCACCAGTACCCGAGAATGGAGCTCGGCCAGCAGGACAAGATGATGATGGCCACGGCCGCGGCGCAGCAACACCAGCACCAGTACCCGGCCGCCATGTTCCAGCAGGCCGCCGCCGCAGCACCGCACTTCCCGTCTGCCAACGGCGGCGGCGCCGGGCCAGCGGAACGCGTCGGCCCCCGCCGCGAGACGCTCGAGCTGTTCCCGCTCCAGCCCACCTTCGTGCTGCGCCGCGACAAGGGGCGCGCCGCCGCCGCCGCCGCCGCTGGCAGCAGCGCCTCCCTGACGTCGGCGTCGACGGCCACTGCCACGGCGACTGCGTCCGCTTCTGTCTCCGAGGAGTCGGTGGGCCTGGAGAGCGGCGGCAACTGCAACGGCGGCGAGGAGGCGCCCGCGCTGCCGTTCTATGACTTCTTCGGTCTCCAGTCCGGAGGCCGCTGATGAGAATGAGATGAGGTGGAGCGAGCTCGATCGAGTGATGAAAGCCGAGCCAGACGTGACGTTCGTGTGATCTCGAGCAGTTCGATGGACCCGTGTTGGCCGTTGCCTTTTGTTGAGTCATTATATTGGTGTGCTTCATCAACTCCAAGCCTTTTGTTGAGTCATTATATTGGAGTACATTGCTAAGTTTCGTACCGGCGGTGCTACTAGCTACGGAGTAGTAACTACAGTAGCTAGGACTCTTTTCATTCCCCCCGTCTTGTTGATCATTTCTTCGCATGTTCAGTTCTACTCATGCATGTTTGTTAGTAGTAAGTTGCTGTTGACATTATTCGTTCTATATAGTTTCTATTTGCTTCATAAAAAAAACGTAACTATGCACTGCTCCGATCCACCCGTAGTTTTTTTTTTTTTTTTTGAGCAGGGATGATTTTGTTCATTCATACCCATAATTAGTACAAGCTACATAAAAAAAACTGATAAAAAAATTATACTGTTGCTACCATAGGTCCTATTATCCGTCAGCACTACCTATTCTTCCTCTTCATGCTGGGTCGAAGGAACCGGAGTTCACACATTGGTATGGCCACTAGAAGGCCATTACAAATTTTGAAGCACAACAGGTGATCTAGCGAGACGGCACATCCAAAGGCGGATCCAGCGGTGGGGCAGGTGGAGCTCTAACTTCCATACGGCCGTTGGATCCATTGAGACCTCCCTCAATTTTTTTTATCATGAATATATACTAAGAAGGGATTGAAGATGTTTGTAGGTTGAATAAGCCCTCTAACATTTTTTTCTGGATCCGCCATCAGCCACAACTGAATACTAACTCGATAGAACGTGCAGACCGGCGAAGAACCTCAACCAAGGGAACAGATCGAACGCCACACCCTCCATTATTAGAGGAAGCAAAACATACGTATCTTAGAGACCGTTTGGAAGAGCTCCAAAGAGCAGATTCTCAGGAAGAATCACTCTCTAACTGTCAAACGTATTTTTCAGCAAGAAGTGATTCTCCATTGATTCTGTGAAAGTGACTCTCTGAAATGAACTAAGAGACTCAGAGTTGAAAAAAAGTAGTTTCGTCTGATTCTGTAAAGTGATTCTCTATCCTGATTTTGAGAGTTTAGGCCAAAGAATCAAAGAGAATATACTTTCAGCTACAGAATCACTTCACCTAAGAATCTGAGAGCACAACTCTCTCAAACAGACCCTTACTACTGCGCTTCATCGAAGAAAACTAGACAATCATAAATAATGCATCCTCACCGTAGAAGTAGAGCAAGGAAGCAGAAATCCCATGAGAACGCAACACCTGGATTGTCATCGGCAAAGCTAACCCTAACTGATAATCCCTCCGTAATCTTTTATAAGGCATATGAAGATTTCTTATTTTTTATCTTTTGTAAGGCGTATGCAGGTACAAACCTCGTGGAGTCCAAAAAAAAAAGTCCAATCAAAAGCTTCAGCAATTACTCCTCTCTAACAATGAAGCACTACTTTATATGGAGAATTCAATCAAAATATATAGTAGCGTTAAATAATTATTGCATGCATGCACTTTAATTACTACTTATTATCTTCTCGAGACTTTCTTGGTCATTGTGCTATCTCTGAATATGCCCTACAAAAGATTATGGAGGGAATATAAAACTACTTGAAGGGACCGTTCGGTTACGTTGGATTAAACCAGGAACAACTCTAACTCTTTAAGACTCTAGTAGAAATCAGTGAATCATTTCAACGTGAATTGTTTTATGCCTTCATTCTAGAATAAAGGAACCAGGTTCTCGTTCGGTTACGCCAGATTCCATCCAAATAATCAAAGATTATATAAATTAGAATGACATTCCGACTAGGAATTAATCTTGGGCACCGTTCTGTCATCTCTGCCAACCGAACGGGTTATTATGTCGAAGTATACGTATATAACTGGGCTTCAGATCCGTGTTGCCCGCACCACTGCAGCCTGGAAGGGCCACCGATGACCATCAGAATCGCGAAGCGATTTCAAGCCCATATTTGTGGTGGGCTAGCTTCTCCAGCAGTGTTGTAAGGTTTCAGCCCACTAGAGAAAGCCCTAGGCCCGTGAAACCAGGCTCCAGCAGCCTGCATTGATCGGCCCGACCCCGCATTTCAAGGTCCATTTCGCGCTTCCCAGTCCCGCGTCCTGGCTAGCCCTGGCTTGATCGATCACTGATCAGCCATTTTGCAGGGGTGCAAGTGCAACGACGTCAACCGGTAGTAGCTTGTGCTTTGAAATGTCTGCTCGTTCTTTAGCTGTGATACTAAAAGATTATAAAAGCTTCTAGTTGTACACGAAAGGTGATCGATGGACATGGACTGAACTAGACCCACTCACTACTACTAGAGTACTAGCCAGGCAATTTGCAGCCGATGATAATTAATCCGCTGCGGTGACAAAAGATTCTGCACTGCACGATGAAACCTGTGAGTCTGCTACGTCCTGGAACTGGACTCCCCAAGAGGCCAAGAGGCAGATTGGCTCACCGTGGTCATGCTTGGGCACAATTCAAAACACGAAACGTAACAAAACACTTACACGCAGATATCTTAAAATAGGGGGCGGTTAAAAAGCTCATCTGGGCAACCACACGAGAATTTGTGGCCACAAACAGAACAATGCCATGATTACAAGCACCAGTATTTGTGCCACCAAAAAGGTAAAAGAGAAAGGAACTACGTACTACTGGATTAGTTAACGAAGATACTCCGTAGATGCTGCTGCTGTACACCAAAAGGGCAGACTGGGAGAGTAGGACAGTACACTAACAACAGCAGATGCAGGAAAGCGTTTTGTTCATCACTTTCTTATAAGCATATACTGTATGTTTCAGAACGTGCAGGGTTCCGGTTCCATACTTGGCGTGTCCTTCATCTACTTCTCACAAGAAAAAGCGAGGCACCAACCTATTTGACGCGTCGTCGCCGGCGTTGCTGGTGGGCGGTGGCATCGATCCATCGGCCTGGCCTGGCCTGTTGTTAGATAGCTTAATCACGTGTTTGTCGTTGGGTTGGCTGTCATGTCCAGAACCAAAAAAGGACAGAGACTAGGCTTCATTGTGGTCTGTCAAACGGCTACAGGAGGCTCTGCAGAGCTTTTGTGGACAGCGATGGGAACCTAACCGTCCGTAATTTCTGCCCTTGACACGCACGCTCTGTTGTATGGTGACTCAAATCCTACTTAGAATAGGACTCAAAAAGGTGTGCTATTAGGACTTCTAGTTCTACTAGGTCTTGAGTGTAGAATCCTACTAGGAGTAGGACTCCTATTTGTATGTATGAGGGCCTTAGAGGGGACTATATAAATCAAGGCGTAGAGGCCATAGGCATCACAACAAGATCATAAGCCAACACAAGGGGTCTCATCCAAGGCTTGTACGGAGCAATTAGGAGCGCTCAAGAGGATTAGACTAGACAGTTCTATTGCACTAGATTCTTGTATAGGGCAAGAATCAGTGGGGCCTGGAGGATCAAGTAGGGTTGTGAGAGAGCGACAATCTCTTGTACTCTTTTGGAGTTGTGCTAATAGAATTTGCGGTCGACTTCGTCAAATCCTAATCTCTTGTCGTGGTTGCTTCATCGTCATCTAGGGTTTTCTACGCGATTCGACTACATCGTTCTTGATACGGTGCTAGCTTGTGTCATATTCGCAACATCCTTTCAAAGATCCGAGGGCTGCTGCGCATAACTAGGGGTATCAGATTCTAACAAGTGGTATCGGAGCCAAGGTCAGATTGATTTGATTTTGTGAGAAGGTTGACAGGGCTAGGAAGCACAAAATTAAGGCGATGTCAGGGATGTGGAATCAAGTAGAGAAATTTGATGGCAAAGGGAATTTCAGCGTGTGGAAATACGTGGTACAAGATGTGCTTGTCCAACAAGGATTGATTGATGCTCTCGAGGGCACCAAGCCGGACAAGATAACTGATGAAGAATGGAAGGTGATGGAGCGAAAGGCTCTCAGTACAATTCGACTATGTCTCTCTGATGAGGTAAAGTACTCGGTAATCAAGGAGAATTCACCGACGAAATTATGGAAGAGCCTAGAAGAGTTGTATATGGCAAAGTCGCTGACAAATCGGTGGGTACTGAAGCGTCAACTATTTAGGTTACGCATGGAGGAAAGTACACGATTCGTCGACCATCTAAATGTCTTCAACAAGCTTGTCACGCAGCTGATTAGTGTGGATGAGAAAATTGAGGAGAACGATAAAGTCGTCATATTGGCTTCATCCTTACCACCATCGTGGGAGCAGCTAGTGATGAATATTCTCGTCGGGAAGACTACTCTCAACTTCAACGAGACAGTTGCATATCTACTGGAGGCAGAGTCCTTGAAGAAGCCACAGGATTCTTCATTCTCGGGTGATCAAGCTTTGACTGTTTCAAGTGGAGCAGGAAAAGTCAAGAATCATGGGAAGAAGAAAGGCAAGAGCAAGGGACAACGTACATGCTATCTATGTGACAAGGAGGGTCATATGATAAAGGACTGTCCAAGTTTGAAGACTATGAGAGGAACATGCTCAGTGGCAAGTGAGGATGAAGGTGACGTACTTATCGTCAGTCAACCAGGTACTATTTATGATTGGATATTAGATTCAGGAAGCTGTTTCCATATATGTTCGGTGAGAGAGATGTTTGACGAAGGATCTCTACACCCAGCAAATGGAATTGTTCACTTAGCGGATTGCCAGGAGTATGCAGTCACTGAGGTGGGAACAATTACATTGGAGATGCATAATGGAACACTTTGCACACTGACGGGAGTTCGGTATATCCCGAGATTGAAAAAGAATCTAATATCTGTGAGGTCGCTAGAACTCCAAGGTTGTGAATTATCACTTCAAGGTGGAGTCATGCGAGTTACTTGCAAAGGGCAGGTAATTATGAAAAGTATCTGGATTAATGGAGGATACCGAGTGATAGTAAATCTTATGGGTGGTGCAACCATGGGGAGATTTGGTAAAAATCCTGATCAGGAGAAGGAAGTCGTCTCGTCAACGGCAGGTGCTCAAATCTCAATTGTGGTCAAGTGCAAGGCTACAAAGACGGTTGCAAAATCTAACAATCGTAGAGGCGAATCTACGCGTTGTTGGAGGAAGGAAGACGTGGTCAGACCAACCACGCAGTACCAACGAGTAGGTGGAGCTCGAAGGCGGTACAAACCTATGGCATGGAGGGCCAAAGGAGAAGGTGGTGTGGTTAACCAAACTACACAACGATGGAGCTCTTAGATGGAAGGTTCAGGCACTCCAGCCTGGAACTGACAAGCACATTGTGGTGATGTGCATGAGCCTCTGTGGTGGAGGCACTCTCGAGGTGGGAGTATAAAAAAGAAGAAGAAGAAGCCGATTTGGTGCAAATTCTTGGAGGAGCACGATGACTTTAAAGGATTAGAGTCAAGGTGGAGTTTGTTGTATGGTGACTCAAATCCTACTTAGAATAGGACTCAAAAAGGTGTGCTATTAGGACTTCTAGTTCTACTAGGTCTTGAGTGTAGAATCCTACTAGGAGTAGGACTCCTATTTGTATGTATGAGGGCCTTGGAGGGGACTATATAAATCAAGGCGTAGAGGCCATAGGCATCACAACAAGATCATAAGCCAACACAAGGGGTCTCATCCAAGGCTTGTACGGAGCAATTAGGAGCGCTCAAGAGGATTAGACTAGACAGTTCTATTGCACTAGATTCTTGTATAGGGCAAGAATCAGTGGGGCCTGGAGGATCAAGTAGGGTTGTGAGAGAGCGACAATCTCTTGTACTCTTTTGGAGTTGTGCTAATAGAATTTGCGGTCGACTTCGCCAAATCCTAATCTCTTGTCGTGGTTGCTTCATCGTCATCTAGGGTTTTCTACGCGATTCGACTACATCGTTCTTGATACGGTGCTAGCTTGTGTCATATTCGCAACATCCTTTCAAAGATCCGAGGGCTGCTGCGCATAACTAGGGGTATCAGATTCTAACACGCTCAAGGTGCTACTGATTGCTAAACCAAGCCAGGAGCGGAAAGATCACGGCTTTTGTCTTCTGAAAGATTGAAAGCGTAGCTTGTCATTTGGTTTAGGCCTTGTTTTGTTTAGTTCCCCCTATTTCCCAAAATTTTCCATCACATCAACCATCACATCAATGTTCGGACGTATGCATGGAGCATTAAATGTAGGTAAAAAAAATAACTGCCATATTTGGATAAAGTTTGTCAAATAACAACGAAAATGCTACAGGAAAAATTTTGCAAAATTTTTCCATCTAAACAAGGCGTTATTCTTCTGCCTCTGTCATGTCATCTTTGAAGTTTGAACTGCCATGAAGTCAGGCCTCTCTGCTTTTGGGGAAACAAACAAGACGCCGAGTTGAAGTTGAAGTCAGGTGGTTTTGTGTTTTCAGGACCAGGAGACATGTACTAAAATCTCACATCAAGCTAGACGAGTGCAACTTCCTCTTTTCATGCCATTTTGTTTTTACTACTGCATAACAGCAATTTTCTCGGTTATCTAAAAAAACAGCAATTTTCTGGACCATTCTACAGGAGTTTAGGGCCGGGGACTTTACGTGGATCTCGTTAGATCCACGGGACCAGTGGACGGGCGACCATCAGCCTCATAAAAGTGACACCGGAGAGGAGATTGCCTCAGATCTCCATCATTTCTGGAGCTTTTGCACGCTAGGGTGCTCCTTAATCATGTTACTAATAGAAAACTAATTCTGACTCCAATCTGTACGAAAGATATTGTATCTTTTGTGCAATTCGATGCTGCAGTTTTTACGAAAGATATTGTATCTTCTGGTTTGTTTGGGTCACTTGGTAAGTCTAACACTCTAACTAAAGTTTAGCCATATGCCATTTGGATATTTGGACTACTGATGAGAAGCACAAATAACTAACTAGTTGAACAGTCTAGGTGACTAAAAGTTTAATTCAGTGATCCAAACAGATACTTGAGTAATCTGCAGTAAGCACAGTCCTTCTGCATGTTCACCATAGTGCAAGCATATTAGAAAGACAGAAACTAGTAGACCACCAAAAAAGTCGAGCCTTTTTATCAAGAGGAAAAGTAGAACGACGACAGCGGAACAGATGATCAGATACTACAGTAGGGGGAGGTGGGGGGGGGGTCTCAAACCACAACCCTATCAGATGGAAAGGGTGTGTTTATTGTGCACAATTATTGCAGCCTAGGATAGGAGTAGCTACTAGTAGCTAGTATCAGAAGCTGTTCTGATATGCAGCACCTGAATGACGCGGATGGGAGCAAAGCGAGCACGAAGGCGCGCTGCTGCGTGCGCCCTGAAACTGAAATGGGAGGTGCTGTGCAAACGAATCTCCTTTTTCTCTCCTTCTGAATCCATGGACGACACAGCTGTGCAAGTGCGACGCCACCCCAATAATTCACGTATAAAAAAACTTACCAGCAGGAGGAGGAGGAGGAGGACAAAGGCGAAAGAAAGATGGAGCGTGATGGCAACAAGACCTGTCCGTTCGTTCGTCTCCAATTTGGAAGTACGTGCGTTTCAGTGTCACCTTTTTCTTCCGCCAAATCGTGTGGCATTTTAGCTCCTCCTCGTTTGTTCTCAAGCGTGCTAGTTGTGTGCCTGCTATCGATATAGTAGTAGTAGTTCTTCTTATGCAGCATGATTGGGACATACTCTATTCTTTTGTTTGGGAAGAAGAAGAAGAAGAAGAAGAAGAAGAAGAAAAGGGGTAGGCTAGCTATACATGGGATCGGGTCACGGTGTCATGGAATCTGATGCTGCTCGCGTCAAAGGAGCCCACGGTATCTGAAAACATCGTGGCAGTGGCAAACGTTGGTCGTAGTACGTGACGTTGTCTTTCGTGCACACACCGGCGCTCTGAAGAAGCCGTTCAGAACGCAGACAAATCGCAAGTGGTGTGCAGCCAACACTGCACCTGGGCGCAAGAAACAAACGAAAACTGAAAACCTATCACCACATGCATGTGATGTGCACACCGAAGGAAGAGCAGAAGAAACATGGGGCAGACCACGGCACGGCGCCCCCGCTCGTATCCGGGGGAGCTCGCTTCTGAAGCTTCCTTCCATGCAGACGCAGTGCAGTGCAGCAGGACACATCACGCTCGCACTACTCTGCACTGCACAGCGCTCGGTGCGCCTGCGCCCTGCCCCCATGGCCCGCCCCTCTCTACTCTACTCGATCGCCAAGGCAGGAAGGCACTCACAAATAATCCTGAAAATCCACCGCCACCACCAATAATGCAGCGACGCTATGGGTGTGTTTGGTTCGTGTATGCGTAGAGCCTGACTCGTATCTGAGAGCCTGGCTCCCATGAGACAGGCTGAGTGTATGCAACACTGTCATGTTTGGTTGACTGCACCTACTCAGTCTGGCTGAGAAGAGATGTTGTTTGGTTGTCTGTATAAAATTACGTTGCATGAGATAAAATTAATACAAGGTTATAATTATTGATTTTTGTTTTGTACAAATACACTGTTAAAGTTCATAGATTATCTTATTATATCTTAAACTTCTTTAAAACACATTAATATCACTTAATATTTACTAATTATACACTAATAACATCATCAGTCGAGTAATCACTTGCATCCCGCGAGCCTGGCTCTCCAGAAACGCCCAAAATCTGCGTATCTGCAGAGCCAGGCTAAGAGGTCTCTTTTGCATCCCGGGAGCCAGGCCCAGAAGACGATACAGGCAACCAAACAACATAAACTTGCATCCCACCAGCCTGGCTAGAGCATGTGCGGGCAACCACAGGCCCTGTTTTACTACTCTCGCGTCTCGCGCCTCGCGCCTCGCCAGCAGCAACAGAGATCGCGCGGCGAAAGTTCAGCGACGATTACGAAGAAAAGAACAGGTGCGGCCGCGCACTGCGCTTGCATGCAATCTGCTCGCAGCGAGGTCGCAGCAGCGATCTGCTCGCGCTTTCGCTTTCGCACTGCCTGCGCTGCGCGCGCCGCTTTCCGGCAACGGCAACCGTGTCTGGGGGCGTGTAGCTCAGTGGGAGCTGGGGAAAAAAATAACTATGGGCAATTGTGTTGTGTGCGGCTGACATGGAGAGAAAGCGTCTGGATCGTGCACCAGTGGACGGCGCGTCACTGCTCCTTCTCCAGCCGTAACTGAAAACTGACCACCAGTATACTCGCCTTTGTTTCTTGGGCAAGCACAGCACGTTGCGTGCAGCGTGCTGAGACGAGAGACTCGCGATCGTTTCGGTTGAGACTCGTTGGTGGCTCGACACGTTGGAGGCAAAGCGCCAAAGCGGGTGCCACTGGCCGCTAGTTTGGCCTTCAATTCGGCTTTCCGCTTCATCTGAGCGCAGCGTGCCGCGTCCACTCGCGCGGAGCCAAGAATCTCGAGACGTGCCGCCGCTCGCTGTAAACAAGAGCAAGGTGACAATTTTGTATGCGTGCAAGCGAGCCCGCTCCTGCTCCGGTTTCTACTGCTGACTGCCGACCAATAAGTCGTCGACACCATCTCGAGCCGTCACCGAGTAATTTACACCTCGGCGACGTGGTAAGCACTCATCCAAAGTCCTAGAGAGCTAGACTCCCATCCCCTCCCCCCTGGATCCACCGTTCTGCAGAAGAACTAAAGAATCATACAGTATAAGCTAGTATTCAGTTTGCAGTTGGCTTCCTCGGTTATCACATATAAAGGGTGTGTTTGGTTGATGGAAGAAGGTTGCACCGTATATCATGGCTAAGTGAATGCAGACCGAGTGAAGCTACATTTTAGAAAAAGAAGATACTTGATCAGGTTACATGAATAGAAAAGAAAAAAAAATGATATTGTTTGATTGCTCACCCTAGCAGATGCAGTCTAGCTACCAAACCTAAGAGGAGTATATAGTAAGTTATAGAGGAGCAGAATTGACTACAACACTACATACTGCTCCGATCCGCCCGTCTCAAAAATGAAAATTGTATACTAAACAGTGAAAAGTGAAATCGATTTTAATCCTTAATTTTGCTCACTATACTCTGCTTGTTATTTATTATTCCATATGAATAGTTTCTATGAGCAAACCAGCCAGCACCGAAGCTGTCATGGCACTGTTGCCACACTCTCAATGCTGGTCCTTTTTTTTTTTTTGCTGTTCAGCATAATGGTACTCCCTCTGTCCTTAAATAAGTGTCGTCGTTGGTGTGCGTGCCACATGTTTGACTCAATTTGTAGAAAATATATACAATATTTATATCTCCAAATAATTTTGTTAAAAAACTAGATGTAAAGATCTTTCCGATAATGCTAATTACTTAGCATAAATATTAGTATATTTTAATATATAATTGTCGGTAGCTTTTTCTCGGGAAGCGAGAACGACACTTATTTAGGGACGAAAGGAGTACAGTTTAAGGCTGTAGTGGTTGTTTCCTTGCACCATCAGTGGAGTGGGGGCATGATTTTCCTCTTGACAGCTACTCCCCCCTACCCACATTCCAAATTACTCCCTCCATCCAACAAAACATGCAATTCTCGCTTATCGAAAAATTAAACATTTCGAACTTTAATCGAAGTTATATAAAAAAGTACTAACATTCTTGATACAAAAAATATACCATTAGATTAATAATAGAATGTTTTTTTATAATAAGTTTATTTAACGACATAAATATTAATACATTTTATTATAACCTTGGTCAAACTTGAGTCAATTTGACCGGCACGGATCCCATAATTACATGTTTTTATGAACGGAGGGAGTATATGCTATTTTCGTTTTATCCCAAATCAAACTCGTCTAACTATAACAAGTTTATAGAAAATTAATGTATTGACATCTACAAAATCAGTTAATACACTATCAATATATACTTCATGATGTGTCTAATACAGTAAGATATTTTAGACATTTGTATATATTTTACTATATAAACTTACTTAAAGATAGATACGTTTGATTTATAGAAAAAAAACTAAAACAACTTGCAATTTGAATGGATAGATTAGTAAAAAAGCATGCCTCCAATGAACCACTAGACTGGACTCCTAAAAGTGTAGACTGAGGTCGATTCTTCCTAACCCAGCCTGTATAATGCGCTCAATTATGAGCTTAACATAATGCTAACAACGTGGGGATGGGGGGGTGATGACCTCACTCACAGTACTTTTTCTCAATCCTGATTGAACGAGCAAAAACTCGAAAAGGACCATCAAATCTCACTTGCTTAAGAAAGTGTTTTTTATAGTCTTTTTTAGCGATGATAATTGAGAAGACTTTACAAATAATAAAGATAAACGATCTAGACATATTGTCGCACCCAAGGACTAATAATTCACTGAACTTGAGATGACATGTACTAGTATAGTATATATTAAGAAGGTGGATGGTTCTTAGCCCTCTATTAAAAAACAAAGAACATCGTCGGAGAACAAATGTCACCATTATTCAGTAGAAAATAATACAGTACTATCAAGGACGAAGTGCAAAGCAAATTCGAAGCGACCATTTCATGACGTGACACATCGTCTTTATTTGTACGCCTGGAATGGAACACGTCGCCATCCAATCCAAGTGCCATAAGTCTGCCATCATGGCATCATGTCCCAGTTAATCCATCGAGATGATAATAAACAAACGTGTCCTTGGAATCTTTAATTGTGCTGTTGTTCGCTTCAAGGCCCACCACTGCCGTTTTTTTTTTCTACCAACTGCCATGATAAGAGAGGAGGGCGATAGGTTGCTTTAGCTTTCCTATATGCTTGATAAATAAAACCAGTAACGTGCAGCGGTGGCTAAAGAGATAAGAGGAGGACCATACCGGGGGCAAGTCAAAGCTGAACGCTTCTCTCCACAGCCACACTGTTTTTTCAAACTTTGTATTCATTTATATGGGTGTAGATTGTTGGAGTACAAGTGAATTGTCCGTCTCTCCCCACCAGCTTAAGTTTTTGAGTTAAATTGGTCGGTGCATGCAACTTAATATGGTATATCAAAGCCAGAGGTCTCGAGATCGAATCCTGGTATGCACAATTAAATAAAATAATTGTTGTCCGCTCATATTCCACGTCTGAGACCTGATGGAGTCTCCACGTGAGGGGGAGTGTTGGAGTATAAGTGAATTGTCCATCTCTTCCATCAGCTTAAACTTTTTTGGGGTTGAATTGGTTGGTGCATGCAACTTAATATAGATACTTAATCGTTGACGTTGATAGGTCTCACATCTCAACAATCGAACAATAGAGAATCGTTTCTATTTCTGGCTGTACATCTCAACAATCGAACAATAGAGAATCGTTTCTATTTCTGGCTGTGAATCATATCGTTACTCAAAGACCGAAAACTTTGCCTCGTCCAAGCAATGATTCCCAAGCGTACATTTTAATGGTCTGATCGAGGTTCAGATACCTGCCTGGATGAAAAGTTATCGATCTGACAGACAGCAAGCACACACGCCAGGAGCTACTCTCTCCCGGAGGTAAATAAGCAGACTCATCGATCCGTTTGTTTAAATTTTTATCAGTCCAGCTTATAAATCATGATACAACCGGTGTTGTTCGGCTAGTAGTTTTCACCTCTGATTTTGGTTGTTTCAATAATGTTATATGAGAGAAAGTAAACTCGCCTGATAAGCCGATTGCTAAGACAAACGAATAGGACGGAATGTTTTTCTCCTCTCTCACAATAAAATAGCATCAAACGAAAAGGATCTAGATTTCTAGAGTTGTCCCTGAATACAGTATGTTTAAATCAACTATAGAATATACTTTATAAAGGAGAGCTAAAACTTGTGTTGCTCATCCAAACAGTCAATATTTGTGCAACTAATAATAATCCAACAATCTAGATGTTGTAATCTCATGAATTAAGCTCTCCGTAGTTATTTTTCATACTACATAATAAAACAAGGAGCTACTCTAGACATCTAGATATTTTCAACTGTTTATTATCTATAGTCAAACGTGATATTTTTATAAATCTGCAAGTGATTCAAATATGTCCTACGCTCAAACCACTCAAATCTATGGGCTTCGCACATAGGCTGCCACCTAACCTGACCGCTGATCACATGAATCACAAATTTCCTTACCATGGACTGAATAATTGCCTCATCTCGAAATCTTATCGAATCTAGGAATATGGTTATAGTACACAATTATTGCAGATACCACACAACTACTGTAGAGTCGATATAAGGGTTGTTCAACTGATGGTCTCTGCTACGATAAGCTAACTTAAGTTGTTTTGTTATAAGAGAAAAAATATTGTACCATGACTGATAAATTGAAGTGAAGGATCATCACTGACAACTCAAAAACCCATATCAATGTCGTTTTCATACGTCGACCATGACCATGAAAGTGAACGATGAGGCTTAAATTTATTACCCTTGGTTTCAAAATGACGATAAAAAAGATTATTTTTTTTTTAAAAAAAATACCAGATTGCGCTATCAGCACCCTCACTTGCTCCTATGACACTGCACGACGTCGTAGGGCCTCCTCTACCCTAAACCTTCACTTGCTTGGGTGATAAGGGTGTCACCTACATGCTTGTGTGGCAAGGGCTGGTGTGCCCACGTTGGAGGCTACTCGCACTAAGGGCACCCTATCGAACCGGCATTGAGAAGGGTGATGTCGTCATGCATAGAAAGAGGTGGCACCATGGAGGGCACCATTAGAGAGAGAGAGTTGACGTAGATTTTGTTTACACACTAGGAAGGATAAGATTGTTCGGGCCACACACGATCGATACACGCATTAGATAGAGGTCTAAAATGGCAAAGGATAACTAGGGCCTTAGCAAGGACGATTTGAGATAGGCTTTAGCAGTGGCAGATCTACAAGGGGGGCTGGGTGGGCTCCAGCCCCCTCTAAAGCTATTACATCAATGTAAAATTAGAGATATTTAGGGGGGGAAGTTAGTGGAGAAAAGAAGAAAAAATAAAGAAATAGAGGTAGAAGAAGAGATCAGCCTCCCCTTTAATCGTGTTCTGCATCCGCCACTGGGCTTTAGTTACCGGTTACTTTAAGTGTTCCTCGGCCCTTTCATATTTTCACATTGAGGTCACACCTTCGTGTGCTCAACGTGGTCTGTATATTGATGCACATTCATGCTTATTCTTGAGTCTTCTTTTTATACTAACAATAACAAAAATGAGTAATTTAGAAACATTGTAGGAGAATTTTGATATATTTTTTCTGCTAACGACAGGTTTTAAGTGACTTAGATTTAGTTTTTACCTGAGGCATTAGATTATTTTTCATAACAATAGAGGTAAGTAATTTGGATGCAAATTTATGGGCCACCTCATTTTCTTTTCAGAATGATATATGCCAGTAATTTAGATGAAGATTAGGGATTACTTTGGGTTATTTTACCTAATGGCAATGGTGGATATTTTAGATCAATATTTAAGGGGTTATTTATATTATTTTCTATCTAATAGCAAAGGCACATAATTGTGAGGAATAGAAGTGATCATATGTCTATTAGTGTCAATGATGATTAGAGAATATGGAATAGATGACCAAACGTTTCTGTTTTTAAAAGAAATTTAGAATCTATCTTTTCCTAAGACGTCTGATGAGGATTAACATTGTTGCTGGGGTCTCTCTCCAATTAGTAATATAAAGATACGTTGTCCAATACAAATTTATCATGTTCGACTCATATTTTGAAATGCAGGGAGCAGCATTTCCCATATATCTGGGCAATTTATTATTCGTCTGGTGTTTAGCGTTGGTCCCTTCTATTTCTGTGACCACAAGCTCTGCCAGCAGCTGTCTGGATTGGACATACGAATTTCTATTCCATTCTGTTGCGCCTAGATGGCTGGTTTGAAAACCGAATCAGACGCAGACAAATTATATAAGTGCACCTTGCCAAAGAAAACTGAAAGCCTGTCATCGCTTCACTGGCCTCAATCGCTCACCAGATCTGCAGTGGGTACTAGAAAACAAAGTAGGGCGGGGTCAGAGATACACGGCACCACGCTCGTATCCGGGGGGAGCTCCTATTCAGGGCCTCCTATTCAGCTGCAGTACACATCACGGTTGCACTTCCGCTCGGTGCCCTTCAGTATGCAGCCTCCCACTCCCAGTTATAGCTAGATGGGCAACGGGTCGGGCCGGGCCAGCCTGGCCTGATGGAGATCAGGCCTGCGAGGCCCGTCGTGTCCTGCTGGCTGTGCCTATCAGGCCCACGGACCTATCCTACGGCCCAGATATGGCCCGATCAGAGGTCGGGGCCACCGAACTTGCCAGGCCCGCCAGTAAAACTAGATTTTAATATGTGTACATATTTTTTTATATTTATATATATATATATTTATATATATTTATATATTGGGTCATTAATTCATGAGTAATATTCACCGTTTGTCCCTAAACTTGCCCGGTGGTGTCATCCCGGTCCCTGAACTTATAAAGTAATACCTGAAGGTCCCTAAACTTTGTCACTGGTGTCATTCTAGTCCCTGAACTTGTAAGGAGATCACCACTGGTCCCTAAACTTGGCCAACGATATCATTCTAGTCCTTAAACTTGGCTTGGAGTCTCATCTGGGTCAAAACAAACGATTTAAAAACTTAATAATAAAAAAATTCATAACTTTTTTGTACAAACTCGAATGAAGACAAACTTTATATCAAAATGGTAGCTCTCGACGCGATCTACAACTTTGTAGTTGAAACTTTTTTGAATTAATACTGTTTAGAGTCCCAAAATATTATTTTAAGTTTGTAGATTTTGAAGTTTTAAATTATCAAATAATCTTAGATATTGAAATGTTCTATAAGAAAGTTATACCTCTCAATATCATTTACAACTTTGTAGTTGAAATGTTTTTTATTTAAAATTATTTAAGGTCCCAAAATATTGTTATAAGTTTGATATTATCAATATTTTGGGACCCTAAATAATTTCAAATAAAAAATATTTTAACTACAAAGTTATAAATCATATCATATTGAGAGGTATAACTTCCTTATCGAATATTTCAATATCTAAGATTATTTAATAATTTAAAATTTAAAATTTCAAAATCTATAAACATAAAATAATATTTTAGGATACTAAACAGATTTAATTCAAAAAAGTTTCAACTATAAAGTTGTAGATCGCGTCGAGGGCTATAATTTTGATATAAAGTTTATCTTCATTCGAGTTTGTATGAAAAAGTTATGATTTTTTTTTAAATATTAAGTTTTTAAATCGCCCTGTTTTGACCTAGACGAGACTTAAAGCTAAGTTTAAGGACTGGAATGAGACCGCTGGCCAAGTTTGGGGACCAGTGGTGATCACCCTACAAGTTCAGGGACTAGAATGACATCAATGACCAAGTTTAGGGACCTCCAGATATCACTTTATAAGTTCAGGGACCGGGATGACACTACCGGCCAAGTTTAGAGACCGGTGGTGAATTTTACTCTTAATTCGTACTCCTAGGGAGTAGTTACTCTCATGTGTATATGTCTTCATTTATGAGGTTAATAACCGGACGAAATGTATGTAGACAGAGTATATGATCATACTATACCTTATAGGGTACCATTTATATCAAGTATGCAAGCATACATAGAGTATATGGTTATACTTATTTTATATACTATTATAATGACATTTTAGTAATATAATAAAAAGTATGGGTTGTTTTGAAAAAATTCGTGTAAGTAAGATTTGAAGTATCTTAAAATAAGTATATAAACATACTCAAACTCATAAATAAGTATACACACATACACAATATGATTTATTAAAGATGAGAATAACTACTCCTGAAAGTATAGAAAACTCACCCTTTTATATGAGAACGTATCCGGTGCAAACCATAACCTTTGTGAAAACTCGTGCAAACTACAACAAAAAAGTTGTTTAAATTCATCAAAAAAATCACACATGTAGATGATATGATGATACACAACCTCATAAAATATCTTGTCCAAAACCGAATTCATTTGTGAGATATAAAAATAACAAATTTCTAACAAATCATGTGGAAAACTTTCTGGCTTGAAATTTGTTATTTTTATAACTCACAAACGAAGTCGAGTTTGGATAAGATATTTTACAAGGTTGTGTATCATCATACCATCTACATGTGTGATTTTTTTAGTGAATTTAGACAATTTTTTTTACCGTGATTTGCACGGGTTTCATAAGATTGTGGTTTGCACTAGATACGTTCCCTTATATATATATATATATACTTATATATATATATGTGTATATATCGGGCCGTGCCTAGGGTTCGGCCCAGGCATGGCCCTAGAGACGAGCCGAGCTGGGCCTGATAGCCACCGGGCCAGCCCAAAAAGACGGGCCATGGGCTGAGTGAAAGGACCTAAGGTGTCGCCTAGAGGGGGGGTGAATAGGCTTTTCTGAAAATTTACAACTTATAATGCGGAAGCAATTAGTATGTGAGTTTCTAATTACTTGGAAACTCCCAATCGGAGTAAAAACAACCCCTTAAGAGACAAACACAAAGTATATGACTTGTATTTAATACACCTAGAGGCTATCACCCTGTAACACCTCTGGTGTTTAACTGTAATTAACCTGACATGTCATCATCATTAGTCATTAATCATTCTTGCCTTGCATTTATGTTTGCTTAGTACTTGTGTAGCAATCTCTTTTCAAAAACCCTAAAAGCCCAAATCTTCCTATAAGGGCAAAAATGGTAATTTCACCTCTGTGCCTAGCTTTGTGTAATTCTTGTTCAGTTGGATGTCTTGAAGTTTTGTTGTGTTGGCCAAAGTTCAAAAACCAAAATCAGATTTCAAATCCCTTTGCAAAACCCTGATTTCCAAACCCTGGATTTTATCCCTCTTTTTGTAGTTCAAAAATTATTCAAAATTTGGGGTTGGTCCAAAAAGCAAAGTTGTAGATCTGATCAATATGAGCAACTTTGGTATTTACAAATTTTCAAGTTTCTGTACAAAGTTTGAAGTAAATCCAAATTCATTCAAATTCCAGTTTTTGTCCCCTTTTCAGTTTTCAAAATTTATTTAAAAACTATTGAGTTTCAGAAAAAGTGTATATTAGCAAAGTTATAGGTTTTGATAAAAGGAACAACTTTCATATTTGCAGATTTCCAACTTTCAATGTAAAATCAAAAGTAATTTTGAATTTATTCAAATCCCAAAAGTGTTTCCTTTTCTGTTTTCAAATGTGGTCCAAAAACTATTTGGATTTTGAAAATATTCTTTTTGACAAAGTTGTAGATCTCTTTTTTCTGAACAACTTTGGTGTTTTGAGTTTTTGCTGCTCAGTTCAAGTTTTGGAAGTAATTTGCAAAATACAGAGATCAGCCAAAAGTCAAACCCTAGGGCATAGCCCTGTTCATCTTCCTCGCCGTAGAGGGTGGGCCCGGCCATGGCCGCGCGCCGGCGCTGTGCACACCGCACGCCTGGCAGCCGCACGCCCGCCCCCGACTTATCGCCTGCACCCGCGCCATCATGCCGCCCCCGCACGCGCGCCAGTTGACCTCCGCCCCGTCCCCTACAGTGCCCAGGGCGTCGCCGCCGCGTGGCCGTCACCGGCGAACCTTCGCCCAGGCCCTGCGCGCACGCCGTCCTTCCCGCCGGCTCGCAATCGAGTGCGCACGCCTCGTCCGAGCTCATCCACACCATCCCTTGCTCTCTACCGCCCCCTGGCCGCGGCTATAAAAGGCCCGCCGGAGCCGGAGCTCCGCACTCGACCCCGCCGCCGTGGCCAGACCACTCCGAAGCTCCCGCCGCTCAACCTCCTAGCCCGAAAGCTCCGCCTTGAGCTCGTGAAGCTTTTCCACCCCTCAATTTCACCTCCCCCGCCTCCAATCGCCCGGCGTAACCCCATCTTCCCAAACTCCGACGGAACACCGGTGAACTCGGGTTCGTCAAATACTCCCTCTCCGGCCACGATCATCTTCCCCTGACCCCTATGTCAGCTTCCTTGGCTCCGCGCGACTCTAACCAGGCCCTTGCGGTCTCGTGTGTTGCGCAGGATCGCCGGATCGCCGGAGTGCCGCCGCGGCCGTCTCCTTCCTCGAGCCTCACCCTCGAGAACGTGTCGAGCCTCCTTCCTCGAGCCTCACCCTCGAGAACGTGTCGAGCCTCCTTCCTCGAGCCTCACCCTCGAGAACGTGTCGAGCCTCCTTCCTCGAGCCTCACCCTCGAGCACGTGTCGAGCCACACCCTCGAGCCCTGCCTCCGACCCGTGGTAAGCACCCGAAGCCTCCGGTCTCTGCTTCCACTCCGTTTCGCCCGAGCCTCCCAGTCAGGCCTCGGACGGACGCTTGCTTTTCCGTCTCGCCCGAGCCTTCCGTCTCGCCCGAGTCCGCTTCGCCCGAGCCAAGCCTCGGCGAGCGCATGCTCTCCGCCTCGCCCGAGCCTCCGGGCCAGGCCTCGGACGAAGCAGTCGCTTCCGTCTCGACCGAGCCCGTTTCGACCGAGTCCCGCGCGATTCGCCCGAGCCCCGCGCGATTCGCCGAGCCCTGCATAGAAGGAGCACAGTGCTCTTTTCTTTTTCTAAGAGTTGTGAATAGTGTTCTGTTTTCTCTTTTTTGTGTGAATTAATCTGTTGTTCCTTAAATCCTGATAAAATTATGGTATGCTCCTTGCACTGTGTAGTATTTTATAAAAATATGAAACTTGACTTTTCTGCAAGAATTTAAAAATGTAAAATCCCTCTTTTAATTAATAAATGGATAGTTTTGGATTTTTTAGAAAATTATTTATAACTCCAAAAATCATGAGATAAATTTTTGTGAGCTTCCTATGCCATGTTTAGTCTCTGGTGAAATTTTGAAGTCTTTTAGAACAAGTTGATTTTTGAGCATTTATCTTTAATTGTTAAATAGTGCCTTTTGTTAATTAATGTCTGGAATTATTTGAGCACCTTAATGACCTCCAAAAATTATGAAATTTGTTTTGCCATCTATCTACACCATAATGAACTTATGTGATTAATTTGGTAATTTTTGGAGCAACTTCATAAAATGACCTTTTTAAATAATTAAGGAAAATAGAAAGAGTGATTAGGGTTCATGTTGTATGCCCTGTTTTGCATCGTTCATGCTAGCATACTCATGTGCATGCATCATTGCATTCGTATAGTCACCGAAGAAGGAGTCAAGATCGAGGCAGCCGCCGACGAACCTGTCCCCGAGGCTACCCCGAGTTCCGACAACTGCTCCGCCGCCTTCGAGCCTGCCCTCTTTGCTCTTCAAGGCAAGCCCCGGTGCATTTAACCTTTTCCTTGAATTTATAAAATGATTTCCTTAAATGCTTTTGAGTTAAATTATTGCATTAGGTTTATAGGAGTTGTGTGCTATCCTAATTGATGCACTATCCACCTTGACCACTGATACACCTGATACCTGCTGTTCAAAAGTATTTGAAAAATGCTTAGCAAGGCTTATTGAATTAGACTTTGCAATAAAATGCCAATTTCAAAAGTGTGATCACTTAAGGAATGTTTGTGGGATTTTGGTCTTACTCCCCGGCTGTTGGCTAGGTATCTGATCCATACCTAGTCAATAGCGAGGAGAGGTTGTCCGAGCGTACGGTGCCGTCATGTTGTAGTCCGGGACTCAACAGTTGACACCGACCGGGACAGGGTTGAAAAACTGACAGGACTATTACGCTTGGGTGAGATATGACCAAGGTATAGTTCTGGCTGGAAAATTAGGGACCATCCGTATGGGGGCCTGCTGGTCAAGACTTGTAACTATTCACATACTTCGGAAAGCTCTGGCTCCGAGGAATCCTTTATTGGACCGACAACCGCGCACTGGGAGTGGAGAGATGGCGGAAGTAGCATGTACCCACGTGGTCGTCGTACCTGGAAAGGAGTGGTGTACTGTACTTCCGGGTGGCGTAGGACCGGGCCCAATCTTGGAGGAATCGTGGTAGACGAGTTGGCATATGCAAGCTTGGATGCTACATATGCAGTGTGGATAGGGATCCTCAGCTGAGTATTATTTATCCGGATTAACATTGCTCCTCGGTTATGGAGACTTGGTCCACTGACTGTCAACGGAGAGTGGTTCTCAACTAGGAATGTTTTGAAATGTAAAATGAATCATGAATGATGAAAAATTAAGGAATACTGAATCTTTCCAAATAAAATAAGGTTTACAAAAATGCTTTTCTGCAAAATACTTGATCTTGCTTAAGCCTTACCTTGACTACCCTAAGCCTCTCATTCCTGAGTCTTCTCCCTTTTTCTTTAGTCGGGTAAGTCTTGTTGAGTACCCCAGTACTCAGGGTTTGTTACCCATGCTGCAGGTATGACAGAGTCCCCGATGTGTCTTGCACCCTGCTGCGTGACCATCGTCCAGGAAGAGGCCGATGAGGCCGAAGAATAGTTGTACACCCTCGGGCTGGGTGATTATAAGTATCTTTGCTGTTCTCCACTATGTTGCCTATGTCTATTTCTATTATCAGAACTTGGTTTGTAATAACTGCACCTTAATTTCTATTTGGAACCCTGTTTTGTAAAACTAATGTTATTTAAGTCTTCCGCTCATTATTCCGATGTTATTTGTAAAAGTATGCAATGCTGTAACCAAATTGTGAGATGATCCTGCGGACATTGGGCACTGATGTAGCCCGGTGGCGAACAGGTCTTAATCACATGGAACGTGGGTTCGGCTGTCAGAGGTTGACAGGGACACGTGGGCCATGGGATTAGGGTCGTTCCGTCACAGAGTGGTATCAGAGCATCTCACTTTAACGTTGCAGTGTTCGTTTTTGCGAAAACTTCAAAAGACCTTTTGAGTCCAAACAAATTAAACTTGACTATTTTGAGTCCAAATTGCTTCTCTTATCTTGTCTCTCATATGGCAACACTAGCTAGTGGAACAACATGTTTTAAGCCCTATGTACTTTATTTATTTATTGCATTGCTTTGTTCCGTAGGAACGATTCATGCATCATGTCATAATCACTTAAGTTAACTTCCTCTCTAAGTTCGTTGGGGTAGTATGCCTTTACCTGTTCTTGCTAGCCTTTCTCATCCATCTTCTCTTATCCAGACATGGCCCGTATAAAGCTGACTGCCCGCAAGTCGACTGGACCGCATGGTGTGCCACGCCACCAGCTGGCACCACGCGCTAGGGAGGAGACTGGAGAATCTTCCAATGGTCGTCGCTTTCCCCGCCGCACCCGTAAGAATCTGAAGGAGGAAATCAAGGATCTGAAGGCTGAGTTAAAGAACTTGGAGCATGACTTCTACCACTCACGCCTGGAGTTTTATAAGGCACGAGCTTCCCTGGAGCAGGCCAACCGGAACACGGTTCGCGCTATCGAGCAGCGCAATGATGCTTGGACCCGCGAGGACGTTACCAGAGCCCAGCTCCACGGACTGCAGCAGTACACAGCTCAGATTGAACAGTTCAATGATATGCTTCATGAGGAAGTGCATCAGCTGTATGATCAACTCCACCCCTTGGTACCCCCGGTTATGGAAGACCCTGAGGACGGAGTAGTGGAAGAACCCGATGTGGAACAAGAGCCAGACGTGGACGAAGAAATTGAACCTGCTGAGGACGTCCACGCTGAAGACAAGGACGAGGAGGAGGAGCCTGAGCTCATCCTCGAAGAAGACGACGACGAAGACATGATCATCATCGACGACGACTAGACTCGTAGTGTCTGTACCATCTGCTTACCTAAAACCTTAGTCTAGGTTTGGGGGCGTTAGTCTGTCTGTTGCCAAGTCTGGCATGTATCTTTCTTTTCGCATCTTTTCCCTTTATCGGTCTGTATCATCTGTCGGTCACCTTATCAAGTCATCAGTCTTTTGTATCAGAAGAAGCTATCAGTCTGTTGTTTTCAGAACCCTATCTATGAATGCTAAGTTCCAAGTTGCTTAACAGATGCCTGTGAACACTCGCACTGGAGCTGGAGGTTCTGATGATGCCAACCTCCCAAACCCTCCACCTGTCCCAGCTACCCTAGCAGATGCCATTGCAGCCTTGGCCGCCGCTGCCAACCTAATGGCTCAAAACCAAGGACAGCAGAACTTTCACCGTGGTCGCCACAACATCAACCAAGAGACCACCTATGTGGAATTCACCGAAACTCGTCCACCGGTCTTCACCAAGGCCGATGAACCCCTCGAAGCTGATGATTGGCTCCGCACCATGGAGCAGAAATTTGGTCTTATCAACTGCACCGATATCCAGAAACCACGGTTCGCTTCACAGCAGCTTCGTGGTCCGACAAGTGCTTGGTATGCCAACCTGTTGGCTGCCCAGCCAGAAGGTCATCGGTTGACCTGGGAAGAGTTCCGCACTGCCTTCCGTGCTCATCACATCCCTTCCGGATTAATGAAGATGAAGCTTGATCAGTTCCTGGCTCTCCAACAGAAAGACTCCACAGTCATGCTGTCGGTGGTACAAAAAAGGGGTACCCCCAATCAACGCAAACACCCAAACGCCCAATCTCCGACTCGCCCGAGCCCTCCCAGCCAGGCCTCGGGCGAATGCTTTTTCTCCGCCTTGCCCGAGCCCGCTGAGCCAGGCCTCGGGCGAGCGCGAACGCTCTATCTCCGTCTCGCCCGAGCCCTCCCAGCCAGGCCTCGGGCGAACGCGCTATCTCCGTCTCGCCCGAGCCCTCCCGGTCAGGCCTCGGGCGAACGCTCTTTTCTCCGCCTCGCCCGAGCCCGCTGAGCCAGGTCTCGGACGATCGCTCCTTTCTCCGCCTCGCCCGAGCCCGCTGAGCCAGGCCTCGGGCGAACGCGATTGCTCTCCGTCTCGCCCGAGCCCTACAGACCTCGGGCGAGCACGCTCCCACACCTCGAGCCCTATCGCACGAACCTCGAGTGGTACAGACAGCCGTACCAGCCCCATACTACGCATTTAATGCCTTCACCTACTCCGGTCATGTCCACTGGAGCACAGCACGTATCACAGTAACTCGGTGTAAAGGTCAAGTCTCGTTTTCACTACAAGCATGGGCGAAAGGGCACCAGTACAGCACTATTCGACCATACCATGCACTATAGCACCTCGAGGCCGGCTCCGCGCCCCTCGAACCATGCACTGTAAACACCTCGAGGCCGGCTCCGCGCCCCTCGAGCCATACACTGTAACACCTCGAGGTCGGCTTCGCGCCCTTCGAGCCCTAACCACTTTCATACTCTTGGAGGACAGGTACCCCAAGACCCGGAGGGACCTCACCGCATACTGTACAATCCGGGATGGGTGCCGTACGGCTCCCGCTTTGTCGCGCCCCCACGTCCGCGCCCGGGAGGGAAGCCACGACTCAAGGACGCCTCAACAGCGACGATCATATCGGCTCCAGTGGCCCCGACAAGACAGGGTTTC
Source organism: Coix lacryma-jobi var. lacryma-jobi (assembly GCA_009763385.1). NCBI lineage: Eukaryota > Viridiplantae > Streptophyta > Magnoliopsida > Poales > Poaceae > Coix > Coix lacryma-jobi. The sequence continues at coordinate 16,157,433 of CM019827.1, forward strand.
TACCCTTCTCCGTATGGGGCACCATGCGCCCCGACACCTGTAATACTTTTTGTAATCCTGGCCTCCCCTTGCTCTATAAAAGGGGACGCTAGGGCCCTCATTCGGGACGACGGACAGAACACACGAGTCCACGCACAAACACGAATCCGGACCCCGGTCCACGCTCACTGAGCTTGTATTCTCCCCTGTACAAGCACTTAGGTGCAAATAATACAAGAACATCTCCCCCCGCTGGACGTAGGGCCTTCTTTGCCCGAACCAGGATAAATCCTTGTGTCCCCTTGCATCACCATCCAGGAAGAGAAGCACGCGATCATATTACTCGTTGGTGCGATACCCCCGGGTACGAAACACCGACAGTTGGCGCGCCAGGTAGGGGACTTCGCGTGTCCGAGCCGTTTTCTCGTTGATTCTTGGATGGCTTCATCCCCTCTTCCGTTCTCGGCTGGTGCCATCGTCTGGTTCGGGAGCCTCGAGTTCCTGGCCACAGGCAACGGCAACGAGCTGACTCTGCTCTCCACGGAGGGCCTGAGCGGAGAGCGCGTCACGCCACCCCGCGCGGGGGCGCGACGCGTCACCCGCACCACCACGCGTCGCCACATCGCGAGCGGCGTCGTCGTCACCGTCATCGCCAGGCGCAGGCGGTACCCGCGGCAAACTCCTGCGGCCCCGTAGCCAGTGCAGGGTCCCCAAGGGGAAACCAGCCCGGCGTGCGGCCGGAAACCTCCAGGGCGCACCCGCGCCCGCCGAGTGACTTCGCATTCATCATGCGTACGGACCAGGAACCGGGCCAGAGGCCTCCGAGACGAGCGCCGTCGACGCCATTCAGCCTCCTCCCGCGCGGGTCGCGCCGCGCTTGGCGCCAGCGGCTCCCGGTCGGCCTCGACCGCTCAGCGGCTGTGCACGCCCACCGCCGCGACGGGCGCCATCAGGACCAGGCAATGGCGGACCGGGAGCAGCGGCCGGGCACGCTGCTGCAGGCCATGGCCAGCCTGGAGATCGTCCACCCCGCGCGCGTCAACCGCGACTCTTTGCCAGCCTTCGAGCCACCTCGGCGAGCCACCGTCGGAGAATGGTACCGCGAGCTGCGGTCCCCAGCATCAGCCAAGGCGGCGTGCCGTCAGCGGCTCCGACTCCGACGAATACGACTACCACGACCCCGACCTCTGGGATCCCACCAGGGAGTGCTTCCAACTCGAGGGAGTCGTATGCGACACCGAGGACGAAGGCGACAACGACAGGCCGGCCCTCGACCTAGAAGGACCTAGCGACGTGGCCGCGGCAGGCGGATCACGCGTCCTGGGAAGGTACGAACCTCGAGCACCAGCTGTGCCGCCCAGGCACGACGATGGCCGAGCGGCGCAACTCGCACAAGTGCAAGAGGCAATCACTAAAGCCGAGGAGGAACGGCGACACCTGCTGCAGCTCCGGCAAACCCTGATGCAGGAACCACCCCAACCCCGAGGAGCGGGAGCTCGAGGCAGGGCTCGAGAGGTCCACCGGCGGATCCTCGAGGACGGGGCACCAGCACGCCCTGAGGTATGTTTCCCACGAGCTGGGCAGAACGTGGTGGCGGCGGCCATGATGCTCCGTGACCTGCCCGCCGTCTCCAACCCCGACGCCAGGCGCATGCTCGGAGAAATGAAAAACCTCCTTGAGACAGCCGCGGTGCAGCAGGCCGAGAGCTCGGCGTCGCGCCGACGCGGAGCAGCCTCGGGGAAACCGACGGACACGCCCCACGACGCTCGCGAGGCATCCGTCCACCAGCCGGACGCCTCTCGAGCTAGGTCAGTCCGCGAACGGATCGTCGACAACCGGCCGCCTCGAGACCCCAACGACGCCCGCAACGACATCAAACCGACGGCGCAAGGACAAGGGGGCCCAAGAGCGTGGCTATAGCGCCCACCGAGGGGGACGCTACGACAGCGACGAGGACCGGCAGGTCCTCGAGCCCCCGGGCCCCCGAGTCTTCAGCCGGGCCATCCGCAGCTCAACCCTCCCCGACCGCTTCCGACCGCCGACCAACATCGTAAAGTATGACGGGGAGGTCGAGCCCAAGCTCTGGCTCTCAGACTTCCGCCTTGGCTGCCAACTGGGCGGAGCGAAGAACGACGACCGCGTGATCATCCGCCAGCTCCCACTCTACCTCTCGGACACCGCCCGACGGTGGCTCGAGGGGCTCCCGCCGGATCGAATCCATGACTGGGCCGACCTAGTCAGGGTCTTCGACGGGAATTTTAAGGGGACCTGCGTACGCCCAGGCAACCCCTGGGACCTACGGCGTTGCAGGCAGGCGGCGGACGAGCCCCTCCGCGACTTCGCTCGACGGTTCTCGAAGCAGCGCCTCGAGCTCCCCCACGTGCCCGACGAGGACGTCATCTCAGCATTCCTCGTAGGCACAACATGCCAGGAGCTTGTTCATGAGCTAGGACGCTACCGTCCCGGGACGGTCGAGGACCTGATGGATCGCGTCACCAGCTTTGCTTCGGGCGACGAAGCAGTGGGGGCCTTCTTTGGCCGTGTCGCGGACAAAGGCAAGGCGGTGATCGCACCAGAGGGCCCCAGCAAGGGCAACGACGCCAAGAACGACAACAATGACGGGAACAAAAGGAAGAAAAACAAGCGCAAGGGCCAGAAGGCAAAGCGTGGCACCGATGACGACGACGACAAAGAGGTGCTCGTGGGCGCCCTCGAGCCTAAGAAGCCTCGAGGCCCCCCCGATGGGGCTGTTTTCGACCAGATGCTCGAGGATCCCTGTACCTATCACAGGGGCACCGTAAACCACAAGTTGAAAGACTGCCGACTGTTGAAGGGCTACTACTCCAGGCTCGGCGATAAGAAGGAAGACACGCCTAAGGGAAAGGATACCGATCGACGCGGCGGCAGAAACGCGGATGGCGACTTCCCCCGGTGCGCGACTGCTACATGATATAACCCGGCTGGGTTCCTCCCCACTTCCCTCCCACCCCACCCCCCTTCTCCTCTCCAGAAAGAAAGAAGGAGCGCCGGGAAATCTTTTCCCTCGACCACGGCGCCCCCGGTATCTTGACTGGTCGATGCGCCAATCACGTCGACCGTGACGACCATCCAGACCAGGTCATAAAAACGGGGGCTACCCCCTCGTCGACGACGTCATAGTCGACGTTCGGTTCTCTAAGGTGTTGATGGATGGGGGCTCGAGCCTCAACATCATATACCTCGAGACCCTCGACCTCCTGGGATTTCAGAAGGACAGCTCCGACCCAGTGTCGGGGGGTTCACGGAGTAGTACCAGGGAAGAAGGCCCACCCCTCGGGCGCATCGACTTACCGGTCTGCTTCGGCACGCCGGCAAACTTCCGACAGGAAACGCTCACCTTCGAGGTGGTCGGCTTCCAAGGGACTACCACCCACGCATCTCGGCCGGCCAGGCTACGCCAAGTTCATGGTGATTCCTAATACACGTACTTGAAGCTCAAGATGCCGGGGCCGAAAGGAGTCATCACCGTTGACACCTCCTACGAGCACGCATACCACTGCCGACGTGGAGTGCGTTAGAGCGGGGGGAGGCCAACGTCCACCTCGACTCGATCGCGGCCTTGGCAGCTCTGGCCACCGAGGGGGCCCTCCCAGAAGCAAAGCGTCACGCCGGCACCTTCGAGCCAGCCGAGCACACCAAGCAAATACCCGTCGACCCGACCTCGGCCAATGGCAAGACGCTGACCATCAGCACCAGCCTCGAGCCCAAATAGGAAGCAGTGCTCGTCGACTTTCTCCGCGCGAACATCGACATGTTTGCGTGGAACCCCTCGGACATGCCGGGCATACCGAGGGAAGTCGCCGAGCACGCCTTGGAGATCCAGGCCGGGTCCAGACCGGTGAAGCAACGCCTACGCCGCTTCGACGAGGAAAAGCGCAGGATCATCGGCGAAGAGGTGCACAAGCTTTTGGCGGCCGGATTCATCAAGGAGGTATTTTACCCAGAGTGGCTAGCTAATCCTGTACTAGTTAGGAAAAAGAGTGGAAAAATGCGGATGTGTGTAGATTACACTGGTCTGAATAAAGCATGTCCAAAAGTTCCATTTCCTTTACCTAGAATTGACCAGATCGTCGATTCCACTGCTGGGTGCGAAGTGCTTTCGTTCCTTGATGCGTATTCCGGCTACCACCAAATTAGAATGAGAAAATCCGATGAGCTCGCGACCTCTTTTATCACGCCATTTGGTATGTACTGCTATGTTACGATGCCCTTCGGCCTTCGAAACGCCGGGGCAACATACCAACGATGTATGCAGCACATCTTTGGCGAGCACATAGGCAAAACCGTCGAGGCCTACGTCGATGACATCGTGGTTAAAACTAAGAAAGTAGGGAACCTCATCAGCGACCTCGAGACCACGTTCGAGTGCCTCCGGGCCAAGAATGTGAAGCTCAACCCCGAGAAGTGTGTCTTTGGTGTGCCTCGAGGCATGCTACTTGGCTACGTCGTCTCACAACGGGGGATCGAGGCAAACCCTGAAAAAATCTCAGCAGTCACGAGGATGGGCCCGATTCGTGACCTCAAGGGTGTGCAAAAGGTAACAGGCTGCCTAGCCGCTCTCAGCAGATTCATCTCGAGGCTGGGGGAAAAAGCACTGCCCCTCTACCGCCTGCTAAAAAAGACGGACACTTTGCGTGGACCGCCGAAGCAGAGGAGGCCTTAACCAAGTTAAAGGGGTTGCTGACTTCTGCGCCAATTCTCGTGCCCCCGCGACCAGCCGAAGGTGACGATTCCCCGAGCCCCTCCTCCTCTATGTGGCTGCAACCACTCAGGTGGTTAGCGCGGTCATAGCCGTCGAGAGGCACGAGGAGGGCCATACATTGCCGGTCCAGCGACCGGTATACTTCACCAGTGAGGTACTCTCCGAGGCCAAGGTCCGGTACCCGCACATCCAAAAGCTACTCTACGGCATCATCGTCACAAGGCGCAAGCTCCAGCACTACTTCCTAGCTCATCCCGTGACGGTGGTGTCGTCCTTCCCCTCGGAGAGATCGTCAACAATCGGGAGGCCACGGGGCGCATCGCCAAGTGGTCCGCCGAGCTAATGGGGGAAACCATCACCTATGCCCGCGAAAGGCCATCAAGTCGCAAGCGTTGGCAGACTTCGTTGCTGAGTGGACCGACACTCAGCTCCCGCCGGCACAGATTCAAGCCGAGCTCTGGACCATGTACTTCGATGGATCCCTCACGAAGACGGGGGCAGGAGCAGGCCTGCTCTTCATCTCCCCTCGGAGTACACATGCGCTACCTGCTACGCCTGCACTTCCCCGCCTCCAACAACGTCGCCGAGTACGAGGCCCTCGTCAATGGGCTGCGCATCGCCCTCGAGCTCGGGGTCCGACGCCTCGACGCCCGAGGAGACTCGCAGCTCGTCGTCAACCAGGTTATGAAGCCTCAAGCTGCATCGACCCCAAGATGGAGGCGTACTGCGGGGAGGTGCGCAAGCTAGAAGACAAGTTTTACGGCCTCGAGCTCAACCACGTAGCTCGGAAGTACAACGAGCCGCAGACGAGCTGGCAAAATTGGCGTCCACGCGCAGCACGGTACCGCCAGACGTCTTCTCGAGGGACGTCTTCGAGCCATCCGTCGAGATCGACCCAGGGGCTGGGACCTCGACGCCACCCCTCGAGCAAGGCACGGGGGCTCGAGATTCGACGCCACCCCTCGAGAAGGACCCCTCGACGTCCGCAGAAGCGATGCAGGTCGACACACACGCCTCCGTCGTCACGGCCCCTGACTGGCGGACGCCCTACCTCGACTACCTGACACAAGGCGAACTACCAGAAGACAAGACGGAGGCCCGACGCGTCGCTCGCCGAGGCCAAGACCTACGTCATCTACGGCGACGAACGGGAGCTATACCGACGAAGTCCAACTGGATCCTTCAACGCTGCATCCCACTCGAGGAAGGGCGCAAGCTCCTCGACGATATGCACTCGGGGCTTGCGGCCACCACGCAGCGCCGAGGGCCCTGGTTGGCAACGCCTTCCGACAAGGCTTCTATTGGCCGACCGCCATCGGGGATGCCAAGCGTTTGGTCCAAGCATGTCATGGGTGTCAATTTTACGCCAAGCAAACGCACCAGCCCGCACACGCCCTGCAGATGATCCCAATCACTTGGCCATTTGCCGTATGGGGGCTCGACCTCGTGGGTCCCCTCAAAAGGACAAGTGGAGGGTACACACACATGCTCGTGGCCGTCGACAAGTTCACCAAGTGGATCGAGGCTAAACCGATAGGAGACCCCACCTCCGAGAGGGCTGTCGAGTTCATCGCTAACATCATGTACCGGTTGGGGTGCCTAATGTCATCATCACCGACAACGGCACCCAATTTCACGGGCAAAAAGTTCACCAACTTCTGCGATGACAACAACATTCGCGTAACCTGGGCCTCGGTCGCCTACCCCCAATGCAATGGGCAGGTCGAGCGTGCCAACGGCATGATACTCCATGGGCTAAAGCCAAGGCTGTTCAAGACCCTCAAAGACTTCGGAAAGGGGTGGGCTACGGAACTCCCTTCGGTGCTGTGGGGCCTCAGGACTACGCCGAGTCGAGCCACCGGGTTCACTCCGTTTTTCCTAACCTACGGCGCCGAGGCCGTCTTACCTACGGACCTCGAGTACGGCTCACCTCGACTTCGAGCCTACAACGAGCAAACCAGTGACGAAAGGCTCGCCAACGCCAAGGACCAGCTCGAGGAGGCCCGAGACGTGGCGCTCATCAACTCTGCACGCTACCAGCAAACACTTCGATGCTACCACGACAGGCACGTGCGCAAAAGGGACCTGGCGGTGGGGGACCTCGTGCTTCGACGGCTGCAAGATAATCGAGGGCGCCATAAACTCACCCCTCCGTGGGAAGGCCCATACACCGTGGCCGAAGTGCTCAAGCCAGGCACGTACAAGCTCTACGACGACCAAGGCAGGATCCTGGCGAACGCGTGGAACATATCTCAGCTACGTCGCTTCTACCCTTAAAGGCCTCGAGGCCTTGTTCATTTTATCACTTTGTACAAACATGTCAAAATGAATGAACAAACTCGTACATTATCGTTTATATTGCTTCGCATCTAAAGGTAGCCTCGACCCTGCTCTGCTCAGGGTCAAGCCTCCCTCGGGGGCTGGCGGGGGGCCCTCCCCCAGACTCCGGAAAAATGAGCGTTTTTCTTTTCAAAAGTTTTGACCCTTGTCTCGACCCGTGCCTCGAGTGAACTAGCGACGTCTAAATCCTAAAATACCTCGAGCCACCAAGGGTCGGGAGGCGTCGACGTAGACGGCCACCTACGCCCCCGGGCTACGGTAACCTACCTACGCCTCCCCTCGAGGAGCTCGCGACGTATCGAAGGAGCACAGACTAAGTTAGCAAAAACTCGAGCTTGCGACAAAGAGAAGTGGTCAAACGCATTTGAAAAGAAAACAACTCTTTCCATAAACAAATCTCATATACATTCGGGTCTCGACGTACCCTCATTTATGTCATAGAATTCTTACAAGGGCCTCACGCCCAAATTTGGCACGCAGGCCTCAATCCTCGTCGGTGCGGTACTCCTCCCCAAGGTCCGCAGGGGCAGGCTCGACCTCGACGCCCGAGCTCGAGGGAGGAGGGCTCCCGACGCCGCTGCTGGCGTCAGGAGGCATCACGTCCTCCTCGAAGATCTTCGCAAGCGACGCCCCCGGCCTCTCCATCTTCTCCAAAATTTTGTCAACTCGGCGGTTGTTCCATTCCTCATCCTTCCCCTCGATCTCGATGAAGCCATTCGCGACAACATGGACCGGGAAGCGGAAACGGAACGAACAACCGCGAGTGTCTGCTTGACACCGTGATGGAGAGCTTGCCGGACGCGGTCCCGAGCGGCTGCGTCGAAGAAGCATAAGGCGTCGACCAAGGCGTCGCCTCGAGCCATCGCGCCTTCTGCCGCAGCTACCGCAGGAGCACCCCACATAGGGACGAGCCGGTCGAGGGAGGTGCGAGCCCGCTCCGCCACCATCGTCTCGTCTTGGAGTTGGTCCAAGAGAGCCTGGTTCGTCTCACGGAGCTCCTCGACCGTCTTCTCGACCCCTGCGCAATAAACAAGGAAGAGTGAGACGACGGTAACAAAAACTTCGAAACCCAAACAAAAACAAGGTATAAGCCTCACCGTCGCAGTGTTGCCCCAGTACGGCGAGGTCGCTGGTCAGGCCCTCAGCACGCTGCTCCAGCCTGCGCTTCTCGGCCAGCGTGAGGAGCTTCTCGGACCTAAGGTCCTCGATCAGCCGGCCCGCCTCCACCAGGGCCAGATCCTTACGGATCACCTCCTGCCGCGCCGCCCCCTCGGCAGCTCGGGCGGTGTCGGCGCCACTCACGGCGTCTTCAGCCTCTTTCCTCGCCGCCTCCGCTGCGGTTCGGGCGGCGGCGGCCTCGCCACGGGCGTCAGCAGCCTCCTGCTTCGCCGCCTCGGCTTCAGCACGGGCGGAGGTGGCCTCGCTTCGGGCGTCCGCGGCCTCCTTCCTCGACGCTTCGAGAGCAGCGGCGGCCTCCTCCCTGGATCGGGCGACCTCGCCTCGAGCCACCCGGACCTTCGCCTCCGCCTCGTTAAGCCGGCTCGCCATCTGGGCGTTCCGGCTCAGCTCCGCGCGGAGATCTCGAAGCTCCGCCTCGGCCCGCTTGAGGGCAGCGGACACCTGAGCGGACCGGTCCGCCTCCTCAGAGCAGGACCGCTCCGCCTCCGCCATAAGCGCGGCCACCTCCCGGAAGATGGACCGCACCTCACGCGGGGCCCCGCTGGGCCGGCTGCTCGATGGGGACCACGGCGAGAGGGGGGCTCAGTGGGACGGGAAACGGCCATATCGGCCGGTCGAGCTCGATGTCGGGCAGATCCTCCTCCGCCTCGAGCTGACCCGACTCCCTCCGTCCCCCCTGCTGCTGCCCCTGCCTGCTCCGCCGCCGCCTCCCGAGGCGGCGCCACTGCTCGCGTGGGAGCGAAGGCTCGAATGACGCTTCCACCGTCATCGAGCCCGCGGCGAGGGGCGGCCCCCGCTCCAGCTCATTCAGAAGGTCCTCCACCGTCGGCTCCTTCTCCGCCGACACCCTCCCCCCTTTCCCTCCTCCGCAGCCCGGCTCGCGTTGCTCGGGGCTCGAGGGGCGCGGTCTCCTCAGCCCCGGACACCGGCGGGGCCGTGCTCGCCCCGGGCACTTCCCCCGAAACAGACGTCGTGGTAGGGGGAAGGGTGCCGCTCCCAGTTGGCGCCGTCGCCGGAGGAGGAGGGGAGGATGCAGCGCCTCAGTCGACGCGGTGGAGGCTGGCTCGATGCCGTGAGCGGAGGCCCCTGCAGTATGAGATAACAGCGGTGTCAGAATCAGGAAGGATGCCTCGACCCCTGTGGTCGATGGCGACGGCCTCACCAAATTCGCGACGACCAGTCGGCCCCCTCGAGCCATGGCAGCTCGAGCCTTCTCCAGCCAAGCGGCTTCTCTAGCGGAGGAAGGAGCCATACCTCGGTGCCTGTGCCTCGACGGGGCCCGAGGACTTGGCCCTCTTGGACGAGGCGAGGTCCACCTCCTGATAAGAGCGCTTCCCCCTGAGAAAACAGAGATAGCGTATGTCATCAAAAAGTAAAAAGGTAAAGCCTCACTACCGACGAGGTCCAAGAAGACTACTCACCCAAAGCGGCGGCTGGGCTTTTTCCGGAATCGCCGGACCCACTCGGGGGCTTCGAGCCCGCCCCATGGCTCGAGCCCTGTGCCTGGGCCGTCTCCGCAGGGCTGGGATGGGGGGAGGGCTCCCGACGCCTCCCATGGCTCGACCTCGAGGGAGAGCCCTCCTTCCGCCCCACATCGCGGGAGGGCGACCGCACCACCCTCGTGCTGATGTCATGGCGCTCGCTCCGACGCGGGCTCCGGGACCTGCTCCGGCGCCCGCGCTGGTGGTCGCGCCCTCCCGCGTCCGCCTCCGCGTCCCGGTGGCGGTGCGGCGATGAACTCCGGGGACGCTCGCGCCCCTGGTCACGAGATGCTCGGGGGCTCCCTCCCCGACGCTCATGATGGCGCGGGCTCGACGCCCCTTCTTGGCGCCCACTCCTCCGCGGACTCGACGGCGCCCTTGGCGGCTCGCGGGGGTCGGGCCCCGAACCCTTCTCGACCTGTCGGCCGCCTCTCGAGGCCCGCCCCCTCTCGAGCCCCCGTCTGGGCTGACGCGGGGGCGGCCTCCCTGGCGCAGTGGCGGAGGCGCTCCGGGTCCGGGGCTTCCTTGCGATTGGAGGCGCGTCCGGCGCGGAGCTCGACGGACCTCGGGCCCCGACGAGGCAGGGATCGGCGCCGCCTTCCGCGGCTGCGTCCCGCGTGCCCCTTTTGTCGGTGGGACCTCCAGTGTGCCCCTGCACAGAGGAGCGGTCAGCCCTGCCATCGAAGAGCCCCGCGCGCGTCAAGCGCGCATCCATCCCCTCGTCGTCGTCCCCTCCTCGTCACTACTCTCCTCCTCCGAGCTCGAGGAGCTCAGCTCGGGGGACCCGTCCCCAGGCTGACGGTTGCGACGGGCCCTCGCCAGTCTCTGCTCCCGAGCTAAGCGACGCAAGTTTTTATCTTTCTCTTTCTTCTTTTTTGCATCCTTGCTCTCCTTGTCCTTTTGAGCAGAGAGGCGCCTCACCTGAGCATCCGCGGCGTCTTCCCTCACCGGGGGCCTCGACGCGCGACAAGTAAACGCCCCCTGAAGAAAGGAGAAGCATGAGGAGACAAACCACAAGACGGATGCAAACGGATCGAAGGAGGAAGAAGGGGGAGGAGGTTCGAGATAGCTCGACTCGAGGGAAGCTTACCAGGTCAAGACACCCCTCGTCGGGCGCCATCGCAACCAGGTGGGAGAGTTCAGGGGTGAACGTCCCCTGGATCGTAATCGACACCCGGGAGACGCCCTCGTTCCGGGACAGCCTCTCTTCGGCCATCCTCGAACGGTTGAGCGCCTCGAGCTGAGCCTGCGGGCCCATCTCGTGCATAAGAAGGGGCGGTCCGCCAGCGGAAGAACTCTTCGCTGGTGGAACGCCCAAATGACCGCTTGCACGGTCAGCTTCTTCTCATCCACCAGCGTCTTCATCATCTCCATCAACGGGACCAGGTGGCGTTGCCTGTCCGCCGCAAACCCCAGGTCCACTTCTCCGGGCGTTGAGTGAGGACCCGGCCGGTGTACTGCGGGAGGAGGCCACCTTCGTTCCGAAGGTAGAACCAATGGTCGTCCCACCCGGCCTGGTTGGAGGAAAGCTTGTACCGTAGATACTCGCGGGGGACATTGGCCGACGAGGTCCCCGCCCTCGCAGTAATGGCAAGGGAGCCCATACGCACGAGCCGCCTCCCGCTGGGCTTCAGGGACTTGATGAAGAGCTCGCCCCGGAAGAGATGGACGAACATCTCCCAGTGCGGCTCCATCTTCAGGTACCCCTCGCACACCGCGGCGAATATGGCGGCGTGCGAGATGGAGTTGGGGGAGAAGTGTTGAAGCTCCACCTCGAAATGGTGGGTCAGCCCTCGCAGGAAGCGGCTCGGAGGGACGCCGAGCCCCATGCGGTGGTAGCGCGTGAAGCTCACCACATACCCCTCCGGCGGGTGCGGCTCCCGGTGCTCCGCCGACGGGATAACCCACCATGCGGGCCCCTCCTCCGGATTGGGGCGCAAGAGCCCCTGGGCCACCAGCGAGTCCATCTCGCTCTGCGACACCTTCGACGGGCTCCAGTCCTCGGCCGGCGATATCTGTGTCTGGGCGGCCATGACGGTGGCGCGGCGGATCCGAGCAGCGGACGGGCGGCGGCTAGCTCGAAGGAGAGGGCGCGTTAAGGCAGCAGCGGCGGCGAAGGCAAAGGCAAAGTAAAGGTTCTCTTTCCCCTCTTTTCGATATTTATAGGGAGAAATCCAAAGGGACGGGATCTCCCACGACGTAAAAAGGTAACAGAATGCATTCAATGCGCCTACCTAACCGCGTCTCGAGCCGGGTGCAGGTCACACGCGTTACCTCTCCATTCGCTCCACTACCCGGGCCCGCCACGACCGTCGCTCCGGCTTCGCGCCCGTCGCTCTCCCGACAGTTTCCGCCTAAAAAGGCGCGCCCAACGGGCAGAAGGACTCCCAGAGACGGAGGCCTCTTCATAAAGGTAAAAACGGGCCCCGGCCCTAAGTCTCGAAGCAGCGAAGGCTGGCCCTCGAAAAGGGTTCGACAGCCGGCTTTGAGCACCCGAGTCAGGGACACCAAGGGGCGCCACTCGAGGCATCACTCGAGGGCCAAGCTCGAGGCCCCCCACGTGTATCCAAGGCGGGGAGCTCGACATGCAGTGAGATCCCCTCGGAGGGAGGCATCGAGCCACCGGGTCCTATCGAATGGACCCGGCACTCCTGCAGACTGAGCACCCATGCTTTATGAGACCGCCTCCGGGCCACAGTCGACCCCTAACGAACGGGGCACGAGCTCTCACTTGGATTCCCCGTTACTAGCTCACCGGGAACCTCGATACTCGCCCACTCGGGGTAGTACGAGGCATCCCACCTCGCATCCGATCGAAAGGACTCGCGGGACGACAAGCCAGGGCAATCGGCATGCCGGACAGCTCGAGGAGCCGGCCAGTCGGTTCAGCCTGGCACCCCTCGACGAAAGAGGGTCTAAAAACTCGGACAGTTACGACTAATCTCTTTCTTTGTCTGAACATGGGATTTTCAGGCCTCGGGGGAACGCTCGACCTCCTTCTCACCCGAGCCCTCGAAGCCCAAGCCTCGGACGGGGTCCCCCACGACAAAGGAAAGGTTGCTTCGAACATTTAAATTTTATTACCAAACTGCATTTCGAGCCTGTTGACAGGAACACACGGCGCCGCGATCTCCGCTCTCTGACGATATCCGCCCAAAAAGGCGCACCCACTGGGCAGAAGGCTCCCAAACGACGGAGGATTCTTCGGAAAGCCCACGAGGGAGTTCTAACCACTCCCCGTGGCCTCGGGGGCTACACCCGGGTGTCGCTCGCACGACACCCACGGAATCGAATCGACAAAATCCTCGAGACCAGTTAGCTATCCATCGAGATCCCAATCTGAAGCCCCTGCTCGAATGCAAGCACTCGAACAAGGGCTCGGGGGCTACTGTCGGTGGTACAAAAAAGGGGTACCCCCAATCAACGCAAACACCCAAACGCCCAATCTCCGACTCGCCCGAGCCCTCCCAGCCAGGCCTCGGGCGAATGCTTTCTCCGCCTCGCCCGAGCCCGCTGAGCCAGGCCTCGGGCGAGCGCGAACGCTCTATCTCCGTCTCGCCCGAGCCCCCCAGCCAGGCCTCGGGCGAACGCGCTATCTCCGTCTCGCCCGAGCCCTCCCGGCCAGGCCTCGGGCGAACGCTCTTTCTCCGCCTCGCCCGAGCCCGCTGAGCCAGGCCTCGGACGATCGCTCCTTTCTCCGCCTCGCCCGAGCCCGCTGAGCCAGGCCTCGGGCGAACGCGATTGCTCTCCGTCTCGCCCGGCCCTACAGACCTCGGGCGAGCACGCTCCCACACCTCGAGCCCTATCGCACGGACCTCGAGTGGTACAGACAGCCGTACCAGCCCCATACCACGCATTTAATGCCTTCACCTACTCCGGTCATGTCCACTGGAGCACAGCACGTACCACAGTAACGGTGTAAAGGTCAAGTCTCGTTTTCACTCAAGCATGGGCGAAAGGGCACCAGTACAGCACTATTCGACCATACCATGCACTGTAGCACCTCGAGGCCGGCTCCGCGCCCCTCGAGCCATGCACTGTAAACACCTCGAGGCCGGCTCCGCGCCCCTCGAGCCATACACTGTAACACCTCGAGGTCGGCTTCGCGCCCTTCGAGCCCTAACCACTTTCATACTCTTGGAGGACAGGTACCCCAAGACCCGGAGGGACCTCACCGCGTACTGTACAATCCGGGATGGGTGCTGTACGGCTCCCGCTTTGTCGCGCCCACGTCCGCGCCCGGGAGGGAAGCCACGACTCAAGGACGCCTCAACAGCGACGATCACATCGGCTCCAGTGGCCCCGACAAGACAGGGTTTTACCCTTCTCCGTATGGGGCACCATGCGCCCCGACACCTGTAATACTTTTTGTAATCCTGGCCTCCCCTTGCTCTATAAAAGGGGACGCTAGGGCCCTCATTCGGGACGAGGACGAAAAAACACGAGTCCACGCACAAACACGAGTCCGGACCCCGGTCCACGCTCACTGAGCTTGTATTCTCCCCTGTACAAGCACTTAGGTGCAAATAATACAAGAACATCTCCCCCCGCTGGACGTAGGGCCTTCTTTGCCCGAACCAGGATAAATCCTTGTGTCCCTTTGCATCACCATCCAGGAAGAGAAGCACGCGATCATATTACTCGTTGGTGTGATACCCCCGGGTACGAAACACACGACAGTTGGCGCGACAGTAGGGGACTCGCGTGTAAGAGCCGTTTTAGCGTTGGATTTTGGATGGCTCACACCTTTCCGTTCTGGCTGGTGCCATCGTGGGTTTGGGAGCCTCGGAGTTCCTGGCTACAGGCACCGAGGCAAGAGCTGGACTCGGCTGTCTCGACGGAGGGCCTGAGCGGAGAGCGCGTCAAGCCACCCCGCGCGGGGGGCGCGCGCGTCACACGCCACCACCACGGCGTCGCCAATGCGAGCGGCGTCGCGATCACCGTCATCGACAGGCGCAGGAGGTACCCGCGGCAAAACTCCTGCGGCACCTTAGCCGGCAGGGTCCCAAGGGGAAACCAGCCGGCGTGCGGCCGGAAACCTCAGGGCGCGAACCCCGCGCCCGCCGGTGACTTCGCATTCATCATGCGTACGGACCAGGAACCGGGCCAGAGGCCTCCGAGACGAGCGCGTCGACGCCATTCAGGACCTCCTCCGCGCGGGTCGCGCGCTGACTTGGCGCCAGCGGCTCCGGTCGGCCTCGAGACCGTCAGCGGCTGTGCACGCCCACCGGCGCGACGGGCGCCATCAGGACCAGGCGATGGCGGACCCGGGAGCAGCGGCCGGGCACGCTGCTACAGGCCATGGGCCAGCCTGGAGATCGTCCACCCCGCGCGCGTCAACCGCGACTCTTTGCCAGCCTTCGAGCCACCTCGGCGAGCCACCGTCGGAGAATGGTACCGCGAGCTGCGGTCCCAGCATCAGCAAGGCGGCGTGCCGTCAGCGGCTCCGACTCCGATGAATACGACTACCACGACCCCGACCTCTGGGATCCCACAGGGAGTGCTTCCAACTCGAGGGAGTCGTATGCGACACCGAGGACGAAGGGCGACGAAGGCCGGCCCTCGACCTAGAAGGACCTAGCGACGTGGCGCGGCAGGCGGATCACGCGTCCTGGGAAGGTACGAACCTCGAGCACCAGCTGTGCCGCCCAGCACGACGATGGCCGAGCGGCGCAACTCGCACAAGTGCAAGAGGCAATCACTAAAGCCGAGGAGGAACGTCGACACCTGCTGCAGCTTCCGGCAAACCCTGATGCAGGAACCACCCCAACCCCGAGGAGCGGGAGCTCGAGCAGGGCTCGAGAGGTCCACCGGCGGATCCTCGAGGACGGGGCACAAGCACGCCCTGAGTATGTTTCCCACGAGCTGGGCAGAACGTGGTGGCGGCGGCCATGATGCTCCGTGACCTGCCCGCGTCTCCAACCCCGACGCCAGGCGCATGTCGGAGAAAGAAAAACCTCCTTGAGACAGCGCGGTTGCAGCAGCCGAGGCTCGGCGTCGCGACGCCGACGCGGAGCAGCCTGGGGAAAACGACGGACACGCCCCACGACGCTCGCGAGGCATCCGTTCACCAGCCGGACGCCTCTCGAGCTAGGCCAGTCCGCGAACGGATCGTCGAAACCGGCCGCCTCGAGACCCCAACGACGCCCGCAACGACATTCAACCGACGGCGCAAGGACAAGGGGGCCAAGAGCGTGGCTATAGCGCCACCGAGGGGGACGATAGACAGCGACGAGGGACCGGCAGGTCCTCGAGCCCCCGGGCCCCCGAGTCTTCAGCCGGGCCATCCGCAGCTCAACCCTCCCGACCGCTTCCGACCGCCGACCAACATCGTAAAGTATGACGGGGAGGTCGAGCCCAAGCTCTGGCTCTCAGACTTCCGCCTTGGCTGCCAACTGGGCGGAGCGAAGAACGACGACCGCGTGATCATCCGCCAGCTCCCACTCTACCTCTCGGACACCGCCGCCGACGTGGCTCGAGGGGCTCCCGCCGGATCGAATCCATGACTGGGCCGACCTAGTCAGGGTCTTCGACGGGAATTTTAAGGGGACCTGCGTACGCCCAGGCAACCCCTGGGACCTACGGCGTTGCAGGCAGGCGGCGGACGAGCCCCTCTGCGACTTCGCTCGACGGTTCTCGAAGCAGCGCCTCGAGCTCCCCCACGTGCCCGACGAGGACGTCATCTCAGCATTCCTCGCAGGCACACAACATGCCAGGAGCTTGTTCATGAGCTAGGACGCTACCGTCCCGGGACGGTCGAGGACCTGATGGCGTCACCTCACCACTTTGCTTCGGCGACGAAGCAGTGGGGGCCTTCTTTGGCCGTGTCGCGGACAAAGGCAAGGCGGTGATCGCACCAGAGGGCCCCAGCAAGGGCAACGACGCCAAGAACGACAACAATGACGGGAACAAAAGGAAGAAAAACAAGCGCAAGGGCCAGAAGCAAAGCGTGGCACCGATGACGACGACGACAAAGAGGTGCTCGTGGGCGCCCTCGAGCCTAAGAAGCCTCGAGGCCCCCCGATGGGGCTGTTTTCGACCAGATGCTCGAGGATCCCTGTACCTATCACAGGGGCACCGTAAACCACAAGTTGAAGAACTGCCGACTGTTGAAGGGCTACTACTCCAGGCTCGGCGATAAGAAGGAAGACACGCCTAAGGGAAAGGATACCGATCGACGCGGCGGCAGAAACGCGGATGGCGACTTCCCCCCGGTGCGCGACTGCTACATGATCTACGGTGGGCCGACCGTCGGGCTCTCAGCTCGAGAAAGAAAGAAGGAGCGCCGGGAAATCTTTTCCCTCGACCACGGCGCCCCCCGTATCTTGACTGGTCCGATGCGCCAATCACGTTCGACCGTGACGACCATCCAGACCAGGTCATAAACCCGGGGGCTTACCCCCTCGTCGTCGACCCCGTCATAGTCGACGTTCGGTTCTCAAGGTGTTGATGGATGGGGGCTCGAGCCTCAACATCATATACCTCGAAACCCTCGACCTCCTGGGGATTTCAGAAGGACAGCTCCGACCCAGTGTCGGGGGGTTCCACGGAGTAGTACCAGGGAAGAAGGCCCACCCCCTCGGGCGCATCGACTTACCGGTCTGCTTCGGCACGCCGGCAAACTTCCGACAGGAAACGCTCACCTTCGAGGTGGTCGGCTTCCAAGGGACCTACCACGCCATCATCGGCCGGCCACGCTACGCCAAGTTCATCGCCGCAAATTCATCATCATCTCAGCCAGTATGCCTCAGAGTATGTCAACACAGATGAGAAGAAGAGGGATTGTTTCCTTAGAGGACTGCACCCAAAGATCCGCAGGAGCTTGTCCAATAACCTGACTGGGTCTTATCATGATGTTGTTGACCGGGCTGTTGCTTTTGAAGAAAGCAATCGCCAGTACCAGGAAGAGAAGAAAGAAGAAAGCAGGGTCAAGCAGCTTCTCTGGTGGTCACAAACGCCAGAGAATCATCTATCACCCCAGCCACCACCACAATCGTCTACCTTACCCCAACCAGCAAGTGGTCGTCCGTACCGCGGCCACCACCCATAATGCCAACCAGCAGAGTGCCACACAGCCGAACGCCCCAGGTGTTCGTATCACCACTCCACAAACAGCCTACAACCATCCCTGCTACAACTGTGGCAGCTTGGTCACTGGTCTCGTGAGTGCCCAAAGCCCAAGAGTATGCCCAGAATGCTCAGAAGAATCCTGGAGGATCTCAGCAGCAGCACCACCGTGCACTGCAGCAGCATGCTCAGAAGGGCAAGATTGTCAAGAAGCACGGACAAGTCTACTACACCCGCTGTCAGCGATATACCAGAAGGGGAGCCCGTCATGATCGGTAGGTTTCCTGTTGCCAATCACCCTGCAGTTGTGTTGTTTGATTCTGGTGCATCGCATTCCTTCATCAGTCGTACTTTTGTCATCAAGCATGAATATCAATTGAGGATTTAAAAGAAAGTTTCTGCATATTTTCGCCTGGAGGGCGTATAAGTACTAAGGAAGTGGTTCGCAGTATACCAGTAAGGTTGGGGGAACATGTATTTCCCACCACCATGATAGTGCTTCATGATCAGGAGATAGATGTCATCCTAGGCATGAATTGGATGTGTCAGTATAAAGCCATGATCGACATCCTGAATAGAGTTGTGAGAGTGGATATTCCTAACAGTACCGCCAAACTCCTTCTCCAACTTCCAATGCCTCAAAAACCAGCAGCCACTCAAGTAACACCGCCTATGTTCTGGAAACCTGGGACATCCCCGTGGTTTGTGAATTCCCTGATGTTTTTCCTGAGGATTTGCCTGGTCTGCCTCCTGACCGTGACATTGAGTTTGCCATAGAGCTAAAGCCCGGGACTGCTCCTATATCCCGCAGAGCTTATCGAATGCCTCCCAGAGAGTTGGCAGAACTAAAATCCAATTACAAGATTTGTTGGACAAGGGTTTCATTCGCCCAAGCTCGTCTCCTTGGGGCTGTCCTGCAATCTTTGTAAAGAAGAAAGACAAGACTCTCAGAATGTGCATTGATTATCGCCCACTCAATGAGGTCACCATCAAAAATAAATATCCCTTGCCTCGTATTGATCTTCTCTTTGACCAGTTAGCTGGAGCCAAAGTATTCTCCAAGATCGATCTCAGATCTGGCTACCACCAAATAAAGATTCGTCCTGAAGATATTCCTAAAACAGCTTTCACCACCAGATACGGCCTATATGAGTACTTGGTCATGTCCTTCGGTTTGACCAATGCCCCTGCTCATTTCATGTACCTCATGAACTCTGTGTTCATGCCAGAGCTTGATAAATTCGTGGTCGTGTTCATTGACGACATCCTTGTCTACTCAAAAACCCCTGAAGATCATGCCGAACATCTTCGTATCGTTCTATCTCCGTCTCAGAGAACATCAGCTGTATGCCAAGTTCAGTAAATGTGAGTTCTGGTTAGATCAGATACAGTTTCTTGGTCATGTCCTTTCCGCTGAAGGTGTGTCAGTTGACCCTGGTAAAGTGGCAGACATTCTGGATTGGAAGCCACCTACCACTGTTCATCAAGTCCGCAGTTTTATGGGAATGGCAGGATATTATCGTCGATTCATTCCGGATTTCTCAAGAATCGCCAAGCCTATCACTGAGTTAGTAAAGAATTCTGTGAAGTTTGTCTGGTCACCAGTCTGTGAGCAAGCCTTTCAAACTCTGAAGAAATTGTTAACTACATCACCAGTGCTAGCCCAGCCGAACATCGAGAAGCCCTTTGATGTCTACTGTGATGCATCTGGTACTGGTTTGGGCTGTGTTTTGATGCAAGAAGGTCGAGTGATCGCTTATGCCTCCCGACAGCTTAAGCGACATGAAGAGAATTACCCAACTCATGATCTCGAGTTAGCAGCAGTAGTGCATGCCTTGAAGATCTGGCGTCATTATTTGTTGGGCAGTACCTGTAATGTGTACACTGATCACAAAAGCCTGAAGTATATCTTCACTCAAGAGGAACTGAATATGAGGCAGAGAAGATGGCTTGAGTTAATTAAGGACTATGATCTTGAAGTGCATTACCATCCGGTAAGGCGAATGTGGTCGCCGATGCACTCAGTCGCAAGTCTTATTGCAACTGTCTGATGATGAAACCCTATGATTCTTCTTTGTTTATTGAGCTGGAAAAGTTGAATATTGAAATGATTCCACAAGGAACTCTGAATAATATCAGAATAGAAACCCCTATCAGAGAGCAGATCATCGCTGCACAGAAAGATAACCCTGGAATCAAGCACATCATCGAAAAGGTCCAATCCGGAAAGGCTGATTGTTTCAGGATCGATGATGCAGAGTAGTATGGTTTAAGAATCGGTTAGTAGTTCCTAAAGTGCCTGAGTTAAGAAAGTTAATCCTTGATGAAGCACACTTGACTAGATTCTCCATCCACCCCGGCAGCAACAAGATGTACCAGGATTTGAAGCAGCAATTCTGGTGGACAAAGATGAAGATTGAGATCGCCCGGTATGTCGCTCAGTGCGATACCTGCCAGAAAGTCAAAGCCGTGCACATGAAGCCCGGAGGAGAATTGCAACCTTTACCTGTACCTGCTTGGAAATGGGACGATATCAGTATGGACTTTATCAATGGTCTACCCAAGACATCAAGAGGTTTTGATTCCATATGGGTGATCGTGGATCGCCTCACTAAGCAAGCTCACTTCCTGCCAGTGAAGACCAGTTACACCACGTCCCCACTTATGCCACTTTGTACAAGAACCACATAGTGAAACTCCATGGCATACCCAAGAGCATTATCTCTGATCGTGGTACCCAGTTTGTCGCCAAGTTTTGGAAAGCGTTCCATACCTCACTTGGAACCAAGCTCTTGCATAGTACGGCATATCATCCGCAAACAGATGGACAAACTGAGCGAGTCAACCAAGTGTTAGAGGATATGTTGAGAGCATGTGTGCTCACCTTCGCAGATACTTGGGATGACTGTTTGCCCTTGGCAGAGTTCTCATATAATAACAGTTACCAAGAGAGCATCAAAATGGCACCCTTTGAAGCACTGTACGGCCGCCGTTGTCGTACACCTCTCAATTGGTCTGAACCCGGAGAAAGGGAATTCTTTGGAGTTGACCTAGTAAAAGATATGGAAGAGAAAGTCAAGCATATACAAGAGAACATGAAGATTGCACAGTCTCGACAGAAAAGTTATGCTGACAAGAGACGTCGACCTCTGCAGTTCGAGATCGGGGATTATGTGTACCTGAAGGTCTCACCCACCAAAGGAGTCACTCGTTTTGGAGTCAAAGGAAAGTTAGCACCCCGCTACATTGGTCCCTTTGAGATTCTGGATCGTTGTGGCAAGGTCGCTTACAAGCTAAGTTTGCCCGATCATCTTTCAGCAGTTCATAATGTGTTTCATGTCTCCCAACTCAAGAAGTGTCTCCGAGTACCTGAACATGTGGTTGAAGTTGAAGGCGTTGAGCTAGAACCAGATCTGTCATACACTGAGTATCCAGTTCGCGTGTTGGATCACAAGGATCGTGTTACCCGAAGAACCACCACAAGATGGTACAAGATCCAGTGGAACCAGCACTCTGAAGAAGAAGCCACCTGGGAATCCGAAGACTTCTTAGCAAAGAACTATCCCGACTTTCTCGAATCTCTGTAGATGTAAGGTTTTGCCTTTTCCTTCTTAAGACGTGGAATCTCGGGGCGAGATTTCTTTTAGGGGGAAGGCTGTAACACCTCTGGTGTTTAACTGTAATTAACCTGACATGTCATCATCATTAGTCATTAATCATTCTTGCCTTGCATTTATGTTTGCTTAGTACTTGTGTAGCAATCTCTTTTCAAAACCCTAAAAGCCCAAATCTTCCTATAAGGGCAAAAATGGTAATTTCACCTCTGTGCCTAGCTTTGTGTAATTCTTGTTCAGTTGGATGTCTTGAAGTTTTGTTGTGTTGGCCAAAGTTCAAAACCAAAATCAGATTTCAAATCCCTTTGCAAAACCCTGATTTCCAAACCCTGGATTTTATCCCTCTTTTGTAATTCAAAAATTATTCAAAATTTGGGGTTGGTCCAAAAAGCAAAGTTGTAGATCTGGCCAAGAGAACAACTTTGGTATTTACAAATTTTCAAGTTTCTGTACAAAGTTTGAAGTAAATCCAAATTCATTCAAATTCCAGTTTTTGTCCCCTTTTCAGTTTTCAAAATTTATTTAAAAACTATTGAGTTTCAGAAAAAGTGTATATTAGCAAAGTTGTAGGTTTTGATAAAAGGAACAACTTTCATATTTGCAGATTTCCAACTTTCAATGTAAAATCAAAAGTAATTTTGAATTTATTCAAATCCCAAAAGTGTTTCCTTTTCTGTTTTCAAATGTGGTCCAAAAACTATTTGGATTTTGAAAATATTCTTTTTGACAAAGTTGTAGATCTCTTTTTTCTGAACAACTTTGGTGTTTTGAGTTTTTGCTGCTCAGTTCAAGTTTTGGAAGTAATTTGCAAAATACAGAGATCAGCCAAAAGTCAAACCCTAGGGCATAGCCCTGTTCATCTCCTCGCCGTAGAGGGGGGCCCGGCCATGGCCGCGCGCCGGCGCTGCGCACACCGCACGCCTGGCAGCCGCACGCCCGCCCCCGACTTGTCGCCTGACCCGCGCCATCATGCCGCCCCCGCACGCGCGCCAGTTGACCTCCGCCTCCCCTACAGTGCCAGGGCGCGCCGCCGCGTGCGTCACCGGCGAACCTTCGCCCAGGCCCTCGCGCACGCCGTCCTTCCCGCCGGCTCGCAATCGAGTGCGCACGCCTCGTCCGAGCTCATCCACACCATCCCTTGCTCTCTACCGCCCCCTGGCCGCGGCTATAAAAGGCCCGCCGGAGCCGGAGCTCCGCACTCGACCCCGCCGCCGTGCCAGACCACTCCGAAGCTCCCCGCTCAACCACCTAGCCCGAAAGCTCCGCCTTGAGCTCGTGAAGCTTTCCCCCCTCAATTTCACCTCCCCCGCCTCCAATCGCCCGGCGTAACCCATCTTCCCAACTCCGACGGAACACCGGTGAACTCGGGTTCGTCAAATACTCCTCTCCGGCCACGATCATCTTCCCCTGACCCCTGTGTCAGCTTCCTTGGCTCCGCGCGACTCTAACCAGGCCCTTGCGGTCTCGTGTGTTGCGCAGGATCGCCGGATCGCCGGAGTGCCGCCGCGGCCGTCTCCTCCTCGACCTCACCCTCGAGAACGTGTCGAGCCTCCTTCCTCGAGCCTCACCTCTCGAGACGTGTCGAGCCTCCTCCTCGAGCCTCACCCTCGAGAACGTGTCGAGCCTCCTCCTCGAGCCTCACCCTCGAGCACGTGTCGAGCCACACCCTCGAGCCCTGCCTCCGACCCGTGGTAAGCACCCGAAGCCTCCGTCTCTGCTTCCACTCCGTTTCGCCCGAGCCTCCCAGTCAGGCCTCGGACGGACGCTTGCTTTTCCGTCTCGCCCGAGCCTTCCGTCTCGCCGAGTCCGCTTCGCCCGAGCCAAGCCTCGGCGAGCGCATGCTCTCCGCCTCGCCCGAGCCTCCAGGCCAGGCCTCGGACGAAGCAGTCGCTCGTCTCGACCGAGCCCATTCGCCCGAGCCCCGCGCGATTCGCCGCCGAGTCCCGCGCGATTCGCCCGAGCCCCGCGCGATTCGCCGAGCCCTGCATAGAAGGAGCACAGTGCTCTTTCTTTTTCTAAAGAGTTGTGAATAGTGTTCTGTTTTCTCTTTTTTGTGTGAATTAATCTGTTGTTCCTTAAATCCTGATAAAATTATGGTATGCTCCTTGCACTGTGTAGTATTTTATAAAAATATGAAACTTGACTTTTCTGCAAGAATTTAAAATGTAAAATCCCTCTTTTTAATTAATAAATGGATAGTTTTGGATTTTTAGAAAATTATTTATAACTCCAAAAATCATGAGATAAATTTTTGTGAGCTTCCTATGCCATGTTTAGTCTCTGGTGAAATTTTGAAGTCTTTTGGAACAAGTTGATTTTTGAGCATTTATCTTTAATTGTTAAATAGTGCCTTTTGTTAATTAATGTCTGGAATTATTTGAGCACCTTAATGACCTCCAAAAATTATGAAATTTGTTTTGCCATCTATCTACACCATAATGAACTTATGTGATTAATTTGGTAATTTTTGGAGCAACTTCATAAAATGACCTTTTTAAATAATTAAGGAAAATAGAAAGAGTGATTAGGGTTCATGTTGTATGCCCTGTTTTGCATTGTTCATGCTAGCATACTCATGTGCATGCATCATTGCATTCGTATAGTCACCGAAGAAGGAGTCAAGATCGAGGCAGCCGCCGACGAACCTGTCCCCGAGGCTACCCCGAGTTCCGACAACTGCTCCCCGCCTTCGAGCCTGCCCTCTTTGCTCTTCAAGGCAAGCCCCGGTGCATTTAACCCTTTCCTTGAATTTATAAAATGATTTCCTTAAATGCTTTTGAGTTAAATTATTGCATTAGGTTTATAGGAGTTGTGTGCTATCCTAATTGATGCACTATCCACCTTGACCACTGATACACCTGATACCTGCTGTTCAAAAGTATTTGAAAAATGCTTAGCAATGCTTATTGAATTAGACTTTGCAATAAAATGCCAATTTCAAAAGTGTGATCACTTAAGGAATGTTTATGGGATTTTGGTCTTACTCCCCGGCTGTTGGCTAGGTATCTGATCCGTACCTAGTCAATAGCGAGGAGAGGTTGTCCGAGCGTACGGTGCCGTCATGTTGTAGTCCGGGACTCAACAGTTGACACCGACCGGGACAGGGTTGAAAAACTGACAGGACTATTACGCTTGGGTGAGATATGACCAAGGTATAGTTCTGGCTGGAAAATTAGGGACCATCCGTATGGGGGCCTGCTGGTCAAGACTTGTAACTATTCACATACTTCGGAAAGCTCTGGCTCCGAGGAATCCTTTATTGGACCGACAACCGCGCACTGGGAGTGGAGAGATGGCGGAAGTAGCATGTACCCACGTGGTCGTCGTACCTGGAAAGGAGTGGTGTACTGTACTTCCGGGTGGCGTAGGACCGGGCCAATCTTGGAGGAATCGTGGTAGACGAGTTGGCATATGCAAGCTTGGGTGCTACATATGCAGTGTGGATAGGGATCCTCAGCTGAGTATTATTTATCCGGATTAACGTTGCTCCTCGTTATGGAGACTTGGTCCACTGACTGTCAACGGAGAGTGGTTCTCAACTAGGAATGTTTTGAAATGTAAAATGAATCATGAATGATGAAGAATTGAGGAATACTGAATCTTTCAAAATAAAATAAGGTTTACAAAAATGCTTTTCTGCAAAATACTTGATCTTGCTTAAGCCTTACCTTGACTACCCTAAGCCTCTCATTCCTGAGTCTTCTCCTTTTTCTTTAGTCGGGTAAGTCTTGTTGAGTACCCCAGTACTCAGGGTTTGTTACCCATGCTGCAGGTATGACAGAGTCCCCGATGTGTCTTGCACCCTGCTGCGTGACCATCGTCCAGGAAGAGGCCGATGAGGCCGAAGAATAGTTGTACACCCTCGGGCTGGGTGATTATAAGTATCTTTGCTGTTCTCCACTATGTTGCCTATGTCTATTTCTATTATCAGAACTTGGTTTGTAATAACTGCACCTTAATTTCTATTTGGAACCCTGTTTTGTAAAACTAATGTTATTTAAGTCTTCCGCTCATTATTCCGATGTTATTTGTAAAAGTATGCAATGCTGTAACCGAATTGTGAGATGATCCTGCGGACATTGGGCACTGATGTAGCCCGGTGGCGAACAGGTCTTAATCACATGGAACATGGGTTCGGCTGTCAGAGGTTGACAGGGACACGTGGGCCATGGGATTAGGGTCGTTCCGTCACACACACCGCAATACACAAAGATTAGCTCACGATTAAACAAATTTGGGCGCGTCAGTAATACCTGACATGTCCGGTATCATACGGACCAGTCGGTATGCAAGGGTTAGCGGGACGCTCTTTTCTTCTCCCAAATTCTCACACAACCTGCAATCACTATGTATGATGTATATATAAGAACTGATTCTTGCAAAACAACTAGCACACGAAGAATAACAAATAGCCGAAGTAAAGCACAAGGAATGACACGGTATTTGTTTCACCGAAGTTCGGCACCCCCTCGGGTCCTACTCTCCGTTGAGCCGGCTGCGAGCTACCACAAAGGTGGGCTCTAGAGGACACCACGGGTCACTCTAGCCGCGGTCTATTTCACCCGCAATGCTCCTTCCACTAGTTGATCTCTTTTGAGGAGAGATCGAACCTTCACAACTTTCCGAGGCACTCCACAAATCTCTTAGGTGCTCAACGGCGACGCCTAACCGTCTAGGACCGTAGAGTCCAAGAGTAACGAATGCGCACAACAAGATCGACGATTTGCACAAGTGCTCAAGAGGTGGCTTGCTCTCTATTTTGAATCTCTCTCAACCCACAAATGGATTTGGCAATTAGAGGACAATCACTCACTAAGAGAGGGTTGGGAAGTGTTTTGAAAGGCTTAGAATGAGTGTGGGAACCAGTAGAATCAGCAGCCTCCAAAGGTGGAGGCTTGGGGGTATTTATAAGCCCACATTCGAAACTAGCCGTTTCTAGCCGTTGGCTGACTCAGCTCATACCGGACATACCGAACATGTCCGGTATGACTTTGCTACGAGAGAAACACACTGAACAGGCCAACTTTCAAACTTCCCGAATGAGCCGGTAGTACCGACCATAAGGTCGGTAGTACCGCTAGATACCAAAGGGTTTTCGCAACCTCTCTGAGTTGGACCAATTTTGGCCTACCGGTAGTACCGCTATAACTTCGGTAGTACCGGTCGGTAGTACCGACCCAAGGGGCGGTAGTACCGCCCATCACAAAGATACTGTTAGCCACCAAACCGCAAATACCGGACATGTCCGGTATGCATACCGGACATGTCCGGTATGACTTCACTGCGTGAGAAATACCATTAACCAACCATCTTTTCAAACCCCTAAAAGAATCTCGGTAGTACCGACCACCAGGTCGGTAGTACCGACAGTTAAGAGGGGGTTTTGCAACCTCTCTGTGTTGGGCCAAATTTGGCCTTCCGGTAGTACCTGTCGGTAGTACCGACGCAAGAGTCGGTAGTACCGCCCGTACACAGGCTGTGAGACAGAACTCCGCAAATACCGGACATGTCCGGTAGGCATACTGAAACGTCCTCAATTTTCCGCAAAGGGAAAATCCACAGAACGAGTTATAATATGACAAAACCAGGAATTGATCTTATCATATTATCTTATATCAGTCGAAATCACAGTCATACATCGTAAAGATTACAAAGATATAAGCATTACATCATTGAGTAACACCTATTACAGAGTCTAATTTTAGCGGAAGACTATTGAGTAAAGGCTCCTCCTCACAGACATCATCAGAGTTGTTGTAGCGCAGCATCGACCGGATCCTCCGAACCAACTTGAGCGTAGGCACGAAACCTCCTAAAGTCAGCACTTCTGAAGCAGGATATCTGCACACCGCCAGATGTGTGCAGGCCATGGTCAGCACCGATGAGCTTTGGTGGAAAAGATAAAACAAGGGATCTGGCGATCCTAATATTTGGCTGTGGATTTGCATCCTAGCGCAAGAGCAGCAGTAATATGTAATATTTATCAAGTTTTAACACATTCCCATACACACACATCCACATCCCCCACCATATCCGTCCCAACATCACCACACCATCACCTCATCTCATCTCACACACTCAGTCGACAGAGGCCAGCCCCTCCCAGCCTTGTCTCAACGGCCCACAACCTCACACCAGGTTCACGGCCGGCACTCATATACCAGGGGGAGAAGAGAGAATTCTCACTAGTCGGAAACAAGTCAGGAAAAGGTCCGCGACCAACGAATTGGCCAACGTATCGATCGATCAACCATACACTCTGCAGAGGTTCTACAATATCCACAAGATCGCCATCCTCGGCACTCTAGAATGCCTAGGCGGATACCGGTCGCTTGCCAGCCTAGAATAATGCCACCTACCACTCAGCCCTGGAATCACCCCAAGTATGTCTGGGATGGCTAAGTCTGTGAAGTCACGTTCCCTCTCCCGAAGTGGGGGCCGTGATCGTCTCGGAAGGGTGTGGGACTCTGATACCCGTACCTTCCTTGCACTCTCTCGCTCGCTAGAGTAGTGGCATTACCCTACCAGGTAGTCCGACCGTCCCGTCCATAAGAGCGAGTGGCATGTAAAGGTATTCCCCGTGGTCAGGTCCCCGTTCCACCTAGGGTGACTAAGCCGGAATGTCTTCTCAAAGGTTTTCATTATCCGTGCCACCACAACACGCTCCTGATCCGGGCTCCACCAGCGGCTCACACCCGGATCCACCTCAAGTCACCACTTAACCCGCCACAGGTTTCACCACCACAGGGGCTTCCAGATCTGCCCCACGGCAAGACTCGCACCAGGCTCGTTGTATATTCCGGCTCGGTCGACTCAACCCTCACCCTCCACACACCCAAGTCACACACGCAGCACGCTCACACATCACCAAGTCTGGCATCACCCGCCAAACCATTCCCAAGGGTTCACCACCCGCATCACATCTCAGATATAATACGAAGTGGAGTTAATAATATAATGGTGAAATGCAAGCAAGCAGGCGAGTAAGCATGAATAAGTGAGCGAATGCGCAAAGCAGGGTGTTGTGGTAGAGTGGGTTGCAATCAGGTAATAAAGGCTTAGGTAGTATCATGCATCAATATACTAGCAAAGGAATAAATATAAAAGCACTAGCAAGTCTACTTATTTGCAATGTCTAATAGATTTCTCTAAAAGGAGGGTGCTGCCATGACACCTGCGAAGTAGTCGTTGTCGTGGTTAATTATTCCTCGTCGGTGTTCCATCAGCGAGGTTGTCTCCTCCTGAGTTGACTCCATGTCGCCGTCCTTGTCGTCGTATGTGCTCTCTCGGTCCAACCATATGCTACTCCACGAAACATCACACACGGCAAGAGAACACTCACACCATAATTAAAAAGACAACAAGACGTACGAAGATCCATTAACACCAACAAGACACTAATGTACACAAGGTTTAGCCCTCTCGGCGGTTGTCCGATTTCCTCGGGCTGGGAACAAGGTGGTGGTTTGCTAGTTTAAGTCTTGGCCAAGCCAATACGGCTTTATGACATAGGGTTCAAACCGAGGCCTATCCTTAGCAAACTCCACGGCTCACATCCTTCGATTTGGTCGTCATTAATTAGAGCGGAAATCGGAGGATGGGCCTAACGAATAAAGAACGACGGGGTTTGGCTCTTGTAGCCTTATCCAAAAGGTCAACTGATCGTAAGAATGGTTAACACTGTTGTGACTTGACTCCAAAGTACCTTGGCTTGCCCGCTATGGCAAAAGCGGTAGCGCAGAAGAGTTGGAGGTCTATACTCCTCTCGATCCACACGACATAGTACGTCGGGAACCAAGACTCAGGGTTACTCATAAGAGCGGGGTTAGCTCAGCACTTCTATGCCATGTCCTCAGGCTCATTTCAAAGGAAATGTGTTTAGGTTGTCGATCGAGTCGGCGCGCGGGGTCCCGAGTTACAACATAGTCCATAGCTTTGCTAACAAAAGGAATAGCGAGGGTATAAGTCAAAGGTTCATTCCAACGCACACGTCACGGTAGAAGACGGGGTGTTGGAAAGGAGTAGCACAATATAAGATGCAAGTGCGCAAACTACTTGTAGGGTACCCGACCGGGGTGCTCTGGCACTAAGTCATTTCTAGATTCGTAGCGGTGCGGTTGTCACCGTGAGAATCGAGATATGCAGTGGTCAACAGGTACAAGCATACAAGAGTTTGTGCACGAAAAAGCATAAGAGCGTAGCTCCATGGTCATGGCGAGGTGTACTCGCGACCACGAGTTACACTAACAAGGGTCGTGTTACATTCGGCATCACGGCCATGGCGAGACGGGTCTCGCGATCGTAACGTCCGAACGAGGTACGATCCCTCAGCCGACTTAAAGGCTCGGCTCACACAGACAACACACGAACACCCATCCATACAACGTTAAGAACCATAAAGCGACAAAAGACACATCAAATCAAATTAAGTGGAGTAGCACATTCCCATAGCATGAGTTTGGACGGATCCTGTATCACAAGTGCATATACAGGTGGTCGTAAGATCGAGGTGCATGAGTACAGATAGATAAATAAGGGACTTTCCAGAAGTGGCTCGGTAGATCGACTATGAGATAACGTGGTTCCCAAAGGGTCATGGTGGCGGCACATAGAGTCACGAGATATAAACTACGACAGGGTACGGGGTCTCCTTAATGACACAACTAGGGATTCCATCAGGGGCATCCTACGGTCTTCGCGTCATGGTGCCATCCACGTAGCTCATCCTTCGTCCTTGCACGTGGTGCACCTAGAGAGAAGAAGTTGCTCGAAGATGATGATAGATCGATTCGGGATAGAGTTTGTCGATAGCGAATACATAGAATAACCGGCACGATGGCATGGGCAGGCATGGATGATTAACATTGATTCAATAGCGATAACGAATTAGGCCGGCACGAAGGCACGGCGCAGGCAAGAATAATTATCAAGAGTCGGTATTACAAATGATGAATCAAGGTATATGGAGGATATGTAAAGGGGATCTTCATCGAAGTGGCGCCGTCGATTGAACTGTTGGGCGCACGAAGCCGAACGGCAGGGCGCACGCGGCCGAACAGCAGTTCGCGCGCAGCCGAATCAGAAGGACGCGACTTCGGCCGAACAGCAGGGCGCCATCGACCGAACAGCGATTCGGCAGGGAAAGTCGAAGTGGTTCGGCGTAGCGAAGGAGTTCGACGCGGCTGTTGCTGTCACGGACAGTTCCAACATCAGCAGGCGACATATAACCTTCCTGCAAGTGATGCAGACAGCGGCGCGAAGGCCGGTCTCAGACGTATACGGCGCCGGTAAGACGGTAAGGATTTTGGGTTTCAGAGGCTCACCGGCGATGCAGGGGTACTCCGGTGAGGATGAGCTCGATAGTGGAACGCAGAGGCGAGAACGTAGGGCGCCGAGGCGGACTTGGCGGTGTCGTGGCCGATGTTCGGGACGCCAGCGATGTCGTGGTGTGACGCCATGGCGCCGGAGTGAAGGCGGTGTGGTTCGGTGTCGAGGTGGTGACCGGCCGAGGCACTGACGACGAGGTGGGGATGGAGCTCGGCCGCCACGCGCGGCTGCAGCACGAACGGAGCAGAGGTGGGCGGCGTCGCGGATGGTCGGCGCAGGAGATCGAGGCTCGGCGTCGGTGCTCGGCGTCAAAGCTCAGCACGATGCGGACTCCGGCACGGCGCGGTTGACGTTGTGGCGGTGGTGCGTTCCCGACCACCGTGTCTTCAGCAGAGGGGAAGGTAGGCATGGTCGATGTCGCGGCGCGGCGGAGGCGAAGCTCGGAGACGGACGTGTCTTCGCGGCCACGGGTTGGCGGGCGCAGCGTGACGAGGAAGGTGAAGAGGACGACGGCGTCGCGGGGCTTGGTGGTGAGGTTGTGGACGCTGGGCGACGTCGTGGCTTGGCGTGGCCATGGCCACGGACTCGGTTCGCTCGGTCGGAGATGGCTCCGATTCAGTCGGCGCTGGATGGGAGGGAGAAGAAGCAGAGAGCGATGCAGAGGTCGCCGGCGTGCGTCGTCGCGGCGCGGAGCAGGAGAATGAACGGCTCGGCTTGGGGAAGAAGATGAGGAGCGGCGGACGCAAGTGGGCAGGGCGCAGCGCGGTTGTTGGGGAAGAGGAGAAGCGAGGCACGGCACGACACGGCTGGTAGGTGGCGAAGGCGCGCGCGGTAGGTGCGGAGGCGGCTGGGCGGAGGTAGGTGGCGTGCGGTGCGGAAGTAGGTGGCGGTCGCAACTCTTCCTCTGGCGGCGGCGGCCAAGTGCGCCCAGGCGCTCGCCTGGCTAGGGTTCGAAGGGGTGGCGCCCGGTCGGCTTGGGCTGGGCCAGTTGGGCCATGCTTAGGCGTGAAAGGAGGAGGAGGGAGAGAGTTTAGGCCCAAGAGAAAAGAGAAGACTTGTCTATTTGATTTAAGGGAATTTTGGAGAGATTCAAATGGAATTTGAAGATGGATTCGGAAAGGATTCGAAAGGGAGTTTGAGAGAAGGGCTTTGGGAAGACTTCGAGGGTGGTTTATGACAATTCCTGAAGGGTGGTCATAATAGAAGGTCGGAGATCGAAGAGAGAGACTCGAGATAATCCCTAATAAATACAAGGAGGTTGCTATGGTCATGTGCTCTCCATTATAAGACTCAAATTGCAAAGAGAATCTCTGGCAAACTCCTACAAGCAGTACTATATGAATGCAACAATTTATTTATAAATTGTTCCTGGTTCGGCTAGCAACTACATGCTCCACACAATCACAGAAAAATTTTAAAAAGTCCGAATTTTTGGGTTGTTACACATACGTCCGGTATGGACTCCCTTCATTAGGTTCATCACTTGGCCAGAAGGATGGCCCCACTGCTGTGGGCTCATACCGGACATGTCCGGTATGCATACCGGACATGTCCGGTATGGACACACAGTGCAACAAAAAGCTGAAAGTTAGCTCTAGCTCTCTCATGTCTCACTTAGGTTGGTTTGAGCACTTATGAAGAATCATCTACTATATGTTGCATCCCTCTTAATAGTACGGCTTTCCTATTTACTCAAGATAAATTGAAATACGAATTTTAAACCTCTTGAGTTGATCCCCATTTGAACCAAAGCCGCTTGACTTCATTTTCCATATAGAGAGGAATGGTTGACATGTTTAGAAGTAGATATTCCTCGAGCATAGCCATCTTGAACATGTGACTTGACCCTATGCAAGTGATACAATGAAGTTCCAAATGTGCCAAGTCACTCCAATCAATATCGTTGCTAGGAATGTTGATTCTCCACTAGATGCGATCTTCAAGCTTGATTGATCCTTCGACTAAATGCAAGTAATTTCTTCTTCACTCTAGCTAGGTTCTTCGGCCGCCAAGCCGTCGCTTGCCCTTCACCCTTGCTTAGTACCTCAAAGACTCTTTCCTTGCTATCTTCACCATTTCAAGCCATTCAACTGTGCTTCATTTTGAATCCTTTCTTAGCAATCATAAATAAACTATGATTATCCCACAATACGATAACCCTTTATATCAATATCATTCTCATTGTTGTTTTGTGCTTGTGACATGATCTTCATACAATAATCCATCATTTTGGCTTTGCATTACATTTCAAGTACATAGTGAGATAATCATTTCCCTGTGTCACACTTAGCAAACATATTAGATCTTTAATCAACATTGTCATCAAATCATCCAAAATCACACTTAAGTGCAACATGCACTTTCAAACTCCCCCTTTTTGGTGATTGATGACAACCTTGATTAAATTTTACCAAAGGATAAACAATTAAGCTTATGGGTTCAATGATTTATGAAGAGCTCCCTCTTAATATGTGCAATATGAATTGAATTCATAAAGGACCTCAAAATGTCAATTTGCACATACTAAGGTGAGTTGGAAACTCCCCCTAAATCATTGCATCCAAGAAATGCAAGTGTGTGAGCAATATAGATCATGATGCATATGACAAGATATATCACACAAGTCAATAAATGAAAAACAATACACCAAGACATATGCAACACACTAGTAAGTAAACATGTTATGAAGAATAAATTACTACTCATATCACACACATAGCACTCACACAAAGATTTCTCAAGTCCACAACCACTAAGATAGATTATATTACAAGATAAGGATCATGTCTCATCACAAATATGTCTCTGCCACCAGATACACAAAAGAACTCATACATAGCTCATGATATTACAATAAAGCTCAAACTCTGATAACTAAACCACCTGCATTACAAAACTCCAGATACAAGATACATAACTAATAATCATGAAGTCTGGAAACTCTAATCAACTATCTCTCCCCCATTGTCATCTATCTCCAAAAAGGTAAACGTGAAGCTCACAGATGGCACAAAGAGGGCTGCAGGCGAAGCTGTCACTCGTCGTCGTCCCCAGGCTGCCGAGAGCTCTGTCCTGGGTCAGGGTAGCCGTAGGTACCACCAAGGAAGCTGTCCCACACGTCTGAAGCAAACTCCTCAGCTGAGCTAGGACGAAGTAGGGGGTCTGTGGAGAACCTGGGAGCTGAAGGAAGAGTGTCGAGGGGCTGTTGCTCAGCCTCTACTCCCTGCCTCTGACTCTGCTGCTCTGTCTCTGCTCTCTGTCTCCGACGCACTGAAAGGTCATCAAACTCCCTCTCATACCTCTGCTGCTGCTGCTCAAACGTCTCAGGCTGCTCAGTCTCGTCATCTGACGGTGGGGACCTCGGTGGCTGAAACCTGTAGTGCTCGTGAAGCATCTTCAGCGTCCTCGAGTCCTCTCTCCTAGCCTGCCTCTCACGGTGCTGCTGAGCCTTGATCACATTGACATCCTTGCACACGCCGAGAATACTGCTAAGAACCTTGCGCAAGAGAGAGCGCTGCCTGCCACGTCCCTGAGAGGTGGAGTGTGAACGAGTGTGTGGCTGTGGCGAGCCTGCTCCAGCTGCTCCTCCCGCTGCTCCTGCAACTGGGTCCTCTGGCTGTGGCTCTACTGCTGCTGAAACTGCCCCTGGAGCCGAAGGCGGTATAGGTGACTCAGGAAGATCTGCCTGGAACCTCAAGGGCCTGTGTGAGTGGTCATAGGTGAAAGTGGCACCAATCTGCTGCTCAATCATATGCTGAATGTACGGTGCAAATCCACATCCCTTGAGTGGCCTCTCACCCACTCTCTTGATCTCATACTAGATAAAATCAAAGATACTGAAAGGCTGTGCTCCTGGTGCTAACCTGTGCAGGAGGTTCCTCGTGTAATCTGCAAGTGTCCCTCTGTCTCCTGACTTGCAATCAATCGTGGCCCTGAGCATCCTGTTGAGATAGCCGTAGGTGGGGTGAATGCCTCTCACCTTCCCTACAACTGCCCCAGCAGGTAGAGGTGGTGGGTACATGTACCCAAGCTGCTCTGGAGGAAGCACAACCTCATCGTGAATACAAGCTCTCTGAAGATCCTCCTCGTCAAAGCCAAGATACCCTGCAAACTCCCTGTAAGACACAGAGTACCAGACACCTTCAGTCATCCAGTTCATGCGCTTCTCATCAATCTCGTCAGACTCCTCAACATATAGGGTGGCATAGAACTGGGCTATCACCTCATCACACCAATCATGCTGAAACTCCAGAATACGGTAGAGGCCTGTCTGCTGGCAAATAGCAATAGCATGCTCAACTGAAGGACGGTGATGATCTCTAGCATGTTGCCAATCAACGTACTGAGCTCTAATGATCACAGGGTTTCTGGTCAGAAGCACCTTCTCATAATAGTCAATGTGAAACAAGGTGTGAAACCTGTAGTCATAGATGTTCCTCTCCTGTCCCCTGGGGTCTCTCCTCCGCTCTCTCCTGGCCTTCTGTGTACCACCGGACTCCCGATAGTCCACACGAGCCACCCAAGCAGGAATCAGGGCGGCAGGGCGTATCGCAAGAGCCCCAAAGTGCAAACCCTCCTGCTGCTGCTGAGGTGCATCTTCTTCCTCTTCCTCTTCTTCTTCTTCCTCTCCTTCTTCTTCTTCTTCAATCTCTTATTCCACTTCTTCCTATTCCTCTTCTTCCTCTATGTCATCATGAGCTGCAAACTGATAAGGAGCTCTAGAAGCACCTCCCCTCGGAGGTCTAGTGGAGCCACGACCACTACCACTCCCACTGCCACTGCTGCCTCCAACTGACAAGCCGGGGTGAGAATCTTGCCTCCTCTTCTTCTGCCTTCCCCTTGTTGGATCATGTCTCGTCTTGGTTCGAGGTTCAACTCTGTCACTCATAGCTGCTGCCCTGTGACCAAACAATCCACAAAGATGTCTCAGAAGCATATTCATAGGATTTGTCAAAAGTAGTTGAATTAATAGAGATACCATTAAATGCCTCATGGATTGCAAGCACCTAGATCAAAACCAATCACTAGGTTTATAACACAATTATAGACATCTAATAATACCCCTATCATCAACTATAGAGAGCCTGAATCAAGAAAAACAGAAAGATTTCTGTTCTGCTGGGAAAAACCGGACATGTCCGGTCCCATACCGGACATGTCCGGTATGGACGTTCACAGCATCCCTCACCTAGGGTTTCTCGATTCATCCCCAATCCAAATCCAATCCATTTCAAACTTAATACATTGCTTCTAGACCATGAATCCAACATCTTGATCGAAGGAATTTGAGAATGATTTAGCGATGAATAGATCGGACAAGTCCGGGATTTGAAATACCTTGGGATGAGAGGAAACGAGGGAAAACTTCAAATCCAACACCGGGCACTTGTTTTTGATGGAATCCTTCTCCAAATCCTTCTCCCTCTCTCACTTTTCCAAGGTGGAATCACTAGGTCGCCGAGGTGGAGAGGGTCGGCTCCTTGCTTGGCCGGTTGGGAAAAAAAACAGAAGTGAGGGAGAGAGAACCCCCCGAAGGGGTATGCTGCTCTTATGTCCCCCGTCCGGTATGGATACCGGACAAGTCCGGTTTTGGCGGGTTTTGTCAGAAACTCTCTGCTCATACCGGACATGTCCGGTATGGATACCGGACAAGTCCGGTATTTGCAGATTGCGTCCAACAGCTCCAAATCTGCTTCTCTTTCTTCCAAAATCCCTTTCTTTCTTTGAACATATATTCCATCATGTTTTATTCCCTTCTTTCCATATGATTTCATAAAGGGTACTTGTGTCCAAATCTCAAGTTTTCTTTTCTCTATGTTTGATCCACGGTTTTCAAGTCACTTAAGATTAGAGAGAAACCTTATGTCCATGATTTGATTCGACAAGAGGATTATCAAGGAATATGATTTACTTTAGAGATTTAGGACTTGAGAAAGAACCATGCCACTTGTAATTAGCCAATCAAACAATAAAGGGAAACAATAATCACAAGTGTCATGGGTAGGTCACCAAGACCAAGAGTCAAATATTTTTCCAAAACACACTTCCTACTCATGCTAGTAATGGATTTGGAAATATCTATCCTATCACACACAAGTGCACACGCTAGCATATTATGAGCCTATTATGCACTTTCAATGCACATATTAAAAAAACATACCTTTGCCTTGTGCCCACAAGTTCCACTAAGCATAATCATGTCATGGTGAAGATTTTGTTTGACCTTTCTTGTCAAATAGTCATGTCCTCACCGAGAGGTCAATTTGATCAAGATGGACTACAACATATGCTAGATAAACCTCATTAACTCATAAAAGGCACAAAGTTGAAATTGAGCTCCCCCTCAATTAGTGCTTCAAGTATTTGAATTCCTTTCCAAGCACTTTCATTCCATTAAGAATGTGAGAGTCGAAGTTCAACTTCGGCCAACACAAAGTAATTTGCCATATATGATAAGAGAGTAAATTCTAATCATAAATTACTTGAGACACAACGACATGTGAGATCTGAGTTAAGATAATTAGCATAACACAAGCATAATTAAGCTCAAATCTCATGTAGGCAATGATAGGCAGCTCACTGCCATACCGGTCATGTCCGGTAGGCATGACAGTGCAGAGAATGATTCAAGATATTTTTCCATAACCAACTTTTCACAAATAAATCAAATAATGAACATGTGAGCATAAGTGGTGAAATGATGGCTATCCTACCAAGTTTCGGTGCTCTAAGTCATGGTGAAGATGAAGAGATAGATAAGACAGACTTAGATTACCAGCGGGTCAACCATATAAGCAAGTATGATGAAAATAGGTTGATAGGTTGAGTTAGAATTCCAAATTGACTTGCTCAACCACCCTGAATGCACATACTAGCATTATGAATCCTATATGCACTTACATAGCATGTATGTAAACACATACCTTGGCCTTGAGCTCACATTTGTTCCACTAAGAGTAACCATGGCATAATCATCTTCATGTTGACTTGACTTGTCAAGTGATCATGCCTTTGTCAAAGTGATCTCCATTTTTATTCATAGAACTATCACATCACTTAGAGGTAATTGTTAGATCACAATGGTTCAAGGTAGAAACTAAGCTCCCCTTTACAAAGTGCTCAAGTTATTTGAATTACTTGTGAAAGCACTTTACTTTTCTTTTAAGAAAATGGGAATGCTTTTCCATCTTGACCTAGACACATAATTTTGCCAAGAATTGAATTAAGCCCAAGCAAAGCTTACAAACACTCAATGTTGATCAAATGTGCAGGTCTTTAGTTAGAGCATGGGACTAGATCATAAGGATTTAGAAATCCTACTGAAATCAGGATGCTGTGCTTTTCCTGGTCATACCGGACATGTCCGGTAGGCATACCGGACAAGTCCGGTATGAAAAGACTTCGTCCAAATCTTTGTACTGAGTCACTGGTTCTGTCAGAGTGAATATCCCATACCGGACATGTTCGGTATGATACCGGACAAGTCCGGTATTTGCAAAACAGAACCAGAAAACAACCATTTCTGAGATTTCCTTTTGACTCTAGTTTATTTCGCTTTCCTGCACTTCATCTAAGATAATGCTCTGCTAGAGAGCCATTAAGAGCATCGAATGGCAAATATCATAAGGATAAATTAAATTCATTTAATTACTAAGCTTTAGGCACTTATCATCAATGGTGTAGATGAGTAAAAGTGAAATCAATCATCACATAAACTTCGGGTCAACCCTATAGGATAATGTTAACAACATAGGTTGATAGTTTGAGTTGAGATGTCATTTTGCTTGCTCAAACACCCTGAAGGCCTACATCTCACCATTGGTACCTACATCAACATCCTAAGCACATTTTGGTACCCAACTTTTGTTGGGTCCTTCAAAGTTAGTCAACAAGTGCTTAGGCACCCAAGTGGCCTTAGAGCTAGTATGCGGTGAACACATCACCTTACTAGTGCTAAGTCCCTTTGTGACCTTCCTAAGCACCTTATCATTTGCAAATGTGTTCGGCTTAGGAAACATACCATTTGGGCAATCATAGCTTAGATGCCCCTTTCTCCTACAAGCATAGCAAATACGCCCATTGTTTGCTCTTTGCTTGTTTTGCTTGTTGGGACATGCATCAACCATATGTCCCGGCTCGTTGCATGCATAGCATCTTCTTGTTGCAACTTGAGCCATCTTCCTTGCCTCTTTGTATGTGGGGCAACTCTTGGTGAGGTGACCCAACTTGTTGCATTTGAGGCAAGGACTTGGTGCATCATTCTTCATTTGCTTGGCCAATTTGGTTGATGCCTTTTGTTCGGTCGCTTTACATTTGTCGGCCCAAGTCTTGTGTGGACACTTAGCCCACTCATGTCCATACAATCCGCAACCATAGCATAATCTCTTCTTTTGTTTCTTGCCCTTGGTTGCTTTCTCATGACTTGAGAGGTGACTAGATTGTTGGATTTTGGAGGAAGCAAGGTTTGAACCCTTCTCAAGCTTCTTCACCATGATATCACAGTTATCTTGAGAAGGTTGTGCATTCTCCTCATCCTTCAATCTAATCACATCCTTCTTTAGATTTCCCACTTCTTCGATGAGCCTAGCATTTTCTTTAAGAGTTTACTCAATCGAAGATTGGCTTGCTTGAGAGGCACACTCATTAGCACAAATAACATTTAATTTAGATGGTGCACTAGTGAGTGTAGTAGTGTGAGGTTGAGAAGATTTTACCATAGCAACAACAACCTCATGTGCAATCTCAAGCATGGCATTTGATTCCACTAGCTTCTCATGTGAGCACTTAAGATGGGTGAAGTCCTCTTGTAGGAACTTGTGCTCAT
Source organism: Coix lacryma-jobi var. lacryma-jobi (assembly GCA_009763385.1). Classification (NCBI taxonomy): domain Eukaryota; kingdom Viridiplantae; phylum Streptophyta; class Magnoliopsida; order Poales; family Poaceae; genus Coix; species Coix lacryma-jobi. The sequence goes on from CM019827.1 coordinate 16,196,985, forward strand.
ATGAGAGATCACTCATTTTTGCCTTAAGCATGTAGTTCTCCTTCTCTAGCCTTTCCACATTAGATAGAGAGTTAGTAGCTAAGGCATGCTCAATTGACAATTTTTCATACCTTTCTTCTAATGCCTTTAGCTCTTCTAATTTGGAGATGAGGAACTCTTCTTGATTTTGAAGGGATTGCTCTTGTTCATCCACCTCCTTTTCTAGCTCATCATTTTTCTTCAGCAAGTTGACGAACAAGAGCTTATCTTCATACTTGAGATAATCAAGTGATTCATCATCTTCATCATCCTCATCGCTCTCTACTTGATTATCTCTTGATGCCTTCTCCTTGATCTCACCAAGAATCTTCTCTTGATCTTTCTTGGTTGTTTTCTTCTTGTTCTTCTTGGCCATGAGACACAAGTGATGAGTATCATGAGCTACTGAGGTTGACTCATCACTTGGTCGCCACCGAGCATGAGAGTCGTTGCTGTCTGCTGCTAGCTCCCTGTCTGCTGGGCTGATACCGGACATGTCCGGTACCCATGTCCGGTATGGACAGACAGGGTCCAGAGCAGCAGCAGCTGGCAGCCCTCGATCCGGCTCGTCTTCCTTGAGGCTTCCTCACATGATGATGACTCAATGGACTTCATTTCCATTGAATCACAATCATATGCTTCATCACATTTGGACTTCCCATACAAGTGGGCAAGTCTAGTCCAAATGACATGAGCACTCTCCGGTGGAGATTCTCCGTTGTAGATAGCCTCCTTAAGAACCTCTGCACTCAATGAGTTCAACATGATCAAACACGCATGAGCATTGAGTTGCACACATATCTCTTCCTCTTTTGTCAAGTTCTTATAGTTGCTCCAATCAACTATAGAAAGAGATATGCTTGCATCCACAATATGCTCAATAATGGGGCTAATAGCCCGAAATGCATTGAGTACATAGGATGACCAAGATAGAAAGTTTGAACCATCATTTTGAAGAAGCACCACGTTTGTCTCCATAGGCGAATCCATTGGTTCTCACAAGCGGTGAAGCTCAAACGTGAGTCCAAGCTCCGATACCAATTGAAAGGACCTAAGGTGTCGCCTAGAGGGGGGTGAATAGGCTTTTCTGAAAATTTACAACTTATAATGCGGAAGCAATTAGTATGTGAGTTTCCAATTACTTGGAAACTCCCAATCGGAGTAAAAACAACCCCTTAAGAGACAAACACAAAGTATATGACTTGTATTTAATACACCTAGAGGCTATCACCCTGCACCACAAAGATTAGCTCAAGGATTAAACAAATTTGGGCGCTGTCAGTAAATACCGAACATGTCCGGTATCAATACCGGACAAGTCCGGTATGCAAGGGTTGAGAGGGACTGCTCCTTTTCTTCTCCAAATTCTCACACAACCTGCAATCACTATGTATGATGTATATATAGAACTGATTGCTTGCAAAACAACTAGCACAACGAAGAATAACAAATAGCCGAAAGTAAAGCACAAAGGAATGACACGGTATTTGTTTCACCGAAGTTCGGCACCCCCTCGGGTCCTAATCTCCATTGAGCCGGCTGCGAGCTACCACAAAGGTGGGCTCTAGAGGACACCACGGATCACTCTAGCCGCGGTCTATTTCACCCGCAATGCTCCTTCCACTAGTTGATCTCTTTTGAGGAGAGATCGAACCTTCACAAACTTTCCGAGGCACTCCACAAATCTCTTGGGTGCTCAACGGCGACGCCTAACCGTCTAGGACCGTAGAGTCCAAGAGTAACGAATGCGCACAACAAGATCGACGATTTGCACAAGTGCTCAAGAGGTGGCTTGCTCTCTAATTTTGAATCTCTCTCAACCCACAAATGGATTTGGCAATTAGAGGACAATCACTCACTAAGAGAGGGTTAGGAAGTGTTTTGAAAGGCTTAGAATGAGTGTGGGAACCAGTAGAATCAGCAGCCTCCAAAGGTGGAGGCTTGGGGGTATTTATAAGCCCACATTCGAAACTAGCCGTTTCTAGCCGTTGGCTGAGTCACCTCATACCGGACATGTCCGGTATGCATACCGGACATGTCCGGTATGACTTTGCTACGAGAGAAACACACTGAACAGGCCAACTTTCAAACTTCCCGAATGAGCCCGGTAGTACCGACCATAAGGTCGGTAGTACCGCTAGATAGCAAAGGGTTTTCGCAACCTCTCTGAGTTGGACCAATTTTGGCCTACCGGTAGTACCGCTATAACTTCGGTAGTATCGGTCGGTAGTACCGACCCAAGGGGCGGTAGTACCGCCCATCACAAAGATACTGTTAGCCACCAAACCGCAAATACCGGACATGTCCGGTCCGGTATGACTTCACTGCGCGAGAAATACCATTAACCAACCATCTTTTCAAACCCCTAAAAGGATCTCGGTAGTACCGACCACCAGGTCGGTAGTACCGACAGTTAAGAGGGGGTTTTGCAACCTCTCTGTGTTGGGCCAAATTTGGCCTACCGGTAGTACCGCTATAACTCCGGTAGTACCTGTCGGTAGTACCGACACAAGAGTCGGTAGTACCGCCCATACACAGGCTGCGAGACAGAACTCCGCAAATATCGGACATGTCCGGTATGCATACCGGACATGTCCGGTATGCATACCGGACATGTCCGGTATGGACTCCCTTCACCAAGTTCATCACTAGGCCAGAAGGATGGCCGCACTGCTGTGGGCTCATACCGGACATGTCCGGTATGCATACCGGACATGGACAGACAGTGCAGCAAAAAGCTGAAAGTTAGCTCTAGCTCTCTCATGTCTCACTTAGGTTGGTTTGAGCACTTATGAAGAATCATCTACTATATGTTGCATCCCTCTTAATAGTACGGCTTTCCTATTTACTCAAGATAAATTGAAATACGAATTTTAAACCTCTTGAGTTGATCCCCATTTGAACCAAAGCCGCTTGACTTCATTTTCCATATAGAGAGGAATGGTTGACATGTTTAGAAGTAGATATTCCTCGAGCATAGCCATCTTGAACATGTGACTTGACCCTATGCAAGTGATACAATGAAGTTCCAAATGTGCCAAGTCACTCCAATCAATATTGTTGCTAGGAATGTTGATTCTCCACTAGATGCGATCTTCAAGCTTGATTGATCCTTCGACTAAATGCAAGTAATTTCTTCTTCACTCTAGCTAGGTTCTTCGGCCGCCAAGCCGTCGCTTGCCCTTCACCCTTGCTTAGTACCTCAAAGACTCTTTCCTTGCTATCTTCACCATTTCAAGCCATTCAACCGTGCTTCATTTTGAATCCTTTCTTAGCAATCATAAATGAACTATGATTATCCCACAATACGATAACCCTTTATATCAATATCATTCTCATTGTTGTTTTGTGCTTGTGACATGATCTTCATACAACAATCCATCATTTTGGCTTTGCATTACATTTCAAGTACATAGTGAGATAATCATTTCCCTGTGTCACACTTAGCAAACATATTAGATCTTTAATCAACATTGTCATCAAATCATCCAAAATCACACTTAAGTGCAACATGCACTTTCACTGAGCCGCCGTGCCTCAGGCCTTATGCCCATCTATACTCCCAGTATCTCTCAAGCACCGACAGAAAACCACCCCAATAATGCAACAAATTAGTATAGTATACTCTCTCTGTCCTAATATAGTATTTATATTTACTAATATATGAATGAACAAAAATCAGAATACATGCTAGTGGATGATTTTAGCATAATGGTATATGTTAGTTTGCTAATGGTGTAGTTTACTAATATATGAATGAACAAAAATCATAATAAATGATGTAATTTGCTAATGTGAATAGTTTAAATAAAGACATAATAGTATATGTTAGTGGATATTGATGTGGACACTTTGTATGAAGGGATAGTTAGATGTGCTAGATAGTAGGGTGTTTAGTAAATGTTGATGTAGATATTTTGTATGACGAGAAATTGCTAGTGGAGCTTTGTTTTATAAAAGGTATAGATATCATTTATAACTTTTAGATTTTTTATTTAACCGTTCATCTTATTCTGTTTTTATATAAATAATAAAATAAATCAACCAATCATTATTAAAGTATCTCTAATAATAGAATAAGTCATAATAAAATAAATAATATTTATATAACTTTTTTTGAATAAAATGAACATCCAAAGAAGAAGTCTTAAATAAAAATCAAGAATAACGTTTTCAATGAGATAGAGGGAGCACTAATACCGGGCTGGAAGGGACACCTTCTGAATGTTGCAGGGAGAACCGCTCTGGCCAAGGCGACGCTCTTGGCGACTCCGGTGCACACGTCCCTCGCCTTATGTCTCTCACCGTGGGCGACAGAGGCTATTGACAAGCTTCGACGAGCGTTCATCTGGGCTGGTTCAAATTCAGTGGCGGGCGGAGAATGCAAGATCGCGTGGCCGACATGCTGCAGGCCAAAGGAGCTCGGAGGTCTTGAAATTTGAGACCTTCGGCGTGTGAGTCTTGCCTTGCGTGTCAGGTGGGTGTGCAAAGAAAGGGAGCAAGGTCTATACCCGAGTTCGTCGGAGCGGGTTGTTCTTGCCTTATTCCAGACAGCAACGGTCTTCTCCTTGGACGACGGGCGCTCCACATATTTCTGGATGGATCGGGGGTTCTTGTATAGAGCAACTAACGCCGGCAGTTTTCAAAGCGGTCAGCAGCAGGAAGAAGAAAGCTACGGTGGCGGAGGCGTTACATGAGCAGGCATGGGTTGGGCATATCTCGGGAGCAATCACAGCACAACTCATATCTGATTTCTCCAAGCTGTGTGACCTTTTGGACAGTGTACAGCTTCAGCCCAGACCTGACACCTTTGCTTGGAAATTCACGGCAGATGGGAAATACTCGGTGTTGTCGGCCTATGGGGCGATGTTCCCAGGCTCTTCTCTGGTGCCCAGGGCGAAGCAGGTTTGGAAGACTGCAGCGTCTCCGAGGGTACGCTTCTTCTTCTAGTTGGCTGGTCGCAGCTGGACTGCGGAGCGGAGATTCAGGCATGGTCTCTAGGCTTCGGATACGTGTGTTCTATGTGACCAAGCGTCTGAGACTCTAGACCACATTCTTTTAGGCTGCTGTTTCGGTCGTGAGATTTGGCATTTGTGCCTGTGCAGACTTCACCTTAACTGTCTTTTGCAGTTGGGACAGCAAGATGCTCTCTCCTGGTGTTTGAGTTCAAGAAAGCTTCTGCCCAAGTTTCTGAGAAGAGGTTTTGATTCTTTGTTCTTCCTTATGGGCTGGTTGCTTTGGAAAGAGAGAAACGCGAGGACCTTTGATGGTGTCCCTAGCTTAGCACAAGGGGTGGTGGAGCTCATCTTCAGTGAGCTCCATTGCTGGTGCTCGGCAGGGTTCTCGCAGCTAAGGTTGTTAGAGGCGAGGTTGGATGGCTAGCTTTGTGTGTCCCGTGTGTTGTGTGTGAGCTGGTAACCTGTTATTACCTAGCTGCTTTTGGGGTTGTTTCTAGTGTTGTAAAACTTTCTTCCACTTAATGAAATACACGCCAACGTGTGATCGAAAAAAATATATATGTTTGGACAGGGCAGGAACGAGAACGAGAACCGGCTGCTGCATTGGCGCATCGTAGCCGGAGACATTTTTTGCTCGTGCTTTCTCCTTTCTCACTTTCGTGCTTCGGGCGCTTTTCGGGCAATCAAATCATCTTGTGTGTGTGTGGGGTGAGTGTGTGTGTGGTGGGGTGGGGGGGCTGGAAACTATTGGCAATCACATATGTATGGCTGGTACGACATGTGTGAGTTTTTGGATGTTCACGAGTGCTACCAAGATCTCCTTCGAGCCATCGCGCGACGCCCGTCCAACGAGCTCTGCCCCCGCTAGTGTGTTTTTTTTTCCTTTGGCTTTGTGTTGCTCAATCTACTCGTTTTAGTGGTTGTCTCTTTTCTTTTGTCTTTTTTACCTCACCCTTTGTTAGTTTGTTGTGTGGAGATCTTGGTAGCACAAATGCGTCTTTGCTTCTTCTGCGTCTTGAGTCTAGAATGATTCTCCACGTATAGAGAGAAAGATATAGGAGCCAGCCAAGCAGAACATTATTATTATTATTTTAAAAAAAAAGGGTGAACCGAGGATATAACTAGTTTCTTCACCGAGGATTAGCTGTTTTAGCTTTTCGGTTGAAACATGCTCATCAGTTTCTTCCGTCATGGGCGAACCGGCGAACACAGAGCTGGCTGCACCCACCAACACCAATCCACCGTGTTGTTATTGCTGACTACTTGTTGATCGAGTATACTCCGACCAACCAACAGTCACCTAGAGCAACAACGTTGTCATCGGCGAAACACTTGCTAAACTACACCGTCCGTGCTAGTGGAGGTAAGTTTCCGGCCACCGTCACCGGCGGCGGGAGAGGTAAAAGTGTTCTCTTCTGGTGCTTAGAAAGCATGCCTCCAACTACTGGATCAGTTCTTGTAAAAAAACCAAAAAAAAAAAAACTACTGGATAAGAAACATTATGATGTGGTTACGCCTACGCGCGCGGCAATATTCTTTCTATTCTACCAGTGCTGCCAGCATAATGCCCTTAATTATGAGCTAAAGATAATGCTAGCTGTTTCATTAAAGGAAATATTATTAGCTACATGGAGCGATCGATGATGAACTTACCCACATATGATTATTAGCTATATTTTTCTCACTTCTGATTGTATTTAACAATGTTGTTGCTGGCCGGAAGGAAAAAGCGATTGGAATATACTGTACTATCCTAGTCCTAGGCATGATAATTGAGCTGACTGCTTGCGACGTAGCCCCGGTCGCACGATAAACCAATCCAGTCGTATCGTGACACATAGGAGCTAATAATTCACACAACTTGTGTTGATAACAAATAATTCACCCAACTTTGAGAATGACTGCCACACGGATGAAAGGAACAAAGGCTAGTAGAGAAGGATGGCTTGCTATGTTATTCCTATATAGTCCTATTCACAAAGAAAAATAGGGTTGTATTTTTTTCCCATCATCTTAGGTGATAAATTCCATATGTTTCTTGTGGTGGAACCTACAAATTAACTTGGTACATGTGTTTGTATTTTTATGGATTTATTTCAGGATTTAATGTTATTGTTCTTTTAATGCCATTTCAATGTCGTGTCCATTGGTAATGAGATCGTGGTAATGATTCTCTAGATCTGTTGGCCAGCCTCAGCCTTTCAGAGATGCTCATGAAGGTAGTATGCGCATACGTTTATAAGAGTGAGTGTGTTTTACTATGATTCGAAAAAGACATCCAACATCCCTTGTGCCTTTCTCTTCCTTTTCGTTTGTGTTTCATCAAACATTGGACACACTCTTTTGTGTAGCTAGCTCGACAAAGTATACTCTCCTACCTCCACCCATCTCTGGTGATCTTCTACTAATGGATCTACTGTTGCCACCTAATTGCACTAACTCATTGATGTCCTATTTGGCATGGCTCTAAATGGATTTGGTTTCTTGCTATATTGTATGGAGGAGGAGCCTAAGTAGAGTAGCGAAACAAAAAACAATAGCTTCATTAACTTCAAATTTATTTTGAGATGAGAGAAAAATTGCTCCTTATTTCAATACACAAAGGAGACAATAGCGGAACCAACGGAGCTCTACTGACCTGAATCATAAGCCATCCCCCCTCCCCACACACACACCAACCCAATCAACCAACCAAACTATTCATTTTTGTTCTACACTCGTCGTGCCTTATCGTCCCTCTGTTGTGCATGTATCAATTTTTGGATGGTCAAATGTCCCCTAAATATTTGTATAAACTTGTCTAGTCAACATCTTTCTTGGCAATCCCACCTCCTCTGATCGATTGGGAATAATCCTTCAATTGAGAACATTGTCATTTTTAAGCACATAATCCATATATCCACGGGAAGAGTGCAATTGCAGTAATAACAATAATTAACTATAAACCTCAAGAAAACTTCATATGGTCTTTCCGCGACACGAACATAATCCATATCATACAATGCCAATGCTCCTAGCTAAGCATCTCTTTTTTATGCTGGGATTTGGGAAACCATCGCCATCCAAGTGCCATGCATAGCTGTGAGATAAAAACAAAGGGGGCTTGAATCTCATTCGGAGAGCGATAATCAATGAAATCCAAAGTACCATACTCTAATTGTCTTGTTGAGTAGGTCAAGATCCACCAAGTACTGCATTGCCATTCTTGGTGTACCAACCACCATGATAAGAGCGGAGAGAAGGCATACGATAGGTTGCTTTAGTTTTTTTCTCTCTCGGTTTGATATGATAAAGAAACCGGCCTACTGCCAACTCTGGTCTTAGAGATCAGATGAGAGAATGGACCAATAAAGTCAAATATGAAGGCTTCGTTGATACGCTATTTTCAAACTTGTTGGCACGAGTGTATGACTAAAATAGATTCTCGACAACTGGGCAACATCATCATTTTTTTTTTCATTTGTTGTTATTATTTTACGTCTATATAAGATGGTTTCCTTTTTATATATAGTCGCATGATTGTTTGAAACGTACCATTAAAGAATAATTTAGGGGCTACATATATATGGGGTCAGTTACATACTACCGAAACCTTGGGCTGCGATCACATGAATCTATGAGCCTATCATGCACTTATATAATACTATTATTCCATCTGTCCATAAAAACATGCAATTATGGGATTCGTGCCGGGCAAATTAATTCAAATTGAACTAAGATTATAATAAAAATATTAGTATTTATGTTGTTAAATAAAATTATTATGAAAATATATTCTATTCTAATAGTATTTTTTGAATAAAAAAATGTTAGTATTTTTTATATAACTTTGGTCAAAGTTCGAATGTTTGACTGCTCGATGAGTGAGAATTGCATATTTTGTGAGTATATACTAAAACGGGGGTCTTGATAAGTGATTATCCTAGTTGCAGTTGCAGTAGGGTCCGTGATGGGTTGTTGTCGATATGAGAATCTGCAGGTTTTCTTTAGTCACGATCCCGTGTTCGGAAGTTACACGGTGGTCCTCACCACGCACAGAATTGAAACGCTGGCAGGTCAGCGAGCGGTGAGGTTAAAAACAGGGACATGATGAATCAAGAAGTCTCGGTTGTGAGCTGTCAACTGTCATACAGATAACTGAGTATTGCTAAAAAAAAGTTGCTACAACATCAGTCTAAAATAGAGATATCACGTACAATGGTGGATCCAGAATCGGCCTACGAGGTGGGCTAAATATATAGAGAGTCAAGTTTGATCGAAATTCTTCGTGTATTTTTGGACCACGAGAGATTTTTGGTAGATTTTAAGGTGATTTGGACATAATTTTCTATTATTTTTCTAATCCGCATGAGATTTTAGACTAATTTAAAAATAAATTAGACTAATTTAAGCTAATATGCTATGTGTATTTTCAGGTCAAGGGCGGCTGCAGCCCCTTGTATCTGCCAATGATCACGCAGAAATTTCACAAAAATTACATAAAAAAGAATACAGAAGTAGGAAAACTTTCTTGAGTTCCAATCAGACCATAAGCTTTCCGTTCATTTTTTGGGGAAAAAAAATCTAGACCGGTTTGCTAGGAATACATCCTAGCAATCTGTTGCAGAACGTCTAGACACGTGCCTAAAAAAACCAGTTGAGAAGGACACTTCCACCGACCCAGCAGCTGCTAACGAGTGCAGGCAGGCCAGGCAACGCATTGCGTTGCGTGTGTGTACGCTCACACGCGGCTCCGGGAAAGACGACGGCCGTCGCTTGCCACGCCGATTCCACATGATCCGATCAGGATTCAGGAGACCGGCCAGAGCCAGACGGCCACCCGCGGCGACCGCCAGAAAGTGATGGGCCGCGACTGGAATCACACGCTATGCTTTCGCTCAAAGCCGAGAGGGCAGGGGGGGACAAGTATCGCGCGCCTGGCCCACGAAATAGAGGCTGCGGGAAAGGAGAGAGCGGCGGCGGCGGTGCGCAGGGCCAGCCGGCCACAGAGCCACTCCCACCGTGTCGTTCCACAAAAGCCACACCCACCCGAACGGGGAACGGCGTCGTGCGCTCGGGGAGGCTTTGCCTTGGTCACGCCGGATTCCGCGGCTCGGGACCGGTGGTCTTGCGTCGATAGCCAACAGCCAAGCCCGGGCAGTACGGTACGTACGTACTCCACTCGAAGTCGAGAAGAACCCCGTAGGCAAATGGAAGGGCCAGCCAAAAGCATGTGGATAATGCCGCTCGCTTTTGGAAATTCCATCGGGACGTGACGATGAAATTCGCTCTCCCAAGTCCCAACCGGGAACTTCTTGTGCGTCTTAAAAGTTAAATTAAAATGGCGTCTCGCTTATTATGCGTCCCGCCAGAACAAAACAGTGGACAAGCAGTGTCAGTTTGATACCCGGCACCATGCTTTGCCTGCCCACTAACGCCGGCGAAGAGCTTCGTTCAGCTACAAGGATAACTAACATCTGTTGTTGCCAGAAAAAAAAATAAAGAGAGATATAAAATAATTGATAACTTGCTGACGATATCAAGTCATCCCAAGTTATTTATCTAAAAAAAATCTCATCCCAAGTTATTATTATATTATCTGCTAGCATCCAAGGCTGTGCGGGATCCACCGGTTTTCCGCGACAGGAAAAAAAAAAATGAACAAAACGGGCGGACGGCACGGCCCGGCCTGGCCTGCCTTGGAGATGGAGACCGCGTGGCGTGCGTGTGCGGTGTGTGTGCCCTAACGGCTAACGTTAGCCGTGGCCGTCAAAAGGGACGGCGCCAGCGCTGCCGGTCCTATCCGGTGGAGGGCTCTTCCGCGGCGCGTCCCAGAGAGAGGCCATTAAAATCGGCCGCCCCCCGGCAACCATCCCTTCTTCCCCTTTCCCAACCTCCCATCCCACCCCCTCATGTCGTCGCCTTCCTCCCCGCGCTCCTGCCCCCGCATCTCCTCGCTCCCCGCCACGCCCTCGCATTAACGGCGAAGGCTCGTCTCTGATCTCTGATTATGGAGGTAACAGTCGGCTAGCACTAGCACACCGCACCGCCGTGCGTCCCCCTCTCTGCCGTCCGTCCCTTCCTTCCCAGTTTAGAAGAGTTTTCGTTTCGGTTCCTTCGTTCCACCGAGTGCCGCGGCATTCTTTGGGTCGGGTCGTGTGGATTTGGCCCGGGGGTGGTGGAGGAGGAGGAGGAGGAGGCTGGTCAAAGATTTGCGGTGGGATTGATGGTGGGGTTCATGGAATGGGTGCATGACTGGTTGCTTTGGGACGCCTTCTTGGAGTGCGGAGGGATCATGAGGCCACCGATTAGATAGCGGCTGGGGAGCGAGGGACCACAGGAGGCGGAGGCCGCCGATAGCACCCCCCCACCACCCCGCGCCGCGAGTCAGCAGCAGCCATGGGGGAAGACCTCGTCACCACCCTGTCCATGGAGAACGGCGGCGGCGGCCACCACGGCCCCTGCACGCTCCTCTCCATGGACCCGTCCGGCCACCTCTCCGCGCCGGACGACCGCGCCGTCGGCGTCATGGTGCAGGCCCTCATCGGAGGGGGCGTCGGCGCCCGCGCCCACGCCGTGTCGCCCTCCGGCGCGCCTCCGCCCGACATCAACCAGCCCTGGCAGACGGACCTCTGCGACATGCTGGACGTCGGCCTCGGCCCGCAGGTCTACAGCGCCGAGGCCGTGCTCAGCTGCGCTCCCAAGGCCGGGAGCCGCAAGGCCGCCAAGCGCGGGGACAGCATCTGGGGCGCCTGGTTCTTCTTCACCTTCTATTTCAAGCCCCTGCTGTCCGACAAGTGCAAGGACAAGGTCGTCCGGGACAACAGCGGCGTCTCCGGGTTCGACAAGTCGGACCTCCGCCTTGACATGTTCCTGGTGCAGCACGACATGGAGAACATGTACATGTGGGTGTTCAAGGAGCGGCCGGAGAATGCTCTGGGGAAGATGCAGCTGAGGAGCTACATGAACGGGCACTCCCGGCCTGGTGAGCCGCAGTTCCCATTCAGCGTCGACCGGGGATTTGTGCGGTCGCACCGGATGCAGCGTAAGCACTACCGGGGGCTGTCGAACCCGCAATGTATCCATGGGATTGAGGTGGTCAGGTTGCCAAGTCTTGCGGGGCTAACTGAGGCAGACCTTAGGAGGTGGGCAGAGCTTACAGGGAGGGAGCTCAATTTCATGATCCCTCAGGAAGCCAGTGATTTTGGGACATGGAGGACCATTCCAAACTCAGAGCTTGAGCTTGAGAAGCCACACCCTGTCATGAAGAGCAATGGTACCCAGAACCCAAAGAAAGCAGGCTTGAATTTGTCGTCACCGTCCAATCATTCAGGCGAAGATGGTATGGATCTCTCCCCAGTTAGCAGCAAGCGTAGGAAGGAATTATCCCCACAAGCCATGGATGAGGAAGTATTCTTCCCACTGAATTCTTGCCCTCAGAAGACACAACAAGATGTGGAGATGCATTCACCAGCGCAACCTGCATGGCTCCATGAGTTTGCTGGGGTGATGAGAAATTCTTGTGGGCCAGTGACTGCTGCCAAGTCTATCTATGAGGATGACCAGGGCTACTTAATAATGGTCAGCTTGCCGTTTGTTGATCAGCAGAGGGTGAAGGTTTCGTGGAGGAACACTCTGACTCATGGCATTGTGAAGATCGTTTGTGTTAGTACTGCTAGGATGCAACACATAAGGAGACATGGTAGGATGTTCACGCTTGCCGATCCTTTCCCCGAGCATTGCCCTCCTGGGGATTTCATTCGTGAAATACCTCTAGCTACTCGTATCCCTGAAGACGCTAAGCTGGAGGCTTGTTTTGATGAGGCTGCCTCAGTGCTTGAGATCATGGTCCCAAAACGAGGAAATGAACCTGAAGAACATGAAGTTAGGGTCTCTCTGCGACCCCCTCACTTTGGAGCTAATGATCTACTTTTAACCTAAGCTGAGTAAGGTCTCTGCCATGTTCTATCTTGTTTGTAACCCCAGATTAATGCCAAATTTAGCTGAGAATCAAGGTTTCAGTATACTTGTTCTCTGCCTAATGTTTTCAGTATATGTGCCATACTAAGTCTCTTCAGCAACAAAGACTTGGCTGAAGACTAGTTTGTTCTAGCTTTTGTGTTATGGGTGTCTTTTTAACCCTCGTGTTTAGATTTTGTACTAAGTTCAGTTAAAAAAAATAATATTCTGAGTTGTCACTTGTTTATTTGTTGGATTGTGATTGGTGCTGTTCGGCTGGTCGTTTTTACGGCTCATTTCGGTTATTTCAATAGTATTTTGTGAGAGAGAATAAGCTGAAGTATGACTGATAAGCTGGCTGATAGAGAGAATAAGCCGAAGTACGACTGATAAGCTGGCTGATAAGTCATTTAAATTGGTCGTTTTTATCTGTTTGTATCAGTTTCTAGTCTCCACCGTCCAAAATTTACACTGTATTGCTTGATTCACTTCAATTATGAAGGATAAAACAACAGAGAATAGAATATTTGATCAAACACCTTACACACAGGATCAAACACCTCAGACACAGGCGTTCCATTCTTATAAGTAGAAAAACAAGTAGTAGCAGGAGAAGAGATTGTGGTGCTGAGTGAGCAAGAACTATATTTAGCGGAAGTGATCAAACACCTTATACATGTTGCAGAAAATGTATGCAGCTAGCCAGCTAAAGCTAAGCTGAGCCTGCAACTAAACTGTGCAGTTGTGTCTACTGTGATCTGTGAATCAGCTGTAACGTTTCCAATGTGAGGATGCTCCTTTGCAAACGCTATTGTTCTTGAGGGCCTGTTTGGAATACAGGAATTTCACAGGAATCAGTTTAATTTCACAGTAAAAACGCAGGAACCGGGAAAAATCCCGCGTTCCAAACAGGCTGCTGATTGTAGTCTTGTAAGTGCCTTGGATGGTACATAATCTCTTCAACTTGGGTGAAAATTAGTGTGTTTTAACACTCTAGGCATCCTTTTGGCCCTATTGTTGTACAGCAGGGGTATTACTTCATCGTTCTTTTTATCTTTGATTCTGATTATCCAACAGTACCAATTTATATCGCCCGAATTTACTACTGCTATTTGCCGTAAATAGACCACTTCCTTTACAATTACGGGCTATTTTAGTTTTTTTTTCCTAGAATTCTAGATATATGTAGTTTTTGTTATGTGCATAATAACAACTTGACCAATATATCTAGAAAAATATAGGGGTTCAAAACAAACTAATTACGTTACGAGCTCTGCAACTCTTCGCTCCAGATGAGTTCTGGTGGATTCACGCCGGTGTGAAAATTTGACCAAACATCTCCATTTGAAAACAAAGATAAACATAATAGGGAGAATTATTTATTTGACCCTCAGGTTACTTATGTGACCCTTTTTCTTTTGAATCTGTGTATATGGTCTCAAAACGAAACTTTGTTACTTATTTGGCCTTCCGTTAGATTTGAGGGCGTAACGGTGTTGAGTACTGGGTAAAAAGACCATTTTGCTACTGCGCCTAAAAAAAATAAAAAAACAGTATATATATGTATATATAAACAGTATATATATAAACAATATATATATATGAACAGTATATATATATAAACAGTATATATATACTGTTTATAGTATATATACTTTATATAATATATATATATATATACTATTTTTTTATTTTTTTAGATACAGGGGTAAAATGGTCTTTTTACCCAACACTTATCGCTATGCCCTCAAATCTAACGGAAGGCCAAATAAATAACAAAATTTCGTTTTGAGGCCATATACACAACTTCAAATGAAAAAAGACCACATAAGTAACTAGAGTTTTTTTGAGGGCCAAATACATGGAGATCAATCAATCAAGCACTGAATTTTAAAGAAGTTTTCATGACAGTACATGGAGATATAGCGAGGTAAACATATTCTTTCTTGGGATCCAGAAAACAAATTACGCTGAATATGGCCATGCGCAGAATTGCAAACACTGCCGCATTGCGTTTGTCATATGCATATTATGCAATGCCTTTGTATATACTCAATGCTATCCTTGAAGTCGGCGCTCTTTTCTTCTCTTTATTTTTCGTTCTAATTCGAATCCAGCTCTCATTAGCATGGCAAGAGAACTAAAATTAGCATGGCAAGAGAACAAATGCTTAACATGAACGGCAACGATATCAGCAAATGGAAAGCAATCAACCGATGATTTAAGAAAATAGTATTAGGAACGGAAACTTATTTCTGAAAAGTATGACCACAAAGGACAGCTACTGCAACACCACTTGTAAGATCACTCCATCTCACAAACAACCTTCAGAGTTCAGATGTATTTAACACCTCACCAACCAAACCTCGGACACTAACTTAATCGACCTCCTCGATCTTAGGACCAGCACCGCTCCCACCAGACGGGGCATCCTCATCCATGCCAGCAGCATCGCCCATGCCCGCGCCAGCGCCCTGGTACATCTTCGCGATGATGGGGTTGCAGATACCCTCGAGCTCCTTCATCTTGTCTTCGAACTCGTCGACCTCAGCCAACTGGTTGCTGTCCAGCCAGCTGATGGCACTATCGACGGCGTCCTCGATCTTCTTCTTGTCCTCTGCCGGGAGCTTCGAGGCGATCTTGTCATCCTTGATAGTGTTCCTCATGTTGTAGGCGTAGTTCTCGAGCGTGTTCTTGGCGTCCACCTTCTTCTTGACCTCCTCGTCCTCGGCCTTGTACTTCTCAGCCTCCTGCACCATCTTCTCAATCTCCTCCTTGCTAAGCCGGCCCTTGTCATTGGTGATCGTGATCTTGTTCTTCTGGCCGGTGGTCTTATCCTCAGCAGAGACGTTGAGGATGCCGTTGGCATCGATGTCGAAGGTCACCGTGATCTGGGGCACGCCGCGCGGAGCAGGAGGGATGCCGGAGAGCTCGAACTTGCCGAGGAGGTTGTTGTCCTTGGTCCTCGCGCGCTCACCCTCGTACACCTGGATCAAGACGCCCGGCTGGTTGTCTGAGTACGTGGAGAATACCTGCTCCTTCTTGGTCGGGATGGTGGTGTTCCTCGGGATGAGCACCGTCATGACGCCACCTGCAGTCTCCAGGCCGAGCGACAGTGGCGTGACGTCAAGCAGGAGCAGGTCTTGCACCTTCTCGTTGCCCTCGCCGCTGAGGATGGCGGCCTGGACAGCCGCGCCGTACGCCACGGCCTCGTCGGGGTTGATGCTCTTGCACAGCTCCTTGCCGTTGAAGAAGTCCTGCAGCAGCTGCTGCACCTTGGGGATGCGGGTGGAGCCACCGACGAGCACGACGTCGTGCACGCTGCTCTTGTCCATCTTGGCGTCGCGCAGGCACTTCTCCACAGGCTCCATGCACTTGCGGAACAAGTCCATGTTGAGCTCCTCGAAGCGAGCCCTGGTGATCGTGGAGTAGAAGTCGATGCCCTCGAACAGGGAGTCGATCTCAATGGTTGTCTGGGCCGTCGATGACAGCGTGCGCTTGGCGCGCTCGCACGCCGTGCGCAGCCGGCGCAGTGCACGTGGGTTGCCGCTGATGTCCTTCTTATGCTTGCGCTTGAACTCTTGGACGAAGTGGTTCACCATGCGATTGTCGAAGTCCTCGCCTCCAAGGTGAGTGTCACCCGCAGTGGCCTTCACCTCGAAGATGCCCTCCTCGATGGTGAGGAGCGAGACATCGAACGTGCCACCGCCAAGGTCGAAGATGAGCACGTTCTTCTCGCCAGCGCTCGTGGCCTTCTTGTCAAGACCGTAGGCAATAGCAGCGGCAGTAGGCTCGTTGATGATGCGCATCACATTGAGCCCCGCAATGACACCGGCGTCCTTGGTGGCCTGCCTCTGCGAGTCGTTGAAGTAGGCCGGCACCGTCACCACGGCGTTCTTGATCGTAGAGCCGAGGTAGGCTTCAGCAATCTCCCTCATCTTGATGAGCACCATGGAGGAGATCTCTTCAGCAGCGAACTGCTTCTCCTCACCCTTGTAGTTGACTACAATCATGGGCTTGTCACCAGGGCCTGGGATGACCTTGAACGGCCATAGCTTCATGTCACTCTGCACAGACGGGTCAGAGAACCTCCTGCCGATCAACCGCTTGGCATCTGCATCACAATGAAATGAGCAAAGGTTGTGTGAGTAACAGTGGTAAGCAATAGGGAGAAAGCATAAGATATCTTCCAATCAGTTCAACTAATTGTGGGCATTATAACTGAAAACAGTGTAGAGCTACAATATGAAAAAAAACAAGCATCATCATTTTACTGCGTTTCTCAGATACTAACAGAACTACAAAAGGCAAGCAGAGCAACAAAAATATTATTATAGCAACAGAACACCTTCTTCTTTATTTGTCACAACAAATGAGCAGGTCAATGCATCAAAATACTGTCAGTTACTTGTTTCTTCAGGCAACAATAATTTACAACAAGGACACTTCACCTTAATTTCGCCACAACAGACAAGCAGGGATAAACATCAAAATTACGTCAATTATTACAATATTTATTTCAGCCACTAACAATTTAACAGCACGCAAACAAGAACAGATTAGGAGTATCTAATTTTGGCAAATAATAAGCTCTGCAGACGAACCAATTATAGTATTCATATTCACCTATATATAGTATGAATCGCTATACTATTCACCTATACAGTATGAAACCGTATCGCGAGTTTAACAGCAAACTTCTGAATCTAAGTGCCCTATAACAGCAACAGGTGCTTAAATAACACTAAGCAGAACTATAGTATGAAACCGTATCGCGAGTTTAACAGCAAACTTCTGAATCTAAGTGCCCTAAAACAGCAACAGGTGCTTAAATAACACTAAGCAGAACTATAGTATGAATCCTTATCGCAAACTTGACAGCAAACTTCAGAATCTAATTGTCCTATAACAGCAACAGGTGCCTATACTATACATACCACTAAGCTTTCGTCCTACCATGACCCTAATTTTGCTGCTACAAAGCACAGTACTCAATCAGCACAGAGAGAACACGATTTCATAGTTTAATCTGTAGATCCAACTAAACCACTCCAGAGCAAACAAGGGGCTCTAAGCATTCAGGGAAACGTGGCAGTAACAAAGCTAGAGCGAGGAGCGAGCACGTACCGAAGACGGTGTTGGTGGGGTTCATGGCGACCTGGTTCTTGGCGGCGTCGCCGATGAGCCGCTCGGTGTCGGTGAAGGCGACATAGGACGGCGTGGTGCGGTTGCCCTGGTCGTTGGCGATGATCTCCACCCGGTCGTGCTGCCACACGCCGACGCACGAGTAGGTGGTGCCGAGGTCGATCCCGATCGCCGGACCCTCGCTCTTCGCCATTGCCAACAGAATCGCTCTCTCGAACGAAAGAAGGGATCGAAACTAGTACTAGCGGAACTCGAGATCTAGAGAAAACGTGAGAGAATTTGGATCGCTTGCTTTGCTTTTGCAACGATTGCTGGGGAAGGGGGGAGGCAAGGGCGTGGGGTTTTATCAGGGGGTGACGTGGTTTCGAGAACGTTCGAGCGCGGCGGAGACCAACCGTTGGATTCAGATCGGAGGGGCGTTCGAGAAGGATCCTGAGGGGCGGTTCGGCAGACGGGCCAATAGGGACGTGACAAGTGGGCACACGTCGGCGAATAACCCCGGGCTGGGACGCTGGGGCCTGGGGCGACTCCGGTCTTTGGTCGCGTCTCTACTAGTCTGGTGCCTTCCACTGTGTTCTAGTCGATGGTTTATGAGTTTATCACCCAAACTCTACTCGGCTGCCCCCACACAGCACACTATTTCACCCGCTAACGTGTGGCTCAGTTCGGCTTTAGAGCAACTCTGGTAGAGTTGGTAAAAATTGATGACTAAATCTATAATATAGCTAGTCTCTAAAATAAAAAAAAAACTCTATAAAAAATAGAAAACTCTAACCGTCTTTCTATTATAGCAATAGTAGATAGTCAGTGACACATGCAACCTATATTTATCATGCGAGATTTTAGGAATAGCAAACTTGTTATTTTAGAAAACAAGATAGCATAGCTGTTGAAGTTCACTTTTTACTCTAAAAAATCTAAATATAGCATACAAAACAAAGATAGCAAGTCTCTTGGAGATGCTTATAATCCAACTAATAACTAAAACAACCAATAACTAAACAAAGATAGTAATTTATTATGAGAAAAAATATTATCTTATCATTATTTTGTATTATGTATTTTTAAAGCTGAGAGACAGAAGCAACAAGTGACTTAGGTTTTATTATATTTATGTAACTAAAGTTTAGTCGTAGGCACATCTAGCCCTGCTAATGGGTGAGATTCCAACTCATTTTCACCCCATTCCATATCTGATTAATTATTTTCTAACCCCATCCCACCCCATTTCAAATCAATTTATACTCAACCCATCTCAGCCCACTCTGTCTTGGGTTCCCATGGATTCTGCTACCGTGGGTTACCATGGGTTCCCATATGTTTAGCTTTTGTTTCTAGGATTCGGCTTTAGCATGGGACCCACATATTGATCTGGCAGTGGCAATTGACATGAAGTAGCTGCTTGTTAAATTAAATCATCTGCAACAAATTTCAGTCAATTCAAGTAAAATTTTATAGTGTGAACGCGAGCTTTTATTTCTAGGGTCCGACTTTAGCGTGGGGCCCACATATTAATCTGGCAGTGTCAATTGGCATAAAGTAGTTGCTTCTTAAATTAAATCAGCTGCAACAAATTTCAGTCAAATTGGGTAAAATTTTATAGTGTGAACGCGAGCTTTTATTTCTAGGGTCCGACTTTGGCGTGAGACCCACATATTGATCTGGCAGTGTCAATTAACATGAAGTAGCTGCTTGTTAAATTAAATCATCTGCAATAAATTTCAGTCAATTCAGGTAAAATTTTATAGTGTGAACGCGAGCTTTTATTTCTAGGGTCCGACTTTAGCGTGGGACCCACATATTAATCTGGCAGTGTCAATTGGCATAAAGTAGCTGCTTCTTAAATTAAATCAGCTGCAGCAAATTTCAGTCAAATTAGGTAAAATTTTATAGTGTGAACGCGAGCTTTTATTTCCAGGGTCCGACTTTGGCGTGGGGCCCACATATTGATCTGGCAGTGCCAATTAGCATGAAGTAGCTGCTTGTTAAATTAAATCATCTGCGACAAATTTTAGTCAATTCAGGTAAAATTTTATAATGTGAACGCAAGCTTTTATTTCTAGGGTTCGACTTTGATGTGGGACCCACATATTGATCAGGCAGTGTCAATTGACATGAAGTAGTTTCTTGTTAAATTAAATCATCTGCAATAAATTTCAGTCAATTCAGATAAAACGTTGATTTTGGACCCACATTGATTTGGGGAAGTGATGTGACTCATTTCAGCCCATCCCAACCTGATTTGTGAGTAAACTCAACTCATCCCAACTCAGTTGATCTCTAAACCCATTATCACCCATCCAAATAGTTCCATAGCACAACTCAACCCAAAAACTCTAAACAATACCCAACCCATTAGCAGGCCTAGGCACATCGGATATTGCGGTTCTAATCTAAACTATTAAAATAGACTAATTACAAAACTAATTTATTAACCAAAAGCTAATTTGTAAGACGAATATATTAAATCTAATTAGTCTATAATTTCAAATGTGGTGTTATAGTAAACATTTATTAACGATAGATTAATTTAGCTTAATATATTTATCTTGTTAATTATTGTATGATAGTATAATTAGTTTTACACATTTTCTATCCTACAGGTGCCTAAAAGTGAAGATGAACTAGCAACAAGGGCGAAGGTTTTAGATCCCATGATTGAGGATGAGACCCATCTAATCTAAATCCAACCAACCGGATTTGCTAAATCACAGGTGTCTGGTTCTTTTTCCTTTCTTTTCAGGCGACAAACAGGGCATCTAATTTAAATCTAACCATCCGGATTTGCTAAATCACAGGCGTCTGATTTTTTTCCTTTCTTTTCAGGCGACAAACATCACCCATCTAATCTAAATCCAACCATCACTCATCCTCAATCATGGGATCCAAAACCTTCGTCCTTGTTGCTAGTTCATCTTCACTTTCAGGCACCTGTAGGATAGGAAATGTGTAGAAAGATTATTCATCGCAAGATTCACATTGCTCTAACGTGAAAGATGACAACATAGCTGGGAACTGCATTTCACACCGGGTCATTTTTACACTGTAAATGACAAACTGGTACTACAAATTTGTCCAACGCCCATTTTAGTTGCTATACGGGTATCTAGCTAAAGCTAAAACATTGTCTCTAGATTTAGCCTTTCAGGAACAGTCGTATTCACAATCCAGGCAAGCTGGGTGACCTCGGCGAACAATTTAAAGTATATCCAACCAGATCGTGTTTGCTGAATCAGAGATCGTGAGCAGAGATAGAAAGTTCAGCTTAAGTTTCAGTTCCCGACACACCAGCTTCTTCCGTCACAGTTGTATTTGGACCTTCAATTGTATTAACTGCTTGTGCTTCTTCAGGTTGGTCGAGGCCATTTACGATGTAGTTTGCTGTCACAAACAAAAGCAACATAAATAGATTTTCCTTCAAATTTAGATATTCCCTAAAGTCACAAAGCACGATTGCGACTATGAGAAATTTGCTATGTGCAGAAGAATGTGCATACGAAGTCAAGTTGAAGGCACAGGAAGTTAGGCCCATTCCGGTAGAAAAATAACAGCAAACCATGCAAGAATTTGAGCCCCAAAACAAATCAATCTTAACATGTTGAGATCCAAATTGTGACTTGATCTTTATTATTTATGGTCTAAACCCAACTTTAGAAATTATCCTTACTTCTTTTTCCTGAGCAGTTAGTCTATTGTGTGGTACGTGTGTAATGTTTTAGTTTGTTATCATACAGGGTGTTCCCAGTTGTATACCTGTTGTAGCACCTCTGATGGCCATGCTCTCTATAAAACGAATCTCATCTTCATGGCTGCTCACAAACTTCGTCTGATTTTGTACAGTATTACTTTCATCAGTATATATCCATGAAGTACAATGTCTATGAGATGAACAGCGAACACACTTACAAGTTCCTTTGACAGAATATTCAGAAACCTGTCAATTTTTGCTTGATGTTTCAGGAAAAATGGGCGCAGGTATCTTTTGTATACATGCTTTGATCCCTGAAAGCAAAAGACACGAATTCGATCAAACAATCATCATAAAGATACAGCAAGCAACATAATAGTTAAACTTTTTTGTCCAAAAGGCAGCATGTCTCGTCACAAGTAAACATGGATAGGATGTTTAAAAGATGCCAAGAGTGTGTACTACTGTACTTCATAAGTAATAGAAAGGAAAAACATATATAAAGATGACTGGAAAGTTCTTGACGAACTCCCACTACCAAGAGAAATGGAATGGGTTATGGGTCACAGCAACAAAGCTCATGGAAGTAGAAAATGGGTAATTCAAAGAACAAGTGTCACTAGTATCATGCATTTGAACTAATGCTCACAGAGTGGTAAAATGGTAAAGTTGAAAAGTATATGAAATTTAGACGAACGGATGGAAGGGGCAAGGGAAACTTACACTGTTTGAAGGGAACTGGAGCCACACAAGGATAGCAAACTTCACATGATAATAGAGAGGAACACTGGAGAACAGCAGCAGACAGATGCAAGGTAGGATTAAAAACACTTCACTGATGCCAAACGAATAGCACAAAAAGAAGGCATGTTGCTTATGGCAAATGTAAAGTAAAATAATCAAGTGCACACACACAATGTTATGAAAAAACTAAAAAGCCATGAAGGCAAACAGAATGATACTTGTAGCAAAATAAGCACAAAAGCAAAACAAAAATGTAGCAAATACTGAAGGAATTTCATAAAAGAAACAGATTCTCAACGCATCATTTCCTAAAAAAATAATTCTAGCCAGAAGGTCTTCCTAACAAGAGTACATGGAGTCTAATAATGCAGGGCTGCAGAACAAAATGTTAAAACCAGTGCTCAATGAATATTGGTATTGCTATTCATGGTTATGACAAAAAAAACAAGAAAAATTTCTTCAATTAACATGTTACAAACACTTCAATAACGTAAGATACTCATACCTTGAAAGAAGCTTATCTGCAAACACTTCAGCAATGCTAAAAGATCCATATGCTGCAAAACATTTTGGAAAGGAATTATGGTTCAGATATCAATGTAATATAAGCAACAAACAATGAGAAACAAAATGCAGATATTTTTAGATTGGTCACTTAGCTACACTAAAATTTCTCATTCTTATGCTATTATGAAGGCCCTGTTGAATGCAAAATATTTTGGAATTTTCAGAAAACACTGGTTTTGCTAAAAGAATTTGGTTTTGAAAACTACAAGGTGTTTGGATATAATATAATAAATTTTGTAGTTTTAAAAACCATATTATTGCCAAAACCATAGCCTTTTCTAGAATTTAAGAAACTTGAACCCGGGCCTCTTTTTTCTAAACTGTGATATTACATAGCCCTGGTATCTAAAATTGTAGTTTATCAACACCATGGTTTTCCCTTTTCTGGGAACTATGACTCCCAAACATGATCCAAGTCTATACCTCGTTAAATCAAGAGAAGGCAAGTTTGTCCCTATGCAATATTAGCTAAGACTATTAATGTCGGGGAAAAAACAGTGGGTACGAAATCCAGAATATTACTTGAATATCAAATACAACCAGCTGAATAACTCCATAAAGTACAACAACATATGTGCAGGTTTGCTGCATATAAAGCTAAAAGTAGCAAAAGTTTGTACAGCATTTTCATGAATATACTAAAATAGGTAATATTGAAAGAAAAAAATCCCAAAAATCATCTCGTTACAGACCTGCCCAATACAGAAGCAACCGCTCTTTCTCTTTTTCATCCTTCTTCTCTATAGCTCTGAAAGTGGAGTACACAGGTAGACCAATCCCAACAGCACAACTGCAGCAGCATGAGGTGAGAATTAAAAAAAAAAAAAAAATCATTACCCATACAATGACGGTAGCACACTTTTGAAAAGGAAAGCCAAAATAATGTATATTTATCATTCATTACATTAAATAAGGCAATCAAGCAATTTAACATGAAAATATTGTGCCTAATAGCAGACAAAAATGTTCTAGTTACAGATGATGCCCAGCTCACATAGATTGAAGTTGCAGCTATTGATTATTGCCAGCATTACCTGTTTGCAGAAAAATATAAACCTGATAAAAAGGAATGGACATCTGTATGACCATTGGACAGTTTATAACATATATTATTTTATAGGCACAGCATAAGCTATTGACCTTTTCTAGTATCATACCGAAGGGCTGAACAAAATGCTCATTAAGCTGGCTTGGTGGCTCGTTTCAAAAGTGCATGGATTGAACTCGTTTTTTTCTTTTTTAAAAAATGAAAATTACTTGATTTTGAATGACTTTCAACTTGGGATCGGCTCGTTAAGCTTGGTTTGAAGTTGGGTCTCAAACAATTCAGGAGCCGATGATAAATAAGATTATGCCAATTTGAAGAAAACTGAAAAAAATGAAGTTGGTTCATTATCCACCCTAGTACCAACTTTCAGGGAGCACGACAGAGAGACAAAAATGTTAACATATCACAATATCTATGTACCTGGCTGTACGGATGACTATGTTAGAGCTTAGCGGCGCCAATAAGAGCCGCAAACCAACCTGTGAATACAGTTTAACACAAATCATAAAAAAAATTATGTTGCAATGAATATTTTTGGAAATTGTGAAATCTATGAAGAATCTATCTTGAAATCTTTAGAAAAGCCAAGTATCGACACAATCCACGGCTCAGGAATTCAATATTCAATTGTTACTCAGAGGCGGTAAGAGCACTTAAATTCCAGGGATCAACCATCAAATTTTGGACCATAGGATAAAAGGAACCTGGAAAATGAAGAATGTTTCGTAAATAAGCAAATACCCTGGTGCTAGTGGAGCGAGATACTCTTGGCATGTGACTGGGTGTTACAAATTTGCTACATAAAGGGTATTTTAAATTCAATTCATGTGCACTCTTGAACCCTTTATGATATCTGATAATCCATTTCAAGAGTGCAAATGAATTTCAGGGCACTCTTATTCGTGATATTTGATATTGACTGGGTTTGCACTATAAAATATCAGATATCTAATATAGACTGGGTTTCAAGTATTTTAAATACCGCTAAAATATTTAGCGGTATTAGTAAAGCATCATGTGAGCTTATTCGTGGTATCTGATATTGACTGGGTTTGCACTCTTGAATTTAAAATATCCTTTATGAGTTTCATGTGCCGCTAAATATGGAGTTTCAAGTATTACATAAAGTCATTATCCATTTGTTCATATCAGCTATCACGAATAAGCTCACATGATGATTGACAAATGGATTAATACCTGAAACTCATATTTTCCCTAATATAATACTGGTTTGCTAACCATATTGACAAAATACACTGCAAGATAAATGGTGGTTACAGGACTGTCCCAGTTCTCACAATAATCAATTCAGCCCTTCAGTGACGGGGAAGAAGGTAAATTTCAGGGCACAATCACAAAGGCTAGAATTCCCTCATTCCCTGGGAAAGGTAACCATACTTGGCTCAACCCGCACGGCAGCTTCATAACCACTGAACAGAAACTCCCTGTCTTGTTCCACGATCTGCAAACAGCCCTGCGGTACAAAACATCCAGCCGCGCCCAACCCCAATCTGCACATTCGTCCCCCTACCCAAACCCAGCTGACAGAAACCATACACGGTTAATAAATTAGCATAGCTGCACGACAACGACACCCCGATCCCTCCAGTGAACGAGCGGGAGCGAGATCGCTCGAGAGGCACGGCGATCCAAGGTTTTCGTGGGAAAGCGGAGCGGGAAAGGCGCGTACCTCGCCGGAGATAGCGGGGGCGAGGAGAGCCATGGGTCGCCGCGGACGAGGTGGAGGCGGGCAGTCGGTGCACAAAACCCGTCGTCGCAGCGGCTCCCTGGAGGGCGGAGCGCGAGGAATCCGCCGCGATTTGGGCTCTGTGCGGCAGAAGGGAGGGGAGGGGGAAGGCGGCAGCAAGTTAACGCGACGGCAGAAGGGAAGAAAGCTAGGGAGGATGGTCTATTTACGACTCGGTCCCTGAGCTGTCTATGATTTACACGTGTGTTATTAGTTCGTTAGTTCCGATTCCTTTGGCAGCCCTTCGGGTACTTCACAATATTTGCCCCGGTTTAGAATTTTTTTTATATATCAGCAATTTTGAGAATCTGATGAAAAATCTCATAATCATATCAAACAAGAGAGATTCTAAAGCTCGGTTGGCTCGAGTTTATCAGCCAGACAACCAGAATGACTGAATCACAGTGTTTTTCATCATAATAAATCAGTCAAAGCTATAATAATTCATGCCAAATAGATCTGAAGACATTTGACTTAGTACAAAAAAATACACTATCCAATCCAATAAACATAAATGGTACTAGGAGAAACAGGATTATAATGGTCATCGAATCCAGACGGAATCTCGGACATCAAAATTTGTATAAAATGAATTGGACAGGTGGGTACTATTTGTTTCCATGCAATTTTTAGGACTCTTCGATAGATTGATGTTGTTTTTTAAAGAAAAAACATTGTTTGATAGCCGAAAAACAGGACTAAATCTGATTGATAAACTGAAGCGAACAGGACCTAACATTTTAAAAGACATTAAAATTTTTGGAAGGATTTTTAAATGTGTTTTAGGGCCCCTTGGAATGAAGGTAGAACATAGGAATTTTGAAGGATCCAAATTCTATAGGAAAAATTCATATGAAGTCCTTTGGAACAAAGGAATGTTTCCCAACAAATCCTTTGAAATTCCTATGGATTGAGTCATTCCAATGGAATTTTGGAGAAAACTAAGCATGAGCTCCAACCTCATTGGTTTGTTTCCTATGGTTTTCCTACATTGCTTCCAAAGACTCTTCATTCTTGTAGGATTTGACATGTGAGTGCATTTCATTTCTATGCTTCTCTTATTCCTATATTTCGTAAATCTTTTATTCCAAAGAGGCTCTTAGTTTCATGCAATCGGGATTTGTGGTTTTTTTGAAAGATTTTTTCGAAGGGCCTAACATTAAGCATGTTTGCATGGTGCATGCATACTCTATTGGCTCATCCATACTAGCCTTGTTCTGATGCTACTCATTTTTCAGAATTTTAACTGACTAGATGCTTGGTTGCATGCTTAAAATAAGATGAATACTTAGTTAGGGATATGTCTAGACCTTCATTTGGCCCTCTTTTACTATTAGCTCTAGCTCCGCCACTGCCTTCTAGAGAAGCACGAAATTGGGTTAGCAGTGGTAACCTTATAGTCTCTGAATCATAACAACACTTGTTTAGTTACATCTCAAACATCCTACCTGGACATCCAATGTCCCAACACTTGCCTTCTCGCCAGGCCCCCATAAGGCAAATCAGCCTCTTAGGCAGGCTCCACAAGACACACAGATGGAGTTGTTCTATCTGGGCCAGGTTGGTGCTAGCTTGCAATGTGATTCCCATCCTCCGGTCCTCTCTTGCTCTGCTCTACCCTTCTCCTCCTCCTCCTCCTCCTCCTCTCTCTCCCCGCTCCCCACCGGAGGAAGCGCGCGTCATAGGGCAGCGAGCCGCTGAGATGAATACGGGACCACGCCGCCGCTGCCGCTTCTGCCGACCTCCGTCGTATGACAGCAAATTCGAGCGACGACGCCTCATTTATTCCTCCGGTCGCTCCCCGACAACATGTCTGGACTTTCTCATGGGCTTGAGCTTCGAGCGCCTGCTAGACCAGTTGACGCAGATCGAGGTCGACGGGCTGACGCCGAGTTCATGCCATGACCGATGTTGGTGCCACCCACGTCACAGCTGACGCGCACTGCACCTTCTCCAAGAAGCCTTCGTGCCCGGGGCTGAGCTCACGAAGATGTTGTGCACGAACATCTACCACACCGACTACACGCTTTGGCGTTCACACACCAGAAGCTGATATGTTGTGTTGTGCTATCGTTGAGCTGTTTGTGTTGTGCTACGCATGGAGGGGAGGAGTCCCGTGCCTATGTTGAGCTGTTGTGCTGCTCGCTCAGGGCATGCAAGCATTCAGCTGCTCTATTGTGTTGAACTGTCGTTGAGCTGTTGTGTTGTGGTGTGCATGGAGGGGAGGAGGCTCGTGCTAGTGTTGAGCTGTAGTGCTGCTTGCTCGCGACGAGAGCATGTCGGTGTTCAGTTGTTATGGTGTACGTCGTGCTCCCTCTGTTGTCCGTCGAGGAAGCTATCTTTGTTGTTGTGTTCGATGAGGTGCTGCGTGTCCAACATATGTTCGAAAAATTTCCTCAAAAAGGATATACTTACCGTCTAAAGAAGACGTGATTATACTCAAAAAGGTAAACTCTAAACACGTCATACATCAGTCAGACTTAGATAATACAGACACCCAAATAACTAGAGATTAACTTGCTTAAGACGGACTAAAGCTGCCTAGACTCAGGTTAGAAATAAGCCATTGAAACGAAAGACACCCTACACTCCGACACGTGGGCCGGAATGGTCCGTCCACCCCTACCGCCGAACGCGAAAACTTTGAAAAGCGAACAAAGCAAAAGCATTCGCGATGCAGATCTCACGTCATGATACGATCCGTGAAGCCACGAGATCGGGCCCCGGCGGTGGCAGGATTCGCCTGCACGGCTGCACGCTGCAGGAAACGACTGTTCCGCTGCTGTGTGCTCACTGCTCAGCACCGCGCGTACCGTGCGAGCCCACTGCCAAGAAAGGTGGCACACTTCTCGCCCAGCCCCGGGGCCCCTCGCACCCAGGCCCTGACCGAGTGACCGCCCGAGGGCTCTGCGGCCTGCGTCTCCTTTGCGGATGATGGGCACGTGCAGGCCACATCCCACATCACACAGCTTTGCTCTGGAGAAAAGAACACGGGAGTAGCACGTAGTACCGCGGACGCTAGCTCCACTTTTCCATGCATCCTATATTTTTTTCCATAAAAATGATTTATATTTTTTTTTCTTCAAAGGGGACTACAGTGAACCCGCTCGCGCCTCGCATTCCTAAGTATTGATCTGCATGGACAAAACCTAGTACTCCCTCCGTCCCACGGATGTAATTTTCATATTCGGACTAGTCAAACATTATAAACTTTGATTAAAATTATATAAAAATATTAATATCTATGAGATAAAATAAGCACTCTTAAATTAATTATAAAAAATATTTTTATAATAAATTTATCTTAAAATATAAATGTTAATATTATTTATTATAAATTTAGTTGAAGTTGAAATAGTTTAACGGAAATGTTTTTGTATAATTGTATTTTTTGTAGACGGAAGAGGGGAGTAGATATACAGCCAGCTACCAGGTGTCGTCTTGGATCTATACATTAACTCCTATGGCTTTATTGTTTCCTAAAGCTGAACATTGGATAGCTTGATTGTTTCCTAAAGCTGCTTTGAAAAAGTAAGTTCAAGGATAGACTGTGGCATCTTCAAGGTAGCAACTTTGAAACAGAGACGTGAAGCCGTCTTCTTAGGGCAGTTACAATAATTGGCTTATAGCCAAGCAAATGCTAAGGGCGTCCGCAATGATGTTCAAATCGCTAGCTATTTGGTCTCTAGGAATAATGCTATTGGCTCTCAATGACAACTTACAAATAGCTAGCTAGATGAGACATATAAATAAATACTATTTTGATGAGACAACTTACAAAAGTAGCATTCTTATTGGGTATTGCGGAGAGAGATCAAATAGCTAGCTATTGAGAAGTCGCTAGCTATTTGATCTCTCTCCTCGATAGCCAATAAGAGTGCTACTTTTATATTATTTTTATACATCATCTCGCTAGCTATTTGTAAAGTGCTATTGAGAGCCAATAGAATTCCTCCTAGCTAGCTATTTGATAACCATTGCGGATGGCCTAATGTGGAGGAGAGAAGCAAGGAGAGAGAAGAGAGCTTGACTCTCATGCAAGCACCAAGCTAGGCATGAAATCATAGGTAATAGTGGATCTCAATAGAGATGTATGTGATGAGGAATGAGAAAGAGAAATGATTCGTAGCCAAATAGAAGACTAACTATTGTATAGCTTGACTCTTAATATTTAGCTTATAGCCAAGTACTTGCCTCTATTATTGACCATGCTCTTAGGCTGGTCATAGGGCCAAGATAAAAAGCAGGAGTCCCGCCGAGTAACATAATCTTTGAAAACAATCTCTAACGCATTTACTAACTTACGTAGTAACTTATGAAATGTAACACCAAAAACTTATGATAGTGTGATAGTAAAAAGACAACAGCCTTGACACGAAACATGGAATAGCTGTGACTGAGATCTTATTTAGTTCGTGAATAAAAAAATCTCAGGTGTCATATGAGATATTTCGAAATAATTTAGTTTATTAAAAATAGACTAATAAAAAAACAAGTTACATATTCTGTGTAAAAATCATGAGATAAATTAATCAGTACATGTTTATTGTAACATAACATTATCAAATTATGGACTAATTAGGCTTTAAAAATCGTCTCTCAAAATTATTGTAACTTATATACTCTCTCTGTATAGGAAAAAAAGTCGTTTTGGACAAGGTTTTGGTCAAACATTGGGAATATAAATCATGAATAACTTTTAAGTTATTGTGTTTTAAAATGTAAAAACTATATGAATAAATTTGTATTGATAAATATTTTCATAAAAGTATACATATATTATTTTCTAATATTTTTTATAGAAAAAAGAGTCAAAGTTATACTTTGGGGAGACCATATCGTTATCCAAAACGACTTTCATTTCCTATACGGAGGGAGTAATTAGTTATTTTTAGTCTACATTTAATATACTATGTGTCTAACTATTTGATTTGATGGGTAAAAAGTTTTCTAGACTGAAAACTAATGAAGGCCTAAATCAATCTGGAAGATATATTTTTTCTAATAGGCGTGTTCATACATTTTGAGTTCGGGGTGGAATTACAGCCGGATCAGTGTCACTGACACAACTCCAGTGAGAAGCTCTGTTCGCTTGAGCTATAAGTTAGCTTTAATCAGTATAAATCAGCTGTGATATAGTGTTTTCCTTTTATAACAAATTAGTCATTCTAAATTATTAGGTGGCTCATAAGTCCTACCAATTCATGTACTCCCTCCGTCTAAAATAAGGGTTATTTTGATCCACGCCATTACAATTGTTCAAATTTTGAGATATACCATTACAATTCACCTATTTGAAGATCTGCCATTATAATTTTATCTCTCGTTCATCTATACCATTTTCTACAACTACCGCGTATAAAGACCCACAGTCAGGTATAAGAACACAAACGGACGTGAAGTCTGTGACTCCTCCGTTAGACCGAGACCGTTGTTCGTATGCACCGTTCTTCTCGCCCGCCGACCGCAGCCGCACCAACTGCTTGTGTGGCCGTCGCGCGGCGCGTCTTCCATCCCCAAGGGCTCTGCGCCCGAGCTCACCGTCGACCTTGTCGACGAGCAAGTCTGGCAGAACTGCAGAAGCAGATCGCTGCGGGCTCGCTGCTCCCGCACAAGAACGACGGCCGCGTGAGCGACCTGCACTGACCTGCAACCCATGACTTCGGCTGCCGAACATGGGAGCTGGCCTCCACACTGGTCGCCATCCTCTCCATGGGGCACCTCGGCACACACCACAGGTGACGAACAACAGCAGGATCTCTACCTTGTCTTGCAGCTCAAGATCGAACTATTACCCAAGGTGTCCGCAGCCGAAGCTAGTCATTGGCTTGGAGGCCCACACAGACGTCAGTGCCCTCTCCTTCATCCTCAACGGTGTGCTGGGACGCAGGTGCTCATGCATGTGTGTTGCTCGCCCGTGGCGGCGGCTGCTCACGCACGCGCCTGCATGGCCACAATATGGTAGTTGCTCGCACGCACAAACGGATTGCGCACGAGGCCGTACCGGATCGCGCTGCAGCCCGCGACGATAGCCGGGGTTTGGAGCAGCGAGCGCGGCGTCCGCGACAAGACGAAGGTTCTGGATGGTGCGCCGATCGCTCCGTCTTGCGCCTAGGTTGTCGCCCCGTCTTCGCACAGTCTACTGAGAGCGAGCGTGGCCGCTTTGCTTCGCGCGCAGGCCCCCGCGGGTGAGTGCCGCCGCAGCGCCGCTCTATTCACGCGCAGGTCATTGGGAGTGCTCGTCCGCAGCAACCGCACTCGGTCTGACGGAGGAGCATGCCACTTGACGTCCGTATAGCTTCGTTTACAAATACATACCTGACATAGGGCCCTTACATGCGACGACCGTAGAAAATGGTATGGATGAGCGACAGATGAAATTATAATGGCAGATTTCAAAATAGGTGAATTGTAATGGTATTTCTCAAAACTTGAAGAATTGTAATGGTGTGGATCAAAATAACCCCTAAAATAAATGCAATTGTAGAGTTCAAAATTTAAATAAATGTAATTGTAGAGTTCAAAATTTATCCCAAAATAAATACAATTCTACATATAAGATAAGAGAACTATAATCGTTTTTTTTCATTTTTAAAGCGTAATGATTGCATTTTTATAGGGCTATTTTAGTAAAATTCACGGTTGTATTGGTAACCGTAACTAATTTTATAATTATATTTATTTTGGGATGGAGGGAGTGCGTATTTACTGCGGTGAAGATTAGCGTTTGTCCTTTGAGGGAGTGAACTTGTCGATGGAAGCGAGAGGTTTGTCGTTTTTTTTTTGACAATTAGCGAGAGCGCCGAGAGGTTTGTCGTTGTTCACTGCTTGCAAAATGCAAAGGCAACCGATGCATCATCGACTGTTCGAGAAAACGGCCACGGCCAGACCAGTTTCGCCGCAGCTGGAGCCAAACAAAACCCACGACGCCCACTGGACCAACCCCACCACGCACGTCCTATAAAACCACCCCACCTAAAAACCCCGGCTCTCACTTCACTTGTCACGGCCACAAAACACAAATCACAGGACCAGCTCAAGAACAAGAACCCACTCAAACCATGGCTTCTCCCAAGCCGCTCCTCCTGCTCGCCACCTCGCTCCTGAGCTGCGGCCTCCTGGTGGCCGCCGACTACGCCCCAATGACCCTGACCGTGGTGAACAACTGCCCGTACCCGGTGTGGCCGGGCATCCAGGCCAACTCCGGGCACGACGTCCTGGAGGGCGGTGGCTTCTTCCTCCCGCCGCTCTCGCACAAGTCGTTCCCGGCGCCGGGGCAGCCCTGGTCGGGCCGCATCTGGGCGCGCACGGGCTGCGCGGGCGCGGGCGCGCAGCTGCACTGCGCCACGGGCGACTGCGGCGGGCGGCTCCAGTGCGGCGGGCTGGGCGGCGCGGCGCCCGCGACGCTGGCGCAGGTGAACCTGCACCACGGCGGCGGCGGCAGCGACCGGACCTCGTACGGCGTGAGCGTGGTGGACGGCTTCAACGTGGGCCTGTCGGTGACCCCGCACGAGGGCCGCGGCAACTGCCCCGTCCTCGCCTGCCGCAAGAACCTCACCGAGACCTGCCCAGGCGAGCTGCAGCTGCGGTCCCCGGCCGGCGGCGTCCTCGCGTGCAGGAGCGGCTGCGAGGCCTTCCGCACCGACGAGCTGTGCTGCCGCAACATGTACAACAGCCCGCGCACCTGCCGCGCGTCCAAGTACTCGGAGTTCTTCAAGCGCGAGTGCCCGCAGGCCTTCACCTACGCGCACGACAGCCCCTCGCTCACCCACGAGTGCGCCGCGCCGCGCGAGCTCAAGGTCATCTTCTGCCACTAGGACCTCGGACTCGGAGCCTCGGAGGGGTGGGCGTGGGCGCCGGGCGCGCGTCCGTTCGCCGTCGCCGCCGTCGACAAGTGTCGCTAGTAGTAGTAGTAGTAGGATTGCGGTGTGCGTGTGTCGATGTCGACTAGTGTGTGCGCTTCTGTGCTGGTGGAATAGCTATGGACCCTGCGGGCTGTGGCTGTGCTCCTGTCGTCCTTTGTGGCCTGCAGGCCGTAGGAGTGTGTAGGTACTGGGCTACTGCTACTGGCCGTTGGATGTATGCGTTCTGGCCGCAAGACTGATGTCTGGGCAGTAATGCTGTTGCTGCCTGGTAGGAGTACTACAGTTTGCAGTCTGAAATAAACTTGTTTGATGAGTACTGAAATGATCGTTCGCGCATGTTCAAATGTTGAATCGACTTGCTAAACTCCGTAAACCATAACGAAGAACTCCGACCGAGTACATTGCGCCTTCGATGAATTTCTGCAGTCTGCACCTTCTCTGCTCATGATTCATGAACTGCGCCCATGGCCATGGGTAGCCTCTCGATGTATCGAGCTCGATGCAATGCCAATATCTCTGGTTCTGCCTCGTCTCTTTCTCACTCTGTTTTTTGGCAGCTTTGTTTATGCCTTTATCTCTGGCTTTTGACCATGGGCTGCGTCTTTGGCGCCTGCCCGGTTGCCCGCCGCGTCGCTGCTCCAAGTCTACGGAGTATGTTAGAGGCCAACTGGATCAATTTGGCTGTCATCTGTGGTAGCCTCCTACGAAGGTCTTGTTCACATTATTATGGCCTTGTTTAGATGGAAAAATTTTGCAAAATTTTTTCTGTAGCACTTTCGTTGTTATTTGACAAACTTTGTCCAAATATAGACTACTCTCTCCGTCCCTAAATAAGTGTCGTTCTCGCTTCCCGAGAAAAAGTTACCAGCAATTATATATTAAAATATATTAATATTTATGCTAAGTAATTACTATCATCGGAAAGATCTTTACATCTAGTTTTTTAACAAAATTATTTGGAGATGTAAATATTACACATATTTTGTACAAATTGAGTCAAACACGTGGCACGCACACCAACGGCGACACTTATTTAGGGACGGAGGGAGTACATAGACTCCAAAGATTCGTCTCGACATGTACATACTAAAAGTACAATTAATTATTTTTTTACCTACATTTAATTTTTATACAAATATTTAAAGATTGATGTGACGAGGAATCTTGCCAATTTTGCAAAAATGGGGAGCAACTAAACAAGGTCTATTGTTGATATGCAAATATTCCCAAGAGATATTGATGAGATTGGTGAAGCCGGTGCATGAGCTTGGTTCATCCACCCCGTGGCTGACGGTAGAGCAAGCTTCAGGAGGCAGGGCATCGGAAGCGGTGAAAGGCCGGAGCGCGTGACTGCAGACTGCACGCAGAACTTTCTGTAGGTAGGGCACTACTGTAGGCAATAGCGCGCGCGCTATGTGAAAGTGAAACCGCGAACGTGGGTGGTCCCTGGAAGTGGATAAGAACGTTGTACAGTACACGATCATAAGCAATTGGACGCTGTCAGCTCTGTGCCTGTGTGGGAGGAGGAGCGCCTTGATTTGAATTATGGAGGTGGAGGGCACGGCGTTCCAATAGGAAATCATTTGGGAGTAACCAGGGTTTAGAGATGGAGATGGAGGGCTCTTCCTGTCCAAGTTTGCCATTTACCTCCCTGCGCTCTCATCTTGCGTCTTCAAATACAAGTGTGATGACCGAGAGATCTCTGGTAGGCTGTAGCTTCAACTTCTGAGCTTCACATTGAACTTTCTAAGTACCATAAAAATATGAAAAATTTCATATTGACTTTGAAGTTCAAAACAATTGAGAGAACAATTATGTGTACTCCTATCTTTTTTTTAAAAAAAAAAATGCATAGTACAGTACCGGCACTCACAACATACACTTATCCATATGAGTATCTTTGAACAATGGACCGACAAATCTTTAAGATTGACAAAGTTATTCCAGACGTCTCACGCATGTACTCCTCTTAGATTAAGAGCATCTGTACTCGTTGGATCGTATAGTCTCCATACTTTTTTTTTATGTATCGTGTCGGATGAACGAAACAAATTCTAACCACCAAACCTCGGCGGCTCGGCCCATTGCTGTTGTGCTGTGTCACTGTGTGCCTGTGTCCCAAATGAACTCATTTTGGGTGGGCTAAATAAGGTGAAGCTGATTGATTCTCGGCTTTCCACTAACTGATGAAAAGCCCATGTATGCTTTATACTAGTCCTCCCTCCGTCCAACAAAACATGCAATTCTCGCTTATCGAGAAGTCAAACATTTTAAACTTTGA
The DNA here is from genome assembly GCA_009763385.1 of Coix lacryma-jobi var. lacryma-jobi. Taxonomy (NCBI): domain Eukaryota; kingdom Viridiplantae; phylum Streptophyta; class Magnoliopsida; order Poales; family Poaceae; genus Coix; species Coix lacryma-jobi. The sequence continues at coordinate 16,232,984 of CM019827.1, forward strand.
CCGAAATTATATAAAAAAGTATTAATATTCTTGATACAAAAAATATACCATTAGATTAGTAATAGAATATATATTTTCATAATAATTTTATTTAACGACATAAATACTAATACTTTTTATTATAACCTTGGTCAAACTTGAGTCAATTTGACCGACACGGATCCCATAATTGCATGTTTTTATGGACGGAGGGAGTACTTATAAGCTACAAGTTCTTCGTACGGAGTCTCGCAAAAAAAAAGTTCTTCGTACGGAGTATGTGCACATTGACTGACCCCCACCCGATGTTTTGCTTACCCTAAGACCAAAAAAAATGATTCCTCCTTTCGATGTCCTCCATCCCCCCCCCCCCCCATCCACCCACCCACCCACCCCCACCAAAAAGAAACATTCATTCAAGTATTTGGCAGTAGAAAGCTATGGCAACTCGAGTTGTTCCTTCTCCTTACTTTTTGATTACTCATAAATGCTACGTACTAAATATCTAATCAAGGTCATCCTCATCTTCTATCACAATGTCAATCAGTGTTTCATTAGATTTGTGTTTGATTGTCCACATTATGTTCATGTGTGCTAAAATTTACATGTGTTTGTTGCATATGAAAACCTTTATGTATGTAGGTTGATCTAAATTCAGTGAGGACGTTTTCATGAGCAGCCATGTCAAAAACCTACCATGATCTGTAGATTCAGACGTGTATCCACACGCATTTACATCTAGCACATGGGATTGTTGTTTAAAGCATCTAAAGTGTGGGATTTTTATCACTCTTAAGTTCTACTCCCTCTGCCCCTTTATCAGAGTCGTTTTAGCTTCTGACACGATGCAACAGAGATTAAATAAATGTGGACAAAGTGAGGTTCTATTTAATTACATAAGCTGTAAACGTGGACAGATATATTATTTGTCACAACAACACTCAAAGCGGGACAGAGGGAGTAGGTGGCAATTATAGGATCGACATTATACATATCACACATCAGATCTCGATCTTAACCAAAACAACTTAAGATTGACCCTTAAGGTTAGAAACCCGACCTCAACAAATAAAAACTCGGGTTGGTTTTCGTCACAGCTGTGATGGAGATGAGGTTGAGCTGGAGGGTGGCATGTGTCATAGACTCATGGGTACCACTTGGTAGGGAACATATAGTAGAGATGGCGGTGCCGCTGGTGTCATGATTAGATTATGGTTATGCAATAATTCAGATTTCCCTTCAGATAAAAAAAAAAAAGTTCCCGGCCAACAGAATCTTATGCATATGCCTGCAAACCCCGACATATCATGCTTGCGATCAAACCTTGCAACAGACCTGTTCACTTTAAGATAATAATTATAGAAGTTAATTTATTTTAATCAGGACTTAGATGTTGTCTGGTACTCTCTCCATTCAAAAAGAAAAAAAATGTAATTATGAAAAGCATGTCGGTCAACTTTAACCAAGTTTATAATAAATAGTATTAGTATTTATATCTTAAAATAATTTTATTATAGAAATATATTTTACAAGTAATCTAATGGAGTATAATTTTAGTCAAAGTTTACAACATTTAACTTCTCAGAATGTGAGAGTTGTATTTTTTTTTTGGACGAAGGGAGTAACATACAAAATAATGCAAACGTAATAAAACTTAGTTTATTTTTGTTTGTGACCCCTATCGTTCGCAGCCATTTTTTCATTTTTGTTTGTGTTAGGACAGTGGTACCATTGTACGTACCAAACAGCTCATTAGTAGTACTTCCCCGTTCTAAGATATAACACACGATTTGACTTGGTGTGGTCTTCAAAAATATACTTTGAACTATAACTTTTCTTATAGTATAAATAATTTATAGAAATAGAAGTTTAATCATTAAGAAGTATTTCTAAATACAAATATAATACAACTATTTTGTAATATAATTTCATATAATTAGACTAATTATTAATTAAAGATAATACTGTAAAAGTTTGAATTTTAAAATACGTGTGCAGTATATGTTAGGAAGGAGGGAGTATCGTACTCCTGACTCCGTGGGCCGTTGTCGAGAAGTCAGCCCACCTACGACTCCTACAAGTCTAGGACGTCATTCTTGCGATGACAGCCGATGGCTGCTGCTCAAAAGAACGCTGAAAGATACGGGCTACTATTTTTTTTCTCCCTGCCTGCGTGCGTCAAGGATCCAAACAGCAAAGGTCACCGGAAAAGAGAGGATCTGTGCCTCTGCGGGCTGCGGCTCATGAAATAGTCGGCGTGCGTCCGTGCGCGGTCCACCGACGTCGCCCGAGACCGCACTATTGGTGGCCCGAAGCGTGCGACTTTTGCTCTTGTGCTCTGTCGTACGATCCGGCGGTATTCCGAATTTCCGATCGTTATCTATCCATCCCTATCGCGCTTTGGACCGGACCGGCTCCGCTGCTGGTGCTGGGGCCCGCCCCCGCCCTCGCCCGGGAAAACGATGGCCGTCTCTATCGTCCCCTCGCCGGGGAAAAGCGGCTCTGCTTGTAGTTTTTGGTGACGTGCAGTGCATCACGTTTCAGGTTATTATTCGCTGTGCACCTGGGCTTGATCCGCCTAAAAATATACTCCGGGGTAGTATACTAGAACACATGGAGGCATGGAGCTAGTAGCCTTTGGCCGGCCGGTGACTCCTGTACTGACGACTTGGACGTGAGCTAGTTCCGAGCGAGTTTGGCTGGCTGGCGCCTGGCGGGCATGCATTCCTGTTTAATACTTTCTCCGTAAAAAAAAAAAGGAGAGAGTTATTCTTGCTTCCCAAAATGTCAGCAGACTTAAACTTTGACCAAATATATATAATAAAATATTAACATTTATGCTACATAATTAGTATCATTGGATAGATTTTTTAATATAATTTTATAATAAACTTATTTAGAGATAAAAATATTATATACATTTTGTATAAACTCAGTCAAAATTAAGAAAGTTTGATCAGCACGCATTCCATAGCGACACTATTTTTGGGACGGAGTAGTACGTATTAACTTGGGCAGTTCGGTCCACCGAAATACTACAAAAACCAATGGAGAGGAACAAGGCGAAGCCGGTCACGCTGAAAACCATTGTTTGGTGGATGGTTTCTGCATTTTTTTAAAAAAATATTTTTTGGTTGGTTTTTATGAAAAAAAAATATTTCATGACTAAAAAATAAGACCGATTCTGGCTTGTAAGCTCAAGCACATAGGCTGAATGTTTTTATACTACCACGATGGCTGTGACATAGCCACATGGATCAAGCAGACTTGCCTCCATCCAGTGGCCTCTGACGTAGAGGTGAAGACCCTGCTGTTGTGCGGTACGCCGATGCCTGCCCGGAGTATACAAACTTTAACCACGAAGTACGTAAACGAGACAACGAGCACGGCATGGTGGGGCTCCTCTCGAGCGAGCAAGTTGCCGATTCCGATTTCCGACCCGGGGTTCTGTTTTGTACGAGGGGAAGGCACGGCGTGGTCGGCGTGCGGCGGCTCATCATCATTTCGCGCTGGCCGGCGTGGGCAAAGCAACGGATGGTTGGGAACTTGGGATGCCTGCCGCGCGCGGCGAGGGTGCGGAGCGCGCACCCACGCGACCCTTGTCGCCTTGTCGGCCCATTTGCCCGAAACGTTCGTCCGGTTCCAGTGCCCCGCCCCGCTGCTGCGTTGCCGTCGACGTCTCGCCCCTGGCGCTCACGAGGAGGGCACTCCGCTCGGCGCCCTATCATGTGTAAAAAAACAGCCTCCTTCGATCCATCATACGCAGGTTTTTAAAACGGTAATGCTTAGAGTCGGACCTCCCTCCGATCGGACGCCGCTTTGTGGACTTATCTATGCTATCGGTCTAACAAAAGGTCTCCTTTCCACTTCCTTAGTAAAAATATCAGGATGCGCAAGATGCACAGGCATCCCACACCGCCCCACACGCACGCTTTTCACTCCGTCGCTTCCTTAGGCGGCGTCGCCCCGCGTCGCTCCCTCTCTCCCGTGCCTTCACGCGTGCCGTCCGCTCCCTCGCGTGTGATCGTCTGCTCCCTTCTGTGTGCCTCCACGCGTGCGACGGCGACGGCTTTCTAGCGAGCAGCGCTTCTCTCCATCCCTCTTCCTCCTTTCCTCTCTCCCTCCTCTGTGCTCCTGCCTCCATGCCACCGAGAGAGATGATGGAGGCTAAGAGCCGCACACTCCTCCCCTACCTTCCTCCTCATGCTCTGGACCTAAGAGAAGCTCGACGGCGGTGGGATTCCAGCGAGGTAGGTCGATCCTTTGTGGATCTGAGCTATTCCTTCCTCTTCATCCTCGGAGACTCCTCTCCCTCAACCTTTTCTCTCGATCTGGCTGTCTTCTTCCTCGTCCCCCTCTGGATCTAAGCGTTTGGTGGTAGCTAGGGTTGCGGTGAGTCAGATCTCGCACCTTGTTGCAATGATTCTTTTTAAATGTTGCAACAAATGATGTGGATTGTTGCAATAATATTTTTTTATGGTTGTTGCAATAGGAGATTCTCTGATGTTGCAGGAGTAGTTCGAAACATGTTTCAATAGTTTTTTTCGTTGTTGCAGCAACTCTCCTTGATATTGTTATAGATTTTTGTTTCTCACCAGTTTTTTTTTGTTTTATTGCATTAGTGCAATAACTTTTATTTTGGTGTAGCTAGGGGCATGGACTATGTTGATGAGCTGTAATGCATGAAGGAAGTGCGAACAGGGGTGTGGATGTATGACCGGGGATCCTGGGTGGTCCAGACGGTGTGAGCCAAATACAGAATGCAGAGCCTCAGAGTGCATGGTCAGAGCAATATTGCTGGAGACGGCGTCCAGACATTGAAGTCCGTTCGGACGTGCGGTCGCCAGTGCTACCGTTTTTAAAAACAGCTCGTCATCGCCGGGGCCCAGGCGGGATGGCCGAAGCACGCAGGTTCAATGGCTGCGTCGTCCTTCCCTTCTTCATTGCGCACACTGCACTGGTGGGGCAGAAACACTGAAACGGTATGTCGGCCGGCAAGTCCGCGGAGGCGGCTCCAGGGTGACGGTGATTCCGAACTTCCGATCGGTCAGCCTTTTTTCCAAGCCGGAAGCGTTTAGAGCCAGGGTTATAATTTAGCCGGCAGCTAGCTGTAAGCCCATACCACATCATATCAATCTGACTAAACAGCCAACTAGTATAATAAACTGACTATTTGCTAGGCCGCAGTACTATTCCAATCATTTAATGCTCACTCACTGGCTGAAACCGGGCGAGATAGAAAACGCCGGCTTCACGCTCTCTCTCCGACGTGGCCCTTTTTTTGTGCCGATGTGGACTTCTCTCAGCCGGCTTATACACCCTATAATACTTGCTCTTACAAATTCCGACTGGAACCGACTGTTCAACCTGTCAACATGGACCAGTTGCCGTAGACGAATAGTGCTAGTGTTTTCCATGATTCGTTTGGTGCAGAGTTTGATTTAAGTTTTGGTATTGGTAATACTATTTGCCATGTCAGTGCTCATGTGGGCTAACATATTTATGTCGTTGTTTGTGGGCCTTTTTGCGATAGAGACGCCAATTCTTTCGTGATGACCATTTCGCCTTGTGTTTGCAGAGAACGAACACAGTAGTGGAACAACATTCGTGCACTTCTCAGATTGAGTTCTCGAGCGCCAAATCCAAATGGAAGTACTCGCGCTTATTGCTTGTAAAGTTACAAATAGATTTTGCTACCTCTGTCAAAAAAAAAACAATTGTATATTTGATTAAATCCAAACTATTTTAAGTTTAACTACGTTAGTTTACTTAGATAGCATCAATATTTACGACGCCAATTAGATATAACATAAAAATTAGGGCAGATCTAGTGGTATCTATTATTGCAATGAGTATTGGTATTATTTTTATATAAATCTAGTTAAACTTGGCAAACTTTATAATTGCGAAGTACAAAATCGGAGCAATATTTGGATGTGTGAGACTTTGGCCTTGTTTGGGGAAGCTTCTCGCACCATTTGCATCTCCACAAAGCTCGAAAGCCACAAGCTTCCTCAAATAGGGTTGATTCTTTAATAAGCTGACAAAAGCTCCAAAAACTACACTTTATTCTAAAAGTAGAAAAGTTCCTCAGAGCAATTTCTGAAGCTTTTCAAGAAAGATTGTTTAAAAGGTGCTTTTGAAAAAGCCACATATGCCACACATAGGGACTGTTTAAGGGATTGTTTAGAACATGAGATTTCTTCCATGTCCCTTTCTTTTTGTGAAACTGAATAAATCCCTGTGAAATTCCTATGAAAATCCGCTGAAATTTTGCGTTCGAAACAGGCCCAAATAAATATTTTGATTTCAACCCTCAACCCTATATCTCCCTTGTGCGCGTCCGCAGCCACGTCTCCTCTCTCTCCCTTCTCTCTTGGTGGTGGCAAGGGCTGACCCTACGCGCGCACATCCGCGCGAGAGCGCTGCGGCCCTGAGGGAGGCCTGAGCCTCGGCTAGGGTGGCCAGCACAGCGGCGCGTGAGCCCTACCATGGGTGGCGTGGCGCGGCATCCCCGGCGCACGACACCCCAACGCGGGTGTCCCGATGAGGATGCCCACCTGTGGAGCGGGTGACCATCAGACGACTGCTTTGGTGGCCCTATAATTAGTAGATCCGCTTGCTCCAATGACTTATCAGTGAAATCTGCCACTTGTGTGGCCAAATTTGTTCGTGCTATACCCGATCTGTGTTGGACCGTCGACGAGGCTTCTTTCCCCTTTCGTCCTCCCAAATGCCTTAGGTGAGGTGCGTGCTCTTTTCAGGCGCTCCTATTTCCGACTGTGTTGCTATTGTGTTGTACATCTAGCAGACTGAAGCTAGAAATTGTTACTGCCTTTATTTGCCATGTGGCTACGACAAGAAAATTGTATGCAGATTAAGGATGATGTACTTTTCACCCTTCTGGCAAAAAGTAATATACTCTCTTACTACTCCTACATACACCAATTTGGCTTTCTATGTTTATATGTGGTCATGGTTCAGTGTATGTGTTAAATTTGCAATGAATAGAAGAATATATTGTGATAAGGCTTCACAGTACAATGTGCAAGTTACTAAAAAACCTTTCATTCTAGATATGAAAAATAATTACTTGATAGCCTTCTTGAATGATTGATCATGACTACCTCTAATAATTTGGGGCCAAAGAAAAATCAGGATCCAGCTTTAAAAAATAAGGTGGTGGTGGTGGTGGTGGTGGAGGGTTTTCTAGTAGTGAAGTGAAAAATCCTAAACAGAGAGTTGTGTGCTTCTATAGATCAACTTCATTGACCCTTGTTGTCTTCAACTGCTCTTTTGGTGCTTCCACGTTAGCTTGCTCTTTTGGTGTGCTTCCACGTTAGCTTTCTATTGTGAGAAATTTTTGGTGAGAAAAAGCAATGAGATGTCGTTATCTGATTCATCACTTATTTGTTCAATGGATAGGTTGCTTCTTTATAGCATGCATAACCTAGGGCCATTGGCCCAAGATGAGCATAAAGATCGCCCCTTTTGTTTTATCCAAATGAATGAAAATTGGTATACCCCTAAGGAATTGCTTATGTTTCCTTGTCCCATGCAAATTTTCCTTGTTTTGATATGAAGCTTTCTTATGGATCTCAACACTCCATGTCCTAAAGTGGTCGATGATTCGGTCAGTGCTCAGTGTTTTCTTAGGGATCTTATTCCTGTCATTATTACCTAATTGCTAGATTAGTGATTTGTTTCTTGTTGCTATCTGCAGATGCATTGTTGTGTCATTCATAAATCTCTATCAATGGTTTACTAAATATAATGCCTGGGCTGACTTATCCTCTCCTATTTGAAGTGTGAAATGAAATGGTTCAATCCAATATATTTGTGGACGTGTCATAGGAATTTTGATGTAATACAACCCTTCAATATTGCCATTTAATGTTTCAGAATATGTGAAAGTAACTTCAGGGTTAGTTAATGATCTTATCCTCTCCTACTTGTAGTTTTGTTGAAGGTTGGTCCTCCCTTCATGGTGTAAGGGCAATGCAGATGAAGTCATTGGGATTTATGAAGGATCAGGTAAACTATAAAGCCATGGTTCAATTATTTATTTCTTATATTAAGAAAAAATATGCCAACCTCGAGGAGTTCAACTCAAATTGGTGTGGCAAATATCTGACATTATATGCAATAGGGAAGACAATGTAGGTAACCTATATAGGAAAATGTGATTTATTATGAATTGCGGCTATCTCATCCTTGGATAGCTGGAAAGAGAAGGCTATTACCCTTGCATTGTTTCTTCATGTTTCAAACGTTAGAACGAGTAGATTCAGTAACTCAATTACTGTTGACTACTCTAACTAGCTATGTTTTAGAAATGTTGGCTTACAAACCTGAAGATGTTGAGATGGTTTTGGATAGCAGTAAAGGACGACACATAATTGCTTGTCTATGATGATTTAGGTAAATAGCAGTTACAACTTTTGATAAGGTTTTCTCTTCAGCTAATTTTGATTTTTTTTGTATTCCTTCTACTACCATGAGAATTCATGTCGAATGATAGTGCACTAAATTGAATAAAATTGTATGCTTAAAATTAGATGTCTTGGTTTCTATCTTGATGATTTATTTCTTTGGTGTTTAAAATATGGGTTAGGCATCAAGAAAAGACCGTGTTAGCATGCTATTTTATATTTTCACATGTACTATCAACTATCATATCTTAGCGGTTGTTCTCTCTTATACACAACCAATCAAGCATATGACTAGCCAAGATATTATGGTGACGCCTTCATCAACAAGTGTTCAAGCACCGATAACGAAGCTAGAGGCTATTGTCCTCAGTCTGATCCAACATGTACAACACTAAACACATTTATTGCATACCTCTTACCACATTTCCATTTATTCATTTAGGCTTCTCCATGCCTTTGACATTTATTAGTGACCTAAAATATCCTCCTTAAATTTTGTCAATAGATAGAGGTCTTTTTAATGTGTGTGTTAATTGCAGTCTAGTGTCGAGTTATTTGGTGATTGTCACAAAAGAAGCAAATGAACACCCAATCTATATAAAATATTTCTGAGTCTTTGATGAACCTTGTAATTTTTGCCACTGAAACATCTAATATTTTGAACATGTCCTTTTGTTTTCCTGCGATGTTGAAATTAGATAGCAATTAAGCGCCATTAGCTGCTCTTTCCATTAGTCGTTTAGTTCCACCTGATGGATATACTCAACAAATTGATTTGTTTTCTGCTTTGTCAATGTCTTCTTGCTAGCTCTACAAAAAATGATTTATATACATGGATCTTTGTTCTATGGCTCTGTCTGATTATCTCCACATCTGGTTGATTGCTCTTCTATGAACTCTTTTCATCTCATTTATCCCTTCTTTCTTATTTTACTAGCAAGGTGCCCACTCGGAAAAATCAACAAGATTTCATATTTCACCAACCCGTTGGAGATCATATCCCAAATATATTGGTAAGCCTTTTAGTCTACTAACTGTTTCCTGCCTGTTTAGGCATTGTTTTAGTGTAAGTTGTTATGTTCCACTTCTGTTGCGCCACTGAGTGCTATATGTTCCGCTTCTGTTGCACTCTCAAGTGTTACATTGTCTTGTATAGTTGGAATAGCCAAAATTGATGGTGGTCCTTATTTTTAATATTTGGCAAATCTTGGGATTTAGAATGGGGCTAATAGTGACCATGCGTGCAGAGCTCTGACCCACATTGCTGCAAGTTTGTAACTATGGTCATTGCAAATTGTAACCTTTTGAGAGAAGACATTCGTGTGGTAAATAATGTTTATTATTTTGTGGGGTCTAGAAATCAGTATGACTGATACGGTTCGCGTATATCCAACACCATTCTATATTCCTATTTTATGGAGCATAGTGCTTTTCTGAGTCTTTTGTTCCAAGTTACTTTTTCAAAGTTGAGGTCGGATTTGATTAATTATGCTTAATGGTTTATGCATTTCTATGCTAATCAAGTTGATACCCAAACGTTGATAGTTTTAATATGTATCTGTACTGCCATATTTACATGTCCAAGTTTTTCCACTCTAATCAATGCTTCTCGATTTTTTAACCAGAGTGACAGTTGTGGATGGTAAATACCAGATTGAAAGTTTACACATTTTGACCATTTGCAAAGGCGAGGACACCACTTTTGATTTCAATTTGAGATTCTAGTTTATTTACAAAATTATATATTAAATTACAATATCTAATGTTTACATAATTACTTTGTTTGCAAAGAAGAACATGAAGCATTGGTCTGCCTCTGTTGAAGTCAAATATGTTGGGATAACTATTTAAAGTTTTCTGGTGAAAGAGCTTTTGAGAAGGTGAACTTTTGGAAGTACAATGGTGGATAGTTTTGACAGGAATATCTGTTATGTAAATACTTATTGATTATTTGCATCACTGTGACATGCTCGCATGTACTAATGTTGTTGTGAATCAAGTATAAACAGAATTCTATTGTGTGCTCGATAGGCATAGCTGGATTAACCATCGCGGCTTGGAAACTATCGCTTATGACACAACTTTATGTTAAGGTGCACTAGTTTATACGAAGTTTAAACGTAGTAGTATTTTGGTGCCAGCAAGCGGCTTGGAAACTACTCAAAACTATTCCAAACGTAGGCCATGTTCAATTCCTTAAATTCTCTCAAAAATTTTGCACAATACTCGTCATATCGAATCTTTAGACACATGTATGAAGTATTAAATATAGGTAAAAAAATAACTAATTGTACTTTTAGCCTGTTCATGTCGAGACGAATATTTTGAGCTTAGCTGATCCATGTTTGGACAAAGTTTATCAAATACAGTAATAACGAATGTGTTTTAGGAATTTTTTTCTAAAAATTTCGCGAAGTGAACAAGGCTGTAGTAGGTTATCGGTTCTGTTGTCCCAAGTTTAAACGTAACGCCATTATCCCTATTTTATACGGAGTATAATTTAAATTTAAGGCAACTCCCGTCCAATAGGAACACGCAGTCCGATTACAAACCGCTCCGGTGCAAAGCATAGCAGCGCTATCGCAATCTTGCCCAGCCCCCAGATCGACAAATCTCCATAAATAGGCTATCCGCGGTGGGTAGCAGAGCAGAGAACAGCAGAACGCCGCAGAGGCAGAGCAGGCACTACCACCAGTCAACCACCGCTTCGTTCTCCCCCACATCGCTCCGCTCGCAAGCGCCTGCTTCTCCGACCTCCACAGCTCACGCCTATAAATAAGGCGCCCGCGGTGCCCATCAATTCGCGTCACCGCGTCCCGAGAGCGCGAATCATTCCGCGCGACGCAAAACCCTAGCCGATCCACCGATCCCTGTCATGGCGGCCACCACCAGCCAGGCGAGCCTCCTCCTGCAGAAGCAGCTCAGAGGTGCGGCCCGCCGGAGTTTTCCCGATTTTTCCCGTTTCTTGTGGATTGTTTGCCTGATTGACTTGGGGTTGGTTTGCGGTATGGTGATTGGCGCAGATCTCGCGAAGCACCCGGTGGATGGGTTCTCGGCTGGGCTGGTCGACGACAGCAACGTCTTCGAGTGGCAGGTCACCATCATCGGCCCGCCTGACACACTATAGTGAGTCGGATCCTCCCCATCTGACGCCTGATTCCATGCCTCGAGATGAATTGTTTGTTTGTTGTGTCGGTGCCATGCCCTATGGACTATGATTGAAAATCTTATTACACGGGTTTGATTTCTGGTGGAGGCTGGTGCGGGGCGGACTTTTCTTTGCTTGCTGTTGTAGGGGGTAGCATAGTACTAGTAGCACATCAACATAGCGACATATCCGGTGCCCAGTTCCATCGAGTTTGTTTGGTTCTTGGTGCGTTGGCTGCTCTGTTAATCTGCTAATAGTTTTATTTATTTTTTTTAAAAAAAATGTCCATAGCTGTATCAGTGTTTAGAATCAGGGTCTTCAATTGGTTATCAGGGCCTAGGGAATTGTTAATCGGAGTTCAGAGATAAACTGTGTATACTCTGAATTGCCACCATAGGCATGCTGCTGGCGACTGACTCAAATCTCGTGGTTGTTTACAGTAGGTTCTGCTTCATGTTAGGAAATGGGACTGTATGTACGTTTTGGAGTTTGTAGCAGATGGTTGCGACAATTTCTCGATTCTGTAATTTAATATTGAATGAATTTGTGCTACTTGACCCGAGTAGAGTCACCTTAATTTTGCCAACCTGTTTGGTGCATGAGCAGAATTTTAATAGCAGACACTGTCTTTCTTCCCAGATTTGAATGTTGATTGTAGGTAGAGATGAAATATGTGAATCCTAATTCCTATTATGTGAATTCTTTTGCTACTAATTACCAAAATACATTATGAACTAGAATGGCCACTGGATGCTGTAATTATGCCTTCTATTTTTTGGAGTTCTGCATATGCAAACAACATTTGGATCACTGATAATCTGATGCTGATAAATTTGAAAGAACACTAGTGGTGGAAAATGAGTTCACTGTATACGCAAATTTGTAAATGCCTGCTGTGTTTGATAACTGTTAACTCATTCATAAAGATGGGTTGGTTTGTATTGAGAGGGCATGCAGCATACTAGGAACTTAGGAAGTCACCTGAGTAGCCTGCCACTAGCTGAAGTGTGGCAAATAGCAGAGCAACTTGGAATATTTTTGTGGCAAATTTAACTACATAGTCAGAAGTAGCGTGCCTCTGTGTTTTTTATATGTTAGATTTTTCTTCTGCATATGTAAAATTGATTATATAAAACCGAACATTTCCATATGCTAGTTTAATTTGGTTACAGTTTATGAAGGAAAATTCAGTTCTTATTGACAGCAAAGTCAGGCTTCAAAGGTACCATGGTTTATTATAATGCTTTTTAGTAGAACCTAGAGGCATGAAAAGTTGGCCAGACACCAAATAAACAGGAATGTTAGACTGGAAGTATTATTGTGAAGTATCTTCTCTTTGATAAATCCTGCTCAAGTGATAGTATGATTTGACTTATATCATCAATAGAGCTATAATAATGCATTTTTTTTTACTGGCTGGCTACTCGCAAGCTGCAGAATCTCTTACAGCATGACTCTCTATTTGAACTAAAGGGCCTAGCAAACAGTGGAGCCATTAGATTTTTTTTTGGGTACTGCTGAAATGTTTATGTTCATTTTGTTGAAAAGGAAACAGCTGAAATGTTTATACTAACTTTGTTGCAAAGAAAGCAGAGTACTGCAAGGAAAATTGAAGTGGAACCTAAAAAAATCCCAAGGAGTTTGGTTGTGTCTGATCAATGTATTTTTGACTTTAATGCATTCCTTGATATTTTTTGTCTTCAGAGAGATGTTTACCAGTGCCTGTCTTGTCAATTGCCTGGTTACTCCAGTTGAACACATATCAGTCTGAATTGAACATGTCTCAAAAAAATCAGCTAACAATGTCTGAACTACTAACAGACCTTAAACATAATACTGTTCATTTGCTGTCCTTGTACTCCCTCCGTATCACAAATAGAGTTCGTTTTGGAAAAGCTTTCGGTCAAACATTGGGAATATAAATCATGAATAACTTTTAAATTATTGAGTTTAGAAATGTAAAAATCATATAAATAAATTTATCTTCAAAAGTACTTTCATAAAAGTATATATATACCACTTTATAACAAATATTTTTAAAGAAATAAGTGGTCAAAGTTATGCTTTGGAGACCGTGTCGCTATCCAAAACGAACTCTATTTGTGATACGGAGGGAGTATTTGTCTTGAAGCATTGCATTCGTGCAGTCATGTAAACAATATTTTATTTATATTCTGAGCAATGCACTAATATTAAACTTTACTTTGCAGTGATGGAGGGTACTTCAATGCCATAATGAGCTTCCCACAAAATTACCCAAACAGCCCGCCTTCAGTCAGATTTACCTCTGAAATGTGGCATCCAAATGGTCAGCTTTTTTATTAGTGAAAATTGTATTTATTTACTTGACCTGGAGTTATGCTTTCTGACATCATGCATAATATTTGGGGAAATGCCAGTTTATCCAGATGGGCGGGTGTGTATCTCTATTCTTCATCCACCTGGTGAAGATCCAAATGGTTATGAGCTCGCAAGTGAGCGTTGGACACCTGTGCACACAGTACGGCTTCATATACTATGTTTACATGCCTTTTTTCTATTTTTTATCTTCTGTTCTCCACTACAAAGCCCTTATTATATTACTGAAATTTACTGGGATACATCATAAAACAACATTCATAAGTTCACTGGTAGATCTGTAATCATGAATGTGGTTAATTGCCAGTGAAGCGTAATAGGAATATTGTCATGTAGCCTGATACAATGCTTCCCCACAGCGCAATTCGGAATCCTGAGCAACTTAAGGTAGGACAGTGAATTCCTGATTTTTGGATTCATCATCAGCTCTCGAAGAGTTTGTTATATTTGCCTAACTTCCACTAGATAGATAGAGAATGCTCTGTTTTTGTCTCAGGGCAGAATAACAAACAAAAGACTTCTTTCATGAGTGAATACTTTTGTATGCTATCACTAGTTGTTAAGTTGATGATCGTTATCCACTTGCAGGTTGAAAGCATAGTTCTGAGCATTATATCAATGCTCTCTAGTCCAAATGACGAGTCTCCAGCCAACATTGAAGCAGCTGTAAGTTCACCTAACAATTTACTTTATACTGTTTAGGTTTATTGGACCTCTACTTGTGGGCTGCTATACTATCAAATCAAATACTTCATGTTTGTGTCCTGTTGTATTCGCCACCAATTCGTAGTTTTAAAATGACGAGTTTATTTGTGTTATGGCAAGATAGCCTGCTAGTATTAAAGTAGAAATCAGTTGTCTCAAACAAAGTGTCTTAGTGTCATCGTTTCTGTGCCCAAACAAATTTGGTTTTAGTGTCCAGCGCAAAAAATTGAGTCCCGAGAGTTCTCAAACAACTTGTGTTACTCTCCTGAAACGCCATGAATTTATTATTTGCATGATTCTTTTGGACATCTCATGCATCGATGCATCATCACTTTCATCCAGATATCCTTCTACTGTTAAGGCCACGAACAAGTGCCAGCCCTGAGTTGCGCGAGGACTTTCTGTCACTACAGTGTTGCAAAGTGTGCCTCTTTCTTTGTTTCTGAAAACCAGTTATTTCTCGTGCAGAAGGAATGGAGGGAGAAGAGGGAGGATTTCAAGAAAAAGGTTAGGCGCATCGTGCGGAAATCACAGGAAATGTTCTGAAGAAAATGGGAGTACTGAGGAAGTTAATCAGGCTGCAAGATTTTGCTGTCAACCTCAAAATGCTCATCTGACATCAGCGTCTTGTGTATTTTCCATTTAGCATCTGTTCATTGGTGATGGTTGCCTCCAGAAATGTTCGGAAGGTTGTGTTTGTATCGTGTGGCTTGGGCTCTACTAATGTTTGACAAACCTGAAGTGCTACCAGTTATCGTAACTTTGATGGTGAACCTGGTATAAGCAGGTGCCATTAATGTCAGCTAATCGATGAGAAAACATGCCAGTGAAATCGTGCAATTGTTACTGTAATGATGTAGTTCCTTGTCTACAGTGTTTTAAAAGCAGCTGATAGCTAAAACGTCTGATTTGTTGAATCCTATCAGGCTGTGACAGCAAGTTTGTAGTGCATTTTGCTGCAGTAACGGACGAAATTATTGAACACAGGTATGAACGGCTAGGCTCATGTATTTTTTTTTTATTCAGGTATAAATTGGACGCACACAACCCATACTCACATCATACGCATGCGTCCGTATACACGCAAAGAGAGATTGGAAAGCTCGCCACCTCCAGTGTGCAGAAAATGCGCAGTACCACCGAACGCACACGTGCGTGTACCTATAAAATTATGGAAGAAATCCAAAAAAAGATGCGACACCAAGGTCTAAACCCTCGTAGGTAGCGTCGCACGGCTAGACTCATGTAAACTACATGTAAATCAATTGAGTTGTGTTTAATGCAACGATTTGATGCTGCTTCTTCTGTTTCTATCCAGTCACAAGAACAAAAACATTAGACCATTGTCAACAACGTACGTAGCTTTTCTATGATTAAATGGTTCCATCTTCCATAATCCATAAAAACTAACACCATTAAGCACTAGTTACAACTTACAAGCAGGCAGCATGTTACGATAGTCAAAAGGAATATAAAGCTACTAGCTATCATGCAAGCCTGCATTTACATACAACTGGAGGCCCAAAAAACGTCGGCACTGCAACAGTTCTTCACTCCGTGACAACTCTCACCTGAAGGCAGCAGGCCTACCTAACGTGACTGTTTTTCACAAGCAACATACAACTGGAGGCCCAAAAAACGCCGGCACTGCAACAGCTCTTCACTCCGTGACAACTCTCACCTGAAGGCAGCAGGCCTACCTAACGGGACCACTGTTTTTCACAAGCAAGAGTGCAGGCCTACCTTGTGGCTGTTGGTGCCAAAAAAGTCACTTTCTGCCAGGGAAAAAAACAGAAACAAGAAGAAAAACAAATGAATATTTATATATTGATCATAGTGGGATTTGAACCCACGACCTTTAGATTCGGAATCTAACGCGATATCCACTTCGCTATATGACCATGATTGTCTTCCACACATTTACAAAATCTGAAATGGCAAAGGTATCAGAATTCATACGGTAGCCAATGAACATGGCGGATCAGTGTCATTCAAAAGCTGAAACGAAATGTTTTGATATGCATATACTGCAAATATGGTGGCCATTAGTTATCCGACAGGAATAAAGAACATATGGCAGATATGAATTCCCAGTTGGTCAACAAGTTGATATTACCTCACATCTTTTAGTAGTTTTTGTTATGAGTCAAACTTCTCTAACTTTCTACAGCTTCAAATATGTCATGATAGTGCATTTATTTGGTATTAAATATATTTATTTTTTTCTATAAACTTTAAAGTTTATGAACTTCGACTGGGTGTGTTTAGTTGGAAAAATTTTGGGTGTAAAGTTCATGTAGCACTTTTGTTGTTATTTGACAAACTTTATCCAAATATGGACTAACTAGACTCAAAAGATTCGTCTCGACATTTACAGACAAACATACAATTAGTTATACTTTTTAGCTACATTTAATACTACATGCATACGTCTAAAGATTCAATGTGATGGGAATCTTGTAAAAATTTAGAATCTAAACATGCCCAAACTAAAATGAACTACAGTTTGAAAAATAAAAAAGGGAGTACACAATAAAATGATCCTAAATATGGAGCATATATATATAAGGCCTCTTTTGGTAGCAAGCATGGACGGATCTATATTTATGGTACGGGTGCGGCCGTACCCAAAAAAAATACGACAAACAGTGATTATGTTCAATTTTTCGTCATATATGCACTCATACGATAAAATTATATGCACCTCCAAGGCTAGCGCACCCTATTTGAATTTGCTCTAGATCCGCCGGTGGTAGCAAGGGGGAGCAAAACATAGGGATGGAAAACCCCCTACCAAGAACTAAGATGATAACTAAAGTGACATTACTATAGATTATTCACCCTGAGAAAAGTCCGGATCCCAGAGAGAATGGAGTTTTCAAATTAGACCTAAGTGGTGACGGATTGTTCCAAGAAAGCACTTCCTCTTAACAATATGAGCGCCTCCTACATTCAGGGTGGGAATATGCTTGATTAAACGATTAGTATAAAAGAATGGACGCGACAATAAGATGCACTGGAGATACCAACCCAGTCGTGTATGTAAACAAAAGTATGAACAAGATAACACCCAGAACCTTACTGCAACATCCACTGATCCACTGAATGCTAGAAGCAGACATACCAATATGAGTTACCGCTTTGTTCCTCCGATGAGTGTGAGTGTGAGCATGTCAACCAACAAGGCACGCACAAACAGGCAACTCAGCATCCCGAATCAGGAATCACCTAGTAGTAGAAGGGAGGTGCCAGCTTTCCTAACTGTTGAAAACAAAGTGAGGTGCAGCCGGGACCGTGCGACTAACCAATTAGCGTTCACAAAATACAGACGTCCAAGTCCCAACTCTAAATATTTTTGTTTTTGTTTTTGAAAAAGGGCCAGAAATCCCGATAGCGAAGAGACAACTATTCAAGCAACCACGGCCACTACAGGATCTAACGATGCCTCCAAATCTGACACTAGCGTATCTGCAGTCTGCATCAATAAGCCCGATCTGCGGAAGGGGATCCTGCGATGGGTTGATGGATTCAACAAGCCAGGGAAGATCGGATCACGGCGAAACAGAACGGATCAATGCAGATGAGATCCATTGATTGGTGTAGACGTAGGTGTAAGTCGCAGGGATGATAGGACGAGACGAGATGGGGAGAAAAGAGAGACGAGGTCTGAAAGGATCGTACCGGGTGACCTGCAAAGCTAGAGAAGAGAAGAACGCCTAAGGCGTGCTGCACACCCTTCACCGGTTGAGCACCGGGCCGCCGGTGCACTTGAACATCTCATCGATCCCGGCTGCCTGGCGCCGTTTGGGGTGAAGCCGTGAAGGAGCCGCCATCCGCTCCGGGGAGCGAAGGGAGTCGGGTATTGTTTAGCCTTCGCCAACTTTCCCCAAATATATGTAGATTCCTGTCACATCAATCTTTAACTGCATGCATGGAGCATTAAATGTAGGTAAAAAAATAACAGATTGTACTTTTAGTATCTACATGTCGAGACAAATCTTTTGAGTCTAGTTGGTCTATATTTAGATAAAGTTTGTCAAATAACAACGAAAGTACTACAGTGCAGATTCGAAATATTTCTCGGAACTAAACAAGCCCTGATTAGGGAAGGAAGAAGAGCGTTTGCCAGCACAGTAGCTAGCCGCAGTTTTGGTGGCTGCTCCCTGTCCCTGGTGGCCTGGTGGGTCGTTGCCTCGTGGGTTATTCGGCCCGGTTTCTGTCGAGTGGGGCACACCCGTTGACCCCGTCGGCGCTCGTTAGAAATCCAGACAAATGTGCACATGTATAGTCCTTAAATAATGGTCGTCGTCATGACACAAATTTAATTTAATTTATAGAAAATTTATGTAACATTTATACCTTTAAATAAAGTTGTTAATAGATTCAAATATCGGTCTAATAATAGTAATTGTATATCATAAATATTAATATTCTTTAATATATGATTAATCAAAGTTGTTTTTCAAAAAACGAAAACGGCAGTTATTTAGTGACGGATGAAGTAGATCAGATATGCACATGAATCAAATATCAACATCGTTAGTATGATCACCATCATCTATAACACCATCTTTATCTATGCTACGTCTACCTAAAAAAACCTACACCACTGAGATGGCTCTCCTCCACGTACTCAAAAATTCATACCAAAAAATAACTTCATACAAATGAACTATCTAGATTGCTTCTAATTATCCTCTCTCCCTACTCAATCAGATCTGATGATCAAAATTGCGTGTGTGATATCATCATCCCTCGCATCTGCCCACGAACGTGCCTAGCCCCCCACGATCGCGTCCCCCGATCACGATGTGAATCGTGGTTTCCTCGGGTTGTTTTTTTGTCTTGCCACGAGGTGGGTTCGAACCCTAACACCCTAGGTCCCTAACACTAGGGAGACATCGCCCCATTAAAGTTTCCCATCGCGGACCACTGGCCGCTGACACAGAGGATGTGCGGGGCTGACCACGTGCCACTCGCGGACACAGGGAAGCGTGAGGGAGGCGGAGCATTGGGCCAGGCTCCAGATGTCGAGAACCAGTCGAACGTTGTTGTGGCAAGCTCCGTGAGTCCCACGGTCGCGAGATCATCGCTGATGCCGTTGACATTGAGTGCCACATCATCTTTGATGTGCTCCCCGTCGCGTTGATCAGAATTAATGACAGGCTCATGAGCCAGTACATCGAGTTTGTCGTCGACCGCCTTCTCATGCGATGTGCCATAGGAAGATGTACGATGTCGCCAACCTCTTCGACTAGATGGAGTTCATCTCACTACACGACAAGGCCAATTTATTTGACAAACACATCCGGGAATACTAGTAAGCATCTGTAGTGTCCATCCTTAGCGGCGGCTCTGCTGCAAACCATATGTTCAACATCGACAAGGACTTCTGAGTTGACATTTGTGATCGTGCACTTAATTTATTGCCCCGATAATCTCATATGTGAAAACCTTACTATGTTTTTTCTTGCATGTTAGATGTTGTAGAGGTAATTAGTATTTTGAATGATGCAAGATGATCTTCCAGTTCTTGTGTTATTAGGAACTAAACTAAGACTATATTGTTGTTTACATGACATGCTATTTTTTGTAAGATGTTAATATGGTTTGTCGCCATAGCGTTTGCATGGACAATGTACTAGTGAGTCAAGGTTAATATAACACCTCTGATGTTTAAGCATGTAATTAACTTGACATATCATCATTAGCATCATTAATCATCTTGATCATGATTTCATGTGTATGCATTTGTTTAGTGTATCATTTTATGTGATGTACCTCTATTGCAAAAACCTTATTAGCCCACTTCTTCCTATAGGGGCAAAATGGTAATTTCACCTCTGTGCCTAGTTCTATGTAATTCTTGTTCAATTTAGTGCCCTGATGTTTGTTGCTTTGATCAAAGTTCAAAAATCAGATTTGATTTGATTTTCCTTTTGCAAAACCCTAAAATCCCAAATCCTGGATTTATTCCCTTTTTGATAACTTTTTCAAAATTCAAAATTTTGAGTTGGTTCAAAAAGCAAGGTTGTGAATCTGATCAAGAGGAACAACTTTGGTATTTACAAATTTCAAAGTTTCTATATAAAATTTGCAGTAATTTCAAATTCATTCAAATTCCAGTTTTTGTCCCCTTTTCAGTTGTAAAAATTTATTCAAAAACTATTGAGTTTCAGAAAAAGTGTATATTAGCAAAGTTATAGGTTTTGTCAAATAGAACAACTTTCATATTGGAAGATTTTCATGTTTCAGTTTGAAATCCAGAGTAATTTTGATTTGAATCAAGTTTGAAAAAGTGTCCCCTTTTCTGTTTTTGAATATAGTTCAAAAACTATTTGGAATTTGAAAATGTTCATTTTGACAAAGTTGTAGATCTCTTTTTTCTGAGCAACTTTGGTATTTTGATTTTTTGTCGCACAGTTCAAAATTTGAAAGTAATTTGCAAAATACAGAGATCAGCCAAAAGTCAAACCCTAAGGCCTAGCACTGTTCGTCCCCTACCTCTAGCCGGCGCAGTGCAGAGGGGGCCCCGGCCGTGGCCAGCTTATCCGCCAGAGCGCAATCGAGTGCGCACGCCCCCGCAAACCTTACCCGCGCAACCCCGAGGTCTCTACCGGCCCTGGCCGTGCCTATAAAAGCCCCGCCGGAGCCCGACCTCTCTCCCTCACCTCCGCCACCGTGGCCAGCCCGCTCCAGACACTCCGCCGCTCCACCATCTAGCCCGAAAGCTCCGCCTTGAGCTCGTGAAGCTTTCCCACCTCTCAATTTCACCTTCCCCGCCTCCTATCGCCCGGCGTAAGCTCGCCGTCCCCATCTCCGGCAGAATCCCGGCGAGCTCGGGTTCATGAAATTCGCCGTCTCCGGCCATCATCATCCCTCACCGACCCCGTGTCGTGTTCCTTGGTTCCGTGCGACTCTGACCCGGCCCTTGCGGTCTCGTGTGTTGAGCAGGACCGCCGGATCGCCGGAGCGCCGCCGCTGTCATCTTCTCCCTCGAGCGTGTCGAGCCTCACCCTCGACAACAAGTCGAGCCTCACCCTCGAGCACGTGTCGAGCCTCACCCTCGAGAACGAGTCGAGCCTCACCCTCGAGAACGTGTCGAGCCTCACCCTCGAGAACAAGTCGAGCCTCACCCTCGAGCCCTGCCTCCGACCCGTGGTAAGCATCCGAGCCTCCGACCTCTGCTTCCACTCCGCTTCGCCCGAGCCTCCAAGTCACGCCTCGGGCAGAGGCTTGTTTTTCCGTCTCGCCCGAGCCCAAGCCTCGGCGAGCGCATGCTCTCCGCTTCGCCCGAGTCAGGCCTCGGACGGAGGCTTACTTCTCCGTCTCGCCCGAGCCTCCGGGCCAAGCCTCGGACGAAGCTGTCGTTTCCGTCTCGACCGAGCCCGTCTCGACCGAGCCCGTATCAACCGAGCCCCGCGCGATTCGCCCGAGCCCCGCGATTCGCCGAGGCCGGCCTAGAAGGAGCACAGTGCTCTTCTCTTTTTCTGAGAGATGTGAATAGTGTTCTGTTTTCTTTTTTTTTGTATGATTTTCTGTGTACATCCAAAAATTCTGAAATTTTTGTGGTAGACTCTTTATGCTCTGGAGTATTTTATAAAAATGTCAAACTTGAGTTTTGTGCAAAAATTTGAAAATGTAAAATTCCCCTTTTAATTGAAAAATGAAGGTTTTGGTATTTTTGGAGAGTGATTTATAACTCCAAAAAGCATGAGACAAATTTTTGTGAGCTTCTTATGCCATGTTTAGTCTCTGGTAAAATTTTGAAGTCTTTTGGAACAAGTTGATTTTTTGAGCATTTATTTTAATTCTTGAATAGTGCCTTTTGTTAATTAAATGTCTAGAATTATTTGAACACCTTAATGACCTCCAAAAATTATGAAATTTGTTTTGCCATCTATCTACACCATAATGAACTTATGTGATTAATTTGGTAATTTTTGGAGCAACTTCATAAAATGACCTTTTAAATAAATTAAGAAAATAGAAAAGATGGATTAGGGTTGGTAATAAGTGTTTGATGATGTGATCTTTGGATTGATTGATGTTCATAGACCCCTACCCTTTGGTCTATGATGTTTGTGATGCTATGTTTGGTTGATGCTTAGGATAATTATAATAAGGGCTAGTTTAATCAATATTGCTTAAGGAAGAAATGGTTACCTTTTATGCTCAACCTAGATTTCAATCATGCTTTGTTTAAAAGTAATCTAGAATCAGTGGAATTGTCTTGCACCATAAGTTCATATCATCATTCTCATGAGCATTCATCATTGCATCCGTATAGTTGACGAAGAAGGACCTGAAGTCGAGGTAGCCACCGAAGGATCTGTCCCCGAGGCAACCCCGAGCTCCGGCACCTACACCACCAACCCCGAGTCTGCTCTTTTTGCCATCCAAGGCAAGCCCCGGTGCATTTAACTCTTTCCTTGAATTTTATAAAATGATTTCCTTAAATGCTTTTGAGTTAAATTACTGCATTAGGTTTATAGGAGTTGTGTGCTATCCTAATTGATGCATTATCCACCTTGACCACGGATACACCCGCAGCCTGCTTTTCAAAAGTATTTGAAAAATGCTTAGCAATGCTTATTGAATTAGACTTTGCAATAAAAATGCCAATTTCAAAAGTGTGATCACTGAAAGAAACTTTATGGGAATTTCTGGTTTACTCCCACTATTGGCTAAGTATCTGATCCGTACTTGGTCAATAGGAAGGAGAGGTTGTCCTTGCGTACGGTGCCGTCATGTTGTAGTCCGGGACTCAACAGTTGACACCGACCGGGACAGGGTTGAAAAACCGACAGGACCTGTACTCTTGGGTTAGAGTCCCGAGGTGCTTGTCGCTGGCGGAAAAATGTAGGGACCATCCGTATGGGGGCCTGCTGGTCAAGACTTGTAACTATTCACATACTACGGAAAGCTCTGGCTCCGAGGAATCCTTTATTGGACCGACAACCGCGCACTGGGAGTGGAGAGATGGCGGAAGTAGCATGTACCCACGTGGGTTAGAGTCCCGGATTGGAGTGGTGTACTGTACTTCCGGGTGGCGTAGGACCGGGCCCAATCTTGGAGGAATCGTGGTAGACGAGTTGGCATATGCAAGCTTGGGTGCTACATATGCAGTGTGGATAGGGATCCTCAGCTGAGTATTATTTATCCGGATTAACGTTGCTCCTCGGTTATGGAGACTTGGTCCACTGACTGTCAACGGAGAGTGGTTCTCAACTAGGAATGTTTTGAAATGTAAAATGAATCATGAATGATGAAGAATTGAGGAAATACTGAATCTTTCAAAATAAAATTTGCAAAAATGCTTTTCTGCAAAATACTTGATCTTGCTTAAGCCTTACCTTGACTACCCTAAGCTTTCATTCCTGAGTCTTCTCCCTTTTTCTTTAGTCGGGTAAGTCTTGTTGAGTACCTTTGTACTCAGGGTTTTATTACCCATGTTGCAGGTATGGCAGATTCCTCAGTATGCCTTGGACCCTGTTGTGTGACTGTTGTTCAGGAGGAGGCCGATGAGGCCGATGAGTGATTATTCACCCTCGGGCTGGGTGAAGTATCTTTACCCTTCAGTTGTTGTCATATGCTACTCTGCCAACTCTATCTATTTGAACTATGGTCTGTAATAACTTCACTTTAATTTTTGTTGAACCCTGGTTTGTAAAACTATTGTTATCTAAGTCTTCCGCTATTTACTCCGATGTTATTTGTCAAAATGTTCAAGAGATTGTAACTGAATTGTGAGATGATCCTGCGGACATCGGGCACTGATGTAGCCCAGTAGCGGAACCGGTCTTAATCTCTTGGCTGTACGGATCGACTGTCAGTGGTTGACGGTGATCAGTGGGCCATGGGATTAGGGCCGTTACGTTACAGTTAACTACAAGACACATAGTGTACAAGTGTCGTTTGAAAAGTAAGAAAGCATGACAGAATAACTTTTCATTGTCCGTATACATAGGTTGACGGAAAAATAGAGATACATTTTTGGCTTTTTAATTTTATATAAGTATATATGTAGATATAGATCTGAATGATAGGTATATGATCACATCGGTCAGATGAAATGGATTACCATCTATAACCGACGTTCTCTTTCGGGTGTAAAAGGATTCATTAAAACCATATTGATCAAAGATCTTTCTAGGTTTTCACTAGATCCAACTAAAATTACAAAATCAACCTTGTTGTCCACTAATGTCTCTCGTGTCCCTCAATGTTATAGTGTTTCCTCGATGTTTCACAACATCTCTTAGATTTACTAAGTGTCCCTCGATGTTTTCCTACATTGATCTACATCACTTACCCCTCTCATGGTCGGATCTTCCCTTAAAGTCGCTCATTGCTATTTGGCGTCCTTCAACATTTATGATGTCTATAGATGCCACGTTGAATCTCGTCCCCCTCAGTCTCAGTGTCCTCCAATGTCTCTGGACATCCCTAGATGTCCCTCGTCTCCAAGTTAGTAACATCATCGTCGTCGTCACCTCATTGAACCACATTTAAGTTGCTTCTATAACTACTTTTTATACATCTTGTTTTGTATTTGTTGTTTGTGACTTTCTATGAAGTTGGCATCCAACTTCAATAAGAAAGGGTTCCATAAATTTCATCTAGCTAGTTGAATCTAACTACAATTGCATCTAGTCAACAACAAGTGCATGGGAGATCGATGTGTTAAGGGTGGTAAACATTATCCTCTAATCTAGTGTGCAATTTGTGATTTGTGCTCAAGATCAACTCACCAAGGGTTGAGATGTTGTTATCTTCTATATGAGAGGGAAAAGCTTGACACCCCTCCTTGCCCCTTGAACTTCTCTTCTTGGAAAGTCCTCCTAGCTCCTTATCGCCAGTGAGATAATGCTCCTCCTTCTAAACGCCAACAACTTATGGTCTTCCTTTACTTGATCTCCATGTTCTTCTTGCTAGCCAACCTCCTCCAATCCTCCTTCTTATCCCTTCCTTGCTCTTGAGTGTCTTCTACAAAGAGGAGGGCAAGTGGAGTGTGTGTGTATGAGAGAGTGAGTGAGTGAGTGAGTGAGTGTGTGTGTGCGCTATTGCTGCTAGCAAAGCAACTCACAAAGTGGAGACAACCATGGCAATAGGTGGGTCCAGGAATGCCCTAGCGAGGACAATTCACTGTCAAACATGATGTGATTTGGCGAACGGCCGGGGGTGCGCCAGACGGCTCGTGAGGATATTGAGTTGTGAAAAGTGAAAACTACTAAGTATATGGATATGCTCTCGTTAATGGTCCACAGATGTACCAGACAGTCCGCGGAAACATGAAAACACCTAAAAAATTAGTTTAGTGCAAATACAACTCTCCAAATTGAGATTATAATGCACATGATGCTTATGATAATTATGAAAAATATCCATGTCATGATCAAGTCATGACAAATTAGTTCTTAAAGACTAGTACAAACAACCACAACATCTTAACCCCACATAATTTAAGTGTCAATGACGCAACATACATTTTCCCCATGTCTTCTCAAAGACAACAAGTGAGATTAATTATAATATGTGTAATTGTCAACTAATAATGTGAAACACTGACATTGTATTCTCCATCAATTGCAACACACAATACCATAGGAGTTAAGGATGCTCATTGTAATAATATAGGTGTGGTGTAGGATGCGACCTGAAATGGGTGCTTGGCAACCCCACATAGCGTGACATATGTCCTCCTCACAACTAAATCAGAACCAGCTGTGACCAAGGTTGTTAGTATGTCAATTCGGACTTTAGAATCTCAAAACATGTTGTCACAGGAAATTGGTGCAGGATGAATCTAAAAATGGTAGCTTATCTCAGCTACAACTTCTTCTTTGGGCCCTTTAATAAGCGTCTACATGTAGAGTTATTTAATAAGTGTCTACATGTAGAGTTATTTTATCAAACGATTGATAAAACTACTTCAACTCTACCGGTTGAACGTCTCGTATTATACGTTTTCAAGCTCTACTAGAAGACCAAAATCTAGTTATGTTGTCAAGATTTGAGAACTCAAATAAGCATTATGGAGATGTTGCACTATATATGTATGAGCATTAGTAGACGAGGACCTAACAAATTTATGTACGAGTATTACTAATCCAAACCATTAGGTTTTATTTATGTGCTGCGATATTCCGCAAGTGGACATAAACATGTTCTTGCTACTTCGTGGCCTATTTGGAACGTAAGGAGGATGGCTATTCGATCATGAAGGAATCTTCCATATCCCTTCCTCCGTTATGGCAATGGTTAATCACTTAATTCGAGAATTTGATTTTGTTAAGGGATTTGAATTCAAGAGATGTATTAAATCTCATCCATAACATAGAACTCAACGATGGATAGCTCATGAGAAGGGCATGTGTAAGATAAGTGTTGATAGAGCTAGTCCTAAAGGGACGGGTCTGTTGTATGATAGAGCAATCAAGAACATTTTATTACAGCCAATGCTATGGTGGTTTTGTAAGTGCAATCAAGCCCTATGTGGGTTTTGGTGTTGATGACCACCGAATTAGAGGACTAATGAGATTTGTTGAGTTGACAAGCAGGGAATAGCAAATGAAAGGATGGCATACATCACTGATGGGTATCCAATTGTTTTCGTGATGGTTTCCGAGTTGAAGGAGGTTTAATTCATTTTCTATTTCGAATTTGAGTTTAGAAATGTCGTACTATCAAGAGGGATTCTAGCGCCCACAGTCAAATTGTGTTACCAATGCTCAATCTTTGCCAGATAGATACACATCCAGCCACCTTTCTAACCCCACAGGTTTCATATGGATCAGATCCTTTTGGGAAGGTCGGCAGTGCCGACCCTTATGGTCGGCAGTGCCGATCATAACCGGACCAGTGGGCCCAGACTATATATATACCTTTTCAGAAAGCCCATAAGAGTCCGGTCAAACCAGTGCTTCTTCCAGCTCGCGTTTCTGACCGTTGCAAAAGGCTCTCTCTCTCTCTCACTCCTCCATTGTTGCTCTCAAAGCTTTCAAGTGGATCTCTCATTCCAACCACTAAAACTTGAAAGAGAGGGCTGCAAAACTCGATTAGAGAGCAGATCCACTGATTCCCAAAGTCTCAAGAGCGTTGGTTCACGTTTGGCCGGAGGTTCTAGGGTTTGTTACTCTTGGAGCTTGCTCCTAGCCGGCTAGGCGTCGCCCTTGAGCTTGCCATCGATTGTGGCAGCCTAGGGAGGTTTGTAACCAACTACTTGCAGCTAAGAAATCACCCCTCATCTCAAGAGTTAAGTCTCTTGACTTGAGAACGAGGAAAGGGCAAACCTAAGTGGTGAGCTTGAGCCTTGGTGGCGTACCTCAACAACGTGGAGTAGGTTAACCTTTGCGGTAAACCGAACCACGGGATAAATCTTGTGTCACCTTGTGCTTTGGTTTCCTTTCTATTTGTAAAGTGATTTCTAGGGTTTCGGTTCAACCCGTGCTTTATGTTTCTGCTATATCTGTGAACTGTTTAACCCTGCAGGAAACTCACTCTATCTGTCCTCAATTTCTGTTTCACTCTCACGCAGCTTGATTTTATTCCTGAGCAGGTCGGCAGTGCTGACCATAGGATCGGCAGTGCCGATCAGGCTATTAACCGAATTAGGTTTTGAGTTTTTGACAGGCCTATTCAACCCCCCCCCCCTTCTAGGCCTCCAGAGATCCTACAAGTGGTATCAGAGCGGGTTACCTTATATACGCTTCACCGCGTAAGGTATGGAGACCGGAGACGGTTCGGGTGGTGTGAAAAAGGACGATGTGCATCTCAATGATGAGAGTGGCGAACTCAGCGCTTCCACAGAACATGACCATCCTCTTCCTCAAGCTCCAACCGACGTCGACAAGCCAGTCGATTCGGCTGAGAAAGAGAGAAAGAAGGAAGAAAAGAGACTAAGAAGAGAAGCTCGTGAAAAGCAAAGAGAGATTGATAGATTGCTCCAAGAGAAGAGAGAAAGAAAAGAGTTGAGAAGAAAGATCCGAGCAGCAAGAGAAGAAGAAAAGAAGGAGAAGGCCAAAGAAAAATCCAAGAAGAAAGCCGATCCTCCACCAAGTGACTCGTCAAGTAGCTCGGACGATGGAGATGATGATGAATCCTATCACAAGAAGAAAGGCAAAAAGAAGGAGAAGGATGAGGACAGCAGCAACAACAAGAAGAAATACTCCGCCGTATCCTTCAACTATTCTTATTTGACTAACCATGATCGCAAGTCTTTCATCAATGTGCCCGCGGGAAAGTTGCCTCATTTCGATGGGACCAACTTCGCCAAGTGGAAGCACTTGATGAGGGCTTACCTTATTGGTCTTCACCCCGGTCTTTGGGAAATTGTGTGCAGGGGATTTGAGCCGCCGGTTGATCCCGAAGACCCCACGAATGAAGAGATGGTGGCTGTCCATCTCAACGGACAAGCTACAAGTGTGCTTCTAAGTGCATTAGATGGTGAAGAGTACAATAGAGTGATGGGTGTTTGTGACGGAACGACCCTAATCCCATGGCCCACGTGTCCCTGTCAACCTCTGACAGCCGAACCCATGTTCCATGTGATTAAGACCTGTTCGCCACCGGGCTACATCAGTGCCCAATGTCCGCAGGATCATCTCACAATTCGGTTACAACATTGCATACTTTTACAAGTAACATCGGAATAATGAGCGGAAGACTTAAATAACATTAGTTTTACAAAACAGGGTTCCAAATAGAAATTAAGGTGCAGTTATTACAAACCAAGTTCTGATAATAGAAATAGACATAGGCAACGTAGTGGAGAACAGCAAAGATACTTATAATCACCCAGCCCGAGGGTGTACAACTATTCTTCGGCCTCATCGGCCTCTTCCTGGACGATGGTCACGCAGCAGGGTGCAAGACACATCGGGGACTCTGTCATACCTGCAGCATAGGTAACAAACCCTGAGTACTGGGGTACTCAACAAGACTTACCTGACTAAAGAAAAAGGAGAAGACTCAGGAATGAGAGGCTTGGGGTAGTCAAGGTAAGGCTTAAGCAAGATCAAGTATTTTGCAGAAAAGCATTTTTGTAAACCTTATTTTATTTTGAAAGATTCAGTATTCCTCAATTCTTCATCAGTTCATGATTCATTTTACGTTTCAAAACATTCCTAGTTGAGAACCACTCTCCGTTGACAGTCAGTGGACCAAGTCTCCATAACCGAGGAGCAACGTTAATCCGGATAAATAATACTCAGCTGAGGATCCCTATCCACACTGCATATGTAGCACCCAAGCTTGCATATGCCAACTCGTCTACCACGATTCCTCCAAGATTGGACCCGGTCCTACGCCACCCGGAAGTACAGTACACCACTCCTTTCCAGGTACGACGACCACGTGGGTACATGCTACTTCCGCCATCTCTCCACTCCCAGTGCGCGGTTGTCGGTCCCAATCAAGGATTTCTCGGAGCCAGAGCTTTCCGTAGTATGTGAATAGTTACAAGTCTTGACCAGCAGGCCCCCATACGGATGGTCCCTAATTTTCCAGCCAGAACTATACCTTGGTTATATCTCACCCAAACGTAATAGTCCTGTCAGTTTTTCAACCCTGTCCCGGTCGGTGTCAACTGTTGAGTCCCGGACTACAACATGACGGCACCGTACGCGCGGACAACCTCTTCTCGACAATGACCATGCTAGCTAGGCAAGCAGTCATCGAACGGGAAGTAAAACCAAATTCCCATAAAGATTCTTAAGTGATCACACTTTTGAAAATGACATTTTATTGCAAGTCTAATTCAATAAGCATTGCTAAGCATTTTGCAAATACTTTTGAAAAACAGGTATCGGTGTATCAGTGGTCAAGGTGGATAGTGCATCAATTAGGATAGCACACAACTCCTATAAACCTAATGCAATAATTTAACTCAAAGCATTTAAGGAAATCATTTTATAAATTCAAGGAAAAGGGTTAAATGCACCGGGGCTTGCCTTGAAGAGCAAAGACAGCAGGCTCGAAGGCGGCGGGGCAGTTGTCGGAGCTCGGGGTAGCCTCAGGGACAGGTTCGTCGGTGGCTGCCTCGATCTTGACTCCTTCTTCGGTGACTATACGAATGCAATGATGCATGCACATGAGTATGCTAGCATGAACAATGCAAAACAGGGCATACAACATGAACCCTAATCACTTTTTTCTATTTTCCTTAATTATTTAAAAAGGTCATTTTATGAAGTTGCTCCAAAAATTACCAAATTAATCACATAAGTTCATTATGGTGTAGATAGATGGCAAAACAAATTTCATAATTTTTGGAGGTCATTAAGGTGCTCAAATAATTCCAGACATTAATTAACAAAAGGCACTATTTAACAATTAAAGATAAATGCTCAAAAATCAACTTGTTCCAAAAGACTTCAAAATTTCACCAGAGACTAAACATGGCATAGGAATCTCACAAAAATTTATCTCATGATTTTTGGAGTTATAAATAATTTTCTAAAAATCCAAAACCATCCATTTATTAATTAAAAGAGGGATTTTACATTTTTAAATTCTTGCAGAAAAGTCAAGTTTCATATTTTATAAAATACTACACAGTGCAAGGAGCATACCATAATTTTATCAGGATTTAAGAAACAACAGATTAATTCACACAAAAAAGAGAAAACAGAATACTATTCACACTCTTTCAAAAAAAGAAAAGAGCACTGTGCTCCTTCTATGCAGGGCTCGGCGAATCGCGCGGGGCTCGGGCGAATCGCGCGGGGCTCGGGCGAAACGGGCTCGGTCGAGACGGAAGCGACTGCTTCGTCCGAGGCCTGGCCCGGAGGCTCGGGCGAGACGGAAAGCAAGCGTCCGTCCGAGGCATGACTAGGAGGCTCGGGCGAGACGGAAAGCATGCGTTCGCCGAGGCCTGGCTCGGGCGAAGCGGAGAACGTGTGCTCGAGACCTGGCTGGGAGGCTCGGGCGAAGCGGAGTGGAAGCAGAGACCGGAGGCTTCGGGTGCTTACCACGGGTCGGAGGCAGGGCTCGGCTGCTTCGAGGGAGCGCGGTTCGCAGGCGTGCTCGAGGGTGTGGCTCGAGGGTGAGGCTCGACACGTGCTCGAGGGTGAGGCTCGACACGTGCTCGAGGGTGAGGCTCGAGGAAGGAGACGTCCGCGGCGGCACTCCGGCGATCCGGCGATCCTGCGCAATACACGAGACCGCAAGGGCCTGATTAGAGTCGCGCGGAGCCAAGGAAGCTGACACAGGGGTCAGGGGAAGATGATCGTGGCCGGAGAGGAAGTATTCGACGAACCCGAGTTCACCGGTGTTCCGTCGGAGTTTGGGAAGATGGGGTTACGCCGGGCGATTGGTGGCGGGGGAGGTGAAATTGAGGGGTGGGAAAGCTTCACGAGCTCAAGGCGGAGCTTTCGGGCTAGGTGGTTGAGCGGCGGGAGCTTCGGAGTGGTCTGGCCACGGCGGCGGGGTCGAGTGCGGAGCTCCGGCTCCGGCGGGCCTTTTATAGCCGCGGCCAGGGGACGGTAGAGAGCACGGGATGGTGTGGATGAGCTCGGACGAGGCGTGCGCACTCGATTGCGAGCCGGCGGGAAGGACGGCGTGCACCCAGGGCCTGGGCGGAGGCTCGCCGGTGATGGCCACGCGGCGGCGACGCCCTGGGCACTGTAGGGGACGGGGCGGAGGTCAGCGCTTGCGCGTGCGGGTGCGGCATGATGGCGCGGGCGCAGGCGACAAGTCGGGGGCGGGCGTGCGGCTGCCGGGCGCGCGTGGCGCAGGCGGCGCTGGCGCGCGGCCATGGCCGGGGCCCCCTCCTGCTCTGTGCCGGCTAGAGGTAGGGGATGAACAGGGCTAGGTCTAGGGTTTGACTTTCTGTATTTCGCAAATTACTTCCAAAACTTGAACTGAGCAGCAAAAACTCAAAACACCAAAGTTGTTCAGAAAAAAGAGATCTACAAATTTGTCAAAAAGAATATTTTCAAATTCCAAACAGTTTTTGAATTAAATATGAAATCAGAAAAGGGGACACTTTTAGGATTTGAATAATTTCAAAATTACTTTTGATTTTACATTGAAAGTTGGAAATCTGCAAATATGAAAGTTGTTCCTTTTATCAAAACCTACAACTTTGCTAATATACCCTTTTTCTGAAACTCAATAGTTTTAAATAAATTTTGAAAACTGAAAAGGGGACAAAAACTGGAATTTGAATGAATTTGGATTTACTTCAAACTTTGTACAGAAACTTGAAAATTTGTAAATACCAAAGTTGTTTATCTTGGCCAGATCTACAACTTTGCTTTTTGGACCAACCTCAAATTTTTGAATAATTTTTGAATTACAAAAAGAGGGATAAAATCCAGGGTTTAGAAATCAGGGTTTTGCAAAGGGATTTGAAATCTGATTTTGATTTTGAACTTTGGCCAACACAACAAAACTTCAAGACATCCAACTGAACAAGAATTACACAAAGCTAGGCACAGAGGTGAAATTACCATTTTTGCCCTTATAGGAAGATTTGGGCTTTTAGGGTTTTTGAAAAGAGATTGCTACACAAGTACTAAGCAAACATAAATGCAAGGCAAGGATGATTAATGACTAATGATGATGACATGTCAGGTTAATTACAGTTAAACACCAGAGGTGTTACAGTGTTGATGTTGCCAAGCAGATTTGGGATACCTTGCACATTGCCCATGAAGGGGTGGACAAGGTGAGGAAGGCTAGAGTTGACTTGTTGATGGCCAAGCTCAACCGGTTTGTGATTTTGGAAAATGAAGGGCCACAAGAGATGTTTGATAGGTTGATGACCATAGTTGGAAAGATTAGAGGCTATGGGTGTGATGAGTTGGATGATCACAAGGTAGTGAAAGTCATGTTAGAGGCATATCTACCAAGAAATGAGACCGTGGTCACCTTGATTAGAGACAAAAGAAAGTTTGAGAAATTTACTCCAAATGATATGCTTGGAAGAATATTGACACATGACATGCAAAAAGAAGAGGCAAATGAAAGAAGGAAACTTGGTGAGTTGCAAGCCAAGTTGGATGGGCTCAAGATCAAAGATGTAGCACTAAAGGCAAAGAAAACAAGCAAGCCAAGCACCTCAAACAAGAACAAGGGCAGCATTCAAGCGATTACATGCAAGGCAAAGGCACCTAAGCAATGTCAAGATCAAGAAGCTACAACATCATCATCAAGTGAAGAAATAAGTGATGGTGAGGATTGTGAAGAGATTGGTGACATGGCTCTATTTATAAAGAAATACAACAAGAGCTTGAGAAGGCAAGGCTACAAGTTCACCAAAAGAAAGTTCCCAAACAAGAAGAAGAGGCTTTGCTACAATTGTGGTAGCACCGAGCACTTTATTGCAAAGTGCCCACATGAGCTCAAAGATGGCAAGTACAAAAAGGACAAGAAAGAGAACAAGCATGAGTACAAGAGAGGTCATAGGGACATGGGAGAAGCTCACATTGGTCACGAATGGGATTCAACAAATGAAGCATCAAGTGAGGAGGATGAGAAGATTGCAACCGTGGCCATTCAACATGCATCCTCTACACCAAAGCTATTTGACAACTTGACCGATGATGAGCATCACAACTCTCACATTTGTCTCATGGGCAAAAGTGAGAAGGTAAAATCAATTCCCATTCCCTCTCTAACTCTAAATGATATCTCTAGTAGTGATCTTAGTGATACCTCTAGTGATGATGAATCTAGTGATGAAGAGTTGGATAATATAACTAGAAACTTGGATAAGAAGACAATACTCTATATCACTAAGCTATTGGAGGAACTAGAAAAGGTTCAAGTTGAGCTAGCAACTAGAGATGATGATCTTATTGCACAAGAAAACATTTACATAGCTAGAAAGGAAGCTCTTGCATTAGAGAAAAGTGAGGTGGCTGCCTTGCGCAAGGCCTTGGCCAAAGAGCAAGAGAGTCATGCTATCACTAAGAAAGAAAATGTTGCACTTAAGCAAAAGTATTGTAGCTTGGACGAAAAGTACAAGGAGCTTGAGCTGCAATACAACTTTCTTTGGGATAGCAACTCACATTCCTCTAAGGCAACGAACGAATCTACTTCCTCCACTAGTCAAGGATGTGAAAAATGTTATAATCTTGATATGAATGTTTATTCCACTAACCTTGCAAATATGGAGGCAATGAGAAAAGAAATTGCTAGGCTCAATGAGATGATTGGTCAAGGGTGCAGCAATCAAGGTATACACATTGGTACCAAGAAAGCAAATGATCAAAACAAGCCCAAGTACATAGATGGAAGACATCCTCTCATCAAGGATGGTTTGGGTCACATAAAAGGAGGCAAGACCAATGGGAGAAAGAAGGTAAATGGGTATGAGTGTGTTCAGTTCTTGAGCAAGGGCAAGATTGGTACAGATCAGCCTGCACAGATGTCGGCACAACAACCAACCAAATCTGCACTGCCCCGCAAGGTCGGCAGTGCCGATGGTCTGGTCGGCAGTGCCGATCCCCGCAAGAAAGGGAAGGCTACCAATCATGTCCCTGGTCAGAACAAGCACAAGAATATGGTATATCTGCCCAAGAAGGATGCTCAGAAACCAAAGAAATCAATGTGGGGCAATCCAAATGCCTACAAGTACCAACCAAAGGCACAATCTCCTCGACAAAGCTTGTCATCCTGTTTTATCTTGAAGAACAACAACAAAGGAGATGTGTATGCCAAGTATATTGGCAAAGGAACTAATGTTTACTTGCATACCTCTATTTGGGTTCCAAAGATTCTTGTAACTAACATGCAGGGCCCCAAAAACATTTGGGGACCTAAATCAAGGAACTAATTTGTCTTGCAGGCATACTCCTCCGGTGGATCAAGTTGGGTGCTTGATAGTGGATGTACAAATCATATGACCGGAGATAGAAGTATGTTCATTTCATACTCTCCCATGATCAACTCACATGACAACATTGTCTTTGGAGACAATTCCAAAGGGGGAGTAAGAGGACTTGGTAAAATTGCTATCACTCTCGATCATACACTTTCAAACGTTTTACATGTTGATTCGTTAGGATACAACTTGTTGTCCGTTTCACAACTTTGTGAGATGGGCTACAATTGTCTCTTTATGAATGAGGGTGTGGAAGTCTTTAGAAGGGAGGATTCCTCTATGGTCTTTATAGGTCATCACAAGAACAAGCTTTACCTAGTGGATTTCACTAAGGGCAAAGTTAATCTTGAGACTTGTTTAGTGGCAAAATCTAGCATGGGTTGGCTTTGGCACCGCCGACTAGCTCATGTTGGGATGAGGAACTTGGCCAAACTTCTAAAAGATGAACACATCCTTGGACTAACAAATGTTCATTTTGAGAAAGATAGGATATGCAAAGCATGCCAAGCCGGAAAGCAAGTAGGTGTACCTCACCCACCAAAGAGCATCATGACCACTACACAACCATTGGAGTTGATTCACATGGATCTCTTTGGACCGGTCGCCTACCTTAGCATCGGGGGTAACAAATATGGTCTTGTTATTGTTGATGATTATTCCCGTTTCACTTGGGTGTTCTTTTTATATGACAAGAGTCAAGTGCAAGAGAAGGTGAAGATATTTGTGAGAAGAGCACAAAAGGAATTCGGTCTTCCCATCAAGAAGATAAGGAGTGACAATGGGACCGAGTTCAAGAACACCCCCGTTGAAGTGTTTCTTGATGAAGAGGGCATCAAGCATGAGTTTTCAACTCCCTATACCCCTCAACAAAATGGCGTAGTGGAGAGAAAGAACCGCACACTCATTGACATGGCAAGGACAATGCTAGATGAGTACAAGACGCCGGACATCTTTTGGTGTGAGGCCGTCAACACCGCTTGTCATGCCATCAACCGCCTCTACCTACACAAGAAGTTGAAGAAAACTTCATATGAGCTTCTAACCGGTAACAAACCAAAGGTGTCTTACTTTAGAGTGTTTGGGTGCAAATGTTTCATACTTAACAAGAAACCCAAAGTCTCTAAGTTTGCACCTAAAGTTGATGAAGGTTTCTTACTTGGTTATGGATCAAATGAGCATGCCTACCGTGTCTTCAATAAGACCTCCGGTCGAGTTGAAGTAGCGATAGATGTGACATTTGATGAATCTAACGGCTCTCAAGAAGAGCAACTTGATCAAAGTGGTGTAGGGAAGGAGGATCCATCTTGTGAAGCAATCAAGCAATTGGCTATTGGAGACATAAAGCCACAGGAAAGTGAAGTTGTTGATATGGAGACTTCACCAGCAGCTGCCACAACTATTTCCGCTAACGCACCTGATGCAGGTTTGCAGCAGACCCCTGCTGCAAGCAGAGTGGTCGGCAGTGCTGATCACAAGGTCGGCAGTGCCGACCATCCCTCTGCAGCAACTGCTGATCCATCTCCAGTGCCAAGACTGAATCTAGAGCCCATATTTGAACAAGAAGAATATGAAGGTTCAGAAGATGTACATGAAGAGATTGAGCATCCCAAGCTGAGGCAAACGATACAACGGGATCACCCCGTTGATAACATTCTTGGGAGTCTTCGAAAGGGGGTAACAACACGATCTCAATTAACAAACTTTTGCCAATTTTACTCGTTTGTTTCCTCCTTGGAACCTCTTAAGGTAGAGCAAGCACTAGATGATCCAGATTGAGTCATGGCCATGCAAGAGGAGCTCAACAACTTCGAAAGAAACAAGGTTTGGAAGCTTGTGGAAAGACCAAATACCAATGTCATTGGCACTAAATGGGTCTTCCGCAACAAGCAAGATGAAAATGGAGTGGTGACGAGGAACAAGGCAAGATTGGTTGCTCAAGGGTTCACTCAAGTGGAGGGATTGGATTTTGAAGAAACATATGCACCGGTAGCTAGACTTGAAGCAATTCGAATGCTTCTTGCCTATGCTGTTCATCACAACTTCAAGCTATTTCAAATGGATGTAAAGAGTGCCTTTCTCAACGGCCCCATTCAAGAGCTTGTGTATGTAGAGCAACCACCGGGATTTGAAGATCCAAAGTTCCCCGACCATGTCTTTCAACTCCAAAAGGCGCTCTATGGGCTTAAGCAAGCACCAAGAGCATGGTATGAATGCCTTAAGGAATTCTTGCTAAAACAAGGCTTTGAAATAGGCAAAGCCGATCCTACACTCTTTACTCACAAAGTTGGAAATGATATATTTGTGTGCCAAATATATGTCGATGACATAATATTTGGTAGTACTAACCTTTCATTGTGTGAAGAGTTTAGTAGGGTCATGACCAAGAGATTTGAGATGTCCATGATGGGTGAATTGAAGTTCTTTCTTGGATTTCAAATCAAGCAAATGAAGGAAGGAACATTCATTAGTCAAACAAAGTACACTCATGATATGCTAAGAAAGTTTGACATGGTGAATGCCAAGCCCATCAAGACACCAATGCCGACCAATGGGCATCTTGATCTCAATATGGAAGGAAAAGCCGTGGACATTAAGGTATATCGCTCCATGATCGGCTCTCTACTTTACTTATGCGCATCTAGACCGGACATAATGCTTAGTGTGTGCATGTGTGCTAGATTTCAAGCTAACCCGAAAGAGTGTCATCTAATGGCCGTTAAGAGAATCTTGAGATATTTAGTGCACACTCCTAACCTTGGCTTATGGTATCCCAAGGTCTCCAAGTTCGATTTGCTTGGGTATTCGGATTCCGATTACGCCGGTTGCAAAGTAGATCGAAAAAGCACTTCGGGAACATGTCAATTTCTTGGACGGTCCTTAGTGTCTTAGAGCTCTAAGAAACAAAATTGCGTAGCCCTATCCACCGCCGAAGCCGAATATGTTGCAGCCGGAGCATGTTGTGCTCAGTTGCTTTGGATGAGGCAAACTCTATGTGATTTCGGATGTCATTTCACCAAAATCCCATTACTATGTGACAATGAGAGTGCAATCAAACTAGCAAACAATCCCGTTAGCCACTCAAGAACAAAACACATAGACATCCGACATCACTTCTTGAGAGACCATGAAACCAAAGGAGATATCGAAATTCTTCATGTGAGCACCGACAAACAACTAGCCGATATCTTCACTAAGCCCCTCGATGAGACAAGGTTTTATGCTTTGCGTAGTGAGCTAAATATACTCGATTCTCGTAACGTGGTTTAAAATATAGCATGCCTCTGTTTGCTCAACTAGCGACCTAGGTAAATGTTTGCAAAATCTTCATATTGTGCTTCAAAACGATTGAAAAATTACCTCTAAGAACCATGATCATTGCTTTGTATTGTTTTTCTGTGTCTGGTCATGATTCTTGGAGGACACATAGAAATATTCGAGATGAAATAGTTTCTTTAAGTTTCAGTCAGTTCCAGGCCATTTGGGCTGATCGGCAGTGCCGACCACAGGTTCGGCAGTGCCGACCTTTGAATCTGCTGACAGGTTCGGGCCCACTTGACCAGGCCATGGGGTGCCCTTCTTCTTTCCTATCTGCACCCCGTGACCCCTCTCTCTCTCAGTTGAAACGGCCAGCACCATCTCCTCTTCTCTCTTCACCCAAAGGAGGAGACTTGTAGGGTTTGGCTCTCCCTGCCCCTTCGGCAGTGCCGAGTCCAACCTTGCCGTCCTGCTCGTCCCCAGGCCGGTGCTGGTCCTCTCCCTCAAGCCATTGCTCCTTTCCTCAAGTTTTCTCAAGGTAACAAGGCGTTCTTTCCTAAAATCTTGCCCGATCTATGCAATGGATGGTTTCTAGTTATGGATTTGTGTTGCTGGTATGTCACAAAGGTGTTAGGAACATATTTAGGGGGAGGAATCGAGTGGATGTGGAAATCCATTGTCGGAGTGAACAGTAGCTATCGGCACTGCCGATGTTCAGGTCGGCAGTGCCGACCTCTGCAGCCATCTCAGTTGCAGATTCTGCTGTTTCCTCGGTCAAAGGGCATCTAAATCTGCTGGATTCCTCAACCAAAACTTGTTTCCAATAACTTTTGTTTTATGACCCAATCCATGGCTTGAAACCCTAAGTTAATGTTTTGAATCAGTGTTGAAATAGCTCATATTGTGAAAGGAATGATGTGATACAGGAAAAATTAGAGGAAAGAAGTAGAATTAGAATCTGAGTTGCTGTTGGTCGGCAGTGCTGACCCTCTGGTCGGCAGTGCTGACCGTGCAGAAAATATTCTTTTTCTGTCGCAGCTCGTGTTCTAACTCTAACTCTTTCTTCTAGTTATTTCTATATCACAGAAATTCCTTCCACATACAGTTACTCATCTGATTCTATTTATGCATAGATGGAGGGTGGTGATGACCGTGGTAAGAGGAAGATTACCTCCAAGCAATGCACTCGCCGCGGACGGGGAAAAGCTTCATATGTCATGAGGACACAAGAAGAGCAGCGGCAGTACAATGAGGAGCAGGCTAGGCTTCAGCAGGTTGGACATACTGCTAGAAATGTGCTCTCCACTCCTCTTCACATCACAGAGTTTGACGATAGCTATATGAGGGACAGCACTAGTGAGTTTGAAGTGATGGAGCCACAGAACAGAAGGAGAATCCATGTGGATGACTACTCAATGAGTGTTGTAGAAACCACCAGAGCAAGACAAGAAAATCCATATGTGGTGCAGAAAGATCATGATCTGGATTACAGGTTTTGGAATGCTTTCCATTCCAACTTCTACACTACTTGTATCATTGGGAGAAACAAGCCAACGGTGATCAAGATGCAGTACATTGACTTCTCTAATATGCAGGATAGGAATGATCCTGATTTTGCTTCAGCCGTCCTCATTTGTGATAGATATGAGCTAACAGATATAATGAGTTTCAGATATGATTGGAACCAGGAGGTCCTTGCTCAGTTTCATGCCACTTTCTACAGGGACAGGGATGCAGATGAGATTCACTGGTTGACTGATGGTATTCACTATCGAGTCAACTTTGTGACCTTTTGTCGCATTCTTGGTTTTGGGCAGCAGCACAGGTCCTACAGTCGCATCCATGATGATCATCGTTTCATGCCACATGAAGTAAGTTTTCTATGGGAGCATCCAGCTGCAGCTGATGGCAGGAGGACTGGACTGAAGAGCATATACTACATCATGAACAACCTCATTAGAAGCACAATCAACCCAAAGGATGGTGCAGCTACTGATCTTAATGGGTACATTACAAATGTGTTATCTCGTTTTCCTAATGGTGCCAAGTTTAATGTGTCTAGCTTCATTTGGGTTGAGCTCAGTAGTGCAGTGGAAGATGGTAGAAGGGCGCTGCCCTATGCCCCCTACATCATGTTTATGATTGAGAGAGTGACTGGTTTCAGGTATCCCAAGGATGGGACACATACTAGTTACAACATCAAGAAGTCTAAAGGTGGGGCAGTTGCTTCTCAGGTGCACAGGAGTGCTTCATATGCTCATAGAGAGGCACCTGAGTCTTCCAGAGGTGGCAGCAGGAGTGGTAGGAAGAACAAGAAATTTTGGAAGCTTGGATCTTGGATCAAGGCTATCTTTGCCACTTGCTCCTATCAGAGTGATGCAGTGTACAGGACTCACAGGTCCATGCAGGAGATGAGACAGGCTCAGGGACTTGCTCCTCTGTCTCCCTTGAGATCTCCTCCGAGGTTCAGTCTTCCAAACCTATCTGAGTCCGATAATGATGATGGTAGTGATGATGATCAGCAGCAGCCGCAGCAGTCACAACAGTATCAGGCAGAGCCCGAGTACAGTCACCACAGTGCTTGGGAGTTTCAGACGCTTGCAGCTTATCAGCGACAGTATCAGTATCAGCAGCAGCTGGAGGAGCAGCAGCCTCCTAGGAGGTCCGCTAGGTTGTCCTCTCGCTACACGGCGACCTCTCACCGTGGTGGATGTGCTCGCATAGAGTCAGATTCCGATGATGATGAGGGTGGACAGCAGGCTGGTACCAGTGGCGCTGGTGGTGGTGTTGACTGGGATGACATCCAGGATTCAGACGATGAGTGACTTTTCTTCTCTTCTCTTCTCTTTTTGGCATTTGATGTCAAAGGGGGAGAAATGAAAGGGGGTCCAATCTTTTTTCGACGCCATCTCGCTGCTGAGTTTATGTTTATCCGAGAGTATTAGTTAGGTTGTGAGTTTGAGAGGTTATCTATGTAATAACTGACTACCTTTAGACCTGTTTCATCTCGGATATGGACATGTGTGTTTAGTTCTATTTCAGCTTGTCATATTTGTGCTAGTAGTTTAATTTTATGTCTAATATCTGTTGTATCTTTTTCTCTGTGATCTGGCTGTTGAAGCCAGGTCGGCAGTGCCGACCCTCTGGTCAGCAGTGCCGACCTGTGCAACAGCTGCCAGACCTTGCTGTGCCTAATCTGCAAATTGCATCATGTATTATTCTGTGACAATGTATTTCTTGCATCCCACAACAGCCATGGATGTAGGGGGAGGCCCCAAATATCACTAAATATGTGAGAGATGACCTTTCATGTCAATCTTTGGAAATTCAAATTCCATTCACATATTTAGGGGGAGTTCTCTACATCCATGATTCATAAATCTCAGCACCATTACATCTTTTGTAAGCTCTAATTGGGTTGCCATCAACTACCAAAAAGGGGGAGATTGTAAGTGCAATCAAGCCCTATGTGGGTTTTGGTGTTGATGACCACCGAATTAGAGGACTAATGAGATTTGTTGAGTTGACAAGCAGGGAATAGCAAACGAAAGGATGGCATACATCACTGATGGGTATCCAATTGTTTTCGTGATGGTTTCCGAGTTGAAGGAGGTTTAATTCATTTTCTATTTCGAATTTGAGTTTAGAAATGCCGTACTATCAAGAGGGATTCTAGCGCCCACAGTCAAATTGTGTTACCAATGCTCAATCTTTGCCAGATAGATACACATCCAGCCACCTTTCTAACCCCACAGGTTTCATATGGATCAGATCCTTTTGGGAAGGTCGGCAGTGCCGACCCTTATGGTCGGCAGTGCCGATCATAACCGGACCAGTGGGCCCAGACTATATATATACCTTTTCAGAAAGCCCATAAGAGTCCGGTCAAACCAGTGCTTCTTCCAGCTCGCGTTTCTGACCGTTGCAAAAGGCTCTCTCTCTCTCACTCCTCCATTGTTGCTCTCAAAGCTTTCAAGTGGATCTCTCATTCCAACCACTAAAACTTGAAAGAGAGGGCTGCAAAACTCGATTAGAGAGCAGATCCACTGATTCCCAAAGTCTCAAGAGCGTTGGTTCACGTTTGGCCGGAGGTTCTAGGGTTTGTTACTCTTGGAGCTTGCTCCTAGCCGGCTAGGCGTCGCCCTTGAGCTTGCCATCGATTGTGGCAGCCTAGGGAGGTTTGTAACCAACTACTTGCAGCTAAGAAATCACCCCTCATCTCAAGAGTTAAGTCTCTTGACTTGAGAACGAGGAAAGGGCAAACCTAAGTGGTGAGCTTGAGCCTTGGTGGCGTACCTCAACAACGTGGAGTAGGTTAACCTTTGCGGTAAACCGAACCACGGGATAAATCTTGTGTCACCTTGTGCTTTGGTTTCCTTTCTATTTGTAAAGTGATTTCTAGGGTTTCGGTTCAACCCGTGCTTTATGTTTCTGCTATATCTGTGAACTGTTTAACCCTGCAGGAAACTCACTCTATCTGTCCTCAATTTTCTGTTTCACTCTCACGCAGCTTGATTTTATTCCTGAGCAGGTCGGCAGTGCCGACCATAGGATTGGCAGTGCCGATCAGGCTATTAACCGAATTAGGTTTTGAGTTTTTGACAGGCCTATTC
Source organism: Coix lacryma-jobi var. lacryma-jobi (assembly GCA_009763385.1). Classification (NCBI taxonomy): domain Eukaryota; kingdom Viridiplantae; phylum Streptophyta; class Magnoliopsida; order Poales; family Poaceae; genus Coix; species Coix lacryma-jobi. The sequence continues at coordinate 16,276,307 of CM019827.1, forward strand.
AACCCCCCCCCCCTTCTAGGCCTCCAGAGATCCTACAAGTGGTATCAGAGCGGGTTACCTTATATACGCTTCACCGCGTAAGGTATGGAGACCGAAGACGGTTCGGGTGGTGTGAAAAAGGACGATGTGCATCTCAATGATGAGAGTAGCGAACTCAGCGCTTCCACAGAACATGACCATCCTCTTCCTCAAGCTCCAACCGACGTCGACAAGCCAGTCGATTCGGCTGAGAAAGAGAGAAAGAAGGAAGAAAAGAGACTAAGAAGAGAAGCTCGTGAAAAGCAAAGAGAGATTGATAGATTGCTCCAAGAGAAGAGAGAAAGAAAAGAGTTGAGAAGAAAGATCCGAGCAGCAAGAGAAGAAGAAAAGAAGGAGAAGGCCAAAGAAAAATCCAAGAAGAAAGCCGATCCTCCACCAAGTGACTCGTCAAGTAGCTCGGACGATGGAGATGATGATGAATCCTATCACAAGAAGAAAGGCAAAAAGAAGGAGAAGGATGAGGACAGCAGCAACAACAAGAAGAAATACTCCGCCGTATCCTTCAACTATTCTTATTTGACTAACCATGATCGCAAGTCTTTCATCAATGTGCCCGCGGGAAAGTTGCCTCATTTCGATGGGACCAACTTCGCCAAGTGGAAGCACTTGATGAGGGCTTACCTTATTGGTCTTCACCCCGGTCTTTGGGAAATTGTGTGCAGGGGATTTGAGCCGCCGGTTGATCCCGAAGACCCCACGAATGAAGAGATGGTGGCTGTCCATCTCAACGGACAAGCTACAAGTGTGCTTCTAAGTGCATTAGATGGTGAAGAGTACAATAGAGTGATGGGTGTTGATGTTGCCAAGCAGATTTGGGATACCTTGCACATTGCCCATGAAGGGGTGGACAAGGTGAGGAAGGCTAGAGTTGACTTGTTGATGGCCAAGCTCAACCGGTTTGTGATTTTGGAAAATGAAGGGCCACAAGAGATGTTTGATAGGTTGATGACCATAGTTGGAAAGATTAGAGGCTATGGGTGTGATGAGTTGGATGATCACAAGGTAGTGAAAGTCATGTTAGAGGCATATCTACCAAGAAATGAGACCGTGGTCACCTTGATTAGAGACAAAAGAAAGTTTGAGAAATTTACTCCAAATGATGTGCTTGGAAGAATATTGACACATGACATGCAAAAAGAAGAGGCAAATGAAAGAAGGAAACTTGGTGAGTTGCAAGCCAAGTTGGATGGGCTCAAGATCAAAGATGTAGCACTAAAGGCAAAGAAAACATATGACATGACAATTAAATGTATATGAAACTATAAAATTAAACTCTCATTCTTAATATAGAGTTTCATTTTATTTCATATGACATGACAATTTTGAAAACAACATAATAAAACTCTTCACTTAAACCGGTCTAATGTGTTCCTCTGATATAAACATTTCCAAATAAGATATATATATACTCCCTCCGTATCATAAATAGAAGACGTTTCGGAAAAGGTTTCGGTCAAACATTGGAAATATGAATCATAAATAACTTTTAAATTACTGAGTTTAAAAATATAAAAATCATATAAATAAATTTATCTTGAAAAATATTTTCATAAAAGTATATATATACGCCACTTTACAACAAATATTTTTAAAGAAAACAAATGGTCAAAGTTATGTTTTGGAGACCGTGTCATTATACTAAATATGTTATATTTGTGATACGGAGGGAGTACTCATATGTTTATCTTCGTCTTATAAAAGAAAAGAAAAAAAACAGCACAGCAGCCCAAGCCCCACCGCGTTTACTCAAAAAAAAAAAATCCAACCCAAAGCGCCAAATGACAAACGATTTCGTACGTCTTGGCCGTTTCCCGCTCACATTTCCGGCTCCCAAGCCTCCGCTTATTACCGCCTAAACCAATCCGGATCCGCGGCATCACGCGTCCCCACGCCCAACCGACCCCGCGCGCTGAAATCCCAGCCGTCCCCCTCCATCCAACGCTCCACATACCGCCATCTCAGCGATCCGCGCCGCCATCGCTTCCACCAATCACGTCCCGCCTCACCTTTCTATATAATCCCACCGCATCCTCCGTCCAGAGCACACAGCCAAAAGCAACGTGCACACCCGCCGCCTCCCACCAACAAATTCCCAGTCCCGCCGCTTCCCAGCTCTCGTTCGCGGCTCCATTTGATCGTTTCCTGATGGCGCCCAAGGCCGAGAAGAAGCCCGCGGAGAAGAAGCCGGCGGAGGAGAAGGCCGAGAAGAAGCCCAGGGCGGAGAAGCGCGTCCCGGGCAAGGAAGGCGGCGAGAAGAAGGGGAAGAAGAAGGCCAAGAAGAGCGTCGAGACGTACAAGATCTACATCTTCAAGGTGCTCAAGCAGGTGCACCCGGACATTGGTATCTCGTCCAAGGCCATGTCCATCATGAACTCCTTCATCAACGACATCTTCGAGAAGCTCGCCGCCGAGGCCGCCAAGCTCGCCCGATACAACAAGAAGCCCACCATCACCTCCCGGGAGATCCAGACTTCGGTGCGCCTCGTCCTCCCCGGCGAGCTCGCCAAGCACGCCGTCTCTGAGGGCACCAAGGCCGTGACCAAGTTTACTTCCTCTTAGGTTGCTGCTGCACGGTGCTCCCGTCCTGTTTCGTTTCCTCGTGTGTTTAGACCACTGTTAGGTTAATCGTGGAACAATGTAGAATTTGTTATATCTGCTGATTGACGAACCAGTTACCCTTTGTGAAAGTTTCTAATATATTCCACTTTGCTAATATAATTTGCTTTAAATCTCGAAGGAGTTGTCAATTTTGGCGTTGTTGTTCCGTTGTGATATTTAAATTTGTGGCAACCGCCAATTTTTTTACGCCTCGAATCTGAATTGTGATTAGCTGGGCAAAAGTAGTCACGTACGATGTTATGTGTTCAGGGGGTTATAAATGCTCGTGGATAAACAATATTTATACATTGTTCAGGGATCACAAATGTTTTAGAAGGAACAGTTAATACATCAGCTGCCAATCTGGCATTGCAAAATCTGATCGCCTGATTTGTGGCAATATTTTCCATTATACATCTGGACAAATTAATTTGCGCCCATGGGCTTCTAGCTGAATCTATCATCACAATTCGCAAGAGAACAATATAAAGCTGTGTTGTTTTCGGAGTTGGGCCTTTTTCAGGCACCATGCACCTGACAGGAGACTCACCTTGTTTCTTCTCGTCTTTAGGGCAGCAACTTGCAGCTTTCATTTGATGTGTTCCTCTTGTAAGGTTCAAAAAGATGATGACAAGCAAACAAATTTACCAATAGCCTCTTGAATACTGATTTGTCGTTATCACACAATTGAGTGTTCATGTTCATCTTCCATGGAATAAAAACATGCTTCAAGCATCGAATAAATTTCATCACTCTGGTGATGCCTATAGTCTCCATTGGAGAAGACATGGACCTTGTCCTGCACCTCAATCCAACTGCAGCCAGTGATCCTCTTCAGCCCCTTCTCCTTAATCTCCCTCCTGATCATAGACACACTTTGCCAACTTCCTGATGCAGAGTAAACGTTTGACAGAAGAATGTAGGAGGATGTGTCCTTTGGATCCAATGCATGAATGCGCTTTGCAACGCTCTCAGCCAGGTCCGGGTTCCAGTGAATCTGACAGCCCCCTACCAAAGCCTTCCAGAACCCAATGCCTGGCTCGAAGGGGAGCTCCTCAAGAAACCTCTTGGCATCGTCGAATCGCTTGGCACGAGATAGTAGATCAACCACACAAGCATAATGCTCAGGTTTCAGTATGCCAGGTTGCTCCATCTCTGCGGTCTTGAACAATGCATAACCTTCATCAACCAGACCAGCATGGTTGCAACCAAACAGCAACCCGAGAAGAGTGACATTATCTGGCTTGAGGCCTGTTGCTCTCATCATCCTGTAAGCATCCAAAGCCTCTTCCCCCTTCCCATTCTGTGCATACCCGCAGATCAGTGCGTTCCAGGAGACCACATTTTTCAGATTCATCTTTTTGAAAGCCAAAACACTGTCCTCCAAGCTACCGCACCTGGCATAGAAGCTCACAAGAGAATTACCTATATAAACATCAAGCTTGCCCAAGAACTTGATGGCTGATGCATGAACGCTTCTGCCAACGCCAAGTGCCCCTGCATTGGCAACAGAAGTGAGCACGCAGGGGAAGGTGCTTTCATTCGGTGTGACACCTCCTCGACACATTTCCAGGAATAGATTGACAGCCTCCTCACTGAGACCGGCTTGACTGCACCCGCCGATCATCGCGTTCCAAGAGACCACGTTCCTCTCTGGCATGCGCCGGAACAATCGGTTTGCATCATCAAACATCCCATTCTTCAGCAAACCGGCAATGAGGGCGGTGTAGGAGACCACATTCGGCTCATGGGTGTCATCGAGCGCGCCCTGGGCCTCCCTCATGGCGCCCATCTTTGCATAATGGTCCAGGAGGGCGCTGCCGACAAAGACGTTGGAGCAGAGGCCGAGCTTGGCAGCGCAGGCGTGGAGCTGCACGCCGACGCGCAGAGCTCGAAGAGCGGTAGCCGAGCGCAGGACGGTGCCGAAAGTGAACTCGTTGGGCGCGACACCGTCAGCGAGCACTTGGGAAAACAGTGCCAGGGCGTCGCGGTGTCGGCCGCGGCGGGTGAGCGCGCCGATGGCAGCCGTGGCAGAGACGACGTCCCGGTGCGGCATTCCGTCGAGCAAGTTGCGCGCGGGTGACAGGGCAGTGCGTCGTGGGCGCTGGTGACAGGCTTCAGCGTGCACCGATGTGGAGACCGACGCAGCGGGCCCGGGCTTGGAGGCCGGAATGGGAGCCTCAGGGAGTGCGGCGACGGCTGCGCGTGTGCGCCCTCATGTGGGAACCGGGCGGACTTGGCACGGCGTCGCTGTGCGCGCGTCGTGCGCCACCTGCACAAGGGGTGTGGCCGTGTGGGTGCTCTGGCACTGAAAGCCATAAAAGAGGCGGAAGACAAACAGAAAAAAGAGGGAAAAAAAGTAGAAACATGAACAGATCAGAAAGGTGATCTTCCTCGAGGTCTCTCCCCCGATTGGCTATTTGATTAGCTCACGTCCACAGTTTGATCTAAATCTGACGCCCGTAAACTGCCTATTTGATTAGCTCACGTCCAAAACAACCCAAAAAACTGCAGTTGAGGTTTAATGGTGAAAGACAGCACCTCAGAACTAGTGGATTGATGCATCAACGAATGCGAATACGTAGTTAGATCTGCTACAACTTCAATAAGCAGAACAGAGATAAATCACTCTCGTTCCAAACTTCCTGTGGACAGCTTTGCAATCTTGAATTGGTGATTTAGAAGCATACAATGTGGATATAGAGCTTGAATTATTCTATCGGCAGTTATCTCCATAGAAAAAAAAAATCTCCTGCGACTTAAGCAAAATAACTGAAACTTCCTATGGACTAGCTCATAAGCCGTCTGATTCCGAGGTCTTGGTGATTTTAGGTCCTGCCCACTGCTGGCTAGCACGTGATTTGGTCCATGGATCAAGAGGGACTCGTTGAGGCGGCGGCGGTGTTGCAGGTTTGGCCTCTCGGAGCTCATTCTCCCTGTCCACCAACCTTCATATGACATCATAAAGATAAATACATGTCAACAAGAAATCTGCTATATGTCATTTGACGGGTTACTGCAGTCTGATTCATATTGAAACTATTTGGATGTAACAATGTCAAGCGAAGCCAATGATTCCCTCCATTTTTAAAAAAAATATGTGACGTTTAGGACATGCTAAAATAAACTAATTAGCTTGCCCTAAATGTCATATATTTAAATACTGGGTGTACTTGGTTAGAAATATATAGTCAGCTCCTTTCACTAAAGGAGTAAGGAACAATGAAGCTGCAATATGCACCAAACTATAACACCCTGTCAGAAGCTGTATGGGTAAAGTTGGTCTCCAAGAAATATAGATAAAAAATGTTACTCGATGTATGCCATTGTTGAAGCATCCCCAGTACGTATCCTTGTTCTTAACATTCTTGTGTATCCGCCAGCTCGATTTCTGGAATATAAGAATATACAATTAGTTCCAATTCACTTTGCTTCCAAACACATGGCATTCTGTTCTACTTTTCACATTTGTGTTACCATACAAAGAATTATACAACTTTTAGATGACTAGTAAACGTTTTTAATGCCAAAATCTTTTTATTATTGCTACAACTAAGGTTATTATAACTAATGAAGAATCTAATGATACTTAATTGGTATCATAAATGTTATTATCTTATTAAATAAATTTGGTTAAACTTGAAAAACTTTGACTCTCCAAGTTTTTTGGAATGATTTATAATTTGGGACGGAGGGAGTATTTCAGACATCAAAATGACAACATCACACCAATTCTGAAATAGGGCTAGTAACAAATCGAATGCAGATACAGTAAATTGTGTGAATCCATGTGTAGGAAAAACATACCTGTAGCGGTAGGCCAGCTCAGTAAATAGCTTATGAACGACATCATCACCCCGAACAAAGGCAGTAGCACGTCTTGCTGCATGCTCAGTACCCTACATACCGTGTTAATATATGATATAAGTTTCTGCATTGTTTGCTTCGAGACATCAAGTCACCAAAAATCAAAACAAGACCCAGGCCAGATAAAAATAAGTTTGAGATGCAAATAAGCTTCTAAGGGGCATAGGGCTCTAAATTATATGCCTATTGCATACACCTCTGGGACAATATTTTTTCAGGTTCTGACAAAAGAACATATCTAGGATTACTGGGTGTCCACAAAAAGTTTAATCCATGACTAAGGGCTCCATTGACACAGATTCTTGCCACTGATTCCTTTGAGAAACCAGCAAATCCACGGCAAATGTATTTTCTTCCATCGGTTCCATGTGGCAATCACATGGATTCACCATTTTGCACACGTGAGGCTAATCCACCTGTTTCACCGACTGCGTTATCGCCTGTCACTACGGTTGGCTCTCCTTGGTGCTGAGCTCCCCATTGGTGGGATTGTGGGAAGCTCGTCCACGGATGTAAGCTCCTTGTCAGGGTAAAGCTCGCCCTTCGTGCCAAGCTCCTTCTTGATGGCAAGCTTTCCCTCCATGTTGAGCTCTCTTTCACAACAAGCTTTCCCTCCACGGTTATCTCTCCCAAGGCGAGCTTGCCCTCTGCATTGAGCTCCCATGCATGGCAAGCTTGCCCTCTGCACTGAGTTCCCTTTCACACCGAGCTTGCCCTTCATAATGAGGAACCCTGGTGCCCACTGAGGTATCCCACACAGGCAGTGAATCAATTCAATTTTCTGCCACCCTTAGCACAGGTGGAGAAGAAATGCGGTCAATTTATCCTCTCTTTTAAGAATTACAACCCAACCAGCTATTCAAACGACTGCACAGCTGAATTGATTAATCGAAGAAACACTTTCAGGGCACTGGCGGAGCCTCCTGGAGGCAAACTTGGGCAGTTGCCCCCCACCCAGTCTCTGCGTATACTTTGCCATCTACTTATTCCATGAGATAGGACTGTAAAATGAAGAGAAAGAGGCTAGTACTTGATAGATTGCTATATTTTCTTTGCTGAACACAATTACTAATTTGTAATAAGAGAAGGTATTAAGAAAACTAGACTGAGGTGCTGAAAATTTTCTATATATTGATTTGTACTGAACAATTTGGTTCCCCCTTGTTTAATCCCCACACTCCGCCGCTATTTCAGGGTGAATTTGAATAACTTCTAAAGTGAATCAGAACCTGGACCCATGCCGAATGGGTCCTAGGATGTTAGGGGTTATTGGATCCTATATTAAAAATTAGCATTGACAACAGAAGATGCTAAGTTCCATGCCAGAAACAAAGATGCTGGTCTGATTGCTGAAAACATTGATTTGCTTAAAAAGAGCCGGAAAAGAAGTACTTATAAGTGTCCATTGAGATTTCAAGGAATCAGAGTGTAGACAGGAAGCATTATTTCTAAAGTGGTAATCAGACAATCAGTGGCCAATAGTTGTCCAACTCGAATTCAGGCAGCAATGCATACAGGCCAGTTGGAGAAGCATCTCCAAAACTGAATTGTAGAGGTGAATCCTAGCGGCCGCTGAGCCAAATACAGGAACACATATTTCTTGCAAATACTTCTAAACTATGCGCATACTTCGAAAAATGATTGCTAGGTTGTTTAGAGCCACTGCCCATCATAGATTCATGGATACCACGAAATGCCCCGATATTAAACGCTGGAATTTAATTAGCATCAGGGGACTTGTGTTCCAATTACCTCCTTCCCTAGCTGCACCATCTGATCCACCTTCCGCCGGACCTCCTTCGCCTGAAACGAACCACGACAAAGGAAACGCGTTCAGCGATCACCCCTCCTCGAACACAAATCCCGCCCGCCCGCCCACCACAAGCCTGTGGTCGAAGAAACGCCGGGTACGCGAAAGAAAGTACCTTGGCGACGGTGGTCTCGATGCGCTCGTGCTTCACCAGCTGCGACACCATCGTCCTGCCGAGGAGACAAATCCAGAGGTCAGCGGCAAGGCGACGTGGAGGCTAGAGCCGTAGGATAGAGGCGGCGGTGTGGGTTAAAGGCAAGAAGACCTGAGCATCGAGACACGGTGGGCGGGATCGCGGCCAAGCTTGCGGAAATTCCCCATGGCGACGGCGGAGAGGAGCAGGCCGAGCAGCCGCCGGCGGCGAGGGTTGTGAGGGGTTTGCGAGCCGGCTCGGTGGGCGGCGGACGAAAGAAACTCTCGGCGATCTCGCTAGGTCTGGGCTCGAACCGGCCTGATGACCGGTGTTTGGATGGGCCTTCATGGGCTTTCCTCACTCACTTTACGCATCAATTCTAGTGCCTTGACATTGGGCCGCTGTCAACTAGACGCGGTTTGTGTAGACAGACCACTTGGCCCAAAACAGGACAAGTAGAACTGGCGTTGGGTGATCTCAACTCAACACGGTACTGAGAGTAGAGCACAGCAGTAGTAGTACTGTCATCAGTTTCAAAAAAGTAGTACTGTCATCGATTGTGCCTCGTCCGAAGTCCGAACCTCCTGTGATCTCCTGCTACTACAACGGTGCGAGGCTGACCGCTGACGCACGTTCTCTGCAACTGCTGTACCGGATCGCATCGAAGAAAACCGATCTCATACGGTCATTCCCATCACTCCCGTCCTCTCTCTCCACGGCGGCGTGCGCTGGCTGGACCGGCGCGGTACGTGAAGAAAAGGCGTGCAGCAGCAGCAGAGAAAGCAAACGGATCAGCGGCAAGAGTACCCTCCTCCGTGACCCTGGCGATTCGATCGATCGAGCTCCATGACGGTGCACGGCTCCTGCTTTGTTCGGCCTGAGGCCTCGATCGTCGGTTTCTGCAGCTCTTAAACTCTAGCGAAGATCGGACGACACGTTGCATGTCTCCGACGCCTGCACTGCTCGGTTTGCGCAGACCCGCGCCACAAGCCTCCATCCAGCTCTAGTACTGTAGGTCTCACCAACGCACCACGTGTCCACGCACTAAACAATAACTCTGGTGTGTGTTTTCCTGCACTCGGAGACGGACGCAGATTTTTTTCCCGCAAGCTCTAATCACATGCTGGCTAGTAGGCAAGCCAGAGGAGTACGCACGGAGTATACCTGTATTTTTCTGCTCCTACCGACCAAGCATCGTTGCCTCCGCCAAATCTGCCATCCAAGTTTAAAATTAAGGAAGAAACATGCGTCGGCGTCCAGTACGATGAGTCGATGGGCTTCTCGGACAGGAATGCAGGAAACCGGCTGCGTGAACGCGAGCCATCGATTGCTCGCCTGACAGAAAGCTCGACTGGCCACGGCGGTTAATCAGTGCGCTACGCTACGCTTACCGGGGCGCGGTAAAGACGAGGAATTCTGTGGAAAGCCGAAAACAAGCACACACGCGCGGGACGGCGGGAGAGCAGGGCGACGAGCCGCGCGCGGATCTCGACGCGGCGACGCCCGAACGGCCCGGCGCGGTGGCGCGTCCGCACCGCACACCGCGGCACCGCCCCCGTCTCCGTCTCCGTCTCCGTGGGTCAAACGCAGTCGCGATCCCCCACGCGCTCCGCGAGCTCCCCTCCCGGCCTCCCCGGTCCGTCGTGCGCTCTCGCTTTCCGCACCTGGCGCGGGGGTCATTGGACTCATTGCCGTCTCATCACGTAGCCGGTGGAGCCTCCCGCTTGTCCTCACCGCCTGTCCCCGCGCCAGTAAATACTTCCGGTGTTATTTCTTCAACTGCCCAGGGAGCCGCTGACGAGTGGGCCACTGCGCACTGAACGGCTTTGATTATACTTATCAGCCTAAGGGCAATTACATTGCTACACGTTAGCTGTCTCGTGCATCGTTTCATGCAGTGCCATGTAGGATTTTTACTGACGTGGAGGAAAGAGAGAAGTGAAAGAGAAAGAAGTCGTTGTTTCGCGAAACAACCACCTCATGAGCTAAAATTTAGGACTATGAGACAACTATTTTACCATTGTATGAGTTGTTGTCATGCAACTCACAATTTAGTTTTATTCTATCCATAAATTAAGGAATCATGAGTTGCTACGAGACAACTTAAAAAACAAACCATCGTACATATCGTCTACTAAGTTATCTTAAAATTACGTGACACTACATGAGACCACCTACGAGACAAGACCAATGTACTATGGTGGCCCCTCCTCCCCTCCTCTCACGTGGCTGGGATTAGTGTACTTGTCCCATCTTCTCCCATGCATTGCATGTAGTATACGAAGAGCGCAGAGGCAGCAGAGCAGCGGGTTGGAACTCGCCGGCCCCAAGTGGGCAGGACAGGGATTGCAGCCTTCCCCTGCACGCAAATGCTTCCAAATGTTACCAACATCAGCGCGGCATACCCGTGCTCGATCCGCTCACATGATGCGCATCACAAGATTATTTTGTAGGGCTGCGCAGTGCCGACACGCATCAGACATCAAAGCAGGACGTAGAGCCAGTAAAGAAATCGTTGGAAACTTGGAACGATCCGGTGGGAGCCTTAGGGGTGTTTGGTTCCCACCCCTAAAGTTAACCACTAAAGTTTAGTGGATGTGATTTTAGTGATAGTGTTAAAAGTGACTTTTAGTAGAGGTGTTTAGAACTTTAGTGACTAAAAGTGACTAACCTCTAGTGGCTAAACTCTAGGGGTGGAAACCAAACACCCCGGCCCTGTTTGAGGGAGCTCCTGGAGTGCTTGCTAAATTGAGTAAGAGTTCTACCAAAACAGTTTCTAAAAGGAAGTACTTCTTTGCTAATTTTATAAAGTGATTTTTTCTAAAATGAATTAGAAACTGGAAGCTAAAAAAATAGCTTCACATGATTATAAAATAATTCTTCGCTATGATTTTGAGTGTTTTTTATATTAAAGAATCCATTCTATCAAAGAATCGGCTTCCCTGGAAAAATAACAGTCAGGAAAGCAGACCCTTAAGCACGAGTTTACTGCACACTTTTACAATGTGATGGAGATTGGAGAGGACTTGGACTTGGACCATTGAGCCAGGAGCTGCCAATTTCTCTGGGGGACTCGCCGGCACGTCTGGTCAGCGTCGTTTCGCCATGCCCAAGGCGTGTGTGGCGTGGGCCTCGTGAGTCAAAGGCGCAGGTTAAAACAGATTGCTCGTACGTACTTACGTACTCACTGGCAGCGCTAAACCAGCTGCCATTTTCACCATCCTAGAAGTCTTTGCAACCCGGCAAGCCTCGTTAGCTAGTCAACACCCACAGTAATTTAGCTCTTGTTAATAATAGTAATAAGTACTAGCAGCAGCACTTCCCATTCATAGCAGCACTTAACCCACCAGGACGGTCTGCCTGGCTGCCATACAAAAATGCACTGCTCCAGCAGAGTCAGTTGACCTCAAGAGCCAAAGAGGAACCAAGGAGAAAACAACAAGAAGATCAGGCAGAGTTTTCTACCAATCTTTTCTCTCAGTTTGCCTTTCACAATCACAGGCTCCCACTAGTTTCACTTCGGTTAGCGTACACCGAGCCACACACAGTGACACATCGCTACGGTTTGCAGTGCAAGCTGGTCCTAGCACGATTTCAATGCCTGCATTGCAGTGTGCGCTGCGCCTCTGAGCGCTTTCTTTTGCACCTTCCCTTGTGTCGCACTCGCGCCATTTAAACGCTGCTACGACTACGAGCTCGCTCGCTCGCTCGCTAGGAGTACTCTCCATCGACGCCGCCAGTGCGCGGCTGCTCGTCGATTAGTCCAGTCCGGTGGCAAATTAAGAGCGCGGCGGCCGGCTTGGCAAAGCATGGCGGTGGTGGTGGCTGGCAGCAGGGCGAGAGCGGAGCAGGCGAGGCTGCAGTGGCGGGAGCAGGAGCCCAGGAGCCCCGAGATGGCCGCGCCGCCAAGGCCGCCCAGGCCGCGCCCGGCGCGGGCGGCGGTCGTCTACTACCTGGCGAGGAACGGGCACCTGGAGCACCCGCACTTCATGGAGGTTGCCCTCTCCTGCCCCGACGGTGGCCTCTACCTCCGAGGTACGATACGAATGCTTCCCTTGCGCCAGCAGCTTCTCGTCGCATTTTATTTGCCTTCCGCTGTAATGGCGCTCAGCGTTCTGCTCTGTGTGTTCCCGTTGCTTCTGCGAGCGTAGATGTGATCGACCGGCTCGACGCGCTGAGAGGCAAAGGGATGGCGCGCATGTACTCGTGGGCGTCCAAGAGGTTGGGATTGGGGGCGTCATCTCTCGTTCTGGTCAATGCTGGTGCACCCCACCACGCCGTGACGTGCGATTTCGCTGCAATGCAGGAGCTACCGGAATGGCTTCGTGTGGCACGACCTGGCGGACGACGACTACATCCACCCGGTGGTCGGCCGGGAGTACGTGCTCAAGGGCACCGAGCGCCTGCACCCGGCACCGCCGCCGGCGCTGCTCGACGCGGCGGCCGCGTCCTCGTCGTCGTCCGGCTCGCAGGAGACGCCCACCTCGTCGTCCTCTGCCAGGTGGGAGGCGCACGGCAGCAGGCCGGCGCACCGGATGAAGAGCGCCACCGCCACCAGCGCGGCTCACCTTGTCGAGTACGTGGTGTACAAGGGCGAGGAGCGCGCCGCGGACGCCGCGACGCAGACCGAGGACGGCGGCCGCGGCCATGGCCACAGCCAGAGCCAGAGGCGCGCCCTGGCCCCCGCCGCGCAGGAGGAGCTGAGCAGGGCGGAGACGTCGCCGCCGACGGCGTCGACGAGCCCCGAGACGCTGGAGGCGCTGATCAAGGCGGACGGGCGCGTCGTGGCGGCCGTCAGCGGCAGCGGCCGCGCCAGGGCGTCGTCCGTGCTCATGCAGCTCATCTCGTGCGGGTCCGTGTCCGTGCGCGACGCGCACGCCTCCCCGGTGATGCCACGCGCGCACCACCACCACCACCGCGCCCGCGCCCGCGCTCGCCCGCCCCGCCCGCCGGCGTCCGCGGCCGTGGAACTGCCGTCGTACCGCGCCAAGATCGTGGAGGACAAGGAGTACTTCAGCGGGAGCATCATCGAGACCGCCAAGCGCTCGCCGGCCGACGACGTGACGTCCCAGGACCTGGCCGTTCTCCGGCGGTCGTCGTCGTACAACGCGGAGAGGTAAGGAACGAACGACCCCCGTCTCTGTCGAAATCATTGACGCGACGGCGGCGCAGGCGGCAGGCGCCGGAAACTGATCCGTCGCTTACGCGAGACGCCTCTCGCTCGTGGATGCCAGGAGTAGGGATGAGCTGCCACTGTTACATTGAACCAACCAGCCTGTCCTAGTCGGAAGTTAAAGCTCTGGCTCGCCCATGGCCGCAGCTGAACCCACCACGCCATTGCCGTACGCGCAAGATACGCTCGAGTAGTGGTCACGTCCATAAATAGAAGTAGGTCTCGCGGAGCTGTCGCGCACCAGGCACCACGGCACCGATCGCGGGGACGGGGTAGAGAATTTCGTCAGGAAAGGAACGGACGGGGCTTCAATTCTTGCCCGGGACCTGGCTGCTCCGTGCGAGCTGGGCAGGCTCGGGAGCACCAAATCCGTAAAGGATTAGTCTGAAGCTACTGATTAGTACTACTACTGCACAGTTCGTTCCTTGAAAGAGTAACCATAATGACTGATGTGAGCTTGTAACAGCAGGCTTTGACACAGAACCTTTGCTTTGAAGCAGTGGTCCAGATGAGATGCATAGCCCTAATCGGGGTCTGAACAACCTGCATTTACGAGTGCCTAGAAATAAGAAATCGTGCACCCCTACACCCTACACTGCACTGTTGCCATGCCACGACGTACGAGAAGAGTGATGATGAGATAGTGATGCGATGATTATATGATCCGAGCCGTGCTGAATACTGATTACCCCTACATGTGTCAGGGTGATAAAGCTGGAGCTGGCAAAGGAGGCCGGGGACCTGCATGACCGCTGCATCCCGCGGAAGCCCAAGGGCAAGAAAGACGGCTACCTGGTCATCTCCTCCAGCGCGCAGGGGAATAATAAGGGGTGACGTGGGCATCTTCGTTGGCAGCGTACGTATGGACCGGAGTATGGGAGAAGTATGGTCCCGCTACGCGTCTTCTTTCTTGCGTCGGGAACAGTAGATAAGTGTCCAGTAGTCCAGTTTGATCTTGATGTCGTCTGCTTGTTTAGATGCTGATTGCTGAATGCCCTGTGGTCTCCGTGTGAGCTTTTTCCAAAACGGCCTTGCCGAATTTCATTACCGCGGTAACGAAATTACAAAGTCTTAGAACATTAAACATGAAACATCACAACCCCTTCACACATCCAAAAGACTACCAGCTCCATGCCAGTATTCACCAAGGGAACTACTGCATGAGCCCAACAAAACTTCCACCAAAAACATTTGATGACGGAACAACCCAAAGAACCCAGAGTTTAAAACTTCATACAGAACAAGCAGACCCACAGATCGACAAAAAACGAAAGAACGTCCACTGATGAAACGCTATCCTTCTTGACTTCACTTCAACCTTGATGAAGAACCAGTTGTTGGTTGCCTGGGGACTGATGCTTGATGTCCTGCCCATGGAAGGCTAGCGCCACTTGCTTGATAGCTTCCGCCCCTTGGATCACTTGAGACTTCAGCTCCTCCTTCAACAGACCTGCCCAATATATCAAAAAGGTACACAACAAACAGATGATCTCAGTAGGAGATTTAATCCTTCTTTGCTCAAAACACATGTCATTTCTGATTTTCCAGATGGCCCAGCAAACTGCAGCCAAACCTAGAATATGCATTTGCATGTTACCAGGTAACACTTGATTAGCCCAGACCCAAAACTGATTCATGCAACTGGGTCTACAATTACTATGTAAAGCATATGCTAATAAGCTCCAAACGTATTTTGCCGAAAGACAGCTGAAAAATAAATGCTCACTAGTTTCTTCTTCACCACACAAGCAACATGCTGGATTTCCTTTCCATTTCCTCTTAACTAAGTTGGCCTTAGTGAGAATAGCATCTTGAAAAAGAAGCCACATAAAGATCTTAATCTTTAACGGAATTTTAGCTTTCCACAGAAATTTATTAGCTGGACCATGCTCATTTTTACAAAGAAACTTGTAAGTCGATCTGACTGTGAACATGCCAGATTTTTCTAGGTCCCATTTAGCTCTGTCTTTATCTATGTTTATGCCAAAGCGCATGACAATGTCATATAGCAACTTAAGTTCATCTTGCTGCTCTTCGTGCAACCATCTTCGAAAAGAAAGGTGCCATCTTTTTTGTTTCATAGAATGCACCGAGGCCTCTTGATCCTTGCTGATTGCATAAAGTTGAGGAAACCTATCTGCCAAGGAGATAGTATCACACCACCTATCATGCCAAAAACTAGTAGCTTTTCCATCTCCAATGATTATGGATCTATTTTTTAAGTAAGTATCCCGAACTTTTAGTAAGTCATTCCACACAGGGGAATTTTTACTGTTATTCTTGAGATGCGCAATGATTCCTTTGCTTAAATACTTTTTTTGAACAATTTCCTGCCAAGTTCCTGATTCATTCTCTATTTTCCACCACCATTTACAAATGAGACTTATATTCATTTTCCTTAAGTCCCTGATCCCTAGACCCCCTTTTCCTTTTGGTTTTGAAAATTTGGACCATTTAACCAAATGATATTTCCTTTTCAAAGCACCTCCTTGCCAGAAAAATCTTCTTCTAATAGCATCCATTTTACTCAGAATAGATGCAGGCATCAAATACATGGACATAGCATATAAAGGTAAGCTACTCAAACAAGAATTAAGCAAAATCAATCTTCCTCCCAAGCTTAGAGCACTCCCCTTCCATCCATCTAGCCTTTTAAGCATTTTTTCACACAAAACCAGCCAGTCGGCTATGTGAAGTTTAGATCCAGCTACAGGGACCCCAAGATATCTAATAGGCCATCCCCCAATAGCACAATTGAACATATTAGAATACTCAAGGCTCTTCTGCTCATCCTGGCTTACCATAATAATTTCACTTTTCGAGAAGCTTATCTTGAGACCAGACATGTCTTCATACAAATATAACAACAATTTAAGATTTACCGCCTGCTCTCTATCATCTTGAATGCACAAGATAGTGTCATCCGCATATTGCAAAATAACCACTCCATTCTCCACATACTCTGGTACCAGGCCCTGAATTACTCTATTTGACTTAGCCATAGAGACCATCTTAGCAAGGGTGTCTGCGGCAATATTGAAAAGAAAGGGTGAAAGAGGGTCCCCTTGCCTCACTCCCCTACCAGAAGCAAAATATCTGCCAATAGTATTATTGACTTTAACACTAACAGTACCAGAGCTCAAAACCATCTTGATCCATCTACTCCATTTTTCACCAAACCCTCTTTGTCTAAGACAATCAAACAGAAAATCTCAGTCCAATTTGTCATAAGCTTTTTCAAAATCAAGCTTGACCACTATACCATCTTTCTTTTTAGCTCGAGTATCATGCAAATTTTCATGCAAAGCCATAATGCCATCCATAATATTTCTATTTTTCAGAAAACCAGATTGACTCTTATTTATAATCTTCCCCATGACTTTGTCCAGTCTAAGCATCAAGGTTTTAGTGAAGATTTTGTAGCTGACATTTAACAAACAGATGGGCCGAAATTGCTTTATATTGTTTGCCTCTTTTACTTTGGGCAGCTGGGTAATCAACCCATAGTTCAATCTCCCTATATCCAGCTTCATATTATAAAAATCTTGAAACAGGGCACCCAAGTCTTTTTTAATTACCGCCCAGCAATGCTGATAAAACTCAATTGGAAAGTGATCAGGACCTAGAGCAGTGTTTTTCTCCATAGAGAATACTGCCCCTTGAATTTCAGTTTCAGTAAATGGACTCTCAAGCTTCATGTTATCTTGAACTGAGACCAATTCTTCGTGGCTCCAACATCCTTGTCTCCGTGTGAGCTAGCTAGCACTCTCTTGTTAAATACGTGTTCTGTCTGCCTCGTTGTCTGAACTTTTTACTGCTTACTAGTAGTGATCTGATCCTCTCCTGGCTTCTGCTAATGGGTTTTAAGATTATTCTTCGCGTGGTCACCTACTGTACCGTATAGGCGTGATGAGCCCGGGCCGTGCTGCTGCGTGAATCGTGATGGATGCAGTACATGGTAGCACGGTGCCGATGCGTTATGCTATTATTACTTCCCGTCCTCAGATTCCTCCCAGAGTACGTCCCCACAGTATTGGATACGTAGAATCTGGGCAAAGCAGTACTAGTACTCGATTGTATCACTTCTTTTCTCGGGGGGAGAGGTTCTTCAGTGTGAAGCGGTAATTCTTTTGGTGCTATGGCAGAAAGATAACCTGATGATCAGACAGGTCTGTCCTTTGCTATTACTACTTCACCTTACAATTTGTCTGCCTCCAAACTAGCACGGTCCCCACGACGTGATCAGCTCCCTCTTCCTGAAACCTGGTCCATCATTTCATCTCACATCAAATCTCTTTCCACTTTTTTTTTTTTTTTTTTGGAAAGGACTCCTCGCTGATATTGGGGCTGTAGCAGTTAGTACAGTGCAGTACAGTATATATTAGCTTGCTAAGGTGGCAATCTTGCCATCTTGAGGAAGATGTGGCATATTGACAAGTCGAGAGTCGAGAGTCGAGACCGTCACCAGTGCTTGATGAGCCTTGAGGAAGCACGCGGCGATCTGGCAATGGCATGGCCTGTGACACTCAGACAAAGAGCTTATGGGTCTGAATACCGTGGGTGGTTCCAAGTTGCAACGTGTTCCTGCGGAACAAATTCCGAGCTTAAAACGTTCGGCCCAGCTATTCCAGGAGCAATAGATGGGCCGGAACTTATTCCCTGAAACCTGGAACGGCCCAATTTTAAGTTGGTTGGACTTTTCGGTTCTTTGGAAGGTTTTTTTTTTTTTTTTTTTTTTTTTTTTTTTTTTTTTGCGATTGGTTCTTTGTAGGCTTGGATGAACAACTTTGTCACATCACAAATTCCACATTTCCACGAGGAACCATCTTTGCTGCGAGCTTTGAGTGGGAAAGGTTTTACGGGGCCCGCACTAGAGGAGAGATTTGCTGGGCTGAACAAGCTGTCAGATAATGTATCAATATTTTGTACGTACAACAAAGGAATTCCTACAACAAATGAACTACAATCGAATGACAGCTTATTACAAAGAGCAAAAGCTATGCTTCTTTTGGTATCTATCTTATCCTTCTTTCCGATCTCCGTTACTAATTCTCCTTGAGTATGCAAAGATATCTAAAATTATTTTTTGTCTGTTCAAAGTCATGTTGCATAAAAATAGATCATCAGTATACCAAATGACAGAGAGGCTCCCCCAAATGAGGAACTACTTCTATGTTTTATGCATCCGCCTTAATTCTTGCTCAGGGGGCGTGGGGGCTAAAGCTCCTACAGTTTCTATTGATTTTTTTGAATCCTGACTAAATTTTGAATAAATTTATTCTACCTCCTCCCTTAAAAAGGTAAAAAAAAATCACATTTCTAACTCCACCACTGTTTTTGTTATTGTTATTTCTAATATAATATACCATTAACTTTGAAGACCCTTTTTGTTTGAAAGCAGTGACCAATATCGTTATTCACTTTAACATCCACATATCCTTTTCTAACAAACTGCTCAACCGAACTGCACCGTTTTTGTGAAAACAAATTTGCAGTGCCTCTCCCACGTGTGTTCAAAGTTCGAGTCTTGAGGGTCACACTCTCGTGGCTTCCACCGTAGCGATGGGAGACTTATCTGCCTCACATCCAAAGAAAAGTTGGTGTGCCGTTGTGTAAGAATAGAACATGGATTCAGAGGTTTTTTCGGTATGCGTGAGAAGATATCTTCTTAGACCAGAATGCTGAAATAACCAGGGTCTTTCTAGTCACCGTAGATCGAGTTTTTTTTTAAAAAAAAAACTTTCATTTGCAAAGATCGTTGCACGAAAGACCATTCACTTATCTTGTTGGATGTCTTTTCAAATTCTAATTTGAGAATAACACCGTTCAATTCTTCCAGTACAATTCATGTAAGGGTTCATGGTGAATGACAACTTCTATAATGTGACTACATAATATATGAACGCAACGTACTTCTGCAGCTTTACAATTTTACGAGCTACACCTTGTTTACAACTTACGTTGGTAAAAAATATTGAAGTTAGCATTCACAAGAATTGGGTGGAATCATTTTATATATGTTTTGGTTTCTTTTCTTTTGGTAACAAAGCTATAAAGCCAAATTTGAAGCTGAAAAGAGGTAAATTTTCAAACGACGCTATAAGATCTTCTTTTATTATTTCCCAAAAACTAAAACTAATGACATTCAGCGATTCAATTATTGGGGTTGAAGTGTTTTGTCACGTTCCATCTATAGATCACATCCATCACCTCTTCTCTTGTAAAGAGTTGTGCAAGCAAATCGTTATTGATATTAGCTAGTAGAAGGATGTCATTAGTTTGTGATCTGATCAAAGATAATTATAGACTCCCCCATCTATAATGGTTGAGATGAGATTTGAGAGCTTGGTCCCCACCACATCCACCAATTGGAATTCTTGTATTGACAGTTATTACCCCCTTTTTGATAAATTGGCTCTTCTAGGTTTAAAATTTTATTAATAGTGTTCGCTTGAGCTTATTAGTCGAAATTAAGCCTGCCTCTCAGCCGTCGAACAATGTTTTTGTCTCATATAAATCATTCGAAACCAAACATTGTCAATCACTCGATCATTCTCAGCCACGAAACCCCATAAACCAAACATGTCCATTTCATTAAACCACCAATTGAATGATAGACGCAACAAGCAGTTAGAGAATACTGGAGTATATTCACAATTTTACTTACAAACAAATGAATTGAACCGACAAATAGCTTTACAAAGGAAAGAAAAAACAACTAAATCAAGGAACAACCTATGAAACTAATTAAGTTAGTCATCGAAGAATTCCATTTCATGTTCTAGTTCAAAAAATTTATGTCACCATTCATTTACAACTCCGAATCACGACGCACGCATGACGCATCCGTTTGTGCACGCTACGCTATACAAGCAGGTTGAGCAGCTGAGGCTCGGAGCCGCGACGATCATCATGCTGGTCCGACTGCTGTGGACCTCGGCCATCACCGCCGGTGCCGATGCCGCTGCCGTCGTCCAACGGCGGCAAGTTGAGGTCCGGCATGTCCCGGTCCGGCTGCTGCGCCGCGGGGTTCTCGTCGTCGTGCGCGGCTGGCGGCGCCTCGCCCCTGTGGCGGCGCATGTGGCCGCCGAGCGCCTGGCCCATGGAGAACTCGAGGCCGCAGACGGCGCACTCGTGCACCCGCGCCCTGTCCCTCTCGGCGTCGGCCGCGGCGGCCGCGGCGCCCGCCGCCGGGTCGCTGAGCATCCGCGCCTGCAGCCGCGTGTGGCTGGTGCGGTGGCCGCCGAGCGCCTGGAACGACGGGAAGCGCTTGCTGCACGTCTTGCACTCGAACACGCCCTCGGCCGCCATGGCCCTGCGCGGCGCGGCCGAGGACGACGCGGCGGGCGACGACAGCGTGAGCAGCGCCTCGGCGTGCGCCCGGAGGCCCTCCATCTCCTTGCTCTCCTCCGCTTCGTGTCTCGTAAGCGTCATGACCATCGAGAGATCAACCAATAACAACCTCTGCGGGCTCGGTTGGTTCTCCTCCTTTATATTATTGTATAATAAGCATAAGCATAAGTACGTGTTCATATATAAACCGGGTCGGCGGGAGCGCGCTTGCTTGTGAGAGTTTGTGCGTGTGTGATGACTGCCTGACTGGGCAGGGGTATCTGTGATGATAGAGGCGTTCACGTAAGGGTTTGTGTGCGAACTGGCCATCAGGACCAGCGGCCGCTTGGATGTGACGAGGCTTGGACACGAAGTAACGTGACGCGGTCGCACTCGTACGTAGTACGGAGTATCACACTTGGTCGTCGTCACCCGTGGCGCGCGTCTCGGATCGGAATTCGGAACACATGGTTAATTAGGTGTTAGCGTGCTTTGCCACGCGTCCAGAACTCCAGAAGCTTTTCGTTGGACACTCGCGCGTCGCGAGTTCAGATGGCTCGATCATCCTGAGCATGGATGGCGGCGTCGCAGGAACTCGATTCTACGCGAACGGCTGACTGTGGACCCAACCGCAGTCTCTTTTTTTATACTGCACACAGTCTCTATACGAAAGTACAGGATGATCTACTCTACTGCAAGTGCACGGGCACGACCGGAAATAACGTTTCATGCATGTGACGTCACCTTACCTGGCAGTTTCGTGAAGAAGGCATAATATATATCAGTCGGCATTCGCGTATGGACGATCGGTTAGTTAGAGTTCTTGTTCACCATCGACCCACTTGTGTTGTGTGTCATTGTGTATACGTACATACGTACGTCGCTTGCACACATGCATATCCATTCTTGACTTGTAATTCATTATTTCATTCATTCCGTGCGTGTACGTTCATATCTTGACGAATCGAAAGTGCGGCGACCATTCCTTCACGGCACAAGACGGTACTGGTGCTAGGAGCATGCATGGACGGCGGAGCGAAACCGCGAGGCGACCTACCCTAATCCATCGGCGTTTACCAGTCCAGCAGAACGACACCGCATGGTTTCGTTTAGTAGTTTCGTGCGCGGCGGGCGAGCGGACCACGTCGGCGGCGGCGTGCTTTCGTGGGCGAGAGTCCACACGGGCACGCCGCGGCGGCGGATCGACGCAGCTACTACGGCCCCGTTTGGTACAGCTTAGCTTCACTAGTGAAACTATTTTTTTTTTTTTGGAAAATAGCTTCATGAGCAACTTACTAGGTAAAGCTGAGCTGTTTTGAAAAAATTGTTTGGCAAAACAGCTTCACCAACAACTTCATGCATGGTTGAGAGAGAGAAATTGAGGTGTAAGCTGTGAAAAGCTACTTTGTTCAGCTTCATGGGTGAAGTTGTTTTTGTGTGAGAGAGGATAAAACAGTTTCATGAGTGAAGCTGTTTTGTAAAATGATGTTTAGAAAAAAAAACAGCTCACAACAATTCATGAAGCTACTGTAAGCTGTACCAAACACACCCTACGTAACCTGTGATGCACGGATGATGCGCGAAGCAGGCGAGGCCAAGCGCGCCGGCGAGCGCGCCGTCACTTGGCCCTGCTGTGCTGTGCGTGCGCCAGCCGACAGGCATATTTTTTTTGTTTATTTTTTTTAAAAAAAAACGGTGCGGAATTCCGCTCGGCTAGCTTTTTTAGCTTCGTGACTGACGTCTGACGTGTGCGCTTTTCTTGGGCCGGAAGCAGAGTACGAGTTCGCGAAGCGAGCTCGTGGAGTGTTCTCTCTGCCTTTCGTCCAAGAGGGCTTTTCTTGGTCAGAACACACAACGCGCAGGATCTATATAATCTGGAAGATACCTGCAGGTCATCTAGACACTGGTACGAGTCAACTTGGGCAGTTGGGCTCATCTACACAGAAGATTTAATGTGGATGTCGTCATGCAGCATTATACCGGTACATCCCCACGGGCCTGACGTTACGGGCAGGTCCCTGGTGGCACTCGTAGTGACATACTCCCTCCGTTCCTAAATAACTGTCTCTAAAAAGAGTAAAATACACCTCAGGTCCCCGAACTTGGCACGAGATGTCAATCAGGTCCCTGAACTTTTAAAGTGATATTTGCAGGCCCCTAAACTTGGCAAACTGTGTCATCTAGGTCCCAAACTTTCAAGGTGTTCACCACACATCCCTAAACTTGGCTAATCGTGTCATCCTGGTCCCAAACTTTTAAAATAATCACCGTAGGTCTCTCAACTTGGCTAACAGTGTCATTCTAGTCCAAATGTTATCTAACCCACTATAATAGCTATGTGATATACTAACTATACATTAAACTAACTATACGTTGAAAAATATCAGTAAATAATATTATAGTTTAAACCTAAATTATCATTTTAAATTATTTTAATACTTATTTTTTGCTAATGTAAATTATTTTATATAGTTTACAATTTTATGATATATATTAATTGATGTATGTTAGATTCACGTTTAACGTATAATTAGTATATCACATAGCTATTATAGTGGGTTAGATAACATTTGAACTAGAATGACACTGTTAGCCAAGTTGAGGGACCTACGGTGATTATTTTAAAAGTTTGGGACCAGGATGACACGACCAGCCAAGTTTAGGGATATGTGGTGAACACCTTGAAAGTTTGGGACCTAAATGACACGGTTTGCCAAGTTTAGGGACCTGCGGATATCACTTTAAAAGTTCGGGGACCTGATTGACACCTCGTGCCAAGTTCGAGGACCTGAGATGTATTTTCCTCCTCTAAAAATCTGCGTTTCTCTCACAGACACGCACAGTTAAAAAGGGACGGAAGGAGTACGGAGTACAGTTGGTATTCTCTCCGTTTTATTAAAAATATTATTTTCCCTCCATCTTATTAAAATATCGTTTTTAATTTTCAGACTTCTTGTTTCAGCTATCGTTGTATTAATTTTTTTATATAAATACTAAAATAAATAATATTTACATAAAACTTTTAAATAAAGAGAATGGTTGAATGAGGAGTCTGAAAAACTAGAATAATACTTTTAATGAAACTGAGGGGGTACTCGATAAGTGCGCATAGTGTAGTTGACTCTTTTATTGACCATTTATCTATAAAAGTTTTTATATAAAAATATCTCTAGCGATAAAATAAATTGTAATAAAATAAAGAATATATATATATTGAATAAAATAAATAGTTAAATAAGGAGTCTGAAAATTTAAACGATATATTTAATAAGACAGAGAGAGTACTTGACAAGTACGCTGCTGATGGAGTAGTTGGCTGTTATGTTGCTATTGGAGTGAGGCTCATCGGAGCAAGTATCACCGTCACATCGAGAAACAGCAGGTGGTAGCTCGGGGATAATGGAGGAGGAAAAGCAAGGGATAATGTGACATGTGAGCGGATTTGACTTTTAACTTTTCAAGGATTATTTTTTATATGTATTATCTGTTACGTGCTCGGAAAGGCAGAGAGAAGGTAGAGCATCAAAAACCGTGTGGGGGAAATCAACAGAAGTAGAAATTTCACGGTCTTCTCATGTTTTGTTTTGTTTTTGCGAATTAACGATTCTCATCTCACGTGTTGATTTTGATAGCATTCAAACGTGTGATCGTCGGTGGGTTCAACGTTCTACAGGCGTGGCGAAATGAAAATCTTTGAGTTGGGAATTCTAAAGCACCTGTAGAAAAGGACGCAGATCTCGTCATTTTCTATCGTCCATGGCTTCATGCCGTCTTTCAACGCCGCCTTCCATGAGCGGATTACACATGTTGACCATCTATTGTATTGAGCAAAAAAATATGTCGGAACGTCTAGGCCTCCTTTCGTTCATAGGAGAAATAGACGAAAAACATATTAGGATTAAGAATCCTATAGAAATTGTTACTATTTATGTCTTTGGTTCACATGAATGAAGTATAGGAATAGTGTAAGATTTTTTTTTCTTTGAACGTTGTTTTGGAGGAAAACTACAGGAACTTTAGCATCCACTCAAACTTCTTGGTGACAATCCTACGTTTTTCCATGGTCTATCCAAATGATAATTCTTTCAAATTCCTTTGTTTTTTAATTTCCTGTTTTTCAACTGTGCAATTCCTATGTTTTTTCTATCCTTGTGTTTTTGCTTTTGTGTGTTCCAAAGAGGCCCTAATGGTTTGCGGTCATTCAGACTTTTCTTTCGGGTTTTGATTCGGATCATTCAGGTGGACGCAGGATCAGGCCTAAAGAAGACGCGTTAGTGACGTGGCCATCTATCCGGAGGCCCACAAGGCGGTTCACGTGTCAGGCCTCCTTTGGGACATGGACCTCATCTAATCCTTGAGACTTTTCTCAAAAAAAAAAAAATCTAATCCTTCAGACCCCCCATTAGTAGGACCTGATCTGGCCTAATTAGGGTCTATTTGGTTACCACCCACTAAAGTTTAGTCACTTTTATAGTAGCTAAAATGTCAAACACCTTGACTGAAAGAGACTAAAAAGCTTTTTTTAGTTTCTTTTAAACCTTGTTTAGTTCGCAAAATATTTTGCATAGTGATATTATAGCACTTTCGTTGTTATTTGACAAATTTTATCTAAATATGACTTAATAACTAGGCTTAAAAGATTCGTCTCGACATGAATATATTAAAAGTATAATTAATTATTTTTTTACCTACATTTAATACTTTATGCATGCGTCTAAAGATTCAATGTAACGGATACTGCGCAATATTTTTAGGGAAATGTTGGCAACTGAACGAGGCCTTAGGGGTTGTTCGTTTCCGTGACAAATTTTTTTTTTGCCTGCGGCACTAGTTTAGTCTATTGAAAATAAATTAATTATAAAACTAATTACAGGGCCATATGCTAATTACTAAGACGGATCTATTAAGGTAAATTAATCCATCATTAGCGAATGTTTACTGTAGCACCATATTATTAAATCATGAACTAATTAAGTTTAATAGATTCGTCTCATGAATTAGTCTCTGGTTAACAAATTAGTTTTTTAATTAGTATATTTTTAATAGACTAAACTAGGGCTGCAATATTCGATGTGATAGGACAAAATATTTTTGCCCTGTAAACGAACATACTCAGTAAAAGTGTTGCTATTAAAAGTGACTAAAGTTTAGTGGGTGGTAACAAAAAGGCCCTATGTCTGCCAGCGAATCAATTGTTGGGCGATGTTTTCTCCCAGTCCTCAGACGCTTGGGCCTTGTTTAGATGAGGGGAGTGAGTTTTTTCTCAACTGTAGCACTTTCGTTGTTATTTGACAAACTTTGTCAAAATATGACCCAACTAGACTTAAAAGATTCGTCTTGACATGTACATACTAAAAATATAATTAGTTATTTTTTTACCAACATTTAATGTCTCATGCATGCGTCCAAACATTGATGTGATGGTGATGTGATGGAGAGAGTGAAAAAAAGTTGATAGTTTGAGGTATCTAAATAAGGTCTTGGATGCGAAAACATGACCCATGATCGGGGAGTAGCAGCCACACGTAGAAAGTAACCATGTTTTCATTTGCCATCTTTGTGAAGGGAGCAGAAATGTGCAGGACTCGCGGAGGAAAGACGGTCGTATCCGCCCACTTCGGCGCACGGGAACGGAACACCGGAAGGAGCGTAAAACTGGTGGAAAATCACAGATTTTTGACCGGGGCCGTCCGGTCCGTTCCACACGTGGGTGGTATTTCTAAGACGCATGTTTTGGTGCCACGATTAAGTTGCCATCTGCATCGTTGCAAAGATAAAGGCAGGCGTTATCCACATTGGAGACTGAGTTCGGACGGTTGTTAGATTGTTCTCCTTACCTAGAAAACGTTCAGATTGCTCCTGAGCAATAATGGGTCTCTGCCTCTCTGGCGTGACTGAAGTTGGATTATTCGATGGCAGAAGTACACTGCGTCAGAGTTCAGACACAACACAACTCATGTTTCCAAGGCATAACCTTGTCGAGCAAGTAAATAGTAATTGACCTGTTACAAAGAACACATGAAAGATTCAGAGGGGACCTAATTGCACTTAACAGACAGAAAGAGCCCCCTTGATAATGGAAGGAAATCCAGAAGCGCAGCAGAATAACAGTGCTGCCCTGGATGCACCATTCTTTGCATGTTGCTTTCTCAATCAAGTTTGACATATATATATATATATATAGATAGATAGATAGACACACACACACACACACCAGTACTGGCAAGTGGCAAGCAAATGATCAGGTATTACATTTCACTTCCTACATATGATACCTTAAAACTAAATATAGATAGAAACAAAGGCGACATTCTCATACAATGCATGACTTATATTATTTCAGGGTCAAGACATGTGCCTCACTTCATAACTGCAAACATTGCATGACACACACATGCCAACAGACAACTTCAACTGATCAAATGATACAAGACTTATCTGAAGGGGGTAAAACATGTGATAGCTTCAGCTGATTTTACAGAAGCAAGAAATGCCACCACACACTAACAAAGGGAGTTAACACACCAGGTATCATCTCAGTTCCCAGGAATCATTTAAGAGTTTAATCACAAAACCAAACAATATATATATATGCAATACATGCAGACAACACACCTCCCAAAACTGCTCGCACGATGGTTCATTCAAAGTTGAACACAAAACAGACTTTTTCTTTAATCGGACAAGGTATGATTTTTAAATAGAAATACAGCAGCATCAAATTACAGATGCATACATCAATCTCGATCATAGTAGCACAGCAAACGGTGGTACCATACTGTAACGGTAGCACCTCTTATTCCACTTATCGCCCATGGGCAGCTCAGTTCTCAGGGACACACAAGGCAATTACATGACACTATAAGACACTGGTTCAGGCATAATCTCTTCAGAGATTTGCGTGAATCCCACGCATGACACAATCAGAAGCACATACTTGGGCTTGGTGCAGGAGAACCCCTAGCAGTTGAGCCCGTTATCTTTGTCGCAAGAGGATCCCATGCCTTGCCTTCAGTGTCACTGCAATGCCCATTCTTGTTAGGATACATAGCAGTATTTGTTGAAGAATCACCAGTACCCTTTGCCGCCTGATTCCTTAGACGGATGCGCTCGGCCCTTGACCCAATAGTCTGGCCAACAATGGAGGCTGCTATGGTGAATGCCATTGCAGTCCTGGGCATCACAACGGACTTCCTCAGCATTGCGATGAACGGAACAGCGGCATGGACAGCTGCAAACCACTGAGGAGAGAACTTCTTGGTGTGCTCCCGCCACACCCCAAGAGGAATGTTTGCCGCCATCCCCAGTAGTGCAATGGCTACCATCTTTGAGGGCAGGGGCTGTGGTCGCAGGGATTTCACAAGTGCAGTTCGTGCAAGGGCAGCTCGGGCAGCAACCACAGCAGGTGGGCACTTCAGCTTCATACCAGCTGGTGGCTGTAAAGCCTTGGCGACGAGGGGCAAAACACCACTCATTGCCCGGTAAGACCGTGCAAGTGGGCACTGGCCATTTTCCAACCACTCATCGCTGAATGCCTCGTGTGATGGTGGGTTGGCTCCTTTTTGCTGAAAAAAGAACCCATGGAAGGGAATGAGAACACTCATCCAATAAAATAAAGCAAGCAGAATGAGACGGAATTGGTTTTCTGATCAACCACTCGCCTTTGGATATAGCAATGTAATGGATAGCTAGGAATGTTCTGAGTTGGATGAAATGGAAAATAATTAACATTACACATTGAAACTTGGGTATATTAGGATTGAAAGAATCAAATAATATGGCAATAACATATCATCAGATGCAAATGGAATGAGACATATAATGAAGAAAAATAAGCGATGGAACACACTTTCATGGAAGACTGATCTGGTGTCTTGGGCTTCTGGTGGGACTGATCTAGATTGTTGGGCTTCTTGTTCTGCCTTTTGCCCTTGCCATTGAAGAAGCCAAAACCAAATGGTCCAAATGCTGATAGACTTATTGTGGCTGCTCTAGCAGCCAACGGATTAAATGGCAGAGCAGGTTCAGTCTTGATATCAATGCTCTCATTGTGGTTTTCATCAGATACATATGACCTTTCTGAAAGGGGAACTATTCCATCTCGGCCATGGAAAAGCTTGAATGCTGACTCAAAGCCTGGCCCATCCTCAAAAATTGGGCCCTTGCCACCTCGAGCCTGCACAAAAGCATGTATTGTCAAGGAATAGATAAACTGATAACATTAATCACTGCTAGAACAAAAGGTCATAGAAAGCAGATCTTACAGCTACTGGCAAAGCAGAAGTGAAGGAAAAGGTTGTAGCTCCATTGATGTTCCTCAGGAATGGGCATCTCTCAACATCTGGGTGGCCGAAAAGGTTCTGTGACGATGCTGATTCACTGAGAAAACTGCCGAAAAACATTTCCATCCTGACACCAGCAAAATCAGATGCACATTAGCAAGGTCTTGGATGACGAACATCAACACTTATATATACATCAGTGATGTACTGATACTACAAGTAGTTGAATGCCTCAAAGAATCATAACTCAGGGCCAGGAAGATAACATGCAGATTAAACATAACCATTTTGTCATCTGATGATTGAAAGAACTCTAACCACTTCCCAACACACAAACAAATGAAATGAAGGACTGGAAAAATAATTTGTATTTAATAAAGGTTTGAAGGTGCACATGCAAGTAGCGTATATTAGTTTTACTCTAAACAATACAAAAGGAAATACAGAGATGTTCGAGAAAAAAGATAACGCCCTTGTTTTACCATTAACAGTGATTCTTTAGTATCTTATTATAGGAATTATATAACAATTTTGTCAAGAACATGAGAAATATCACAATAGAAATGTCCTAGGAACACTCATTCAGAGGCATGCTACATGAATACATGTAGACCACAGAGTATGGCATAAATAACTTCCTGGAACTTAAGGTTATTATATATGGACAGACGGCACATAAGCCTTTTTATGCATATAAATAAATCTGTTAGGATAAAAAGACATCCTATTACAGTGTAATTTTAAACATTGCAATGCTATTTTATAGACACGTCATGGCAGTGTGATTTAAACACTGCAATGCAATTTTATAAGCAGGTATGCTGCTATTATCTACAAACAAATAAAGCAGCACCATCAAAGCCCTGGAGCTGTTACTGTGAAATGAATACATGCTGCCACTTGGTAGCAAAGAGAATAAGACCATGGTCGTGCAGTAAGGCCTTGTTTGGCAGAGCTTTAGCTCTAGGATTTCCTAGAGCTAGTCACTTGTAGCTCTAGGAAATCCTAGATCTAGAGCTGTAGGCACGTTAAGTGAATTTACATGACTCATTTAGTTCATATTTTAGATTAAAATGAAAATATTTAAATTATTTTAGTTTAGTCTACAAACTACAGATCCAGCATAGATTTCAGGAGCTAGAGCTATGCTAAACAGGCCCTAAGTCGATAACAGTTTGTGAAGGGCCTAGTGTTACCATATAGTATGACAGAATTATAGTATGCTTTAGGCATGATCAGCCAGAAAAGTGTAACCATAGATTCATTTGATATTTGAGTTCCTACATGGGTGATCCTTTTTTTTAAACAGCGCAAAAGCACACTGTCCTACACAGGAGTTTGATACAGATTATGATGCTTGTTGTATCATTATGATACTTCAAGCCAATGTATTCTTCATATCTCCTATCTAATCCTTCTCTTTGGCACCCTATCTCTAATCTGTTGATCCTCGTCAATTTTGAAGCAAGAGATGTCTTGTATGAGCATTCCCCCCCGTGTCAGCATGTTACCCTGACAAATCAGGAGCTAGAACCCCCAAGCTAAACATGACAACCACGCACGACAGGTTACCTTCAGACTCGTGTGAGGATAACAAAGCGTGTGCGTGCCCTCGTCCAACATCAATCAATCGGGAAAAAACGCAATCGCATACCTAATCCCATTTTATACGTGCTCCCAGACCCGGAGCCAAGCAGATCCCTGAATTGCTTAACATCCGCGGACCAGCAATTCCCCCAATGAATTCGGTACGAAAAATCAACTAGATCTGCAAGTGCGAAATCGAGACAATCGGAGCCCGCTTGCCAAATACGCTAATCGCTCTAACCCAATCGCTCCCAGATCATATCAATTCAGGCCTTCTGGATCCCCACGGACCGATCAATCAGGAAAACCACAATCATTGAGGGGGTGGGGGTGGGCGTGGGTGTCGAGGGAGGTCTAATTAAAAGCTAAGAGAGGAGCTAAGAGGCGGGAGAAGATCGGGAAAGGGTGAGAGGGAGGGCGTGTGGAGACCAGTTACCTCGCCGAGTTCTTGGAGCGCGAGAAGTCCGACCAGCTGGGGGATGAATGCGGAAGGGACGGGAGGGGAATCAAGGAGTGGTTGTGTACTTGTGTCGTGTGGTGAGCACAGCACGAACGGTTCGGGCGTCGCGCCTCGCGCGGCCGGCACACCACGCGACGTGACGGCGACGCGTCCACGCCGCCGGGCCGGGCTTCTCATCGTTAGCAAAACAGGCCACCTGGGCCTGCCTACCCAGCAGGCCAGCACCAACTCGGATCCGGGCTTGCTTTGCGCGCGGCTTGGAGAGACCGAGGGAAATTCAGTGACGACATAATTTGACCATTGTTCACTATTTTTAGATACAACTACAACAAGATAAATGCACCACAAACTCATACATCTGTACATCATCAATTTATCATCAAGCAGCATCGGGTGCCCAAGAAAACAAAGTAATTCCTTTCTTTGTAATGTGCTTGTGCAGGGAAGACATTCTTGCAATAGAGCACTTCGCTTGCATGTGTTGTTTAGCCCATTACAATGAACACAAAGTTTTACTCTCCTCTCAACAAAATACGGAGTACTCCGTAACTAATAACGGCATAAAAGAGTGTGGAAATATGGGCAGAGCTAGGATTGTGTCTGGGTATTTCTAGGCATACCTAATATTTTTTGGAAAAAATAGTAGCTTGTAAAGATATATACTCGTACATGTATATTATAGTTAAGGTCTCGATTAATTGGTCTCTGTTATTCTCAGCCCTCTATTTAACTCTAAATACAAATTAGAGATGTTTGGTTCTCACCCCCTAGAGTTTAGCCACTAAAGTTTAGTGGAGGTCACTAAAGTTGTAGTGTTAAAAGTGACTTCTGGTGGGGGTGTTTGGAACTTTAGTGACTAAAAGTGACTAAATTTTAGTGGCTAAACTCTAGGGGGTGTGAACCAAACACCCCCTTAGCCACAAACCAACCTAAAGGCCACACTTCGACGGCCTGTCCAGCCTTTTACACTCTCCACTCGGCAACAAGATCACTTCTCAAGTTCCTGTTACCCTTAGTATTAGACTTGACACCAACAAGCGTGCGTTGTACGAGCCTCCTAGATGCAAGATGTTGTAATCAGAAAATCCTAGGAAACCAGCAGCATCGCCATTGTGTCGCCCTTGCCCGACTATCGCGGCTCCAGCGCTCCGCACCTCCACCTATTCGTTGGACCGTCACTGCCCTTCAATTCTTGAACCGCCCGCCCATAGATAGTCGCCCACTCAACCTCGAGACTTGGCTCTGCCCTTGCCCCGCCCGCCCACCCGTGGCTGGTCGCCCACTCAGCCTCGGGACTCGGCTCCACCCCTATCCTTGGTCATCTCGATTTGGGTATACCCAATATTAAAATCTTGGGCCCGCCACTGTGTGGAAATAAGGTTACAAAGTAGTAACTAAGGGCATAAGGAGTGAAGGAATAAAGGGGTCATAAGTAAGGGTGCAAATTGGTGACCCTTAGGGCACCTCCGACCCTCATTCAGTACAAATATTTGAACTAAAGAGGTTTGAAGATGCTCCTAAAGGTTACCCGTTTGCACCCTTGCTTATAAGGAAGCTGAGATCAACCTCATACATTGTGATGCCGACCTTAGACAAACCCTTTAAAGAAAAAAAACATAGTCAGACCCAACTTCAAGAATCTCTACTATATAGGGCTTGTTTAGATGCACCAATTTTGCAAAAAAATCTACTGTAGCGTTTTCGTTGTTATTTGACAAACTTTGTCCAAATATGGACTATGTAGACTTCAAAGATTCGTCTCGACATGTACATATTAAAAGTACAATTAGTTATTTTTTTATCTACATGTAATACTCCATGCATGCGTCCAAACATTGATGTGATGGTTGATGTGATAGAAAATTTTGCAAAATTGATGCATCTAGACAAGGCCTATGAGCTTGTTAGTGTAGGTTATGTTGCTACCACAAAGAAGGCCTCCATCTCTGACAAAAAAAAAGGCCTCAATCAATGGATGATTTTGTGCCAAAGGGATCACGGAAGGTGGATCCAGCGTGGTGCTAGGTCTGGATCGTACTCCGTCTCAATGAGTTGGAGTCATGCTGGCATAGGTGCCCCGCCAGGGTCCTTGCCGCGACTCCTAGATGGCCCATAGCGGGGCTGATTTACGACGCAAAAACAACGGTCACTGGCGCAACGATAGCAAATCTTACAACTGAGGGATGTTGAATTGGTGAAGTGCAGTTAGAGGATTTGGATTTGGCAACAATAACGACGGTGGGAACACTAGAGTGATGAAAACGAAAGGAGACAGAGAACACACTCTTTGACGAATAGACAGAAGATTGTTTTATTTGATAAATGGATGTAGCTATATCTAAATGACTGCAGCGAGTTTAACTAAAGTCATGACACATAATAATATTTAAGTATTATAAAAGCAGCCCATAGTTATTTATCCCATATAAAACCAATTCCATTTAAGTATTTCGACCTATAGCCCAATAAAACTGTTTCCAAACAAATCTACCTATTTGTATTGCATACATGTCCCATCATCATTCCCGAGACACAAAACATAAAGGGAAATGGTGAATTGATGATATTTTTTGCAGCAGTAATGTGCCAGCACATTATTATCAGCACGGCGAGGAGCGCAGGCACGGCGGCCGTCGGCGGCGGGAGCCCGCTGAGGACGTCCTCCCGCGACGCGAAGCTTGCGCTGTCGCGCCGACCAAGGGGCACCTTGTAGCTGGGCCCGCCGGACTGCACTGCATGCGATTATTAAGACGTACTGTACGGCGACACCTCCGATCAAGGAGAAGACCTAGACACCTAGTACGTGATGAGTATCGGGCGGCGAGCGCGAGGACGTCGGAGCAAAGACACGACGGCGCCGCCGCAGGCCTTCTGTGTAGGCGGTCGTGGATGTCGTTGATGGCCTTGAACGCGGAGGGGCGCAGCGTGAGGTTGGGCGGCGCCTGCTGCTCGCCCGGGCCGGTGGCGGAGCAGTCGTGGTCTCGTGGAAGTGGAGGCGGAGGAGGCTCGCGGCGAGGCAGACGTCCCTGCGCACGGCGTGCTGCACGAAGCTCCGCACGAGTCCTCCTTGGGGCAGCTCTTCCTGTAGAAGTCCAAGGGCCGGACAGGCCCGGGGCCAGCGGCGGCTGCCTCGCGTTACCGGCCTCGGCGGATCCGGAGGAGCAGATGAGGACGATGGCCGCCGCCACGGCGCCGCCGCGGCAGCGAGCGTAGCAGCACGAGCCATGTCTCGACTAAAGGGCCCATGGCCCAACGAAACTCGATTATTACGGTAAATTTGCGGCCCATGGCCAATTATTACTAAAGGGTCCAGCTTGATATTTATCCCAAGGGAGAATTATTTATTTGCCCTAAAAAAACTCTCGTTACTTACGTGGTTTTTTTTTTGAAGTTGTGTATATGGCCTCAAAACGAAACTTTGTTACTTATTTGGCCTTCCGTTAGATTTGAGGGCATAACGATGTTAAGTATTGGGTAAAAAGACCATTTTGCCCCTGCGCCTAAAAAAATAAAAACAATATATATATAAATAATATATATATGAACATTATATATATAAACAGTATATATAAAAACAGTATGTATATAAACAGTATGCATATATACTGTTTATAATATATATATATAATATATATATATTGTTTTATACACTTTTTTTATGTTTTTAGGTGCAGAGGCAAAATGATCTTTTTACCTAATACTTAACATCGTTATGTCCTCAAATCTAACGGAAGGCCAAATAAGTAACAAAGTTTCGTTTTGAGGCCATATACACAACTTTAAAAAAAAAAGGAACTAGAGTTTTTTTGAGGGCAAATAAATAATTCTCCCTTATCCCAATCCCACTGCGCCGCCGACGCCGCCGCAGCTCGTACCCCGCGGTCCGCGTCCGCGGTCTCCGAGGTAGGCTTGCGCGGTCCAATTCATCTGAATTTCCTCAAAAAATTTGGTCTTTTCCCATTCTGATCTTGAATCGAGATGCAATGCAGGGGATCTCTTGCAGCGGGGGAGAGGTTCGTGAAGATGATGAACCACCTGCTGCGGCGGCGGTTCTTGAACATTGTGTCGGAGAACTACAAAAGCGCCACGTGCTCGCTGCACCGCCTGAACGTGAATGAGCATCTCTTCCACCCGGCGACGGCGGACGCTGAAGCGGCCAAGCCAGCGATCTCCAGCCTGGAGTCGCTGCCTGAGTCGACCTTCAACTTCCAACCGGAGCCGCGACTATTTAGGATGAACCAGCTTTTCGCGCTGGCGAGCCCCCGGAGCAGCGAGAGCAGGATCCTCTGGAGCAGCCCGGAGGGCGTCACCATCATCTTCGACGCCGACTCCAACTGCTGCCACGCGATGCCCAGCATGCCTCACATGGGATTCAGGCCCGTCGTCATCTCCATCCCCCGCAAGGCCGACGCCGACACCCCCGAAGCAGAAGACCTCTACGTGATGAGCTCCAACGGATCCTATGTCCTCACACTGGGTGGCCGCACCTTCAAATCGCCTCGGCGACGCCCATTTCGGGACAAGCCATGGCAGTGGGACTCTCTTCCACCCCCGCCCTTGCCCCAGGGCTTCATCATCAGATCCCATACTGTGCTCGACGATGGCTTCACTATCTGCGTGACGGTGAGCGACATTGCCCCCGTGGAAAAAACTGTCAGCCTCACCTATCTCTTCGACACGGTGAAACGCGAATGGCGGCGATCCAACGGTGGCCACTGGGATCTGCCCTTCTTGGGCGGTGCCGAGTACATCCCAGACCTTAAGCTCTGGCTGGGCCTCTGCCGCGACAAGCACGAGCT
Organism: Coix lacryma-jobi var. lacryma-jobi; assembly: GCA_009763385.1. Lineage (NCBI taxonomy): Eukaryota > Viridiplantae > Streptophyta > Magnoliopsida > Poales > Poaceae > Coix > Coix lacryma-jobi. The sequence continues at coordinate 16,312,387 of CM019827.1, forward strand.
GTGTGTGTACGACCTCCCTGCCGCCGCCGCTGCTGGTGGCGAACCAACTATATTGAAGCATCTTGGGAAACTCGTCGAGATGCCGAAACTTTGGGACTCGATAGAGCCCTGCCTCCTTAACCTTGGCGGCGGCAGGTTTTGCCTTTCCAGAATTATGCAAGAGGTGTGGCTTGATGAGGACGATGATGAGGAGGAGGAGTTGGACTGCAGTGACTTGTCTTTTGTGAGTAACAGAGGCAGAATGATAGCTGTGCTCACTGGTGTGGAGATGGTTCGTGGAGAAGAGGGATTCAAGATGGTCGCGCATAAATCCTTGAGTTATATCTTCGAGGAAGACAAAATCCTGTGCGTGCTATAAATCAACTCACACAGTTTTAAGTACTTTTGAATGACTCGTTATATATTTATACCAGTAGTATTGTAATAGATGCATCGTCATCTTTCTTTATCTTGTGAAATTGAAAGAACTGAACTGGTCCGTGAGAGAGGCTCCTCACTTATTTACTCTAATCTAGATAAAGTATTTCTTGTTGGTTATTTTTATGTCTTATATGAGTTTAATTCATACCAAGATGGAATAGTTGTTTTTCATTTTCATATTGAAGATTAGCAGTCTGTACTGTCTATAGGCACATGAAATTATCAAGTATTTGCTGGTCGTAATTATTTGGTGGGCTTAGAGTAAAAACCTGGTGATATACATCGTTTTTTTTTTCCAGCCTGAATTAGGAATCCCATACTTCATTTTGTACATTTCAGTTTCCCGGTTTACCAGCATTACCTGAATGTGATCTTCTATTTGTGTCTTTATCTTTTATCTGCTTCTCACAGTCAAAGTAGTACATTGCTTCTCACAGTCACAGAGTAGTTCCGTGTACCTATTACTCAGGTACGCCAATTAATAAGATAAATATGGTCCATCAATTTGATTGTCAGGGCGTGTAATTAAGGATATCAACAAAGGGATGCTTCCTAAAGAAAACATGGATGATCCTGGACCTTTATTTTCAATTCCAAGCTGCGTAGCAGTAAATTTTATTGGGAGAATCAGGCAGAAGGCCTCGAGAAAAAACTCGATTTAGGTATCAGGCCTTTTTTTCGAATTTAGGTGGAAGACTCTAAAACAAAATTTTCTTAGGTGGAAGACCTTTCGTCCATTTTCAGCACTTGACGGTGTTAAGTAAGGGATAAAAAAAGATGAATTTACCTCTGAGTCAAAAATAAAAACAGAATTCTAATTGTTTATTATATTTTGAGTATATGTATATATTTATATTATTCTCCGTAGTGAATTTTTTTTCACTACTCACATCACAGGCACAGGCAATTATCTGTGTTAGTAACTAATCACATCACAGGCATCACACAATTTTCTGAATTTGATGTTGCTCACCCGACACCGAAATTGTTTCAGCATCTGGTTTCTTCTTGGCTTTCAGTAGTACACATCCAGTCTGAAATAGAGTGGGTTCGTGGATTCTTCTATGTACTGAATAGTTACAACGGTGGAACTGCTGAACTGGCTTAGAAAAGTAAGAATGTGTGTGTATACGTATTATACTTGAATATTATGAATTTTTTTTTATTAATAACCCAATTAAATAAAAAATTTCATAAATAACACTGTCTATTTTTTTTTTTGCAAAACTAACCCTTTTGCCGCGCCGTCCCCAATGGCGCGGCAAAAGCGTTAGCCGCGCCATGCATGGCGGCGCGGCAAAATTGCCACCGTGGCACCGCCCGGCCACGCAGTCTCGGGCGGGCCCCGCCTGTCAGTTTGCCGCGCCAGGCGGGCTGGCGCGGCTGGTGGCTTTGCCGCGCCAGGCGGCCTGGCGCGGTCAACGGCTTTGCCGCGCCAGGCGGGGTGGCGCGGCAAAGCCGATCTAGATCTGGCGCCGGCGGCTTCTTCCTCCTTTCTCCTCCTTTCTCCTCCTTCTCGCCCGCCCGCGCCTCCGTCCCGCCGCCGCCGCCGTCGAGCCCCGCCGCCGTGCCGCCGCCGCCGTCGTGCCCCGTCCCCGTCCTGCCCCGTCCCCGTCCCCAGCCTCGTCCCCGTCCCCGTCCCGGCCGGCCGCCCCCGTGCGCACCGGCGCCCCCGGCCGCCACCGGCCGCCCCCGGCGACACCGGCCGCCCCCGGCCGCCACCGGCGCCCCCCTCCACCACCGTCTCCACCATCGTCCACGACCGGAGGGTATTTTTTTTTCTTTTTGTTATTTTTTTGTAGTTTGCGTTAATTAGTTAGTTAAATAGGTTAGTAATTTAGTTATTTATTTATTTATTTGCTTAGTTAGTTGTCTAGTTAGTTAGTTAGTTAGTTAAGTTAGTTAGGTTAGATTAGTTAGTTAGGTTAGGTTAGTTTAGGTGGTTAGTTAGTTAGTTAGTTATATAGTTAGTTAGTGTGTTAGTTAGTTAGTTAGCTAGCTAGTTAGTTAGGTTTATGTTAGGTTAGTTTTAGTTAGTTAGTTAGTTAGTTAGGTAGGTAGGTTAGTTAGGTTAGGTTTAGTTAGTTAGTTACTTAGTTAGGTTAGTTACTTAGTCTAGGGTTTAGGGTTTAGGGTTTAGGTTAATATGTTAGTTAGGTTAGTGAAGACAACTTAGTATTTATGTCATTCTGTATTTTAGAGAAGACCATCACTTGACCATTACTTGACCTTAGTTGCACTATTGACTTTGTAGATGGACACTGTATTCACATTGTTTTATGGAGGCACAGTTAGTAAACGAGACGGGTTGTTTGATGATAACATGGAACAAGAACTCGAAGTATTTGATGAGCGTCCTTCCTTTACGGACCTTATGTTGCGTCTGAAGGAGAAGTTTGATGGTGATTTCTCGTTGAAAGGGAGATTTGACAGTGGCAAGATTAGGTCGAACTATGCGTTGTTGCCCTTGCGCAACCAGGCTGACTGGGCAAAATACCAGGCGATCGTTATGGCATCCAATTCGACAATGGGTGAGATCGTGGTAGTGGATGGTTTGAGGAAGCAGGCAGAGGCGTCCGATGATGGCAACGATGGTGAAGCACAGGAGGTAGGGGATGATGACGATGTAGCTCCGATGACTATGGACGTTGATGGTCACCCCACGCAGGAGACGGTGTATGCAACTGAAGATGCCCACGCTGACGTCGGTCAAATAAACAATGATTTTGATGTGGCCGACATAGAGCGGGAGGAGCAGGAGGAGCATGAGGCACAACTATTTGATGAAAACTATGATTCTGATGATGATTCAGACTATGACGAAGAAGAGGACAGTTATATTTCTGCTATGCCAGAGCCGGTTCGTGCTATTCCACAACCGGTTCGTGCTATGCCACAGCCGGTTCCTCAGAATATGCATCCTCCAGGGAGACTAGTCACTGATATACCAGAGGATCGTACACATTTTGATGCGTGGCGGCGTTTGAGCGAAGCGAGGTATTATGTTCCGCCTGATCCTTTGACTGAGACAGAGCTGCAGCAATTGAGGTCGGTTAACATGCAGTTTAGAGGCGTTCCAAGTTATAGGGATGTCAGTATGGTGGACCAGGCTGTTTGTGATACTGGATTGAACCTGTGCAAGCAAACACTGCATGACCATACAGATTGTATTCTTCAGAAGGGTATGATTTTCAACACTACGAGTGAGCTGAAGCTTTTCCTTCAGCACTATGCTGTGCATCATCATCGACCGTACACGGTCAGCCATTCTGATATTAATTTGAGGTACCACATCAGGTGTATGCATCATAGTTGTCCGTGGAGGCTGAATGCTCGCAAGAGAACTGATGGCAAGTGGAGAATCAGTAAAGTAGTACAACCGCATACCTGTTTTACAAATAAGGGACAAGAAAAACATCCTCAGTTGACGGCAAGATACCTTGCACGGCGCATTTTGGCATTTGTTGATGATGACGCCGACGTATCTGTTTCACAATTGCTTATCTCCATATTTGGATTCACAGGCTATAAGGTGACTTATGGAAAGGCGTGGCGTGCGAAGCAGATCGCCCTTGCAATTCGTTGGGGTGGTTGGGATGAAGCGTACAACAGGATTCCTCGGATTTTGTGTGCAATGGCATACTATAACCCTGGCCTTAAATGGTTTCCACACACCAATGGGCAGTATATAGACCGCAACACCGGCAAGGTTACACATGTGCTTCAGCGTGTATTTTGGTCTTTTGCACAAACAGAGCATGCGTATCAGTACTGTCGTCCAGTCATACTTGTGGACGGTACTTTCTTGACCGGAGCGTACAAGGGTGTGTTGATGATGGCGGCGGCTGTTGATCCCGAGGACCAGATAGTTCCAATTGCTTTCGCCTTGGCTGAGGGGGAGAACGTTGAGTCTTGGTCTTGGTTCATGGCCCTGCTACGGATACAAGTGTTAGGGCCTTCTCGGACAATATGTTTGATTTCGGACCGTCATGTTGGGTTGCTTCGTGCCGCAGAGGAGGAGATAGAGGGTTGTCCTCCTCTAGTGCACAGATGGTGCATGCGTCACTTTGCCGCCAATTTCTGGCGTCGGCAGAGAAAAAAGGAGGTTTGTGCCAAGGTGAAAGAGCTATGTTGTGTTAAAACTGAGCACAAATTCAAAGAAACCACGGCCCGGTGCAGGCTTTTCTCCAGGTATCATAACACATTCGAACCGCAATTGTACATATTAAGAATTTATAAACTGTACTAATATATATTATTTTCTTAATCGCAGAAAATCAGGAAGGGCTGCAGGAAGCTTGCTCAGAAGCTTGGCTGCATGGACACAGCGTGGGCCCCACCGCACCTTCCTCAGCCTTCGAGCCCTTTGGTGTCCGCAGCAGCAGCAGCGTCCGAGCCCTCAGCAGACGTCCAGACAGGAGCCACTTCTGCGGAGCCACGCGGAAAGGGTCCCACTACAGAGGAGCAGCCGGAGGAGGAGGAGGAGGAGGAGTATGAGGACCAGTACGTCGAGCGCCCCACACCACCCTACACAGCTAGTGCAGGCTACATGGCCCTCGGCCATAGCTCGCACTACGCTGGAGGGTCCTCCTCCAGAGGTGGCACGCACCACTCCACGGACGACACGGCGTGGCAGGTACCTGGTGCACACCAGTACCCTAGTGGCTACTACACCGGAGCTAGGTGGGAGCCTTGGCCAGAGCAGGGCGCAGCACAGGAGCTGGGCTACTCACAGCTAGGTGCAGCTCCACTACCTACTCAGGAGGACGTGCAGGTACATAAGTTTTCCTCTATACATTTAAGTTTCTCGGATACATTTAAGTTGTTTGCTAACATTTATTTTGAATGTTGTAGAGACCTAGTCAGACGCAAGGGTCACCACGCTGGCAGCCACGCGCACGAGACCGCACGGACGTCACGTTCACGCCCAACATGGACCTGTCGCAGCCGAAGCGTCGGAGGCGGCCTCGTCAGCCGTACACACCTAGCTAGGCTTAGTGTTAGACTCCATCTTATGTATTAGACACTCTTTATCTTCTATTATGTATATCGAGACCATGTTACAGAGGATTCGATAGTTTTTGTGAGTATTTGTGCTAATGAAACATGTCTAATTTTTGTGGATGAGCCCTTTTCTAATTTTTGTGTTCAGAGCAGATGCACGCGTGCATCTAGCTGGCGCCTGAGGAGTTAGGCTTCAAAAATGGATATGTGTTGGGAAACGTAAAATTTCTAATAATGACATTGCCAAATGAAAAGAGACTCTCACTAAGCATTCACAAAGCATCCGGGGATCCCCGTAGCCCTCAACTCTTATTTCAAAGCAGATGAGTTCATGTCTCATTCGATGCCAGCTTTTGCCGCGCCAATCCTGGGGGCGCGGCCTACGCTTTTGCCGCGCCAGGAGGGGTGGCGCGGCTAATGCTTTTGCCGCGCCAGGCCTCCTGGCGCGGCAAAAGCATAGGCCGCGCCCCCAGGGTTGGCGCGGCAAAAGATGGCCTCTCCCAGCCTTTTCAGTGTCGTGTCCTGTTCTCGTAAGTGCTCTACAGTTTTGATTCCCATAGACTTTTCAGTGTATAGGCTTTTCAGTGTATAGACTTTTCAGTGTATAGGCTTTTCAGTGATTAGATTTTTCAGAGAATAGCCTTTTCAGTTGCAATAACTACACATTCACAAGTTCAAAACCAGGGCTCCGCCTATATAAACAACTTCAGCAGAGCTTGCATATTCAACACCTTCAGCAAAGCTTGCGAGGTTCGTAGTAGAGATGTCTGGAGGTTCTTCCAAAGGCGGGAGAGGAAAGGGTGGGAGGAAGGGACCTCCTATTGTGTGGGAGGGATCTCTTGGTCCTGATTTCTTCTTAGAGGCACTATATGACTTTCCCGTTGAGAGCAAAAATGATTTCAGCCGGGACCGTCCTCTTAGGGGATACGTGTAACACCTCTGGTGTTTAAGCATGTAATTAACTTGACATATCATCATTAGCATCATAAATCATCTTGATCATGATTTCATGTGTATGCATTTGCTTAGTGTATCATTTTATGTGATGTACCTCTATTGCAAAAAAAAACCCTTATTAGCCCATTTCTTCCTATAGGGGCAAAATGGTAATTTCACCTCTGTGCCTAGTTCTATGTAATTCTTGTTCAAATTTAGTGCCCTGATGTTTGTTGCTTTGATCATAGTTCAAAAATCAGATTTATTTGATTTTCCTTTTGCAAAACCCTAAAAATCCCAAATCCTGGATTTATTCCCTTTTTGATACCTTTTTCAAAATTCAAAATTTTGAGATGGTTCAAAAAGCAAAGTTGTGAATCTGTCATAGAGGAACAACTTTGGTATTTACAGATTTCCATGTTTCTATATAAAATTTGCAGTAATTTCAAATTCATTCAAATTCCAGTTTTTGTCCCCTTTTCAGTTTTAAAAATTTATTCCAAAACTATTGAGTTTCAGAAAAAGTGTATATTAGCAAAGTTGTAGGTTTTGACAAATGGAACAACTTTCATATTGGAAGACTTTCAAGTTTCAGTTTGAAATTCAGAGTAATTTTGATTTGAATCCAGTTTGAAAAAGTGTCCCCTTTTCTGTTTTCAAATGTGGTTCAAAAACTATTTGGATTTGGAAAATGTTCATATTGACAAAGTTGTAGATCTTATTTTTCTGAGCAACTTTGGTATTTTGAGTTTTTGTCGCACAGTTCAATTTTTGGAAGTAATTTGCAAAATACAGAGTTCAGCCAAAAGTCAAACCCTAAGACCTAGCCTGTTCATCTTCCACCTACAGCTAGGGGGCCCCGGCCATGGCCGCGCGACAGCGCCGCCTGCGCCACGCGCGCCTGGCAGCCGCACGCCGCCCCTGGCTTGTCGCCCGCGCCCGCGACATCTCTTTCGCACTCGCACGCGCACAGTTGACCTCCGCCCCGTCCCCCACTGTTTCCCGCGCGTCGCCGCCGCGTGGCCGTCGCCGGCGAACGCACGCCCGAGCCCCGGCTGCACGCCGTCCTTCCCGCCAGAGCGCAATCGAGTGCGCACGCTCTCGCCGAGCTTATCCACCCACCCCCGTGCTCTCTACCGTCCCATAGCCGCGGCTATATAAGCCGCCGGAGCCCCGAGCTCCTCACTCACCTCCGCCACCGTGGCCGGCCTACTCCAGACACTCCGCCGCTCCACCACCGAGCTCAGAAGCTCCGCCTTGAGCTCGTGAAGCTTTCCCACCCCCCAATTTCACCTTCCCCGCCTCCGTTTGCCCGGCGTAACTCCATCTTCCCAATCTCCGACGGTACCCCGGTGAACTCGGGTTCGTCAAATACTTCCCCTTCGGTCACAGATACCTTCTCCCGACCCCCGTGTCGTGTTCCTCGGTTTCGCGCGACTCTAACCCGGCCCTTGCGGTCGCGTATGCTGCGCAGGACCACCGGATCGCCGGAGCGCCGCCGCTGTCGTCTTCTCCCTCGAGCGTGTCGAGCCTCACCCTCGAGAACGTGCCGAGCCTCACCCTCGAGCACAAGCCGAGCCTCACCCTCGAGCGCGTGTCGAGCCTCACCCTCGAGAGCGTGTCGAGCCTCACCCTCGAGCACGAGTCGAGCCTCACCCTCGAGCCCTGCCTCCGACACGTGGTGAGCATCCGAGCCTCCAGCCTCTGATTCCTCTCCGCTTCGCCCGAGCCCAAGCTTCGGCGACGCATGCTCTCCGCTTCGCCCGAGCCAGGCCTCGGACGAAGCTGTCGCTTCCGTCTCGACCGAGCCCGTCTCGACCAAGCCCCGCGCGATTCGCCCGAGCCCCGCGATTCGCCGAGCCCGGCCTAGAAAGAGCACAGTGCTCTTCTCTTTTTCTGAGAGATGTGAATAGTGTTCTGTTTTCTCTTTTTTGTATGATTTTCTGTGTGCATCCAAAAATTCTGAAATTTTTTGTGGTAGACTCTTTATGCTCGGGAGTATTTTATAAAAATATGAAACTTGAGTTTTGTGCAAAAATTCGAAAATGTAAAATCCCTCTTTTAATTAATAAATGGATGGTTTTGGATTTTTAGAAAATTATTTATAACTCCAAAAATCATGAGACAAATTTTTGTGAGCTTCTTATGCCATGTTTAGTCCCTGATGAGATTTTGAAGTCTTTTGGAACAAGTTGATTTTTGAGCTTTTATTTTAATTGTTAAATAGTGCCTTTTGCTAATTAATGTCTGATTTTATTTGAGCACCTTAATGACCTCCAAAAATTATGAAATTTGTTTTGCCATCTATCTACACCATAATGAACTTATGTGATTAATTTGGTAATTTTTGGAGCAACTTCATAAAATGACCTTCTTAATTAATTTAGGAAAATAGAAAAAGTGATTAGTGTTGGTAATAAGTGTTTGATGATGTGATCTTTGGATTGTTTGATGTTCATAGACCCATACCCCTCTGGTCTATGATGTTTGTGATGCCTTGTGATGATTATGCTTAAGTCATATAAAAGTTGCTTAATAAAGTTAGCTAATATTGCTTGAAAGGGATAAGTAATCTTTTGTCCACTTTAACAACCGCTTATTCTTTGCAAAGCTGTACTCTAGTTTTATCCTGCACTTTGTTCATACTAGCATACTCATGTGCATGCATCATTGCATCCGTATAGTAACCGAAGCAGAAGGAATCAACGTCAAGCCAGCCGCCGACGAACCTACCCCGAAGTAACCTCGAGCTCCGACTCCTGCAGTCCGCCCTCGAGCCCGCTCTCTTTAAGGCAAGCCCCGGTGCATTTAACCCTTCCATTTATAAAATGTTTTCCTTAAATGCTTTTGAGTTAAATTACTGCATTAGGTTATAGGAGTTGTGTGATGACCTATTGCCTCCTGCATTATTTACCTCCACCAAAGGATCCACCCGCCTTGTTTTAAAAACTATTTGCAAAATGCTTAGTGATGCTATATAATAGATTTGCAAAAAATGCCAATTTCAAAAGTGTGATCACTGAAAGAAACTTTATGGGAATTTGGCTTTACTTCCCGTTCGATGACTGCTTGCCTGGCTAGCATGTGGTCATTGTCGAGAAGAGGGTGTCCTTGCGTACGGTGCCGTCATGTTGTAGTCCGGGACTCAACAGTTGACACCGACCGGGACAGGGTTGAAAAACCGACAGGACCTGTACTCTTGGGTTAGAGTCCCGAGGTGCTTGTCGCTGGCGAAAAAATGTAGGGACCATCCGTATGGGGGCCTGCTGGTCAAGACTTGTAACTATTCACATACTACGGAAAGCTCTGGCTCCGAGAAATCCATTATTGGACCGACAACCGCGCACTGGGAGTGGAGAGATGGCGGAAGTAGCATGTACTCACGTGGGTTAGAGTCCCGGATTGGAGTGGTGTACTGTACTTCCGGGTGGCGTAGGACCGGGCCCAATCTTGGAGGAATCGTGGAAGACGAGTTGGCATATGCAAGCTTGGGTGCTACATATGCAGTGTGAATAGGGATCCTCAGCTGAGTATTCTTTATCCGGATTAACGTTGCTCCTCGGTTATGGAGACTTGGTCACTGACTGTCAACGGAGAGTGGTTCTCAACTAGGTATGTTTTGAAATGTAAAATGAATCATGGACAATGAAGAACTGAGGAATACTTGAACCTTTCCAAAATAAAAACAAGTTTTACAAGATGCTTTTTCTGCAACAGGACTTGTACTCTTGGGTTAGAGTCCCGAGGTGCTTGTTGCTGGCAGAAGAACGCAACATGCTTTTTCTGCAAATTTCTCGATCTTGTTCAAGCCTTACCTAAGCCTTTCATTCCTGAGTCTCCTCCCCTTTTTCTTTGTCGGGTAAGTCTTGTTGAGTACCCCAGTACTCAGGGTTTGTTGACCCCTGTTGCAGGTTTCTAATAGGTGGCGTTGATCCTGATCATGTCAGTGGGCTTGACGTGATCTGGTTGTTCCTCATCTCCAACTTAGGTACTCCGCCTAAGTGTGGTTCTGTAATACTACTCTACTTCCGCAACACCAGTTATTTTTTATGTAAAAGTAACATCTTCATAATTTGTAAAGTTTATCTATCTTGCTTCCGCACTCCGATGGTATTTTGTATCAACTGTTGTAATGTTGTGATTAATCCAACCTTCATGATGATGGTCCTGTGGCTCGTGGATAATTCGGGGTCTCCGCAGGGACACCCGACGGATCTTTCCTGTGATGTGGTACATGTGCACAGTCATCAGAGCTCAGGGAGACGGTGACGTGTGCAGGTGGGCCACATTACCGGGAGGTTCTGCCACAATACGATAACCGTTTAGAGGACTGGCCAAAATGCCGCCATGGTGAGGACTGTTTGGTGCAGATGCTCCACGACGACCTGGAGGCAGGCCGACGTTTCTTCAAATGCCCGCGAGCATGGGTAACTTTATTTAATTGTTGTTGCTATGCCTCTCATGTTTGCTAATACTTAGTCATTTTGTGAATGTCAGTCTTCTATTTCCGAAGAAAACTGCGGCTTCACCAGATGGGTGGATCCTCCTCCAATATGGCCGCATCAGGAATACATCTATTATCTGCAGCGTCGTATCGACGATCTTGAAAGAGAAGTTAAAAGCATGCTCAAGGACTATGATGATGACGACAGCGATGCAGGCGGTTCAGATGAAGCAATATGTCTTGATCCATATTGCAACTGCCCGCATCACAAGAACAAGGGGCCTCCACCGCCGCCCCCACCACCGCCACCACCACCACCAGCCGCAATGGGAGGCTATTACGGAGAAGGGTCTACTCAGTTTGCTATGTGGGACGGCTTCTAGACTACTTAGACCACTATGTGTGTGTTGTGTTGTGCCAATCAATTACCTAAGACATGTTAGGATTAGTCTAGGACCTTTTAACCAAGTTACGGTAAAAGGTCCTCACATGCCATGTACTAGTTTGTTATTCGTGTAATGGTTTGCTTCATTCTATTTCATACTTTATCCCACAAAAAATCAACGACACATGAACTACCGCAAACAATACAACAACATATAATAAAGCCGAACAAAGTGCAGTTCAAGACTACATAATCGAGGATCCGAAATAAACGGTACACGGAAGTACAAACCAACAGTACAATACACTAACAAGTCCACCAAATGACAACGATGTTCATTACTCAATAATGACTGCTGAACCTACCACACTACTGAGTGCAACGAGGCCACTTTCCCTTCCTCACAGCATCCGGATCCTGCTCCATGGCAGCCTTGGCACGGCGCACACGCTCAAGCCTCTTCTCCCTCTCCCCCCTACGCTTAGCTGCATCCCTCATTCTTGCCTCTTCCTCATGCTGCTTTTGTGCTGCCTCTTCTTTGCGTCTCTTCTCCAAACGCTCCTTGTCCTCCGCAGCCCACTTTTTCATCCTCTCTACGTGCTCCTTGTCCTCCGGCTTCATCTCAGTGTCGATCCACTGCTCGAAGTCACATAGTGGTGGAGGCTCCTGCAAAATACGACTAAGTCAATTAGGTAATAAAATATAAATGATTTGTCATTCATGTATAGAACAAGTCATCAGCTTCTCACCATCAGTCCAATACGGATCTGTTTAGGTGTAGGGTCAAAGGCATAATTCTCACACATCCAATACCTCTGACCGTATGTGTGCTCCTCATCAGATATTGCGACCTTACAATCATCGCCGCAGTAGCACATGGGCACCGGAACACCGCTAGGCAATGGCAAACGGGCAAAGGCATTGCCCGTGAGAGGCTGCCTACAATCATCAACGCAATAACAAATGAACATAACACAAAATTACTTCATTAAACAGACAAATAAATAAACAATGTACCGATCTTACCTTGCGTTACTAGCTTTGCCACGCCGCGGCATCCTAACAATAAAAAATATGTCAACGCTACACATACATTCATGATTAATTATAATCTACATAATGACGTAACAAATATTACACAAAAAAATGTACACAAAATGAACAAAATATTAAGCAAAACAGATATAAAAGTCTAATACATGAACAAATCCATCATTAATTAACAACTAACGTCACGACAGTATCAAAATAAATATTGTCTACAAACCCTAACTTACAAAAATATGGTTCAATCCTACATTGCAAATATGGATAAAGAAGAATAATATGGATCAAAATACCTCTTGTAGACAAGTTTGATTGGGGGAGGGAGATGAAGAGAGGAGGAATGAAATGAAATGAAATGGAATGGATTGGATTGAATTGGTTTGGGAGAAGAGAGGAATGAGGAGGAGCCTGCTGCTCGGCGCGGCGGCCAGATCTAGATCGGCTTTGCCGCGCCACCCCGCCTGGCGCGGCAAAGCCGTTGACCGCGCCAGGCCGCCTGGCGCGGCAAACGCACTAGCCGCGCCAGCCCGCCTGGCGCGGCAAACTGACAGGCGGGGCCCGCCCGAGACTGCGTGGCCGGGCGGTGCCACGGTGGCACTTTTGCCGCGCCGCCATGCATGGCGCGGCTAACGCTTTTGCCGCGCCATTGGGGACGGCGCGGCAAAAGGGTTAGTTTTGCAAAAAAAAAAATAGACAGTGTTATTTATGAAATTTTTTATTTAATTGGGTTATTAATAAAAAAAAATTCAATATTATTCGTATATAACGAAAAGTAAACATGAATACATTTATACATATCTTGTCCTGATTTGCTGGCTGTAACTAGTGGAAAAGTAGACTCGCGCGCGGATGGTTGTCCGCCTATCACAGTAAACTGAACATTTCAATTGCTGCAACGGTTTAGGCTGTGCACCGTGCAAACATCTGACGATCATCAAAAGATAGTTTTTGCACTTAGGTGTACTATATGGTTTTCATTCAGAGAATAGAGGGCACAAAAAACATTGTCACTAGAAACTTGTGTAGCTAGCACACAAGTCTTGTTCAGTTATTCTTCTCCATTAAACAGTACCGACGTGAATAATACTCCATGAGACCATGACACGGAACATCCCGAACGACCTGAATGAATATGAAACGAGTGAAGCTAAACTCTGACGAAACTGAAAGGAGTGCTATGTCATCTCTGACGCCAACCGCGCAGATGATAACTATTCTTCCGATGATTGTTAGACTAGCTGCAGGGTTAATTGTGACAGGTGCATGCATTATTATTGCCTCTTTTGATATGACTCAGCATGTAGTGATAGAAACTCGCAGGTCTCTCGCTAACCTTTCCGCAATTAGGTGTCATCAACTCATCATCTATCGTATACACATGCTGTTGACTGTCTTGTATAGTCTGTAAGTTGTAACTCGATCGCTGTCACTACAAAAACAGCTAGTGTGTAAAAGGCAAGGAGACAAGTGAATATTCCCGGCCTCCCGTAGCGATCGAGCTGAGGCATTGAGCCATTGACCCGTGTGAAACCGTTTCTGTGAAGGCTAATTAAGAGCTGCAGGGGCTAGCTAGATAGCTCCATTCCACATCGCTTCTTCCCAGGTCAAAATCATCACGGGACATGTGATGCGCTTTCCAACTGCGTTCTTGACTTTCCATGAGCTAATATAAAAGTAGCTCCCTTGTTCTACTGAATCACTCTGTGGGATCGTATCATCGCAAGTTCAGGTCGCTGTCTCTGTCTGCAACATGTAATTACTTCTCCTTAATTATATTACATACTAACTGCTAGTAGTCACAGCTAGCTCCATCTTGGACTTGGAATGTGCCCGTTAATTTAATTAAACGGGCAGAAAGAGGAAAATGTGTGTGTTTTTCAACGGTTATTCGATTGCGTCGTGCATCGTGCACGTGATGATTGTGAATGAATGAGCAAGAGAAGTCGCCGGCTGTGTGTCTCTAGAGCAAGCAAAGCAAGTATACGTAGTACTACTGCTCCATTTGGCGACCCAATTTTCCTTGAAATTTCGCGTGGGTGTTCCGTCAGCTGGCATGCATGCAGTACAAGTGTACAAGCGATACAAGCAACCAGCTGGACATCTGTACCACTACCACTAACAATTCCACAGGTACCGAGTGCCAGAAGTCGCGCGATTAAATATACGGAGCTGACTTTTTTACGCACAAGTGATCTATCATCGTGCAGTGCAGTGTGCGCTTGCAGCTATCTACTACTGGCGACCATAAGAAAGATCGAAGTGATGCAGCCATGAGCCATGCGTGCATGACCCCCATGTCGACCTGGCCAAATTAAACTACTCGATCGTCGGCGGGGTCTATGCGTCGTCATATAGATTATTATCCGACAAAGAGATCGAGCGCGTGAGTTGGGTGATTCGTGCCGTGCTCAACTATCGCTGCTGAGCCGAGTCGTCGTCGTCATATAGTATATAGTAAGCCCGAGTCCAAGATCTGGTTCACATTACGTGCACTCGATCGTGCTTAATATTAAGCAGGAATAGTGCATGGTTGTTGCAACTAGGACCCGCGCGCGCGTGCACGCCGGCTGCATGTACGCATGAGTCTTGCAGGCGACGGGCGGTTTGTTCTGTTCTGTTCTGTTCTTTGCGCGCGCGTACAAAGTTCAGCTTTTGGGGCACCGAATTTCAAGGCGTGATGTATATACTGTAGCTTGTACTGACCGACGACATGACACTGCCTGAATCATGCTTAATAGTGCGACGACGGCCATGCATAGAAACCAACCCCTTTTTTCCCTTCGTTTTTGAGCACCAATCAAAACCAAACAACCACGAAAATATACACACATGCACGTGTTTTTATCACATGTTAGAAAAAGTTTGGCCAGGTGTGTGATGGGTAGGAAAAGTGGGGAAAATGCAGACATGTGAGCCTCTCCCTCCCCTTTTGCTGGGTCCATCATTCTCAGTTCCTTCGAGTACAAAATCATTGGTCAAATCGTTGTTCGTACGTACGTTTTACCTCCCAAGACGGCAAGACCAGGACTGCAATTCTACCTAACGATGCCGGTACCTGATGCAAGCGTCAGTACCTCATCGATCAGCAGTTGGATCAGAATGCCGCTGCAGGGCCAGGAACTCGCAGCTAGCTAGCTCTCGGTTTCATTTTTCTGCGTGCTATCTACGTGGCCGGGTTAGCTGATGGTCCGCGCACAATATGCGTCTGAACTTTTTCATCAAAAAATAGGCGTCTGAACTCTGAAGTTAGGTGGATCACCTACTACTGCTGGTCGATCGTCGCGAAAAGCCCCCCAGCGAGCTGAGGTTTTTTAAGGAGATTTTACGACAGCTTTTAGAGGCACCTGGATGGTGGCTGTGGTAACTGGTAAAGCTAGAACACGACGGCTAACGCGTTGACATTTGACTCAGCTACAGAAGCTTTTTTTTAGTTGGTGCGAAAAAAAAGAGATTACTTCACATTGGCGGAAGCAGCTAGCTATTTTTTTTCTCGTTCAAAAAATTATGGCCACGCACACGTTCATTATTCAAACAACTGCAAAAATGAACTGATTAATAATTAATTAAATTGTGATTGGGTCATGCATGGATTGGACCAGCATTATTCCTCCCTGTCAAACGAAGTTAGTTGGCAGTATGACAATGAGTTAACGAATAGTATAACTTGTCGACTCCGGTTCCAGTCAGATGCCTCCAGTTTACCGGCATTGTCCCAGACTAGGAAAGGAACAGCAGTAATAATAACTGTATTACAAAGTATCACGTGCATGCGTTCGACACCACTAAATAGCGAACGTTCATCAGATTCAAATCGGGCAAACGATCAGACAACGTCTGCAACTTTCTATTTTTGACAAAAAAAAACTGCAACTTTCCTTTTTTAGAAAGTTTTTATTTTCAGAAAAAAATCATTATTTTTTGAAAGCTACAAAGTTATACGTATAACTTATATGTACAACTTATAACGATAAGTTATATGAAAAAAAATAAAAACACAAGAGTTATGAAACATAACTTATTTACAAAAAAGTTATTAAACATAAAGAAACAAATTAATTTATAACTTAGGCCAAAACTTGCAAACATAAAAATTATTATACACAAAGAAACATATTGTTATAACTTATACTAAAACTTAGAAACACAAAAATTATGAAAACATAACTTATGTATAAAAATTTATCAAAACACTACTTGTGTACATAAATTAGTTCATACAACTTTACATAATTTAATCAATACAACTTGTGTTATCTATACATCTTATAAACTTGCCCAACTAAGTTTTGATAAAAAACTTGTGCTAATAAGTTCACCTCCATAAAACATTATATTAAAAATTATGGTAGTATAAATTTTTTGTGTAGAACTTAGTATTTTTTTAAAAGAAAAGATATATGTATAATTTGCTTGTATAACTTAGATATATAATTTACAAATGATTTAGATATAAAGCTATACATATAAGGTTCTCAAAAATTTAGACGTACAAATTAATATCACATTATATTAGTAGAAATACATAAATTATGTATGGAATAATTTATATAATAATAAAAAGGTAAAATAAAAAAAGAAAAAGAAAATAAAAAATAAATAGAGAAAAAAATAAGAAGAGATATGTGTACGTGAGCTTTTCTCAGCAGCCTTCGCTTTCGTGTATCCAAACATTCGATGTGATATGTGAAAAGTTTTTGAGTCAGGAACTAAACACCCTCTAAAATAGTTAAAAAGAAAATAAATTGGTTAACCTATAAAATAAAAGATAAATAAAAAATATAAAATGTAATAATAAAAAAGATAAAGATTGCGACCGCATACATCCAACTTGAACATGCCAACGGACAGACTGATGTATCTGCGGTTGTAGTAACGTGCGTCCGACTCGACCACCCAGACTGTTTAACATGCGTTGGACTCGACCATCGGAAATCGTTCGCTCAACTGGGATGGAGTGAACGCTCGTGGAAATGGATTTGAGGCGTGCGTTGCTGGAGCTGCTCTCAGTGTTCTCGTGCGTTAGAAAAGAAAACGCACGAAAACGTTCATGATTTTTTTAAAAAATAAATACATGGATTGATAGACGACGAAATGGTCATCTATCTTCATGTAAATTTAAGATTAAATTAAATATGTTCTTTTGCAAAAAAGAAAGGAAAGGGAAAATTGGCATGTAAATTTAGAGGAGGTGCAAAATATATTGCTCATGTGATTCGCAACCCGCAAAGGGAAAACCATTAAAAGATTACACATCAGCGTTCGTTAAACTTGCCGTAAAGTTAGGTATATGTCGCTGCCACTGCTGGTAATTTTTTTCTTCATACAAACACTCACATACACGTTTACTCCCACGACCTATATATTTTCTCCGTCCCTAATTATTTGTCGCTTTTGGTGTTCGTGCGACAAGTTTGACTCAGTTTGTAGCAAATACAGACAATATTTGTATCTCTAAATAATTTTGTTAAAAAACTAGATTCAAAAATCTTTTTAATAATACTAATTATATACGATGAATATTAATATTTTTTAATATATATTTAGTTAAATATGTTTTTCGAAAAACGAAAACGATAGTTATTTAGGGAGGGGGAGTATGTATAAAACAAGCCTAAAAGGCTTAGCTAATAGATCTGATTTTAGTATTGCCAAAGTCGGACAGATGCATCATGTTATCGATAGACATGTTGTCTAGTACTCCCTCCGTACCACAAATAGAGTTCGTTTTGACAGCGACATGGTCTCCAAAACATAACTTTGACCACTTATTTCTTTAAAAATATTTGTTATAAAGTGGTATATATATACTTTTATGAAAGTACTTTTCAAGATAAATTTATTTATATGATTTTTACATTTCTAAACTCAATAATTTAAAAGTTATTCATGATTTATATTCTCAATGTTTGACCGAAACCTTTTCCAAAACGAACTCTAAAAGAGATATGGAGGGAGTACTAAATAAAAGAAACAAAATTAAATCCTAGATAATCCACAAAAATATAGCACTCCGGCCCATCATGTCTCTTTTTTTTTTGTTTTTTTTGGGGTATGAATATACTCCCCCGTCAATTTTTAAATGTATATTTTGGTCAAATTTATACAAGAAAATATTAACATTATTTATGATAGTATCAGTAGATTTACTAGATAATCGTTAAATCTATTTTTCTAATAAATTTATTTGATATGTAAATACTGTTAACACTTTTCTTTTTATAAATCTAGCAAAATCACACGAATACCATATCGACACTTAAAAATATATCGATGGAGTATATGTATATCATTGCATTTGCATCATTTATCCAGGGCGCTTTCTCGTAACTCTACTAACGCTGCAGCAAACTTATGGGTCGTTTTCTCTCTATTTCGTGAGACTTCTGGGTCAGATAATTAATCCACTGGTCCTGACAGAAATTTTCGTCCGCAGAATTGCAGTCATATAGTCAGACACTGACGGCACTGTACGTTCTAGACGATGGCGATTCCGCGCGGCCAGTCGATCGACCCAATAAATGGAATTGAACGTACTGTTTGTACCCCGAGGGCGATGGAGGAGTCACCAAGACACCAACAACCGGCCATCGCGGAGATAGATGGAGGTGTGAAAGGCGTGTCCGCTCCAGAGCAGCAGAAGTAAAACATGGCGAGCGAGCGAACGAACGAACGAACGGACGGCACCCACCACGTACAGGCACGCACGTCATCACTCTTCTATCGCCGCGCAGCCTCTCTAGAAAGAGAAGCGTGAGTAGTCAGTACGATATATACAAGGCGGGGTATATAGGTGGTGTAGCCACAGCTTGATGGACACACACATGTTGACTACGACATCACGACTCACGAGGGGTGTCTGACGATAGTAGTACTGAACAGTCACACACGTACTGTACGTACACAGCTGTGGTCAAAGTACAGCGCTCGGAATAGTATACACATCCACGTCTAGAAACAGACCAAAAACAGAGATCGGGTCGTCTCAGTCGAGCCATCACCAGGTATAGACGCTAGCCACTACTACTAGGCGAGTACGTGCAGGGGCAGGCGGCGGTCTGAAACGGACCCGGCAGAGCTGGAACCCAGCCCCCGACGCCGCCTTCCGCTGCCTGTGCGGCGGCTGTGCGCGCGCGCGCGCGGCTGCCCGGCCGGCTGCTGATGCTATATATAGGAGCCCCCGCGTCCCCCCATATACCTTACACAATTGCCGCACGTTGCCCGGTCGCTTCCGCGTGGTTCTGCAGGGTAACCCGTAACCAGCACCCAGCAGAATAGCCGATGGCCAAGAGGGACAGGGCGGCGTGGGAGTTGGAGGCGGGCGCCGCGGACACGGCCCGCCTGCTCGTGCTCCTGGCGCAGGCGCAGCAGCAGCACCTCCTGCAGCACGCCCACGCCCACGGCCACCACGGGGTCGGGGTGCCGCCGTTCCTCGCGGGGCGCGCGGCGCACGGCCACGGGCGCGTGTTCGAGTGCAAGACGTGCAGCCGGCAGTTCCCCACGTTCCAGGCGCTCGGGGGCCACCGCGCCAGCCACAAGCGCCCCAGGGTGCTCCAGCAGCAGCAGCAGCCAGTCGTCGGAGATCACAGTTGTCACACGGGGCTCTTCCTCGGGCGCCAGCCGCTGCCGCTGCAGCTGCCGACGCCGCCGACGCCGACGCTGCCGGCCAAGCCGAGGGTGCACGAGTGCCCCGTCTGCGGGCTGGAGTTCGCCATCGGCCAGGCGCTCGGCGGCCACATGCGCAGGCACCGAGCCGAGGCTGACGCCGAGGCGCCCAGCGGCAAGGTGCGCCCGCCGCCAGACAAGGCCTGCGACGTCGCCGGTGGGATCTGCCTGGACCTCAACCTCACGCCGTCGGAGAACTGCGCCAAGTGCCGGAGCGTGGTGGTGCTAGGCGCCGCCGGGCAGGGTGTACATAAGACGCTCGCCATGTTAGATTGCTCGCTGTAGTTGAGCCTGCTTCTTCATTCCGATAGACTGCACATAGATCGATCTTGTTCTTTCATGGTGGCTGTTCGTTATTACTCTTCGTTTCTGCTCATGTATCTGCGTATACTGTTCCATTAATATTGTTACCTTTTGGGTTAACGACCCAATTCCTTTCGGAGGGAAAAGACACGTTAGATTCTGCAGTTCTCTGTAATTCTGGGTTTCTTTCTACCATGGTGTATTAGGTATATCTTCTTAGGACAGGGTAGTTTTGTTTTGTTTTTTGAAGCAAATAATAGAGATGAACTCTTGCTTCGCACCCTCGGTGTAAATAGTAATCATGATATCCATTTCCTTTTGACTAAGCGGTGAGCATTTACCAAACTAGGAGTTCTGTGTACCACTTTGTACTCATGGTGTCTATATAAATAAAGATGTAATTGGTCAAGCTTAACGTTTTCTTGATTACACCAAAATATCACCCTTTTTCAATTTCAGCTTGCCTTCTTATTGTTATTTAGTGAATGTCAATTATGTTGATGACCGCAATAGTGCCAACTGCGAAGCATGCAGGTTCAGTTGTAAGGCTGTCAGAATTTCCCAGTGTCTTTAATAGGTCACAGAAACCATACACCACATATGGATTAAAAAAATAGCAGAATGAGTTAAATAAAGCAGACGATCGAGTTAGGCCATTTGTGGGTTGCACTGAAATTGGCTTTGCTGCTTGTTTATGCTGACTTTGCTGTCAGTGAAAAAAACATTTTTTCTTTCGGTGAAAGTATGCTGAAGTAGTACGTGTTGGCGAATAATATAAACTAAAATGAACATGAACTCGTCCAATTTAAAGTGCAAATAGCATGTGTTCAAACCGGTTACAGTTGATTGGATTAACCCATTCCCCCATAGAGTGTTGATGTTTATGCTAATTTGTTGTGAGAGAAAAAATATTATTCATTTACTGAAAAGTATTGTTGAAATAGTGCTAGCGAATAAACTAGTGAACATGAATTCGTCCAACTCAAAGTGCAAATAGCATGTGTTCAGACCGATAGAGCTGATTTAATTTGGGTTAACACATTCCCCATAAAGATTGAAGGGTAAATAATATAGTTTCCTCCTAAATCACCTCCATTAATCAAAGCATAGCTTAGCCACTAAACTGGTAGATTTTCGCCTTTTGGACCCTTAGCCCTCCAAGACATAGGATCTAAATGCTATTTTTTTTCAGATTCCTAGCTGAAAACACTAATTGCTTTACAATTTCAATATCAAACTCAAATAAATATTAACGATTTTAGTTTACTCTTGATGTACAATGTCAGATTTTCAAATTTCCTTAATTATTTAAAAAATAAACTTGAAATTTACTTCAACATGGAGAAAGTGAGTAAATATGTATAGTCCTCTTAGAAAGTTTCAGTTAGATTCGGTTCCTTATTATTTATGTCTAATGAAGCAAAGAGCAAAAAAGAAAAGCAAGAAAACCATCATGTATACTACTACAACTTTGGGAAATGTACTTGTACAGATTGAAAATAACCTGTGCTAGCTAGCCATTCAATCAGTTGTTTCAATCATTCGATACGAGCAATACGCAAATGCACGACTATCTTTTTTCTAATAAACACCTTTTTTTCTAATAAACAAGAACGAGAGAGGGTGCTTAACTACCAATTGTAGTATCAATTTCAACAATCATATTGTGCAGTCAAAGGTTTTAGATTGTCAATGATCTAAACAATTTTTTTTAGGAAACAGATTGGCATACTCTAATTTAAAAACATGTCTTGATTAGAGTTTATATAGTTTATAAAGTACGCTATAGTTTCTATAACATACGTTATCAATTTAAAAAATGTCTTATTGTTGCAATATAAATGTTGAGAACAACAACTTTATAGAGATTTCTAAATATTACTACAAATGTTAGCATTGAGCGCATCGGAGAGGGTCGTCGGAGTTTGGTGAGGCGGTATCTAGCGGCGTGGTGGGTTCCGTCGAGCAAGAGTTCGATGGAGGCAGCATCCGGGGTGTGGCAAAACTAGTTTTATTTGTATTGGTATTTTGGTCTTCTCAGATACCTTGTAAGGGGAGAAATAAAAAGAAAGTGAGAGTGAGAAAAAAAAAGAAAACCCCAAAATAAAAAGAACTCATAGATCCAAAATTATATTTCAAATGACGTGTAAATTGAGTCTTAAAGAAAGTGAGATATGCAAATATGTTATCGAAATTTCTAGTAATAAACAAGAAGCCGGCCTGTTGTTCGTCACCAACAAAACAAAAGGTAGTAGCAGACAATCAGTCGCTGCTTTGACATGTGCAAACATATGAGGGTAGCCCCAATGCAGGCTAACAATTGTGTTAACCTGCTATGTCATGTAGATTAAAAAAATCTGAGGCTTATACTTTCTCCAACGCAATGTACTGTTCGTCTAATCTTTGTGTTTTGCCTGCACAGAAAAGTAGCTGTATTTTTGTGGCATGGGTCGCGCGCGCAGCCAGCCACCTGACCACCTCGACTTTCTACCGATCACGGCGACACGCGCGCGAAAACAGGCAGAGTCAGGAAGCCATTGCGGCGGCAATCGAAGAAGCGTCGGGCGGAAGCGCCAGATTTTACTTGCCGATGCGGGGAATCGATTAAATTCACAGCGAGGTGAATATCGTGGGAATGTTATATATGGGCCCTATGGGGGTTGGGCTTTCGTATGGGGTTTGCGCCGCTGCGGTTTCCTGGTGGATCGTGTATGATCATGGGCTAGCTGGTGAGCAGCCACTTTGATGATGGGTCTCGGTCGGGCCATTTGCATGATGCGGACCTGCATGCAGTGTTGCACTGTTGCTCCAGCCTCGAGCTTGAATATCGTGACGGTGGTATTTCTTGTGGTAATATTTATTCATAAAAAAATGAATTACCTAACCCTGGTCCTGGTGCATGTCCACTTCACACCAACAGACCAACTCACAGTCTCACATCCTCAAACGCTCATCAACACCACATGACGCGGCAGCAATGCAAGCTTAGAGCATCATCTTCAATTAGATAGTATTATTATGGGCACTAATACATTTTTAAAATTATTGAAGAAAATGCTGCAGCAACTCTAATAGCCTCTCTCAAACGTGGGGCCTATATGTTTTATCACAATTTCTTTTATTTCATTTTCTCTCCAGGCGTCCTCTTTCTTCTGCCCTCGCCCGACCACCGATCTGCACTTTGCTATGTTAGATTGTCTCCAACAGGTACCCATATGAGCACCCAAACACAAAATAGGTAACAAGAGACCTAAAATCAGCCTCAACAGAGTACTCATACAGAAGACTCATTTTGGTTGCCTGAGAGACATAACATAAATATGAGTTCCTTTCTACTGGGAACCCATTTGCAGAAAGTATTCCCTTTTAGGTTTTATTGTTGGAAAAGATGTTAAATGAATATTGAAACTTTCACTGTTAGCGTTACCTAAACTTTAAATAGGTATTGTATTTAGGTGTTGGTTGTTGGAGATAGTCTTAGCCTCGTCCTCGGACCCATAATCCCGTCATGTCGGCCTCTCTCACTGGCCCCAACCATGGTCTCTATCGCGTCGGCCCGGGCCCCGTGGTGGTGGCCCTCTTCCACAATATGATAGGTTATAGGATGAGCATGATATTAAGGAGCTGTTGAGATGCTTTTATATTTTTCTCTCAAACTAATAAACAAACCTTTCTTTAAAAAACATATTATATGATTACTCCTTTTTGGTGACGTTGACAGTCAGTACTCACGGCCACACGGGTAAGGCGAAGTGTGCATCTCCAATACTCCCTAAAAATCAATTCGTAATTAATGAGTTTATCAAATGGCTCAAAAATTAAGAGTGAATTTGTTCTCTAAAAATACTCCCTCTATTCCAAATTATAAGTCATTCCATTAATCTTGAAAAGTCAAAGTTTTTTAATTTATATAATAAGATAATAGTATTTATGATACCAACTAAATATCATTAGATTGTTTATTAGTTATATTTTCATAGTACTATATATTTGATGTCATAAATTTTGTATTTCTCTTTATAATTTGGTCAAACTGAAAAAAACTTTGACTCTCTAAGATTTTGGAATGACTTATAATTTAGAACGGACGAAGTAGAAGATATTTTTTTCACAAAAATTCTAGACTAGTTTCAAATTATCCTAACTATCTTTATACTTTCTTTCTATCTTGTACGTTTGTATTGGCAAACCCTACCTACTCTTTATTCTTTCTCACATTTTTCCATCTCTAGATTTGCGGTAGATACGCGCGCTTATATTTATATGCGACTTGTTCGATTTTAACAAGCGCAAAAAGATTGGGAGTAAGACATACTCCCTGTGTCTCTAAATGTCTGTCGTTTGCGCTTTCTAAAAACAACTTTGTAAATATATATATGAAAATATTAATATGTATGATACATAATTAGTATCGTTGGATAGATATTTGAAATAGTCTTTTAACAAAGTTACTTGAGATCTAAATGTTGCACATATTTACTACAAATTGAGTCAAACTTGTAACACGTACACCAACGACGACATAAATTAGGGACGGAGGGAGGCGACAGTCAATTAGTGACTGAGGGAGTACAGTTATGGAGAGTAGCTTTTTTTAAAAAAAAAACTTGCAAAAGAGGTGCTCATATCATATTCTGTAATCTGTACGGCCTGATGATGCTGTACTGCTAGACGAATAATAAAGCTTGTATATATACATGCAACGCAAGACTCTTCCACTTCATCACAGCTAAGAGTTGCTTTCCAGCCCATGCTTCGTCAAGCCACTCCAACTGTTTCTACATCTAGAGAAAAGCACACGAAGGCATGGAATATCCTTTGAATACTCCAAGCGAAGCAAAGCATGGAACAGGAAAAGGGGAGAGGTTTCCAATGTGCTCAGAAATGCTAAGAAAGATACCTCATTTGGCCTGTGAAAAGGCAGTCCACCACCTAAGCTTCACTCGCCGGAAGAAGCCTCAAGCTCTCTATATATGCATTCTCATCCAACATCTTCCATGGAGGACCCCTCACCACCAGGGTGTCCCTCTCTAGTTTCTACCCCCAACATTGGCCTGATGCTGCTGCCATGTAGCCCATGCAGCGTTCCCACTCGACTTCACCGGGGACGCCGAATAATTCTTCTTCACCGGCGACGGCGAAAACTACAACGGGCGCTGCCGGTGGTGCTGGTGCCCTGTTGATAGGGCAGGGCAGCTGGCGTTCGGCCATGTAGGGCAACTATACATCTTTGGCAGATCTTCGTCTTCCGTGAGAAGATGCGGTTATAATGGAGTGCGTGTGTATACCCATATGGCGGCTCCGATGAGTCACGTACACACTAGAGATGCAATATCATGTATCCATATTATCTTATCACAACAGCAATAATGAGAATTGTAGTGAAGTGTGCCTTGGCCCTTTGGCCCTTGGGGTGCAGCTAGCCGTGCATGCCATTTGTACATGTCTGTAGTGACAAGCCATGTTCTGTTGCCATTCAGAGCTTCCCGGCCTCTTTTGTGAATAAAATACTCATTTAATTAATTGGGTATATTTGTGTATATGCTCCGCGCAAAGTGGAGTACTCCATATTGATATTGTACACGATATATTCTGATCATAGTACACGCACAAGCATTATTGACAACAAACAGCAACAAGACAGGCAGCTATATATGCATGTATGATCTCTTCCATGGAACTCTTCAATGAACCACGTTCTGACGTTGCCTCGTCGCGTGATATTCACAAGCCATATACAACCTGCTTACCTGCAGATGCCGGTGGGCGGTGGCGCTTGGAGCAGAAGGCGACGCGCGACGGCGCGAGCCAGGGCTTGGTCGCTTGGAGAAGAACAGAACGCGCAGACGCCGACGACCTGGACGGATGCGGCGCCAGGATTGGACACCAACGGGCGGTGCAGGCGGGGCCGCGGCTCCGCACGCGGTACGTACTGGGCGACCGAGCGCACCTCGCAGCTGGTGCGACTGCGTGGCGACTGGCGAGACCCGGAGTCCCCGGACATGCGGGCAGAGCGGGCGAGCAGCTAGGCTCGCGGCGCTGGTGGCCGGGCAGGCAGCGCCAGCGCCCCAGGCCCCCAACCGTAAACGCAAGGAGCCAGGAGGCGGCAGCAGCGAGGATGATGGTGCAAGGCGACGGATCGGGATTCGGGAGAACTCAGCGGTCGGCATTGGGTGTGGGGAAAAAGGCCAGAAGGGATGCTCGCCGCGCCGAATTTATCTCAATGGCAAACGCGGGTAAATAACGCATTAACGCTAATATTAACTACGGCATTGTTTAGTTTTCCCAAATCTCCAAAAAAAAAATTCAGATTCCTTGTCACATCAATCTTTAGATGCATGCATGAAGCATTAAATGTATGTAAAAAAAACTAATTATACTTTTAGTATGTACATGTCGAGACGAATCTTTCGAGTCTAGTTAGTTCATATTTGGATAAAGTTTGTTAAATAACAACGAAAGTGCTACAATACTTTTCTGAAAAACTTCTGAAAACTAAACACAGCCTAAGTTTTACCTCAACACACTCGGGTGCATATAGATTGAGGTGGATATGTGCGTATATAAACAAACCCTTGATAAGAATGAAGAAGGTGATGACTGAAAGGTAGGTGCTTGACAATGGATGTGAGGTTTGGGTTGTCGTTGAGAGTATGTGATGTTGGTTCTAATAGAGGATGCAAGTTTAGGTCATTTGCAATCGCGGGCATTTGCTAGATCTATATGCATTTCTGCGTATAACATCTACGAGCTATATTCGTGCTCATCCTTAGCATCCTAATGCTTCACTATGGTTATATTGGGTACAACTGTAACTTAGCTTGGGCACCACCTAACCTTCCAATGTCGTTCCAACTTCTCCCTTGTGGCTATTGATCTCTTCCTATTCCAACCAATGGGATCCTGATGGATTGGCAGTGGGTGTAGGTCAGTACCTTTAGTGAGAGCTTCATCGTGGCTATGTTGTGTTGCATGTTTAGGCAAAGTTTGGAAGGGTTCATACAAAACCCCGCGGTCTTAATTAGGACATTGTTCGACGACGATGATACCTCGAGCACCACTCCCTCCATGAAGACATCGTCGTGAAACCTCCTCCACACACCATCCCACTTATAGGGATCCTCATGGTGGACATTGCACCTTGCTTTGACTGAGCAACAACGACAACAGTTGTTTTCATGTACCTTTTTATGTTGTCATATGATAGTTTTAGGCTTTCAAGTAATCTCGTGACGAATTGTCGGTTAACAAACATTGACAGTAAGCTATTGTATTGTCCGAGTGTATTTATGTTTGCTAACCAATGACAAACCTAGACCAGATGGTTATTGAGGTCTTGCTTGAAAATAGATAGGGTCATTAATAACTATCAATACTATATATAGTAAATTTCTATGAAAATTTAAAATCCATTAGGGTCGACTGACTCCCGGTGGTATGCACTAGCTTTTCCCTGTTGCTAATGATGACAGGTGCATGATCTAGCCCACTCTACTTAGTGAAGTTTTGGCTTATTGGTGGTTTCCAGTGGGTTGTCATAATTTTTTTAGCAATGGTTGTGCCAACAACTGTTGCTCGACACTGGCACATGTACTAGTTGGTAGAGGCCATGCTACCACCCTCCGCCCCTAAAACAAGTGAGTAATTTTTGTCATATCCTATATGATATGTATTCTAAACCTAACTAGTCTACTTTGTCATATCATAGCCCTAGAAAAATTATAGCTACATGTATGAATAGGAAAGTTTTAAACACTAGAGTGTGTATACGGTAATATAAAAATTTTAATATATATATATATATATGCACAAAATTGGTCTTATCTACTTTTGAATGGTCCATAGCAACGTTGTCTATCATTTATGGGCAGCCCTCTACTCAGTCACTTTCTCGGTCACTACTTGGTGAAGTTGTTGTTGTCCACGAGTCGAATTCTTAGTTGGTTCGGTCGTTATAACAAGGTGTCAGAGAAAAGAGTAGTGCAGTCCTCTGTTTATAAAGTTCTACAGCATCTCCATCCATTTTTCTTCTAAATTTTAGCTTGAAGAGCCAATCTAATAAAATTGCTCTGTATATTTGAACACTCCAACCACTTATCAACTATCTTATTCAGCATTTTCAGAGGCTAATTTTGCTCTATATTTGAACATTCCAACCACTTATCAAATATCTTATTCAGCATTTCCAGAGGCTAATTTTGCTCTATATCTTTGACAAGCGAGCAACCAGGAATAGAGAATAAGAATAATATTTATCACATTTCATATATTTCAGGCGTCTGAAGAGTTTTGTCTTTGTATTTTTATAGGAAAAAAATATCATTTGTTTCTTGTGATTTGTGTTAATAGATTTGGATGATTGGATGGAGATCTGAAGGTTGTAGTTGTCCTCTGAAAAGATGTTATATTTCAGACGTATGAAATATAGCAAATCCCAATATTTAAAGACATAGTTGAAGAAACTGTTGGACATTTTTTTCACTGGCATCTCTATTTTTATCGATAAAATAAAATATAAGAAGATTCTCAGAGTTACTCTTAGGCCCGGTTTACCCTGAAGAAAATTAATCTAGGCCAACACATATATAACATTTTGTTCTTTCCTTCTATATATCTAATAAATAAACATAACTGCAAGGTTTCTACCGTCGATTCGATTCGAAGGGGGAAAAAACCTCCGTGACAGTTTTTTTCCCTTTTTGCATTTCGTTTGTTTTCCCGACTTTGACAGCAAAATTTTGGCGATGCACACGAGCGGATGGACACCAATAATGATGGCCCGGTCGATCGAGCCATGTGAGCAGCCCATGTGAGCTAGACACGATGGCCAGGATTTTGGAATCTACTAACATGCACGGGTTCCCTTCTTTATTAACAGCTACATAGTCGCTGCCCTTCTTATTTCGTTTCTGGCTGCATGGGCGTCCAGCTCGATCAGGTTGTTGCAGCACCAAGAAAATAAGATTAAAAAAAAAGAGCTAGAGAGAAGAGATTCCATTGCGATAAGAGTACACTGAGTGCAAATCCGGGGAGATGTTTCGTGGATATTATGCATAATACTGAATTAATCACAAGCAACTGATGATTTGCTAGTACTGAAACAAGCTATTGATTCGCAAATGTTATCAGAAAACTTCCAATAATTAAGAGACCATTAGACAAGAGGAACTCGATACCGTACGCGCATTACCTTTTCTTACACGGCGACCACGCTATACTCTGTGATTGATTTCGTTGGCGCGCGGATTCCTTCTTTCGGTTTGCACGTGGGTCTCAGTTACAACGCCAGAACGGATCACATCATCAGTGAAGCACTAATAAGGGCTTGTTTAGTTCCGGGAAATATTTGGATTCTGCACTGTAGCACTTTCGTTGTTATTTGACAAACTTTGTCCAAACATGGACCAACTAGGCTCAAAAGATTCGTCTCGACATGTATAGATACTAAAAGTACAATCAATTATTTTTTAAACTACATTTAATGCTCCATGCATATAGCTAAAGATTGATGTGACGGGGAATCTCGAAATATTTGGGGGAAGTTGAAGAAACTAGGCCTAAGTACGTAGCCCAATAAAATTGGCGAGGTCGGTCCTAAGATTCCGGTACATACGGTTCACGGATACCATTTGTTTACCTAGCAGGAAGCTTCATGGAAACATCGTATGCGTACAAAAAAAATGCGTAGGAATTCATATACACCACAGTCGCCAGGCATGTCAGCAGACAGTACGTGCCAAGTTGATCGTAGTTCGCAGGCCAAGTTTTTTTTTTCTGCAGAAATCACACGCTGATGTAGATCCTGATGAGGTGCCAGATGAGCACCAATTCAGCAAGAGATCGAGATTTCCTCGGGCGATGACGATGACGACGAGCACGATCTATGGTTCTTTTCGGCAAGACTTATAAACCGACTAATAAGCTGAAACAACTGATTTATTACGGAAGCAAAATATTGTTATATAGCTGATTTATACGAATTAAATTCAATTTGTAGCTCTTAGGAACAGAGCCTATCTATGAACCCCGGCGAAATGACGCAGGGCCATGGAGAGTTGCAGACGCACGTCGCCTTGTTTAGCGTTTTCGTTGTTATTTGACAAACTTTGTCCAAATATGGACTACGTAGACTCCAAAGATTCGTTTCGACATGTACATACTAAAAATACAATTAGTTATCTTTTTTACCTACATTTAATGTTCCATGCATACGTCCGGACATTGATATGACGGTTAATGCTCCATGCACATGCAATTTTCACAAGTCAGCGCCCTTGGGAATAGGAAGCAGAGACTGTCAGACAGTAGGCCATCATAGGCCGGCGCGAACGTACAAGTTTACTGTACTTAATTTCGTACGAGATGCTGGACTGTTCGATCGTGAGGAAAAACATTTTCCATCGCCGCCCATGGCTATATATAGCAGTCATTTCCTGTCCCTCTGCTCACAAGCAAACCAACCGCATCCGTGTACTACTGCCTGTACGTGTTGCCTGCCAGCAAGGCTGCAAAGATGTCGCAGAGGCCAGGCAGGCACCAGAGGCGGGCGTCGCAGAGCGTGTTCGTGCTGCCGGAGAACTTCGCGCTGGAGGACGTGCCGGCGGCCGTGGCCGAGGGCGGCGTCGAGCAGCGGAAGCCCGCGGCCGCGGACGGCGCCGAGCTGCAGGCGGCGAGGCAGCCGGGGCGCCATCGGCGGGCCATGTCCATGGCCGTCGTCGCCTCCCGGGACCTGGCGATGATCTCGGAGTCGAATGACATGCATTGAGAGCTACAAGTACGGTGCGTAGAGACCGCACGAGGTCGAGGTCCGTGTGTGCTTGCCTTGCCTGCTCGTCGGCTGGTACGTCTTCCTCCGGACCGGCTGTGGTCGGTGGTGGTTCTCGGGCCCTTTAGGTGCACAAGCAAGCAAGTGGCTGTGTTCCGGCCATCGGGTCCGGTGTCCTGTCTCCTGTGCTGTCGTTGTTTTCGTGATGTAACGATGCTGCTGCTTCTGTCAATGCTTATTCGCCTTCTTGTTCTTGGTCTAGAAGTAAATAAAAAAAATTACTTCGGCTTCGACGTTTCACCAGGTCAGAGTGCAGCAAGCTGCAAGCCACAGCCCATATGCAATTTTCCAATACCGTCTTGTCTGTCCAGGCAAACATGAAGAATCCAGTAAAAGCCAGCTTACGGGCGGGCGGCACATCAAAATGTGCATTCTGCTTTCTGCATTTCTGTTAGCGCGCTAGCTGCATCTGCAGGGGCTGGCCTCTGGGCCTGAGACTGCTGCCTAAAGTTTCCGACAGCCCGGACTAGCACCATTATACTACTATGCTAGACATCCTCATCCGTGCTAATTGTATTTGGCTATAAGAAAAATGGTATTTATCCATTATAATTAAGGGGTGCCATTAGGGCTATACCACTACTGACCCTAGTGCTAGGCCCGTCGATGGCCAGGAGCGCTAGATACTCACGCTTCTTCGGCAGCAGCGCAGGTAGACCTGAGTATTTTACCGGTTAGATCGAAAAAAGACAGGCTATTTTGGGCCCAATTAATCTTGTACGTACAGTACATGATCATCCCTCCGAGTGAGGCTGCGTTCCTTTGACATGGATTGAGACCAGGAACTATTCCAGGTTATAAAAACTATGTAAATTAATGAAGCAATCCAATTAGAACTATT
Source organism: Coix lacryma-jobi var. lacryma-jobi (assembly GCA_009763385.1). Classification (NCBI taxonomy): domain Eukaryota; kingdom Viridiplantae; phylum Streptophyta; class Magnoliopsida; order Poales; family Poaceae; genus Coix; species Coix lacryma-jobi. The sequence goes on from CM019827.1 coordinate 16,344,254, forward strand.
CCAGCTCAATCCCCCCCATAACCGAACGAGGCCTGAGTCGGACCTGTTTTTTTTAGGCTAGACTTAAGACAGAACTAGGCCTGAAAGGGCCACCTGCATAGTTTACATGTAAAGCAGTTCAGATAAAATTTGTAGACCTGTCGGGGGTCCACAAAAGGGGTACCCCAATCAACGCAAGTAAATAGGTTAAACCTAGAACGACAATTAATAAACCCAGCTAAGGTAACCTTTCAGCTAAGCTAACCTTCCAAGAAACCAACCCCTCGGAGCCTGCAACGCTGGCACAACGCCAAAGAGCTTAGACTTGCCAAAACCCTACCGACCGCCTCCTGGTAGCCTACCCCTCGAACCCGCTACAGCTGTGCACCGCTCCTCGGGACCCCACGCGGGGACCTCGAGCCCCTCCAGCACGATAAGCCTATCCCTCGAGGCTCGTCACACCCTAGGCCTCGAGCTGGAGCTCGTTCTCCGTCTCGCCCGAGCCCTCCAAGCCAGGCCTCGGGCGAACGCACGTTCTCCGTCTCGCCCGAGCCCTCCAAGCCAGGCCTCGGGCGAACGCTCATTCTCCGTCCTGCCCGAGCCCTCCAAGCCAGGCCACAGGCAGGTGCTCAATCTCCGTCTCGCCCGAGCCCTCCGAGCCAGGCCTCGGGCTGGCGCTCTGTACTAGCCCCGTACTGCGCATTCAATGCGTCCTCTTACTCCGGTCACATCCTCCGGTACACAGCGTGTGCCACAGCGAACCGGAGCCAGAGTCAAACCTCGTTTTCACCACAAGCATGGGCAAAAAGGCACAAGTACAACACTGTTCGGCCATACCACGCGCTGTAGCACACTCGAGCTTCACCCCGAGGCCTGGGTTCCCGCTGTACGCCCGGGCGTTCCGGGACTTGCCCATAACTGCGGGGACTCGAGCTCCCCGTAGGCGCCACCTCGAGGCCGGCTCTGAGCTCCACCGTCGTCACCATCGTCGCCGGGCACAGGCGGTGCCCGCGGCGTACGCCCACTTCCCCGCGACCGGCGCAGGGTCCCCGAGGGGAAACCTGCCCGGCGCACGGCCAGCGACTTCTAGGGCGCGCACGCACTCTTCCAGCGAGTTAGCGTTCGTCACGCGCACGGACCGGGAGCCTGGCCAGAGGCCCCCGAGCCGTGCTCCGTCGACATCACCTGGCTTCCTCCCGCACGGGGTATACCGTGCTCGACGCCAGCGGACCCCCGATCGGCCTCAACAGCTCCGCAGCCGTCTGCGCCCACCACCTCAACGAGCTCCGTTAGGACCGGGCGGCGGCAGAGCAGGGGGAACGTCAAGGCGTGATCCTACGAGCCACCACCGACCTGTCCGGGGACGTTGCGCCCTTCCCCGCCGCCCGGGGACGCGGCGCCATGTACCGACAAAGCTCCTCGTCCGGTCGCGACGCCGCCAACGACTGCGCAAGAGGGCGCCAACGGGCCTCCCTCGAGGCCTAGCCTCGAGGCCCCGCGACGCCGCCAATGACTGCGCAACAAGTTCAGAGGGCGCCAGCGGGCCTTCCTCGAGGCCTAGCCTCGAGGCCCCACGACGCCGCCACCAGCAACAACGTCGGGGGGCCCTCCCCTCCCCGGCATCTGGACGATAAACGCAGGATTGTTTCGAACAAGAAGGGACAACATCCCTCTCTGTGATCAAAAAGCTACGTTCCTCTTTCTAACGTTTGGTTTTCCGTTCTGTTTCTTAAAAAGACCAACGTTTGCGAAAACAATGATTAAAATATCCGCACCCGCGTTTGCTTCATCCCGAATAAGAACCAGAGGAGCAAGGGACGCGGGTCGGGTCTTGGGGAAAGCGGACCGGGTCCCGGCCGCCTGACGCCTCCGACGGCTAACGGCACCGGCCGATCCGCAGAACCGAGACACGGCCCGCAGATCGAGCTCCTCAGGTTCAAGTAAAGGAGGAAACAAACGCGGACACGCTAAGAAAAAAAACACAAGCCTACGGCACTGTCGCTCCGTTTTCCAAAGTCATGACAAACCTCGAGGGACGACTGACCCTCAGGGGTCATGCGAAAGCAGGCAAGGAGCGAACCTATCGCCTGCGAAAGGCTACGGTCTCCTTTGCCGACCGCACCAAAGAGCCCGACGTGACAATGGGACGGAAACACGGGGCAGAGGCTAAGGAGAAGTTTTCGTAAAATCAACAAGAAGGATGCAGTGTTCTTTCCTTGATTAAACTTCAAATAATCTAATACAGAATGTGCAGGAAGCCTCGGCCACCCTGGATCAACTCAACGGGGCCCGGGACGCGGCGTTGTTGCATTCTGTCGAGTACCCGTGAAACCTCCAACGGGACCTCGACGGTACTACGTCTGAGGCCAAACAACCAAGGGCGTCACCAGCAAACAACCCCGCGACGGTTGGCGCATCGACCAGTGACTTCGATGGAAGCTCCAACTTCGCCCTTGCCATGCGCACAACCAAGGATTTCGGTCGATCTCCCCCGACGAATCCCGAGCCCGACTCCAGCTCGGAACATCGAACAGCTACGTCGTTTTCTATCCCTAAAGGCTCGAGGCTTCGTACATTTCTCGTATTTTGTACAAACATCGCTTCATGAATGAATAAAAGTTCGTTTCCAAGTTCTTTGTTTCGTTCAAAACAGAGGTAGCCTCGACTCTGTCTAATCAGAGTCAAGACTCCCTCGGGGGCTAACCGGGGGATCCCCCCTAAGTTCCTAAAAATCTCGCACGTTTCTTTCTAAACTCGACGTTATTTTATTTTCTATGCCTCGAACGCGCCTCACGACTAAGAAGAAAACACCTTGGGCTCCCTAAGGGTCAAGGGTGTTGAGACGGGAGCTCGCCTACGCCCCGGGCTATGGTACCTCCACTCGCTCCACCCTCGAAGGACTCAAGTCTGTGTCGAAAACTTAGTCGAAGCAAAACTCAGGCAAAGAAACTCGAGCGCAAAGATGTTTCAATATCATCTCGGGCTCTCACCCCAAAAGCCCTTGAAGGAGTCTTTCCCTCTCCTCCGAGGCCTCGGGGGCTATTGAAAGGACCTAAGGTGTCGCCTAGAGGGGGGGTGAATAGGCTTTTCTGAAAATTTACAACTTATAATGCGGAAGCAATTAGTATGTGAGTTTCCAATTACTTGGAAACTCCCAATCGGAGTACAACAACCCCTTAAGAGACAAACACAAAGTATATAGACAAATTAACCACTTAGAAGGCAATACCCTGCACCACAAAGATTAGCTCAAGGACTAAACAAATTTGGGCGCAGTCAGTAAATACCGGACATGTCCGGTATCAATACCGGACAAGTCCGGTATGCACGGGTTGTGCGGGACTGCTCCTTTTCTCTCCAATTCCTCACACAACCTGCAATCACTATGTATGATGTATATATATAAACTGATTGTTTGCAAAACAACTAGCACAACGAAGAATAACAAATAGCCGAAAGTAAAGTACAAAGGAATGACACGGTATTTGTTTCACCGAAGTTCGGCACCCCCTCGGGTCCTACTCTCCGTTGAGCGGCTGCGAGCTACCACAAAGGTGGGCTCTAGAGGACACCACGGGTCACTCTAGCCGCGGTCTATTTCACCCGCTATGCTCCTTCCACTAGTTGATCTCTTTTGAGGAGAGATCGAACCTTCACAAACTTTCCGAGGCACTCCACAAATCTCTTGGGTGCTCAACGGCGACGCCTAACCGTCTAGGACCGTAGAGTCCAAGAGTAACGAATGCGCACAACAAGATAGACGATTTGCACAAGCTCAAGAGATGGCTTGCTCTCTAATTTTGAATCTCTCTCTCAACCCACAAATGGATTTGGCAATTAGAGGACAATCACTCACTAAGAGAGGGTTGGAAAGTGTTTTGAAAGGCTTAGAATGAGTGTGGGAACTAGTAGAATCAGCAGCCTCCAAAGGTGGAGGTTTGGGGGTATTTATAAGCCCACATTCGAAACTAGCCGTTTTCTAGCCGTTGGCTGAGTCAGCTCATACCGGACATGTCCGGTATGCATACCGGACATGTCCGGTATGACTTTACTGCGTGAGGAACACACTGAACAGACCAACTTTCAAACTTCCCAACAGATCTCGGTAGTACCGACCCAGGTCGGTAGTACCGCTAGTTGTAAAGGGGGTTTTCACAACCTCTCTGGAAGTAGCCAATTTTGACCTACCGGTCGTACCGCTATAACCCGGTGGTACCTCTCGGTGGTACCGACCCAAGCGTCGGTAGAACCGCCTATCACAAAGATACTGTTAGCCACAAATCCGCAAATACCGGACATGTCCGGTATGCATACCGGACATGTCCGGTATGACTTGACTGCGCGAGAAGCACTCTAACCAACCATCTTTCAAACCCCGAATAGGATCTCGGTAGTACCGACCACCAGGTCGGTGGTACCGACAGTTAAGAGGGGGGTTTTGCAACCTCTCTGTGTTGGGCCAAATTGGTCTACCGGTAGTACCGCCATTACTCTGGTAGTACCGACGCAAGAGTCGGTTGAACTGCCCAAGCACAAGCTGCGAGACAGAACTCCGCTAATACCGGACATGTCCGGTATGCATACCGGACATGTCCGGTATGGACTCCACCAGAGCGCCCGAGGCCGAGGCCTGGCGCAGAGGCTGGGCGAGTCGGAGGTTGAGCGCCGAGGCCGAGGCCTGGCTCGGGCGAGACGGAACTTGAGCGCCCGAGGCCGAGGCTGGCTCGGCGGGACGGAGCTTGAGCGCGAGGCCGAGGCCTGGCGCAAAGGCTCGGCGAGACGGAGCTTGAGCGCGAGGCCGAGGCCTGGCGCAAGGGCTCGGGCGAGACGGAGCTTGAGCGCCGAGGCCGAGGCCTGGCGCAAAGGCTCGGGCGAGACGGATGGCCGCACTGCTGTGGGCTCATACCGGACATGTCCGGTATGCATACCGGACATGTCCGGTATGGACAGACAGTGCAACACTCAGCTGAAAGATAGCTCTAGCTCTCTCATGTCTCACTTAGGTTGGTTTGAGCACTTATGAAGAATCTCACTCTATGTTGCATCCCTCTTAATAGTACGGCTTTCCTATTTACTCAAGATAAATTGAAATACGAATTTTAAACCTCTTGAGTTGATCTCCATTTGAACCCAAGCCGCTTCTCTTCATTTTCTATATTGGAAGGAATGCTTGTCATGTTAGAAGTAGATATCCCTCAAGCAAAGCCATCTTGAGCATGTGACTTGACTCCATTCAAGTGATATAATGGAATTCCAAATGTGCCAAGTCACTCCAATCAATATGTTGCTAGAAATGTCGATTTCACTAGATGCGATCTTCAAGCTTGATGATCCTTCGACTAAATGCAAGTACTTTCTTCTTCACTCTAGCTAGGTTCTTCGGCCGCCAAGCCGTCGCTGCCCTTCACCTTGCTTAGTACCTTCAAAGACTCTTCCTTGCTATCTCACATTTAGCATTCAACCATGCTTCATTTTGAATCTTTCTTAGCAAACATAAATGCACTATGATTATCCCACAATACATAACCCTTTATATCATCTCATTGTTGTTTTGTGCTTGTGACATGATCTTATACAACAATCATCATTTTGGCTTTGCATTACATTCAATACATAGTGAGATAATCATTTCCCTGTGTCACACTTAGCAAACATATTAGATCTTTAATCAACATGTCATCAAATCATCCAAAATCACACTTAAGTGCAACATGCACTTTCAAACTCCCCCTTTTTGGTGATTGATGACAACTTGATTAAATTTTCAAAGGATAAACAATTAAGCTTATGGGTTCAATGATTATGAAGTAGCTTTATAAGAAAAAGCATCTACAATCAAGACATTCCAAGGACACAAAGGCACGGAAAGAAACGCGGGCAAACACCGAGACAAAGGCCCGCACAAGCAAACCTCGGAAGAGGACAGATAAGGCACCACGGACACAGCGGAGGAGCACCAACATGCAAACTGAACACACAGCACTACGAATATATGAAGAATCACCAGAACAGAAAAACATCAATTCAAACAAGAACGACCACAGGAAACAATGGACAGAAGAGTGACACAAGAACTTGAAAGCTGAATAATGAAATTCCAAATGGAAGAACTCCAATCAAGACAACTGCAAAGAAACTTTCTATGACTCCTACGGATCTTCCAAGGGTTCAACTTTTCAGAAAAGACAAATTCAACCAAGCAAAAACCATACTACCATTTGAAAATTCAAGAAAATAAATTTTGCCATGTGGAACAGATCATGTTGACAAATCAAAACAGAATTACAACGCAAGACATATAAGATGAAATTAGACACAACAAATCAAAAAATCAGTAAAAAAACTTAAGTGCAACATGCACTTCAAACTCCCCTTTTTTGATGAAAACAAAAAAGAAAAAATAAACATTAACTTATGGGTTCAATGATTTAAGAGCTCCCCCTTAAATGTGCAATATGAATTGAATTCATAAAGGACCTCAAAATGTCAATTTGCACATACTAAGGTGAGTTGGAAACTCCCCCTAAATCATTGCATCCGAGAAATGCAAGTGTGTGAGCAATATAGATCATGATGCATATGACAAGATATATCACACAAGTCAATAAATGAAAAACAATACACCAAGACATATGCAACACACTAGTAAGTAAAGATCTTATAAAGAATGAATTACTACTCATATCACACACATAGCACTCACACAAAGATTTCTCAAGTCCACAACCACTAAGATAGATTATATTACAAGATAAGGATCATGTCTCATCACAAAGATATCTCTGATATCGGATACACTAAAGAACTCATACATGACTCATGATATTACAATAAAGCTCAAACTCTGAGAACTAAACCACCTGCAGTACAAAACTCCAGATACAAGATACATAACTGATAACATGAAGTCTGGAAGCTCTAATCAACTATCTCTCCCCTTTGTCATCCATCTCCAAAAAAGGTAAAGGTGTCGCTCAAGGATGACACCAGGAGGGCCGCAGGCGAAACTGTCACTCGTCGTCGTCCCCAGGCTGCCGAGAGCTCTGTCCTGGGTCAGGGTAGCCGTAGGTACCACCAAGGAAGCTGTCCCACACGTCTGAAGCAAACTCCTCAGCTGAGCTAGGACGAAGTAGGGGGTCTGTGGAGAACCTGGGAGCTGAAGGAGGAGTGTCGTGGGGCTGCTGCTCAGCCTCTACTCCCTGCCTCTGACTCTGCTGCTCTGACTCTGCTCCCTGTCTCTGACGCACTGAAAGGTCGTCAAACTCCCTCTCATACCTCTGCTGCTGCTGCTCAAACGTCTCAGGCTGCTCAGTCTCGTCATCTGACGGTGGGGATCTCGGGGGCTGAAACCTGTAGTGCTCGTGAAGCATCTTCAGCGTCCTCGAGTCCTCTCTCCTAGCCTGCCTCTCACGGTGCTGCTGAGCCTTGATCACATTGACATCCTTGCACACGCCGAGAATACTGCTGAGAACCTTGCGCAAGAGAGAGCGCTGCCTGCCACGTCCCTGAGAGGTGGAGTGTGAACGAGTGTGTGGCTGTGGCGAGCCTGCCACGGCTGCTCCTCCTGCTGCTCCTGCAACTGGGTCCTCTGGCTGTGGCTCTGCTGCTGCTGGAACTGCCCCTGGTCCAGGTGGAGGTATAGGAGACTCAAGAAGATCTGCCTGGAACCTCAAGGGCCTGTGTGAGTGGTCATAGGTGAAAGTGGCACCAATCTGCTGCTCAATCATATGCTGAATGTATGGTGCAAATCCACATCCCTTGAGTGGCCTCTCACCCACTCTCTTGATCTCATACCAGATAAAATCAAAGACACTGAAAGGCTGTGCTCCTGGTGCTAACCTGTGCAGGAGGTTCCTCGTGTAATCTGCAAGTGTCCCTCTGTCTCCTGACTTGCAATCAATAGTGGCCCTGAGCATCCTGTTGAGATAGCCATAGGTAGGGTGAATGCCTCTCACCTTCCCTACAACTGCCCCAGCAGGTAGAGGTGGGGGTACATGTACCCAAGCTGCTCTGGAGGAAGCACAACCTCATCGTGAATACAAGCTCTCTGAAGATCCTCCTCGTCAAAGCCAAGATACCCTGCAAACTCCCTATAAGACACAGAGTACCAGACACCCTCAGTCATCCAGTTCATGCGCTTCTCATCAATCTCGTCAGACTCCTCAACATATAGGGTGGCATAGAACTGGGCTATCACCTCATCACACCAATCATGCTGAAACTCCAGAATGCGGTAGAGGCCTGTCTGCTGGCAAATAGCAATAGCATGCTCAACTGAAGGACGGTGATGATCTCTAGCATGCTGCCAATCAACGTACTGAGCTCTAATGATCACAGGGTTTCTGGTCAGAAGCACCTTCTCATAATAGTCAATGTGAAACAAGGTGTGAAACCTGTAATCATAGATGTTCCTCTCCTGACCCCTGGGGTCTCTCCTCCGCTCTCTCCTGGCCTTCTGTGTACCACCGGACTCCCGATAGTCCACACGAGCCACCCAAGCAGGAATCAGGGCAGCAGGGCGTATCGCAAGAGCCCCAAAGTGTAAACCCTCCTGCTGCTGCTGAGGTGCATCTTCTTCCTCTTCTTCTTCTTCTTCTTCAATTTCTTCTTCCACTTCTTCCTCTTCCTCTTCTTCCTCTATGTCATCATGAGCTGCAAACTGATAAGGAGCTCTAGAGGCACCTCCCCTTGGAGGTCTAGTAGTGCCACGACCACTACCACTCCCACTGCCACTGCTGCCTCCTATTGACAAGCCGGAGTGAGAATCTTGCCTCCTCTTCTTATGCCTTTCCCTAGCTGGATCATGTCTCGTCTTGGTTCGAGGCTCGACTCTGTCACTCATAGCTGCTGCCCTGTGACCAAACAATCCACAAAGATGTCTCAGAAGCATATTTATAGGATTTGTCAAAACTAGTTGAATTAATAGAGATACGATTAAATGCCTCATGGATTGCAAGCACCTAGACCAAACTTGATCACTAGGTTTACAACACACTTATAGACATCCAATACAATCCCTAACATCAACTATGGAGGGCCTGAACCGAGAAAAACAGAAAGTTTTCTGTTCTGCTGGAAAAAACCGGACATGTCCGGTCTCATACCGGACATGTCCGGTATGGACGTTCACAGCACCCCCTCCTAGGGTTCCTCGGTTCACCACCAATTCAAACCCAATCCATCTCAAACTTGATACATTGCTTCTAGACCATGAATCCAACATCTTGACCGAAGGAATTTGAGAATGATTTAGCGATGAATAGATCGGACAAGTCCGGGATTTGAAATACCTTGGGATGAGAGAGGGAACGAGGGAAAACTTCAAATCCAACACCGGCACTTGCTTTTGATGGAATCCTTCTCCAAATCCTTCTCCCTCTCTCACTTTTCTATGGAGGGAGCACTAGGTCGCCGTGGGTGGAGACGGTCGGCACCTTGCTTGGCCGGTTTGGGAAGAACAGAAGTGAGGGAGAGAAAGAGAGCCCGAAGGGGTACGCTGTCCTTATGTCCCCGCTCATACCGGACAAGTCCGGTATGGTACCGGACAAGTCCGGTATTGGCGGGTTTTCTCCAGAGCTCTCTGCTTATACCGGACATGTCCGGTATGGATACCGGACAAGTCCGATATTAGCAGATTATGTCCACCAGCTCCAGATTTGCTTCTTTTCATCCAAAACCCCTTTCTTTCCTCGAACATGTAATCCATCATATTTTATTCTCTTCTCTTCATATGATTTCACAAAGAGTGCTTGTGTCCAAATCTCAAGTTTTCTTTTCTCTATGTTTAATCCAAGGTTTTCAACACACTAAAGATTATAGAGAAACCTTATGTCCATGATTCGTTTTGACAAGAGGATTATCAAGGAATATAATTTACTTTAGAGATATAGGACTTGAGAGAGATCCATGCCACTTGTAATTAGCCAATCAAACAATCAAGGGGAACAATAATTACAAGTGTCATGGATAGGTCACAAAGACCAAGTGTCAAATATTTTCCCAAAACACACTTCCTACTCATGCTAGTAAGGAATTTGGAAATATCTATCCTATCACACATAAGTGCACACGCTAGCATATTATAGGCCTATTATGCACTTTCAATGCACATATTAAAAACATACCTTTGCCTTGTGCCCACAAGTTCCACCTAGCATAATCATGACATGGTGATGATTTTGTTGACCTTTCTTGTCAAATAGTCATGTCCTCATCAAGAAGTCAACTTGATCAAGATGAACTACAACATATGCTAGATAAACCTTATTAGCTCATAAAGGGCACAAAGTTGAAATTGAGCTCCCCCTCAATTAGTGCTTCAAGTATTTGAATTCCTTTCCAAGCACTTTCATTCCATTAAGAATGTGAGAGTCAAAGTTCAACTTTGGCCAACACAAAGTAATTTTCCATATATGATAGGAGAGTAAATTCTAAGTACAAATCACTTGAGTTACAACAACATATGAGATCTGAGTTGAGATAATAAGCATAACATTAGTAATTAAAGCTCAAATCTCATGTAGGCAAAGATGAGAAGCTCACTGCCAAACTGGTCATGTCTGGTTGACATACCGGCACGCCCAGTATGCTTTGACAATGCATAGAATGACTTGAAATTACTTTGCCATTACCAACTTTTCACATATAAATCAAATAATGAACACATGGACATAAGTGGTGAAAAGATGGCTACCCTACCAAGTTTCGGTGCTCTAAGTCACAGTGAAGATGAAAAGGTAAAGACAGACTTAGATTACCAACGGGTCAACCACATAAGCAAGTATGATGAAATAGGTTGATAGGTTGAGTTAGCTATTCAAATTGACTTGCTCAACCACCCCGAAAGCTCATATTAGCATTATGAATCCTATATGTACTTACATAGCATGTATGTAAACACATACCTTGGCCTTGAGCTCACATATGTTCCACTAAGAGTAATCATGGCATAATCATCTTCGTGTTGACTTGACTTGTCAAGTGATCATGCCTTTGTCAAAGTGATCTCCATTTTATTCATAGAACTATCACACACTTAGAGGTAATTGTTAGATCACAATGGTTCAAGGTAGAAACTAAGCTCCCCTTACAAAGTGCTCAAGTATTTGAATTACTATGAAAGCACTTTACTTTTCTTTTAAGAAAATGGGAATGCTTTTCCACCTTGACCTAGACACATAATTTTGCCAAAATTGAATTAAGCCCAAGCAAAGCTTACAAACAATCAATGTTGATCAATGTGCAGGTCTTTAGTTAGAGCATGGGACTAGATCACAAGGATTCCTACTGAAATCAGGATGCTGTGCTTTTCTGGCCATACCGGACATGTCCGGTAGGCATACCGGACAAGTCCGGTATGAAAAGACTTTGTCCAAATCTTCGAACTGAGTCACTGGTTCTGTCAGAGTAAATATCCATACCGGACATGTCCGGTATGATACCGGACAAGTCCGGTATTTGCAGATCAGAACCAGTAAACAGCCACTTCTGAGATTTCCTTTTGGCTCTAGTTTATTTCACTTCCCTGCACTTCATCAAAGATAATGCTCTGCTAGAGAGCCATTAAGAGCATCGAATGGCAAATATCATAAGGATAAATTAAATTCATTTAATTACTAAGCTTTAGGCACTTATCATCAATGGTGTAGATGAGTAAAAGTGAAATCAATCATCACATAAACTTCGGGTCAACCATATAGGATAATGTTAAAACATAGGTTGATAGTTTGAGTTGAGATGTCATTTTGCTTACTCAAACACCCCGAAGGCCTCATCTCACCATTGGTACCTACATCAACATCCTAAGCACATTTTGGTACCCAACTTTTGTTGGGTCCTTCAAGGTTAGTCAACAAGTGCTTAGGCACCCAAGTGGCCTTAGAGCTAGTATGCGGTGAACACATCACCTTACTAGTGCTAAGTCCCTTTGTAGTCTTCCTAAGCACATTATTATTTGCAAATGTGTTCGGCTTAGGAAACATACCATTTGGGCAATCATAGCTTAGATGCCCCTTTCTCCTACAAGCATAGCAAATACGCCCATTGTTTGCTCTCCCTCTTGTCTTGCTTGGGACATGCATCAACCATGTGTCCCGGCTCATTGCATGCATAGCATCTTCTTATTGCAACTTGAGCCATCTTCCTTGCCTCTTGGTTTGTGGGGCAACTCTTGGTGAGGTGGACCCAACTTGTTGCATTTGAGGCAAGGACTTGGTGCATCATTCTTCATTTGCTTGGACAATTTGGTTGATGCCTTTTGTTCGGCCGCTTCACATTTGTCGGCCCAAGTCTTGTGTGGACACTTAGCCCACTCATGTCCATACAAACCGCAACCATAGCATAATCTCTTCTTTTGTTTCTTGCCCTTGGTTGCTTTCTCATGACTTGAGGAGTGACTAGATTGTTGGATTTTGGAGGAAGCAAGGTTTGAACCCTTCTCAAGCTTCTTCACCATGATATCACGGTTATCTTGAGAAGGTTGTGCTTTCTCCTTATCCTTCAATCTAATCACATCCTTCTTTAGATTCCCACTTCTTCGATGAGCCTAGCATTTTCTTTAAGAGTTTGCTCAATCGAAGATTGGCTTGCTTGAGAGGCACACTCATTAGCACAAATAACATTTAATTGAGATGGTGCACTAGTGAGTGTAGTAGTGTGAGATTGAGAAGATTTTCCATAGCAATAACAACCTCATGTGCAATCTCAAGCATAGCATTTGATTCCACTAGCTTCTCATGTGAGCACTTGAGATGGGTGAAGTCCTCTTGTAGGGACATGTGCTCATATGAGAGATCACTCATTTTTGCCTTAAGCATGTGATTCTCCTTTCTAGCCTTTCCATATTAGAGAGAGAGTTAGTAGCTAAGGCATGCTCAATTGACAATTTTTCATACCTTTCTTCTAATGCTTTTAGCTCTTCTAATTTGGAGATGAGGAACTCTTCTTGATTTTGAAGGGATTGCTCTTGTTCATCCACCTCCTTTTCTAGCTCATCATTTTTCTTCAGCAAGTTGACGAACAAGAGCTTATCTTCATACTTGAGATAATCAAGCGATTCATCATCTTCATCATCCTCATCGCTCTCTACTTGATTATCTCTTGATGCCTTCTCCTTGATCTCACCAAGAATCTTCTCTTGATCTTTCTTGGTTGCTTTCTTTTTGTTCTTCTTGGCCATGAGACACAAGTGATGAGTATCATGAGCTACTGAGGTTGACTCATCACTTGGTCGCCACCGAGCATGAGAGTCGTTGCTGTCTGCTGCTAGCTCCCTGTCTGCTGGGCTTATACCGGACATGTCCGGTACCCATACCGGACATATGGACAGACAGGGTCCAGAGCAGCAGCAGCTGGCAGCCCTCGATCAGGCTCGTCTTCCTTAAGGCTTCTTGAGGCTTCCTCACATGATGATGACTCAATGGACTTTATTTCCATTGAATCACAATCATATGCTTCATCACATTTGGACTTCCCATACAAGTGGGCAAGTCTAGTCCAAATGATATGAGCACTCTCCGGTGGAGATTCTCCGTTGTAGATAGCCTCTTTAAGAACCTCTGCACTCAATGAGTTCAACATGATCAAACACGCATGAGCATTGAGTTGCACACATATCTCTTCCTCTTTTGTCAAGTTCTTATTGTTACTCCAATCAACTATAGAAAGAGATATGCTTGCATCCACAATATGCTCAATAATGGGGCTAATAGCCCGAAATGCATTGAGTACATAAGATGACCAAGATAGAAAGTTTGAACCATCATTTTGGAGAAGCACCACGTTTGTCTCCATAGGCGAATCCATCGGTTCTCACAAGCGGTGAAGCTCAAACGTGAGTCCAAGCTCCGATACCAATTGAAAGGACCTAAGGTGTCGCCTAGAGGGGGGGTGAATAGGCTTTTCTGAAAATTTACAACTTATAATGCGGAAGCAATTAGTATGTGAGTTTCCAATTACTTGGAAACTCCCAATCGGAGTACAACAACCCCTTAAGAGACAAACACAAAGTATATGACTAGAAATTAACCACTTAGAAGGCAATACCCTGCACCACAAAGATTAGCTCAAGGACTAAACAAATTTGGGCGCAGTCAGTAAATACCGGACATGTCCGGTATCAATACCGGACAAGTCCGGTATGCACGGGTTGTGCGGGACTGCTCCTTTTCTTCTCCAATTCCTCACACAACCTGCAATCACTATGTATGATGTATATATATAAACTGATTGTTTGCAAAACAACTAGCACAACGAAGAATAACAAATAGCCGAAAGTAAAGTACAAAGGAATGACACGGTATTTGTTTCACCGAAGTTCGGCACCCCCTCGGGTCCTACTCTCCGTTGAGCCGGCTGCGAGCTACCACAAAGGTGGGCTCTAGAGGACACCACGGGTCACTCTAGCCGCGGTCTATTTCACCCGCTATGCTCCTTCCACTAGTTGATCTCTTTTGAGGAGAGATCGAACCTTCACAAACTTTCCGAGGCACTCCACAAATCTCTTGGGTGCTCAACGGCGACGCCTAACCGTCTAGGACCGTAGAGTCCAAGAGTAACGAATGCGCACAACAAGATAGACGATTTGCACAAGTGCTCAAGAGATGGCTTGCTCTCTAATTTTGAATCTCTCTCTCAACCCACAAATGGATTTGGCAATTAGAGGACAATCACTCACTAAGAGAGGGTTGGAAAGTGTTTTGAAAGGCTTAGAATGAGTGTGGGAACTAGTAGAATCAGCAGCCTCCAAAGGTGGAGGTTTGGGGGTATTTATAAGCCCACATTCGAAACTAGCCGTTTTCTAGCCGTTGGCTGAGTCAGCTCATACCGGACATGTCCGGTATGCATACCGGACATGTCCGGTATGACTTTACTGCGTGAGGAACACACTGAACAGACCAACTTTCAAACTTCCCAACAGATCTCGGTAGTACCGACCACAAGGTCGGTCAGTACCGCTAGTTTGTAAAGGGGGTTTTCACAACCTCTCTGGAAGTAGCCAATTTTGAAACCTACCGGTCCGTACCGCTATAACCCCGGTGGTACCTCTCGGTGGTACCGACCCAAGCGTCGGTAGAACCGCCTATCACAAAGATACTGTTAGCCACAAATCCGCAAATACCGGACATGTCCGGTATGCATACCGGACATGTCCGGTATGACTTGACTGCGCGAGAAGCACTCTTAACCAACCATCTTTCAAACCCCGAATAGGATCTCGGTAGTACCGACCACCAGGTCGGTGGTACCGACAGTTAAGAGGGGGTTTTGCAACCTCTCTGTGTTGGGCCAATTTGGTCTACCGGTAGTACCGCCATTACTCCTCCGGTAGTACCGACGCAAGAGTCGGTTGAACTGCCCAAGCACAAGCTGCGAGACAGAACTCCGCTAATACCGGACATGTCCGGTATGGACTCCACCAGAGCGCCCGAGGCCGAGGCCTGGCGCAGAGGCTCGGGCGAGTCGGAGGTTGAGCGCCGAGGCCGAGGCCTGGCTCGGGCGAGACGGAACTTGAGCGCCCGAGGCCGAGGCTGGCTCGGCGGGACGGAGCTTGAGCGCCGAGGCCGAGGCCTGGCGCAAAGGCTCGGGCGAGACGGAGCTTGAGCGCCGAGGCCGAGGCCTGGCGCAAGGGCTCGGGCGAGACGGAGCTTGAGCGCCGAGGCCGAGGCCTGGCGCAAAGGCTCGGGCGAGACGGATGGCCGCACTGCTGTGGGCTCATACCGGACATGTCCGGTATGCATACCGGACATGTCATACCGGACATGTCCGGTATGGACAGACAGTGCAACACTCAGCTGAAAGATAGCTCTAGCTCTCTCATGTCTCACTTAGGTTGGTTTGAGCACTTATGAAGAATCATCTACTCTATGTTGCATCCCTCTTAATAGTACGGCTTTCCTATTTACTCAAGATAAATTGAAATACGAATTTTAAACCTCTTGAGTTGATCTCCATTTGAACCCAAGCCGCTTCTCTTCATTTTCTATATTGGAAGGAATGCTTGTCATGTTTAGAAGTAGATATCCCTCAAGCAAAGCCATCTTGAGCATGTGACTTGACTCCATTCAAGTGATATAATGGAATTCCAAATGTGCCAAGTCACTCCAATCAATATTGTTGCTAGAAATGTCGATTCTCCACTAGATGCGATCTTCAAGCTTGATTGATCCTTCGACTAAATGCAAGTACTTTCTTCTTCACTCTAGCTAGGTTCTTCGGCCGCCAAGCCGTCGCTTGCCCTTCACCCTTGCTTAGTACCTCAAAGACTCTTTCCTTGCTATCTTCACCATTTCAAGCCATTCAACCATGCTTCATTTTGAATCCTTTCTTAGCAAACATAAATGCACTATGATTATCCCACAATACGAAACCTTTATATCAATCTCATTGTTGTTTTGTGCTTGTGACATGATCTTCATACAACAATCCATCATTTTGGCTTTGCATTACATTTCAAGTACATAGTGAGATAATCATTTCCCTGTGTCACACTTAGCAAACATATTAGATCTTTAATCAACATTGTCATCAAATCATCCAAAATCACACTTAAGTGCAACATGCACTTTCAGCTATCAGGAGAAGGGTCTCTCCGACCCGACGTCCGACGCCCCCGAGACTTACGTTTTCGCTCGCTTTTTCAAAACAGGCAACAAGGAGCGAAATCCAAAAATGTTTTTACATTAGGCCTCGAGGGCCGCGAGCATGTTCTTTCTCACAAAAATATCCCCCCCGGAGGACACAACACAAGGGCTTGGTGGCCCAAACTAACTTCGTCTCTCCTCTTGAGGCTCGTCCGCAAGAGCAGTCACCGAGGGGTCTTCAGGAGCCGAGGACGCTGCTGGGGGAAGCCCCACGTCCTCTTCAAAGAACCAAGCCAGGGCCTCCCCAGGGGCCTCGACGGCCCTGGCGAACTCCGTGATCTCCCGCTCGGCTTCGTCTTCATCGTCCGGCAGGATATATCCTTGGTTGATGGCGTCAAAATTAAGGCCGTCGTAGTGGCTGGAGATCACGGTGAAGGCCCGCTTCACCCCAAGATGCAGGGCACCGCGCACTCGGTCATCCACCTGACCCTCAGGGCGGCCAGACGGCTGGTCAGGGAGCTCCCCGACTGACCATCTACAGTCCCGAAGGACGCGCAGGCCTCGGCGGCAGCATCTTGCAGAGCCTGGTGAGCCGAAGCCTCAGCCTGGTAAACCGACTGCATGGCGGCCGAGGCCTCCTCGGCCTCAGCAAGCTTCCCCTTCAGCTCTACAGAGGATCGATACAACTCGTCAAAAGAAAAAGAAAACGCGATGAGGAAACCAAAAGACCCGCGGAACAAAAGGTCACCTTTCGCCGCACCCTCCCACTTCTGGGCGTCAGTGGCCGACGCCTCAGCAGACTTCCGAGCCTGCTCGAGGTCCGTGCTCAGGGCCCGCGCTTTGGACGCCTCCTTGGCAGCCTGAGCACGACGGGCCTCGGTCGCCCTCTTGGACTCCTCCAGCCGCGACGCCAAGTTCTTAGCCTTCTCCGCCTCCCGGGCGGCGTACTCTTGGGCTTCGGCAACCGCGGCGGTCAGGTCTGAGCAGCGGACGCTCAGCTCGCCCGCCTCGGTGCTCTTCTCGGCAAGCTGCTTCTGGGTGCGGGCGAGCTCAGTGCTCGACGTCTGAAGCTGCTCCCAGACGCGGCTCTCCCGACGGAGGAATTCCGACTTAGCCCGAGAGGTCTCCATGAGCTCCTAAGGTGGATAATCAACCAAACATTAACCCCCCCTTTTTACGACAAAACGGGAAGAAGAGGATTGCCCAAACAAGGTTCCTCACCTGAACGGCCCGAGGGAGGTCCCTTTCCACCATCGTCAGAGACGTCTTCAACGACAGCGTGAGGAGCGAGCCGAGCCGCCCGAGGTCGTTCCAGTTTCTGGCCTCGGGGGCATCGTCGAGGACGAACACCGGCTCGGCCTCGGGATCAGCTGGATCCCTCCACTCCACTCGAGGGCCGCCCCAGGTGGGAGAGCGACCTCCCAAGCGGGCAAGGGCCGAGCTTTCGCCCCCTCCTCCGATCTCTGGCACCGGCAGCCTCGACGACACGCTGGTAACCTCGCCCTCCACCTCTGCTTTCCCACCTTTTGGGGAAGTCTCGTCAGAAGAGATGGTATGGATCTCCTCCGGCAAGCGCGACCCCTGAGACAGGACGTCGGCCCCAGCCTCGGGCGCAACGGCCTGGGACGGCTCTGCCTCAGCCGCCTTAGCGGCCTCGACTTCAGCTGTCGAGGCCCCCGGGGAGCCTTCATCCCTCGACGCCCCAGAAGCAGGGTCCTCCTCTGGCGTCCCACCAGAGACCGGGGCCCCCTGTGGGGACTTGATGATTTTGGGTGTGACGACCGGCCCGCCGGACCCCGGCAGTGGTGGCGTCACGGACGGTGCCACCACCGCGCCGGCGGAGGAAGTCGCGCCCACTTTCAGCGCCTTCCGAGGGCGGAGGGATAAGTCCTCCACGGACCGCTTCCCACCGCTGAGACAAAGGAAGAAAATACGCATCATAAGAATAGAATCCCCACACGAGCAAACATTGGATGGGCAAAGCGACGAGTGCCTACCCTCCCTTGGCGCCCTCCTCGCAGTGTGCACGGGTGAGGTCCGCAGCCGCGGTTTCCCTGCAGGGGGAACCCCGCTCGGGGGAGGCGGGAGCTCCGTCTCGAGGGTCTCCGTCAAAACCCCCACTGACGGCGGCGTCGACGGGCCCTGAGTGGACCCGTCGCCCCCCGGGGCGCAGAAGCCTCGCCACCCGCCCGCGCGTCCGGGGCAGGAACAGGGCTCTTCCCCCCGCCTGCGCCCCGGGCGCGCCCCTCTCACGGCTCGCCACCCGGACCGGCGAACGGTCCACGTCCGGGAACCCCGCCAGGGGCTCGGAGTCCCCCTCCGAACCCTCCTCATCTTCATCATCGGAATCCTCCTCCGTAGGGGAGGACTCTTCCGGCTCACCATGGAGCTTCTGTTGCCGCCGACGCCTCTCCAGGTCATCACGGTCCTTCCGACGCTTAGCCCGCCTGATGTTCCTGTCGTCCTTTCTTTTTTTCTTCTCCTCGGCCGGCGCCGCCTCTCCTCCCTTTCCTCAGGAAGGGAGGTTTCGAGGCGCTCCCCCTGTAAACCCTGCGAAAAGAAGGAAGTAAGGATCGAACACGAGAAAAAGAAAGCTCCGCGGCAACACACCAACAGGATCGATCCCCTTACCAGGCTGATGTACCCGCGGAACGGGCGCATCGGAATACTGAGCACTTTGCTCGCGTCCTTCACCTCCTTACTACTGCATCCCTCGCCCGGCGAACGAGCTCGGGATAGGCGACCGGGGACGCCCTCATCTGGCACTCCTGCAGGAGAGGCGCGTCGTCCCATCATCTCGCCATGATCAGGGGCCGGTTCGTCAACGGCAACACGCACCGCTGGTGGAACCAGGCCACGACCATCCCGACCGTAAGACCCGCCTTCCGCAGCCTCGACAGGCCTCAAGTACGGGTCGAGTTGACTCTGCCTCTTGTCGACGACGCCGTAGTTCCAAAGGTTCGGCCGCGGCTCGATGACACGACCGGTGTATTCTGGCAGCAGCCCGTCGTCGTTGCGAAGGTAGAACCAACCCATGCGCCAGTCCTTGTTCGAGGTGGCCGCCTGGGATGGGATGTACATGCCCGACCTATGCTGGCGAACGGAGAGCCCCAGCTCCCCGACCTCATCAATCTCCGCCGACCCTCCGAAACCGCCTTCGTGAAAACTCGCCCCGGAAGAGGTGGATCTAGAGCTCCAGTGGGGCTCGATCCCCAGAAGCCTTCGCAGACGGTCACGAAGATGGCCGCCTGTGAAATGGAGTTGGGGCAAGGTGATGCAGCTCGAGCCCGTAGTAGAAAAGAAGCGCCCGGAGGAACCGGCTTGCATACCGCCGCTCGAAAGCCCCGAATGGAAAGCGATGAAGCTGACCACTTAGCCGTTCGGGGGCCTCGGCTCCTCCTCCTCCGGACCGAGGGCGATCCACTCCGGCCTATCGGAGCCGGAAAGGCCCCGGAGAAGCCCTCTCTGCACAAGCTCCGCTAGCTTCTCCGGGGTGGCGGCGGAAGCGCCCCACGGCTCAGCGGCATCCTCCATCCCGAGCGACAGAAGGCGGAGGCGCAGATGTCGCAAAGAGGAAAGGTCGCTCGATCTCTCTCTCTCTCTCTTTCTTCTTTGCCTCTCAGCCCTCAACTCCGCCGCTGGCCCGGTCTCTCCCTCCCCGCCTCTGCTTCTATGTGGCTGGACAGGAGGAAGACGAAAGGGTAAGGGGACGGGCGAATAGGAAAGGACCGCTCCGAAATCCCCAAGAGGCGTATTTATAGGGTGAAAACCAACGGCCAGATCCCGGTCGATCACTATTCACCCGCATTTAATGCGTTGCACGCTAGGAGATCTCATGATTGCGAGAGTCCCCTCGATACGAGTGCACACGCAAGCATTAAATGTCTGGTCGTGGGCCCTTGCACACGTCCGCAACGGACGCCGCCCACGACTTCAGAAAGCCGCCTAAAAAGGCGCGCCCACCGCTCCGACGGAAGAGGTAACCTGCCTCTGACTCCTTCCCAGCGAAGGAACCTAGGGCATCGAGCCCGTTACGTTCTAGGGGTTCGAAGACCAACCCCTCCGAGGGTTCGACAGCCGCCCTAGGATAACAGAGTCAGGAAGGGCCACGGATGCGCCCATCGCATGGCCCGAGCCAAGCCCGAGCACGACCGCTCAGGGCATCTAGAGTCGTATCCGAGGCTAGCAGGGCGGTCTCAAAACGGGATCCCAATGAAGGGAGGCAACGAGCCCTCGGAACCAATCGAACGGTTCCGGGCCCTGGTGACTGTCCTCTGTTTTCATGTGTGTGTGCCTCCGGGCCCTTAGCTGACCCGTATCAAACGGGGCACTGGCACGCACTTGGAATTACCCGTTCACAGCTCATCGGGGACGCCGTGGCTGATACCTACCGATGGTAGCGCGACATCGCCGCCCCTCTTCCTTGCGAAAAGGATGCGTGAGGGTCGAAAAACCAAGACGAGACCGCCTCTGACCGACCCTTTGCGAAAAAGGGCTCTGGGGCTCGCCTCGCACCCGAGATAAGGCCTCGGGCGAACGCTCGTCCTCCGTCTCGCCTGAGCCCTCAAAGCCAGGCCTCGGGCGAACGCTCGTTCTCCGTCTCGCCCGAGCCTTCCGAGCCAGGCCTCGGGCGGAGTCTCCCACGACAGAGGAAAGGTAACCGCAAACATTTAATGCGCCCATCTAACCACGTCTCGAGCCGGTTGACAGGTACACGCAGCAATCCCCCATTCGCTCCACTTCCGGGGCCCACCGCGACCGCCGCTCCGACTTCCTGTCCGTCGCCTTGGCGCCACGATCTCCATTCCCTGACGATTTCCGCCTAAAATGGCACGCCCAACGGGCAGAAGGATTCCAGGCGACGGAGGCTTCTTCATGAAGGTAAAAACGGGCCCCGGCCCTAAGTCTCGAAGCAACGAAGGCTGGCCCTCGAAGAGGGTTCGACAGTCGGCTTCGAGCGCCCGAGTCAGGGGCACCAAGGGGCGCCACTCGCAGCATCGCTCGAGGTCCAAGCCCTCGAGACCCCTCACGTGTATCCAAGGCGGGGAGCTCGACATGCAGTGAGATCCCCTCGGAGGGAGGCATCGAGCCACCGGGTCCTATCGAATGGACCCGGCACTCCTGCAGACTGAGCACCCATGCTTTTATGAGATCGCCTCCGGCTACAGTCGACCCCATCGAACGGGGCACGAGGTCTCACTTGGATTCCCCCGTTTCCAGCTCACCGAGAACCTCGATACTCGCCCGCTCGTGGTAGTATGAGGCATCCCCCTCGCATCCGATCAAAAGGACTCGCGGGATGACAAGCCAGGGCAACCGGCGTGCCGGACGACTCGAAGCGCCGGCCGGTCGGTTCAGCCTGGCACCCCTCGACGAAAGAGGGTAAAAAACTTGGGGGCTCGACACTCCCGAACCTAAAAAACGCAACTAACACTCACACAAGAAAAAGCCCACGAGGGAGTCCTAACCACTCCCCCGGGCCTCAGGGCTACACCCGCGGGTGTCGCTCGCACGACACCCCCGGAATCAAAGCGGCCAAACCCTCGAGACCAGTTTGCTAACCCTCGAGATCCCAGTCGGGAGCCCCTGCTCGAGTGCAAGCACTCGAACAAGGGCTCGGGGGCTACTGTCGGGGGTCCACAAAAGGGGTACCCCCAATCAACGCAAGTAAATAGGTTAAACCTAGAACGCCAATTAATAAACCCAGCTAAGCTAACCTTCCAAGAAACCAACACCTCGGAGCCTGCAACGCTGGCACAACGCCAGGGAGCTTAGACTTGCCAAAACCCTACCGACCGCCTCCTGGTAGCCAACCCCTCGAACCCGCTACAGCTGTGCATCGCTCCTCGGGACCCCACACGGGGACCTCGAGCCCCTCCAGCACGATAAGCCTATCCCTCGAGGCTCGTCACACCCTAGGCCTCGAGCTGGAGCTCGTTCTCCGTCTCGCCCGAGCCCTCCAAGCCAGGCCTCGGGCGAACGCACGTTCTCCGTCTCGCCCGAGCCCTCCAAGCCAGGCCTCGGGCGAACGCTCATTCTCCGTCTCGCCCGAGCCCTTCAAGCCAGGCTCGTCGCGAACGCTCATTCTCCGTCCTGCCCGAGCCCTCCAAGCCAGGCCTCGGGCGAACGCTCATTCTCCGTCTCGCCCGAGCCCTCCAAGCCAGGCCTCGGGCGAACGCTCATTCTCCGTCCTGCCCGAGCCCTCCAAGCCAGGCCACAGGCAGGTGCTCAATCTCCGTCTCGCCCGAGCCCTCCGAGCCAGGCCTCGGGCTGGCGCTCCGTACTAGCCCCGTACTGCGCATTCAATGCGTCCTCTTACTCCGGTCACATCCTCCGGTACACAGCGTGTGCCACAGCGAACCGGAGCCAGAGTCAAACCTCGTTTTCACCACAAGCATGGGCAAAAAGGCACAAGTACAGCACTGTTCGGCCATACCACGCGTTGTAGCACACTCGAGCTTCACCCCGAGCCTGGGTTCCCGCTGTACGCCGGGCGTTCCGGGACTTGCCATAACTGCGGGGACTCGAGCTCCCCGTAGGCGCCACCTCGAGGCCGGCTCTGAGCCCCTCGAGCCCTGACTGCTTTCATGCTATTGGAGGACAGGTACCCCAAGACCCGGAGGGACCCCGCCGTGTCCTGTACGTGCCGGGATGGGTGCTGTACGGCTTCCACATCGCCACGCCTCCACGTCCGCGCCCGGGATGGAGGCCACGCATCAAGGACGCCTCAACAGCAACGCCCACGTTGGCTGCAGTGACTTCGACAAGACAGAGTTCCTACCCTTCGCCATATCGAGCGCGGTACATGTCAGTCCTGTGTAAACCCTGGCCTCCTCTTGTTCTATAAAAGGGGACGCCAGGGCCCTTCGCACGCGAGAGACAACACACGAGTCCACACACACACGAGTCCGGACTCCGGTCCACGCTCACTGAGCTTGTATTCGCCCCTGTACAAGCACTTAGGTGCGAGTAATACAAGAACCTCCTCCCCCGCTGGACGTAGGGTCTTCTTTGCCCGAACCAGGATAAATCCTTGTGTCATCTTGCATCACCATCAAGGAAGAGAGCACGCGATCACATTACTCGTTGGTGTTATATCCCTGGGTTCGAAACACCGACAAGACCAGACTGATAATAATTTTTCCAGACATTAAGATTTATGGTCGAGCCCTACTCACCGTCCACGGGTGGGCCAAAACCCAGCATGGCAGGCCAGGCTCGATTTTGCTCAGGCTGAATGACCTCAACGCATAGCTTACACGTTTTAGGTAAAGATTTAAATTGTCATAGGAATAGGAATATTTTAGATTCAATTCTTGAAAGACACTTTAGATGATGAATACAAATTATTTGACAAATAGATTGGATCTTGCTTGATAACAAAAATATATTTTAAAATCATAGAAATAAAATACGGTATAAACTGTAACATTTTTAGATAAAAAATAACTTAAACACAACAAAGGGATCATCTTGGATTCAGAGTTTTGTAAAAATATTTTGAATGGTTAATCAAAATCACTTTGTGGGATAGTTCGGCTAGTAGGCTGATTTTGATTCAAGAAAAAAAATCATATATATAAAAATTCTACTTCAAAAAATTAAAACTTGTGTGAGTGAAGAATAACTAAATACAACTCATTTTAACTTGTTCGTCTAAAAATACGATTGCTAGTGCACAAGAGAAGCAAGAAACAGAATCAGTCGAAACCACCGTTTCATGCATCCTAAAAAACTGAGAATCGTTTCATGCATTTTTTTAATAGAAACATTTCACATTTTTCCCGTTTGCAGTGATTCTAGCGTTTCTAGATAGAATTCGAAACATTTCTGCCTGCCAAACAGCCTCTTAACTGAAAAAAAAAATTAAATAGGAATAGGAAGCGACCGGAAGAGAATGGTGCGAACCAACCTTTGAACGTTTCATAGTTTCACATTTGTACGTAGGAACGTTGAATCACTCCGGTTTCGAATCACTTGCCGAAAAAATGTATAGGTTGATTTTCCCAATTCACAGAGAAACATAATCATTTCCCTATTCGAGGGCCAATTTGAGACTGAGGGTATGTTTGGTAGAATTTCGGATTCGTGTGGAAACATTTTGGATCTACATCCTCTATTGTCAAGAAACGTTAGAAGAGACGAATTAGAATCACTTATGAGACTGTTTGGTTAGTAGACTAGGTTACGATTTATGAGAAAATAATTGTTTAAAAGTAGTATAAATAAAATATATTTAAAAACCTATTTTTAATAGGTGAAGAACATTTTAAATACAATTTATTTTAACTTGTTGCACTAGAAAGACAATATGACTAAAAAAAGTAAAATAATTGGACTTAGAGGAGGCAAAAGAAACGAAGCAGGATCTTTGCGGGTCAAGCCCCCTGCCAATTCAGAAGCCAAGGCAAAAAACGTGAAACATTTCTCTGCTAAAATGCTTCGCTCAATATTTCTCTCATCTCCGAGTTGTATCTCAATCAATAGCATGAGCATCAACCAACTACCATTTTTCAGCCATCTTTTCTCCTACACTTCTAGTCCTATAAAAACCACCTTCTAATGGGTATTGTGGGGGCAGAGCACTGCTGCAGCAACTTCCCTAATACTCCCTTCGTATTACAATTAGAGTTCGTTTTGGACAGCGACACGGTCTCCAAAGCATAACTTTGACCACTTATTTTTTAAAAAATATTTGTTATAAAGTGATATATATATACTTTTATGAAAGTACTTTTCAAGATAAATTTATTATATGATTTTTACATTTCTAAACTCAATAATTTAAAAGTTATTCATGATTTATATTCCCAATGTTTGACCGAAAGCTTTTCTAAAACGAACTCTAATTATGATACGGAGGGAGTATTAAAAAAAGGAAAAAGTCTATTTACCCCCCCGAACTATGGAGGTGTGTCTAATTTAGGCTCTGAACTACAAAACCGTCTAACCTACATATTAAACTTTGAAAACCAGGATAGTAAACCCCCCAGGGCGGTTTGGCTGGGTGGTTTTGGTGACGTGGCAACCACTGTGGACTCTGGTATTACACGCTGGCGAGACGGTGGGCGGGCTGCTCAACTTCTTCTCGCTGACAGGTGGGCCCCACCTATCAGCGCGCCCCCTCACATAAACCGGCCCCTCATTTACACACACTCTCTCTCTCTCCTCTCGTGGGCGTTTCCTTCAGGAAGAGGTTGGACACCTTGGCGGCCACCCACGCCATGTCCGGCCACGCCAGGGGGTCCTTGGCGACGCAGCGCAGCGCCAGCGTGGTGAGCGACTCCGCCGCGTCGACGGGGAACAAGTCCCTAAGCCTCTGGTCCACCCACCACCGCATCCCCTCCCCGCCGCCCTCAGAGACGGCGGCCGCTGCGGTGCCCCGGTTGACCAGCTCGTACCACACCGGCTCCTGCCCGGACACCAGCTCCAGCAGCACGACGCCGAGCGCGAACACGTCGGAGCGCCGCGACGGCGGTTGCCTGCCACGAGCTCCGGTACCATGTACCCGCGCGTGCCCTCGATCCGCCTCCCCCGCTGCTGGTGCGGCGGTGGCCGCCCGAGGAGGAGGAGGAGGAGCTCTTCGATTCTCCTCCTTCGTCGTCCTTGTGCTCGACCGGGAGCTCGCCGACGAGGTCGGCCGCACCGAATTGCGCAATCTTGGCGCGCGGGAGGGGCCTGTCACCGCAGACGAGGACGGAGGACGCAGAGAGGCGGTTGTGGACAGTGTCGGCCTGGAGGTGGATGTAGTAGAGCGCGTCGCAGGCGTCGGCGGTGAGTTGGAGGCGCGAGTGCCAGGACGCGAGCGGGGTGAAGGACGGGTTCTTGGGGTTCCGGAGCAGCACGGACAGCGGGGACGTGTCGGGGACGAGCTCGTAGGCGAGGAACAACGTGGTGCGGTCGAGGGACGCGGCGGCGCCGAGGAGGCGCACGATGGCGGCGTGGTGGCAGTGGCCCAGCACAGCGAGGCGCACGGCCAAGTCCCTCGCGTCGCGGCGCAGCGAGCAGCGGAAGACGGCGGCGGGCCTCCTCGTTGAGGGAGAGAGTAAATGAGCGGCCGGTTTATTTGAGGGGCGGGAAGGAGTTGAGCAGCCCGCCCACCGTCTCGCCAGCGTGTAATACCAGAGTCAACGGTGGCTGCCACGTCGCCAAAACCACCCAGCCAAACCGCCCTGGGGGGTTCCCTGTCTTGGTTTTCAAAGTTTAATGTGTAGGTTAGACAGTTTTGTAGTTCAGGGCCTAGATTAGACACATCTCCATAGTTTAGGAGGGGTAAATAGACTTAAAAAAATTGGCTACTTCAATACATGTATGTTAGGGATAACTTTATTAAGAAACTAATTCACAGAAGAACTGGAGCTGGTTCGCGTAAGCTCCCTAAGAGGCACCAAAATACGTCGACCCCAGTTGACACAGATGCGATGTTGCAAAAACAGTGGATCATCGAATTGTCTATCTGATAGGCGCGAGTTACAAACAAAGGATCCTATGTGATTCAGTGTCTATCGCGGATGAGCGAGTGCGATATGACAACAATGTCTCGGCGAGCACAGTTCTCAACAACAAAGAGCTCTTTGTCTCTGACTTGGACGTCCTTCAATTCGATGGTCCGACCGTCGGGAGTGAATTTCTTTTGGCCGGTGAACTAAATAAAGCTCCTATCATAGTATGTGCAAGAGTAAAATATATAAGTTGTCTTAAACTTATCATATCATATCATTTAGGTCCTCTGAGCTTTTATTTTTAGGTCATCGATTTGTCTTTACATGTCATATAGGTCTCAAACTTTTAAAATTGTTTTTAGGTCACTAAACTTGTCTTAGTGTATTTTGAACTTGCCATGATGTATCATTTAGGTCCAAACAGACTCGTTCTACTCTGGGTCATAATCATGATGCTTTATGCCATAGTGATCGGATCATCTACGCCTCATTCTTGTTCGGGTAATAAGGATCTTAAAAGTAAAAGCAATTGTTTCTCTATTCTTCGCCTAAGGAGAACTAGTTTTAATCTTGTTGCCACCACTACTTATAACATTATAACCATTGATATAGAAGATGATGGAGCCATGAGGGTGAGGATGGCAATTTTGCAATAGTGACGTGATACCACACTAGACTAGAATGTAGAGAAGGGGGGGGGGCATGAAGATGCCTAGAAGAGAAAGGGAGAGCATGTAGATGGAGTGATAGAATCTAGAGAGCAAATTGTGGGCTGATTGGAGCTTATTTAGTCAGAGATGACACATTGCGACAAATTTGAGGACATAAAAGTTATGGACATGGACGACGTCCAGAGACACGTTCTTGAGTATAAAAAAAATACATTTTTAAAGTGACCTAGATGATACTCTGAGAGTTCAAATGTTCAATGGTCTCTCATGCATTTTACTCCTATTTGCAAATGGGTATGCTTGGCCGACAGTTATTCCCCGACATTTAGATGACTGCGATTTAAACCTTGGTGAATGAAACCACTTTGGCTTTGTGCCTCTGCAGTGAGTCTTTGTTACGCTTCTCACGGTCCTAAGACTGTCTGCACTCATGTTTCTCTATTTTCATCCTCTATACTGCCTGATCATCAAGATTCCCTCCTCTATACTCATTTCTCCCGCATCCATCCATCCTCTATATCATTCTCTATCCACTGTGGGCTCACTTGTCACTTTATCTAAATATATCCATGAGAGATCTAATTTTGAAGAATTAATTGCAACAAATACAATGGTGCAATCGGAATTTAATTTGAGTTTTCGGTTTGTGAGATATAGCATTTTTTTAAATGAAATTGGATAGGGTCCACGCCGTACTCTCTTCTCTCTCTCCTCTCCCCCTCACACGCGAGCAAGGGGAGGCCGCACATGCGCAGGTAGCGGACGAGCGCTCTGCCGCTCAGAATAGAGGACGTCCTGGTCGTCCTGAGTCATAGCGTAACAAATACCGGACGCGCTGCGAGATTCTTTTACGCTATATGATCCTGGAGCAGAGACGGAACTAGAACTTTTGATTAAGGAGGGCCGAACAATGCGATTATACCTTATAAATATGATAAATATAAATAACTCAATAGATTCAAAACATTTTTATATGTATATTTAATTTTTTTATGAAAAAACATACTATTATCATTAAAAAATAGTGAATTTATATATTTTTATCTATATAGTTGAATTTTTTATACATATTTAAAAAGTTTCACTGTTCAGGGGGGCACGCCCCTGCTAGCCCCCCTGGTTCCGTCTCTGTCCTGAAGGAAGACATATGGTGTGCTAGTGCAGACAGTCTAACTCCCAAGCAATCCCGATGAACTGTGATGGACATGGACGGAGGGTGGACGTGCACGAGCATGCGCTTTAATGCTTCCTATTCCTTTCACTGCAGCGTTTACGGGCATGAGGCGTCATTGTCAACTCGCCATGGTGGCAAAGTTCGGTGTCCGTCTTTGGCTTATAGCAAAACAACTCAGATTCTATTGCGTGAAACAGGTTCTCATCCCCAAGCTGGCCTAATTCTAATCAGGCGACCTTTCAGGAACGGAGAGAACATTGGTCCGGGACGCATCAGACATGGATGCGTTGTGCACAGTGTACTCAGACTCATACGCCTCGACCCGAGAGAACACCCATGCCAAACTGCCAAAATCACGGCATGTTGCTACTCGTGTCACGGTGTCCACCACATTTCTGTTTCGACAGCCCCTCCGCCCGTGCTGCTTGAATTTGGCCGAACTCTTTGCTTCACCTGCAGAGGTATAGACACTGCCGGTCTACACGCAACGACTGTATTGATCCGATGCCTGCCGCCAACACGGACTCCTTTTTCGATCTGTATCTGCATGGCTCACAGGATCAGTGCTCCATTTGGGAGAAAGGCCGGTGAAGATCTGAAGATCATGGCGTCGTTTACTCTTTCTCGACGACCAGCACCAAACCATGGACGACCAAAAGTGGCGTTGGCCAAGTCGGCCCGCCCGCCAAATACCACCACCACACCACTAGGCCATCACCGCGGAACTTGCGAACCCGCAGCGACGAAGGTGCCTTGTGTTGTGCGGTTCTGCCCCCAAGCAGCAAGCACTAGCCAATGGAACAAAATCCTTGCTGTGATATGAAACGCTGATCATATTCGAAATACGGTGCCTTTTCAATTTCCCATCAAGGCAGAGGCAGGCAATGCCCAGGAAAAAATAGCCTGCCGAAAATGTGCTTAAAATATCCATCTGCCCATGACTCCATGAGGCTGCAGGTTATGATAGATGCGAGTTATCCAGCGCATTGCTCGAAAATACAGTATCTATCTGTGATGAGGAACGCTAAAAATTGGAAGAATGCGAGAAGGGGTATTATAGAAGAGGAGGAAAAACGAAAACATGCCCAGCGAAGCAGTTGCAGAGGTACGGCTGGAAGTTCAAACCGTTTCCCACCAACCGTGGAGTCTGAAATTTGACTCGAATTTGGATGAGCTCCTTTTTTGCGTAAAGGTCTCGAAAGATGCTCAAAATTGAGCACCGGTCCGGTCCGGTCCGCACGGAAAACGCGTTGCATCAGATAGGCAAACCATATACAGCACAAACCGAGGGGGTGATATGTAAACACAACAGAGCGAAAATTGAACTAACCACTAACCATAGTTAAGTTTTTTTCTAGACGAAACCATAGTTTAAAGTTCGCGTCGCCTCTCCCCGCGGGCCTGAGACCGAACCAGGGTTTCCTCCTCGGACGGAACGCGGGCACAGCCAGAACCAGACCATCTCCACCACCACCACCTCGAGCTTCCCCCTCCCCCCTTCCTGCTACAACAGCTTCGTTTTCTCATCCAAATTCCTCCCCCAAATCGAGCTCCGATTCGACGGCTCCAGCCGAATCGCGCTCCAGTTTCCACCCCGAAATTCGCCTCCGGACTGGCCGCCCCGCCGATGGAGTGACCGGTCAGGGTTCCGAAGCCGGCAATGGAGGCGCAGTGGCTCGCCGAATATCCGCACCAGGGGGCCGACAAGCGGCCGCGCAAGCGGCAACGGCTCGCCTGGGATGTCGCGCCCACGCTGTTCCAGCCCCCCAAGGTATCGTTCTCGTGCCGCTTGCCGCCTCGATTGGTTGCCAGTCGTGGGGTTGCGGTGGTAGTTTTGGCTAGATCTGGGCGCGGTTTCCGCTAGATTTGGAGTGGTTGGTTCGATCACGGGTTGGGGCTCGGGGAATTGGGGATCTGTAGCTTTGTTGTTGCGTATCATCATAGAGGTTTGGCCAATTAGTGGTGTATATGGTGGGAGCAGGTTGCTGGCGACGAGCTATTTTTTGAGAAAGAAGGGGAAATTTTCTGACCCATGTGTCACCTTGTTCTAGCATCTGGGGCTTTCTACATAACTTTGGAGTTTATACCTTTTTTTTTTGGCTAGAATATGTGAATATTATAGGATGAATTTCTCAATTATAAGGACAATAGAAATAAGACGGTTATTAAATTTGGGAGCTCAACTAGTATTGCCCAATAATTAGCGTTCACTTCTGTGGGAATATGCAAGAGCTATGTACTTCAGTTAGTGGCTACCGGACAATGTCGATTGCCACTTCATATAATATCAAGTCATGTAACTGGACGCTAAACATTTCAGTACAAGAAATACGATATCAACCTTTGGTTTGATTTTTTCTGTTGAATTTATATTTCTATCCATATTTGTTTTGTCAATAAGGGCTTGGTATTTTTGTAGGCAATTCCGATGCTATATTGCGGGCAGGAACTAATTAATGGTAATTTCACGACTGCATTTCTTCCTCCGCCACCGATTTATTACACTGGGCCTCCACGGAATCTTTCGCCCCCTTGGAGACCAGATGACAAGGATGGGCACTATGTTTTTGCGGTTGGAGAGAATCTCACACCAAGATGTATATTTCTGCAACTCATTGATGTTCATTTACTCTCCTTGCATTGGGTTGCTTGTATTTTGTTTGCATCTCAGAATAGTTTGTTTAGATGTATTTTCTTTTGAAGGTTATATGTTACTGAAAGCTGTAGTCATGGAGTTTTCATCTAGGTATTGTGGCTCTACATAAATAGCTTTATACTTCATAATTTAATCACTAGTTGAATGCAAATTCATGAACATTGGTTCAATGCATTTCATGTTCCACGTTCATCATTCATCGAATGCAGATTTTGCTGATGATTGTGTTGACCGCTGCTTGATCCTTGCATTTGTCCTACCTGTTGCTTTATAATTTTGGTTCTGTTGGGTATGACTAATTGGTTTTGTAATAATTATTACTAACGCTGCTTTCCTGGTCATGCAGATAGGATACTTAGCAAGATGGGTGAAGGTTAGTGTGCCCCTTCTGGACTACTATATAATCTATATTCTATTCTTCAATGGTCTTTGTTCTTAGTTAGAATGCTTAGTTTCAATTTGAATTGTACAGGACAATGATGGCATGATCTTTTATGCTCTCAGTCCCGGCACTTTCATTGCTTCCATTCCATGCTATATTTATCGTCTCAATTTGTGCCACAGGAACATTTGGACAAGTTTTGGAATGCTGGGACTTGGAAAACCAAGAAGCAGTGGCTGTAAAGATTGTGCGCTCCCTCCAGAAATACCGAGAGGCTGCTATGATAGAAATTGATGTGCTCCAGAGACTTGGGAAGCATGACTTTACTGGCAGCCGGTAAGAGATCTACCTCCCTTGTTTCACTTATTGACCCTTTTGGTGAGTGGAGTTGATGGATTTGCATCGATGGTTCTATGCCTGCAGTTGTGTGCAAATACGGAATTGGTTTGACTATCGTAATCATATATGTATAGTAAGTACATATGCGTCAAGAAGGCTATATTTTCTTGTTTTTGATGAACAGGTTATGATATTGGATTGATGATCTTTTCAGGTATTTGAGAAGCTTGGGCCAAGCCTATATGACTTTCTGCGAAAGAATAGCTACCGTTCATTTCCCATTGACCTTGTTCGAGAATTTGCCAGACAAATATTAGAGTCTGTTGCATGTGAGTACTCAGTTTACTTTACAACCATCAAGTCTTTTGAATTTCAAATGACACCATTAGATTTGCATCCATCAAGTCTTTTGAATTTCGAATAATATAATTAGATTAATAAACTGATATGGTTTGGCGTGATCTTGTTAAGCTGGATTTGCTAGTTCTAATGTGCTTCCCTAGTCCCCTTTAAAGGAATGATGTTTATTTGTTTTACATCTTCAGTTATGCATGACTTGCGACTTATTCACACGGATCTGAAGCCAGAGAACATTCTTCTTGTTTCATCAGAGTCTATCAGGGTGCCTGATTATAAGGTTGTTACTGAACTCCTAAACTTTTACCTGTTTCTGTATGCTATTTTCTGGTTAGGTTCTTTTTAGGACATTGATCCATTAATGTTCTCTAGCAACCCCTTATTTGCCACTGATGTGTAAATGTCATGTGGGGACCACCTGTGTGACAATGGTAAATTAGTCATTATGGAGAACTGCAATGGCAGGAATTCCTCTGATTCTCTTGTGGACAGGAATTTGACTACTTAATTTAATAACGGATTATGCAGAATTGCAACTGCATAAATACATCTCTTTCTCTAAGCTTTATTTTGATTTGCAATGAAGGTTTCTATACGACCACCAAAGGATGGTTCTTTCTTCAAGAACCTTCCAAAATCTAGTGCTATCAAGCTGATTGATTTTGGGAGTACAACTTTCGAGAGCCAAGACCACAATTATGTGGTGTCGACAAGACATTACCGAGCACCAGAAGTTATCCTTGGTATAATTAACATCCAATGACCCACACAATAAGTGGCCAGTTTACCTTTATTTTCTAAATGACACCAATTTCTTTGTTTTGTATTTTTTTTAATCTTTGCTAATTCCTTTTTAGGCCTTGGTTGGAACTATCCATGCGACTTGTGGAGTGTGGGTTGCATTTTAGTTGAGCTCTGTTCGGTTAGTTTGCTAAGACTCTTTGTATTGGAGTACTTGATTAATCTTATCCATATATCTGTTGCAACTTTGTGGTGCTTGTCTTGATAAGTTTATTTTGCTTTTTTTTTTGTTTTGTTTTTTTCATGATAATACTAGGGGGAAGCTCTCTTTCAAACACATGAAAATTTGGAGCATTTGGCTATGATGGAGAGGGTCTTAGGGCCCCTCCCAAAGCATATGATTGTCAGAGCCGAGTATGTGTACAAGTCCTTTGTTATCTTAACCTAGTTTTTTGACATTTTTGTTGATGTATATCCAAGATGAGGGAGCTGGTCAGCTCTGTCTTGGCTTCTGCTCATATTAACTTATTACTCACATTCATTGATTAATGCTGTTTTACAGTCGACGAGCTGAAAAATACTTCAAGCGCGGAGTAAGGTTGGACTGGCCAGAGGGAGCAGCCTCACGAGAGAGCATAAAGGCAGTCTGGAAATTGCCTCGTCTGCAGGTACTTTCCTCTCTGATGTACTAATCATTTATTCATCACTTTGGCAAACTGACATCTTATAGTTGGTATGCCATTTGAAACGTTCTAATAATTGCAATCCATGCAGAACCTTGTGATGCAACATGTTGATCATTCTGCTGGAGATCTAATTGATCTTCTTCAAGGACTCCTTCGGTATGATCCTAATGAGCGCCTTAAAGCATGTGAAGCTCTACGACACCCTTTCTTTACCAGATGCATCAGAAGATGTGGTTTCTGAGGCTACACTGAGATTGAAAATGTCAATGCTGTATTTCTTCGTTTTGATGTGTAAGAACTACAAAAAAGTGGAGATGTTCTACGAAAAATGAAATATGCTAACTTGCATTCTGTTCAATGATTTGAAAGGTAATTGTTGTATATAAGCAGAGTTCTCTGACACTTGATCCATTTTAACTGGATGTCATTTTCCAATTGATACAAATTCCTGTCTTTTCCATTCATACTAATTTTGCCAGACGGTTCAGTACTAGCAGGTAGCATGCAGAAATCTCTAACCAGGTGGTGTCAATTGAGGATAAATGGGATTAAGTGGTTTCATGAAGACTGGAACACTATATTTAATGGTGGCATACGGTGAATTGTGCCACTGTGGTCAACAGGTAATCGTTTTGCATGCATTTAGAATTTGAGTATTTTTTGTGCAAGTTGGCAAATATATTTTTGCCATGTCACATTTGGTTTGTTTGTGTTTTCCTTTTGAATTTTGTGAATTTGTTCAGAAATAAAACAAGTGCACCCAACTTGTTTTGTGTGGCAAGTAGTGCTTGAGATTGGTCTTTATATTTTACAAATACTCCCTCCGTCCTGAAGACTGCACCTAGTCAAACTGCGCCCTATATCTTAGGACGGAGGGAGTAAGTCTTATGGTCAAGCTTTATTTTCACTGAGCTTGAGTTTACCACTTGGTTCGAATGAGCAAACAAATGGCTGACATAAAAGCTACTCAATCGTGCAAAGGGTGTCATTCTCACTTCCCAGAAGTCAATTCTGACCAAATATATACAAAAGATTATTAATATTTATGGTTCACAATAAGTATCATTAGATTAATCGCTGAATATATTTTCATAATAAGCTATTCAGAGATACAAATGTTTGCTAATATTTTCTACAAAACTAATCTAACTTAAGAAAGTTTGGGCTGCACAAAACCTTGGACGATTTTTTTTGGTGGGGGGATGGAGTCTCAATGCTGGAGGTTAACCTATAGATATTTCAAAAGTTACACAGTGGACAGATAGGTGTGTATGCTTATGGTAGTTATTCGGATCTCATCATAATTGACCTACAAACAGCTTGAGCATGAAATCAAACCTGCCTGCAAATACAGCAATCGATGATCATAGACATGCAAGGTAATAGGTCATATGCCATCGTTATGGATTTTCTAAATCTCATTTTTTTACACACAAAAAAAAGATTTATGTGCTGGACTGCTTTCAACAAATAGTTCGGTTCCTTTTTTTAAAAAAGTACAATATATGAGCTTTGGTGATATTCCCTGAGTATTTTATTTGAACTTGTGTTTTTATCTGCTGGACCAATTGTTTGGGTAATTCTCTTACGATCACGAACCTGATGACTGGAAAAGCTTCCATGTACCTTCTAACCTTCACATATGCATCCAAAGTGGTCGACACAATTATTACCACACGTATCGTGCAGTTTGTTATCCTATATCTGGCCCTTTTCGTGTCATGTGTTCTTGTTTTTTCCCCAGCGGTGTGTCACGCTAAGCTGATACAACTGCTACGCTTTAACACAGACAAGCGTGAAGCGTTGATTGTACATGATGCAATGGTG
Organism: Coix lacryma-jobi var. lacryma-jobi; assembly: GCA_009763385.1. Lineage (NCBI taxonomy): Eukaryota > Viridiplantae > Streptophyta > Magnoliopsida > Poales > Poaceae > Coix > Coix lacryma-jobi. The sequence goes on from CM019827.1 coordinate 16,380,088, forward strand.
AGGCTGACCTGTGGACCCTGAGTTCCAGGAATTCCAGTTGGGACCGTTTGGCCACGTGATTCTGGAATCCATTTGTCGGGCTATCTGTTGTTGCACGAGCTTGGTTCGAAAGCAACATTACAAAAGATGTGCCAAGTTTCAACATGGTTGCGTCATATGCTGACATGAATTTCTTGCTGCATCACCGAGGGTTTGACTGAAGCTGCCATCGTTGGAAATAAAGGAGTATCCCGCTTTGATCACGTTATGACTGCATATTCTCCTGGTATGACGTGTGGTTGTCTGAACTACCAAAACCTGCTTTGATCACGTTATGATTGCATAGGATGGCGTCTGCAATTCGTTTGGTCAACAAATAGCTACTCTCTTTTTGTTGCCGGAAATACTTACTAACCTTTGGATATGTTGCTGTGTTGCGCTGCTGGAGATGAGATTACGGGGATTGCGTGCTGGACTGCTGGCGTCCTGGATTACTTTATCTCAGTACAGCAGTCGAAAATCAGCTCAACTTTTCGATTTTTTGTTGGACACACAAGGCAGTCGGCAGCCCTCACCAACCAACGATTCTCCTTGATCAAGGGTCAAGGCCCGACGTCCAAACCCGTTTGTCCTTTCCCTCGTTCTCGCTCAGTCTACAGTAGCCCTGATTTTCTCCTGTGCGCTACGAATTGTTCGTCTCCGAATATACCCACGCAACACGTTATTCGCATAGCCGGGTTGGTTGCTGTACTCATCCGGTACGATGATCCTTCCGAAGTTCAATCACCGTCGCTGTATGACGGCCCACATGTTGACGGGTGCGGAACGCTGGGAAATTCAAGGGCAGGTGCAAACGTCGGGTCGGAGTCCCCCTCTATCTTATCGACGCTACATGGCTGCTGCTCTACAGCGCAGCCTGGCCGCCGGCCGTGCTCGGCGATAGGGCCGCAGCCGTGGCGCTCGTGCTGCGCGGAGCTATAGCAACCAGGGCGGCACGGCTATTGATTCCAAACATCCAGTGGCATCGACGTTGCGGAGAGCCTGCGCCACTGCCCACTGGGTTCCTTCTTTGGCCGACTTTGTGGAGAAGCGTGAGAGCGAGACCGCTGTCCCGTGAAAGACTGAAAGCCACGGGGATTTCGACGCAGCGGGTCATTGTGGCCACACCGTACGCCTTCCATCTTAGACATTCGCAAGACCAGAACCGTGCCTGCTTTCTTTCTCCGGCTTTGAACAGGCAGTCAAATTGAATCGAATCAAACTGTCCGGCTAGTGGCTGTTTGATTTGAAGTAAATCGATGTTTGGAAACGTTTGTCTTATATATATTACCCCTAATTTCAGACAGATTTTGGTCTGGTCACATTGGTGACGTACTCTGGACATATTGGTGACGTCCACGTTCTCCTCCGGGCTCCGGTTAGCTTCGTGCAAAATATATGTCGTATGCGTTGTCTCCTGTACAATGAATTTGTTGACCAAACCCATACGTCTATACTCCTATCCTAACTCAGTTTTCTTATTGCAACGTTGAGTAGCACGAGTTCACGCTCGCTTTCAGAGTTTCAGTTCGGTTTGCTAAATGGTGGGGCCTGTTTCCTCGAGGTGCCGCTCGTGCAGTCGCGCCGGGGTTTCGTGTACTCCTCTGGGCTCTGGCCTCTATATGATGCGGGCGCACGCAAGGAAAAAGTCTACTTTTCCTCCCTGAACTTTCGCGAAAGTCCGCTTTTCGTCCCTCAACCGCAAACCCGACAAACTACCTACCCCCTCAACTTTTCAAACCATGCGTTTTACCTCCCTGGAGTGGTTTTGAGGGCGGTTTTTGCTACAGTGAAGGGTGGTTTTGCTACAGTGACGACAGTTTTGTCTTTTTCTTTTTTATTTATTTCGGCTGAATTTTTAAAAAACTGTAGTAAATTATAGAAAAATTATAAAATAAAAAATTTAATTTTGTTGGACTCCACATGAGTAGATCTACACAGTTTATATATAATATGTCATACTTTTGTACAAAGTTTTTGCTGTGAAGGTTTTGTTCTTTTCTATTTATTGCGGCCAAATCTTTTAAACGTTATAGTAAATCATAGAAAACCCATAAAAATAAAATCCGATTTTGTTAGACTTAACATGAGTAGATCTATGTATGAACATATAATATGATATGTTTTAGTCCATCAAAATAATTATAAATGATGCAACTTTAAATTATTTTAATTAGTTATAGAAAAGTACAGATCTTAAACTAGAGCAAAAACATTATAATAAAACATACCATATTATATGTTCATGTGTAGATCTACTCCTGTTAAGTCCAACAAAATTGTATTTTATTTTTTATGATTTACTATAACGTTTCAAAGATTTAGCCGAAATAAATGGAAAAAACCTTCATAGCAAAATTTTATACTAAATCATATCATATATATATATAAACTGTGTAGATCTACTCATGTGGAGTCCAACAAAATTAAATTTTTTATTTTATAATTTTTCTATAATTTACTACGGTTTTTTAAAAATTCAGCCGAAATAAATAAAAAAGAAAAAGACAAAACTGCCATCACTGTAGCAAAACCACCCCTTCATTGTAGCAAAACCGCCCTCAAAACCACTCCAGGGAGGTAAAACACACGGTTTAAAAAGTTGAGGGAGGTAGTTTGTCCGGTTTTGCGGTTGAGGGAGGAAAAGCGGACTTTCGCGAAAGTTCACGCAACCCCCTCAAGTCATGCAACCCTCCTCCACGGCTCCACCTGTGCGGTGGTGCAACGGTAGAAAATTCTGGCCCACCAGCCCAGCGCCCTACACCAAGTACACCAGGCCCACGACCAGTCAGAAGCCTGTTTCCGACGAGTCGCCTCTCCGGGCTCATAGGCTCGGCGCAGCCAGCGCGCCCTCGCAAGCGACCCCACACTTTCCTCGCCCGCCTCGCATCGCTCTTTAATTGCAGAAGAAGAGGACGGCGCACGCGGGGGGCTAGTGCGTTTGCCCGCTCGGCCCGCTTGGCAACTACCAACCAACTCGAAAGCCGCCAGTCTCATCCTCGCGCGCCGCCGCGCCGCCGGGGAGCGCCACGTACGGGCCAAAGCGCGGCGCCCCCAAGCTCACAGGCTGCTAGAGTTGGGGAATGGCTGCGGCGGCGGCAGCGGCGGATAGGAACGGTGGAGAGGGGGAGGAGCTCCTCCTGCTCTCGGCCGTGGAGGCTGGCCGCGGCGGCGGCGGCGCGCCTGCCGACGCGGAGGAGTCGTGGCGGCTCAACTTCGAGGGGTTCCGCCCGCCGGAGGCGCACCAGGAGAGGCCGCCGACCGGTCCGCTCCACCACTGCCTCGGCGTGCTAGGTCCCTTTCTTAGCCGTATTGCTTTGCATCCATTACGGGGTTTTTTTTTCTGTGTTTGTTTTGTGCTTGGGCGATCTGGTCTTTCAGCGCCCCGTGTTTCGTCAACTCGGTTTGGTTTGTACAATAAATTAGTTGCTTTCTGCGACTTGTGAATACGAACGTTGCCGATTTTTTTTTTTTGTTCCTATTAGTAAGTGCTAAGTTGACGCTAGGGTGGACTAGCTTGATTCTTTTTTTAGTCCAGAGCTGGGGATCGAATTAGGATATTGGGTAGTGTTGGCCTAGATGCGGCCTAGTTCTTAGCGATTTGCTATTACGCCACTTTGGGAACTCAACACGAATGTGTACTATATACAAGTCTATAACCTTTCCGTTACTATAATTTTAGCCATGGGGTTCTGCAAATGCCGCTTCTTCCTATTTGAGGAAGGGCAGTCTCCATCACGTGAGGTACTCATTTTTTGGACTGCGCATGCAGAAGTTCTGCAAAATTATTGTTTTTTTTTTTGGTTGGTGTGTGGTGTGTAGTTGTGGCAACTGACAGATCAGCATACAAGAATAAAGGGCATCTGTAGGTGGCAAGAGCAGGTTTTTCCCCCCTTTTCCAACATGTCGGCTTCTAAATAGTGGAATTGGATGAGAAGTCATATTCCCATCTCAGTTACTCCATTTATAGTCGTGTTCTCCATTGATATTATATGAGTGTACTGTTATTTTTGCTTAGCTGTCTGGGTTAGTTCTGTTTAGTCCCAGACTCCCAGTAGTCCTATTCTATCTCCGTCCTATTCTCTCCGGTGCTATATATTAGGAAAGGCAATTACAAATGAATTTTGAAGTGTGACTCTATAAAAACAAAAGAGCTATGTGTGCACGGTAATTTTGCTAGTCATATTATTTTAAGTCATTTTGACTTTGTTAGTTTGATGAAACTTTTTCACATATCTTCCTCCTTAATATAACATTCATGGTTGTATTGACAGCTCAAGGTCCTGAGGATGTTGTTGCTGAGTACTACCAACAGCAAGTGGAGATGTTGGAGGGTTTTAGTGAGATGGACACACTTACAGATCGTGGTTTCCTTCCTGGAATGTCCAAGGTATGTTATTTATGAACTTTCTGTTGTAGCATTAGGGAAGGTAGCTTATGTGGGTATTAATGATCAAATTTTTCTTCACTGCATTTGTTTCCTACTTTTTTTTAATAGTGAGACTGCATTAATAAATGCCTGATAACCACTTTATTGACCTGCAGGAAGAACGAGAAAAAGTTGCCAGGAGTGAAACATTAGCCATACGGCTGTCTAACATTGCTAATATGGTTCTCTTTGCTGCAAAAGTGTATGCTTCAGTAAGGAGTGGCTCACTTGCTATTATCGCGTCAACTTTGGATTCTCTTCTAGACTTGTTGTCAGGATTTATCTTGTGGTTTACTGCCTTTTCAATGCAAACACCAAATCCCTACAGATACCCAATTGGAAAAAAGCGTATGCAGCCGCTGGTGAGTTTTGTTTTTGTCACGACCTGTACTTCCCAATTTATAACTCGAGTTCCCAAAGTGGCGTAATAGCAAATTGCAGTTCCTTCTGGCTTTTTTTAAGTCGAGTTCCCAAAGTGGCGTTACTATCAGGGGCGACGCCAGGTTCACTTTGCATGGTGCCTTGGCACCAGGGTAAAAAGATATTTTACCACTAAACAGCCTCATACTTAGTATATATTTTAATAAAATCGTATGTACGTCTTCAGCTGTGCACCAGGGTTAATTCTTTACTGGCTTCGCCCCTGGTTACTATGCATGAGCATACGCAGTTGAGTTCTTAGCGATTTGCTATTACGTGACTTTACCATAGTTCATGCATTTGGTTCCACTGAACTTTTGAGAACACAGTTCCATTGAACTATCTCAATTGTCAGTACATGTTAACATATTTCAATTGTTTCTTGGGTGCTATTAAATAATTAAAAATTGAAATACTCTCAAGGGCTGTGTATCATTGCATCAAGAAGGGATTAAAAGATACAACGCACTCCACACACTGCAAAGCATGAAAATGTGACATGCGTGCCACTGACTGCAATCAACCAGTTGGCAGCTACATCAAGCTGTGCCAAACTCTAGCACCTGCTAAACACCATAGCTGCCCTTCCTTCCTCCAAATCTCTCGGTAATTTGATATGGCAATATGAAAAGAAGCACAAATGATAATTAGTTCAGAAAGAAAATGCGCAACACTATAAATAAATAAATAAATAAATAAATATATAAACGCCTATTAAAACGATCCATATAAATAGTTGAATGAAATATGACAGTTGTGCGATGCAATCCCTCCATTCCACATATAAGTCGATCTGGCTTTTTTCAGGTACAAAGATTTTCCTACTCACCTAGATATACATTGTGTCTAGATACATAATATATAGAACAGTTACTCTAGATTATGTTCCTTCTATGGCATCTCTGGGTATTACTGTAATGCTATATTAAAGCTTTGTTTGGAGGGATCCAATCTATTTTACATAACTGTCAATCATATAGTTTTTTTCTTGCGATATAAACGATCATGTATTTGTAGTTCCTTTTCCACTATACTAAAAATTCATTAAAATATTTTGTTCAGGGAATACTTGTCTTTGCTTCTGTTATGGCAACCCTTGGCCTTCAGATAATTCTAGAATCAATACGCTCATTGGCGTCTGATGTAAGTCTCTCTCTTATAGATTTAATTTCCATTGCTCCTTCATGCATTACAAATTTTATTTTCAGGTTGCTTTAGAGTAGATATTGCTATTGGGAGTTTAGATTTCTGTATCATAATTCAATGTTTCTTGTGACCTCTTGTTTTGTCAGTAATAACCAACAAGGCTATCGGTAGTGTATGCAATTTAGATGGCTTAGTTTTATCCTTCGCTGCTGAATTAAGTTACTTGCAGCAAACAAATAGTATGTGCTTTGCCTAGTCAGAAGTATTTTTTATTATTTCTTGTGCCTTACTGCCGCAACAAATTGAAAAATTGTCATGTTTCATGGACGGTTAGTAATTTTCCTTATTGTCAGTGTCAGTGTCAGTGTCTAACTGTAGATCATATTATTGTTTGCCCTTGTTGATTATCTCATATGCTCATATTTCATTCTCCAGCGAGATGAATTCAGCTTAACAAGTGATCAAGAAAAGTGGCTTGTGGACATCATGCTTTCCGTGACATTGGTAAAACTTGCCTTGGTTATATATTGCCGCTCATTCACCAACGAAATTGTCAAAGCATATGCACAGGATCACTTTTTCGATGTCATCACAAATGTAATTGGCCTGGTTGCTGCACTACTTGCCAATTATATTGAGGGCTGGATCGACCCACTTGGTGCAATCATTGTAAGTACATGATGAGAAGTTTGATCTCACATTTATCCCATATTTATTGCAAGTAGCATCATAATATATTCCTTATCCTATATGTTTTAATTAGTTTGGACAAGAGTAGTTAGCATCATTTGTTCTACCATCATATAGTATGACTCATTGTTCTGTGGTAATGCTTTGCATTTGCAACTTGCAAGAAACACTCTTTCACCGTGATTTGTCTTCAGAATTAACTGTCGTCCTCCCCTGCAGCTGGCAATCTACACGATCAGAACATGGTCGATGACAGTGCTGGAGAACGTGCACTCCCTGGTGGGGCAATCGGCCTCGCCGGAGTACCTCCAGAAGCTGACATACCTGTGCTGGAACCACCACAAGGCCGTGCGGCACATCGACACAGTGCGCGCCTACACGTTTGGTTCCCACTACTTCGTGGAGGTGGACATCGTGCTGCCATCGAACATGCCGCTGCGGGAGGCTCACGACATTGGTGAGGCCCTGCAGGAGAAGCTGGAGCGCCTGCCAGAGATCGAGCGTGCGTTCGTCCACCTCGACTACGAATTCACCCACCGGCCCGAGCACGCCTTGTCCCACGAGAAATAGCAAGCTAGCACGGAGCTTATGCAGCAGGTGGAAGGACACGGGTTCGTAATCTTTTTATGTGTAGCCGCAGAAAGCTATAACTTCTGAGACATGATGCTCGTCTCGTCAGCCGTCGCAGCAAACCAGTTGGGTACATGCGATGGGACTGAGCGTAAAGTAGTGTTCTCTGCGATGGTGTCCTTGTAGATTACAGCATCATGAACTACAGAATCTGATTCTTCCAGTGATGGTGATGAGGACCAATTTTATACGGACTGGTCTTCAGCTCTTTGGTTGGGGTTTGTTGTTACCTTTTTTGCCTGAAGATCAATGACTGAATTGTGTATTTCTGTAAGATAATGTACTCGCTCTCTTCCAAAATAACTGCACGTCTCGCTTCTCAAAAGTCATTTTTTTTAAATTCGACTAAGTATACATAAAAATAGTATCAATATTGGTATCTTTAAATAAGTATATTCCATTCCATGATAAATCTAATGATATTTATTACACATTATAAATATTAATCTTTTTCATATATTTGGTCAAAATTTAAAAATTCTAGATATTTTGAGAAGTAAAATGTGCACTTATTTTGAGACAGAAGTACAACTTAAGCTAGAATGCCTTTGCTCATTCCATTATTGTACATTTAGAGCTTCACATTTTCCAACAGTGATACCACGAGCATGTGCAGGTGGAGCTGCCTCATCTATCACATGGATGTTTTGTGCCTATAGGTGTGTTTGAGTTGCTTGCATGGATGTAAAAATATGTCCTCATTCGTGTGAGTGAATACACATACATACCATACAGCTAAGTTGAGCTTCTATTGATGCACTGTATCTGTAGGAAACTGCACATCTTTACAAGTCATTTAGCAGCTGAACTTTTCTTTTAAATTTATTGTATCCTTTTTTTTGACAGAATATACGACGTAGGTTGAGAATGCAACCACTCACTCATGCATAGTGATTTAGGACTTGTGTGTATCAAAGTGAAACAAAATAGAGATGGATGAACATGAATTATGACCATGGAACTTGGATGCATGATAGTGTCGAATTATTTATTGTAATATTCCATGCCCCCTTTACGCAACATGGCACTACTCCTAAGAGGAAAAGGTACGATCTCCCTAGGACCTAGGACCTAGGAGCGCCTAGCGCCTTTTTAGAAACAAAGGGTAAATATCCATGGTTACAACAGACCAAAACATATGCCCTTATGCTGCCTTGGCCAAATTATGAAGTCATCATCCCCTACGGTTTCTACTCGTGCTAAAAAAGATCTCGAACTCTCGGGAACTGCATAATTGTCTTGAAATAAGTGTATTTAGGTTAATATAAATCAAAATTTATAGATTTGATCATCAATGACTAAAAAGATATACATATGACAACGCAAGTTTTTTTTGAATAATTGATGATGCAAGTTTGATGGTATTGTAGTATTAACCAATGAAACATGGTTTCATAATATATGCTCTTAGCTAGCGGTGGCCTTGTGCTGGACCGTGGTCCAAGTCTTCCAACCTTGGCAGGCTGGGCCGACACCTGACATGGACGCTCTTAGCTAGCGGTGGCCTTGTGCTGGACCGTGGCCCAAGTCTGCCAATCTTGGCAGGCTGGGCCGACACCTGACATGGACACTTACCTGAATGTTTGTACGGGAAGGAAGGCGCAAACTCTAACGCGCTTTCGGTCGCGCTCCGCGCGTAGCGCGCGACCAGCGCGAAGACGAGCTGCAGGCCTGGCCTGGCCTGCCGTTGCTCACGTACGAGAGAGGTAGACCCTGCCGATAGCCCATATAAGCAAATAAAAGGCCGGAGGTCTGATTAGCTTGTGCCCATCTCGTGCCTTACATGTTAGTCTCGCGTGATTCACACCATGCGTCGGTTCGATCCTAGACTCATTAGAATTTTGCTTCCCAATTATTTGTTTTATTTTCTGATTGTTAATTTCTTTTTTAGTCAGAATATCTGATAATTTGAGTTTCATTTTTTTCTATAGTGTGCACTTTAGTTTTCAGTTTTATTTGTTAATTTCAGTTTATTTTTCTGATAGCTAAGTAGAGAAAATTTTAATTTTAATTTCTTTTGCTATTTCAGTTTTAAAGTTCGGTAGCTATGTTGCCAATTGTACATAAGAGTTTTTGTTTGCTATTTTAATTTTTAGTTTTCAATTTCAGTACTTGTTTTGCAGCCATGTGTGTTACTTTTATTTTTTAATTTCAGTTTACTATTTCCCGACTCATATAATAGGTTATGCAATAACTTGTCCCTCTAGCTGGCAACTTATGCAATGTTTATCTAATAATTTGTCTCCATATTACAACTTGTCTTGTTTTGTGTCTCTATCCTTATTTTTTTAATAAATGCCTCAAGTTAACAGTTTATAAATTGTATGTTTTAATAATTTGTCTATCTGGTTACAACTTGTCTTGTTTTAGTACGCTACTCTCTTTAGGGTTTATTAACTTTATGTAAATCTAGAACCCCATAAAGCAAAATCTCACTAGTCTAATTTTGTAGCATATCCTTGACACGTCATCAACTTCTTATTTTAATTATAAATTTCATTTTTATTTTTTTTTTTGGCAATTTCAGCTTTGTAATTTCAGTTTCATTTTCATTTTTTAAATTTAAAATTTTAAATTTCAGTTTTCATTTTTGTTTTGTATTTTTATTTTTTATTTTCAGTTTTGAAAATTTTGTTTGTAATTTAGTTTTTAGTTGAACGAAGGAGCAAATTATATTTTTTCATTCGCCCTTTTAGTTTTATAAGTTTTGAGTTTTTTTTTTTTATTTTTTTGTTCTAGCTTCACTTTAGGTTTGAATGTCTTTGTTAATCAAAGTTTCATTTGTTCAGCTTTTGTTTTATTTTAGTGTATTCTTTGTTCCATTATTTATTTTAGTTTCATATTAGTAATTTCTGAATTTTATTTTTTAGTCTCCATTTTAGTTAATTGAGTAATGAGTTTTTCACGTGTTTTTGAAGTAATAATTCTTTAAATTTTTTATTCACAATATCTTGCCACTTGTTCAAATATAACTTGCTACATACTTTGAAATTGAACTTGCGACACATAAGGTCAAGTGGTCTCGTAGTTACCAGAATTTGACATTCAAGTTGTTGTACATTTTCACAATAGTTTGTCACTTGTTCAAAATATAACTCACTATAGTTGGAAGTCATGTTTTCATGTAGGTATAATATTTTTTTAATAATGTCTCATCCAATTGATAGATACTCATGATTTTATATTATTTTGCCCCTAACTTGTCATGTTTGAGGGTGTCTATAATGTTTGTAATAATGTCTCGTACAATTGATAGATACTCATGATTTTATATTATTTTGCCCCTAGCTTGTCATGTTTGAGGGTGTCTATAATGTTTGTAATAATAAATCCGCCCACCAAGTCAATAGGTTGTCATGTTTTGTTGTCGATACAATTAACTTTTATGAAATTGCGCTTCAATTGATAATTATTCATGTTTGTGGGGTTCCTATAACCGTGTTCTTATTATTTCGTCCCTAGTTAGCAACTAGTCATGTTTTCAAACCACTGCAATTGGTTGTGTAATAACTTGCTCCCTCAGTTGGCAACTTATGTAATGTTTATTTTAGTAACTTGCCCCTCATTTCTTGTTTGGTGTCACTACTCTCATTTTTCTATTAAATGCACCACCCTCAATTGGCAGCTAGTCATGTTTTTAGGTTGCTGCATTGGATTGTATATAAAATGTGCCCTCAATTAGCAACTTCTTTTATTTTTAGGGTGTTGCAATAATTTGCCTCTATGTTTGATATTTTTTGCCCTCAACTTATCTAGAGTAACAACTTTAGTTTTACACGGTGGTAATTCCTTTTGGTTTTTTTGTTCCCACAGCTTATGCATACTATATAATATCTTTAATATATTTTTAGACTAGCGACTTTAGTATTATATGATAGTAACTCCTTTTATAAATCTTCTAGCACGAACTACACATAAATTGCTATTAAAATAAAATTCTTGAAATATATACAAATGAAATCTAGTTTTGTTCATCTCATCATGCAAAACAGAATATTATAGATAAAATTTAAAATGGATATACCATTTAAAAATTATAGCAATTAAATAACAATTGTTTTTTTTACGTGAGTTTTCATGCAATGGGATCGGACAGAGGAGGGTGGGTCTGATCCATCGAGAATACATGCAGCGTTGTAGGTTCATGTGTTTTTGTCCTATTCGATCTCTCTCGCCTTGGCAGTTGGTCCGGATGAGGTCACGCGCAAGCGCAAGAGCAGGGGTCGCGCGGTCCCTTTTTGCGCGACGGGTCGCGTGATATCTACATCCGAAGGAAAGGTCCCGTCTGTTATGAAATCAAAGTCAACAACAGTCACGGTACGAACAAGAGACTTCGATGGTGGCCAATTTATGAGAGGAAAGTTTCTAGGAGACTTTGCTTGGAAGACCATGAGCATCAGCGTCTCCAGTCTCCCCCGCTATAAAATGAGGCGAATGGAGAGCTGGAGTGAACATCCATGAAATGAACATGTATAGTGGTATAGAACAAATACAGAGAAATAAAGAACTCCCTCCCCTCTCTCATTCTGTTCTTGTGCCTGTTTTCGCGTGCAATGAACTGATTTCCTCAACACGGCGTGGCTCTATTCGCTTGAGGTATAATACAACTTTAATCCATACAAATCAGTCGTGGAACAATATTTACTTCTCATAACAAATCAGCCGGCTTACAAGTTCTGCAGAACAGAGCCACGGTCTACCCATTTCTGCTGCAAGGTCAAGGTCTACTACTGACCGCCTGTGACTAAAGTGCGCCGGCGGGTGATGATACTCTGCTCTCTGCAGAGCGCAGATGCACTGAACGTTTCTGTTTTGCTTCCATGAGGACCGTGTTGAACGAACAGTTGATGCGCGTGCGTAAAGGACAAGAGGCAAGAACCATGCAAATCCGGCCGGCCAAGGCCAACCCACCGACCCATTCCACCGGAGTTGGCGAACGGCTTGTACTCATGCTGTTGGAAATACAGGGCATGCAGTTGCTCATGCCCTGTTCCATTTCATTACGAAAAAGCGATCAGGCCGGCCACTCGATCTGTCTCTTAGCTAGCATGAGAAGCATGAAAACCCCGTGTCAGTAGCTAGGTAGCTGGCATGCCTGAAACAAGTCTCGGCTCGGCCGGTAGCTGAGAACGACGTATGCGTACAGCACTACAGCGTACAGCTGGAGTAAGCAGCACACGGCCAACGACGAGCTGAGGGACGGAAGAGCAGTACTAGCACAGCACAGCCACAGCGCGGCCGGTGGCCAGCAGCAGCCAACGATGCGAGCACGTCATCAGCGCTACGGGCTCTCGCACCGCATCCGTTGTCGCTTCTCGATCTTCTCGTCTAGTTGCGCATGCTGATAGCAGTAGCAGATGGCCCCGCCCCCTGTACGAAACAAATTAAGCTCCCATCCATATTCCATACGTATACGCACAACACGTTGCCTAAATGCAAAATACTCACCAGCTAGCGCAGTCGCTCGTCGAGCACCATCCTCCTGTCGCCGTCGCCGTCGCCGGCCAGAGAGAGTGAGCGGCCGCCGATCGAAGCCGACGGCGTCGACTTGGTTCCAAACTCCCCAAGTACCAGCTGGCCTCCACTGTGGTCACAGGTACGTATATATGTATATCAATACTTATACGGCCTGTACGTGCCTGCGTGGCAACAGGAGCGAAGTTCGCGCTTGTATTTTGGACTGCGTGCGAAGCTCGCCGATTGGGCCAGGCCCAGCCGTGAACTAAAGCCGTTCCGTTTGTATTTTTTTTTGTAAGTAAATACTCATATTGTGCCACATCGGCCGCGGAACCCTGAGAGCACAGGCTGATAATCCAATCAGCGTGAGCCACCATCGCCGTGCGGTAGACGCGGCGAGCAACCAACCGCTCGGAATATGGAATTGCCTCCATGGCTACATCACATTCGAAAATTGGCCTCTCGAATGTTGATTGACGCCTTCACATTCGGAACACCCCAGCCGACACGCAACATGCGCGTCTCGCTTTTTTTTTTCCCCGTCTTGATCTTGATTTATCGCCGGCCATGTACTAACAAACAGTTTGATATTTGCGACAAATGTCTCTACTCTCGAGTGCTAGATGCATGTACCAACAGTTGAACATTTGTTTGAAGAGCTTTGCTGTGGTACCTTCAAACGACTATGGTCCGTCCATTTATTTAGATCGGACGGTCACGATCACCTATTACCTCTTTAGAGGTAATAAATGAAATGTATATTTATTTAATTTTTTATTTTATAAAATAGAATAAATAAGGAAAGTTTTAGATATAAAAAGTCTGTTTTTAGATTTGATTGATATGCATGTGTGATCTCGATTGGCTGATATGGTAAATCTCTTTTATTTTCTAACTTTGTAGTGCTTGATATATTTTGATTACCATAATATTTGTACACTTGATTTTGCATGTGCTAGCTAGGATTTGCATGTATTATGTCTACGTGATTAGCACGTGTTAGCCTGTGTACCGTGTGTCTATGCGGCTAGCCTGGTTAGTGTGTGTACGTGTACGTACGTGGTTAGCGTGTGTACGTGGTTATTCTGGTTAGCGTGTATGTGTGGTCAGCGTGTCCATGCATGCATGTTCGTGTGTACGTGGTTATTCTGGTTAGCGTGTATGTGTGGTCAGCGTGTCCATGCATGCATGTTAGATAAGTCAAAAGTTCGTGTTGAAAGAAAAATATAATTGTAGATTTAGAACAAGTTAAACTATTTTAAGTTAGATTAAATTTATACAAAGTAATATGAATAATTATATGTTAAAACAGATTAATGTAAAAGACATATTTATAGTTATTTTCATGATACTTACTCAACGTTATACGTGTAAATTCTTGTCAAAAAACGTTATACGCATAAATTTGATCAAGTTTTAATTTATTTGGCTCCCAAAGAAATGATAATAGTTTTTTTCTTGATCGAGGGAGTAACTATGTTTATAATAAAAAAAAAGTGATGGCACATATGGAATCGCCATGCATGTAGGAAATCGGCATGGATGCCTTTAAAGAACTTTCCCCAATCATGACGGGATCCCCGTGGTTTTATTTTTATTTTCTTGGATTTTAATTTATTAAGTAATCTATAAAATGTGAAAAATTAATGGCTCAGATTGATTTGAGATATTACCTCTTAAGAGGTAAAATTTGTACCTTAGCATTACCCTTGTTTGAACATTAATCACAACTTTCTTCACTCTTGACAGCGGATTTTTTTTTTTTTTTTTTTGGAGTTAGAACAATTTTGGAAGCAGCAAACATCCTGACTCACATTACGTGCAATGAAGCAGACAATCCGAAGCCGAAGCAGAAAACAGTTGATTCGCGGTCACGCTGCATGTACCAGTTTGCATTTTAGTCACTGTGAGAGCGAACCCTCCCGGCCGAGCCTTTTGGACACCGCGTGCGCTTGCTGCTGATGGAGGCAGCCGCGCTGCCGACCAAACAAGGCGGCACGACACGCGCTGACGCGCACGCCTGGGAATTTTGGCCATCCATCCGTCAGTCTCGGCGTCTCCACGACGCGCGGCCGCCGTAGACGTCCTACTCAGACGCGCCCGGCGCCAAAAGTAAAGGCCACGGGGGAGAAACAAATCTGGCGGGCTGCTTTGTTTGGCCCCGGCGGTCCTGTCGCCTGTTGGATCGCTCGCCAGAGCACGTACGGCGAGGCGAGGCGAGGGAGGCGGTCGTTCATGCACTGGGCTGGGACAAGAACGCCCGGCCGGCCTCTTTCTTCTGACAGTAACCAGCACTGTGCCTTCCTTCACACAAGCCTAGCAGTACTGGTTACTGGTACTGGGTGAATATTCGCCCGCCACGTGTGCAGGGCCCACATGCATGCAACGCGCAACCGACCCCTACCTGCGCGGTACGGCGGTGCCCTGCAGATCGAGAATCTTCGGTCGTCCTGATCTATCTGAATGCTACTAGTAGGTTGTTTAATCAATCTTCTATCTACCCATAATACACATGACGACCATGCAGAGCCTCATCCTACGTACTTACTGTACACACATAATCACACTAGCGATATGATGCTGATATATATATATAGCTAGCAGAGCTCCCCATCAGCTCTAGTTGTTGCCGTGTGAGCTCTTGGAAGAAGCAGCTTGAGGATGATTCTTCCTGTTCTCCTTCTCCACGGCGCGCTGTTCGGGCGCCTGTTCATCAGATGGATTCTTCTGCAGCAGCAGCGTCGACTCTTCTCCCCGACGATCCGCCTTCTTGTACGTCTGGAGGAAGAACTCCCTGCTGTCCTTCTCCGCCACGGCGCGCTGCTCCTGCTCACCTGCGGATGGATTCTTCTGCAGCGTCGTCGTCGTCGTCCACTCTTGTGAGCAGCAGCTCTGTTGTTGGACGCGCGAAGGATGAGGATGGTGATGACCACCAGCGGCAGCCGCTTCCTGGTTCGGGTTCGGGTTCGGGTTCGGGCCTCCTCCCCGATCCTTCTTGTACGTCTCGAAGAACTCCCTGTTCTCCTTCTCCAGCTCCTTCCACACTAGCAACCAATGCCAAGAAGAAACCAATGAGAAACGGCGCGAGTAGTTTTGCTGAACATACACTGATCTTGATTCACCGCTTGCAAGGAATGCAACCGAAACACGAGAGTAGAATCAGAAGCGACGAGAGGAGAAGATCGAAGAAGAACACGCGCGCATGCAGCTAGCATAGCAGCGTACCGGTGGACGTGATGACGGGCATGATTTTGGCGTGCTTCTCCAACGTCTCCATGCACTCCTCCTTGTTCAGTTTGTAGCAGATGCACTTCTCGATCAGGTGCTGCACCTGGATGAATTGAATATCGATCGCGCAAATCAAAACGACCTTATTGCATCATCGGTCGATCACCATGCATGCACGCACACGCCAGTTAATAGCACAAGGCCACACCATCGAATCGCATCTCAATGTATGCACGGCCGGCGGCAGATCGTGTCCGCGCGCGCGCGCGCACTTACCAGTCTGATGTACGAAGCCGGAGACGAGGAGGCGTCGTCGTCCATGGCCGCCGCCGAGAGAAACCGCCCGGCCGGGCCTCGCGCGGCTGTGCAGTGTCTATATATACGGATCGGAGAGATCGAAGCGCTAGCTAGCTTCTCTGACGGAAGCCGGCCCGCTTCTAGACTCTGCTTTTGGTGATCGATCGAGCTCGGCGATCGCGGCGGGGACGAGGGTGGATGAATGGATGAAGAGCGACCGGTGGAGACTGGAGAGCGCGACGAGTAGCGCCGGCGGGGAGGTAGAAATAGCGGCGCGAGAGGAGAGGGACAGGGCGCGATCGGGCGCGCATGTCAGGGCGTGGGGGCGAGCCGCTCACGTGGGTGCCGCCTCCCCATTCGCCGAGAGGCGGGGGAGGGGATTCTTACGGCCCACGCCCCCCGCCTCGCCTTAGACTACCCGCACTCATATATCCTCTATATCATATTCTATACAGCCTGGTCATCGATATTCTCTCCTCTATATTATTTTTTCTCGCACTCATCTCTCCTCTATATCTTCCTCTATACCAACTAGTATAATACCCGTGCTAACGCTACGGCTTTATTTTGGGATACAGATAAAAATAAACAATACATTTTTAGGTAAATTGGTTCCCGTCCTAACTTCTTCCCTTTGTTCGTCGGTCATATCAGCTCGACGAGAGCGTGAATTGGTTCTCGTCTCCCTCGTTCGCGAGACATCTTTTTCAAATAGTCGTTTTAGGTAAATAAGAAGTAGACCTAAAAGTTTGATTATTTAGCTGGCACACCGTACCTGTGAGGTTAGTGACGTCGGTTAGGGCGCGTTGAGTATCTTGCGGCGTCTCCCTCCTCCGCGAGGCATCATCATGTGGCGTAGACATTGACACCGCGATCTTTCACTGTAATAATGACATGGCAAAATTATTACGAACAAAATTTCCATGGTGCTTAGTGATCATTTGATGGAACGTGTAAATCCTCTGATCGAACAAATCATGGAATTTGTTGAATTAAAGAATCAACAAATCAGAAGATAACTTAGCATAATGCACCAAGGTTGACCACGAGAACAAGTCCCAATTGCTCATTGGCCTAACGAGCTGATCAAATGCACTGAATCACTAATCGCATGTAAACCATGACAGATGGGAGCTAAGCAGCGGAAGTAAATCCACCACTTCTATTATTGGCAGAATGGCAGGCACCCAAGAAGCAATTTTCCAGGTCCTCTTACTCTGCAGCTCCAGCCTTCCCACCGGTGGCCTCCTCCTGTTTGCACTTGTACTTGTCCAGCACTACGCCAGCGAGCCGGCAGATGCGCCACTGTGGGAGCACATCGGCGCCCATCCCCTCGTAGAAGTCGATGGCGTTCTTGTTCCAATCAAGCACGCACCACTCCACCCGGCCCATCTCGATCTCGGCCGCCCTGCCGGCGACGGCAGACAGCATCATCCGGCCGAGCCCGCGGCGGTGCCAGGGGGCGCGCACGAAGATGTCCTCCACGTAGAGCCCGGGCTTGGAGAGGAAGGTGGAGTAGTTGGGGAAGCAGATCACAAACCCGGCCGTGACGCGCCCGCCGCCGCGCGGGGAGGCGAAGGCGGCGGCCTCCAGGTCCGCAAGCGGGGACGCGGAGAGGTCGAGGCGATGGGCGGGGGATCGGGTGATGCGGTAACCTTCAAACTTTTCCCGTCGGCCATTGATGTGTAAGGTAGTAGAATAGAACTCTTGATTTTGATAAAGACGGATTTTTGTGTACGTTTTTCTCGGTACACAAAGGTGGAGACTCTCAGCGGGAGATAATTATTTGGGTGGACTTTGCTTAATTCGGTTTGTTCAATTATAGTAGAGACTACCATCTCCTCTCTCGCCTAACTTTTCTTTTCTTTTCCCCCCTCTTCTTCTCCGCCCGACACCGCCTCCTCTTCTTCTCCGCCCAGCGCGCCGTCTTTTCCCCCCTCTTCTTGTCCGCCCGACACCGCCTCCTCTTCTTCTCCGCCCAGCGCGCCGACACCCCTCCTCTTCTTCTCCGCCCAGCGTGTTGACGCCCCCTCCTCTTCTCCGCCCGGCGCGGCGGCGCCCCCTCCTCTTCTTCGGATCCGGCCATGGCGAGGCGGGCGGGCCATGGCGCGGCGGATCCGGCCGGCCATGGCGAGGCCCGCGGGCGAGCGCGGCGGATCCGGCCGGCCATGGCGCGGCGGGCCAAGGCGCGGCGGATCCGGCCATGGCGAGGCGGGGGTGGCGGATCCGGCCAATGGCGGGCGGCGGGCGCGGCGGATCCGGCCGGCCATGGCGCGGCGGGCCAAGGCGCGGCGGATCCGGCCATGGCGAGGCGGGGGTGGCGGATCCGGCCATGGCGGGCGGGCGGGCGCGACGGATCCGTCTGTGGCGCTCGCCCTCCTCTCCTCCCTCTCCTTCCTCGGATCCGGCCGGCGGCGCGGGGGCGGCGGATCCGGCCATGGCGAGCAGGCGCGGCGGATCCAGCTGTGGCACTCGCCCTCCTCTCCTCCCTCTCCTTCCTCGGATCCGGCCGGCGGCGCGGCGGAGCTCGGCGAGGCGGCCCTCCTCTCTCCCCTTCCTGCGCGCGGCGGGAGCACCTGCCCGCGGGCCCCACGCCCTGTAGCGGGCTCCCTCTACCCTGCGCCGCCTCCGCTGCATATAGCGAACGAGTCCTGGTAGCGGAGGCTTTACCGTCTCCCGCTGCGGACTTTTTTTTACGTAAAACGATTTACCGTATCGTTTACAGTCCCCCACTGCGGATGGTCTTACCCTTTTCGTTTGTGGTGTGAAACCTTGTTGCCTTCCTCCCGTCGTTCCTTTCAGGGCGTCCCACTTCAGGACCGTCGGATCACCGCGCCAGAGGGTGGTGGCCTGGTGGGTTAGCATTTAGCACTAGGCGACGGGATAATTTGAGCGTGCGCAATGTGGTGTGCGTGGGGGAAAAAAGCGCGTCTTCTGTTTGAATTTGAAAATTGAGGGTAAAGTTTTTTTTAGCATTCATGAATAGGGCCGGGAGATCGATAACACCAACTAGTAGATGATGACATGAAAGATTCGTACTACCAGTGTGGTCGTTGAAACAGTATTCAAATCAGTCGTTTCAGTTTATTAGCCGGTTGATAAGTCCTACCGAGCAGAGCCATTATTATCGTGCACAACAGAGCCATTATTATCGTGCACAAGCGTAAGAACCTACCGGTGCAGTCGTGCTCGTGCAGAGCATATTAAAGCGGGTACCAGCTAGGTAAGCAAATAAAGCCGCAACTGCTCTCAAATCAAAGTTTTGGTACTGGGATGCCCAAAGGTTACTAGCACTGTAGTACACTATTATATGGTATACGTGCTAGTACTAGGAGGCCGAAAGTTTAGGTAGTCACCTTTTTTCCTGGCGAATGACTATACGGATCACGGATAAACAGCATCAACACAAAGGCATCTTACTGCAGGAGAAACGCAGGAAGATCACAACAACCGGATTCCCACTGACAGAAGTAGCTACTGTCAGCCCTTTTGGAATTTGGAGTAAAGAAAACAGTATGAGCATTAACACAAAAGGGCTTTTGGAGTAAAGAAAACAGTATGAGCATTAGCACAAAGGCATCTTTCCTTTACAATTAGTTTTGAGAAGAAAAGTAAGGAAAAAACGAGTCCACTTCAAACACTTTATTTGTCCTAAATTACTCCATCTGTCCCAAAATAAATGACTTTTTTTACTTTTAGATATCGTATTTATTTATTTGTAAATAATAAAATAAATGGTATTATTAAAGTCCTCTAATGATAAAATAGGTCATAACAAAATAAATAATATTTATATAAATTTTTTGAATAAGATAAATAGTCAAACAAGATATCTAAAAGTAAAAACGTCATATTTGCTCTGTTTGGAGTATGTTTTTTTTTCCTATGGTTCGTTGAAACAACATCTCCAAACACGATTTTTGTGCTTTCTAGCCATCTGTTTCGGATATGTATTCCTTACTTCCATGTATTTGTATTTCTATTTCTATATTTTTGTAATCCTGGCAAGATAGCCTCGAATACATACTTGAATACTAAAGTAAACAATTCATGTGCAAACAGAGCAGAAAAAATCTTTTCTATATTGTTTGGGCTTCATTTCACAATAATCAAAGTAAAAAAATCTTTTCTATAAAAAAATATTTTTTGTAATCCTACGTCCCAAACAGGACTAAAAAGGAAGGATCGATGACAGCACATACGGTCGAACACACATGTATATATTCAGTTGCTATCTACAAAATAAGTTATTATATCGTC
The DNA here is from genome assembly GCA_009763385.1 of Coix lacryma-jobi var. lacryma-jobi. Lineage (NCBI taxonomy): Eukaryota > Viridiplantae > Streptophyta > Magnoliopsida > Poales > Poaceae > Coix > Coix lacryma-jobi. The sequence goes on from CM019827.1 coordinate 16,400,663, forward strand.
ATCTTTATTTACGATAATTTCTATACTAATTTACGATAAAATGTATATATTTATGATACTGTAACACATGGTGATATCTACCATAACATTATAATAAATCACATAATAACGAGCTATTATAATTTTATAAATTAGCATATATAGTTATCGTAACTTAAAGTAGCTACATAATAAATTATTGTATAGAGCAGATTTGCAACCCTACATTCCAAAACAGAGCAGAAAAGAACAGGTGAAGTACACGGTATGGCCAGAGGAGGCGTAGGACGATCACTACTGTTCTCTCGGGAGCTCACTACTGTTGAGCTTGTGTACGCAAACCTGCTCCGGCAATCTGGGGTCTGGGCTAAGCGGCGAACGGAAGCCTTGGCCGCTCCTGGAATATGGGAAACCATTCGCCGGTTGGCACGGCTTTCTTTTCATTCGCCACTCGTCCACGGTCCACTGTTCTCATCACATCCATCGGCCCCTGCTCCCGAGATCTCCCGCCACTGTGGCGCCTCCCCATTGGCCGGCCAAATTGCGTCCGTACAGATAATTGGACGATCGGCCACCCACACCGGCACGATACAGTGTACCGCACTGTACGACCGAATAGCCTGCCAGATTCCATTCACACGGCCCCACCAGCGTACTACTGTACTAGTACTCCTACTCCTAGAACTGGGCCTAGCTAGCAGAGTGCAGACCCCCAGGCCGCCGCTCGGGCTCAGGGCTCCTTCCCCTTGGCGCGGCGCCACCGGACCTCCACCGGGAGGCCAAACGGGACAAACCAGCTCGCACTCTTTCTCGCTAGGTACGTGCAATCATGCGACCCCGAGACACGGAAGGCGCAAACGGCCAAGGCGCCATCATCCACCATGTTTCTTCTACGCACGCACGCACGCCACATAAAATGGGAGCCGGAGGAGCGGTCGGGAGAGCGAGAGAGAGGAAGAAATAAAGCAGAGGCTTAAAGAGCAAAGGGGACTTGTCACCTACTGTGCGTGCGTGTCTGCGTGAGATATTTCGAGAGCGAGCCCCGACGCCCGCCCCCCCTGTCTGCGCTACCCTATCCACGGTCACCGGCCCGTCCGATCGATTTCGACCTCGAGTTCCGGGCGCCGCGACGGACGGAGTACATACACAACACAAACAAAACTACAAAAGGCTCCCGAGACTTTTGGGCCGTCGGGCCGGCGACGGAGAGCGATCCCGACGGTCCCGGTCCCGGAGGTGCGCGCAAGGTGCAATGCACCCGGCCCGAAAAGCGTTCGATTGAAATCCCGGTGATGTCAGGCTCCAACGACCCCAACTCGACGGCGATTACGAACCCCTGCTAGCTGCTGCTTTGCTTGGAGGACACGAAGGTAAAAGCTAGGACCTACGTGCGCGGGAGCGATCGGAGTCATGGCACACGGCTGCCACCCAACCCAATCAGCTGATCGGTTTCGATTCGATGTGTGCTATATCTCATATCTGGCAGGCAGAGGGCGCGCCGGGAGCGCGCGCGCGCGCGCGCGTGTGCGGCTGTGATGCGGCGCGGGCCGGCCGGGGTTCTGTCGCGTTGCTGGCGAATTGGTGTCAGCGCGTGCGTCATTTCCCGCTCCTTCCCTGGCGCCGGCGGCCCTCTCACGTCGTTGTTGCCGCGGCGATCAGTCCGATCGGGGCACTGCACACCGGAATGATGGAGCGGATCGGGGCCGTCGTGAGGCGCGCGGCGATGCCGTGCCAGGCCCCAAGTGTGCTCTGGGTCATGGAATGCCGCGGCGGAGCTTTTTCTCTCTTTCGCCGCGCGCGCCACCACCACCACCACCAAACGATGCCGTCGACACCGTACGGAGTATATGCCGCGCATTGTGCATGTGTTGCTTTTCTTTTCGCCGTGCCGGTGGTGCTTGCAAACTGGCGGCGTCGTGGCGAGGACCGAGAGGATGGAGATATCAGTCAGATATCTGCGCGTACCGCGGCAGCTAGGCAACGGGGTGATTCCCGGCCAACCTCCAGGGCTCCAGGCCGAGGCCGGGCATCACCGTTTCGCTGTCTGGAAACGGACGTTTCAGTGCCATCATGGAACGGGAGAAAAAGGCCCGGCACGGTGGATGTGGAACACCGCGGCACCGGAATGCATGTACCGACTGTACTGGATGACAGTCACAGCGCCGCTTCGCCGGTCCCAACGTTGACAGGATCGCTCCGCAGATGATTCGCGTTGCCGCAGGAATTTTGGAAAACGATGGCCAAATGGAATCACACACAGTACGTGGAGCGATATCAGCTCTGTTTTGAGATATATATATACGCAGAAAAAGACTGGGGAAAAATATTTTTAGGTCCAGAAGAACGTTCCTGGAACCAATGCAGTCGTTTTTTAAAAATTCTAGCAGGTCATCCGGCCGAGTCTTTTCTTTCTCAACCTTTACTTCTACTAGTAGACAACTGTACATGATACATGCGCAAGTGCACCACATGAAACATACAATTTTATTCTCAAGATTTTCGTTATGCTTTATGAACATTTTAATAAAAAAATAAAGCCATAAGAGTTACATTCGATGAATCCTATACATGGTTAAAAAGGGGTCACGGCCAGGGTCGATCAAATCAGTGAACAGTATGTGGACAAGCAATATGCCGGGTCTTCTCTGGAGACTAACCGAAGCCATAAGCAGGCACTACAAAAAATCATTTCCCCCAAATGTGCTCACGAAGACTAAATAGACTATGAACCTGTGAAGCAGATCGATGCAGTACATGGCCTTGAGCTGGCAACTACATTTTCTTCGAGCTTTCTACAACAGGAAAAATCTAGGTGATGTATCTGTCTTGCTGCTCCTGGAGCAGATGAGCCGAGGATTTGGCATCCAAATAGAGACCGCTAACTTCCTCAAGATCAGCCTGATAGATATCATAAGCTCAGAGATAATGCTTGCAAGACAAGAAACAGCTAGGGATGAAAGCTCGGTACACACACCTTGCAGATCTTTTCTCTTCCATTAGTCTTTGCAACCACGCTGGCAGGTGATAGCAACTGAATAGCATGTCTGCAAAGAGAAAAAGATCTGTTACCATCACTTCTCACTAGCTACGGAGAGAGGGAAGGAGAAATCAGCTTGTGATATCCAACACTACAGTGAGATCAATTATAAAAGTAAAGGAAATTATACACATCACAGATCAGACCAATGAGATACATGCCTAACTTCCAAGGACTTGTGTCTTCAAACCCATATTTGAGAAGTAATCCATGGAATGCGTGAAAAATACCAAAGAACAACACAAAAATCTAACCTCAAAGATGTCTGCTGCCCGATCTCGCCTACATAAGCAAGACTTTCTTCATCGATATCGATCTCTTCCACTTGTGCTCGGATTGCCAATATCTGTAAAGAGATATGAATAAAGATTAATGCAAATTCTGGACAGGAACAATCCTACAGAAATTATGCCCAAAATAAGAACCTGTATCATCTCAGTAGGACCATATGTTTCTGTCCGAATAATCACCAACCTATCTAGAAGATCCACTGGTATACCATGTGGACTTGTCATATCAGTTCCTCTGGATAAAACCATTACAAGATTTATTAAGCAAGTATTTAAGTAAGGTGCACCTTAACAGATAAGTGTGCATTTATTCTGGTATGGAAGTAAGCTGCAGAGTACTGCAGCAAATAAACTGCTTACCTTACATTACATATTCCCCTATTCGTAGCAAGTATCACAATTGGTGATAAAGAGCTCTCCAGTGCACGGTTAAGATAAGAAAAGCATTCAATATCCAACATGTGGACCTGAAAAACTTTATTTTATAATTCATTTTGAATAAACAGAAGACATTCAAGTTCAATAAATGTGCCACTGCACCATGTGGCAGATAAAATGTGTGTAGCAATCAACAAAATCAACATGCTTGCTACTTAGTTTTTTTCTTAGGCCGTGACAAGTGTATTTTTCAATCACAAATGCAATAAAATGATACCTCATCAATGAACAAAACACCAGGTACAAGCTCTGCAATTCCTTCCTCAATATATCTGTTTACCACCTGTCACCATATAAAATTAAAAATCAGGTGAAGATTCTTATATGATTATCCAAATTTGATACTGCGTAGAAATCTTTTTTTTTTTAGATCACGCCGCTGGCGCGTTTTTCATTAAGCAGATAAATAGAGTTTTACAGGGGCAACCCCCGCGACGGTAACCCAGGTTACCGTCGGCGCGAGCAAGAAAAGAACAGAACAGAAACTCGAAGAAACCAGAACCGGAAACAAAGGACGAGACTAAACGCCGAGAGGCGCCTCAGCTGCCCGCCGCGCCCGCCAAGAGCGGCGCCAGCCTACCCACCCTCACTTCACACCACAACTGCGCCTCGGCCCACACCTCGTCCACCAACCGAGCAGCCGTCAAACAGATAGAGCTAAAAGTCCGAGCATTTCTTTCCTTCCAAAGACGCCAGCCTAGGAGCAGGAAGGCGGAGTCGAAGCTCTTACGAAACTCCTTGGGCACCAACTTCCGAGAACTGATCCACCACTCGAAGATTGCGTCATCATGGCTCGGCACCCCGACCAGAGACAACAGCCGCACCTTGACCAGCCACCTGTGCCAAACTTCCCTGCTAAAACTGCACCCCAACCAAATGTGATTGATGGTTTCCGAGCCTTGGTCGCATAGGACACAAGTGTCATCCTGCTGCAGGCCGTGACGGAACCTCCTTTCCGCCGTCCAGCAATGACCGTGCATGGCCAGCCAAGCAAAAAAGCGCACTTTGGGCGGGGCCGAAGTTTTCCAAATCTGCCTTGCTCCCAAAGGAACCGACGCACCGAAGAACATTGCGCCATACGCTGAAGCCGCAGAATAGCTCCGATCCTCCGTAAGGGCCCACTCAAAAGTATCCGGCTGTTGCGAAAGCTGCACAGACTCTAGCAGATCGAACAACCTGCTTACCTCGCGCACCAGCTCGAGCGAGATCGGGCCATGCAAATGCCTCACCCAGTTATTGTTAACGATGGCCTCAGCCACCGTCACCCTGAGCTTCCTCTTCCTGACAGCCTTAAACACCAGAGGGGCGATGGTCCTGATATTTGTCCCCTGAAACCATCGATCGGTCCAGAAAAAGGTCGAAGCTCCATCACCAACCGTGAAGACGGTCGCAGCCTGGAATAGATCCAGCGCGGCCTTCTCCGGGGATCTGGTTGCATACCCAGCTCGCCGATCAGCCCACACCCAGCGAGTGCGGAGCGCCACACCAGTCCGCCTGAGGTCGGAAACACCCAGGCCACCAAGCTCCTTGGGCATACAGACAACCGCCCAAGCCACTTTGCATTTTCCTCCCCCAACCGCCGCCGAGCCAACCCATATGAAACCTCTTCTCAACCTGTCAATAGCCTCGATCGCCCAAGACGAGAGGCATAGGGAGATAGAGGTATGAATTGGGATGGCCGACAGAGTTGCCTTGACCAGCGCAGACCTGCCTGCATGGTTCAGCATTGAGCCCTTCCAACCTGGAATCTTGGCTGCCACCTTGTCAATAAGCGGCTGCTCCTCAAATTTCTTCAACCGACGCACAGACAACGGGACTCCCAGGTAGCGGCAGGGGAGGCCCTCCACTCGGCAGGCCAGCACTCCCTGGACACAAGCCAAGTGAGCGTCGGAACAGCCAAAGGGCGTGGCGACGCTTTTCTCCCAGTTCACGAACAGCCCGGACGCGGAGCCAAACAGGTTGAGCACCGTCTTAATGGCCATCAAGTCATGGACGTCAGGCCGTACAAACAGGACGACATCATCCGCATACAGACTCACCCTGCCTTCCACCAGGCCGGGGATCGGTTGGAGGAAACCACCCAACTCAATCCAGCGCAAACTGAGGTTGAGAACTTCCATCACAAGCACAAAAAGCATTGGGGATAAAGGGTCTCCCTGCCGGAGGCCACGAGCATGGCAAATCCGCCTCCCAGGATGCCCATTGAGCAGGATCTTCGTGCTGGAGCTTGCTAGAATCATAGATATCCAGTCCCGCCACCTACTTCCAAAACCCATGTGCTGTAGCACCTCTAGCAAGAACACCCACGAGACACTGTCGAAGGCCTTAGCAATGTCCAGCTTGAGAAGAATTCCGGGGCAATGACTTGCATGAATCGCTCGGCAGGCTAGCTGAACGTTCCGTACATTGTCGTGCAAGCATCTCCCTTTAATGAATGCGCTTTGATTGCGCTGAACCAATGTATCCAAGACCGCAGCTAGCCGAAGCGCCAAGCACTTGGTGACCAGCTTCCCAAAGCTATGCATAAGACTGATTCGCCTGTAGTCCTTTATATCCGCCGCGTTCTCCTTCTTCTTGAGCAGCACCATGAACGCGTCATTGAGCAGGTGCAAGCTTCTACCATCAATAGCCCAGAACGCGTTGAAAGCATGCATGATATCAGCCTTTATCACCCCCCAGCATGTTTTGTAGAAAAGCCCTGTGAACCCATCAGGACCGGGTGCTTTATCGTTGGGCATATCGCGGATGACCGCCCAAACCTCCTCCTCCGAAAAGCAGCACTCTAGGTGCTGAAGGTCCAGCGTGGGGACCCCAATGGCCGACAGGTTGAGCCGGTTCGCACGCTGAAAAGCCGACCCCAGCACCTGCGCAAAATGATCATAGAGCGCATCTGCCAAACCCCTATCAGAGAGCACCTGTCTGCCTTCCACCACTAGATCCCGGATGCGGTTCTGTCGGCCTCGGTGGCAAGCTTGCAAGTGAAAGAATTTTGTGTTGGCATCTCCTTCAGCAAGGAAAAGAAGGCGTGAACGCTGCCGGGCAATCGTCCTGGACATGGAAGCGAGTCCGAGGACCCGCATCTTCAACGTACTTCTCAGATTTTGTTCCCATGCATGAAGGTCACGCCGCTCTCTTTCCTCATCCAGGCAAAAGATGGCCTCCCTGGCCAGAGTGAGCTGTAGCCGAATGTTGCCGATCCGGGCTGAATTCCAACTCTTCAACACACGGGCCAAATACCGGAGCTTCTGGTCCAGCACTCGAAATGGGTCCGCCCCATGGATGGGCCGCTCCCAGGCTGCTGCCATGACGTCTAGAAAACCTGGCAACCGAACCCAGTACGGTTCGAAACGAAAACGTCGCTTGGAAGCAGCTGTGACGTCAAACGACAACAGCAGCGGGCAGTGATCAGAACAATCAGATGACAGAGGGCGCAGCAAGTGGTTGGGGAACCTCAGCAGCCAGCCTTCCGAAGCAAACACCCTATCAAGCAGCTCCAGAGTTGGCCTAGCGCGCTCATTCGACCAAGTGAACTGCCTCCCTGCCAAATCAATCTCCTCAAGACGCGCTCTGTTGATGAAGGACAGAAAACGACGCATGCTACGACGATCCAGCCGATCGTTATTTTTGTCCCTCGCTCTGTAAATCATGTTGAAATCACCCACGATGAGCCAGGGGGCATCGCACAGATCACGCAGCTGCAACAGCTCCTGGAGAAAGAGCTCCTTCTCAGCATCATCCTGCGGCGGTCCGTACACGACAGTAAGCAGTCAAGGCGGTTCAGGCGAGTCCAGCTCCTTGAGTTCTGCGGAGATCGCGTGGTGGTCCTTCCTAACATTAGACACCTCCCACCGATCTCGACGCCAACCCAGAAAGATCCCCCCTGAGGTGCCAACCGACGCAAGGTAGTCATAATCAAAGGCGCCCCCAACTATCTCATTAGCAAGTCTATTACAAATCACAGGAAGCTTAGTCTCCTGCAGACAGACCACAGACGGTTGTTCCAGACAGACGAAATCGCGTACTACATTGCGACGTGCCCGGTCATTGAGACCACGCACGTTCCAAACAAAACAAGCTGGGGGCGACGACATTAACAACTAAATGCTACTCTGCTGGACAGCCCAGCTCCTCAGCAAGCCCGGACGTGTCCAGACCCATGGATGACAGGTCTAGCTCTCCCTGCAGCAAAATCTGCATTGCCCCTTTCTTTTTGTCCGAGAGATCACCACGGAAAGCTTCACGAAATTTGGACTTGATGTCAACATCCCTTTCACCTTCATCTACAGGAACACCCAGCCGCTTCAGAAGCACTACCTGTGCCTGACGAGTCGCGTTCGCCGCCCGTGGCCTTGCAGCGAGACGACCACTTCTCCTAATAGCACTGACGACCACCGGCGTCCTTGACCGACGCATGGCAGGCGGTTGGCGCAGCACAGGCGACCCCACCGGCATACACAGCCTCCCCACGATCGACGCCTCAACATCAGGCTGGGGCGCCTCATCTTCTGAAGAGGTCGCGCCCAGGCCGATGTCGTCCGCCACCAGCTCCTCGGCCCTGGCAGATGAACCGTCCAGCACAGGTTCCCCATGGAGGGCAGACTCATCGTGGGCGGACGTGTCCGCAGCCGAGCCTGGCTGGCTGAGCTCCCCCTCAACACAAGCAGCAGACCACCAATCCTCAACCACCTGGGCGACCGAGCCCCGTCCATGCCCACCGTGAAGCAGGTGGGGAGCGACGCTGAGGAAGCTCTGAACCACACCCGACCTCCCTGCCTCGGGGCGATGCACCGACATGGAAGGCGAACTCACCAACGCGCCCCGCCGCGCCTCAGCCGAAGGAGTGGACGGCGAACTCGGCAGCACGCCTCGCCGCGCCTCAGCCGCAGGAGTGGACGCATCCCCTAGCACCCTCAGGGAGTCACCACCCCACCTGGATGACCCCGCCATGCAGACCGCAGGGCAGGAGATGGCTCCAACCAAGAACGCAGCATGCCGGCCCGAGCAGCCCGACGGATATGAACCACCTGGATGGTCATTCTGGTGACGAGGATCAGAATCCACGGAATCACCGTCGGAGTCCCTGTGCGGTGACGGACAGTAGTCGTGCCCACCCTCCGGACCATCTCCCCCCGCATCATCCACTTGGCCACCCCCATCACCACCGCTTGAGCCCTCGAAGTCCTGATGCGCCACGAGACGCACTCTCACCAGGTACTGCAGGCCAGGGACCGACGACCGATCTCCATTAACAATGCCGGCAACCTCAGGCTCCGGGATGAAGATGAGCTTCTCCGGCTCAATGAAAGATGGATGCCAGCACCAAGCCTGCACGAGGCACTCCCTGTTGTCCTCCACCGGCCTATCCCGCACCTCGGTCGGCTCAATCCGTGTGCAGCAACGACCCAGCACAGTTTGCGCAGTCTGAACACTCCGAGCATGCGCCGGGATGTTCCGGAGGGCGAGGATGACCCTGTGCCTGAACGCTCCGAAGGTTGCAGCCGCCGTCCTCCTCCAAGCAAGCACCCGATCCCTATCTTCCGGATTCCTGAAACGAACCAAGAAGTCTTCCGGCTCGTGCAGCCTCACATCCACTTCATCTTCCCTGATTTCGTATCGATTATACAAGGCTTGATAGACCATTTGGACAGAAACAAAAGGCCTCGTTCCCCCAATAACCGCCACCAGAGCGTTGCCGAGCTCCTCCTCCGCCTCATTCATCCCCACAGTCCGCTGCACGACCACCATCGCGGTATGATTCGGCCGTTCTGAACCCCCAAGCACGCCACCGTCAACAACAGCCAGAACAGGGGCGCTCCTCCCCGCATCCAAGCCAGCATCTGCATCTGCCACCCCTCCAGCACCTGGCAGCAGCGGCGGATGCGGCGGGGGGGGGGGGGGGAGGAGGTGGCGGCGGAGGTGGTGGCGGCGGAGGTGGTGCGGCAGCATGCCGCGCGCCCTCAGCCATCGATGGTGAGGCTGCACACACCCTCGGCACAGAAGCAGAGCGCCCGGTGGACACGGAACCCCCGGAAACCGTGTCCGCCGAGTTGGGACCATGCGCCGTGACCGGCCACCGCCTCCGCACGACGTTCCGAAGGTCGCCGCCAAAGCACGGCGATCTGCGACGCTTGGCACCCGCCCATCCGTGCGCCTGGACCCTGGACGGCCGCGAACAAGAGACTGCCAGATGACCCTCTTCCCAGCAATTGTAACACCTCGTCGACCAACGACAGCGCGCGCGGACGTGGCCAAGGCGTAGACAGTGATAGCAGAGCCCATCCAACTCTGGCGAGTGCCTTCGGGCCATCCTTCCTCTGGGCGAACGAGGCGGAGTGGGGGAACGACCGAACCTCCGGCTTTGCACAGGAAAGAAGCCGTCCCCATCAGGCGTCCCCCGCACCCTCGCCGGGTGAGCGTGAGGGGCTCGCTCCTTGGAGCTTGGCCGAGGGGGGTCGACGCGAACCGGCACACGACGGTCAAGCGCAGCCGCCCCCGCTGGTGCAGCAGCACGACGACGACGATGACGGCGGGTGCGGCGACGCTTCCGCGATGGCATTGAAGGCGCCACAGGTACTGGCTCCCCAGCATCTGCAGGCGGCACATCATCTTCAGACTCCGACTCCGAATCCTCCGAGTCACTGATGGCGACACGCCCACCAGGACCACGGACGAGGAAGGAGCGGAGCAGACCGGCTGACCCGCTGAAGAACTCCCCCGGCGGCGGCAGGACCTCCTCGTTCAGATCCGCCCAACTAGCACGGCGGCCAGCTGCACCGGCCAGGAACGGAGCCCCGCTTCCGAGGGCCTCCAGCAGGCGAGCCGGGGACGCTGCCTCAAGGGCCTCCTCCACCTCCGGCGCCCAACCAGCGCACGAGAGGGAGGGATCTACCATGGCCAGCAGCCGGATCTGGCACTGCAACACGGACGGACGGGGAAGAGAGGGGTGGAGGGAGGTAGGCGGGGAAGCTAGGAATGGGCTTCAGAGGTGGGCCGCGAGCGCGGCCCCGTTGCCGGCGGCGGAGGCGGCGAAGGCGCGACGCCCGCCCATGGCCACCCCAGATCCAGAATCCAGCGAATGAGGGGTCCGCGGGGGCGGTAGAGCACGTCCAGCGCCGCAGCGACTTGCTTCGTGGTGGGCGCCGGGGCCGGAGTGATCGCCGGCGGCTGGCGGTGGACGCCGGGGCCGGAGTGGCCACCGGCGGAGGCTAGGGGCGAGTCGCCCGCGAGTCGCCTGTACGGAGAGGGAGCCCTCCTATCCTATCCTACCTTGTTTTTTATTTCATCTGGCAATCGTTATAGAAGCCTCACTGCTTAGAAATCTAATAAGTTGTCACTAAAAAAATGAAAACCTTATTGATTTCTTGACGTAGCTTTTCGGTGATTTCAGTTTTTCGTGGTTTCATCATCTGGCCCATAAGGGATAAAATATCTTGGCCTCCTTGTGGTTGTGCATTTGCTGCATCAAGGTCATGAAGTGTGACATCCTGCATAAAAAGATGAGAAGGTTATTTCCTCTTCAGAACAACAGCATAGATTACAGGAAGCCTCCATGTTCAGATGCAAATATGAACATTACTTATTATTGTATATTGCATTAAGGAAAATATCCTCCTCATGATAACAGACAATCAGGTAATCTAACTACAAACTTCCAACTGTTTATTTACTTAGTAAAAGTAGCAGCACCAGCAATGATAGAACCAAGTTAATTGAGTGAAATTGAGTCTAAGAGATTCTTGTTGAAAGGATTTTGGCTGATGGCCGACGTACACATAACCCTTGTTTGTGACATATATTTATGTATATTATTCTACCAAGGAAGCAATGGACTATGACTCTTCAATATTTGTTCTTCTAGACATCTGGTGTGCTCATCTAATATGATCATTCAAACAAATCTACCTCTCGTCTGTATAATTGTCCTGTACATACCAGAACCTATATCTGGTATGTACAACATATACTATATAGTATAAATCAAGCATCAAGACTATATTTCTGGTCAGTTGGTTAATTACCTATGAGATGTGATTTGTGATGTGTCCAGAACTCCATAAATGTGACCTAGCAATGACTCACGTTTGGAGGAGGAGCTCATCACCGTGCTCTCATGGATCTAAATTGACCCGGCTGAGGTGGGAAAAGACCCGGTGAGCTTCCCCTGTGTCCCGAGCGTCTGCAAGCGTCCCTTATGTCCTACAGGCTGGCGGCTGAAGCAGGGAAGAGAGACAGTAGGAGGGAGGAGGCACAGCAGCAGCTGGGAAGGCCAGAAGGGAGAGAGGGAAGAGAGGCAGCTGCAGCATGGCAGGAATGGTGGTGGCCTGCAGTCGGCGTACAAGAATCTGGCGACTGGAGATGTGTCTCAAGGGCCAGGTGGTGACGGAGTACGAGTAGGTGTATAGGAGAGAAACCCTATTGGGCTTAGACCAAAACACAGCTAGCCCAGTGACACCTGATGCAGCCCAGTTACCAGTTGGCTACTTGGCTGAATAGTCGTCCAAAACAGGTCGGATGATAATTATGATTAATTGTCGACTAATCGAATGACCAGGTTTCTGATCGCTCTAATCGAGTTGGAGTGCCTAATCGAATGCAAGGGACCGACTAGGGCAATTAATTGCACAACCTGATAATACTGGTCAGCAAAGCAGCTTGCAATAATATGTTCTTATAGCTTCTAACCAACATATATTGAAGGAAATGAGTCAACAATTTGTGATAGAAATCATGGTCAAAGTTGCATCTTGAGTATACTGTTTCAACAGTGGAAAGATTTGTTTCAATCATCATAACATTCATTAATGAAGGATGCCATGTGAAAAAAAATGATGCAGAAAATAAAGAAATATTAAGGCTAAGATAGCATCAGAATGATACCTGCACTATTTCCTTTTTCTTATGGACTTCACCTTTGGGAATAGGAACATACTCTTCAGCTTCAAGGTCGTATTCTGTAGCAAAAGAATCACATCTGCCTACTCTTTTCACTGCACCGCTATTTGCTTCAATGTATATAACATCACCCACTGCCACCTATGTCCATATGCAGACAGTGAGTAACCTAAAGAAACAAATGCAGATAGCACAATAGATACAATAACCCACAAAGCAAATATAGTGCATGATTTGGCAATGTTTAAGGAGCTACTCAGAATCAGGACTAGTCAAAAGACAACAGGACATCATCGGCCAGCGAGTTAGCATAAATTTTTTCGAGCGAGTAATTATCAATAGGCATAGGGCATAGCAGGTTTCAAATGTTCATGAAAACATTATTTCGAGTAAGAAACAATTAGACTGCCATTTTTATTGTAAGAGTAAAATTTAATCCAAAAGTTTATCACCAGCAGGATAGGTAAGGAAGCAGGCACCTTTTCCTTGATCAAAGCATCATAAATTGAAGGTTCTAGCTTCAGTTGCTTAGTCCCTTTAACAGTCTTTAGGCCTATGATTACATGGCTAATGCTTTTCGCATATCCACCAGTTGTACTCTCAGCGTCTTCAGGAGAAAGTTCTGTAACCTAGTGTCGGGGGTCCACAAAAGGGGTACGCCCAATCAACGCAAAACAAATAGGTTAAACCTAGAACACCAATTAATAAACCCAGCTAAGCTAACCTCCCAAGAAGCCAACCCCTCGGAGGCTGCAACGCTGGCACACCACCAGGGAGCTTAGACTTGTCGAGACCTTACCGGCCACCTCCTGGTAGCCCACCCCTCGAACCCGCAACAGCTGTGCATCGCTCCTCGGGACCTCGCGCGGGGACCTCGAGCCCCTCCAGCACGATAGCCTATCCCTCGGGGCTCGTCTCGATCTAGGCCTCGAGCTGGAGCTCAACCTCCACTCACCCAAACCCTCAGCGCACGGGCTCGAGCGAATGCGCCACTACCCTTCGAGGCCCTCCACGAGGAAGCTTCCTGCTCCCTAACCCCATACCGCGCATTTAATGCGTCCACCTACTCCAGTCACGTCCTCTGCAGCCCGACGTGTACCACAGTGACCAGGACAGAGTCCAGTCTCGTTTTCACCACAAGCATGGGCAAAAAGGTGCCAGTACGACACTGTTAACCCATACCCTACACTGTCGCACGTCCAAACCACGTCTCGAGACCCGGTTTCCTGCTGCTCAGTCGGGTTTCCCGGGACTTGCCCATAACTGCGGGGACTCGAGCCCCCCGTAGGCGCCACCTCGAGGCCGACTCTGAGCCCCTCGAGCCCTGACTGCTTTCATGCTATTGGAGGACAGGTACCCCAAGACCCGGAGGGACCCCGCCGTGTCCTGAACGTGCCGGGATGGGTGCTATACGGCTTCCATATCGCCACGCCTCCACGTCCGCGCCCGGGATGGAGGCCACGCTCCAAGGACGCCTCAACAGCAACGCCCACGTCAGCTCCAGTGGCCCCGACAAGACAGGATTCCTACCCTACGCCATATCAAGCGCTGTACATGTCATCCATGTGTAGCCCCGGCCTCCTCTTGCTCTATAAAAGGGGACGCCAGGGCCCCTCGCGCGGACGGTGACACAACTCCGACAGACACGTTAGAACGCACATACGCCCGCATACACGCACACTCGAGTCCGGACTCCGGTCCACGCTCATTGAGCTTGTATTCGCCCCTGTACGAGCACTTAAGTGCAAGTAATACAAGAACCTCCTCCTCCGCTGGACGTAGGGCCTTCTTTGCCCGAACCAGGATAAATCCTTGTGTCATTTTGCATCACCATCCAGGAAGAGAGCACGCGATCATATTACTCGTTGGTGTCATACCCCCGGGTTCGAAACACCGACACCTAGGAACAGAGCAACATTGGTAAGTCTATACTTTATTCAAGCAACAAGATATCAATGTCCAAAGCGACTATGAAAACTGTTGATAGATAAGGAAACGACTAATCTAATTATAGCCTAATATTTGCTTAACTTGAACATGGGCATATATGCATTGCATTGCTTACCTCTCCTTCGTAAACTTCTTTCTTTTCCTTTATACGCAAACCTATAGCTCTACGGAAATTTTCCATCAGCACCTCAGTTTTCTTGACCTCTGAGGAGTACACTTCTGATCCTACCATAGGACAGAAAGGGACCTGCATTGCAGTTACAGGGGAAGGAAACAGTAGATTAGAACAGCAAAAATCTACAGTGAAGTGAATTCAGCAAGCATAACACCATAGCAACATCAATAACATTTTACCGGGTAAACTGTCCCTTTAGAACACCAATTCAGCTAGTTGAACATGAAACATAAACCATGCAGCTAAAATGGCATCAAGTATGACAAAAATACCTCAAGATCCCTATAGCCTATGAACTAGCAAAACAAAAAAAAATTTTGGTGCCCATCCAGACCTTCTTGTTCACCAAACAGGGTAATCTATAAAAAAATAATAATTGAAGACATCCCACAGTTATCAGAACTATCGTCGCCTCCACAACCATGGTCCAATAAACGAAATGAGTAGATAAAAATCTGTATCAGTCAATATAGAAAACAAGTAGATTAAATCCTGCCATCTTCCTACAAATGTGCTGAGCACAATCCAAATATTATTACAATGCCAGGGTATTGGTAGGAGACATTATCCCCCACAGCAAAGGAAAAGGGGAAGAAATAAAACCCTAGTTTTACCTCCAAAAAGAATAACTGATTTGTATGAGGAAAAGGAGCAATTGGAAGCACAGACCTTGCTGCCGAGCTCCTGCGCTACGCCGAGCGCTAGCGCCGTCTTTCCCGTGGCGGGCGGGCCCGCAAGTAGCAGCGCGCGGCCGGCCATCTTCTTCTGGCGAATCATGTCGACCACCAGCCCGGCCGCCTCGCGCGCCGCCGCCTGGCCCACGAACCCTGCCGCCAACGAAATCGCCATGCCATTGGCCTGCTCCCATAAGAAAACAACATACAAAGCAGTGAGCATCTACTAATCTACGCAAACGCACACAGAAGCTAAAACCCAAGCAAACCCCTCCCCTGGGGAGGGGGAACAGAGAAGTTGGAGGGGAGCAGCTACGTCGAGACCGAGACCCTTGATATGGGTATGGGTGGCGATGCGCTGCTTCTTCGACGTCGACTGCACTTCCTCGATCCTCATCGCCGCTACCGCCCGCCGCCGCTGATTATGCCGCCGCAGCAAATTTGGGAGCGGGAACGAGGAGGAGGCGAGGCAAGGCCACGAGGAGGAAGCCAAACGTGTGCAAGCAAGTCTGGGCCCAGCAAGTCTAACGAAGCTGGGGCATCACGGGACACTGCCCGCTGGGCCCGGTATAAAGTGCCCGGAGCTTTCGTTTCTTTTCTCTTCTTCTTCCAACAAAAAAGGGCTTCTGTTGTAAAAATAAACAAAAAAAAAAGCTTCCCTTTCTCACTATAATACATACAAAAAATAAACCTCATTTTTTTGCGACACTTGAAAGAGCAAAATCTAACAAAGTCCTCATCCTCCAAAACCCACTCCCAAAATTGACTTTTTTTTTGTAAGATCGAGAAAATTTGCTCTCAACCACACTGTGTGTCTTTAATTCCCAATCTGAAAGTGAAACGACGTGGAAAGAATAAGAGGTATGATAGGGTTTTCAATATAATATGTAAGAGATAAAAAGAAAGTATAAAATAGTTGGGGTGGTTTAGAAAAAGTTCAGGAGAGCATCTCCAACAACTCCCTATTTCTACTTGTTATTCTTGTTATTTTGGCCAAAACTCAAAAATACCTCTCTAAGAGCATCTCCAACAGACATGCTATTCTTATTTTCTATCCTATATTTAGATTTTTAGAGTAAAAAGTGAACTCCAACAGCTATGCTATCTTGTTTTGTAAAATAGCAAGTTTGTTATTCCTAAAATCTCGTATGGTAAATATGGCTTGCATGTACCGCTAGCTATCTAGTATTGCTATAATAGAAAGACTGTTGGAGTTTTCTGTTTTTTTATAGAGTTTTCTATTTCAGAGACTAGCTAAATCATAGGTTTAGCCATCCATTTTTACCAACTCTCTTGGAGTTGCTCTAACAACTCCCTATCCCCATTTGGTATTTTTCCCAACTTGGGAAATCTCCTGCTCGCGCGGAGAAGTACGCGCGCGGTGCGGCTTGGGAAATCTCCGCGCGTGCTCCATCTCCTCTCGCTCCTCTCGTGCTCCGTCTTCTTCGCGGCCACCACGGCGACCTCGGACAGGCCCAGCTCCTGCAGGAGCGCGTCCACGCGCTCGTGGCGCTCCGAAGCGGTCGCGGCGTCGCGGAGCCTGAACCGCGCGGCGAAGAGGACGGTCTCGCGGACCGTGAGGAGCGGGAGCAGGTTGTCGTCCTGCGTGACGAACCCGCAGAGCCGCCGCAGCTGCGCGCGGGAGGCGACCGCGTGGCCGTTGAGCGACACCGTCGTGCCGGGCCTGGCGATCTCGGAGCCCGTGTCGCGGCCGGACAGGATGCGGAGCAGCGTCGACTTGCCGGCGCTGCTGGGGCCCACGACGGCGAGGATGTTGGAGCTGGAGGCGGTGAAGGACACAGACTTGAGCAGCAGGCCGGCGGCGGCATCGTCGTCGGGGGACGGTGAGGCGGGTGATGAGGAGGACAGGAACGACGGCAGGCGGCGGCGGCGGGCGTTCTTGAGGAGGGGATGAAGAAATAGACAATGACAGGCGGGTCTCATCTGTCATCCTCTATGTTTACCAAGTGAGAATAGCAACTTGTTGGAGACATCTCTATTTTTTACTTGGCAAACAAAATAGCAATTTGCTATAACCCAAGATTTAGCAAGTAAATTTTACAAACTTGTTGGAGATGCTCTTACTAATGCATAATTTTTCTTCTATATTTTTGCAGTGAGATTTTAAAATTTATTGGAGAAGTTCAGTAAATATACTCCCAATTTTTTTAGCCACTTTAAAAACCCATTGATTTGCCGATTGATTTTTTTAGAAACTATTGGAGATGAAGTTATAAGTTATACTCATCACACGTATTTGAAAACTTTTGATGCACACAAACACATTGCAAAGCAGAATCGTTTCTACTAATCCAATAGTCGTTCCTAAATCCTAATGGAGTAGTTTGGCTCATAAACCAACTCCCCTGATCCTACTTGTCTACTCATCTGCCCTCTTCACCACCTAAACCAAATCCTCGCAGGCACCACTTAAACAGGCTCCGATCAGACGCAAAACATATATGCACGGCCGGGCCAAGATGCACGCACAGTCTCGCACTCGCATCCTCAGGCAAGCCTGCACTGCTCTCGCGCTCCTGCTCGCCGTGACGAGCACGGCAGCCAGCGCCCGTCCGGCACGTCACAGCTCCCCGCCCCCGTCCCACAGCTCCGGCCGGACGATCACGCTGTACACCACCGGCGTGGCGTCGCCGAAAACCGCAGCTCCTTCGACGCGCACGCGGCAGCCCGTCTTCGCGAACCAGGGGCCAATCGGCCACCCCGGCAGCTGGCTGCGCGCCTTGACGAGGCCGGACGCGCTCCGGCCCGGCGCGGTGACCGTGGTCGACGAGCAGCTCCGCGGCAGGAAGGAGTTCGGGCTGCCTCTGGAGGGGAGGCTGCAGGGCGTCCTCGTCACCAGCTTGGCAGACAACAGCAGCCACATGGTGGCCGTGAAGGCCTCGTTTGCCGGCGACGGCGCGGACGACAGCCTCAGGTTCTTCGGCGTCCGCCGCGACGATCAGGAGGAGTCTCACATCGCGGTTGTCGGAGGGACGGGGCGGTACAGTGACGCCGCCGGCTTTGCCGTTGTCAGAGTTGCCGGTGTACCAGAAATGAGTGGGAACGTCAGCTCGAGCAGAGCCCTCAGTTTCAGTGTGCATCTCAAGTAGTAGAAGGCTACATATAATTTGCAGAAACACCTACGATGCTGCAATCTCAAATAGAAGGCTACATAATTTGCAGAAACGCCTACGATGCAGCAAGTAACCTTCGATGTTTCGAAAGTAAACGTCTGATGACAAATGTATCCAGAAAATTGATCAGGTACTGACTGTATATAGGACTATGTCAATTTTCACTTTCTGTCAAACATTTTGAGAAAGGGGAATTTGTAGATTGTCAGTTGATTGAATATACAAGAGTGAGTTGGCAAACACATTCAGTTACATTTTTCACATGATGAATGTTCTCGTGTTACAAAAGTTCCTGAAATACAACATTATATCCTATATCTCACCACCCACAATTCTGGAATTTCACACATGCACAAAAAATAATTGACTGCTGCTGTTCTGCCTCACCAAGATATATATATAAAAAAATCAATATGAACTTCCCAAGAACTTTTCAGCTATTTCACCAAAATAGTACTATCCTGTGGGAATACTATGGAATCCCCACATTCCAAATGGGGCCTGTGTGATTCTACAGTCTATTGTGTACACAGCACATTGTAGTGCATGGCTTCAATTGGTGAAGAGCTTCTGACTGTATTTGCAGCATCGTTCAGAATCAAACTGGTCACCAGTAATATAGGATCGCTTTGATTACTCATCCGATAACCTTTGACGGAAGTCTTTTACCATTAGCGGAAGGCCTTCTTTGAGAGAGACCTTTGGCTCCCAGTGTAGCAATTGTTTAGCCTTGGTGATATCTGGCTTTCGCATATGGGGATCATCAGCTGTGTTGGGTTTGAATTCAATGGTTGCCATTGGGTCAATTGTTTCCTTCACAACCTGAGGAAGGTGCAATTGTCATTTGTGCACTTTAAGGATTTTTTTTTTAAACAAATTGTCTACAAACCTGTGCTAGTTCCAACATGGTAAACTCTCCTGGGTTACCCAAGTTGAAAGGACCAATATGATTACTCTCCATTAGAGCCATCAGTCCAGCAACCTAAGAACATGTGGAGCAAGATTACAAACAACTTAGCAAGAGGTATGCAAAGGTATGTGGAGCCACGGGTGAGGATTCATCTCGTATATGTATAAACATAGCGCAATAAGATTTTGGTCTGCAGAAAATTCTCTCTCCAAATAGTAAATAAGTGGCAACAATATGAACGGCTGATTCCCTGGGGCCTCTAGAAAATTGGTGCTAGCAATCTATTACAATGAATGTAAGATTGAATAGTAAAAGCCTTATGCCAGAAAGAAGCATAACAAAGTCCTGTACACTTCGTATTAATTCTTAGGATATGCAACTGCAGAAGAGAGAAATTGCAGTAGGGAACAACAGCACAGAAGATCTGCAGGTAACGATCAGATACATGTGAAAATGCATAATAAGACTGTTCGGTGCTTACCAGATCAGATACATATTGGAAACTCCGAGTTTGTTTTCCATCACCATAAACCGTCATCGGTTGTCTACGTAGTGCCTGCAAGTACAATCATATGGATGTTTACATGCATAATAAATCACAACTACGAAAAATAGAGTCCATAATATGTCGCAAAACGGACCTGTGCAACAAAATTGCTGACAACACGGCCATCATCAAGGCACATACGAGGACCATATGTATTGAAAATGCGGGCAATACGCACCTATTAACCATTCGAGTTGGTTAAATATATTCAAGAAGTGATAGCAATGAAAAGTTAATAAAGAGCTGCAGTATTTTATTTCATTCCACCATAAGATTAGTTGAACAAGATTGTATATACAACATATTAATGTAAATAATGAACCATATTAGTCGTAACTTGTCTCATGAAACAGTACAGTTTATATAAGTGTTAATGGAATAAATCCAATACGTGATCCTACAAATATTATGATGTTCAAGGCTGCTAGCTTCCCGCAATAATCTGTCCATAACAAAACTATGTCATTCCGTATCTTCTCAATAATTAAGAACCAAACCTAATTGATCAGGTATGACACCTTAAGAAGTTTAGGTCGTGTTTCATTGAGTTTTCTTATTTTTCCACTTAAGTAAATGAAAAAAAACTGAAAGGCTTCAATAGCCTATATAAATTTTTTTTGTCAAATCACAAGATACCACATTTGACCACAAAGACTAGAGTATTACCTCAACACCACCACCACGATGATAGTCCATGGTTAAAGTCTCTGCTGTTCTCTTCCCCTCGTCATAACAGCTCCGAACACCTGAAAAGGATCACAAAATGATTTTTCAGAAGTTGAAATGTGACGCATATATATAACAGAATTAAGATGCTTAATAACTAGGAGAGCACATCATTAATTACCTATAGGATTAACGTGCCCCCAGTATGATTCCTTCTGTGGATGCTCAAGTGGATCACCATAAACTTCACTTGTGCTAGTCAACAAAAACCTTGCACCAATTCGCTTTGCCAGACCCAACATATTCAAAGTTCCCATGACATTTGTCTTGTACAAAAGTGTTAAGAAGTTCAAATTTGAAACAAAAGAAACACAAAACATTTCTATGGAGAATGAATGGACATATGCTGCAAAAATTGGTGGCAACCTCCCCATCATATACATGCATATAACCCGAAGTCATATACTGAGAAAAAAAAAAGTAGTTATTTCAAAAATCTACAGCAAAACATCCGTTACCGATTGATCTCTTACTGTATTCAATTAAACCAGAGCAAGCAAATGATCTTTATCTAAACGGATCTTTAGCCATAATTCGCTTTAACTTTCTGGCTGCTTTAAGAAGGAAAAAAAAAATCCAGTTTGAGAACATAAAGATGCTGCATTCTGGGTGATCGCATCAGACCATTACCGTTTCTTACGGATCCCCAATTTTGCTCAATTTCCTATCTGACACTTACCCGCCCGCCACCCACCCACCCACCACCAAAAATACAAAAAGAAGAGAGGAGGACGATGGAATCAGATCAAGTCGCTTTCAATGTAAGCAAAAAACAACTGGTGAGATCCAGTAGTGAAGGATATGATCGTCTTGATTGGATTATACTTGTAGTGCACGGGCGACGCGGGGCACGCTAGGTGGTAGATCCGGTCGACCTCGAGGAGGATTGGCTCGACTACATCATGGCGGAGCAGCTCGAACCTGGGGTTCCGGAGGTGGTGCGCGACGTTCTCCTTCCTGCCGGTGAAGAAGTTGTCGACCACGATCACGCTGTCCCCCTGCTCCAGGAGGCGGTCGACGAGGTGGCTGCCGACGAACCCTGCCCCGCCGGTGACGACGACGCGGCGCGGCGGCGGGCGGAAGCCGGCGGGGACACCGGATCGGGCGGTGAAGGAGAAGAGCGGGCGGGCGTCGGGGAGGTGGGAAGACGGGGAGAGCGAGAGGTAGGGCCGGAGGAGGAAGAAGGTGGAGGCGATGAGCGCGCCGAGCAGGACGAAGAGGAGGCGCTGCTCGCGGAGGACGTACCCGATCCAGGAACGCGGGCCGGGGCGCGCCGGCTTGGCGGCCTTGGGAGCCGGCGCGTGCGCCGACGACGGCGCGTGGGTGGGGGAAGACTTGTGGAGCTGCTTCATGGCGGGAGAGCGGGCACCGCACCGGGCAGGCGGAGGCGGGTGCGCGGTTGGTGACCTGGTGGTGGTGGAGGTGGACAGGGGTGAAGAAGAAACGAGCGGAACAGTGCAGGGTTGCATTTTTCTTCGTTCCTTGCGAATTGGCCCTCCGACGATTTGCTTTTTCGTTGATCGACTGTGCAATCGTGTTAGCAAAGCTCCTGCCTCCTGCTCTCAGATTTTGCTTCATGAGATATCGGACCAGTTCGAACAAAAAATGCTCAGTTATAAAAAAAAGCTATCAAAACAAAAAAATGCTCAGTTATAAAGCATTGGAATATTGGATGGAACCCACGTTTGCACGAACTAATGCTTAATCATCACGGAGTCTGCTGCAAATGTATGCGATGGAGATGTGGAACCTCATTTGTGTTTCAGGGTCACTATCGAGAGAAGAATCGAGTTAATTATCTTTCGCTTAAAAACGAGGCGCACAAGGTGCGAAATGCAAAACCTCCTGCTGCAACCTGCCAACGTGCAATGCAAGGGGGAGTCGTTGGACGCTCGAGTGCTCGACTTGGAAGGGTTCAGTTCAGATACTTCAGAAGTTCAGATCTGTATACTACTCAATTCACGCTTCGCCCTCCGACCAACGTGCTCCTCCGACGTACTAATCGTATGTCATCAGTGCGCCCTTGCAGATTTAGATCTGAAAACCTGCTGGATTACATTACAAGCTACTACAAGTTCAGATCTATGTCGTCGCTGAAAGTGCATGATGCGAGGCGAAGACGGCATGTCGCTGTCCCGGCACGGCCATTTCATAACAACGTCTTTCCGTCAGGCTGAAGCAAATCGTGCAAACTGCCGCACCCCTTTTTTTTTTCTTTCCCTTTATTGACCCACTAGCGACTTTGGTCTGTTCCTGCTGCTGTTCGTTAGCGCGCGCGCATCATGGTCAAGGCTGTTGGTTCAATCAGCACCGGCGATAACACTTGATCTACTTTCAGCACAGAATATTATTCAATCAGTCGAAAAACATACGTGCCTAATAGGACCGACGTAAAACATCTCCTTTTCCGGAGAAGTAGGAGACTAGTCACTGGGAGCAACGATCACGGGGTAAAATATTGTCAAAATTTTCAAAATATCGTATTTTTCACCGAGATCGGGAAAAATTTATATCGATTAAAATTTTTCGGCTAAATTCATCTTTTACTTTAAAATTACACCAAACCACACTAAAATAACCCTTTGTATTCTATAGCCTTATCAAAGTCCTAAATTTCTTTAAATTTATTTAATTTTCTCACTCACATATTCAATGGCACTAGCATATGCAACTCTTTATCGTGGCTCCACTTTTGTGATATATTATGTATATTTTTTTAGGTTTATTCTACATTTTATATAAGTATTTGTGTTTTGTACTATGATTTGCAAAAAAGAGAATGAGTAGTACCTCCTCTATTCTAAATTGTAATCATGCATCTAATATACAGCTTGCTCGGCAGTTGTAGCTGCACTTATCGAGCGAGGAAACTATATGAAACTCTCTCTACCTCTTTTTCCATAATTAATTTGTCAAGTCATAAAATATGTTGATGTGTCACGGTATTAAACGTAAATAAAACGCTCGTTAAGATTGATCTAATGACACCAAAAGAAAATCACTTCTCTAGTTCCCCGCTTCTACATATTCCAAAAACGGTGAGATACTACACCAAAGTTTGATCCAGGTGGGGGTGCCTTCTCATGAATGCACAGTGCATGGACGTGTGGCTCTGTTCGCTTGACTTTAATTCTCGTACAAATCAGTTGTAGAATATTATTTTTCTCTCGTATTAAATTAATTATTTTAGCTTATCAACTGTCTCATAAATTCTGTCAAACAGAGCCATGATATCACGTGGGAGACATTTAGCAACACATAGATACAAGCTTTCAAATCTTAGGGTGTGTTTAGTTGGGAAATTTTGCAAAATTTTATACTGTAGCACTTTCGTTGTTATTTGACAAACTTTGTCCAAATATGGACTACGTAGACTCCAAAGATTCGTCTCGACATGTACATACTAAAAATATAATTAATTATTATTTTTACCTACATTTAGTTTTTCATGCATATATTTAAAGATTGATGTGACGAAGAATCTTGTCAATTTTGTAAAATTGGGTGGAAACTAAACAAGGCCTTAATTTTATCTCAGCAAGGATTGTCAGATCGGAAATATCAAATATCTTGTCTTTTTTTTCTACGCCCGTAGCAACACATGCCGCAGATCTAGTTCCAACTTAGAAACCCTAGATGGGACAGGGACTTTTTATCTTTAATTGGTTTTTTTGGCAAAATTAATTGACATAAGTAAATGTGAAGAAATATATTTCTATAGTCAACCGTATTTAAATTTCGTCAATTTAGTTGGCAAAATTTCCCTTTGTGCAGGTTGTATCTTAAAAAACGTAATCTTTTCATTTCAGGTTAATTTGGATAAGAATACAATATTTATCCTATTAATTGTGTTCAAAATGCCTGAAAGTGTTTACAACCTGTGTCTGTGTTCTATTCTACATTTCTACTAGCTCATGAGGATTTCCCGTGCCGCCGGGGACGACGGTAGCTGCACCGCCGACCCTATCGTCGATCCACGAGATCACGTCGGCGAAGACGCGCTCGACGTCCTCCGGCCGTTCGCCCATGAGCACGTGCCACATCCCGGGATACAGCTTCAGTGTCTTGTCCCTGCTCGACGCCCTCTCGTGCAGCAGCTTGCTCCCACAAGGATCAGCGACGACGTCGTCGGTGCCATGCAGGACCAAGAACGGCAACGAGACCTGATGCCAGCCAAAACCGATCAGTTTGCGAGAGGATGGTTGAAAAGTATAGCAGAAATCGCATGATCAACGGTTCAGCGGCAAGATTCATACTACCAGTACCAATGCTGCATGATCTTACTGATGGCGAACAACTCACCTCGTGCAGGTTCTTCTCGATGTCTAGGCTGACGGAGAGGAGTTCCCGGCCTGTTTGCAGTGCGAGGTTTCCTTTGTACATGTACGGGTTGGAACGGATCTGCACACAAATTCAGGCACGGAACAGCATTGAATGTGTGTTCAACAAATCAATAGTGTATGGTTCATGCTTGCAACATGCTTTCCAGTTTCTGTTAGAGTATAAGTGAATTGTCCACCTCTCCCCATCAGGTTAAGCTTTTGGGTTGAACTGGTTGGTACATGCAACTTAATAGTTTCCTCGTGGACAAAAGATGCCCATAAAGAAGAGCACAAATTTCATCACATTCTAAAGTGTCAGATTTTTCTGTATGTCTGTTCTTCATTACCTCTTTCTTGAGCTGGGGATCTTTGCAGACTTTGTCAATCATGTCTGTGGCCGGGATGACTCTCCAGCTAGGAGCAACGGTGCTGATCATCTTCAGCGCGCTGACGATGATCGGGTGAGGACGCATGTTATCGAAAATCTGATATCATGCGAAACAAAAGCAAACAGTGTATTATAGTCAGAGGGGGAAAAATTCTAGCCAGGAGACTTAATCATGCCATTCAAATGAGCTAAGGCCGGACCTTGCACATTGGGGCAAGCAGCACGGCACCGTCCCAATAGAGAGGATCCTTCCTGTGGAGCTGAAGCACCACGGTTCCTCCCATGGAGAAGCCGTAGAGGAACCTCTTCTTTAGCCTGTTCTCCTGTTTCTCTAGAAATGCAATGGGCATGTTAACAAATAATAAATAATGGACTAATAGAGATCCCATGCTACTGGGCTGATTTGCATACATGATAACTACAGGAATTCGCAGTTTCATTCTCACCACAGACACTCTTGAAATGGTCAGAGCAGTCTCTGACGACGTCGCTGAAGCTCGATATGTAGCCTTTCGAGCCTGAAGACTTGCCGTGGCCCTCGTGGTCGATCCCGTGAACAGCGTATCCACGGTGTACTAATCGAGCGGCCGTATCTGTATTTTTTGTAAGTTTGTGAGTATACTTACATCCTAACATCCATGTATGTCAAGAGTTCATGGTTTTCACTGATGAAAAGAACATGAAAGTGAGACTGAAGGTTTACCTGCCATGGAGATGCTGCACTCACCTCCGTACCCTAGCAAAATTCAGCCACAGACACAAAAAGGAAGCTTTACTCTCTAGTTTTCATCAAAGCATAACCAAGGGTCAAAACGAATGATTGTAAGGAGATGAAGGCACCGTGGCAGATAAAGATCAGAGCTCTGCTCTCTGATTTCCTCGGCGTCCAACTGCAGGTGAAGAGCCTGTTTCCTCGTGAATTCACAAAGAAGTCCTGCCCAAATTGTGCAGAAGTATGTTAGCAAGTACTATTACACCGATAGAAATATAGAATCGATAGAAAGAATCCAGGTTGAGAAACTGAACTGCCCAAGAGAATTGCAGTAGGACTAACCTCTTCATACTTGATATTATCTTTGTACTGAGCCTGCAGAAATCAGAAAATAGATTGCTAAGAGTCGAGGAGGCAAAAGAAACATGAAGAAACAAGAGCAGATTGTTTCTGAATATACCATGTGAAATATTTGTCTGAATGCCGTATGATTATGTCCAGGCGATCAATGTGCACAACAGCACAAGAGGTGCTGCAGCATATATATACTGCCTGCACCTATCTGAAGACAGTTAGTCAGCAGAAGATGCCAATGAGGGCTGGTCTTCAGATGTCAAAGAAAATCACTCTTCAGCACTAAGGAAACGTATAACTTTCTCCTCTTTTTTTGAGGAAAAAGTATAACTTTCTCCTCTTACCACCTTCGCAGAAAATTTCGGTCCAGCGAACGCCTTACAAGTTACAAGAATCAATCAAACTCAATTCGGTGAAAGCGATGGTGGGAGCTTCCCATACGGCCATACAGGAGAAAATAAAATTGACATGTGCACTCGGAAATGATAAGACGGGAACAGGTGTCATATGTATTCCATCCGTCCTATTGAAAATATCGTTTTAGATTTTCAGACTTATCGTTTGACCATTCGTCTTATTCAAAAAATTGGTATAAATACTATTTAATTTGTTTTAATATTTTATCACTAGAGATACTTTAATAATAATTTATTTATTTAATTATTTGTGTAAATTTTTTGAATAAGACGAATAGTCAAACGAGAGTTTCAAAAGTTATTAGGACGGAGGGAGTATTTTGGACACTAGTCAAAACATCTCTTAGACTCTGACAAGTTGACCAGTCAGACATGGATTCTTTTGTTTAATCTAAGCTGTTAGGTCATAAAATCCCAAATTATTTTCCGGTTAATGTGATAGTTTTAGGTCCTCTCAGCGAACATGGTGACTCATTTGATCACTCTTGTAAAAAAATAAATAATATAATAATAATATTTTCTCATTTTAACAATTATTTTTTGTTCATCTCTTGGTGTTCTGGAACTACATCCACTTGCGCGAAGCCTCTATATATATAGCTATCATCAACCAATTCTAGCTGCCATCTCCCTTTTGTTCCACTCCTATCATATGGCTATGCAGTTTTTGCCGAGACCAGATTTAGGTGGCCTTCAATTCTTTGACGGGGTCGATAAAATCACTGCTGGCAAATTTTTCCGCAAATTTTTGATGCTTTGTTCCTCGTGCAAATTTGAATCATCTTGTAAGATATCAAAAGTGGATATGATTTTTATGATTTTGTCGTAATCTTAGTCAACTGAACTCGTTTTCCTCTCTTTGGTCATTGACATGAAACATGTCAAATCGGAGCCACAATTGTTGCAATCGTCACATTTTATTTATTTGTTGTCATCACCGATATGATGGTGATGCTAAACCTTTCTTGTACTCTGTTGTTTTTAATTCGTATAAATGAGTCATGAGACAATATTTTTCTCTCATAAAAGATCAACCGTACGAATCAGCTGAACTGGTTTGTAGCTCAAGCCAACAGGGACAAACACATGAAAAGAGTGGATCCACAGACCACAGTGTTAGGTCTATGATGAAAAAACAGTTTGAGATGGTGAAGGCTATAGCATGACATGGGAAGGAGGAGCATTGGAATTTTAACAGCTTGAATCAATTTTATGGATATGTCAAAGACATTGGTGGCTGGCTTGGATAGCTCTTGTGTATGCATTTTATTCCTCTGACAGACGTTCCCTATAGTTTTCTTATCTTTAGGGTCTTGTTATGGTACCTCTAAATAACTATAGACTGTCGATCTGAATGTATTTTACCACATATTAGAGCATCTCCAAGAATTTACTATTTTAACTTGACATCCATATATTTTTGCCAAAATACAAAAAAAAATAGCCTCCACACTTTGACATCCTAACTTAGCATATCTTCCCTCCTCGCGCACAAATATATGTGTGCATCCGGCTTCGCAACAGGGAAACTCGCGCCGCAGCCTCCCTGCCAGCGCGCGAATGGTGTCTGCTACCTGCTACCTACCGGTACTGAGGCCTTGTTCAGTTCGCGAAATATTTGGCGAAAAGTTACTGTAGCACTTTCGTTGTTATTTGACAAACTTTGTCCAAACATGACCCAACTAGACTCAAAAAGATTCGTCTCGACATGAGCAGACTAAAAGTACAATTAGTTATTTTTTTTACCTACATTTAATGTTCCATGCATGTGTCTAAAGATTACACTGCGCAAAATATTTTGGGTCTTTTGGCCAACTGAACATGGCCTGACTACTATTGTCTGTTACCTGTGCTTGCATCTACGACCCTGTTTAGTTCCCCCCATTTCACAAAATTTTTCATCACATCAATGTTTGGACGTATGTACGGAGCATTAAATGTAGGTAAAAAATAACTAATTGTACTTTTAGTATGTACATGTCGAGACGAATCTTTGAAGTCTACGTAGTCCATATTTGGACAAAGTTTGACAAATAACAACGAAAACACTACAGGATATATTTTGCAAAAAATTTCCATCTAAACACACCCTACATGTCTGCTACTTGTGCTTACATCTACTCCCTCCGTTTTCTAAATAAGTGTCATTCTCGCTTTCCAGGGAAAAGCTGACGGTAATTATATATTAAAATATATTAATATTTATGCTAAGTAATTAGTATCATCAAAAATATTTTTACATCTAGTTTTTTAACAAAAGTATTTGGAGATATAAATATTACATATATTTTCTATAAATTGAGTCAAACATGTGGCACGTACAACAACGATGATACTTACTCCCTCCGTCCCTAAATAAGTGTCGTCCGGAAAACGTGTCTGTGAGGGAAACACGGATTTCTAGAGACACTTGTTTTAGGACGGAGAGAGTATTTACCAAGGAAGGGAGTAGTAGAACCTGCTCCGACCGGCATAACCTGGTGCTGCACATTCCCTGGTGACCAGATGGGACTGAAGAGAAGCTTCTGCAGGCGGCTGGGAGGAAGGGTTGGCGCTGAAAAAGCTACAGCGACGACAACGGCTTCATCTCTCACGCGGGAGTGCGGGACGATGTGCATCGCGCAGAAACCGATCGGAGAAAAATAAATCTTGTAGGCCTCTTTTTAATTCTACCAAGTCCAAAATACCAAATTATTAGGGAGAGACTTTTTTTTACTTGACATATTATTTTGGGAGTTGACAAAACATAAGATTTGTCAAATAAATTATAGCAAACTCTTGAAGATGCTCTTACTTCATAGGAGGTAATAATAAAACTAAATACATAATTGCTTTAGTTCTAAAAGAAAAAAAGTTTCTAAATTTGTGGACTATTTTTTTAGAGAGTTTGGTAGATATAATCTTTTTTAACATGATAGAGAATTAGCAATGATTTTTTAACGTGATAGGTGTGTATGCATAGGTGCATAACATAATGATGGTTCTAATTTGGAACGTGATATACATAGGTGCGCCGACGAATATTTTTCGGTAAAACTTTTTAATAATGTGATCAAAAGCAAAATTGTGATCTTCAGTATAACTTTTTCGAACAGAATAATATATGAAATAATACAAGGTGCATGCATGACAGCTTGCTACGTATAAGAGCAAGGCCAATAAGCTTGGCTATAAACCAAGCCATGTTATTTGAAGACTAGCTTAATAGACCATTCATACAATAGATAGTCTTTTTTACTTTGTTCCAAATCATATATTTTATTAGTATATGAGTCCCACCACCACATCCACTGTCTTTCTCCCTCTTCTCGGGCTGCTACTCCAACACTTCTCGTTACCGCACTGGCCAACATGCAGCGCTGGGCACACGATAGTGGCGGGAAGGTAGCACACGATAGTGGCGGGACCCATTACCTAGGCAAACGTGCAAGCGCTCGGCGCTGCATGTTGCGCCAAGCTGATGCTTTCTCCTTCTTTCTCTCTCTTCCAACTAGGACAATGCTGACTTGTCTTGGCTTTAAGCCAAGTGACGTGGCTTTATTGTACCTGCTCTAAGGCCAATCTCAATGGGAGTTTCACTTGAGTTTCATTTGCATTAAATAGGTTGCCACATAAGCATTGTTGATGACATGGCGGTGTATTTAATAAGTGAGAGAAGAAATGAGTTTCATCTTGATGAAACTCTCTTGACACGAATACCAACTCTAATGAGTCATGAAATTTAATGCCTATGAAACTTTATAATGAAACTCTCGCTCTCAATAGAGAGTTCCATTCAAGTCTCATTTTATTTTATATGACATGACAGTCTTGGAAACAACAAAATAAAACTCACCATTGAGATTGACCTAACTAGGTACTAACTAGAACTAGTTTTTTCTGTTATGTTGAAAGCCCTAGTTTGGTTTTGGTTAATTGATAAAACCTATTTGGTCTAATCCTATTGCTAAGCATGTGTATAGCTTATAAGAGAGGATTGTGACCAAGCCAAGTGGTGGAGCTAGCTAGGTGGCAACCATGAAGGATGGTGATAGCCACAAGCACTCAAGAGATCAAGTGTTCTACCATTGGTGAAACTTGAGAAGAAGAGAAGAGATGGAGCAAAGAGGCCCGAAGGCAAAGGTATAATCTATAGGGCTCTTTGTTTTGGTGATCAAGACACTTAGCAAGTGTGATCACATTTAGGATAGATAGCCGTACTATTAAGAGGAGATTATTCACGGCTTATGCGGTGTTCAAGTGTCACTAGGTGTTCTCTAACATATCGATGCTATAGACCTAGTGAGTGACCAACAAAACCCTTGGAAAATGCTTTACAAAATGCTAACACACGTACACAAGTGATGAAACACTTTGGTGTTGGCACATGGAAGCAAGGGTAGAAGTTAGAAATTGAAGGGTGCTGTGTTAGGGGCATCGGACGCTGCTGACGGCAGCATCGGACGCTGGATCAAGCGTCCGATGGCAAACCCTAACCACTGACATTTGTTGTGTGAGCATCGGACGCTGGCAACGAACGCTGGCAAAACACTGTTGCAGAGTCCGATGCAGGTGACGTGGCGCGAGCGTGCTTTCCAGGGAGCATCGGACGCTGGCCTGCGTCCGATGCAGAACCATCGGACGCGTCCGATGTGTTTTGGCCCTCTCTGGAACCTTTCTGTTGTGTCATCGGACGCAGGGGTTGAGCGTCCGATGTGGAGGTGCCGACGCGTCCGATGTAGCGCAGAAAAGAGCTAAAATGAGCAGCGGCATCGGAGCGTCCGATGCCTGGCATCGGCGCGTCCGATGCCACTTTAACCGTGGCGCGAAGTGATATGACCGTTGGGATCTAACGAGCAGATTTCATATCAGGGGGACACGTGGCTCCATCGGGAGCATCGGACGCTGGGGCAGCGTCCGATGGTTGATCATCGGCGCGTCCGATGACCCCGTTTCCAGCCCAACGGCTAGGCCGACTTGTGTAGCCTATTTAAGGGGCTTGCCCGGCTTGCTAGGTCTCACTCTTGCACATTCTGATTCCTAAGCATACTAGTGAGCATTGGCAAGCCTCCCAACTCATCTCCCAAGTTGATTTGATCAAACCTAGTGAGATTGAGTGATCTAGTGCGTGATTTGATAGAGTTCAATCTACTAGCACTAGTTCTTCGCATCGGCATTGAGTTCTCTTGTTACTCTTGGCATTTGCCGGTGCCTAGACGGCTTGGAGGTGTTGAGGTGGTTGTTGGCAAGAGAAGGAGATTGTTCTTGGCCACCACCGGTTGTGATTGTAAGAGGTCTTTGGAGCCTCACCTCGCCGGAGCGACAAGAGGCATCCTTAGTGGATTGCTCGTGTCATTGAGCTACCTCGCTAGTGGTAGACTCTTGTGGTGCTCTTTGTGATCTTGGCTTTGCGCCGATTAGCCACCGAGTCACCTAGTGTTGGTCGACACAACGGGGAGTAGCGTGCCGACAAGCACGTGAACCTCGGGATAAATCTTGGTGTCCCGTGTGCTTATTGTGATTGCGACTTCATCTTGGTGATTGATCTTCATATTCATATTCTTGGTGATTGGCATCACGAGTGGATTTCACCGGTGATTGGTTCTCTACTAGACGATCCCGAAGGCTCGGTGAAACCACTTCTATCTAGCTCATTTACTTTGTGTATTTACTTTGAGCCATTCTTTTGTGTAGATACTACCTCTTGTCATATATCTTGTTTAGTTAGCTTGCTTAGTATTTCTTGTGCTAGAGATAGATAGTTTTATTCCGCATTTGTTATTTGCTCTAGTTGATTGTGTGACATAGAAATATTAGGTAGAATTGTTGGATAGGTGGCTTGCAACACACTATTAGGCTAGTGCAAAAGCTTCGCCATTTTTTATACTAATAGTGTTTGCCTAAGTAATTTTGTAGATTTTTAATTAGGCTATTCACCCCCCCTCTAGCCAATTTGGATCTTTCATATATGCACATCGTATTGATTGCACAATATCTTGTACACCTATGCTACGTGCAAGTATAACCCAGCCATGATGACCTAGCAAAAATCAAGAAAGAAATGACATGATTTTTCTCTATTTTTTTCCATGCTTGCGGCATCAGGATAAGAAAAGAAAAGGGCAGGCGAGATATAGATACTCCCTCCGTATCACAGATAGAGTTCGTTTTGGAAAAGCTTTCGGTCAAACATTGAGAATATAAATCATGAATAACTTTTAAATTATTGAGTTTAGAAATGTAAAAATCATATAAATAAATTTATCTTGAAAAGTACTTTCATAAAAGTATATATATACCACTTTATAATAAATATTTTTAAAGAAATAAGTGGTCAAAGTTATACTTTGGAGACCGTGTTGCTGTCCAAAACGAACTCTATTTGTGATACAGAGGGAGTATTATCTACCGTATAAAAAAAATTGTTGTATCGAACTTAAAAAAATCATATATTGTTGTATTTAAAATATGTTTTCCAAAGTAGCCCTTGATTTTTCCAAAATATGTTTTTCCAACAATATACAAATATTATATATAAAAAACATTTGTTGTGATGTCAACAATAAGCTATGGTACATTTATTTTTTTCATTCTTTTTAATTATATAAATATATTGTTGTATTTTAAAACATATGTATTTTTGGAAAATTAAGGGCTATGATTTATTTAAGATATTACTTCTTAAGAAGTAAAAGATGTATTGTAGCAAAACTCTTTATTATATGAAAAAGTCTAAGTTATAATGCTATTTGAATTTTACACCACCGTCTCGTTGCAATCTTAGATCTGCACTGTATTCTTTTGTATACCTTTTATAGATCTAGACTATTACAATCATGACCTGTAGAATCAATCTGATAGTTTTTAGCACTTGAAAATGAAAAATATGACTATAAATTTGATTTTCAAATAGATAGTTTTTGTAGATCTAGACAATTATAATCTGATAGTTTTTTCAACACATGGAAATCAAACTCTTGCTTCTCTTTATTTTCAATGTTAAATTTAGAAACTTTCTAATTATAATTTGTTTTGACTATCTATTTGGATTTTTTTCCTTTCTAATTCATTTGGATATTAAAGTACCAGTTTTCATAGTTTTTTTATCGACATTTCGCCTTTTACTAATTGTGCTTTAGACGAGCTCTTTATTAAGGTATTTTCTTCCCAAACTTGGGTGGAAATCAAGTTGCTATTCTTTCTTAATTTATAATTCTGAACTTACTATTTTATTAGCCTTCTTTGCTCTAGGGCTTTAACTTTAATTCCATAAAGCAACTTCACTAGTAAAATAGTAGAGATAAATGAAAGAAACTAGTATTTTTAGCTTCACCTCAGTTCTTATGCTATCAGAGAAGCTGAATTTCTACCGAACAGACCCTTTTTAATAGATCATATTTTTTTATTCTCCTAAGTTCTAGATCTTCTCAATTAATGCGGAGGGTTCTTTTTAGTATTGTTGCATATATATATAATAATATAATAGAATAGATAGATAGATAGATAGATAGATAGATAGATTCTTATGCCTGCCCTCCTATGGGTATCAGTTCCAGTGTTCCACACGGCATACATATGGCACATATTTAGCATCTGTCAGACACGTGATGTGGCACTCGAAACACTAGCTGTACAAATAGCTCTTTCCTCTAGCCAAGTGATAATGTCAAAGTACACACGCTCGACGTCGTCAGGGAGTTCAGCTGACAGCGCATGCCACATCCCAGGGTAGAGCTTGAAGGTTTTGTCCTTGCTCGATGCTTTCTCGAATAGCAGCTTGCTGACTGAAGGATCGGTCACGATGTCATCTCCACCGTGCAGGACCAGGAACGGCATCGTCACCTAAAAACTCAAAATGTTAACCATGACTTGGAACAGTACTTAGAGTAGTTTGTAACCAGGAAGACGATGGTAAAGCGCAATTACCTGATTCAAGTTCTTCTCAATGTCTAGGCTGACCATCAGAAGCTCATGACAAGTTTTCAGGGGGAGCTTTCCTCTGTATATGTACGGATTGGAACGAACCTGTACATAAAATCAGGAAAAAAAAACTAGTATTACACATCAATTCAGGTATGTAATTATGTAACCTATGCGAATTACTAACCAATGGGCCGGTTCATGATATCCTCACTTTCTATTTTGCGTAAATGTAAGGTTTTTTTTTTTAAAAAAAAGTAAATATAAGGTTGTATATTCACCTCTTTTCTCATCTCTGGATCTTTGCAGACTTTGTCAATTATGTCAGGTGTGGGTATGATCTTCCAACTAGGCGCAACAGCACAAATCATTGTCAGAGCGCTGACCACTATTGGGTGAGGCCTCATGTCATCAGAGATCTGATATCATATATGATCACGAAACAGGAACTGTCAGATTAACCACAGAAGTAGAATTGCTCCTACTGCACAAAACGAGCCCAATACCACAGGCTTGAGAAGGAAACTGAAAGCAAGCACGCCATCTTGCTCCGTTCCCAGACCAGACCTTGCACATAGGAGCAAGCAAGATGGCGCCGTCCCAGTAGTCCGGTGCTTTCCTATGGAGGAGAAGAGCCACGCTTCCGCCCATGGAAATGCCGTACAGAAACCTCTTCTTCCCTCTATTCTCTGGTTTCTCTGAAATCAGGTGTCATCATGGTTCAGTATCTGTATCTTAAGTTTGGGTGTCCGGTCAGTGAAACAAATCAACAACGCCGTTCACTTCATACCGCAGATACTCGTGAAGTGATTCGAGCAATCTGCGATGATGTTGCCAAAGTTTGGTATGTAGCACCTGCTTCCAGATGATCTGCCATGTCCCTCATGATCTATCCCGTAAACACCGTAGCCTGCCTTCACCAATCGAGCTGCGGTATCTGGATGTTTTTGTGCAGTTTGTCAGTGAAAGTACTAACGTCTCATCCATCTCTGGTACTCTAAAATATTAGTCATATCAAGAAATTTTTAGAGGCTGGTATTGTTACCCCTCATTGATATGCTACACTCTGCTGCAATTCCTGCAGAAGATAAATCAAGAGCGACAGTAGTAACTAGTATGCTTGATTTATGTGCTGGCAACTTGGTTGAACAGAGATAGAAGGAGAGTGTGCATCGGTACCATGACAGATGAAGATCAAAGCTTTCGGCTGACAATTCTGTGGTGTCCATCTGCAAGTGAACAGCTTGTTGCCCCGGGAATTCACAATAAACTCCTGCATGTGGGGAGTGAGGGTCTCAGCAAAAGTGATTGGCCATCAAGGCGACCACCACCAGAGTGCTATGATAAAAAAGAACCGACCTCTTCGTACTTAATATCCTCGCTTTGGTGATCCTACAAATATCACGTAACAGAATCAAGACTTCAAGATGAAACATTTCTGAAACGATACTTCAAGATGTAGTACAAGTCATTCGAGTAGGGGTGTATGATGCTCCTGAACATACCATGGCTATGCGCCTATGCCCTCGGAATGGCTTTACAACTACTGAACTTAACATGACAGGTGCCTGCAAATGCTTAACATTTATACTGTCCATCGAACACAGAAATCGGTTACCAGGACAGAAAAAAGGTTGCCTTTAGAACTAAGGAACCCTGAGAAAGTGAGAATCCTCAACTCAAGTCCTTTTGTTTGTTTAATGTATTATTTAATCTGGAGCAAGCCAATTGAAGGTCACGGTTTCTGTATACTTGTGTGCTTATGGAAGCATCCGTCCCTTTCAAACAAGGTGCTTAAAGCTGCAACCAGCTAAAATAAACCTCGGCAGATTGAAAAACAGCGTGCATACAGAATATCTGTGAACGGGTGAAGTCGGTTGGTCCAAATCAGGTAGCATTATTGATTATCGGTTTCCTTCCTGTTGATCTTCTTCCAATAAT
The DNA here is from genome assembly GCA_009763385.1 of Coix lacryma-jobi var. lacryma-jobi. Lineage (NCBI taxonomy): Eukaryota > Viridiplantae > Streptophyta > Magnoliopsida > Poales > Poaceae > Coix > Coix lacryma-jobi. The sequence continues at coordinate 16,437,447 of CM019827.1, forward strand.
CCAATGGGAAGATAACTTGATCCACAGATTTGGTGAGAAAGGAAAAGAAATGCGATGCACTCAGGGTTCAGATATTTTAAGAACCATTTTACTTTATTATTGATCATATATATATATATATATATATATATATATATATATATATATTCGTCCGATGCACTATTACAGTGAGTAGCATGGTACTGTGGGTATGCTATGATATTATTAGCTGAATTAAGTAGAGTATTCTTTATTAGGAAAAAAAAAGGGAAAAGTGCCGTAGAGCATTGCAGTGGATCACATTTCAGGCGGTATCATCATCAGCAGGGTCAACAGCAACTTCTGTCAGAGAAACGTCTGCCGGGAGCGGAACCGGCTGCCAGCCGGCGTAGCTCTGCAGGAGCACCTTGAGTGCCATTGACGCGGGCTGGACCGAGCAAGATTCGTAGGAGTCCTGGACCTTGAAGTCCCACAGCCCATCTCCTGCAGCGTCTGATTCTGAAGCATCAGCAGCGTCCTGCTTCGCGTCATTCAGGAACAGGTCGCCTTCGGACCTGATGTACCCCCTTGCGCTTTGATCCTTGTCTGCTGCCTGCACCCATCACCAATTCACAAGAGAAACTCCGGTTCAGTTTTTTTTTTTTTTTTTGAGAGAGAATCGTTTCAAGGGGTAATTATCATTACCTGTTCTTCCAAGTACCTGAAGACTTCGCTCTTCTTTCCTGCCTCGTAAATATTGCACTGGGAGATAATCTGAGGTAGCTCGACCGACAAAATCACAATTATTCACACGGAGGTTATATATTAGTGATAGACTGACTGGTGGTGGTGGTGCTTGAGAAATCAGAACCAGTGATGATGATGAACGACCAAATAAATCAGATGATGAATCCACTTTATTTATCGTTCGTTTTATTTACCTGTGCTTCGACGCTGGCGCAGACAGCGTAGATGCCCCAGTCCCTGGTGTAGTTGTTGTAGAGGTGCACCCTGCCGAACCTGACGCGCGGGTGCCTCTGCCCCGTGCTGTCGAAGAAGCAGTGGTGGATGGTGACCCGGATGCGGCGGTCCTCGACGTGGGCGCTGCTGGCGCCGATGAGCACGGCCTTGTCGTGCGACGCGAGGTGGCAGCGGGAGATGGTCACGTCCGTGCTGCCGCCGGTCACGTCCACGAGGCCGTCGTCGAAGTCGCGCAGCGTGCAGCGGTCCACCCACACGTGCCTGGACCGGGGCTTGATCTGCACCGCGTCCGCGTCGTGCCCGCGCCCGCCCTCCACCTCCAGCGCGCACACGATCACGTGCTCGCACTCGCTCAGCTGCAGGCCCCAGCCGGACACCCTCACGCGCCGCCCGCGCCCGTCGATCGTCTTGTACGACGACACGCGCACGCCCGACGAGAGCTGGATGGTCCCGGACACGTCGAACACGATCCACAGCGGCTCGCGCCGTCGGCATCCCTCGCGGAGGGACCCGGGCCCGTCGTCTGCAACCGATCTCCTTGTTCTTATTAGATCTTAGACGAACGGGCCGGAGTTCATATATATACACAGGCGAAGGGAAACGCGCGCGCACGCACGTACCGTCCAGGTTTGTGACGTGGTAGACGTCGCCGTGGAGGCCGCCGATGGCGTGCCGGCCGAAGCCCTCGGCCTGCCCGGCCAGCGCGCGCAGCGAGGAGTCCACGGTGCGGTACGGGAGAAGAGACTTGGTGTCCTCCATTGTCGGCTCGCTCCCAGGCTGACCGTCGGAGGGAGGAGGAGCCATGGCGATGTTCAGGGACGAGGACGAACAGCGATACGCGGGGTGCGGTATTTGTTTGTCGACGACGAGGCGCGCAAGGGCGAGCGAAACCGTTGCTGTAGTTAATTGCTTGGGCCGTTCCGATTTGTGAGGCGCAGGCGTTTCCGGCCCGGCCCAAGAGACCATTTATTTATTTATATATCCACCTGAAGTTATGGAATTGCTGGTCCGTTATTTTTCGCGCGTGCAAGCGTTTAGGGAAGGCCAGTTATATATCGGTCGTTAATACCATGTTAAACCACCTTCATCGCCAATTATATATCGTCGTTAATACCATGTTAAGGGAAGGCCGGCACGCTGATCGCCATCCAAATAATAAAACAAGACGGAACGTGCCATGAGCCCATGAACTCCCAGTGTGGGTGTAACTTGTGAGTGTGACGGAGACGGAGGACGTGACAAACTAGTCTCCTCCACGTCGGCAGCCCGAGCTCTTCGTCTTGGACTCATCCTCCTTGGACTCTCGTGACGTCGACGTTCCAAGTGAAAAAGCTCGAGCGCACAGCACCCACGAAGCCACCGAGCAGCTTCCGCATTCCGGCATTCGCTCCACCTCGTGCCGTTCCCGGGTCACTGGCCGGCGGGCCCCCACTGGTCCACCATTTCTCCTCTGCCCCCTCCCGCCCGAACCCCACCAAAACCTCCCCCACAGAAGCTCCCCAAAATGCCAAAGGACAAAGGAGACGTTACCGTCTCGGTCTCCTCCTCCTCCCCCACCCGCACGGCCACCGCTCCTTCCTCCCGCCTTCCTCATTGACGCTGCCGCCGCGGCCGCCTCGCGGGTCGCGTTCGCTCACTCCTCTTAAAGCGCGCGCCCCGCCCAAACCCTACCTCGGAAGCCCTTTCACGCCACGGGGCCCCCAACTGCACCTCTCGCAATGTCGCTCGAGATCCACGAGGGTAAGTCCGGCGGGCGACGGAGTGGTGTGGTCGACCAAGTGTTCGATGCTCAGCGTCTGGCGCGGCCACGGTGCTGATTGATTTCTTCTGGGGGTGCTCTCTGTGCAGAGGATGGTGGCGCGTCTGGTGCACGCCCGGCGAAGGTCATGTCTGTCTCGGGGAGCGGGAAGCGGGGGCGGTACGTGCGGCAGGTGACGGGGCGGCACAACGACACCGACCTCCACGTGGCCGCGCGGGGCGGGGACGCCGCGGCGCTGCGCCGCGCGCTGTGTGTGGCCGCGGCGGCCGTGGCGGCCACTGGGGAGGGACCCGAGGACCTCGAGGCGGCGCGGCGCGCGGTGGCCGCGGAGCCCAACGAGGCCGGGGAGACGCCGCTCGTCGCCGCGGCAGAGAGGGGCCACCTCGATGTGGTCGTCGAGCTGCTCCGGAACCTCGACGCCGAGGGGCTGGCCGCGAAGAACAGGTCGGGGTACGACGCGCTGCACGTCGCTGCCAGAGAAGGGCGTCATGGTGAGTGTCTATCCTTTAGCGTTCTCTTACAGTTGGTGTGTCTATTTAGCATAACATTTGGAGAATCGAGCTTGCAACTGCGAGTTTATTATCAGTAAAAAGTTTCTTGGATGACTTATGCTACAATTGGCAAATCAGTTGACAAGGAAATAGCATCTTCTCAGTTTGAACCAAATAGTAGTAGTTGAACAGTGCACGATCGCATCTGGCTACTTTGATAGGAGCCCTATGCACATAGTAGCACACAGTACTGGTGAGAAAATGATCCTGTTTAATGTTTTCTTTACTTCTAGGCAACAAATACCATGATACAAAATATAGGGGCATATAGCCACACACAACCATATACTTCTCATTATTTTATACATAATTCGGTTATGATTATCTGTTCGTATCTCCATTAACGAAGAGATTGAAAACTGGCCCTCTTGTTAATCTATGAACTCAGTGCCTCAATACGTGTGCACTTTCGAGCGATGTACAAACTGTTACTCTTCAAAGACCCATGTACTTTAGAATTCAGATAGTTATCACTCTGCAAAACAGTAGGATTTTTTGAAGACATATTGCTATAAAGTATTTTTCTTATAAGTTTTATGTGTAAGCGACTTGGCCATTGGAGTAAATTTGTGCATGGTAACTGTGAAGCTAATAGAACCTATATTTTCTTATATCCAGGAAAATTTAGGATTGTATATTCCCTATGTGTTGACATACTCCACAAAGTATCTTCATGTCACCTGTTCATTGTATTAACATGGAGCAAATTATCCTAACAAGTAGGAGTGCTTGTTTGTCAGCTGTTGTGCAGGAAATGTTGCATTATGATAGGATGCTTGCCAAAACATTTGGCCCTGCAAATACTACTCCACTTATATCAGCAGCTATGAGGGGCCATATTGAAGTTGTTGAACTGTTGCTGGAACAAGATGACTTTGGATTGGTGGAAATGGCCAGAGATAATGGAAAAAATGCCTTACATTTTGCTGCTCGACAGGGACATATTGGAATTGTCAAAGCGCTACTTGAGAAGGATCCTCAGTTAGCAAGAAGAAATGACAAGAAAGGTCAAACAGCTCTTCATATGGCCGTAAAGGGAACAAGCTGTGATGTTCTTAGAGCCCTAGTGGATGCTGATCCAGCAATTGTAATGCTACCAGATAAAAATGGGAACACGGCTTTGCATGTTGCAACAAGAAAAAAAAGAGCAGAGGTATCTACAATAGATAATGATATACTTTTAAAATTGACGCTCCATCTGCAGAAAACTATATGTGCATGTTTTTGTTGATAGTTGCTCATCCCTATTAATGATCATCGCTTTCTCCCTTTTCTTATCTTATTAGACAATCCTATGCATTGTTCCACAAGCATCCACACTCTTCTTCCAGTTTTAAAGAAATCCCCTGAATAAAATAGCTACTCAGACTCGGCCGGCTGGCTCAGCCCCTATGTTTATTTCATATCCAGAAATTAAAATAATTTGACATACTCTTTAAACCTCGCTGCTAAATATCTACAATCAGTTAGGGTTTACTTCTCTCGGGAAAACTAGCATTGAAATTTGGATCATATCAAGTCCAATTGCCAATGGATCATATCAACAATATTTTGGGCCTCTTCAAGTGACCTGAAAAGTCAGTATTATACTTTCAGGTGGATTTATCATTCAAATAAATACATCAGGACCAAAATATTCTTCCGACTGATCAAATAGTTTAGCGCAAAATATGCAATTTTTTTCTTAGGCTGCATCAAGTAACATCTTGTGGAAATTTGTGCTCTAGAGTAGAGTCTCACTGTCACTAGTTTGGTAATCATATTGTTGAAATTTCAAAGCAGCCATATTTTACTACGGCATACATAAGATTGTTTGATACATTGATATGATGAACATTGAACAATTACTTGCTCCTAACTTAACTATTATATTTCAACTTCTGTCGGACTTATGTTCTCTTTGTCTTATCTTCTACAGATAGTTAGTGTTCTTTTGCGGCTACCAGATACCCATGTCAATGCACTGAACAGAGACCACAAGACTGCCTTTGATATAGCTGAAGGGTTGCCAGTATGTGAGGAGTCTTGTGAAATTAAGGATATTTTATCTCAACATGGTGCACTCAGATCTAGGGAGCTGAATCAGCCTAGAGACGAGCTACGGAAGACAGTGACAGAGATAAAGAAAGATGTCCACACACAGCTGGAACAAACAAGAAAAACCAACAAAAATGTTCATGGCATTGCTAAAGAACTCAGAAAGTTGCACAGAGAAGGCATCAACAACGCTACAAACTCTGTAACTGTTGTTGCTGTGCTGTTTGCAACAGTTGCTTTTGCAGCTATATTCACCGTACCTGGTGGAAATGACAATAATGGACTTGCAGTTGTTGTCCAGACTACATCCTTTAAGATATTCTTCATCTTCAATGCTGTAGCTCTGTTTACATCATTGGCAGTGGTCGTAGTTCAAATAACAGTTGTCAGGGGAGAAACCAAGTCTGAGCGAAGGGTTGTTGAGGTGATCAACAAGCTTATGTGGATAGCATCGGTTTGTACTACAATATCTTTCATTGCCTCCTGCTATATTGTGCTAGGCCGCCATTTCCAGTGGGCAGCAATATTGGTATCTTTGATAGGTGGTGTCACAATGGCTGGTGTACTTGGTACTATGACATACTATGTGGTGAAATCAAAGCGCCAAAGGAAGATTAGAAAAAAGGAGAAGATGTCAAGAAGAAGTGGCTCAAGCTCTTGGTATGACAATACTGAGCTCTCAGATACTGAACTTAACCCAGTATATGCCTTGTAAAGAGTGTTTGTCTCTGGAGTCAAGTATGTACTAACAGATACAATAGCTTACATTATTTGTTGATTGTACAATTTCTCCAGTAACAACAAAACCACACAGAACTTGCCCATTGTGCAAGGCTCCTGCAGTTGACGAATTTGATGGCACCCAATGTGCTCAATCTGTTGTACATGTGAGTTACAGATTTATTTTCTTTCTGAGAATCGCTTGAGGATTGTTCATATCTTAAAGCTCAAGCCAAGGGCTAATTCTAGATACTTAAGCCTTAAAGTACTTTTAAGTTATGTACAACTCCCCTTTTCCAGATTTCATAAGAATGCCATGGTTATTCAATATGAGTTCACCTGTGTGTAATTTGGTATGCTGCTTCAAAGTCTGAATTATTATCCTGGTGCTCCCCTATGTTCCATTCCTAGTTCTGCACTTGGTACCTTACTTTGGCGATGCAACTTCAGGTCTTGACAGGGTTTAGTTCCTTTTAATCAGTTAGGCAGCAAGTTCTTAACATGCTATGTTGTTTTTCAATTATAATTTTCTAAACTGCAACTGTAGGACATAGCAAATAACCTGTTGGGCTAAATCAACAGTTTATTTTCAAGTTAGAGAGTATTTGGTGATCATGGCTGGAAACCGATTGATATTAAGGATTACCAGTTCATTGTGGATGTACTTTTGTTTTTGTTATTTTGCTTTCTGTGTTCGTGAACCTGTTCAGTCTTATCTTGAACACATGAAATTTCTACACTAGTCAATGTAATGTAACACTGAAGTGTACTGGCTACTCATCATGTCAGGAACAGCATATGTGGCTATATTTACTGAAGCCGTGGTGATACTGTTTATCATATTCGCCTTGTCGAATTTGAAATGGTCACTAGGATGCACATGTCCTGGTAATACTTCTGTGCAGGTATCACTGACCGACTGACGGGATAAAAGACTAATTTGGTCTGTCACTCGTTACTTTGCTTACTATTTAGAGACTTGGAATTTCCCTCAGAAAAAGAAAAGAAAAGAAGAGAGTGGGAGTAGTAAAAATTGGCACAGCCATCCTAACAGACTCAAAATTCTTGCAGGACTAGAAAGGCGAAAGGAGGCAGCTTGATGAGTCATGCAAAGATGCATAAGATTTGGCTTACAAACATGCAGACATTAGCTAACTACTGGTGCTTAAGAGGTAGGCAGGTGTAAAGTAGGCCCTATTATGTTGCTCTCAGTCCTAACACTGCTCAACATCATCAATGTAGTGGATAGCTCTGCTTACCTATTGCTTTAATCTTGCCTTGCCTTTTGTCAACATGCTCTCTTAGTTTAAGGATTCCTGTCTTCACTTGGCCATTTCATCAGTATATTTTTTGTTTCAAGTTAAGGAATTCTCTTGGTTGTGTTTCTTTTGTTTCGATTTTAGGATAGACCCTGGCAAGCAGTGTTCTTCCATGAGTACCATGACAATCCGTGATGCCTGTGCTTATATTATTTTATCTGATCTGTTATTGTAGTTTCAGCATTGCTAGGTACTTAAATGAGGAAAACTACAGAGATGAAAATTCAATATGATGGAATAAAGCTAATTTTGTTCATCACTCTGCAGCTTTCTTGTCCCCAAAGATGAGTAAACAAATAGAAGTATAGAACTACATTTTCCAACTTACTCACAAAATCACAGGACAGACATAGTTATTGCAGAGATAGACAGCTGGGGCTGTTATATTTATCCTAGAAATTCATCTTCTGTTATATAGTGTCCTTGACCTACCTGCCTTGTGATGGAACCTTTTACACTGCTGTTTTTGTCACAATGATCATTGAATTGATACTTCAGGATAATCAAAGCTAAGAGAAATTCGAAATCTGAAGTGATAACTAGTAGAAGAAAAGAAAGCCTGAAAAGTGTTTGAGCAAACATAAGGTTCGAGTGGAAATGTAACATTTTTTGTGTTTATTTTTTATTATTGAACTTTTAACATTTCTTTCAATGCATACCAGGACACCCATTGAGCTTATTCCGGCATTGGTGAGAATAAAATCCATGGCCCCCCCGTTTTTTTTTTCTGTTGGTGAACAATTTCATGCTTGTTGCTAGATGATTTGTCACTTTAAAGATGAGCTTGTATGCATATGTAATTGAAGTTTCTAAAAATGTACTATATTATGGATACTCCTTTTTTGTTTGTCACAGCAAGAATTTTTTTGCCCTTCATGCTTTAACTTTTTAAGTGTAGGCTATATTTGTATGTTCCTTGATTGACATGAATGCACGGTATTTCTTAATAGTATATCTTAATATGGAGGCCAATTGATGATGTCCAATTTCCAGAAAAACTTTTTTGTCGGAGTTGGGCATTTTGAATTGACGTAAAGATATGATATTGCGTAGTTACTGCAGCTATATATTTCAAGAGTATGGTTTTTGTGATTTGTTCAAGAAACAGGAATCATGTAGGCTTTAATCAGAAACTGCTATATATATACACAACCAGTATAAACCACTACCAACCAAAAAATAATTGGCTGTGCCCTAGCACCTTTCATTTTTTTGTCACAGCACATGAATGTGGCTAAAGACACTGATCAGAGAAAATATCAAATGGTACATCCCAATTTTGAAGACAAATAAAAATCGAGGGATTTTTTCAATATTTGTTGTTGCATATAGAACTGTTTGTCCTTAAACAGAAATTGCTTACATTGGTATTGCTGAAGGCCATAATATCAGACATATATCATATCTACAGAAAGCCCAAGATCAAAAGAGTACAGAATTATTGGGGGACCTTGAATTTACAATTGTATTTCGGGTAATCTCAAATATACCCTCAGCGTCTTCGGATTCTGCTGCTATTTTTGATGCTGATGATGACATGAAACGGAATCCTGCGTCGCTTGCACTCTTCCTCACTGAGGCGAGCTGCTGTGACTTCTTGCAGTATGCTATTGCGCCCTGAATTGGATTGTCCATCTCTGAACTTGCGCTGCTACTCCTCCTCAGCACTGGTCCAACACCAGAGTCATTTGAGCTTGGGATTGAGAAGGAGGATGAATTTGACGAAGAACATGACGATGCTGAAACAGAGGATGTCTTGTTTGATGACGAGTATCGGATAATGACGCTGGAGAAGGATCTTCTATGGCCACACTCGTCCTCTTTAAACTTGTCTCCTACTGTGGTGCTATTGCTGATGGGTGAGGCTATGTACCTTTTGCTTCTGATATTGCCAAATGGGTTCTTCCTCCAGGTATTGAACTGTGCACTGGACAATTCATTTGCTCTAGGTACACCATTCTTGTCATCTGGATTCCCTCCTTTAGTAGCAAATATTGTTTTCAGATAAGCTTTTGATGCCTTAAGCTTGAGACCGAGGTTGAGGTGCCTGATGAACTTGAGCTTCTTGGACCATGACTTCTTCTCACATGCTGCTGCCTCCTCAGCAGCATCACTACCAGTGGATATGCACTCATGGAAGTAGTACTCTGCATTGAGCTCACCACTGGCATAACATGAGTTTGCTGCTGACACATTGCATGACTGGTATGGTGTTGCTGGGGCAGTGCTTGCTGAAAGTAAGCCCTTCTCAGCCGCACTCTCAAGTAGCTTCTTAACCATCTGGATGCGTGGTGGAAGATGGAGTGGTAGCAGCTTGCCCTTGTAGAAGAGCTCATCTGCTGGGGATGCCACGGGCTCCCACAGGTCAGGTGGAGCCGACATGTGGAATTCAAACTCTCGCGAGTGTTGTGGCGAGGCTGCCATGGCACTGTTGTAGCAGAACAAGCTTGCGGTGGTGGTGGCCGCTTCTGATGCTGTTGGTGAGCTCAGATCCATGTCTATGTAGTCCTCTTCTTGGAGTGGTTGGTCATGGAATTGAGGGCTATGTTTTGCCATTGTTCTTGCCTTGCTTTGTGTGTTTGGTGACTTGTGTTTTCTGGTTTGGTTGGTCTTGGCAGAGGTGGTGGTTGTGTTTTAGGAAGGGAGTGGAAGAAGTTTCGGCATGCTTTAAAGCAGAATCCCTGTAGCCAGAGAGGTTTATAAATTGGTTTATACTTCTTACTAGGGACCTATCTGTGCCCCTATGATCTGCCTTTTGTTTGCATCTAATCCTCTTTCTGTCGTGGCTATATGTAATGCAGCATCGTGTTGTGAAACAACTGTTTTTCTCTATTATTGATCTATATGGCTGCAGTGCTTTTATGTGATTAGGTTATTTTATACCTATTCCTTCCTTGGCATGCTTCTCCTCTTTTCATGACAGAAGCTACTAATTTTGTTTGGATGTGTAGGGTTACATTTACAAGGCCACCATTAAGAGCTAGGCTCACGAGGTCATCACGTTTACCGATAAATTATTTACAAAATGCATACTGACATATGGGGCCTCACACCACCTGGTCTGCATGTTAACTGGACAGGTGCATTTGGATACTTCATATTCTTTGAAGTATTGAAAGTTGTTTTCAAATTTTTGGGGTTGCCTGATGACAGCTTGGATTGAAACTTAAAATTCAAGACATACCTTGTGGGACTGCACATGAGACAATCTGACTGTGGAATATGATAGGTTTCTTGTAAAGGTAAAATATTTTGGTGATTGACCTTGTTACATATGAGTGCTCTATTTTAAATCTAAAAAGGGAGAACGCATGCCCTCAAAACATGGAGCAAGGTACCATTTGTTTATTCAATCTTTATGTCAACCTTTGGAAGTGTGAGGGTGACATCAGGGGCAAGATTAGGCCATGTCCAAACTGAGCGTGCGCGGCTAGGTGTTGTTTGTTTCTATGGGTCTGCTTGTTGATGCGGTTCCATTCCTGGGATCCCTTGTCAACTTTGTGTCATTGGAGTTTGGTGTAATTATGGACAACTGCGCATGCATCGGCTCTCATCGAGGCCTCTGTGCATTATAGAATCTGTCTAAACTTATGCTATTTCTAACTGGACTTGTTTGGGGTTTCTATCTTTTCTCTTTGCGCATATTTTTAAAGGCGTTGGTTGGTTCTAACCACTCACTGACTCATTTTATTTTCTGTGCAGATCTATCAGGAACCTGCTGAAGCAAAAGAGCCTAAGTGTCACATTTCAGCAAATAAAATGTTCCTTATTTTCGTGGTATGCTATATCTTTACGTTCTAATTATTAGTGACCGCATTTGCTGCAGATATTATAATATATGTTCCTGATCCTGATTTATATCCCTTGTACCGTTAGCACCATCTAGAGCACTAAGCAACGTTCCACAAATTGCTTAAAGATACTAAGGAATACCATCAGCCCAGCCCTAACCCAAGATATTATCATCTAACCTAACACATTGACATCTTGTAGGGTTATTCCCTTTTCAAGTGAAAGCTAATTAGAAAAGGAGTGTCAGCTAGCTAGGTTAGGTGTGAATCAAGTGCCTAATACACTAATCGCCGTACCAAGTTTGCAACCCTGAAGGGTTTAGTCCGCTGAATTGCAGGCTTAAAGGGGTATATATGAATTCAAGTGCAGTCACTGTTACGTGGTTGCCGGTGGTTGGAACTTGAAAAGCTTTTTTTTCCCCTCTTCTTGAAGACCAACGTACCAAACTTGAAAAAGAGCCATGCTTTGCCACTGCAAACTCTTTAACACTCGGGAATATTGTAGAGACAGAGCACCACGCCTGCCAAATTCCGGAATTCATAACCATTCCTCTTACTAGCTCAGTGACATGCTGCATTGACATGATTGTACGTGAAGATTCATTGCGCGTGATAGGCGACAGTGTAAAGCCTAAAAACGATTAGCTTAGGGTAGAGTAGTTGTTATCTTAATTCTTATCTTGCACAGTAGCTTAACAAGCTACAAGGTGCTTTACCTGTATGTACTGAATTTTGTCTTCCCGTTCCAGGCCACAGCTGCCCAGACACTTCGTGGTGGGAGTCCAATTCTTTTTGCGCCATACACAGAGTCAGAGATTGGAACGGAGGGCCCGGCCTCTGAAAGATCTCAGAGCTCGAGGTGTTCTTTGCCGCGTCTCCAAACTTGGAACCGAAGCACAAAGCTTCTGTTCTCGCAGCAATTCTGGGTCTCTCTAGTAACTTGAGGACGGAAAGTTCGTGCTGAATTTTGACCGCTTGTCTCTCCAGGTTCTAATTATCATGATAACTCCGTGTTGCTTATATGGCATTAAGCAGCAACCTTTGGATGATGCATCGTGCGTAAGCATGACTCCCCACTAACCTGAACATGGTTCATTCGCAACGCGTCAAAAACCGGCAAGATTGCTTTGGGTACAGCAGACATTCTGCGATGTGACTGAACTAGTTGCATGGAAGATAACTTATTCTAGACGAATGGAACAAATGCCTCTTTTCAAGGGAAAAAACGCTTATTTTTATGGAAAGTGGCAGCTACGGAGACTTATTTTATCGATGTTTGTACAGTATGGTACACGCACCAACATCATGCTACCTGTACTGCTTCGCACTGGAAAGACCTGAACTCGTGCTTCCGCGAAAGGAAAAGGATTGCGTTGCTACGGAGGTACAGACGGCAGCGCGTACGCCAGAGAGACTGGGGCCTTTTGTATCTTTCACTACTGTTTGGTTGTTCAGATAAGCTCAGCTTGGACTTTTCTTCAGAACTAGCTGCGCCGAACGAATAAGGATAATAGCACGACCTGTGGCTCGAGCTCTAGCTTCACCGACAGCGACCATATCACAGACCCAAATCGTTCTCGCATAATGCTAAATGCACGAGTCTTATCAACTACTGTATGTCTAATGTCTTTGAACGTATATTTTCCAGTAACTCAACTTCCCGGCAGCGCGTCATTTGATTTTGACCACAGAGTCGATTGCTAGTTGGGTATATATTTCCCGGCAGCGCGTCAGATAGCCAGATAGGGTTGGAGCACCTAACATTGATGAACAAAACGTGGAAGTACTGGAAATGATACATTTGGCTCGCCTGCTCACAAGCCACTATCAGCTTTGACAATGGGACTCGAGTTTCTCTGAAGATGATGCGCGAGATCTGAAACTGAAACCCACCCGGAGGGGAGGAACAACATGCTGCTGCCGTCAGGAGATGTTTCTCTGCAGATTTACCAAACACAAGGCAGAGAGGAACGTTGATTCGAGGTCGAGGGTGCGCTGCCGAGACATGCATAGTTGTGTGTGTCACCTAGAGAGGATGGATCACCCCTGCTGTTATTCCTTATCGAAGTTACCGTATAACAGGAAACATGGGATTTGAAGCGTGTACAGTTCACATAATAGCACAGAATGCACTGGTACCGAACGACTAGTAGTAGTACATAGAAATGGAACCAACAGTTCAGCTGATATCACTCCAACAGTCCAACTTATCTGGGCGGTACCGTTCACCTCACGGCCCACTACGATGTTCCTTTTGGTAACAGGACTCAAAGTTCGATCCATCCATAGGCCTACCAAAAAATGGAGCTTCGGACCGGGTACTTCAGATGCACAAGGCGGGAAGCCACCTGATGAGCACGGCCCATGGGCCACGTACCTTATGACCACGGTCCATGCTCCGCCTCGGCAGCCGAATTCGTCAGCGCTGCAGGCAGCCGGTAGGCGAGCCGCCGAGCGGGCACGGCCACAGTGCAGCACCGACGCCTCACCGACTATTGTCGGTGGTTTGGTGCGGTGGCCTGATCGCTCCTGAGTTCCTGATCCTCACGCATGAGCGAATTATTCTAATTATTTTTAAATTTTTTTTAGAGAAATATTAAAATTTAACCAATAACTTTTACACATTGGATGTATTCACGTAAACACATGTCACAAATCTATGACAAGTGCTCATAGGTCATAGTTGTTCCATGGGACCGTCCTCCTACTAAGATCTTGTTTGCAGTGGCGAATCCAACAACAGAACTCATCGGGGTCATTACAATAACACAACAGGGTTAACAGTATTAATGTTCAATGATGAACAGTCATTCTCTACTGATTTGCTAAAGTTCGTCGGGGTCACCTGACCCCGATGATATGAGCTAGATTCGCCCCCCTGCTTGTTTGACTGCACGCAAATACACCACAATCCACATGAGTTGGAGTGGATTGAAGTGTAATTTGAACTAAATTACACTCCAATTCCTTCCAACTCAAGACTTGTTTGGCTACATACAAATACACATCAATCCACATGGTTTGAGTGAGATTAAGATGAAATTTAGTTTAACTTTCACTTCAATACACTTCAAACCACGTGGATTAAAGTGTATTGATGTGCAACCAAATAAGGTCTTACATCGATTGAGATGCATTTGTGTGCAGTTAAACAAGCCTAAATATTTTTTACTGATTTCTACACATGGAACATATGCTAGCCACCAACATACGTGTGTATTGTAGGTGTAGTGAAGGTCGTGTGAACCATCAGGACATCTTATTAGATGGGTACAATGAGTCATTTATTTGTCCGTCTACAATCATATTTAATATGATCAAACAGTAATAAGATTTGTGTGTACTATTTTTATTGATGCATAGTAAGAAAAGGGATCACATATAGAAATCAAGGTATCCGCTGATCATCGGGCTCGTGAAGCAATCTCAGTAATGATAGTTCTCACAACAACAAACCTTTTACTAGAAAATTCTTCTATATGTGGAAATTGTATGAGCCACTCAACACATAAACCTTGCACGCAAGCACAATTTGATCAAACTAGCCAATAAACCTGTACATAAGATTAATTTTACAGGTTGCCACGAGCAAACTAGAAAATTAAGCCTATATATGGACTCGCGGGCTAGCCTACTTGTATCTCTAGTTGTGATGACGCTATAAGCAATGCCAGCGCATGGAAATAAGTCATAGTCCCTTTTTTAAAATATTTTTTACAAACAGACTCGTTTAAAAACTTTGTTTAAAAATGAGACATAGGTATCGGCGTCATGGGACATGAGCTACAGTGGCTCGGCGTCATGTCCAAGAACGCTTAAGCCACTATAGCTCGACGTCATGTCTCATGACGCCAACCTCTGTGTCTCATTTTTTGAACAAAGTTTTTAAACAGATTTATTTACAAAAAATATTTAAAAAAAGGCTAAAATGTAAAAATATCACACCATTTGTGTCCATCTACAGGCCAGCACAACAAGCTATCTTCTCCTGACATGTCGCCTTTGAGATGGAGTCCTTCAATACGATCAATTAAACTCCACTCTTGCAACCACGTGTCACACAAATGGGATGAATGGAAAAAAAGAAAGGGAAATTCTGCACTCACATCTACTATTGGTGCTGATATGAGGCTGAGGATGAAGAAAGAGATAAAGCAACAAAAACTGCAAGGTTTGGTTGGCGCAAACTGTGGTGATGAAAGACGTCAAGAACCACAAGTTCCCCTCACCTCTAGGTTCTCCTTGCTTTTGCGTCATTGTTGGTATGGTTACCATCGAGATGATGCACTATTGTTATGATAAAATAAATTCAAGACCTAGTTCTAAATAATAAAGGTCATCTGAAGTAGAGCATAATAAAGTGGAGCAGCAGTTGAGTAACCTAGACATGTCATTTCTTCATCACCGTTTTGTACAATTATTACTAACTCTCGAAATCAAAGCAAAACAAGCATGGATGTCGGACTATATATACCCAATTATGTTTGTTTGAGCTTTTAGTCACTTTTACACTAATATTTTTTGGACTTTAAAAAGTCAAACAACTTCCACAAGCTAAAAGCTTAAAATTATATTTTTCCTATATTTCATATGTCTGAATTTTTAGATAATTTTAGACAAACACTCTTATATAACTATCTAGTCCAAGTAAATTGTTACTTTTATGGTTTGTTATTTGTTTGTCATAACATAATAAATTTTTGTCCTTATCTACCTAAAGAAAATAATTATAAATTGTTAATTTTCTTTGTGCCAACATAAATTGAATTTTATCAAGTTCATGGTTTTGTCTAATAGAGTTTTTATTCTCGTTATAAAAAATCATAGTTGCGTCTACAAAAATTACAATAAACAAAATCTAAAATTTTAGTTTAAAATATATACATTAACCATCCCTGGAAGAAAATTAATTCCAGACATCTGAATTTAAAGTCCCTAAAATTTACTATAGTAAATTTCTGACTTTTAACTTATAGGAGTATAACTTTTGAATGGTCCAGAAATTAAAAAAATCTAGAAGCTTCAAAGAAAAACCAAACAAAGAGGGCCGTCGGTGTTTCTTTCCTGGTCAAGCACGTCGCTCTTCCGGTCGCCCGCCGCATGAAGGCTTTCAAGACGGTGCATAAATCTCTCCGTCCCAACCAAAAAGCGTATGAGAGCCGTCGCCGCCTCCTAAGGCTGAGGGCTTGAGCCGCGTCATCGTCTTCTTCACTATTGGTCCTTCTTTCTCTCCTTTTAGAATTTTGCCAAAGGGCTAAAGGGGTAAAGATCCATCATTTTAATAAGTTTTCTTTAGAGTTTCTCCATGCTAAGGTTTTAGTATTAGAGAGTTATTTACTCCTCTTTTTTCCTAACCACGATGAGAAGGTAGGGCGGATCTGATTTCTCCATCTAGCTCTGTTAAGATGAGAGTGACAACTTTGACGTCAGCATGTTCATCAACATAATGACACAAAGACTTTGTTTCCGGACAGCGACATCAAGACGAAGATGATGTCGCTGCCATTGAATAATTTTCTCTGGTCCTGTGTTTGGTTTGTTGTGGATGGATATGAGCACGATGAAGAATCAGGGAGAATAATTTTCACATCAATTTTTCTCATTCTCCGGTGACAGAAAAAAGAAAGACACAAGAAAGAAGAAGTTTCTCAACTTAGATTGCATAAATGTTGGCCGTTCGTTGAACATCGTGTCATACCCTGTTTTAAGAACAAAAACCAAGCTCTCGTTATATGTGTGTCTATCAGGAAGTCCACACATACAACCACAGAGGAAAACGATATCAAAACAATGTTCATATGGCGGAAACATAATTATAACTAACACTTACATCAGAGTTAAGCGAAACGAAGATTTTGATTATGGAAAAAGATATGGACAAGCCAAAGAAAGATATACGACTTACTAAACGCGTTTTGAAAAACTTTACTGACTCGCAACACAAGGCGAAACAACAAGCAACCATCAAATTAGTTTAGAAAAATTTGAAAATTCTCATTTTACAACAACTAAAGTGACGCTAGCTCAAACAAAACTTGTTCCATTTTATATAAATATTAAAATTATTTATTTTATTTAGTGTTTTCTACTCACAACCCAAAATAAGAAATTTTGGGGTGTGACACATCGGTTCTCAACACTAAACAATTATTGCCGAGTATTTATCTGCGTGGTCATCCATATGAAGTAAACAAGTTTAAATTTGAGAGTTAAACCCATTCACAACATAGGCACAATATATATGAAATTCAGTTTCTGAATACTTTTTTAAGTATTTATAACATAATGATGTACCAATTATCCTTTTGTCTATTTATTTTTTCTCCGTCTCCGGCACGTCGAACAGTTTGCTTCACCCGGCAGGTCGTTCTCTCTTCGTCAACTATATTTTTCCTTCTAGCAGTACTATAGTATATTGCTGCCAAACTTCGTAGCAAGTGCGCCTGCACTTTTTGCATCATAGATTCATTGACGTGTTCGCCGCCATTTTATTGGCCCATAGCGTGCTTAGAAGCCGTGCGTCCACCGTGTGATCACGATCGAACGCTCGACCTGACACGAAACCTCCCGGCGTTGCTTTCCTGGGTCAAAGTCTCGGCCACCACGCGGGGGTCACCAATCTCGAAGCAGATCCGACGGCGCATGGGCCCCTCACCGGACTCCCAGAGCCCAGAAGAGAAGTCTTCACCCTCGTCCCGTCCGTCCGGCTAATTCGCGCACCTCCGCTCCACCTTCCCCCATCTCCCCACCCAGATCTCGCCGCGATGGGTCTCGCCGCCGCCGCCCGCGCGGTCCTCCTCCTCCTCGCCGTCGCCGGGACCCTCCTCCGTCCGGCGGCGGCGGAGATCAAGCAGGAGTCCTTCAAGGAAGACTCCCGCGGCTCCATCCTCTTCGAGAAGTTCGGCTTCGGCCTCCGCGGCAGGGTGTCTATCACCGTCACCGGCGCCAAGACCGCCTCGACGCTCGCTAAGCCCGACCCCACACTGCTCGGATTCTTCCTTCTCTCCGACGAGTCGCTATTCGAGGCCATCTACGATCAGCCGGCGCCCACGGATCTGAACCCCAACCCGGAGTCCGCCTCCACCTGTGTCCTCTCCAGCCCCTACGTCAAGCCGCTCTTCACCTTCGCCGAGCTCGACGACAAGGGCCAGCACAGCCAGACTTTCCCCATCGCCCACCCCGACGAGTACAGCCTCTTCTTCGCCAACTGTGCGCCGGAGACCAGCGTCACCATGGAGGTCCGCACCGACATGTACAACATCAACCCGGACGGCACCAACGACTACCTCTCCGTAGGCATGGCATCCGTCCCGGGGATCTACGCCTTCTTCGCGGTCTGCTATGTCGCGTTCCTGGCCGGTTGGCTCTATGTCACACTTCACCGCAACCGCCTCTCCGCGCACCGCATCCACCACCTCATGTCGGGCCTGCTCGTCGCGCGGATGCTCTACTGCATCTCGGCGGCCGAGGACCAGCACTACATCCGCACCGCCGGGACACCGCACGGGTGGGACGTCATGTTCTACCTGTTCCAGCTCGTGAAGGGTGTCATCTTGTTCGCTGTGATTGCGCTGATTGGGACTGGGTGGTCGTTCCTGAAGCCATTCCTGCAGGACAAGGAGAAGAAAGTGCTCATGGTGGTGATCCCTCTGCAGGTTGCAGCTAACATCGCTGCTGCTGTGGTCGGCGAGACTGGGCCATTCTTGCAGGGATGGGTGACATGGAACCAGATCTTCTTGTTTGTTGATGTCGCTTGCTGCTGTGCTGTGCTCTTCCCAGTCGTGTGGTCGATGCGTACTCTGCGGGAGTCATCCAAGACAGACGGCAAGGCGGCCAGAACCCTTGCCAAGCTCACGCTCTTCCGCCAGTTCTATGTTGTTGTGATTGGATACTTGTACTTCACCAGGATCATTGTGTATGCCCTCAAGACAATTACTAACTACAAGTACAGATGGGTGAGTGTTGCAGCCGAGGAGGTGGCCACCATGGCATTCTACATGTTCATGTTCTACATGTTCAGGCCAGCTGAGAGGAACCAGTACTTTGCACTTGATGAGGACGATGAGGAAGCCGCAGAGATGGCGCTCCGTGAGGAGGAGTTTGAGCTCTAGACGACCACGTGGATGTCCAATGACATGGGGATACACACCATCTCCCATTCAGTTTCTCCTCGATATGATGTTGATCATAATACTATACAGATCAGGGTTTAGCTAATATTTGTCTATGTATTGTGGTAAATCTTCTCCCACTCCTTTTAGTTTTGCAAACTGCCAATGAGACTTGTGATAACTAGATTTCTTGTGTTGCGAAAGTAAAGGGAAATTCAATTAATGTTGCCATTTTGCCTAGTCTCGGTTTCAATTCTTGCTTTTTCAGTGTTCTGGTTATACTATGGATGATTTTATTAGTGTGGGGACTGGGGATGGCATCGATGAGCATCATGTTGCCGTGTCCAGTGTCCTGTAAAGCCATGTCATTGCTGAAAGCAGGTTCTGAATTTCAGATGGTTGTTGGGATTTAGACATGCAAGCGGATACTTTCTCTGAAATCTGGCGATCTTGTTCGTGCATCACTTTCTGACTGCTGAGATTCATTAGAGTGGCTGGTCCTTATGGCAACCGCAGGTTGGAGTTGGGGTTAAGCTCCTTATGGAGCTATTGGATGATCATCAGGTTCAGTTATAGTCGAGGCTAGTGATTTTCAGTTTTAGGCAATGTTTACCCTGTTTCTTCATGCCGAGTAATTGTCTATTTCATAACCTGGGCGTTTCAATAAGTAGTCGCGGTTGTGGTGTTCCATTCTTAGCTCAGCTGTCTGTGCTTGAGCTTATCGCAGTCTTGGTACCTCAATTTGAACATCTGAGAGGGCAGAAGTAGTGCAGACAGTGAACTGGCAGCGTTGATATATGTTCGGTCTTTGCTTTGGAGCCGTTAACAATTTGTCCATAAATGCTTTGTGTTTGCGCCTACCGTGAGTATCCACGTTCACCTGTTAAGCTGGTAAGCCGTTTAGCAAAAGATAATATTATTTTAGGAAACATAGCAATTTTAGGAAACATAGCAATTTAAGTACTTTCTCCGTTCCAATCGGTAAGCCGTTCTTGCTTTTCTAGCTACGTACCTATAAAAATCAGAACAAATTGCAATTTACAAAGAATTACAATTTGGAACGAAGGGAGTATTATACAAAGAATTACAATTTGGAACGAAGGGAGTATTATATTAGACTAAACACATGTCTGAACCATGTTAATTTCTCCTACAAACTTCATATCCTACGGTGGCTAGCTGTGCTAATAAACGGACCTCCGTCAGTCCGTCTCCATTTCAGGGTCTTTGAGCACGCACTTCCAAGAAAATGACGCCAAAGGCCAAACCAAAACCCACGGCAGCTTCCATTCATGCAGTCGATCATCTCCCGGAATCCAATCCACCGTGAGCCGGCACTCCGCCCAGCCTTGTCCCGTCCCGCCCGGCGCCCGTCTGCCCACTGCCCAGCCGCCAGCCGAACGCCACCGCGTTGGACCGTTTTGCGAGCAGGCTGCCGGTGTTCTCTAGCAAAACGCCAAAAGCGGACGTCGTCGCGCGTCATGGACGAGTTGGGGGATTCTTCTCCCCTGTTGTTCGTGTCGTCTCACCTGGGCGTTTCAACAACAGTTCTGGCTGGTTACATGGAAAACTAATTGAATGAAATCTATAGTAGTGATAATTATTTCTGAATATGATATACTGACATGTACACCGACGTTGTGCTAGACGACTGTCACCACATTTGTCTCTCCAGTCCAGTCTCTGCCTTCACCCCTTTCATCACACATTCACAATTCATGCAAGCTTCAGTCGGCCTTGAGCTCTATGGAAGATGTATTGAGTCGAAGCACGCACCGTCGCAAGAATTTGAGAACCTGATCAACATCAACGATGGTCACCAGAAACGCCAGGAACCCAGGACCAAGACCGGCAGCCACTCGTCGTTGAAGTTAAGGGCAACGATTCCAATCTCTATGGTATAGGATCCAGAAGTGCAGACCAAAGGATCCGACACCGCCACCGCCATGGCCAAGAGGAGCCAAGGGTCGTCGACCCAAGGAGGCAGGCTGGCTTCTTCGGAGTTCGGACAACGATGGGTTTGCTAAGCGGCCCAAAATATATTAATTGCTGTGGGCTGCCCACTCTGAACCCATCACACATCTTGGGCCGCTTAGTTCTGGGCTTTGCTCGTTTGCTTCAGATTGTTGCCCATCAGGCAGCGGAGTGATGAGGTTGGCATCCAAGGTCCAACGAGGACACGCGGTCCCCTGCCGTGCACGGTTGATAGAGCCCAATGACCTTCTTATCAGACAAGAATTCGGGTAACTGTAAATAATCCAAATCAGCACGTCATCGATACAAGCCATAGCAATTTCAGCCTTCATTGAATTTCTACTGCTGTTCCTACAAGTTTCCGGTGATACGGTACAAGTGCATATCATGTAGCAGAATATAGCATTGCTCTAACTGGTTGAGTTTTTTTTATGGTGGAACCTACTCACTCAGGTTGGATACTAAGGTTTTTCTAATTTATTTTAGGATTTAACAGTGCTCTTCTTTCACTAATAGGCGTGAGAACTTGGCATGGACATTGGGATTTTCCTATATTTATTTTAGAATTTAACAATGTTATTCTTTTAGTAATAGACAATATGCCCATGACAGCGAAACGCCTGCGATAACTTGGGTCATCACAAGATGTTGTGCAATGGCCGGTGGTCTTGGACACACAGGAATGTGCCCCTATTAAATGGCCAACGAGCTGTAAGGAATATTGCCTAGTCTGGTCTGACCAGCGGATGAGCTATATTCTTTACACTAGTGTAATGTTACTAAGTAAATGTATCAAGATAAGCCTTCCAAAGCGTGTGGTTATTAGGAGTAGAAAATACTCAAATGAGATGATACCTGCATGCAGCTGACACGGCCTACCCTACACCTTCACTGCACCCTTTAACATCAGGTATTCAGGTAGCCGTCTTTTTTTTCGTCATCCAATCCAATCAACCAACTCCAAAACTCTTTGCAAATCACTTGTATATTTAGTTAAGTAACATAGTTCTCCATTCATACATAAAAGAAAAAAAAAACAAATTTTAAATGAAAATTTTGATAGAAAGCTTGTTTGGATTAATAAGTGGTATTTTTGCTGCCATAGGCAAGTATTATATGTTGTTTGTTCCATGTTGCCTTTCGTTTGTTGAGCTCTGTAAGAGTAAGACCTTGGTGGCTGTTTTTTCAAATATATACTACGTAGCTTGCCGCAGCCAGGTACATGGTACAATAACGTACGTAGTGTTCGGTATATATATACTTGTCCAGTCACACTCACGGACGGTCGGTCGGTCCGGTGCGAGTTTGTTGAGCGATCGTTGACCTGCACGGCAAGGCGACCTAGGCATCGTATGCATGCATGCATTACATTAGCCCATGCCTGGTCTCAAAGAGAAATTTCCAAGGCAAGCAGAGCACAAGAAAACAGTTTCCAGATGCAGCAAGCAAGGCGTTGCCGTCTCGGTGTCAGCCTCTGTGCCTCGCCGGTTTGGTGTGGTGCAGGCGCGTGCAGCTCATCTGAAATTCTAAGCCTTGGCCGTCGTCAGGCCGTCCACGCCGTGTTGCCGCCGATCGCATTCAGGGCATGCGCTCTGCTTGCTTTCCTTTGGAAATCCGTTTGCCCAACAAGCAACGACCTCTCTGCAGAGGTTCAGAGCAAGGAAAGCAGGAAACGCATCGTGCATGCAGCAGGTTATGGTTGCTGCACGTACTGCCAGCGGCCTCCGATACTGATACCGGACCACGTTAAATCTCTCGCGAACTTGATATAATATCGCCTGTTCGTTTGAGCTTATTGGTTTTACTTTTCAGCCATGAAAAGATATTTTTCTTTTACACAAATCAACGGAAACAGTATTTTTGAGCCGCAGAAATCCACCGCAGAACAGGTAGTAGGTGCTTTGGCGTTGCAGAAGGAACACGGAGATTAAGGTATAGCAGGGCCAATCAGGAGTCATATGACTCACGAGATGCCATGTACTAGTAGTACTTCATTAATTAATGACCCGCAAGTACCGGTATGACCCTCTGGATATGATGCACCTAACTGTAACCAACCTCTTCACACGATCACGCACGGGTTAATATCTAACTCCATCTATGTTTCCATGTACTACTACTGTAGTACTGCACACTTCAGCAACCGATGAAAAACACTATGTTAATGATGTACTACTCCATGGCATCTATGAGTATCACATGAGGAAACATCTCAAGACGGATGAGGAGATAGAATAGTTGCGGCTTGTTCTTCCGATAGTTTGAATTTTAACGAGGGTTATGCTTTGCTCGTCAGAGAAAGATGGAGGCTGGATGCTTTTTTGCACCTACTGGATAGAACGAGAGCTTCCAACCTCCGAAACACATTTCACCTAATAAAATAAAGGACAACTCACTCTATCCATAAAAAAAATACAATTCTTACCTCTCAAAGAGTCAAATATCATAAACTCTGACTAAAATTATATAAAAAAGTACTAACACTTATAAGAAGAAATAAGCACCCATTAGATTAGTTGTAAAATATATTTTATAATAAATTTATTTTAAAACATAAAAGCTAATATTATTTATTATAAATTTAGTTAAAGTTAAAATAGTTTCACTAAAATATTTTTTATAATTGTATACTTTTGTGGATGGAGAGAGTACTATGGAGAAAACCACCGGAACAGAAGAGCGTCCATGGTTAAGCAGCAAAACTACAGGCAGTTACTTTTCATAATCTTTCGACTTTGGACACATATAAAAAAAAAGAACAAAAAAGCTAGTGGATCCAAGCATATGTATACTTGCAAAACCACTTATTTCTATCATCATCAAATCACCAGAAAAAGGAAAGAAGACAAGAATAAATAAAAAAAACATGAACAATCACCACCTAATTAACTATGTCTTCCTTCAATTCACCTCCTTCTGCACGCTTACTTTCTTCCCATGGGCCACGCCCAGCGCCCAGCGAGCTTCGTTTCGTCTTCGACCACTCCGACGACCATTCAAATGTACAACAGCCAGCGCGCGCCCGCGCGCATGTCCGTACCGTGGCGCCATCATCACCTCCTCTTGTTCTTGCTGCCGAGCACGAGGCTGAAGTAGAAGAGGATCCGGAAGAGGAAACCCCAAGCCATGGTCACGAGCAGGCACTCCCACTTTCCGAGCTGCGTCACCGCCGCCTCATGCAGGACGCCTCGCCCCGTGACGACGCACGTGTCGCCGCCGATCCGCACCCCGAGCGCCGAGCTGATGGACGCGAGCACCCGGCCCTTCACCGCGTCCGGCAGCCCCGCGAGCGGGGAGTTGTCGAAGATCTGCGCGCCGCGCACGAAGCACTCGCCGGCGCGGCCGAACTCGTTCTGCAGCACGCCCTCGAACGGGTACTTGATCAGCGACAGGTAGTGGAACCAGATCCAGTAAGCCGGGATCCTGTCCCGGTTGATGAAGAAGCCGCTGAAGAGCAGGAAGTAGGCGAGGATGGCCACCACCACGGTGTAGCCGATCATCACGTGCGGTATCACGCCGGAGAGGAACGTGACGAAGCCGCTCCCGGCCCAGAAGGACGCCAGGATGGCCAGCGTGTAGAAGGCGAACCCGGGCACGCCGCCCGCGAGGCCGACGGCGAAGAAGGTGGTGAAGGCGAAGGCGAGGGAGAGCACGACGAGCGGCGGGAAGGAGACGATGGCGTTGGAGAGCACGTAGGATGCGCGGCGGTACGCGCCGTAGGCCGTCTCGCGCAGGAACACATAGCGCTCCTGGAGGAACACCGGCAGCGCGTCGGCGCAGGTGTAGAACATGGTGGACATGGCGAAGGCGAAGAAGCCCAGCCGCTCCTGCGCTCCCTTGGGGGACTGGTCCAGCTTGAAGAAGACGGTGGCGAGGATCGCGCCCGTGACCACCACGGCCCCGAGGCGTATGAGGAACAGCTCGGGCATGCGACGCGTGTTGATCGCTGACCGCTTCGTCAGCACCTTCATCTCCACCCAGAACGGGTTGGCGTAGGTGCGCATGGACGCGGCCTCCCCGGCCACGTCCGAGCCCGACACCAGCTTCCCGCGCGAAATGCTCGCGCTGATGGCCTCCTTGAGCGACATCGTCGGCGGCGGCGCCACCAACGGCGACTGACGGTCAGCGCCCGCCGAGACCGAGCCTTGTTGGCCGGGGCTCCGCGCGTGCATCTGCTGCCACGCGCGGTGGAAGTCGACGAGCGGCTTGGTCCCCGTGGGCGACGACTCGAGCTCGCGGATGAGGTCGAGCGCGAACTCGGCGCGGTTCTCGTCGTCGGGCACCGGGTAGCCAAACTCGGCGAAGTAGGACGGGAGCGCGGAGGGAGGCCCGCTGAAGACGGTCCGGCCACCGGAGAGGAGGATGAGGCGGTCGAGGAGGCCGAGGATGCGCTGGCTCGGCTGGTGGATGGACGTGATGACAATGCTGCCGCTCTCGGCGATGCGGCGGAGCACCTTGACGACCATGAAGGCGGAGGTGGAGTCGAGCCCCGACGTGGGCTCGTCGAGGAACAGGAGGATGGGGTCGTGGATGATGTCGGTGCCGATGGAGACCCTGCGGCGCTCGCCACCGGACACCCCGCGGTGGCCCTCGTCGCCGATGATGGTGTTGGCGGCGGCGCGGAGGCCGAGCTGGTCGATGAGCGCCTGCACGCGCGCGCGCTTCTTGGCGGGCGACAGCAGCCGCGGGAGGCGGAACTCGGCGGCGAAGGTGAGCGTCTCGGTGACGGTGAGCATGGGGAACAGCAGGTCGTCCTGCATGACGTAGGCGGAGATGGACTTGAGGACGGTGCCCGTGAGGGCCTCCCCGTTCAGCGTGACGGCGCCCTTGAGCGCGTCGCGGGAGATGCGGTTGGCGAGCGCGTCGATGAGCGTGGACTTGCCGGAGCCGCTGGCGCCCATAACGGCCAGGATCTCGCCCTCCCTCGCCTCCCCGGAGACGCCGTCCAGCAGCGCCCTGGTGCGCGGCGCGTGCGCGTCGGGCGCGGTGGTGACGCGGTCGGCGCGGCGCTGCAGGGGCAGGCCGGCGGGCCCGCGCCCGCGCTGCTGCTTGGCGCGGACGCTGTAGGTCAGGCTGCTGAACGCCAGGCGGAAGTTCACGGTCCGCCCGATGGCCGCCGTCGCGCCGGCGCCTCCCGCCACCGCGTCACGTCCAGGCGTGGTGGGGAGCGGCAGCGAGAACACGGACGCGGAGCCGTCGTCGTCCGCGGCGGCGGCCGCCGCCGGGTCGACGGCGGTGGCGGCGCCGACGAGGCGGAGCATCTCGGCGAGGGACGGGTTTCCGGCCCCTCTCCCGCGCGGGCGGGGGCGGTGCGGCAGGGGGCGAGGCTAGGAACGGGAGGCGGTCCTGCACGGCCGGCGCCATCGCATGCGAGCACGCAGCGCGTGGGCTCGAGATCGATGATAAGCCTTGGTACGTGCTGTGCGCCTGTGCTGCTGCGCTTTGTCCTCCCACTGGCGCAAAAGCGAGCGAGCCGAGCTTAAGTAAGGGCGCGGGTGCGGGTCCAGTGCGTGTCCAGGTCCAGTACGTGGTCCGGTTCCGGTCCGGCCCGCGGGAAGTGTGGCTTTCAGGAGAGGACTGGATGGGGGAGTGTGGTGTGAGGAGGGTCTGCGGGACGGTTACGACTTGGCGAGGCGTGGAGCTCAAGTTTAAGGGCCTGTTTGGTTCTCGGACGAGATCAGCCTGGCTCGCATGGAGAGAGCCTGGTTCTGGATAGCCAGGCCCAATGCATGCAAGAACGTAGTGTTTGGTTGTCTGTATGCACGAGACAGGCTGTGATGAGAACCTGTTTGGTTGCTCGTATGAGAACGAGTTGCATGAGATAAAAATATATAAATAATCATCATCATGACATTTATACGGGCAACTATTGTCTTATAACACTTAGTTTACCTTATTTCTCCTTAATGTAATTTAAAATATATTAATATCATTTAGTATATGCTAATAATATATTAATAACGTCATTAGATGGCTAATTACTTGCACCGCGCGAGCCTGGCCCGGCAGAAACGACCGATTTCTGCGTTCCTCCAGAGCCAGGCTGCGGGAGGAATCTTGCACGAGCAGAGCCTGGCCAGACAGATACGCGAACCAAACAAACGACTGTTCTCGTATCTATAGAGCCTGGCTGAGGGGTGATGCAGCCAACCAAATGCACCCTAAAAGGCTGGTGGCTCGGCCGCTCGGGGCGTCGTTGCCACGGAGAACGGCACCGGCGGTCGTACGGGCAGGGCGTGTGGGCTGAGGTGGGACGTGGGCGGAAACGGTCCGGTCCAGGGGCCGAGGCGGCCGGGGATGCGGGTGCTGCTGGGGCGCTGGGCTGATGGTGTAGGAGACGGGATGGTGGCCAACGCGCGGGGTGGTGCCGCTGCCGCTGCCCGCAGCCGCCGGGGAGTGCAAGGTCAGCGACTCAGCGGGGACCGGGGAGAGTTCAGGGGGGAGAAAGCCGGGAACGGGAGGGTGGGTTAGCTGGCTTCCACGTCGAATCGGTGCGTTTTAGGTTGGGTGGGTGACGAGAGACGGAGGATTTAGGAAGGAAACGGCAACTTGCGTTGGGCACCAGTCAGTATGCGGAGTATACATGTATATTCTTTGGGATCTTCTGCGGGGTGCGGGAAGTATTCGACACGTTCCTGTTTTGAGCATGCAGAAAAAAAATGGCCGGTTCGGTGGCTTGTTTGTAGTACGTACAATAGAAAACATGTAACCTGCTTGGCAGAGTTGCGCCGTACAGTTAGTTCGTCTAGATCTTCTTGGCCTGGTTATTAACGTAACATATTGCATCATAGGCTACTACATGATGATCATTGCCAGTGTTCTAGAGCGTGTTAGGATGAAAAGCGATAGGAAGCAAATTGAACGACGTTTGGTTCGACATCTGTTGACTGCACTTCGATGTTTGAATGTCAGAAGTACGGTACGAGTTGGTAAGCAAATAACCCGAACAGGGTGCTAGACTTAGACAGCTAATGATTTTTTTTTTTTTTAAAAAAGTAGCAATACTCCTTATGACAGCAGGTATAGCAGGTGAAGTATATGGCGGCCGGCGGCCGGCGGCCCGCGGCCCGTGTGCCTTGATGGTAAACCAATTGGTTACGGTGTTAGAACATTTCGCTGTATCAAATACTACATCTCAGCTGTTACCCTGTGCATGTCATGTAAGCAGCCAAGATTTTGCTCTGACAAAGGCTCTAAATCTAAGCGGAATGCTCTCTGCTACACCGCGCACATACTACATTCATTGCTAAAACGTCTTCTTTTCTGTGACGGAGGTAGTAATGAACTTTCCAGGGTTGGTATGCACGTTCCATATAGCCGTATAAAACTTTATAAATGCAGGCTTCGTGACATTACATCCAGGGGCGGGCCCAGGGGGCTCAAAGGTATTCAGCTGAATACCCAAAGTTTTTGGTAAAAAGTTTTATATGTATAGTATATATATTTAAAAAAGAGAAAAATAAGAGTAAATGAATAATCTACGAAGAATTCAGCCGGAAAACGTTCCTACTGTCCGCCACCGAGTACATCACTCACAAGTCGAAACATCCCCACAGGCCACAAGCCACATGGATACGCCCAGCGAGCTTATACAGCTACGAAGCAGTAAAGCCTATAAAAGCGCGCTCCCTTTTCCTGATAGGGAAGCCGAAAGCAACGGATAACCGCGGTACAATGCAAGTCTCCCGCGTAGTCGCATGATCGACCGCATCACCACCTGACGCAAGCGCAACCAATGGAATTGGAATGGAACGCCGAAACCTCAGACATCCATAAATTCTCACGACGCCGACGGCCAACTTCGGCTCGCAATGGCGATCGCATCGCATGCGGATGCGGTTGCATAACCCCCCACAGCCCCAATCCCCAAGAGCACTGCAGTACTGCACACATGACATGACAATAGACAGGGGGCTCTCGTTCTGCTGAAGAAAAAAAGGTTCTACTCCCATTGGCCCCGTTCCTCCGCTCGGTTGCCTCGGGCGCAGGGTGGCGGTGCCTTTGCGCACCGCATCTGCCGCGCCGCAGCCGCCGCTGGAACGAACCTGGCATCACGCGACGCCATCACTGTGCCACGCGCGGCACGGAACCAAAACCAAGGCCCCTCGCGCCCCGCCAACCTTGCCGTGCGTCTCGTCTCGGCAGCGGCGTGGCAGCCGCCCGCACCGCAGGGCACTGCATCCTGGAGGCTGGAGCTGGTAACCCCCCTCCCTATGGGGGTGGACTGAAGTTAACTAACGACAGGAACAGGACACCGCGGCAATCTGGCGGACAGCGAGCAGAACGGCCTGCCGCCCATCAGGCTCTGGCCGTGCATAGGATTGGGCGGATACGATAGGCCGCGCGTGGCCATCGGGCTGTGGCATGCCGCATGGGCGGTGGCCGGTGGGCACGGCACGCCGCGCGGTGCAGCTTGCCTAACCCTGCCCGTCTGTCCTACTGTTAGCTCAAGCGGCCGTATCTCGACACGAATCACCGGCCTAGCCGCGTTCCAAAATCGGTCTGGCTGTTTTTGAGCAAATTGGCCTAAGCCTACGAACATCTCTCAGCACAATCCATTGGGGGGAGACGCAACCAAGCTTTTATACACCTAGAACGAATCTCTAGTGACCTAGACCACGAATCTCATACTCCGTAGCACGAACCAAGCTTTTATACTGTTTTTGGCTCCTCAGCCACTTTAACACGGAACGAGCTGAGAGCTGATAGAAGTCTGGCCAAGCAGGCCATTAGCTTGGCTCATACTCCGTAGGCCAAACAGATCCATCACCCACCATTGCAGGTGCGGCGGCGTAGCTGCACTTGGTACTGCTGCTACCCGTACCACCCGGACCGCAACAAAGTTGGCCCACAAAAAAGGGAAGGGGATGAGGCGCATTCTCAGTAGTAATTTGTTAACGCCGCAGCTGCAGTTCCGTTCCAATGACCGTTCACGGAACCTTCCCGCTGCCGACGACTACGTGCACATCCTTGATTACTCTGGATTAAGTATTTGAGATTTCAGATATGGGTTTGGGGACGGATCCTCCAATCAAGCGCTTATTATTCAGGGAGCCTGTTGGAGCCTTGGAGGCGGGACGGGCGGGCAATGGCAGTACCTTAGTAGTCCCAGGGACATGGCGGCGAGCATAAACTTCGACGGAACCGATGCTGCTTACATGGTTTTAGAGACTACAGTCTACAACAAACTGCAGTTTTACAACCATCCATGTGTATCCAAACACTTCATGTTACTCTAAAACCAAAGTATACCTTATATCCAAACAGGGCCAAACAATTTGTTTCAGTTTCTAGCTGCTAGCTGGCGGTAAATCTCGGTTTTTATAGCTCAAAAAAGTTAGCACTCAATTTTATATTATATATTTCAATCTTTAAAGGTTTCTTTGAGTTCGTAATTGATGTAAAAGTTGATTATTGATGGTGTACTACATCGATAAATATCAACGCTGCACTAGCGAGGCAAATCACAACAAATTTCCTTAAGAAAAAGTGAGCGCATCTGAAACATATTCGTAGGCAAATTAAATACATCGATAAATATTAACATTGTGCTAGCGCATCTGAAACCAATGTTACACTTTTGATTAACCAAGGGGCAAGGATACATGTGGTATCAGTGGAGCAGGGAAGTTAATAAAACTAGTTAGGAAATCACTGCAAATTCCTTAAGAACAATCGCAATCATTGTCATGTGTATGGAAATGGTTCAACACGGCCCTGACCTTGGACCTTGCCCTGGCCTCAAGGCCGAATTTAGGGGCCATGGACCAACTCTTTTTAGCTAAATGCTACGGCCTTATTGACTCATGGGGAGTATAGGTTCCTCTAAAAAAGATGAGATGGTATAATCATGCTACGTTAAGGTTATTAGCAACGCATTAAATAAATTAAATAAGTTCGCAAGTGGACTATGATTTAAATTTTTATCTATTTTTACTTCTAAAAAAAATATGAACTTCCAAGTTCCAAGCATAGACGATTTTAGACGTGCTTACAAGATATGACCAACTTACAGAAAAAGTGGGTAGATCCAGTACTACCCATTGGGTCAACTTCTGCGCTATCGTGACTTCAAGGTCGTCACATATAAGAGCAACTCTAACGATTTTATATTTTTTATTTGGCAAAACATGAAATTTGTCAACTCAATATGGGGAGGAGAAAAAAAGGTTATCTCCAACGGTTTGGCAAAATTAACTTACCAAAATCTAAAAAAGAAAACCCGGCGACGCGGGAGAGAAGAGCGCGCGTGGAAGTAGTACACGAGACGGAATGTCAAGCCGATCGCGAGCTTGCATATATGCCAATCCATCAGGATTTTGCCAAGTTAAAAAAAAAAAATACAAAGCTCATTTGCCAAACCGTTGGATAGGAGTTTTGTAGACTTTTTTACAAAAATAAAAATGCAAAGTCTATTTGCAAAACCGTTGGAGTTGCTCTAACCGATTGGCCTTGCTTTTATCAATCAGGTCAATGAACTACCCAATGGATCGACCTGACTCATTCTCATCCCTAAGCAAGTAAAATTGGAGATAACAAACACTCCCTCTCTTCGCCCTGGACATGGAATGATCTACAATAGGCCACAAACTTCTTTCACTTGTTCACTTCTGCTCGTATAGTCGCAATAGTAAAGCCATGGATAGAAATGGCCCATTATTTAGTTGTACTGCAAAGACGCCAATTGTAGCCAGGGGGATCATTATTTATGTTCCAGTGATGAATAGCTGAACTCCAAACGGTTGCAGAACACAGATGATGTGAGTCCGACTAGCATAGAAAAAACCCAGAATTTTTCTTTTACAGATAATAAAGTGAAAAAAAAAACGTACAAGAATGCTAGCCTTTTCAAGTTCCTATGAATAGGTTCTGTAATAATCTATGAAGGATCATAGACATTAGTGTCACCAGGATGCGTACAGATTAGTATAATACACTGAATCAGTTTGTACACATTTCTCAAAACATATACATTTGAGATCTGGCTGGCAAAGTATCTGATAGACTGACACAATTCCAGCCAACATAACTCCGAGCAGGTCATTCGCACCAGTTTAACACATCCCTCAGGATTTGCCTTATCAGATACTAGAATACAAATGGATGGAGACCAACACCAACAGCCAGTGATACAGCAGTATCAGAGCACAATGTGTGACGACAGAAAGTCACCCCTACTTGCATGTATTCTGTCCTGGATGCCTATTTGTTTCAATTAGAAGTGGGTTTCTTTCATCTATCTTTCGTGTTTCTACTTTGCATTAAGAGAATTTACCTCTACCGGTATTGGCAAACATGCAGTAGTGCAGCACCTCCAAAGACCAGTGCAAAAACAGGGGGGCACTCAGCAGAACATATTTTATCATGCTCGTGTCAAAAAGTCATCCACAGCCAGAGATGCATCGCCATGAGAAACAGCATTCTCAGGTTCCGGCAAGTACAAAGAAGTAGAAGAAACCTGTCAAAAGAAGTACAATAACAGTGTGCTGCTCAAAAGTGTTGGAGTATTAAGTGAATTGTCCACCTCTCCCCATCAGCTTAAGCTTTTGGGTTGAACTGTTTGGTGCATGCAACTAAATATGGTATTAAAGTCGGAGGCCTCAAGTTCGAATCCTGGTACGTGAAGGGGAGTGTTGGAGTATTAAAAGTGAATTGACCATCTCTCCCATCAGCTTAAGCTTTTGGGTTAAACTGGTTGATGCATGCAACTCAATAAAAAGAATCAATATATAAGGACAAAACAAAATAACAAAACACAGTGCAATGCATGAGCCTGGTTCAAGGTTTACCTTTGTGTCTATCTGTAATTCTCCGTTGTTATCTACTGAAAGAATAGCACCATGTGCTTTTAACCATTCCTCGCATTCTTCCAGTCCATCAGCTCCATTGGCCTCACAAACTTCATCAATTCCCACAAATCCCAAAACCCGTGCAGCGTATCTAACTGGTACAGTTGGGCGATATGACTTGGACATGCATTTTATAGCCACAAAGCGCATTCGCTCCACGTAGAGATCTGTAATCCAACAGCACAACGAAAATAACCTCAATGTATGTGCTGAAACAGTCAGTCCAATGGAGCAATAGATATGTATGTGTTTAGCTATACGACTGAGAGAAGGATCATCTTTACCCATAAGACATGAGTTCAAGTTGGGTGCCATCTTGTACAATTTGAAAAACAGGACATAGTTGCCAGACAAAAAGGCATAACGAACTTCAAGGGCATGCTTCACAGCTGTGTCTTTCTTGGCTTCCTTTGGCAAGCTGAAACAAATACATGCTTCAAGGGCTCAGGTAACAATAAGATTAACAGAATCAAACATCCTCCAATTATGTTGTGGTGGAGCTAGGATTTCTGGGAAGGATACAGAGCAGCAAGTCTCTGCCACTGCTATTGCAACCTTCATGATTTTACTATGCGCCAGATATACCTTGCCATAGATGAAAGCAAATCTCTTTTGTTATTGGAGTGCAGCATGATGCATAGCAAGTTGTAAGCAGAGAATTCGAGGTTGCAACCCTTGACGCCTTCTCCATATAACCTCTTCAACTGAGATTGGCACTGCAAAAGTTACAAAGAAAACAATTAAAAACTAGGCTGTTATATTCATCACAATTAAAAGAAACCAACACGCAACTACAAACAACCAGGAATTCAGAAACCAACACACTACAACTACATACAAAAACATGGATATTGGTAACTATTATTTTTTTTGTATTTACCTTAATGAAATGACACGCAGCCCTACTGCGCAGTTCGAGAAAAAAAAAAGATGAATAAGCTAATACTAAATGCAATTACATGGTGTTTGTGAAAAGACTGGCAGACACCTAATGTTTTGTACAAAGTGGAAAAACTCGTAAGATCCAGTTGCCCTTGAATTTAAAACCAACACTAATAACGTATATCACTAAACAATTGCTTGTAGTAGCAGGTACTCCATCTGTTTATTTCTATAGGGCATGTAATTTCACCATTTATTGCAAAATATAAGGTGAGCATGTGAATTTATTGACGTCTGCCTTGTTTGCCCTTGTTGCATAGTATCACTAGCATTTATAAGTAGCATCTTTTCCTTGGCACAATGCAACTAGGATAGCAAAATAGCATGCAGTACATGAATGTGAATATTGTACTCATTTACGCAATAAAATCAGAACAAGACAAGCAAACCTGATTATATTCAGCTAAATCTCCAGATTGGATAGCTAAACGCGCATGGGTTTCATAAACCTGAAACAAGAGATCAAAATGTTACAAGGGAGACAATCATGCAAGGAAATAGTGTCCAAAAAAAACAGAGCACATGATTCAACATTAACTTAATAATTTTCTGGTGGGTTAAATATTTAAAAAACGAATAGATAAAATAAACCATACAAAGAGCTATGGAGACACAGTTTATATAATATTTACATAATTATTAAACACCACAATGCAGTATACTGCAAGGGGCTATGGAGAGTTGGAGACTACCTTGACAGTCAGCTCGTTCTGAATCCTCTGAACAGTAAGGTCTTGCCGAATAGACTTCAGTTCGTCACATTTGTAAAGATAATTCTTTTCTGATGTTTCAACCATACAAAGAGCCTTCTCTAGGACATCTTCTGGCCGTACCTGCACAAGGAATCAACGAGTAAAAAAATAACCTAAGAAACAGAAAAAAAAAAGCAGTTATTTCTAGTAACATGTTTTCCTGCCTACAATTGGCATGACAATTAGCAACGCATCCTCACTGTGGCAGGGTCAGGCGCACTTGTAAGGCGAAAGTATCGTTTCTCAATTTGCTGGCATGTTCCCTTGATTGTCAGTGCATCCCAATCAAAATCCTCCACTGCCAAACCAGCACTGTCCCCATTACTTCGATTGAGAAGCAGTGACATAGCTCTACTTGTATATATGTTATCTGTGGCAACCTTATCTGGTACAGAACTTCTAGATTTTGATGGTGTGCCTTGACTCTGTTCAAATCGCTTAGATCTATGCTCCCGCCGTTTCTTTTCCTCAGGTGAATTTGCCTGTACAATTGAACTAGTGTAATACTTCATTAGATCCTGCTCCTTGTCACTGTCACTTGAGGCATTTCCATTTTCAGTAAGACTTGCATCACCACCAGTTCGCTGCACTTTAGTAGGCCTATGACTGTATTGGCTTAAAGGAGCTTGGCGGGATTGGACATGCTTCCTCAGTTCCCAACTGTTACTCTGCAATTTATTCCCCAGAAATAAAATCAGGCATAAAAACAAGCTTGGGGTGATGGTTATATTCCAAATCCAAAATGGAAGGGATGAAAGTAGCATGAAGCCAGCCCAAAGGTTTACCATTCTTTTAGTGGGTTCCAAACTACTGCAGATATTAATTTTTGCCAACTCATTAGAAACTTCCGCATTGTTAGCAACATTTTCCTCTGCAACAGGCTCCCACCTACTTTTTGCGACAGGCTCCCACCTACTTTTCGCGACAGGTTCCCACCTACTTTTTGCTCGTCTACTAGGACTCCTCAATGATGAGAAGGGACTTGAGTCCTTCCCATTGCTGCAAAGAACCAAAATGAAAATATGTAGGTTGTTTTAGATTTGTCCTAAGTCAAACATCATTAGCGTTGGTCACCAATAGCTAAAAGTATAAATAGATTTACAACATAAAGTTGATGCTGCTAAATTCATATGAAAAGTAATTTCATAATATATAATTATCGCAATTTGAAATATGACATCCTATAGGAATTGCCAGTAAAGTTTAACCTCGTAGACCATGTCAATGTCCAAAACGACTTACATTTGAAATCAGAGGGAGTACATTAGCTGATTGAAATAGGCTCAGCTTCAGAGTGTTTTCAGTTCAGCCTAATGACATGCTACTGAAAAAAGCAAAGGCTCTTAACCTTTACATAAATATAAACAAATATCAATGAGATTGCTTAAGAAGAAGCATTTTGGACAGCTTCAACATAAATACATACATATTATATTATAAAGTTCATTAAACATTCCCAAAGAATATTACTAGTGGAGGGCACAACACAATCATATCATTGCGGGTTACTGTCTTACTGCAGTCCTATGCATCCATCGAAAGTTACTCACAGCTAATAGAAATGTGAGTGGAATTCTCCCTGCTGTTCCATTCATTGATCAAGAGTTTATAAAGGAGTTACATGACGACTCTTCATTCTAGACTCTTCCATTACTGACTCTTCATTCTAAACTCCACAAATTCTAGGCTATTCATATTCTAATAAGAAAATAGAGAGTTAAGACCAGCACACCTAGTCATATTCGTGCATGTAGCATTTTCTGGAAAAGTAAATAGTGGTTCAATGTCCCAGTTCTTCGTATGAAGGGTCCCATCAGCAGTTGCCTTTGTAATTATCTGAAGTTATCAGAGGCAAAAAAGAGTTGCAAGTTAACAGACCCCAAATAAAAGTAGAATTTAAGGATGGAAGAAATAATATAAATAAGGCAACCTAGTAGATCAATAATTTTAAACTAACTTCAGAGTTGAAATGCGAAGACACTTATTTTCCATAAAGTGGTAAATTCCATAGTTGCACAAGACAACTTATTTAACATTGTTAATCACATGCTCATAACTAACAGCTAACCAAAAAATGATCTTGCAGAGACCGGAATAACTTCCTTTTTTCTTAAAAAACAAAAAATAATCTTGTTTTTCTCATGGAACTGGTGGAACATCAATTATAAATCGGCATATCCAGTTCAATTCGATATTCTTTAGCAAGTTTATTTTAGAGTTAAAATATTTCTGTTTCTGCTCCTCAAAGGCAAATTTTCTAAAAGTTGCTATCGGTGGTGCTTTACTGCTTTAGAGACCTGATCTTTCTTATACAAATAGCAAATGCAAGCAAAATGGATCAAAGGAAGTAACAATATATGATATACCTAAACTGCAAGCAAACTAGAGTGAATAAAATGAAATTACTTAGCCTCCTTCAAGATACTAATATTTCTGTTCTTGTTTCTCAAAGGCAAATTTTCTAAATGTTGCTATCAGTGGTGCTAAAGAGACCTGATCTTTCTTATACAAATAGCTAATGCAAGCAAAATGGATCAAAAAAAAAGTAACTATATGCAGGGGCAAAGGTACACTGTTTCTAACACCCCCAAATTTGAAAAAAAAAAACAATAGCTTTGATTAAAATTTCATCATATATGCACCCTCCTTGATACAAGCATATGAACCCACAAGGCAACTGCACCACCCTTCAATTTGCTCTAACTTCGCCATTGAATATATGATATGCCTAAATGGCAAGCAAACTAGAGCGAATAAAATGAAATTACTTAACCTCCTTCAAGATACTTCGGCTGGCAGTCCTCTGGGCATCATCCTTGCAACGGGCAAGATTCCGCTCAACATAAGTACGAAGTGAAACAGGGAAAGATCCCTGAATAGAATGAAATATGTCAATACATTAATGAATATGAAGGTGCCAAAAATGTTGTGCATGTTGCCATATTACAGAATTTATTCATTGAAGGTCTTAACTCTTTAACTTTCAGAAGTTTTAGTATGAAAAATTTTGTGGGAGCCAGGAGTGTATAATTTCTAATATAAGAACAAGAGATTTGCTGGTAGTATTTCAGTTTTGTAGTGCATATAACATTTTATAGTGTTTCGCTGAGCTCAGGGGCTGAGGGAGGCCAGGCACCCCCTATGCTGGGTGAACTTCTAATGCATATTGCATACACATAATTCCACCATATATCTGAAGAAATTTTTTGATGTTTACCCCTCCAATAATCCATCAATTAGTATTTGGCCCTCCTCATGGTTATTTCCTGGCTCCGCCCCTGGCTGAGCTTAACAAGTGAGGATTCACCTTGGATGTAGCATCAATGCATCATCCATGATCAACAAAAAGAATGAAGCAGAGCTTACCGTAAACCTTAGCTGTATGATTGTATCAGCAAAACAGAATGAAATAAAAGGAACCTACCGTCACCTGCATTACTGTCTCAGAACCATTTTGTGAGACCGTCACATCATTCTTGGGCATGGAAACACAAACATAAGCAGGTTTCAGTGATGAATCAGCTTCCAACTTTGACTTATCCACTTGAGGCGTTCCTATTGAAAAATCTGGGGCTATTCGAGGATTTGTTGAGATCTGTATTTTGCATAACATGTGGGCATTCGATGACAGAGAATCTTGCCACGGTGTCTCAGGGTTTTCAGAAACATGGTTGACTGAAGAAACGCTTGAGCTTGAACCATGTAAAGGCAAAACCTTTTGTTGATCAACTTGGTTACTTAGCGGTAGCTGATTATGATTTGCAGAACTATGCTGGTATGCTAAGCTGACACACTGGTTCTGAAATGTTGGGATACCTGCTGTGTTGTTAACATAATGGGTGTGAAACATCGGTGTGACTGGGGCCTGGGAGGCATACTGGTTTTCATATCCTTGAATGCCTTGTTCCTGTGAATGAAAACGGATAGTTAGAATTTCGCAAAACCATACTAAAACCTAGAAAAACATGGTACAGCAAACAAATAACAGACATAGACACAGTTATGCCCCCACCCCCCACCCACCCAAAAAAAGGAAGAAGTGATTATCATATTCATAGGCCCTTTTATGTTTCGTTTTCAATTGGCCTTTATCCTGGACATTTAGTCCGAATAATGGATAAACGGACTGTATAGCATTTAGCAAAACACAAATGGACTGTTTAGCATTTAGCAAAACACTGTCCATAGGCCAAGAATGTTAAGTTGCACGCACAGACCGGTTCAACCCAAAAGCTTAAGCTATTAGGAAGAGGTGGGCAATACACTTATACACACTTCAACACCCCCACTCACGTGCAGCGAGGGAGAGGCGCAGCAGCCGAGAGGCGCAAACGTGAAAATAAAGGGGCGGAGAGGAGGACTTAACTTGCCTCTACTAGGATTCGAACTCGAGACCTTTGGCTTTGATACCATGTTAAGTTGCACGCACGGACCGGTTGAACCCAAAAGCTTAAGCTATTAGGAAGAGCTGGGCAATGCACTTATACACTTCAACAAAGAACACATGATGAATCAGAAGAACCATCCAAGCAGAACTTCTAAGTTTGCTTTGCAGAACTACAACTTCTAGAAGCTACATACATGCTAGAAATGCAAGCCAAAAGAAGATACGAAAGCTTGCAAAAAAGGGCAACCAACCAACAAAATTTAAGGACCAGAAGAGGAAACAACTGATTTGAGACAGACAATATATATGCTGCAAATAGAATGCCATAGATGTTTGCCTTGGTGTGGCAAAATCCAAGTTAGTGAGGTTGCAGAATATGCAGTCAAACAAAGCGAAGCATACAGAACAATCCCTCAAGGACAAGCTGCATGGAGGTTCAGGAGCCTTTGCATGCAAAAGGCAACAAGCAAACTATTCTTGACTCTATAAACGTTTGACAAATAATCACCAACAAAATTTAAGGACCAGAAGAGGAAACAACTGATTTGAGACAGACAATATATATGCTGCAAATAGAATGCCATAGATGTTTGCCTTGGTGTGGCAAAATCCAAGTCAGTGAGGTTGCAGAATATGCAGTCAAACAAAGCGAAGCATATAGAACAATCCCTCAAGGACAAGCTGCATGGAGGTTCAGGAGCCTTTGCATGCAAAAGGCAACAAGCAAACTATTCTTGACTCTATAAACGTTTGACAAATAATCAAATAGAAACTAGCACAGAAAATGAAAGAAATATTTGTAGGACATGTATTCCCCAATACAAAAATCCATTGAAAGAAGATGAACCAAGAGGCTGTCTGGAACACAAGAGTTTCACAGGTATAGTTCAATTCCAGCATGGATCTGGTTACATTACAGTGACCAAGACAGGCCTAACAGCTGTCTAAAACGACAACTGACCACTTGTTCATTGCTCTAAATATTAAAAGGAAAGGAAAGGAAGCAGAACACTAACAAATTTACCTGTGAGGGAGGTGTAGTAGTGTTACCAGCATCATTCTTCCATGATGTAGTGCCTGGTGGAGGTGGCTGGATGCTGGTGTGTGCATAGTTGGAATCAATGGTAACAGTTTTTGTCTCAGGGGCAGTGCTACCACTGCCAGTAACTGCAAGGCCACCTGAAGTCTGTGCAGACTGATCATAATAATAAGCCCATTGGCTGTACTGCTGTTGATAATGGACAAAGCTTGTGGGTAGTGAACTGGAACTCTGGGCTACATTACTATCTTGGGTGCAACTCTGATACGATTGTGCATGATTGTGTACACAACTTTCATTACCCCAGGCATTGTTTTGATGATAATAGTAATTGTTTGTTGAATATCCTGGCACGGTCTGATGAGCACCAGCAGTATAATATGTGTTACTTGGACCAACATAAGATCCTGAATTTGGAAAAGAAGTAAGAGGCTGGTAAGTGGAACCTGAACCTTGATCAACTCCTCGTTGAACAGAAGAATCATTTGCCGCTTGTGGATAGTTATAGTAATGGCTTGGATGTTGTACAGCATTGTAGTCCTGTTGAACTGATGTCGGATAAGGCACATAGGAGTGAGCCAACTGAACCACATGAGATTCACTATTTGTCACACTTTGAGTAGCTCCTGAAACTGATACATCCCTCTGGGGATCATAGTAAACTGAATTTTGATTTATACTATCCATCAAATAGTACAAGAAAATCCGAGTCAAAGAAAAGCCAAAACTGACGGCCAGAAGGTAAAGATGGGTACGGAGATAGAATGGTTTGCTCCAAGCTCCTGCTCTGTTAATGAGGAAAAACAACCGGAGAAATCATTGTCAGATCAACATCAATACAAAACAGCACATCTGGCAGAACAAAATGGCTATGGAAAGAAATTTTGAACCCCAGGGCCCAGGTTCATGGTGCGAGCATGGAAGTCACCACAAAGGCACTACTTGTTTACTACTGGAGCATAACTGCATAAGGCCATGATAAGTAATACTGATCAATCAGTATGGCCAGCTTCAAAGACAAGGACCAGGAAGCAAGTGCCAACAAAGATTTGTATGCAGCAACGAAGAATTATTACCTTGCTATTATAACATGTGATCAGCCCTAAAGAAATTGTAACAGAGCTAACTAATGACAGGATACGATACTGGCTGACCCTAACTTATGGTTTCCGCATGCGCCAAGAATAGAGGATTGTTTTTTGATACTGCAGCCAGTGAAATCCTTCAGACGTTATCATTATTATCTGTTTAATGATAAACTCGCCTGCGATACCACGTTGTTAGGTGACAGGATAGTGATTGCAGCTAAACTATACTATAGTCAAAAGTACATAACTACTAATATACTCCCTTCCATTCCAAATTGTAAGTTGTTTTAGCTTTCTCCTAAGTTAAACATCTACAACTTTGACCAAGTTTATAGAACATCAAACTAGATTCCTTAGATACACCATGAAATGTATTTTAGTAGTGCATTTATTTGATATTGTAGATGTTAACATTTTTTTATATAAATTTGCTCGAAGTTAGACTAGTTTGATTTACGATAAAACTAAAACAACTGACAGTTTGTAACGGATGGAGTAGAATTGAAATAGAAGAAGGACAAAAACATCACTCCATACAGATAAATGCTGCATAAAGCAAGATTTGAGTTATATTCAAGCATCAGTAATTCTACAGGCAATTGTACAGCCCCTTGTTTAGCCCATATATACTCTAGAACCTTGTTATTCTTATCTAAGAGCGAATCATTTTTAGCAAACTGTAAAAACGGCGAGTGAAGAAGATAATGTCATACATCTAGCAACAAGCTGCAGCCAAGTACACCTAAGCGTGTCTGAAGTGCCACGGCCTAGCATAGAGGATGTTTGACTGGAGGCGACTGGAGGCGGCTCGGCGGCGGGAGATTAGGTTTAGAGACGCAATGGGGAACTTGGGGATGCGGATAGAGCTGTCGGAGGAATGAAGGAGAGTAGGAGACGGTCGCGGGCTCGCGTACGCGATCGGGTTGCCGTGACGGCTCTGTCAGCGAACAAAATTGGTCATGGGCTGGCCTATTGGGCTGTGAGACCTGACAATGGGCCACCAGTAGCTGATAACCTTGTCTTAGGGTTCTGCCGCCATCCGATACAAACGAGCAGAAGCAAGTGCAGCAATCAACTGAACCCATGACCATCAGCATTCGAGACGCGAACCAGACCCGCGTAGAAAGCATCATGACACACAAATTCAGCAAGCGAAGCACAACAATAGAGCAAAGCGGCAGTGAATGCCCAAAATGCTGTAGTGAGTCAGGGGCAGCGGAAGCATACCATAACCTCGGCCGGCTCGGCGTCGGATCCGCCCTATATCGCCGTCCTGGAGGTCCAGAGATCGAGCTGGAACACTGCAAATCTCTCTGAAGAGAAGAGGCACCCAATCGGCGAAAATACGATCGACTGAATCAGATCAGACGGGGGCGCCCGCCGGAAACGAACAGCACAGAGCAGTGATTGGCAAAGCCGCAAAGAGGGCGGAGGCGGGATTGCGGCTCCTATTTCAGTTGGGGACAGTACAAGGAAACCGGCTCGCCTCTGTTTTTATGCAGGGGGGACTTGCGAAGCTGAAGGAGAGAGGTGGAGTATTCGATGGGCCTAGCTCCTTACTGATTGCGGAAGGCGGCCCAAAAACGAGACTCCACCAAAGCAGCACCGCCCTCGCCCAATGTGTAAAGGGTGCATAATAAAGCCTAAATTTGCAGAGACCTGGGCGAATTAGGCTTCTTAATTCATCAATCAAGAACAAAAAAAATGGCAAATGCTGCGAGGAACGCCAACTGCCAAGATCCAGAAAAGGCCAGTACAAAATTTGAAGCGAATTAACCAGTTGTCCATGAGATATCAAATGAACCCACCTTTCATATATTAGAAGTGCATCAGAACAAGGAAATGCAGTACAACTCATATACTACTACTTGATCATGGCTCTAGAGTGATCGAAGCCAAGAAGAGGTAACAATAAACACTACTGACAGGACTACGAAACTAAGCTCATGGGCCCGAATACTCTCGCCTCCCTCGATTTCTTGACCGCGACCCAAGACTTCCACGGCCACCGGCAGTGGGGAAACCGGGAAACCCCTCAGCCGCCGAATCCGTAGAGGGTGCGGCCCTGGCGCTTGAGCGCGTAGACGACGTCCATGGCAGTGACGGTCTTGCGGCGGGCGTGCTCCGTGTAGGTGACGGCGTCGCGGATGACGTTCTCGAGGAAGATCTTGAGCACGCCGCGGGTCTCCTCGTAGATGAGCCCCGAGATGCGCTTCACGCCGCCCCTCCTCGCCAGCCTCCGGATCGCCGGCTTCGTGATGCCCTGGATGTTGTCGCGGAGGACCTTGCGGTGACGCTTCGCGCCGCCCTTGCCCAGCCCCTTGCCGCCCTTGCCGCGCCCCGACATGGTCGCTCGAACTCTCGGAGGTGAGGTTGGGAATTGGGGATTTGGTGGTGGGATTTGGAAGTTGGAACAGATGAGTGCCTGTGGACGAAGGGGAAGGGGGTTATTTAAAAGGCGTGCGTTGGGGTGCGGAGGCAGCCTGCGCCGTTCGATGTGCACGGGACGGACGGCTGGGAACGAGAGTTGGCTAGATGCCTCGGATCGCTGACGTGGTGCAAGGCGCGGATCGCTGAGTTGGCTGGCCTGTGGATGAATTTTTCGGGTACTGGGCGCCCAAATTGAATACTACTAGTACTCCGTATTTGCGGTACACGGAGATTGATATCTGACAGGTGGGGACATCGTTCTTCTTGATGGATTGATGGTTGTTTTAGGCGGGGATCATTTTCTTTTGGAGACGAATTTTGGCGGGATCCTATGGTTAATTTGGTAGTTCCTCCAATTTGGTAAAAGAAGTCGTTTTAGATCAGATTTGAGTCAAATATTGAGAATATAAATCATAAATAACTTTTAAATTATTGAGTTTAGAGAATTTGTCTTGAAAAGTACTTTTAGAAAAATATACATATATCACTTTCTAATAAATATTTTTAAAGAAACAAGTGGTCAAAGTTACGTTTTGGAGACCATGTTGCTGTCCGAAATGACTTC
Organism: Coix lacryma-jobi var. lacryma-jobi; assembly: GCA_009763385.1. Classification (NCBI taxonomy): domain Eukaryota; kingdom Viridiplantae; phylum Streptophyta; class Magnoliopsida; order Poales; family Poaceae; genus Coix; species Coix lacryma-jobi. The sequence goes on from CM019827.1 coordinate 16,481,700, forward strand.
TTTTACCAAACTGGAGGGATTATGTGCATACGTTTCAAAAAAAATGGTAGGTGCATATGCGGTGTTGTACTCTCTCTCTCTCCTTTTTCGAAGGCATCTTGATTTTCATGATAGCCAATTTTTAAAAGTCCCACAAGATTTATGAAAATATTAATAATATCTATTTCTTTAAATAAGTACATATTCAGTGATTAATCTAATAATAATACTTATTATGTATTATAAATATTAATTATCTCTTATATTTGGTTAAAATTAAATTTGTTTAACTCTAAGAACAATGATTAAAAAAACATACGGGAGAATGTTTAGCTCTCGGCCGCCTACATCATGCCATAAGCTATGACGATACCGTAAAAATACACTGGTTAATGACTCAGCCAATGCAACCACACACAATTGCAAAAAAAGACATCATTAAGGCTATGTTTAGTTCGTGAAAATTTTAGGAATAGTTTTTGTAGCATTTTCGTTGTTATTTGGCAAACTTTGCCCAGACATGGACTAACTAGGCTAAAAAAATTTGTCTCGACATTTACAGATAAATTATATAATTAGTTATTTTTACCTACATTTAATATTTTATACATGCATCTAAAGATTCGATGTGACAGGGAATCTTGAATTTTTTTTTGAAACTAATCTTTCTAATCTTTCTCTGAAGTGTGGCGACCCTGCACCTTTGGACGTGGCCAATGGTCGCCAACAACTAAACATCCTCTCGTCTGTTACAAACTTGTTCATCAATATTTTGGTACTTTTATCGACTCATATCTGACGCTAATTTGGGCAATAGTATAGTGCAAACATTTTGAAAACATGAAATTATGGCATGCTCCGTTGTAAGACTATCCGCACTCACGTTACTCTATTTTCATTCTCTATTCTGTCTGGTCACGCACTCACGTTACTCTATTTTCATTCTCTATTCTGTCTGGTCATCAAGATTCTCTCCTCTATACTCATTTCTTCTGCATTCATCTCATCCTCTATATCATCCTCTATTCACTATAAACTCACTTATCACTTTATCTAAATATATCCATGAGAGATCTAGTTTTGAAAAATTAATTGCAACAAATTCAATGTTGCAATCGGAATTTAATTTGAGTTTTTGGTTTGTGAGATATAATATTTTCTAGTTACTTCAACTCATGAGCCCACCACTCATTCATCTCATGCATGTGTTGTATCGCTGCTGTTCACATCTGCTATCTATCTACTGAATCGCTAGATTTAACGAACCAAAACACATATCGCATTATTTAGCGATCCCCGCTGCGGAGGATTTTTCCTGTACCGAGTAATCTGCAGTAGGATATAGGGTTTGCCGGTGCGGACAGCCTAATAATGCTTGAGATTTTAAGTCAACCCCACAACCACTCGTAGTCTTTGTACCCAAATACAGTACAGTGATCCAACTCAGCACAGGATGTTGTCAAAAAAAAATCTCGGCACAGGACTCGCCCGTTGTAAATAAAACAATTCGGTTCCGCACGTTGTGGTGGGATGTAGCAGATTTTAGTGCCTTTCTGTCTCCACCGTTCAATTCACCGGTACGAACTACCAGCCGAATAGGCTATGTCGCTATGAAGGAGAACACTATGTCTAGAGGTCTAAGCATGCAGTTTATATTGTCGTACAATAATATCTAGACATCTAGCTTGAACTAGTATAAATCTTTTATGTTCTTCTTTTGCAACTATTTGGATCAGGACACACTTGGAAACTGAGAAATAAAACCCACGTAGAGCATTTTTGACAGGCATTGCAGCAGGAAGGAGAGTTGCCTCTCATGTTCCGACCGGGTTTATTTGGCGTGTGAAAAGTTTTTACGTGCCACATCGGATATTCTGGCAGTCATTTAGTTTATTAAAAATAAATTAATAAGAAAAAAGCATATTCCGCTCGGTCACTGTGAGACAAATTTGTTAAGACTAATTAATCTGTTATTAACACATGTTTAATGTAGCACAACATTGTCCAAATATAAATTTATTAGACTTAAAAAATCGTCTCTCGAATTACACATAATTTGTGTAATTAGTTATTTTCTTAGTCAATGTTTACTACTATACTCCCTCCATATTGTAAAAGATGTCGTTTCAGACAGCGATACGGTCTCCAAAGCATAACTTTGACCACTTGTTTCTTTAAAAGAAATTATTAGAAAGTGGTATATGTATATTTTTATAAAAGTACTTTTCAAGACAAATTTATTTATATGATTTTTACATGTCTAAACTCAACAATTTAAAAGTTATTTATGATTTATATTCCCGATGTTTGACTCAAACCTTGTCCAAAACGGCATCTTTTTCAATATGGAGAAAGTATGTATATATATCCAAATATTTAATATGATGGATAAAAAAATTTACCCTAAAAACTAAACAAGACCAAAACTATACGGAGAAAACATGTTAGCCATTGGTGAAGCCCTAGCTGCTATAAATAGTTTTCTCCGTCCCAGCGTGCCTGACTTCTGTTAACACAAATGATGCCAATCGCTTCGCGTCCAATGACCGCAAGTCCGCAAATAGCATCATAGCGAGGACGCTACTACAGGCCGCCCGCGCCCAGCCACACCCAACCCCCGCGCGCGGCGGGCGGCCACCCGCGGCCGTGCACCTGCCCCGTGCGCCCCCCTTTCTCGCCATGCCTTTCTCCATGGCCACCGCCTCGCCTCTTCTCTCCCCGGGGCCCTCCCGGCCCCGCTCCAACCCCCAACCTCGTGGCCAGCGTAGCGCAAGTAGCAGCAGTAGTAGATGTGCTAGAGAAAGATTGGACGAATAGAAACTAGAGGCAAAGGGCGAGGACGAGGACGACGACGAGGAGGAGGAGGTGGGCGGAATAAGGAAGTGGCTACGGAGGGAGCAGACCGCGATGCTGCGGCGCGCGGCGAGCACCGCCTACTCGTGGTGGTGGGCGAGCCACATCCGCAGCACGCAGTCCAAATGGCTCGACAACAATCTTCAAGGTAGTATCTTGCCCGCCCGCCAGTCCGCCACAATGCTTAAGAACAAATGCTCCATATGACAGAAAGATATGAGAAATCGTGACTTGCCGCCTTTTAACGCAGTCATTGTAACCTTTTCTTGTACAACAAATTTATCTCACTATTGTCTATTTATGAGCAGAAAACGATATAGCATTTCTAATACCATGACACGAATGCGCATTTATTGTTTTTTTCACAGTTTTCCAATGCATCCTTTGTTGCCTTTGTAGAGATGGAAACGAGGGTGAAGTCCATGATCAATCTCATAGAAGTAAATGGCGACACTTTCGCAAAGAAGGCAGAGCTGTACTTCAAGAACAGACCTGAGCTGGTAAACCTCGTTGAGGAGACATATAGATCTTACCAGGCGCTCGCTGATCGATGTGATCGGATATCAGGGGAGCTCCACAAGTCAAATCACACCATAGCATCTGTGTTTCCGGAGCAAGTACAACTCTCACTGCAAAATGACAATGACGACAGATTCCCAAGGGGTATCACAGGGATCAATATCAGCAAAGGAACTAGCCCAGCCCCATCTCCAAAGAGGGCACCTACGCATAGGAGGATTACCTCTCAGATGAGCAAAGAAAAGGCACAAGTAGAGATTGAGAGGCTCCAGAAGGAAATTTTGGTGATACAAACCGAGAAAGAGTTCTTCAAGAGCTCATATGAATCTTCATTGGATAAGTACTTGGATATTGAACGAAGGGCAACGGAGATGCAAGAGGAGGTATGGACCTTGCAAGAGGCTTTTAGTACCGGCGCAGTTATCGAAGACAATGAAGCTCGAGCTTTGATGGCTGCACGGGCCCTTATTTCCTGTGAGGATACACTGATTAACTTGCAAGATCAGCAAAAGCAATCATCTCAAGAGGCAAAAACAGAGTTCCAACGAGTCATAGACGCAAAAAAGAAGCTAAAAACTTTCAAGAGTGAGTGTGGGCACCCTGATAATCAAAAGGAGCTAAGTGGTCAGCAATATGTAGTGACCAGCTCTGCACATCCATCTACAGAGAATAATGACTCCATCCTGCAAGACGACAGGCTCCAGCTACAGGAAATATGCCAAAAGATCAAACTGGAGTTTGAGTCATGCTCAGAGGCATCTGTAGTGCATCTAGCAGGAATGGTTGATGAATTTGTGGATAAGGCGATCGCACTAGAAATTGCAGCTACATCACAGAATGCTCAAATCAGTAGAATGAGAGCTGAGGGAGATGAGCTGCACAAGTGTCTGAATAGTTTGGAGGAAGAGAAGACAAGTTTAGTTGGGGATTCCAGCAAGTTGTCTGAGAAGCTGAGGCAAGTTGAGGAGGTTCTGCAAACAATTCAGCGGATTGAGAAGTCTGTGCACATTGAAAATGGAAATATTCACAGACAATTAACTGAAGCACGCAACAAACTTACTGATTTTGTAGAGAAGGTGGATGCTCCTCTGAGCGAACAAACAATAGATTCATCTGAAGGGTCTAAAGGAATTGCTTCCGAAGAAGATGCAGATAAGCCTGGCACACTCTCTGATCCATGTGAAGCCGATTCAAGCACTGCAGGTAAATCGATGGATGAATACTCATTGGATTCATTTGATATCTCTAGTGAGGCACAGGAAGAAGAGGCAGATGACACCTTATTAGGGTGGCGGCAAGTAGTTTTGAATGGGTTAGAGGGCAAGGATAAAATCCTCTTAAAAGATTATGCTTCCATTCTTCGGAACTACAAAGATACAAGGAAGCAGCTTTCAGAAATAGAGAAGAAAAATCGAGAATATCGACTGGAGGCTATGTCAGAAATGCAAGAGTTAAAGAGTGCCAGTGTAGCAAAAGATGATGAGATTCGCTCTCTTAGGCAAATGTTGAGCTCTTTACAGTCCAAGGTCAACACCTATCCAATTCATTGTGTTGAGAAGTCCGAAGAATCATCCAAAGCAAACAATGATTCTTTTCTAGAAGACAAAGAGATCGGTGAGACAAAATACATGAAGAATTGTCGAAATGAAGAACCGCATGTTTCTTCATTAGAGGAGAAATTCAGAGAAGAAAATAACAAACTATTAGAGGAAAGCTTGGACTTCTGGTTGAGGTTCAGTACATCGTATCGGTATTTCCAGAAATTCCAAAAAGCATTTGATAAAGCTAAAATTGAACTGGATAGACTTACTGATGCAAAAGCTCAGGAGGACTTAGACACTGGATCTGCTGGTCAGTTTGTTAGAAAACAAGAGTCGACTGCCCTTGAAAAAAAACTTCGTGACTTGAGTACTGACCTACAAGTTTGGTTGGAAAAAAATATGTTGTTACAGGGGGAGCTTGAGAGTAGATTTTCATTGTTGTGCAGCATACAAGACGAGATATCTAAGGTCACAAGATTGGATCGAACCGATGAAGCTCACTTTACTCCTTTGCAGGCTGCAAAGTTCCAAGGTGAGGTGAGTAATATGAAGCAAGAGAATAACAAGGTCACCAAAGAGCTACAGGCTGGGCTTGACCATGTAAGGGGCCTCCAAGTGGAAATCGGTAGGGTTGTTCTGAAGCTTAGAGACAATATTGAACTATCCATTGGGAGAAGCAACCGAGCACAGAAGAACTTCAAATCTCTATCAACGAAGGCCGGGGTACCTCTACGAACTTTCTTATTTGGTTCTAAGCCAAAAAAGACATCGTTATTTTCATGTATGTCTGTGATGCCAAAGCCGGTTTCTGACATGAGGCCCGAGCATTTAGATAAGACTGGGTAGAGAGTCAGCTAATTTTTATTTTGTTCGATATGAGTGGTTCTCTGTAAACAAGTTAGTTTTGATTGAATGTTTAGTCTTTGTAGGTTTTAAACCGAAAAGGATCATGTAATAACTTTTTTTTCTATTGTGGACTCCATCGGTCGCCAATATAGGCATTGGCCCGGGTAGAGCCCAACTGTGGCTAAGGGCCAGTTTGTTAGGAAAGGCTTTGGAAGGGGAGGATTTTTATTAGTTTGGTTGGCTTGTTAGGAGATGCACTTATATCCTATAAAGGGGCATCTAGATTGTAATCAGGATTTTATTGAAGAAGGAAAAAAAACCTCCCAAAGCGGGTCGGGGTTTACCTTCGATGGTGGCCGCGAGCGGATCAGTCGTAGCCGTCGGTGGCAATTCCCCACTGCCCTTGCCTCGCTACCCCTTGTGTTCTAGTTCCCAATCACAGCTGCTCCTCCAATCTCCTATACGCTCTCCCCGCCGTCCATGTCGTATCAATTCGGTACGAGAGTGTCGACGAAATATAGTCGACAGTCCATCGAGGGGTATGCCCACGGTGGTAGATAAATCGGTGAAGGTGTGTGTAAGATGAATCAGATGTTAATACAAGTATCGAGACACAAGACAAACTAAATTAATTTAAGTCTCTGTCAGTATTATAGAGTAAGCCTAGGCAAAATACCCGATATCCATTACTCGTACCCGAATTATCCGAACCCGAGGTACCCGATCCCAAATTCGGATAACAAATTGGATTACCCGAAACTAGTTTGGGTAATTCTGATAATATGTCTCGGTACCCAAACTACCCGAACTATCTAAAGATTTGTTTGTGTCTTTGTATTTATCATTTGTTGTTAGTAAAACACTAGAACATATCACTTTATTAGAATATAATTCTCTCTATGTGAACAAGTGATTGTAATATATTATTCTCTTCAAATAGTTGTCAAAATTCTATACAAATTGCTATTGAAATTATGTATAAATTGCTACTTAAATTTTTTATAGTGTGTTGTTTTCTGTAAATTCGGGTAGATTGGGTATCTCGAACCCGAACCCGAATTATCGGGTACCCGAAATCACGGGTAGTGTTTTTTTGGGGCTTATATCGGGTTGCAGTTTTCATTACGCGAATTTTAAATTACTCGAATTACCGGACCCGAAAATATCGGGTAACCTGGACGCCCAGGCTTGTTACAGAGAGTGAGTTATGATCCATGGGATCTAAGTTGTTTATGGATGTTGATCCGTTGGGATCTACCCTATCCTCTAAAGGACCCCTACCCCTCCTTATGTACTCTGGTGGGGTAGAGTTACATAATAAGTATCTGAATTGGTACTATATCTAGATTACAATATATCTATTACATCTTCTATCATCTTGTGGGTCGGACACCTCGTGAAGGTGTGACCCATGTCTCATCTTGTGGTACCCAGGTTATATCACCCACACGGAGACCACCTCGGACCTCGGATGACTCGCCTTCTATGGTCGTCCCTCCTGATCCTGCGGCCATGGACGACAAGTTGGACCGCATCCTTGGGCAGTTGGCGATCCTCAACACCCGGATGGACTCACACGATAAGTGCATCGCACACACGGAGAAGTTCCAGTCAGGGGACGACAACGACAGAGTTCCTGATGGCAAGTCACAGCGCAATTCTGGACACGGGGGTGCCGGCGACGACCACCGTGACGAGGACGAGGACGCTGGTGTTGACTTTGGTCGTGGCAGTGCCTGGGATGCGTTTCGCGATTGGGCGTTCCGCGACCGTGACCATGACCTCGACACCGACGGGCGCAAGCGTCGTACCCGGGGAGCAACTCTTGCGCGCATGAGCCATACGGGCGTGACTCCTTCTAGGACACCTCCTTCGACGGCAACGAACCCTGGTGCGACGACTATGGCCGCAGCGACTACCACAGACACGAGTAACGTTTCGATTGTAACCGCGGCGAAAGCAACTACACCCATGGTGCCCGCTACCGCGATGACCGTGTCATCTGCCCAAGATTCCCTTCCCTACATTCAATGGGGAGTCTGATCCTCTGACGTTGTTCAACAAATGTGACAACTACTTCTGTGGGCACCACATGTTGGAGGAAGAGAAGGTGTTGATAGCGTCCGTCGATTGATACTACTAGATGGAGCGCGACTTCGACATGATCTCTTGGCTGCGCTTCGTCCACTTCGTTAATCTGCGATTCGAGTCGCCCATGCGCTCCAACTCACTCGGCGAGATTGTTGACACTAATTAACTCTTATTATTAAAGGTCAATTAAGCATGAAAATGGAGGAATATATAAACTCCACCTTAGTATAGGGTTTAAAACTAACAAATTCCATGAGTTTTGGTGAATTGTGAATCCGCAGGGACTAAACCAGGAAACAACCATTGATTCCTTCCCCTAGAAGGAAACCGAAGGGAGATAACGCATTCGGCAAGTCAGGAACCTTCCGGAAGACTCTAGAGAACACCTAGAGACACCACGAGGAAAGGCACCCCGATCCACTTCCAGGTGGGACCGACCGGTCCCCTGGGCCCATCGGTCGGTCTCCCCCTGACGCCGCTGGCTTCCGTCTTCTGCAAACTACTTCCACCGTCTTTGAGGATCAATCTCAGCCCTACGTGAAGTCGGTTTGATCCAACGGTCGCAGTTGATCCCTCAGGGCTATATAAACAGACCCCCAGGCCCCAGGTCAAACAGAAGGTCCCTCTTTAGAAGACTACACTTCAATTAGAAACCCTAGAAGAGACTTCAGGAGTCAGCTCTCAAGTAGAAGACTAGATATCCCTCTAGTAGGATTAGAACCTAGTCTTATTCTAGAACTAGAAGAGAGAGAGAGAGAGGAAGAGATCAAGAGGAAGCTCCGGCCTGTCGGATCAACTTCTTCATCTTGTACCTGTGGATTCAAGTTCTTCATCGACTTGCTTCAACGATCGTTTCGGTAATCGACATCTATATTTAAGATTGAGCCATTGTTCTTATTGTTCTTAAGGTTTATGACTCTCTTTTGAGTACTTTAATTCTAGTCGCTCTAGAGTTGGAGTAGTTGGATAGTGTAAGCGTGGTGCTTAGACTTGATAGCTCATATTTACCTCCTATAACGCCAGTAGTAGTGGTAGTTTGCAAGGGTGACTCTTATAGCCTTGTTGATTCTTCTATAGTCCACTTACCCGTGTGTAGGCTCGGTAGGATTATACATTTGCATGAAAGAATCATACTCTGTTTGTGTCGGTGTTTCGACCCCGGGGGTATGACACCAACTAGTAATATGATCGCGTGTTCTCTTCCTGGATGGTGATGCAAGATGACACAAGAATTTATCCTGGTTCGGGCAAAGAAGGCCCTACGTCCAGCGGGGGAGGAGGTTCTCGTATTACTTGCACCTAAGTGCTTGTACAGGGGCAATACAAGCTCAATGAGCGTGGACCAGAGTCCGGACTCGTGTTTTTGTGTGTGGACTCGTGTGTCTCTTCTTGCGCGTGAAGGGCCCTGGCGTCCCCTTTTATAGAACAAGAGGAGGCCAGGGTTTACATAGGATTGACATGTACAACGTTCGGTATGGTGAAGGGTAGGAACTCTGTCTCGTCGAAGTCACTGTAGCCAACGTGGGTGTTGCTGTTGAGGCGTCCTTGATACGTGGCCTCCATCCCGGGCGCGGACGTGGAGGCGTGGCGATGTGGAAGTCGTACAGCACCCATCCCGGTACGTACAGGACACGGCGGGGTCCCTCCGGGTCTTGGGGTACCTGCCCTCCAATAGCGTGAAAGCAGTTAGGGCTCGAGGGGCGCGGAGCCGGCCTCGAGGTGGTGCCTACGGAGGGCTCGAGCCCCCGCAGGTACGGGCAAGTCCCGGAACGCCCGGGCGTACAACGGGATCCCATGCCTCGGGATGAGGCTCGAGTGTGCTACGGTGCAGGGCACGGCCCAATAGTGTCGTACTTGCGCCTTTTTGCCCATGCTTGAGGTGAAAGCGAGATTTGACTGTGGCTCCGGTTTACTGTGGCGCATGTCGCCGTGCACCAGAAGACGTGACCGGAGTAGGTGAACGCATTATATACGCAGTATGGGGCTAGTACGGAGCGCCAGCACGAGGCCTGGCTTGGAGGGCTCGGGCGAGACGGAGAATGAGCGTTCGCCCGAGGCCTGGCTCGGAGGGCTCGGGCGAGACGGAGGTTGAGCTCCAGCTCGAGGCCTAGGGTGTGACGAGCCTCGAGGGATAGGCTATCGTGCTGGAGGGGCTCGAGGTCCCCGCGCGGGGTCCCGAGAAGCGGTGCACAGCTGTATCGGGTTCGAGGGGTAGGCTACCACGAGGCGGTCGATAAGGTGTTGGCAAGTCTAAGCTCCCTAGCGGTGGGCCAGCGTTGCAGGCTCCGAGGTGTTGGTTTCTTGGAAGGTTAGCCTAGCTGGGTTTACTAATTGGTGCTCTAGGTTTAACCTATTTGTTTGCGTTGATTGGGGGTACCCTTTTGGTGTTCCCCCGACAGTAGCCCCCGAGCCCTTGCTCGAGTGCTGGCACTCGAGCAGGGGCTCCCGACTGGGATCTCGAGGGTTAGCTAACCGGTCTCGAGGGTTTGGCCGTTTTGATTCTGTGGGTGTCGTGCGAGCGACACCCGCGGGTGTAGCCCCCGAGGCCACGGGGGAGTGGTTAGGGCTCCCTCGTGGGCTGTTTTGCGAGTGTTAGTTACGTTTTTTAGGTTTGGGAGTGTCGAGCCCCCGAGTTTTTTAATCCTCTTTCGTCGAGGGGTGCCAGGCTGAACTGACCGGCCGGCTCTTCGAGCTATCCGGCACGCCAATTGCCCTGGCTTGTCATCCCGCGAGTCCTTTCGATCGGATGCGAGGGGGGATGCCTCGTACTACCACGAGTGGGCGAGTATCGAGGTTCCCGGTGAGCTGGTAACGGGGAAATCCAAGTGAGACCTCGTGCCTCGTTCGATGGGGTCGACTGTAGCCCGGAGGCGATCTCATAAAGCATGGGTGCTTAGTCTGCAGGAGTGTCGGGTCCATTCGATAGGACCCGGTGGCTCGATGCCTCCCTCCGAGGGGATCTCACTGCACGTCGCGCGCCCCGCCTTGGATACACGTGAGGGGCCTCGAGGGCTTGGCCCTCGAGCGATGCTGCGAGTGGCGCCCCTTGGTGTCCCTGACTCGGGTGCTCGAAGCCGGCTGTCGAACCCTCTTCGAGGGCCAGCCTTCGCTGCTTCGAGGCTTAGGGCCGGGGCCCGTTTTTACCTTCCTGAAGAAGCCTTCGTCGCTTGGAATCCTTCTGCCCGTTGGGCGCGCCTTTTTAGGCGGAAACCATCAGGGAGTGGAGATCGTGGCGCCAGGGCAGCGGACGTGAAGTTGGAGCGGCGGCCGCGGAGGGCCCCAGTAGTTGAGCGGATGGGATGTTGCCGCGTGTACCTGTCAACCGGATCGAGACGTGGTTAGGTGGGCGCATTAAATGCATGCGGTTACCTTTTTACGTCGTGGGAGACCCCGCCCGTTGGGGTTTTCCCTTATAAATATCGAAAGAGGGGAAAAGGAACCCTTTACTTTGCCTTTGCCTTCACCGCCGTCATAGCCTTCACGCGCCCTCTCCCTCGAGCTAGTCGATTGGGAATTTTCCGGTCGTCCGTCCATCCACTGCTCAGGTCCGCGCCGTCGCCGCCATGGCCGCCCAAGTGCTGCCGGCCGAAGACTGGAGCTCGACGAAGACGACGCAGCAGGAGTTGGAGACGCTGGTGGAGCGGGGGCTTCTCCGCCCCAACCCGCAGGAGGGTCCCGCGTGGTGGGTTCTCCCGTCGGCGGACCATCGGGAGCCGCACCCGCCAGAGGGGTACGTGGTGAGCTTCACGCGCTACCACCGTATGGGGCTCGGCGTCCCGCCGAGCCGCTTCATGCGGGGGCTGGCCCACCACTTCGAAGTGGAGTTGCAGCACTTCTCCCCCAACTCCATCTCGCACGCCGCCATCTACGCCGCGGTGTGTGAGGGGTACTTGAAGATTGAGCCACACTGGGAGATGTTCGTCCACCTCTTCCGGGGCGAGCTTTTCAACAAGGCTGCGAAGCCGAGCGGGAGGAGGCTTGCGCGCGTGGGCTCCCTCACCATCACCGCAAGGACCGGGCCATCGTCGGCCAACGTTCCCCGCGACTATCTCCGTTACAAGTTGTCCACCAACCAGGCGGGGTGGGACGACCACTGGTTTTACCTGCGGAATGTGGACAGGCTTCTTCCGCAGTACACTGGCAGGGTCATCACCCATCGCCCGGAGAAGTGGAACTGGGGCATTGTGGCGGATAGGCAACGCCACCTGTTGCCGCTGATGAACACGATGCAGACGCTGGTGGAGGAGAAGAAGCTGACCGTCCAGGCGGTCATCTGGGCGTTCCACCAGCGAAGGGTCCTCCCTCTGGCAGACCGCCCCCTTCTCATGTTTGAGATGGGTCAAACGCCTCGCCCGAGGCGTTGAATCAGTCGAGGATGGCCGAGGAGAGGCTGCCTCGGAACGAGGCTACCTCCCGGGTGACGCTCACCGTCCAGGGGACGTTCCGCCCAGAGGAGGCCGACCTGATCATCATGGCACCCGACGAGGGGTGCCTCGACCTGGTAAGCCAACCTCGAATTAGGCTGTCTCGAGCCCCCTCCTCCTCTCCCTTTCTCCGAACCTTGTTCGCTTTCCTCGTAGTTTTTCTCATCGAGCTTCTTCTTCTTCGCAGGGGGCGTTTACTTGTCGCGCGTCGAGGCCCCCGGTGAGGGAGGACGCCGCGGAAACACAGGTGAGGCGCTTCTCTGCTCAAAAAGACAAAGAGAGAAAGGATGTCAGAAAGAAGAAAGAGAAAGACAAAAACTTGCGTCGGTCGGCTCAGGAGCAGAGGCTGGCGAAGGCTCGTCGCAACCGGCAGCCTGGAGATGAGTCCCCCGAGCTCAGCTCCTCGAGCTCGGAGGAGGAGCATGATGATGATGACGAGAGTGACGACGAGGGGATGGATGCGCGTTTGAGGCATGTGGGGGTCGTCGACGTCTGGGCTGACCACTCCTCTGTGCAGGAGGATATCTTGGAGGTCCCCCCAGCGAAGGGATCGCGCGGGACGCAGCCACGGAAGGCCGCATCAGGCCCAGCCTCGTCGGGGGCTCAGGGCACGTCAAGCTCCGCGCCGGTCGTGCTGGCTGTCGCGAAGAAGCCACGGACCAGGAGCGCTATCGCTGCGGCGCAGAAGGAGACCACAGCCGCATCGACCCAGGCGGGGGGTCTCGAGAAGGGCCGGGCCTCGAGAAGCGGCCGACAGGTCGAGAAGGACTTCGGGCCCGACGCCGCGAGCTGTCAAGGGCGCCGTTGAGCCCGCGGAGGAGCGGGCAGCATGAGAGGGCGTCGAGCCCCCGCCATCATGACCGTGGAGGAGGGAGCTCCCAGTCGTCTCGTGGCCAGAGCCGCGAGCGGCCCCGGAGCCCGTCGCCGCCCCACCGTCGGGAGAGGGAGGCGGACGCGGGGGGGCGTAACCGTCAGCGCGGGCGCCGGAGTAGGTCCCGGAGCCGCGCCGGGGAAAGGCGCCAAGATGACCGCTCGAAGGAGACGCGGTCGCCCCCCGCGACAAAGGGCAGAGGGAGGGCTCCCCGTCGAGGTCGGGCCACGGGAGGCACCGGGTGCCCTCCCCCCATCCGAGCCACTCAGAGACGGCTCAGGGGCATGGTTCGAGCCACAGGTCGGGCTCAAAGCCCCCGAGTGAGTCCGGCGACTCGGGGAAGAGGCCCCGTCGCCATTTTGGGTAAGTAGCATTTTTCAATTTCGTCGGTGGTGAGGTTTTACCCCTTTTCTTTTGTAATGTGTGCTGCCTCTGGGTTTTTCAGGGGAAAACGCTCCTGGCAGGAGGTGGACCTCGCGGCATCCAAGCGGACTAAGACCTCGAGCTCTGCTGTGGAACAGGCACCTCGAGGTACGGCTTCTTCCTCTGCTGGGGAGGCCGCTTGGCTGGCAAAGGCCCGAGCGGCCATGGCTCGGGGAAGTCGGATGGCCGCCGTGGATCTTGGTGAGGCCGCCGCCATCGACCACAGAGGTCGAGGCATCTTCCTGACTCTGACAACGTCGTTATCTTTTTCAGCAGGGACCGCAACTTCTGGCATCGATCCTGCCGTCACCGCGTCCGTCGCGACACCGCCTCCTCCTGCTCCGGTGGTACCTACCGAGAGGGCCGCTTCTCCCCCCCCCCGCCATGACGGCCATTTTGGGGGGAGCACCGGAGATAGGCGCGGCTCCGTCGGTGTCTGAGGCCGGGGGGTCGGCGGTCCCCGAGACCCCAGTCGACGAGAGTCGGCCCGCGGAGGAGGGGCAGGAGGGAGAGGCGCTGGTGCCGACGGTGGAGGAGCTCTTGGACGAGCTGGAGCGGGTGCCGCCTCCGGTCGAGGGCTCAACACTGGAAGAAACGCTCGAGGCCCCGGCCAGGGGCGACAAGGCGCCGGAGGACTCGGCGAGGGAGGAGAGCTTGGGGGCGAGCCACCCCTCGAGCGATCCACTACCGCTTGAGTCCCCGCCTCCACGCGAGGCCACGCCGTCGCCCCGGGAGGAGACGGAGCAGCGGGCGAAGATGGAGGAGGGGCGGAGGGAGCCGCATCCTGTGCCACCGGTTTGTGGGCCGCAGCTAGCACCGCTCGAGCCGGAGGAGGAGGGCCTGCCCCTTGTCGAGGTTGATCAACCGGTGTGGCAGTTTCCTCACGCGCCGAGCTCGCCCCGAGCCATGGTCCCCGTCGAGCGATCGGCCCAACAGGGGGCCTCGCGGGAGGCGCGGTCCATCTTCAGGGAGGTGGTCGAGCTCATGGCGGAGGCGGAGCGGTCCTTCTCGGGGGAGACGGACAGGTCCGCGCGGGCGGAGGCTGCCCTCGCTAGGGCGGAGGCGGAGCTCTAGGATCTCCGCGCTGAGCTGGACCGGAATGCCCAAATGGCGAGCCGGCTCAACGAAGCGCAGGTAGAGGCCCAGGCGTCTCGAGGGGAGGCCGCCCGAGCTAAGGAGGAGGCCGCCACCGCTCTGGAGGCGTCGAGGAAGGAGGTCGTCGATGCCCGAAGCGAGGCCACCACCGCCCGGTTTGAAGCGGAGGCGGCGAAGAAGGAAGCCGCTGACGCCCAAAGCGGAGCCGCCATCGCCCGATCCGCAGCGGAGGCGGCGAAGAAAGAGGCCGAGGATGCCCAGAGCGAAGCCGCCACCGCCCGATCCGCGGCGGAGGCGGCGCGGCAAGAGGTGATTCGGAAGGATCTGGCCCTCGCAGAGACGGGCAAACTGGTAGAAGACCTCAGGGCCGAAAAGCGCGACGTGCTGTCCGAGAAGCGCAGGCTTGATCAGCGCGTCGAGGGCCTTACCAGCGACCTCGCCGCTCTAGGCATGCACTGCGAAGGTAATTTTCATGCCTTGCCTTGTTTTGATCTCGAGGTTTTTGTCACGCCGCGATCTCACTCCTTGTTTGTTGCGTAGAAGTTGAGAAGACCGCCGAGGAGCTTCGCGGGACGAACCAGGCTCTCCTGGGGCAACTCCAGGACGAGACCATGGTGGCAGAACGAGCGCGCGCCACCCTCGACAGGCTTGACTCTATGTGGGGCGTCGCTCCGGTAGCCGCGGCAGAGTGCGCAGTGGCTCGAGGCGACGCTTTGGTCGACGCCTTATGCTATTTTGACGCGGCCGCACGGGACCGAGTCCGGCACGCTCTCCACCATGGCGTCAAGCAGGCGCTCGCGGCCGTCCGTTCCGGCTTTCGCTTCCCGGTCAATGTCGTCGCCAAGGGCTTCATTGAGATCGAGGGGAGGGACGAGGAATGGAACGATCGCCGCGTCGACTTGATCCTCGAGAAGGTGGACAAGCCGGGGTCGGCGCTCGCGAAGCTCTTTGAGGAGGACGTGCTGCCTCCGGATGTGGACAACAGTGTAGGTGGCCCCCCTTCTCCTGGCCCAGACGTCGAGGCCGAGCCCGCCGCGGAAGATCTCGGGGAGGAGTACCAGACCGACGAGGATTGAGACCTGCGTGTAAAATTTGGGCATCGAGGCCCTTTGTAAAAATTTGTGTCATTACTTGTGGCCTGACGAGGACAATCATGTGTATATATGACTTGTTTATTTAAAGAAGCTGTTTTCTTTTCAAATTTATTCGATCAATTCTCTTTGTTTCTAACTCGAGCTTCAACCGGCTTGGTCCCTGCTCCTTCGATACGCGCCACGAGTACCTCGAGGGGAGGCGTAGGTAGGGTACCATAGCCCGGGGGCGTAGGTGGCCGTCTACGTCGACGCCCCCCGACTCTTGGAGGCTCGGGGTATTTACGGATTTAGACGCTGCTAGTATGCTCGAGGTGTGAATCGAGACGAGGGTCGATTTTTTTGAAAAGAAAACGCATTTTTTCCGGAGTCTGAGAGGCTCGGGGGGATCACCGCCCTGGGCCGGTCGCGGTGGCACGAGAATTGGCGCGGAAGTCAGCAACCCCTTCAACTTGGTTAAGGCCTCCTCGGCTTCGACAGTCCACGCGAAGCGTTCCGTCTTCTTCAGCAGGCGGTAGAGGGGTAGCGCTTTTTCCCCTAGCCTCGAGATGAATCTGCTGAGAGCGGCTAGGCAGCCTGTCACTTTCTGTACACCCTTGAGGTCTCGAATTGGGCTCATCCTCGTGACTGCTGAGATTTTTTCGGGGTTGGCCTCGATCCCCCGTCGTGAGACAATGTAGCCAAGTAGCATGCCTTGAGGCACACCAAAGACACATTTCTCGGGGTTGAGCTTCACATTCTTGGCCCGGAGGCACTCGAACGTGTTCTCGAGATCGCTGATGAGGTTCCCGACTTTCTTGGTTTTAACCACGATGTCATCGACGTAGGCCTCGACGGTTTTGCATATGTGTTCGCCGAAGATATGCTGCATGCAACGTTGGTACGTTGCCCCGGCGTTTCGAAGGCCGAAGGGCATTGTAACGTAGCAATACATACCAAAAGGCATAACAAAAGAGGTAGCGAGCTCGTCGGATTCTTTCATCCTAATCTGGTGGTAGCCGGAATACGCATCGAGAAACGAAAGTACTTCACACCCCGCAGTGGAATCGACAATCTGATCAATTCTAGGTAAAGGAAATGAAACTTTTGGACATGCTTTATTCAGACCAGTGTAGTCTACACACATCCGCACTTTTCCATTCTTTTTCCTAACTAGTACAGGGTTAGCTAGCCACTCTGGGTGAAATACCTCCTTGATGAACCCCGGCCGCCAAAAGCTTGTGCACCTCCTCGCCGATGATCCTGCGCTTCTCCTCGTCGAAGCGGCGCAGGCGTTGCTTCACCGGTCTGGACCCGGCCTGGATCTCCAAGGCGTGCTCGGCGACTTCCCTCGGTATGCCCGGCATGTCCGAGGGGCCCCACGCAAACATGTCAATGTTCGCGCGGAGAAAGTCGACGAGCACTGCTTCCTATTTAGGCTCGAGGCTGGCACTGATGGTCAGCGTCTTGCCGTTGGTCGAGGTCGGGTCGACGGGTATCTGCTTGGTGTGCTCCGCCGGCTCGAAGGTGCCAGCGTGGCGCTTTGCTTTAGGGGCCTCCTCGGTGGCCAGGGCGGCTAGGGCCTCGAGCGAGTCGAGTTGGACGTTTGCCTCCCCACGCTCGACGCACTCCACGTCGCAGTGGTACGCGTGCTCATAGGAGGTGTCGACGGTGATAACCCCTTTTGGCCCCGGCATTTTGAGCTTCAAGTACGTGTAGTTGGGGACCGCCATGAACTTAGCATAGCCGGGCCTGCCGATGATTGCGTGGTAGGTCCCTTGGAACCCGACCACCTCGAAGGTGAGCGTCTCCCGGCGGAAGTTGGCCGGCGTGCCAAAGCAGACAGGGAGGTCGATGCGCCCGAGGGGGTGTGCCTTCTTCCCAGGTACGACTCCGTGGAACCCCCCGACGCTGGGTCGGAGCTGGTCCCTCGAAATCCCCAGGAGGTCGAGGGTCTCGAGGTATATGATGTTGAGGCTCGAGCCCCCATCCATCAACACCTTGGAGAACCGTACATCGATGATGACGGGGTCGACGACAAGAGGGTACGCTCCTGGATTTACGACATGATCCGGATGGTCGTCACGGTCGAACGTGATCGGCGCATCAGACCAGTCGAGGTACCGGGGTGCTTCGTGGCGGAGTGCAAAGATCTCCTGGCGCTCCTTCTTTCTCTGTTGAGCCGAGAGCCCGACGGTTGGGCCCCCGTAGATCATGAAGCAGTCGCGCACTAGGGGGAAACCCGTGTCCCCGTCGTCGCGTCGATTGTTGTCCTTGCTCTTAGGCGTGTCTTCCTTCTTGTCGCCGAGCTTGGAGTAGAACCCCTTCAACAGTCGGCAGTCTTTTAGCTTATGATTTACGAGGCCCTTGTGATAAGGGCAGGGGTCCTCGAGCATCTGTCGAAGACAGCCCCGTCAGGGGGGGCCTCGAGGTTTCTTATGGTCGAGGGCGCCCATGAGCACTTCTTCATCGTTGTCGGCGTCGGCGTCGCGCTTCGCCTTCTGACCTTTGCTTTTCTTCTTCTTCTTTTTGTTGTTGTTGTTGCGGTTCTTGGCGTCGTCGCCCTTGTTCGAGCCCTCTGGCGCGGTCACCGCCTTACCTTTGTCCGTGGAGCAGCCAAAGAAGGCCCCCACTGCCTCGTCACCTAAGGCACAGCTAGTGACACGATCCATCAGGTCCTCGACCGTCCTGGGATGGTAGCGTCCTAGCTCATGAACTAGCTCTTGGCATGTCGTGCCCGCGAGGAACGCTGAGATGACGTCCTCATCAGGCACGTGGGGGAGCTCGAGGCGCTGCTTCGAGAACCGCCGAGCAAAGTCGCGGAGGGGCTCGTCCGCTGCCTGCCTGCAACGCCGTAGATCCCAGGGGTTGCCTGGGCGCACGCAGGTTCCCTTGAAATTCCCGTTGAAGACCCTGACTAGGTCGGCCTAGTCGTCGATCCGATCCGGCGGGAGCCCCTCGAGCCACCGGCGGGCGGTGTCCGAGAGGTAAAGCGGGAGTTGGCGCATGATCACATGGTCGTCGTTCTTCGCTCCACCCAGTTGGCAGCCTTGGCGGAAGTCCGAGAGCCAGAGCTTGGGCTCGACCTCCCCGTCATACTTCACGATGTTGGTCGGTGGTCGGAAGCGGTCGGGGAGGGTTGAGCTGCGGATGGCCCGGCTGAAGACTCTGGGGCCCGGGGGCTTGAGGACTTGCCGGTCCTCGTCACTGTCGTAGCGCCCCCCTCGATGGGCGCTATAGCCACGCTCTTGGGCCCCCTTGTCCTTGCGCCGGCGGTTGATGTCGTTGCGGGCGTCGTTGGGGTCTCGAGGCGGCCGGTTGTCGACGATCCGTTCCCGGACTGGCCTAGCTCGAGAGGCGTCCGGCTGGTGGATGGACCTCTCGCGCTCGTTGCAGGGCGTGTCTGCTGGTTTCCCCGAGGCCGCCCCGCGCCGCCGCAAGGCTGAGCTCTCCGCCTGCTGCACAGCGGCTGTCTCGAGGAGGTTCTTCATTTCCCCAAGCATGCGCCTGGCGTCAGGGTCGGAGACGGTGGGTAGATCACGGAGCAACATTGCCGCCGCCGCGACGTTCTGCCCGGCTCGCGGGAAACGCACCTCGGGGCGTGTTGGTGCCTCGTCCTCGAGGATCTGCCGATGGACATCTCGAGCGCGGCCACGAACACCGGCGCCTCGAAGCTGTGCCGGGTCCTGTGCTATAGTTTTCTCGAGTTGCAACAGGCGCTGTCGCTCCCCCTCAGCATTGGTGATGGCCTCCCGCAGCTGCGCGAGCTGCGCCGCCCGGTCGTCGCCGTGCTGAGATGGTGCAGCCGGTTGTCGGGGGTTCGTCCCTCCCCTGAACGCGTGATCCTCCTGCCGCAGCCACGTTTCCGGGCTCTTCGAGGTCGAGCTCCGGCCTGGCGTCGTCGTCGCCGTCGTCCTCGGCGTTGTCCACGACCCCCTCGAGCTGGAAGCACTCCCTGGTGGGGTCCCAGAGGTCAGGGTCGTGGTAGTCGTACTCATCGGAGTCGGAGCTGCTGATGTCGCGCCGCCCTGGCTCGTGCCGGGACTGTAGCTCGCGGTACCACTCCCTGAAGGTGGCTCGGCGAGGTGGCTGGACGGCTCGTGAGAGGTCGTGGTCGACGTGCACGGGGTAGACTGTGGCGGAACGGCCCTAATCCCATGGCCCACCGGTCCCTGTCATCCACTGACAACCGAACTGATGTTCCGTGTGATTAAGACTGTTCGTCACTGGGCTGCATCAGCGCCCATCGTCCGCAGGATCATCTCACAATTCGGTTACAACATTGGATACTTTTACAAATAACATCGGAATACAGAGTGGAAGACTTAAATAACATTAGTTTTTACAAACCGAGGTTCCAGATAAAATTAAAGGTGCATTTATTACAAACCAAGTTCGGGAAATAGAAAATAGGCAACGTAGCGGAGTACAACAAATAAGATACTTGCAAACACCCAGCTCGAGGGTGTACACTTTACTCTTCGGCCTCATCGGCCTCTTCCTGGACGATGGTCATGCAGCAGGGCGCAAGACACGCCGGGGACTCAGTCATACCTGCAGCATGGGCAACAAACCCTGAGTACGGGGGTACTCAACAAGACTTACCCGACTAAAGAAAAAGGGGAGAAGACTCAGGAATGAGAGGCTTAGGTAGTCAAGGTAAGGCTTAAGCAAGATCAAGTATTTTTGCAGAAAAGCATTTTGAACATCCTTGTTTTATTTTTTGGAAAGATTCCAGTATTTCTCAATTCTCCATTGTCATGATTCATTTTACCTTTCAAAAACCTACCTAGTTGAGAACCACTCTCCACAGTCAGTGACCAGTCTCCATAACCGAGGAGCAACGTTAATCCGGATAAATAATACTCAGCTGAGGATCCCTATCCACACTGCATATGTAGCACCCAAGCTTGCATATGCCAACTCGTTCTACCACGATTTCTCCAAGATTGGGTCCGGTCCTACGCCACCCCGGAAGTATAGTACACCCACTCCTATCCAGGTACGACGACCACGTGGGTATATGCTACTTCCGCCATCTCTCCACTCCCAGTGCGCGGTTGTCGGTCCAATTAAAGGATTCCTCGGAGCCAGAGCTTTTCGAAGTATGTGAATAGTTGCAGTCTTGGCCAGCAGGCCCCCATACGGATGGTCCCTACATTTTTCCGCCAGTGACAAGCACCTTGGGACTCTAACCCAAGAGTACAGGTTCTGTCGGTTTTCAACCCTGTCCCGGTCGGTGTCAACTGTTGAGTCCCGGACTACAACATGACGGCACCGTACGCTCGGACAACCTCTCCTTGCTGTTGACTAGGTACGGATCAGATACTTAGCCAACAGGCAGGGAGTAAAGCCAAATTCCCATCAAAATTCTTTAAGTGATCACACTTTTTGAAATTGGCATTTATATTGCAAATCTATTGTATAGCATTGCTAAGCATTTTGCAAATAGTTTCTAAACAGGGCAGGTGGATTTTCTGGTGGAGGTAAATAGTGCAGGTATAGGTCATCACACAACTCCTATAACCTAATGTAGTATTTTTAACTCAAAAGCATTTAAGTAAACTTTTGTGAAAACAAGGAAGGGTTAAGATGCACCGGGGCTTGCCTTGAAGAGCAAAAAGGACGGGCTCGGGGTCGGTAGTGCAGGTGTCGGAGCTCGGGGTCGCCTCGGGGGTAGGTTCGTCAGCGGCTGCTTCGACTTTGACGCCTTCTCCTTCGGTCACTATACGGATGCAATGATGTATGCTTATGAGGATGCTGACATGAACAATACAGCACAAGACAAGACCACTGATTCTAGAGTACAACTTTCTATCGTGTAATTAACTTCTAGATCAGACACAAAGTTACTTATGTTGATCTCTAAGCAAAATTAATCAACCTATTAAGCATCATTTATCCGACCTAAACACAAAACAAACATGACATCACAACATCATAGACCAAAGGGGTGGGGGTCTATGAACAGCAAACAATCCCAAAAGTCACATGACAGGGCATACAACATGAACTCTACTTGATTTTCTATTTTTCCTAATTATTTTAAAAAAGTCATTTTATGCAGTTGCTCCAAAATTTACCCAATTAATCTCATAGGTTCATTATGGTATAAATAGATGTCAAAACAAATTTCATAATTTTTGGAGGTCATTAAGGTGCTTAACAAAATCAAACATTTAATTAACAAAAGGCGCTATTTAACGATTTAAATAAGTACCCAAAAATCAACTTGCTCTAAAAGGCCTCAAAATTTCACCAGAGACTAAACATAACATAACTAGCACATAAAAATTTATCTCATGATTTTTGGAGCTACACATGATTTTCTAAAAATCTAAAACCATTCATTACTTAATTAAAAGGGAGATTTTTCATTTTCAAACTTTTGCACAAAGTCCAAGTCTCATATTTTTATAAAATACTACATGGTATAAAGAGTCTACCATCAATTTTTCAGAATTTTTGGAGCAACACAGAAAATCACACAAAAAGAAGAGAAAAAGGAACACTATTTACATCCTTCCAAAAAGGAAAAAGAGCACTGTGCTCTTTCCTTGCAAAGCTCGGGCGAAACGGGCTCGGGCGAGACGGAGACGATTGCTTCATCCGAGGCCTGGCTTGGAGGCTCGGGCGAGACGGAAACGACTGCTTCGTCCGAGGCCTGGCTTGGAGGCTCGGGCGAGACGGAAACGACTGCTTCGTCCGAGGCCTGGCTTGGAGGCTCGGGCGACACGCAGGCGAGGCGGACGGCGGACCGGCCGTTCGGGGCTCGCGCTGGGAAAGCCGAGGGTGGGGAAAGGTTCGCGGGCTCACCGTGAGTCGGGAGGGAGGCTCGGCGAGGCGGTGCAGGGTCGGAGGAGGGAGCTCGATGTGCGGTTGCGGTGCTTCGGCGGAGCTCTCTAGCGGCGAGCGGCGTCCGGTGGCTCTGTCCACCGAAAGGGATCACCGAGGTGCGGTTAGGAGCGCACGGAGGTGAGGAAGAGAGGGCAGGGGTCGGAGGGAAAAGAGGAAAACTCACGGCGGCGAATTTCTCGCTTGGCCGAAACGCGGCCGTTCGCCGGGGTTGGGGACGAAGCTCCTGCGCCGGCGAGAGGAGGGCGGGGGGTGAAATTGGTTGCTCGGGAAGGTGGAGCGGCTCAAGGCGAAGGCAACGGTGGGCTCGACGGGCGCTGGGGAGGTCCGGTGGTGCGGGGCGCCGTGGTGGCGGCAATGGCGGAACTCGGCGGCTTCTTATAGCCGCGGGCGGAGCTGGGGAGGGGTCCGGGCGAGGGGTGAGAGCGCTCGCGCGACATTAAAGGAGGTAGGGAGCAGGGTAGGCGGCTCGGTGCGGCGGGGAACGCGCGCGCGGCGGGGCGGCTTGCCGGCGGCCGGCAACTGCGCGCTGTCCGCGGCCGATGGGAAAGAGGAGGAGGGTAGGGGATGGGCGAGGCAGCGTAGCGGTAGGTAGGGGCCGAGAGGAAAAACGAGCGCCAGCGCTTGCCGCGCGCGCGGCACGGGCGCGGGTCAGCCGGGCTCGGCATGGGCGGCGAGGCTCGCGTGCGGCGCAGCGGCCTTGCCGGTGGCCGGGGCCCCCTGGCCTTAAGGCTCGTGCACAGTGACGATTTTAAAGCAAAGCTTCCCCTTTCTGAACTTTTGAAATTACTCCCAAAACTTGAACTACACAAGGAAAACTCAAAACACCAAAGTTGCTTAAAATTTTGAGATCTACAACTTTGCCAATGTAAACTTTTTCTGAAACTCAGAAGTTTTTGAGATAATTTTGAAAACCAAAAGGGAACAAAATTGCAGTTTGAAAGAATTAGAAATTACTTCTGATTTTGTATTGAAACTTGAAAATCTGCAAACACCAAAGTTGTTTCTCTTGACAAGATCTACAACTTTGCTAAAAGGACCAACCTCAAATTTTGAATAGTTTTTAAATTAATAAAAGAGGGGTAAAAACCAGGGTTTGGAAATCAGGGTTTTTCAAAAGGAATTTAATTTCTATTTCTGATTTTTAACTTTGATCAACACAACAAAACATCAGGGCACAAAACTGAACAAGATTTACACAAAGCTAGACACAGAGATGAAATTACCATTTTGCCCTTAAAGGAAGATTTGGGCCTTTAGGGTTTTCGAAAAAGAAAGATCACTACACAAGTCACCTCAGAAAAAGGTAAATGCAAAACAAGCATTAGGCAAACATAAATGCATGGCAAGAAAGATTAATGACTAAAGATGATGACATGTCAGGTTAATTACATATTAATCACCATAGGTGTTACATAGACGATATCCAGGTCGGTGGTGGCTCGTAGGAGTACGCCCGGACGCTCCTCCGCTCTGCGGCCGCCCGGTCCTGACGGAGCTCGCCGAGGCGGTGGGCGTGAACTGCCGCGGGGTTGTTGAGGCCAAACGGGAACCGCTGGCGTCGGGCGCGGTAGGGTACACCCCGTGTGGAGGAGGCCTGGTGGTGTCGACGGGGCACGGCTCGGGGGCCTCTGGCCAGGCTCCCGGGTCCGTGCGCGTGACGAACGCGAACGCTGGGGGAGTGCGCGCGCGCCCTAGAAAGTCTCCAGCCGTGCGCGGGCAGGTTTACCCGGGGACTATCTGCGTCGGCCGCCGGGGAAGTGGGCGTGCGCCGATGGGCACCACCCGTGCCCGGCGTCGATGGTGACGACGGCGCCGCTCGCGAGGTGGCGACGCGTGGTGGTGCGGGCGACGCGCCACGCCCCCCGCGCGGGGGTGGCGCGACACGTCCTCCGCTCAGGCTCTCCGTGGAGAGCAGCGTCAGCTCGTTGCCGTTGCCGGTGGCCAGGAACTCGAGGCTCCCGAACCAGACGACGACACCAGCCGAGAACGAAGGAGGGGATGAAGCCATCCAGAAAACAACGAGAAATCAGCTCGGACACGCGAAGGCCCCTACCTGGCGCGCCAACTGTCGGTGTTTCGACCCCGGGGGTATGACACCAACTAGTAATATGATCGCGTGTTCTCTTCCTGGATGGTGATGCAAGATGACACAAGAATTTATACTGGTTCGGGCAAAGAAGGCCCTACGTCCAGCGGGGGAGGAGGTTCTCGTATTACTTGCACCTAAGTGCTTGTACAGGGGCAATACAAGCTCAATGAGCGTGGGCCGGAGTCCGGACTCGTGTTTTTGTGTGTGGACTCGTGTGTCTCTTCTTGCGCGCGAAGGGCCCTGGCGTCCCCTTTTATAGAACAAGAGGAGGCCAGGGTTTACATAGGATTGACATGTACATTGTTCGGTATGGCGAAGGGTAGGAACTCTGTCTCGTCGAAGTCACTGTAGCCAACGTGGGTGTTGCTGTTGAGGCGTCCTTGATACGTGGCCTCCATCCCGGGCGCGGACGTGGAGGCGTGGCGATGTGGAAGTCGTACAACACCCATCCCGGTACGTACAGGACACGGCGGGGTCCCTCCGGGTCTTGGGGTACCTGCCCTCCAATAGCGTGAAAGCAGTTAGGGCTCGAGGGGCGCGGAGCTGGCCTCGAGGTGGCGCCTACGGAGGGCTCGAGCCCTCGCAGGTACGGGCAAGTCCCGGAACGCCCGTGCGTACAGCGGGATCCCAGGCCTCGGGATGAGGCTCGAGTGTGCTACGGTGCAGGGCACGGCCCAACAGTGTCGTACTTGCGCCTTTTTGCCCATGCTTGAGGTGAAAGCGAGATTTGACTGTGGCTCCGGTTTACTGTGGCGCATGTCGCCGTGCACCAGAAGACGTGACCGGAGTAGGTGAACGCATTATATACGCAGTATGGGGCTAGTACGGAGCGCCAGCACGAGGCCTGGCTTGGAGGGCTCGGGCGAGACGGAGAATGAGCGTTCGCCCGAGGCCTGGCTCGGAGGGCTCGTGTAACACCTCTGGTGTTTAAGCCAAATAAAACCTGACATGTCATCATGAGCATGGAAAGCATTCATGTAGTAACACTAATGATGCATTTACAATTTTGCATAGAACTTGATCTCAAATGCATCATATGCTTGTTTAAATTCTGTTCTGCTCATTTGATGTGTGATGCTTAGGGTATCATAGTGGCTGAATTCTAGAGAGAATAAGGTTATAGGGTTACATGGTTCATGAAATCACAAGTCATTATAGTGGTCCTTTGATAAACGCTATGATCCAGGCTGAATCTGGACATGGCCCTTTAAACAAAGTTGTAGATGATACTGAATGGAGCAACTTTGGTATATAAAGTTACCACAGATTCTGCACAGGTTTTGAATTGAAACAAAGTGGTTTAAACCCTAGAATCTACCTTTGAACTACAACTTCCAAACCTTTGAGAATCCAACCTTGGTCCTTAAATCAAAGTTGTAGGGAATCACAAATGTGACGACTTTTATGTTCACAGAATTTAAACTTCTTCAGAAATTTTTAAAGTAAATTGAGAATTCAGTTTGGATCAGATTTGAATTCAAACCATAATTCAAAAACCAGGCCTAATTGGAACAAGATCCTTTAAGCAAGTTTGTAGAACATAAAATTTTGAACAATTTTCATTCTTACAGGTTTTGCACTTCTGTTCAAAGTTTGGACACTTTTTGAGAGGGGACAGGAACTTCTGTAGCTACAGTTTATGAAACCTTGCATGGCCTCCACAGCAGCCATCGAGTCCACCACGGCATCTCCTGTATCGCCACGTTCACATCCACGCGCCACTCTCTCCCTTTGCATGCGCACCTCACTGCCCACAAAACCAGCCTCCCGTTCCAACCCTCGTTCTCTCCGTTCTCCTCGGTCTCCGCCGGTGCGGTGCAGAGGGGCTCCGCCGAGCTCTAGCGCCACCGTCGAGCTTCCACCATCGCAACCAACACTTTCCCGAGCTCCGCCATAACCCCACGAACTTCTCCACCCACTGAATCGAACTTCAGTCACCCACATTGCTCGGTCCGAGCATTTCTTCCCCAACTCCGGTGAGGCGCCGCCGTTAACGAATTTGTTGTCATACGGTGAGCTCCGTTCCTCTCACGTCAATTAACCCGCACCGATAGTTCCGCCTTCCCTCACTCTTTCTGGTTGGCTCGATATCCGAGTCCCTACCGCACAGATTCGCCGAAACAGCGCCGTGACGCCGGAACCGCCGCGACGCCATCACCGCCACCGTCGACCCCAAACTTCCGAGCTTCTCCGGCCGTGACAGCTTGAGTTCTAACCCTAGGTGAGCTCGCTGGTGCTCCTGATTCTCTCTGTTTGAACTCTACCGCGCTTAAGCCGCCGGAACACCATCGCGCCGCCAAGAACGGCGGAGCCGAGCCGCCATTCTCGTGGTCGAGATAGCTCCAGCCAGCCCTAACCCTAACCGACCTCACCAATGGCTTCGCAATGTCGGGAAACATGTGTAGCTAGTCTTGGTCGGGCCACTAGCCTCGCTGTCGGCGAGGAACGCCGGCGGTCAACGCCGCCCGCGCCGCGGTCAAGGTCGAGCCCTAGGTGAGGCCTCTGATGCCGATGCTTGCCTCGGTTTGGCCATTACTATACCGAAGCGGCCGGACGCCGCCGAGCCGTCGGGAACGGCGGAAAAAGCCGTCATTTCCCGAGGCCAGGCTAGCTCCCTCTCCGACCATCCCTAGCACCGACCGAGACCTCGGTCGTGTTCGCGAGGCGAACCCGAACAGGCTGGAAGCCTCGGCCGAGCCCCTGGCCTCGCCGTCGGCGAGTTTGGCCGGCGGTCGACGCCGCCACCGCAGCGGTCAGCGCCGGTGCGCGCGAGAGCCTCGGCGTTTTCCGATTCGCGCGGGCCTCGGCGCGGTCCGTTCACACGCAGGCCTCGGGCGAGGCGGAGTCTTAGGCCCCGAGCCCCGTATACATCCGAGGCTTGTTTGATTAGTACTGCATTTTGTTATTTTGGTCACAATTAATTCACAGCTCCTAAAATCATGAAAATTTTTGGGTAAGCTCTTTGAGTTGTGAAGAAAATTATAAAAATACGAAACTGAAAGTTTGAACAAGTTTTTGGAGTATTAAAATAGTTAAATAAATGGTTTAGACTCCTTAAATAACTGTTGTAGGCTGATCCTGTGGTCCAAAAATTGTGAAACAAATTTTGAATCACTTAGTAACACATAACACATTCCTGGTAAAACTTTTAGCCCTTTTTGTGAGAATAAATTTTGACCTTGTGATCATGCCTTTGACATGAAGTTTAGCCTTTGCTATGTTTCTATCAAAGTTCTAGCGTCAATTCTGTTGGAAATATAATAACATCATGATAAGTTGGCTTTCTGTCAAAATAATCTATAGCAAAGTTGAAGTACTTTTGTATATCTAGCTGCTCCTAAAATTTCGTAAGTGTTGGATGAATATATTGGGAGATATGTTCTGTGCTATCTGTGTGTGCAGTGATGTCCAGAATCCTGACAGTTTGTGCAAACTGAGCTATTTGGAGTGTTTAACTTAGGAATCTGATCTTGTGTACTATAAGAAAGTTGTAGAGAATTAGTTAAGCTTTCCAAAATTGTCCTGAATCATCTGCTTAGCTATTTTGTAGCTCCAGTTATGGTTAAAACAAATTGGTACATGAAATCTGTTCGGGTTGTCGCTTATGCGAACCTTGTTCCAATTATGGTGTCCATTTTTTTTATATGATTGATGTTTACTGCTGTACTATTTCACTTATAATTGTTCAGCATCATGAGCATTCATTCATATTCGCATCGCATGCATCTTATATATGCTCGTTCGGATGTTGCGTTTAGAAACCGAAGCTAGTAAGGATCAGCCGGAGGTTTCTGCTCGTGAGGCACCGGTCTTCTACGAGGTTGGATTTGATATTTGTGGTGACGAACCAGAAGAAGAGGAACCCCAAGGCAAGCCCCGGTGCATTTGCCCCTACCTTGCAAATTTTCAAATAATATACTTGTTGATAAAATTTGTGCATTAAGTCTAGGAGTTAAATGATACCTACTTGATGCATCGACTACCTTGATTATTCCTTATATTATCCTTGTCACTGGATCATTTACAAATGCTTAGATTGCTTAGCCTTGCTCATTAGAGTAGGATTTTGAAAAGAGAGATGCTATTGTTGGGAACCCTTCCCTGGTTCGGATGGTATTATTAAACTGAGACCGGGCGGGTAACTTGCACAGGAAAGGAGTCCTGGTGTAGTGTTTCCGCCTGTGTCGCTTAGGACCCGTCCGCTGTTGGCCCGTTGGATCGAGAACTATTTGTTAGTACTGGTCACATGTTACGGTAAGCCCTACTGTGGCTATGCTCTTTCTGGAACGGCGTCCCCGCGCACTGGGAGTGGAGAGATGGCGGGAGTAGCGTGTACCCACCCTGCTCGGTCCCCTGTTGGACGGACTCAGCATGGCCGGTGTAGGGCGGTGGTGTACTGTACTCCCGGGTGGCGCGGCTCCGGTCCGGTTTGAGCGGATCCACGGGCCGGTTGATATATGCGAGTTCGGTCTCGCATCTGTCGTGTGATAAGGAAGCCCCAGCTGGGTAGATCAAGCGGTTCGAATCGTCGTTTGCTCCACGAGAAAAGGAGACTCGTCCTCGCCCCCTCAGCGTAGTTTAATGATGAAACAAAGGAAGATTAATGGGTTGATTTTATGATGTACATTCATTTACTTAGATAATATTAGAAGTATGAAATGACACAACTGCTTAGTTGTAGGAGCTTTTATGCAAAGGAAAACTTTTGGGATTCTTGCTAAAGCCTCACCTTGACTTTCCCTCAGCCTGCATTCCTGAGTCTTCTCCCCAATTTATTAGTCGGGTAAGTCTTGTTGAGTACTCCTGTACTCAGGGTTCTATGATCCCTTGTTGCAGGTGAACCTTCGGATCAAGTATGCTTTGCTCCTTGTTGCATGACAGTAATCCCCGCTGAGGATGATCAGTGATGTGCCCTTGGGCAGGGTTGAATATAATGGTTATGTTTATCAGACTTTATTCAGCAATTAGTAGTATCGCAACTTGAACTCCTTTCACCTATATTGTAATAATGAACACTGATGTAATATTATGTTTACGTAAGACTTCCGCTGAACTCTCCGATCTGGTATGTTGTATGAAATGTTTATTGCTGTAATGGTTCCACATGGATGATTCCTGCGACCCATGGATACCTCGATCGTATCCAGCAGATTAATCCAGTCTTGTGGCACACTTACATAGCAGTCAGAGGTCGTTAGACAAATGACAGGTGTAAGTGGGCCACATTATTGGGCGAGTCTGTTACAGGCTTGGTATCGGAGCAGGATCCCCGTGGCAACCATTATAGTAATTTGAAAACCTTCAAAATTTATTTTCTAAGGAAAAATCTAAAAGACTCTTTCTAATCTTATCTATTGCTTCCCTCAACTTACTTCTTGCTTACTAGGAAGTGGGTGCTGGATAATATATATGCCCTATGTTTAAAAAGGTTACAAAAAAAAATTATTTTGGTAGGTATGTAAGTAAGCAAATAATGTCGTATGCGTAGAATCGTAAGTTTGCGTCATTGCATCTTGCATCAATTAAATTATAAAATTCTCCTCCTTTAATAGATATCGGGTCATGGGTATAATTATACTAACTTATAGGAGCACGAAACTGACCTTAGTTTAAAATTATTCCAGGATGGCTCGCGCTAAGCAGACTGCGCGCAAGAGCACGGGGGCCAAAGGGAGTGCCACGTCGCCAGCTCGCGCCGCGTTCAGGGGAGGCTAGCAGCAGCCGTAGTACCCATCGTTCTGAGGCAGAGCTCCTTGCAGAGATCAGGAGGCTCACTACTACCCTAGCGGAGTCCACCAGGGATAGAGCTCTGGACGCCATGATCATTAGTTCCCAGCGCGAGCAGCTGAAGGAGGCAGCTGAACTGGAGGCTGTCTTGCGCGCGCAGCTTAGTGAGGCATCCAAGGTAGAAGCTGATTTGGAGAGTGAGAATGAGCAGTTCCGTGCTCAGAGGGATGAAGCCTGGATCCGAGAAAACCAAGCCCGCGCACGAGTCTTTGAGCTTGAGTTTCAGATAGAGGATATGGAGGTGTATGCCAACAATCTCCATGAGGAGGTTCACGTCCTGCATAACCAGCTCCATCCTCACCATGCTCCAGGGGCAGCCGAGATGGAGGACGGTGTGGTCCTGGCTGACGGAGGAGAGCCCGACGCGCAGGAAGAAGAGCCCGAGTTGGAGATCGAGATCGACGATAGTGACGATGAGGGTGGCCACGTCTCCGGCCTCGACACTGACCACGATGAGTGATCGTAGTCTGGTAGTTCTAACTAGCAGTATGGGTCGGAAATATCATTATGTAGTCCAGTTAGGAGTGGACATGTGTAATAAATAAATCAAATCATGCTATGTTCATGCAGCTACTTTTGCTCATGTAATGGAAGTTATGACTAAGTAAATTATGAGTACTTATGGATGTTGTGTAATGTTTTACTGAATATTACAGATGCCGGTCAATACACGTGCTTCTGGGGCTGGTACGTCCCAGGATGGGGAAAACCCTCCACCACCACCACGGGCACCCCCGACACTGGCCGACGCAATTGCTGCATTAGCCACCGTGACAGCTGATAACACTAGGTTGCTGCAAGCCATGGCACGAGAGCGAGGGCAAGGACACCGCGGGCAAGGAAATCAGAATCCTCACAGTACATATGCCGATTTTGTGGATACTCGCCCTCCGCTCTTTACCAAAGCTGAAGAGCCTTTGGAAGCAAATGAGTGGCTGCATACTATTGAGCAAAAATTTGAGTTGATCCGGTGCACCGACGTTCAGAAGCCTCTATTTGCAGCACAACAGTTTAGAGGGTCAGCAGGCACCTGGTGGGCAAATTATTTGGCCGCGCAAGCTCCTGGACATCAAGTTACTTGGGCTGAATTTTGTGAAGTCTTTAGAGCGCATCACATCCCAGCAGGCATCATGCAAATGAAGCTAGAAGAATTCCTCAAGCTGCAGCAGGGTACTCAAACAGTGATGCAGTATGTGAGCAAATTCAACCATCTCTCTCAATATGCTCCTGATCATGTCAACACTGATGCTAAGAAGAAGCAGTGCTTCATGCGAGGGTTGAGCACCAAGCTGCAAACCATGATGACCACCTGTGCCAACTCCTCATTCAATGACATTGTGAGTATCGCCATCACTCTAGAAGAGAAGAATCGTGTGCACAAGGAGGCAAAAAGGAGGAAGACTGCTCAAGCTGGTGCGTCTGGGAGTGTGCCAAAACGTCCCAAGTTTCTATACCATCCTGTTCCTCATGCACATGTACCTGCTCGCCCACCCCAGCAATATTACCAACCTCAAGCTAATGCCAAAGCCTCTTCCCAGTTCCAGTACCCACGTCAAGCCAATGCACCTAGCTCCCAATCCACAAATGCTCCTAAGACCAGTAATCCCTGTTACAACTGTGGCGGGTCAGGGACACTTTGCTAAGAGTTGTCCTTCACCGAAGAATTATAATTCAAATATCCCTCGTCAGCAAGGTAATCAAGCTATTCCACAAAATAAGCAGCAGCAAGGCAACCATACTGGCGCTCGACCAGGCACACGGAAGATTTATATGGTACCCAAGACTGGACAGGTTCATCATACCCAGGTTGAGACTATTCCAGAAGGCGAACCAGTTATGTTGGGTACGTTTCCTGTTGCCAATCATTTAGCAGTAACACTCTTTGACTCCGGTGCATCGCATTCATTTATCAATAGAGAGTTCGTCAGGAAACATGCAATTCCAATATGTGAATCCAAAGGGAAAATATCTATACTGTCACCTGGGGGGCGGCTGTATGCCAATGAGATAGTGCATCAAGTTCCAATAGAGATGGGACGCCATGTCTATCCTACTTCCATGATTGTGCTGAATCATCAAACCTTAGATGTGATTCTGGGGATGAACTGGATGCAGCGTTATGGGGCTGTTTTAGATACAATGAATAGAACTGTTCGTCTAAGTTCACCAGACCGAAAATCCCAACTTCTTATCCAGCTTCCGAAACCCAAGCTAATCAGCCCAAAAATATATGCCATAGTTAGTGAAGGAGTTGAGAATGTCCCAGTGGTCCGAGAATTCCCTGATGTGTTCCCGGAAGAATTACCTGGCCTACCGCCTGACAGAAATGTGGAGTTCGTGATTGAGCTATATCCAGGGACTGCACCTGTATCACGAAGAGCTTATAGAATGGCTCCAAAAGAGTTAGCCGAGTTGAAGACTCAGTTACAAGAACTTTTAGAGAAAGGTTTTATCCGGCCTAGTTCTTCTCCCTGGGGATGTCCTGCTATTTTTGTGAAAAAGAAGGATAAAACTCTGAGAATGTGCGTAGACTATCGTCCTCTCAATGAAGTAACCATCAAAAACAAATATCCCCTTCCACGCATTGATCTTCTCTTTGACCAGCTTGCCGGAGCCAAAGTCTTCTCCAAGATAGATCTTAGATCAGGGTACCACCAGATAAAAATTAGACCCGAAGATATCCCTAAAACAGCCTTCACCACTCGATATGGCTTATATGAATACCTTGTCATGTCCTTTGGTCTAACCAATGCTCCAGCCCATTTCATGTATCTCATGAACTCCGTGTTCATGCCTGAGCTCGACAAGTTCGTAGTAGTGTTTATTGATGACATCTTGGTATATTCCAAAACCAAAGAAGAACATGCTGAGCATCTGCGGATAGTACTGACTCGTCTGCGTGAGCATCAGTTATATGCTAAATTCAGCAAGTGTGCTTTCTGGTTAGGAGAAGTGCAGTTCTTAGGTCATGTGCTATCAGCTAAAGGAATCGCAGTGGATCCCGGAAAAGTGCAAGATATTTTGAAATGGAAGTCGCCAACCACAGTTCACCAAGTCCGCAGTTTCCTCGGAATGGCTGGTTATTATCGCCGTTTCATCCTTGGTTTTTCAAAAATAGCCAAACCTATTACCGAGTTGCTCAAGAACCAAGTCAAGTTTAAATGGACTCCTGAGTGTGAGCAGGCTTTTCAAACCCTAAAGAAGCTGCTTACCACTGCACCAATTTTAGCTCAACCAGATATTGAGAAGCCTTTCGATGTATACTGTGACGCCTCCGGAATTGGTCTTGGTTGTGTATTGATGCAAGAAGGGAGAGTCATTGCCTATGCATCAAGACAGCTCAAGCGACATGAAGAACATTATCCTACGCATGACCTGGAGTTAGCTGCAGTCGTACATGCGCTAAAAATTTGGCGACATTATTTGTTGGGAAATACCTGTCATATGTATACTGACCACAAGAGCCTGAAGTACATCTTTTCACAAGAAGACTTGAATATGCGACAAAGAAGATGGCTGGAATTAATCAAGGACTATGATCTAGAAATACATTATCATCCTGGTAAGGCAAATGTAGTTGCTGACGCTCTCAGTCGGAACCCTCACTGTAGTTGCATGTCAATAGCACCCATGCATCGTAGTCTCTGTCAAGAACTAGAAAGGTTGGGTATAGAGATCATTTTGCAAGGAAGTTTGAATAATGTTAGAATTGAGCCTACCATACGAGAAGAAATTATAGCAGCTCAGAAAATGAATAAGGGAATAAGTCATATTATAGCAAAAATCCAAACAGGGGCAATAACTTGTTTCAGAATTGATGAAGCAGGTGTACTATGGTTTAAGGATCGATTAGTTGTTCCCAAGGTACCCGAGCTCAGACAGAAGATTCTTGATGAAGCTCATCTTACTAGGTTAGCCATCCACCCTGGAAGTAATAAAATGTATCAAGATTTGAAGCAAAGGTTTTGGTGGACAAAGATGAAGATTGAAATAGCTCGCTACGTGGCTCAGTGTGACACTTGTCAAAAAGTAAAGGCAGTACGTTTGAAGCCAGCTGGTGAGTTACAGCCTTTGCC
This sequence comes from Coix lacryma-jobi var. lacryma-jobi, assembly GCA_009763385.1. Classification (NCBI taxonomy): domain Eukaryota; kingdom Viridiplantae; phylum Streptophyta; class Magnoliopsida; order Poales; family Poaceae; genus Coix; species Coix lacryma-jobi. Next base: position 16,516,222 of record CM019827.1, read on the forward strand.
TGTTCCAGCTTGGAAATGGGAGGATATCAGTATGGATTTCATCGTGGGTCTTCCCAAAACTTCCAAGGGATTTGATTCAATTTGGGTAATTGTTGACCGGTTAACAAAATCAGCCCATTTTATTCCAGTAAAAGTTAAATTTAGAACTCCTGTCTATGCTCGAATCTATATTGACAAAATTCTAAGCCTCCATGGAGTACCAAAAACCATAGTCTCGGATAGGGGAACGCAGTTTGTCTCTCAGTTTTGGAAACATTTACATGAATCATTAGGAACCAAACTTCTTTTTAGCACAGCATACCATCCTCAGACTGGAGGTCAAACTGAGAGGGTAAATCAGATTTTGGAGGATATGTTGAGATCATGTGCGCTCACCTATCCTGATCAATGGGATGAATGCCTTCCATTGGCAGAGTTTTCTTATAATAATAGCTACCAAGAGAGTATCAGGATGGCACCATTTGAAGCACTTTATGGACAAAGATGTCGAACCCCGCTGAACTGGTCAGAACCAGGCGAGAGAAGATTTTTCGGAGTTGATTTAGTAAAAGAAGCTGAAGAAAGAGTAAGGCAAATACAAAACAACCTGAAAGTAGCTCAGACCCGGCAAAAGAGTTACGCAGACAGAAGACGCAGGCCGTTAGTATTTTCTGAAGGTAGTTATGTGTACTTAAAAGTATCACCAATGAAGGGAGTGGTTCGGTTTGGAGTAAAGGGAAAACTAGCACCTCGATACATCGGACCGTTCAAGATTATAAAACGGTGTGGAAAGCAGGCTTATCGGTTGGAGTTGCCTGAACAACTTGCTGCTATACATAATGTGTTCCATGTGTCTCAGCTAAAGCAATGTTTACAAGTGCCCGACAAAGTGATGAATTATGAAGGCGTGGACATTCAGCCAGATATGACTTATGCAGAACATCCAGTTAAAGTACTTGATCAAAAAGACCGAGTCACCCGAAATAGAACTATTAAATTCTATAAAGTGCAATGGGATCGACACTCAGAAGAAGAAGCCACTTGGGAATCTGAGGATTTTCTATTGGAGCATTTTCCGGAATTCCTCGCTTCCATTTAGGTACGTGTCTCACTGGTCTATGAAAGCTTATAGTGGTATTTTAAGGAGGGTCATAGATTTAGATCCTGACACATTTCCTTTTCCATTACTTAGTCAGACAAACCAATCTCGTGACGAGATTTCTTTAAGGGGGGAGGAGTTGTAACACCTCTGGTGTTTAAGCCAAATAAAACCTGACATGTCATCATGAGCATGGAAAGCATTCATGTAGTAACACTAATGATGCATTTACAATTTTGCATAGAACTTGATCTCAAATGCATCATATGCTTGTTTAAATTCTGTTCTGCTCATTTGATGTGTGATGCTTAGGGTATCATAGTGGCTGAATTCTAGAGAGAATAAGGTTATAGGGTTACATGGTTCATGAAATCACAAGTCATTATAGTGGTCCTTTGATAAACGCTATGATCCAGGCTGAATCTGGACATGGCCCTTTAAACAAAGTTGTAGATGATACTGAATGGAGCAACTTTGGTATATAAAGTTACCACAGATTCTGCACAGGTTTTGAATTGAAACAAAGTGGTTTAAACCCTAGAATCTACCTTTGAACTACAACTTCCAAACCTTTGAGAATCCAACCTTGGTCCTTAAATCAAAGTTGTAGGGAATCACAAATGTGACGACTTTTATGTTCACAGAATTTAAACTTCTTCAGAAATTTTTAAAGTAAATTGAGAATTCAGTTTGGATCAGATTTGAATTCAAACCATAATTCAAAAACCAGGCCTAATTGGAACAAGATCCTTTAAGCAAGTTTGTAGAACATAAAATTTTGAACAATTTTCATTCTTACAGGTTTTGCACTTCTGTTCAAAGTTTGGACACTTTTTGAGAGGGGACAGGAACTTCTGTAGCTACAGTTTATGAAACCTTGCATGGCCTCCACAGCAGCCATCGAGTCCACCACGGCATCTCCTGTATCGCCACGTTCACATCCACGCGCCACTCTCTCCCTTTGCATGCGCACCTCACTGCCCACAAAACCAGCCTCCCGTTCCAACCCTCGTTCTCTCCGTTCTCCTCGGTCTCCGCCGGTGCGGTGCAGAGGGGCTCCGCCGAGCTCTAGCGCCACCGTCGAGCTTCCACCATCGCAACCAACACTTTCCCGAGCTCCGCCATAACCCCACGAACTTCTCCACCCACTGAATCGAACTTCAGTCACCCACATTGCTCGGTCCGAGCATTTCTTCCCCAACTCCGGTGAGGCGCCGCCGTTAACGAATTTGTTGTCATACGGTGAGCTCCGTTCCTCTCACGTCAATTAACCCGCACCGATAGTTCCGCCTTCCCTCACTCTTTCTGGTTGGCTCGATATCCGAGTCCCTACCGCACAGATTCGCCGAAACAGCGCCGTGACGCCGGAACCGCCGCGACGCCATCACCGCCACCGTCGACCCCAAACTTCCGAGCTTCTCCGGCCGTGACAGCTTGAGTTCTAACCCTAGGTGAGCTCGCTGGTGCTCCTGATTCTCTCTGTTTGAACTCTACCGCGCTTAAGCCGCCGGAACACCATCGCGCCGCCAAGAACGGCGGAGCCGAGCCGCCATTCTCGTGGTCGAGATAGCTCCGGCCAGCCCTAACCCTAACCGACCTCACCAATGGCTTCGCAATGTCGGGAAACATGTGTAGCTAGTCTTGGTCGGGCCACTAGCCTCGCTGTCGGCGAGGAACGCCGGCGGTCAACGCCGCCCGCGCCGCGGTCAAGGTCGAGCCCTAGGTGAGGCCTCTGATGCCGATGCTTGCCTCGGTTTGGCCATTACTATACCGAAGCGGCCGGACGCCGCCGAGCCGTCGGGAACGGCGGAAAAAGCCGTCATTTCCCGAGGCCAGGCTAGCTCCCTCTCCGACCATCCCTAGCACCGACCGAGACCTCGGTCGTGTTCGCGAGGCGAACCCGAACAGGCTGGAAGCCTCGGCCGAGCCCCTGGCCTCGCCGTCGGCGAGTTTGGCCGGCGGTCAACGCCGCCACCGCAGCGGTCAGCGCCGGTGCGCGCGAGAGCCTCGGCGTTTTCCGATTCGCGCGGGCCTCGGCACGGTCCGTTCACACGCAGGCCTCGGGCGAGGCGGAGTCTTAGCGCCCCGAGCCCCGTATACATCCGAGGCTTGTTTGAATTAGTACTGCATTTTGTTATTTTGGTCACAATTAATTCACAGCTCCTAAAATCATGAAATTTTTTGGGTAAGCTCTTTGAGTTGTGAAGAAAATTATAAAAATACGAAACTGAAAGTTTGAACAAGTTTATTGGAGTATTAAAATAGTTAAATAAATGGTTTAGACTCCTTAAATAACTGTTGTAGGCTGATCCTGTGGTCCAAAAATTGTGAAACAAATTTTGAATCACTTAGTAACACATAACACATTCCTGGTAAAACTTTTAGCCCTTTTTGTGAGAATAAATTTTGACCTTGTGATCATGCCTTTGACATGAAGTTTAGCCTTTGCTATGTTTCTATCAAAGTTCTAGCGTCAATTCTGTTGGAAATATAATAACATCATGATAAGTTGGCTTTCTGTCAAAATAATCTATAGCAAAGTTGAAGTACTTTTGTATATCTAGCTGCTCCTAAAATTTCGTAAGTGTTGGATGAATATATTGGGAGATATGTTCTGTGCTATCTGTGTGTGCAGTGATGTCCAGAATCCTGACAGTTTGTGCAAACTGAGCTATTTGGAGTGTTTAACTTAGGAATCTGATCTTGTGTACTATAAGAAAGTTGTAGAGAATTAGTTAAGCTTTCCAAATTGTCCTGAATCATCTGCATAGCTATTTTGTAGCTCCAGTTATGGTTAAAACAAGTGGGTACATGAAATCTGTTCGGGTTGTCGCTTATGCGAACCTTGTTCCAATTATGGTGTCCATTTTTTTTATATGATTGATGTTTACTGCTGTACTATTTCACTTATAATTGTTCAGCATCATGAGCATTCATTCATATTCGCATCGCATGCATCTTATATATGCTCGTTCGGATGTTGCGTTTAGAAACCGAAGCTAGTAAGGATCAGCCGGAGGTTTCTGCTCGTGAGGCACCGGTCTTCTACGAGGTTGGATTTGATATTTGTGGTGGCGAACCAGAAGAAGAGGAACCCCAAGGCAAGCCCCGGTGCATTTGCCCCTACCTTGCAAATTTTCAAATAATATACTTGTTGATAAAATTTGTGCATTAAGTCTAGGAGTTAAATGATACCTACTTGATGCATCGACTACCTTGATTATTCCTTATATTATCCTTGTCACTGGATCATTTACAAATGCTTAGATTGCTTAGCCTTGCTCATTAGAGTAGGATTTTGAAAAGAGAGATGCTATTGTTGGGAACCCTTCCCTGGTTCGGATGGTATTATTAAACTGAGACCGGGCGGGTAACTTGCACAGGAAAGGAGTCCTGGTGTAGTGTTTCCGCCTGTGTCGCTTAGGACCCGTCCGCTGTTGGCCCGTTGGATCGAGAACTATTTGTTAGTACTGGTCACATGTTACGGTAAGCCCTACTGTGGCTATGCTCTTTCTGGAACAGCGTCCCCGCGCACTGGGAGTGGAGAGATGGCGGGAGTAGCGTGTACCCACCCTGCTCGGTCCCCTGTTGGACGGACTCAGCATGGCCGGTGTAGGGCGGTGGTGTACTGTACTCCCGGGTGGCGCGGCTCCGGTCCGGTTTGAGCGGATCCACGGGTCGGTTGATATATGCGAGTTCGGTCTCGCATATGTCGTGTGATAAGGAAGCCCCAGCTGGGTAGATCAAGCGGTTCGAATCGTCGTTTGCTCCACGAGAAAAGGAGACTCGTCCTCGCCCCCTCAGCGTAGTTTAATGATGAAACAAAGGAAGATTAATGGGTTGATTTTATGATGTACATTCATTTACTTAGATAATATTAGAAGTATGAAATGACACAACTGCTTAGTTGTAGGAGCTTTTATGCAAAGGAAAACTTTTGGGATTCTTGCTAAAGCCTCACCTTGACTTTCCCTCAGCCTGCATTCCTGAGTCTTCTCCCCAATTTATTAGTCGGGTAAGTCTTGTTGAGTACTCCTGTACTCAGGGTTCTATGATCCCTTGTTGCAGGTGAACCTTCGGATCAAGTATGCTTTGCTCCTTGTTGCATGACAGTAATCCCCGCTGAGGATGATCAGTGATGTGCCCTTGGGCAGGGTTGAATATAATGGTTATGTTTATCAGACTTTATTCAGCAATTAGTAGTATCGCAACTTGAACTCCTTTCACCTATATTGTAATAATGAACACTGATGTAATATTATGTTTACGTAAGACTTCCGCTGAACTCTCCGATCTGGTATGTTGTATGAAATGTTTATTGCTGTAATGGTTCCACATGGATGATTCCTGCGACCCATGGATACCTCGATCGTATCCAGCAGATTAATCCAGTCTTGTGGCACACTTACATAGCAGTCAGAGGTCGTTAGACAAATGACAGGTGTAAGTGGGCCACATTATTGGGCGAGTCTGTTACAGCTCGGGCGAGACGGAGGTTGAGCTCCAGCTCGAGGCCTAGGGTGTGACGAGCCTCGAGGGATAGGCTATCGTGCTGGAGGGGCTCAAGGGCCCCGCGCGGGGTCCCGAGGAGCGGTGCACAGCTGTATCGGGTTCGAGGGGTAGGCTACCACGAGGCGGTCGATAAGGTGTTGGCAAGTCTAAGCTCCCTGGCGGTGGGCCAGCGTTGCAGGCTCCGAGGGGTTGGTTTCTTGGAAGGTTAGCCTAGCTGGGTTTACTAATTGGTGCTCTAGGTTTAACCTATTTGTTTGCGTTGATTGGGGGTACCCTTTTGGTGTTCCCTCGACAGTTTGTGACCTTTTATGGCAACTTCCCCAATAAGAATAATATAAACATATCACTCTTAAGTTGGATATAGATAACCTTAGTGATCCCCTCTATACTTTTAGCTTCTCCGTCCTTGTTAGTTACTCAGGGGTTATACACTTGAGACTCATCGCTATTCGTTCCTTTGGGTTCGATATTAAAACTGGGTTACTCCGGTGAAGTGCTACATCGGTAGATTTTATCTGTGCGCTTGCGGATAAAGTAGAGTGTGTGTTAATTTATACCAACAAGCATCTCTGGCGCCGTTGCCGGGGAACGGTAGATCATTTTACGTCTTGAGTATAACCTTGTATTATACTTTACCTTTATCTTTTATACTTTGCCTGTGCTTTTATCTTTTATCTTTTTTATCTTTTTTTTATTCTTTTCATAATGGATTTCTCAAAGCCAACCACTAGCTCCACAGATTCCATTCCACTGAACCAGTTACTATCACACTGTCGTAGACTTATAGTTGCCCAAATATGCTAAAACCTATCCTTTCAGACAACTACGAGCTACGCCCATGTTTGATAGAAATGGTTAAGAATCAATTTTTTCTGGCTTAGAAGACGAAAACCCATATATTCATTTAAATGAGTTTGAACAAACATGTGCGTGCCTACACATCGCAGGCATGTCTGACGAAAACCTTAGATGAAAAACTTTTTCCATTCTCCTTAGAGGGAAAAGCCAAAACATGGTACCTTCAAAACTGCACCAAGTAAAAATGGGGATTGGAAAGAAACTCTGCTCTAGCTTTTGCTTAGAATACTTCCCTGTCTCCAAAATTATTTGTCTTCGCTTAGAGGATTTTGTCCTTCATCCAAGGATAATGAGTCGCTAATTGCAGCTGGGAAAGATTCGTAAATCTTGTCCGCTCTGGTCCAGCCTTATCTATTCCAGACTCTGTCTTGCTTCAACACTTTTATAATGGTCTGAATAGAAAAACTTCTAATTACCTTAACTTAGCTTCAAACGGATCATTCCTACATACCCCAGCCTCCAAGGCAAGGAAATGTTACAAAACTTACTCAAATCACTCCTACTCCTGAAGCTAAACCACAAGAACCACTAGAAGTAAATCTAGAAGCTGATCCTATACCTTATTCTTAATCATGAAACAAACCTCAGCTTTAATTCCTAGTGAGAGGGAAACCTCAATCTTAGGAGATACCTTTGACTTCGAGGATGAGTACTTTACCAAATTTGGTAATACCTCGAAATATCACACAATTAGGAACCACAAAATCAAAAATCATTTTTAGAGAAATTACTGATAAGGTTTTCCTAAAAGAGACTACGAAGAAAACTAATCTCTATAATAAGTCATGAATGGTTAGAAGAGAATCAGAACTTTCCACTGATACAATCCGCTTAAATTTCACCTTCTACACACATTCAATGTCAAATCCATCAACAACCCTTCGAAGCTATCTATAATCCTGTTGTGGGAATCAACATTATGTCTGAAACCTTTGCTTCAAAATTTATTAAAACAAATACCACTTACCCCAACAGCTAAACTTTTAAAAACCCCTTTAGGACATGTTATTCCTAGCTCGGGAATCACGTATGTCCTGCCTATCACTATAGATAACACTCCACTACACTTAAGTTTTTATATCTTGATATTAAAGAGTTCAATCTGCTGATAGGCCAACCACTTAAGCACTCATTCATGAAGGACAATTAGGGATCTTAAACTTCCATCTTGGGAAAATTTTTAAAGGAATCATGCTATCACTCACTCTCTAAATGCTGAGAATGAATCATGTCCTGAGCCAGATCCTATGGAAGAAATTAAGGAAACATCTTTTGAATAATAAATGAATCCGAATATGAAGAAGATGCTCAGTTCTTCACTGAGGAAGAAGATAACACACCTGATCGAGATCCTTTGAGATTCCTTAGAAGAACCTCCTAAACTCCCCATAGAGTTAAACTCTTACCTTTTGGGCTTCGATATGCTTTCTTAAATAATGATCCTGAATCTCCTGTAATCATAAATAATAATCTTACTCAGGAACAAACTTCTAGGTTGATCACTGTCTTAGAGAAGCATAAATCGCCTTGGCTATTCACTCCATGATTTAAAAGGAATCAACCCCGCTTTCTGCACCATCGCATTCCTACTAATCCTAACATATCACCATCCAAAGAGCCACAACGCAGGGCTTAACAATGCTATGAGAGAAGTAGTAAAGAAAGAGGTTTTGAAACTCTTACACGCCGGGATCATTTATCCTGTGCCACACAGTGAGTGGGTAAGCCCTGTCCAAGTTGTGCTCAAGGGAGGCATGACTGTGGTAAAAAAGAATGAGAAGAATGAATTAATTCCACACAAGAACTGTTACTGGTTTTGGAGAATGTGTATTGATTACAGAAAATAAACAAGGCAATAAGAAAGAATCACTTTCCGCTACACTTTCATAGACGAAATGTTAGAACGGTTAGCCAATCAGTCTTTTTCTTTGTTTTCTTGATGGATATTCTGGATATCACCAAATCCCAATCCATCCAGATGATCAAAGCAAAACCACTTTCACATGTCCATACGGAACTTATGCTTACCGCCGAATGTCTTTTGGATTATGTAATGCACCTGCTTCTTTTCAAAAGATGCATGATGTCTATATTTCTGATATGATTGAAGAAATCATGGAGTTTTCATGAATGACTTTTCTGTTTAGGAAAAACTTTTGATGGTTGTCTTCAAAATTTAGACAAGGTTTTACAAAGATGTGAAGAAAGCACTTAGTCGTTAATTGGGAAAAATGTCATTTTATGGTTAAGGAAGGCATAGTGCTAGGTCATTTAGTTATCAGAACGTGGAATTGAGGTAGACAAAGCTAAAATTGAAGTAATTGAACGGTTGCCTCCACCGATTAATGTCAAAGGAATTCGAAGTTTCTTGGCCATGCCGTTTTTACCGCTATAGATTTAGAAATTTTTCTTACATTGCAAGACCACTTATGATAATCTTGGCAAGGATGTTCCTTTTGAATTTGATGATGCATGTTTAGAATCTTTTAACACTCTTAAGAAGCGCTCACTTTGCACCTATCATTTCAACCCTCCTGATTGGTCTCTACCCTTTGAGATCATGTGTGTGCAAGTGATTTTGCTGTATGTGGAGCTGTGCTAGGACAATATAAGGATAAAAAGCTCATGCAATCGCTTATGCCAGCAAAACTTTAACAGGACCTCAACTTAATTATGCTACTAGTGAAAAGAACTTCTGGCTGTTTGTTTTTGCTATAGACAAATTTAGATCTTATTTAGTGGGAGCAAAGGTGGATTGTTTTTACTGATCATGCTGCATTAAAGTACCTGCTCACTAAGAAAGATGCTAAGCCACGCTTAATAAGATGGGGTTTGTTTACCAAGAATTGATTTAGAAATAAAAGATAAGAAAGGAGTAGAAAACTCTGTAGCTGATCACTTGTCTAGAATGTATTTTGAAAATCCTCAGGAATTGCCTATAAATGACTCACTCAGGGATGACATGCTTTTTCAAGTCTCTAGATCTGACCCCTGGTATGCAGATATTGTCAATTTTATAGTTGCAGGATATGTACCACCAGGAGCAAATAAGAAGAAGCTGATCTATGAGAGCTGGATCACATATGGGATAATCCATATCTATTCAGAGTTTGCTCTGACGGATTCTCAGAAGATATGTACCAGCTGAAGAAGGAAATCAAGATCATTGAACGCTGTCACTCTTCTCCATATGGGGACATTATGGGGCATTCCGAACACACGCGAACGAAGATATGGCAAAGTGGATTTTTCTGGCAAACTATGTACCAAGACACAAAAGACTTCGTTCGAAGATGTGGATCATGTCAGAGGCACGGCAACATCAACACCAAAGATGCCATGCCACTCACTAACAACCTTCAGATTGAGCTCTTCGATGTCTGGGGAATTGATTACATGGGACCATTCCCTAAATCAAGGAATCATGAGTATATCCTAGTTGCTGTCGACTATGTCTCAAAATGGGTCGAAGCAGTGCCATGCAAGTCTACTAATGCAAGAAACTCTCAGAGGATGTTCGAGGAAATAATATTTCCAGATTTGGAGTGCCAAGGATGGTAATTAGTGACAGAGGAACCCATTTCATTGACAAAGGCTTTCATAAATATCTAATAAATCATGGGATTCGTCACAATGTTGCCACTCCCTATCCATCACCCCAGACAAGTGGCCAAGCACAGAAACATCAAACAAGCAAATCAAGAATATCTGCAGAAAACAGTCGACGAGATGGGAACACAATGGAAAGATAGACTACCCGAAGCACTGTGGGCTTATCGTACTGCCTACAAAACACCACTGGGGATGTCTCCATATCAACTCGTCTACGGAAAGACTTGTCACTTACCAGTAGAACTAGAATTCAAAGCTCACTGGGCAATCAAAAGATGGAACATGGACTTAGAAGCCGCAGGAGTAAGAGAGGAGGAAAATGCAACTCTCTGAACTAGATGAATGGCGCGAAAAAGCATGTCTAACGCAAAGATCTACAAAAGAGAGAACAAAGAGGTGGCATGACAAGAGAATCAAGAGAAGAAGAGCTTCACTCCTGGAGACAAGGTATTACTTTTTAATTCCAGGGGTAAAATTGTTCGGGCATGGAAAACTACGCAGCAAATGGGAAGGACCTTTCACGGTGATAGCCACTTCATCACATGGAGCCATTACACTTCAAAATGATGAAGGTACGCTATTAAAGGTAAATGGACAACGTCTTAAGATTTTCTAGAACCTAAAAAGAGTCTGAAGAGTTGGATGTCATCCAATTCTTCGTTATCCATAGATTTACACCATCGTCATTTTTCCGATAAGTTTGCGCATCGGGGATATTTTTTCTGGGATAGGATCAAGTTTAAAGACACCACGAGCGACGGACCCGAGATCCCATAGGAGGAACGACCGGTCTCCTAGGGAGACCGACCGGTCTCCTAGGGAGACCGACCGGTCTGCCCTGGAGGCTCCTCGCCCTCTGCCTTCTTTCGTTATGTGTCCTGACTCTTTCTCGTACCCATTCTTGTAAACCGATCCGTAGAATCGATAACTCCCGTAACGAACCTATCATACCTATCATTCAAGCCTCCTCAGCTATAAAACCAGCCCCATACCTGCCTCTAGATTCATTCCACCTCTTCCAGAAAACCAGCAGCAACAGAGCTCCCTCCACCAGCGCTAATGGCCTCCTATCCAAGGATCGACCTCAACGAGCCCGCCGACGACTCGATGGCTCTTGTCGTCACCGCATCTAAGGAGCTTGCCGTAACACCATCAAAGGAGATCGCTCCTGTTGACTCGCCAACACCTGTCGATATGATCCACCAGAAGAGACCTCGTCACATCGTCAACAAAGCTTTCTACGCTCAAGCGGTGCCGGCGAGAGGACTTCCGACATTCTCCGTCTCTAGAGAGATCCCGCTCCTTCCTCCTAGGCCCAATGAGACACTCGTCGGGCTGAAGACGAACAAGCATGGGGACCCACTGTCGTAAAATACACATCTACAAAATCCGCTGCCGCGCTTGAGGGAGTTCGTGGTCACCCTGAGCAGATCAAGGTCACTCCACCAGTAACCAAGGTCCCCACCACTCCTAATATCGCAGCCAAATGCAAGAGGACCACCCAGTTAGATCGCCTCAGAGACAGAATTGAAGAGCTTGAGAGAGATAATTTAGAACTCAAGCAAAGATACGCTTCTCTAGCCAAGACTACAAAAAAGGCGATTGATGTGTTGCATAAATATGTAACTAAACACATTAGCTTAAAGGACAAGGTCGTCAGTGTAGCCTCTACAATAACAAATCTGCTCGAGGAAGAGAAGTGAGAGATAGTTTATCAGTAGTTTAATAAGGCACTCTGTTTGCAGAGTCTCGTGTTAAGTCTAGTTTTGTTACGAGTTTTGTTTAGTTAATTCATTGTGAAATAAAAGTGCCTTGAATATCAATAAAGTTTTTGTTTAGAGTTATCTTTTATCTTGTTATTTTGGATATATGTCTTGTCTCCACATGTTGTGATTAGCAGAGAAACAGAAAATAAGTGTGGGGGAGAAGACGACGCGACAGAATTACCAAAAATCAATCGCGAAAGCCGCATAGAACAGAAGATATCATTACCAAGATCACGCACACGACGCGGGCCACGGTTGGGCCCTAAGCCCAACCGACCGGTTGGTGGACCCCACCGGTCGGTCAGGGTTGACCCTCTTGCCTCCTCTTTCGTCACGGATCAATACGCAACTACTACACTCTATTTTCTGATGTTCAAGCTTCTGTTCAAATTAAAACCATATTCTCACAGTTCATGAACTTTAAAAAGGAAAAAAGAATATTTTGACATGCTCATGGTATAGAATCTCACAACACCCTTTTTGAAAAGACCTGTTTTGATATTTTTAAGGAACCTATATTATCTAGAGTTGTTGTGGGAATATGATAGAAGAATAATGAGAATCAATTCTTATGGTATGAGCATTGAGAGAATTTTACTTGCAAAGTTAAAAAGAGATTAGCAACACTTCTCCTTTGTAGTAAATAAGTTGCCTGCCAAAGTCATCAATCAATTATTGTTTACATTAATACTAAGTTCTTTGTTGAGAAATTTATTATGCTCTAAAGATCGAGATCCTTGCAAATAAAGAAAGATTCACTCTTCCGATGTAGTATTGTATTAGAGGCATGGGCTATGCAAAAGTATGAAATATGAGGAAAGAAAAAAAAGGACAAGTGTCCGACATACCTCAGAGAAAATATATATATATAATAGAAAAAGAAAAAGTATTATGATAAAAGTATGATAAAGAAAAAAAAGAAGATAGCCCATGGTCCCTATAATGCAATATACCAGTAAGAGTGACAAAGTTTAAAAGATTAATGTCTTGATCTAAGAGTATAGTATTCTTCTCCATTGGCTTAGTAACATAAAACTGCTCTTCATAAGTCAAATGCTTTGGTAAGGAATTGAAATGCTACAAAAGGAGAAGGAAAGCTATGACTTGTTTCAGAAATTTCAAAAACTCCAATGTCTTATACTAAAAAGGAAAGGGTGATCTATTTCAACTATTCTATTCTCCAAACTTCTCAAGGTTTATGGTAAACACAGAAGGTTTAATGTTTGATATTTATGATCTAACCTTTTATCGAGGACGAGTAAAAGTCTAGTGTGGGGGAGCTTGTTGACACTAATTAACTCTTATTATTAAGGTCAATTAAGCATGAAAATGGATGAATATATAAACTCCCCTTAGTATAGGGTTTAAAACTAACAAAATTCCATGAGTTTTGGTGAATTGTGAATCCGCAGGGACTAAACCAGGAAACACCTCCTCGATTCCTTCCCCTAGAAGGAAACCGATGAAGATAACGCATTCGGCAAGTCCGAACCTTCCGGAAGACTCCAGAGAACCCTAGAGACACCACGAGAAAAAAGGCCCCCACTCGAGCTTCCAGGTGGGACCGACCGGTCCCTGGTCCCACCGATCGGTCTCCCCTGACGCCGCTGCTTCCGTCTTCTGCAAGCTACTTCCACCGTCTTTGAGGATCAATCTCAGCCCTACGTGAAGTCGGTTTGATCCAACGGTCGCGGTTGATCCCTCAGGGCTATATAAACAGACCCCCATGCCCCAGGTCAGACAGAAGGTCCCTCTTCAGAAGACTACACTTCAATTAGAAACCCTAGAAGAGACTTCAGGAGTCAGCTCTCAAGTAGAAGACTAGATATCCCTCTAGTAGGATTAGAACCTAGTCTTATTCTAGAACTAGAAGAGAGAGAGGAAGAGATCAAGAGGAAGCTCCGGCCTGTCGGATCAACTTCTTCATCTTGTACCTGTGGATTCAAGTTCTTCATCGACTTGCTTCAACGATCATTTCGGTAATCGACATCTATATTTAAGATTGAGCCATTGTTCTTATTGTTCTTAAGGTTTATGACTCTCTTTGAGTACTTTAATTCTAGTCGCTCTAGAGTTGGAGTAGTTGGATAGTGTAAGCGTGGTGCTTAGACTTGATAGCTCATATTTACCTCCTATAACGCCAGTAGTAGTGGTAGTTTGCAAGGGTGACTCTTATAGCCTTGTTGATTCTTCTATAGTCCACTTACCCGTGTGTAGGCTCGGTAGGATTATACATTTGCATGGAAGAATCATACTCTGTTTGTGACCTTTTATGGCAAATTCCCCAATAAGAATAATATAAACATATCACTCTTAAGTTGGATATAGATAACCTTAGTGATCCCCTCTATACTTTAGCTTCTCCGTCCTTGTTAGTTACTCAGGGGTTATACACTTGAGACTCATTGCTATCCGTTCCTTTGGGTTCGATATTAAAACTGGGTTACTCCGGTGAAGTGCTACATCGGTAGATTTTATCTGTGCGCTTGCGGATAAAGTAGAGTGTGCGTTAATTTATACCAACAGAGATCAAGGCGTTGTATCGCACCGACTCAATGGAGGAGTACCAACGACGTTTCTTGGTGCTGTTGTCTTGCTATGAAGAGTTGATGATGCAACACTGAATTGACCTCTTCACTGGGGTCTAGGCCAGCCACTGGCACATGACATCAAGCTGCAGCATCCGAGCAATCTTCAAGCAACGATGACCTTGGCACATGCATATGAGTTGCATGAGACAATCTCCACCAGCAACGCCTCGACGCCCAAACCATCCAACTGCCGCTCCAGCGCCATAGCTAACACGGTCGGCTTGGCCGCGCCTTCGCCAGATAATAAGCCAAAGGACCACAACCTTGTTTCCATCTCGTGACGACGGCTGAGATGCATGAGAAGTGCCATAACAGGCAATGCTATTTTTGCCCGGAGCCCTACTCTTGAGACCACAAGCGTGCAACTAAGGGGGCTTCCTGATGGATCTGGAGGATGGCGAGGAGGACTCGGCGACACTATTTCTGACCTGGAGATATCTCTGTAGGCATTGACCGGCCTTGGGCCTGCTGATTTGATGCATCACTGTTCACGACGTCTAGTTCAGGGCTCTGGTGGACATCGACTCCACACACACCTTCATCCACTCTGAGCTGGCTAGCTGCTTAGGATTGTCCACGTGATGGTCTTTTCATCATGGCGGCTAATGGCGATCGTGTGGCTAGTCCTGGTGCGTGTGCCTGGCCACCGGGGTCACCAGTTCACCGCCAATAACGAGCACTTTGTTATCGGCTGCTTCAGCCTCGACCTCGGTGGCTTCAACCTCGTCCTCGGCGTCCACTGGTTGCGTACCCTTGGGCCCATCATTTGGGACTTCGCTGCCCTCTCGATGGCCTTCTGGTACAACGGCCGCTTGCATCACTAGAGTGGTATGGGCAGCCCGTGAGGCCAAGAGTAGTTGTCTAAGCCATTGCTGGCTCGCAGTTGTCTTGGAGGAGCTCCCGCGGTCCTACGTAGACATCTTCGAGGAGCCTCGCAACTTGCCTCCCAGTTGGTGCCACGACCACTGCATTCGTCTCATGCCCGGCTCCCCACCGGTGGCGGTACGGCCTTACCGCTACCCGCAGCTTCTCAAGAATGAGATCGAGTGCTAGTGTGATGACATGTTGACACAAGGGATCATCTAGGAGTCAACTTTGCCATTCTCCTCCCCGGTGCTCCTTGTGCGCAAGCAGAATAATAGCTGACACTTCTGCGTTGACTACCGCGGCTTCAACAACTACACCATCAACGACAACTTCCCCATTCCTATGGTGGACAAGCTCCTCGACGAGTTGAGGGGTGCTCGCTTCTTCACAAAGATTGATCTCCGCAGCCGGTGCCATCAAGTCTGCATGTACTCGGACCACATCGCCAAGACCACATTCTGGACGCTCATGGTCACTTCGAGTTCCTTGTCATGCCATTCGGACTGACCAATGCTCCCGCTATATTTCAAGCACTAATGAATGATATTTTGAAGTCGTATATTTGCCACTTGTGCTTGTGTTTTTTGATGATATTTTGATCTTCAGTTCTTCTTGAGCGGAACATCTTCAGCATGTGCACATTGTGCTACGGTAGCTGCGCGTGCATCGCCTCTCCGCCAAGTGCTCCTAGTGTTTTTTGGCGAACACTCAGTGGCCTACCTTGGCCACATCATCTTGGCCAAGAGGGTCGCTATAGACTCGACAAAGGTAGAAGCTATGGAGGCTTGGTCGCAACCTAGTACTACTCCAGCCTACATGGCTTCCTGAGCTTGATCGGGTACTATAGGAAGTTCATCGTCAGATATGGCGGTGAGGTGGAGCCACTAACGGCGTTGTTGAAGCGCGAGGCATTTTCTTGGATGCTAGAAGCCAATATGTCATTCTTGGCTCTCAAGCAAGCACTGCCGAGGGTGCCCCTACCATAGGTTTTGGACTTCACCCAGTGCTTCATCATCGTCTGCGACGCTTCTCGGGCGGGGTTTGGTGATGTCCTTCCTCAAAGAACTGGTGCAGTGGCGTTCTTTCGCTGGGCAGTCACACCTCATCATGCCAAGCTGCCGGCGTATGAGCGTGAGCTCATTGTCTTGGACGGGGCAATTCGACATTGGCGTCCATACCTTTGGGGTTGTCCATTCACCATTCGCACTGACCACTGGAGCCTAAAGTTCATATTGGATCAACGCCTTACGACGATTTCTCAACATACTTGGGTCACTAAGCTTTTCGGTTACGACATCACAGATGAGTATTGTCTCAGCAAGCTGAACACTGTTGTTGATGCTTTGTCTCACCATGACGAGGACCTTCCTGCAGTTCGACTCCTCTCCATGCCATTGTTCGACCTCTACGGCGCCTTACGGGATGAGCTGCAGAATGACGCCCACGCTCAGGTCCTTCGCGACCGGTTGTTGGTTGGCACAGCACCCGATGGCTGGGCGCAAGTGGATGGTCTGCTGGGCCTTGTTTAGATTACAACTTTTTGCAATTCTGACACAGTAGCACTTTCGTTGTTATTTAACAAACTTTGTCCAAACATGTGCTAACTAGGCTCAAAAACCTCGTCTCGACATGTAAACATACTAAAAGTACAATTAATTATTTATTTTACCAACATTTAATGCTTCATGCATGCGTCCAAACATTGATGTGATGGTGATCAGGGGCGGATCCACCACCGGGTCTGCCGGGGCTCCAGCCCCCCTACAGCGACCACGTCCATAGAGCCCCTCCATGAAATTTTAGTCATATGAGAAGGATAAAAAGAGCTTGAAGTGAGAGATGATACACAAAAAGATGATTTACACCTCAAGTTTGTTAAAGTAATTTGAACTTAGCCCCTCCTAAACTTTTATCCTAGATCCGCCACTGATGGTGATATGATGAAGAGAGAGTGAAAAAAAGTTGAAAGTTTGAGGTATCTAAACAAGGTCGTGTTATACCATGGGCGTATTTTTGTGTCGAACGCCTCCAAGTCGTGGCCCCAACTACTGCAGGTTGCACATGACACCGGTCATGAGGAAGTCCAGAAGACACTCCATCGGCTACGTGGGTCCTTCTACAGCCCCTACGCACATCGCCTTGTCCGCGATTTCATCCGTAGTTGCTCAGTCTGCCAGCGGAGCAAGAATGAGCACCTGCACCCAGCCGACCTCCTACAGCCACTGGCCATGCCGAATCATGTCTGGAGCGACATCGCTATGGACTTTGTAGTTGGGTTTCCATGCGTCGACGGCAAATCAGTCATCCTCATCATCGTCGACCGATTCTCCAAGATGGCACACCGTACACTTCGTTCCTCTCAGCCACCTGCACTCAACACAGTTGGTGGCCTGTGCCTTCTTCGAGAACATGGTGTGGCTCCATGGATTTCCGTGCTTCATAATGAGTGATCGAGACCTGCCTTCACTAGCAATTTCTAGGAAGAGTTGTTCCACATTGCAGGCGTCTAATTGCTATGCAGTTCTATGTTTCATCCACTGAAGGATGGATAATCTGAGGTCACTAACCGCATCATTATCATGTAGGCGATCGTCCGCGTTCTTGGCTATAGTGGTTACCATGGGCGGAGTAGTGCTTCTGTGACACCCTAGTGTCAAGCACTGCATTAGGAATTGCAATTAGCTACTAAGAAGCATAAGCAATGCATTGCATCATTTCATGTGCATGAGAGTGCTTTTGTCTTTTGTTTATTTATTTGGATTTGGATTTCTATTGACTCGATGATTTAAGTGGATCTCTGCTGGACAAAGAGTTTTATAAAATAGAGTTGTAGTTTTTGACCTAGTTCAAAATAGTTTATCAGATAAAAAAAATGAGGCAAAGAAAATGGTTTATGTTGCAAAACTGGCTT
Source organism: Coix lacryma-jobi var. lacryma-jobi (assembly GCA_009763385.1). Classification (NCBI taxonomy): domain Eukaryota; kingdom Viridiplantae; phylum Streptophyta; class Magnoliopsida; order Poales; family Poaceae; genus Coix; species Coix lacryma-jobi. The sequence continues at coordinate 16,534,417 of CM019827.1, forward strand.
TATTTTTGAGGAGGTTGTAAAAATGGTTTCAGAAAAAGTGTCTTATATGAAAGTTGTAGAGAAAATTATTTTGAGCAACTTTCATATTTGGGTCAAAACCTAGTTTGGAGTTTTTGAAAACTGTTTTGAATGGTCAAAGTTTGAAAAGAGTTTGGGAAAAAGAAAAAGGAAAAGATTTTCGGTGCCGAAAGAGCTTTTTCGGCCCTTTTCGGGCTTTCGGCCCAGGCCCCTCGCGCGCTTGCTGTGCGCCAGCCCGCGCCCCGCGCCAGCTCGCCCGCGCCCGCGCCCGCGCCGCTGCCGACCGCCGCCCGCCCGCGCCGCCTGCCGTCTCCGCACTCCTGCTCGAACCGCCACCGGGCCGCAACCGCCACGTGGCCGCCGTATCCTGCGCGGATCCTGGCCACTCCTCGATCCCCTCTCATCGAGCACGCAAGCTATCTTCCCGGCCCACTCTCCGCTCGCCTCGCCTGCCGCGCCCGCTCGCCGTGCACGGCATCGCCGCGCCGCCGTGGCCCCGCCACGACCACCGGCCGGTCAAGCCGATCAAAACCCAGAGCGCACCGCACTCCCCTCTCCCCACTGCCATTCCAGCTCGCCCGCTCTCACTCCCGCTCTCCCTCTCAGCTCCCACGAACGCGCAAGCATCCGCCACTCTCGCCGACCATTCACCACCATCACTCCCCTCCACCGTTCCGGCCACACCCGACCACCACCATCCAATCCCTCTCGTCAGCCTCTCCGCCTACGCCGTGCACACGCCGTGCGCACGTCGCCATCCCCGACCGAGCCCCGACGCCGCCGGAGGACGAAGTGCCTCTTTCGGTCCGTCAGTCGCCACCGCCGAGCCGCAACGCCGTTCTTTCCCCAACCCGAAGCTCCACCGACTCCTCTTCTTCATCCTCGAGCTTCACCGAGCCAAGGCAAGGTGAGAACACCACCCAGTCTCAACGCTACTGTAACAGCCCACAAATTTCTACCTCAAAATCCCAACCACAAAATTTTTCTTTTCTTTTCACCTTGCATGATGAGTGAGACAACCTACTTGTATTCACCCTTAAACATATGCATTAACATTTATATTTGACCATTATGATTAGTAGCATAGTAAGCAACTAACTAACCAATTAATAAGCATATGTGATTTGGCTCTTCTTGGATTTCTTGTGTGAAATGCATCAATACATATAATAAACTTTGCAAAGCATGTTACGTGACAAACCCATAACCTAAAATCAATATTTGGATTAAGGAGCAACACTAGCATTGAGTTAATTAGAAAGGAAATGGAGAAACGGTAAACGAACTGACTGGGCCGAAACCCTTTGCGCAGCCCAGCTAACCGCGGGGGGAAATCACTGCACGGTCATTGCGGCCCGGCGTCACCACGCGTGCACAACACGGCCCAACCGAGCAACGCGGCGCAAGCACGGCCCTCGCGGATAGCCCAACCGCGCGCGGAGCGGCCCTGCCATCGCGTGCGCCCCGCTCGCCTCCGCGCCGAGACCCTGACACACTGGCCCTACGCGTTAGCGAGCACCACCTCTGTTTTCTTCTTGCGCAAGCCGGAAGGCAGAGCATGGCAACGGCGGCGGCCCCCACCGTGCCACCTCGGCCGACCGCGGCTAACAAACCCCTAACAAACTAGGGAATCTTGTCCCCTGCGATTTGAATTGGAGACGTGTGGAATCGGAGTGTCTCGTAACCCTTTGATCAAGGTTGCGCGGCCAATCCGCCATCCGCCGTGACACGCACCCGTGCCTATATAAACCGAGCCCTCGCCGGAACCCCTGGGTTCCCAGCAAGCGTCGCCACACCGTGGCGCACTCTCACCACACCACACAGCCGAGAGAAGAGAGTAGCGAAGGAGCGGAGCCGTGGAGGATCGGGCGCCGCCGCGGATTCGTCGGCGCCGAGGAAGAGGACCGCGAGCGGAGCACGGGGTGAACCAGGAGCTGCACGGCACTGCAACCGGAGCTACACGGCCTCGAATCGCCCTGCACCGCTATCCTATCTTCACCGCCACCACGGTAAGCCTCATGCCACCTTCGCCATCTTCGTCCTTACATCGGCCACGGCGCCCGTACCGGAGCGCGCAGGCCAGAGCCTCTACCGGCTCGGAGCGAACTCACGCCACCGCGCACACGTTGATGCCTCAGAACCGCACTCCGAACTAGGTAGGGAGACCGAGCTCACGGCGATCAAACGCATGCACGTCGCGCGCGGACTGACGCACCGCGGCGAACCGGTGTCCCAAACGCTATAGCCACAAGAGACGATGCGGGATAGCCGATGGTGATCACCACCCGAATTAGAATCCCGTGCACACTTTAGTTGAAGCCTAGACCAGGAGCACTCTAGCCGAGATGGGGCGAGCGCCGTGACCATGCGCGACGTCCGGCTGGGCATGCCGTGGCGAACCTGTGCTCCAGTTGCCACGGGCCTCGAGTTGGGAAATCTAACTGGCCGCATAGCATCACCCAGTGATGGAGAACACCGTGCGCGCCGTAGAATTAACTGGTGCCTGTTAATGAGCTTGTCCCGATTCGCATGGTCGCGCCGCTGTGTGCCGCCGTGCAAGATCATACGCGTCGAGTTGCTGCCGGGATTACCGATGTCAGCAGCATGATCTGGAGGCAGTAGAGGGGATGGGAAGGAGACCGTATGATTGAATTTGGTTGGGGAGGAGCGAACTAGCCAAACGGCATAACACCGCCGCGGCTCCGCCGCCAAGTCACCCACGCTGGCCGCTAGGATCACCAGATCACGGAATTGGAGGCTTGGATCGATCCGCCGTAGAAGCACGATCACGCTGAAGCACAGAATCGAGTCCGGGGAGGCGAAGTTGAGCACCGGCGCAAGCGCGCCGTTGGCGGAGCGCCGCCGTAACAAAACAGAGGAGAAAGGGGAGAAAACTACCGATTCGCCCGAGGCTCGAGGTTGAAGGAGGCCTCGGTGCAAAACACCGCTTCGCCCGAGGCTCGAGGTTGAAGGAGGCCTCGGTGCAAAACACCGATTCGCCCGAGGCTCGAGGTTGAAGGAGGCCTCGTGCAAAACACCGATTCGCCCGAGGCTCGAGGGTAGCGCCCTCGGCATCACCGTCCGAGGGAGGCCTCGACTTACTCGAGGGTAGCGTCCTCGGCATCACCGTCCGAGGGAGGCCTCGACTACTCGAGGGACGCGAACAGAAGCGTCCGAGATGACGTAATGCTGACGTCATGCTGACATCAGCATCCGTTGACCAAGTCAACGCTGACCGCGGACCCACCTGTCATACTGTACAGACGCACCAGCCAATTAGATTTGGACACGTGTCATCACCTGGTTAAATCGGCCATTTGTTATTTTCAGAAAATAGAATAAACTTCGGAAATTCATAACTAATTCATATGGACTCCAAAAATAGTGGTTCAAGTTGCTAAATTCATCTAAAATCGAGATCTACCTAATGGATACCATGTTTGAGTGCATTTGGATCTTTTGAATTTTCATTCGTTCTTTGTGCTATTCTATAGATGTCGCTAATGCGACCGTTTTCGTACGTTTTCAGAGCTGGAAGGGACGCCTGACAACGAGGATCACGTCTACGAGGAGGAACAAGACCACGATCAATCTCAAGGTGCCACAGCCCATCCAACCTCGTAGATCCCATTACGCATGCTAACTACATCTCTAATCTAATGATGCTCAGTATAGGACTTGCATGATAGAATTACTTGTAAGCCCATACCTTGACGCAACCTATTCCCTGCTACCCAGCTAATAGGATAGACACACGCGCTGTAAATACTATCCTTGATTATATTTATTTATGCTACGGTGAAAATCGGTGCATAATTGTTATACGGTGTATATCGGGGAGTGTGCTGCGTGTGTTTTGGGTGAGTATGGTGGTGAGGGTTGTGTCGACCAAGCCGGAATATATGACGAGCCTGGTGCGAGTCTTGCCGTAGGGGCATATCTGGATGCCCCTGTGGTGTGAAACCTGTGGTGGGTTAAATGGTGACATGAGGTGGATCTGGGTGTGAGCCGCTGGTGGAGCCCAGATCAGGAGTGTGCTGTGGTGGCACATATAATGAAAACCTTTGAGGAGACATTCCGGCTTAGTCAACCTAGGTGGAACGGGGACCTGACCACGGGGGAATACCTTTACATGCCACTCGCTCCTTATGGACGGGGACGGTCGGACTACCTGGTAGGGTAATGCCACTACTGCTAGGCGAGAGAGTGCGAGGAAGGTACGGGTATCAGAGTCCCACACCCTTCTGAGACGATCACGGCCCCCACTTCGGGAGAGGGAACGTGACTTCACAGACTTAGCCATCCCAGACAGACTTGGGATGAATTCCAGGGCTGAGTGGTAGGGTGGCATTACTCTAGGCTGGCAAGCGGCCGGTATCCGCCTAGGCACATCCGGGGTGCTGATGATGGCGATCTTGTGGATATTGTAGAACCTCTGCAGAGTGTATGGTTGATCGATCGATACGTTAGCCAACTTGTTGGCTGCGGACCTTTTCCCTGACTTGTTTCCGACTAGTGAGAGCTTCTCTTTTCTCCTCTGGTAAGAGTGTGCCGGCCGTGAGTCAGGTGAGACTGCGGGCCGTTGAGACAAGGCTGGGAGGGAGCTGGCCTCTGTCGACTGAGCGAGAGTATGTGTGGGTGTGGGAATGGTGTATTGGTGATGGATTCGGTGATAAGTTAAATGGTGAAACATGATAAACATACATAATTATTATACTGATATGCATAGGAAAACCCAGCCTGATAGGTCTGAATTTCATTTACCTGTTGCATCCACTACCACATATAAAGCATTTAGGATGGGAAAGTGTGGCCAGTACAAATCGTACTGAAAATTGAGGTTTCAGGTTCCGAGGAGGAGTACCACTCCGAGGAGTTCGAAGAGTAGGGGGTTTTCGCTTCTACGCTCAAGTTGGAGTTCGATCGCGCTTCTTCGTCTACTTCAAGCTGTTCCGGATGTTGTTTATCTAAATTTTCGCCTGTTGGCGATGTAATAAATGTATTATCGTATTAAGTACTTTTATTATTCGAAGTATGGATTATTGATATTTGACTGGATTATCGGGTAATTTGACTCGAAAGAGTTATATTACACTTGACTCTGTGGATTTTCCCTTCGTGGAAAATCAGGTCATTTCAGCTACCGTCTTCTACCACCCGTTTCTCTCCGGCCGAGCGCCATGGGCGCCGCCGCGGACCTCGCTCGTGGCCAAGCTCCTCTGGAGCCACCCGGGCCAAACCAACCCCGTAGCTTTGCTCCTTAGGGTTCACTCGAGCTTTTGCCTCCCCCAATTTCTCCGGCCGCCGCCGGAAACGGCGTAGCCACGCGTTGCCGCCATCACCGTGCGCCGCCGCTCGCCGCCGGCATGCTCCGGCCGTGCGCTAGCCAAACCACCTACACCACTCGATGCGCCTCGTCGAGTCGAGTTCACAAGCCTAGCTTCCCCGCCGGCGACCTCACCGTCGGCGAGGAATCGACGGTCAAACCTCTCCCCTGTTTTCCGTCTCGCCCGAGCCCTCGAGCCAGGCCTCGGACGGGCGATTGTTTTCCGTCTCGCCTGAGCCGTCTCGCCCGAGCCCTCGAGCCAGGCCTCGGACGGGCGATTGCTTTCCGTCTCGCCCGAGCCCTCGAGCCAGGCCTCGGACGGGCGATTGTTTCCGTCTCGCCCGAGCCCTCGAGCCAGGCCTCGGACGGGCGATTGTTTCCGTCTCGCTCGAGCCAGGCCTCGGACGGGCGATTGTTTCCGTCTCGCCCGAGCCCTCGAGCCAGGCCTCGGACAGACGATTGTTTCCGTCTCGCCCGAGCCCTTGAGCCAGGCCTCGGACGGACGATTGTTTCCGTCTCGCCCGAGCCCTCGAGCCAGGCCTCGGACGGGCGATTGTTTCCGTCTCGCCCGAGCCTCCGAGCCATGCCTCGGACAGACGTTTGTTTCCGTCATCTCGCTCGAGCTAGGCCTCGAGTGAACCCTCGGGCGCTGTCACGTTCGAGCCGGGCCTCGAGCGAACGCACACCTATTCCGTGCGCCGAGTGTTTTCCAGAAAACGTTTTCCAAAATATTTTTCTATTTCCAGTAAATGCTTGTTTATTTTGTAGATCCTGTTTTGTTAGTCCAAATGGAGTGCTTTCAGTTTTGTTAGCTTGTTTGTGAGTAGATCTGTCATGGAAAAATATGAAAGTATTTTTGGCAGAAGTTTATTTTACTGTTTTCATTTATTCCAGTTTATATGCTCTTGCTAAGATAAATGGTTATGTATGTTTTCTGGTTGAGTTAATTCCTGGAAAATTTTGTGTAAGTTTATTATCATGTTTTACACCTGTGAAAAATATATGATGCACTATTTATGTGGAAAAAGTTTCTGTTATGGTTTAAAGTCTTTTTTGGCTGATTTCTTAGAATAAATGTTAAAGTATTTTATATGCTGAAATAAAATATGGGAAAATTTGTATAGTCTCTGTTTATGATGTCCAAGCTAAGAAAAATGTAAGCATGATCTGTTATGTGAATAAATATGAAGTTGCTTTACAAAGGTGCTTTTCTATGTTTTTCTTTGGAAATTCATGTAAGAAATAATATAATGTTTCTGTTCATGGAACTTTCTTGATAAGCATAAAATGTAAAGTGGAATCTGGAAAAAATATGAAATAGAGTTGTGCACCCTTTTACAGTAGGGTTGTAGTTCAAAGTACCTTTTTGGGCTGTTTGCTTGTCATTTTTGTATCTGCAGTTCGGTATTTTATTTTTGGCTGAAATTTGTTCAGTGGAGTCCAGCAACTGTTGTTTGCCTTTTGAAATTTTCGTGGATTTTTCTGAGTCCAGAAAAGTGCACTTGCAGTTCAAACCTAAGTTTCTTTTGATTTATTAAATAAGAAAAAGGTGAATAAATGGATTTTGTTTTATGAATTAAATAAGTATTTACCTCAATGGTTCAACAAGTTGGTTTTGTTGGTTTGCAAGAAATGCTCTTTCTCATACCTTCACATCTTGCACCCGCATTGTAATTATTTATTATTCGTCGCATGCAATAGGATCGACACTCCCGGAGCCCGAGCAGGAGCTAGAAGCAAACGCCGAGCAGCAGATCCCGGAGCTCCAGCAAGCCGAGGAAGCCGACCCCGCCTGTGACACTAACTTGCCCGAGTGCCCCTCCCACGAGGCCTCGGTCTTCACCCAAGGCAAGCCCCAGAGCATTCCAAGCCTCCTATTATTTATAATTAAATTACTTGAGTCCTTTTATATTGTGATGCATTAGGTTTAGGAGTTGGAATGAATCCTACTTGCTGCATTACCATTCCTTGGTTATTGATTAAATATCTACCTTGTCATCCTGTTATTTAATTACAATGTAGAATTGCTTAGCCTGCTTAATAAAAGTAGTAGTTAAGGATGTTCCCGTAATACCCTGATGGGTAGTTACCGGATCACGGTTGGCTATATTTGCTATGGTGGAAAAGAACCTGAGTAGTAATGAAATACGGTCAACTGGAAGGCAAGGCACCAAGTTGGAACTTGGGGGCAGTCCGTCCGTTGGATCGTGTAGGTTTGTATCGATGTTGGCCCTCGTTCATTTTTGAACGCGCCCTTTTACTTAGGGATATGTCGGTGCCGTAATCATCGACCCCAAAGCCGGTTAGAAGCTGTTCGGGCCGGTCTCAACCCGTGTCGTGCCCTCTAGTATGGAAATTGCGATCTGCCGCGTGAGGCCATCGCCAGGTTCCAATTGGGCGGTCCGTGCTTGAACCTCAACGATTACCACCACGAACAAGCATCGAGCGGTTGCCCAATGCATGGACCCGACGGGGAAAGTGTGGGCTGGTATTAAAGGTCTTTTATCAGCTGATTTGGAATTCGATTCGAGTCGCCGTCTCCCCCGGTTAGTGGAAAACTATGGCGAGCTTCACCACGATACAACTCCCTGAGATGTTTTAAAGGTTCAACTAAAATGTGGATAAGTCAATTGGATATGGTTATATTATTGATTGGTAGATTCAAGTGAGTGCTCTAGTACAGGTGAAAAACCTAGAATTAAGGAATAGGTCTAAAAAATGACAGCTCATCATTATCATTAATTACCTCTTATCTAAAATTAAGCTTTTCGTAACTGAAAGATCCCAGCTCTACCTCAAAAGCCTTGCATACCCTTGGAGTCTTTATTTTCAGTTGGACAGGTAAGTCTAGCTGAGTACATTCCCGTACTCAGGGTTTATCCCGTTTGTTGCAGATGGCCAGGTCTACTTTGGCTATTGTAAGCACTGCCTCTACCCCGTGGAAGGTGATGAGGAGTAGGCCCAGGGCAGGGTCGTCCAGAAGCTTCCCTTTTTCTTTTGCTGGTCTGAGACTTCTAGTGGCACATTATCTAAAAAGGGAAGAGTGAGTTGTGTGAGTTGGTTTATCAAACAATGTTTTATTTGGACCACATGTGTAGTGGTCGTGCTTTAAACTATTTCAGCTTCCGCACTTTTAAACTCGGTATTATAATAACTCTGTTTTAAATTCGCACTCTGATATTTTAAAATTCGGTTTCGTTTTCGTTACGATGTATCTTTACGAATGTAATCCTTGAACGATGCGATCCTGTATGATGTATGGTGTTAGAAATCCTTCGAGATTTCCGGACTACCGGGGTTGTATGGGTTTAAGTATCAGTCGAAGTTAGACGGATTTAGCTAAGATAATACTTGAGCTCTTATAATCAGGACGGTTCCGCCACAGCTTCAACACCTCTTTTCAGTCCGCACTCCGTGCTACTCCTTTCAGGGTTGTCTACGGCCATGCTCTGCCGACCCTGTTGTCCTATACTGCTGGCCCGACTAAGGTTGCTGCTGTGGACCAGCAGCTTTGTGACCGAGATGCATTCTTGGAGGATGTTCGTGATCGTTTGCTGCTGGCCCAGGACGTCATAACTGAACACCTGAAACAAGAAGCAGCGCTCTGTCGAGTACTCCATCAACACACAACTGTTGGCATCACTACAGCTTCTTCCTTCAACCTTGGGCCTCGCTATTTTGGGCCTTATCAGATCATCGAGCGGCTTGGTGTTGTGGCTTATCGTCCGCGACTTCCTCCAAAAGCTCGGATTCAGATGTCTTACATTTGAAGAAGTTTGCAGGTGACCCTCCAGCTGAGTCGTTAGTGCCCCTACCGCCTATTCTCCATGGCCGTGTCATCCCAACTCCAGCACAGGGTGTCCTGCTCGTTTAATTTGAACCACGGCCGGTGGGAGCTCCTTATCCAATGGGAGGGCCGTGTACCAGCTGAAGCCACCTGGGAGCCTGTCAAGGATTTCAAGGAGCGCTATCTACAATGTCAGCTCGCGGACGAGTTGTTTGTTGAAGAGGAGAGAACTGTTGTAGACTCCTTCGTCGATCGCCAATATAGGCGCCGGCCCAGGCGTCCACAACAGCCCAACTATGGCTAAGACCTGGTTTGTTAGGAAAGACTTTGGAAGAGGAGGATTTTTATTAGATTTGGTTGGCTTGTTAGGAGATGCACTTATATCCTATATATAAAGAGGCATCTAGATTGTAATCAGGATTTTATCGAAAAGAAAATAAACCTCCCCTAGGCGGGTTGGGGTTTACCTTCGACGGTGGCTGCGAGCGGTTCAGCCGTAGCCACCAACAGCAATTCCCCACCGCCCTTGTCTCGCTACCCCTTGCGTTCTACGGAGTAGTTCTCAATCACAGCTGCTGCTCCGATCTCCTCTACGCTCTCCCCACCGTCCACGTCGTATCAGATGTGTTCAGTGATGTGTAATCTGTAGTTTTGTGCATCCTTACTGCCAACATACTAGAAAAATCTGACATGCAAATGTATAACGCCACACCCATTCATGCCACTATCGTGACTTTTGGGTGGGATAGTGTTGTAGTAATGTGTTCAGTTGAAAACTTGAGTTGTTAAATCGTAACATCAGTTTGTTATTTGCCTACCCACTAGAAAAAGTAATGGTGCAACTATTTGCAAGTTGACCATCTTTGAGAAAGTTTGGTCTTGTAGTGCATTGTACAAGCTTGCCAATCAAATGTTGCTATCAGTGACTTATTTTTCCATTTTCAGGTTCTTTTAGGTAATTAATTATCATGGATGAATAACACACCTCAGCGAGGTGTAAAATACATGTTGGTAAATGAGAAATAGGTTATGCATTTAGTCAAATTAAATGTCAAACTACTCTTCCAAACAACACTCAGAGCTGTTAGTTTGAAGCTTCACATATTCTTGTCATTTCTGACGGTGACATTCATCATTATCCGGTGACCTTTTCTGGCAGAATTTTGGCGAAGGCCTTGTTTAGATCTAAAATTTTGCAAAATTTTCACTGTAGCAAATTTTGCCAGCAACGATTTGGAGGACTAAATATGATCTAAATACAAAACTAATTACACGGATGAATAAGAAATCACGAGATCTTTCTATTAAGCCTAATTAATCCGTCATTAGAGATTGGTTACTGTAGCACAACATTATCTAATCATGCCCTAATTAGACTCATTAGAAAGATCTCACAATTTTACCTAGGGTTGTGGAATGGGTTTCGTCATTAATCCACGTTTAATACTCCATGCATGTGTCGGAACATTTACTGTAGCATTTTGCAAAATTATTTTGCATGGATCTAAACAAGGCCGAAGCTTCATGATTTGACCATCGATCTTGCTTTCAGGTGACAATGTCATTCTGCATGCAGGGCGTCAATAAAATAGCAGCAATGTTAGAGATAAGTGTGCGAAAGCTTCATCCTGGTTGGTTGATGTCTGATCCAAACTTAGCTTGGGTACGTTGTCTGTTTCCATTGACATTAGTAAAAGAAGTCATGTTCCTTCTGCAACCGAAATGGCACTGGATGTGTCTTTCTTCTATTACTTTCCTTCTTATTTCACAAAATTTTGCAGGTTTTCCTGTTTCATTGAGAAAGCAAGGAAGAAATTAAGAGATGGATGAGGCTATCCTCTAAGGAATATAAACCTGATTGAGATGAGTTTGCTAAGTTCACCTGTTATACATTTGAAAAGTTTTTTGATACAAGCTTAATGTCATCAGATTTTCATGTGTATATATAATCCATCTTATGTGTCAGAGATAAACGATCCAGAAGTTTTAAATGTTTATATATTGATTGTACTGATTCGCCATCTAAAGGAAGAAAATAGGGTGTACTCTGCATCGTAATTTGCATTAATAATTGAATATGCTAGCCAAAAAGGATAAAAGTTGTCAGACTAGTAAGTTGTGCTGTTGGAGAAATCATCTCAAATGCCCAATGTTAGTGTATAATGTGCTTTGCAGTGTCATATCCGAACATGTAAAGATTTCACGATTTTAGTAAATCCAATGAATGGTAGAAGAACTTGGAATATAATGAGAGGGCATGTTTATGGGGAGATAATTAGCAGTAAATTTGTGAATTTATCACAAGAAAAAGCATAATTAAGCTAAACCAGTAAAAAATGAAGTACTACTCCATGCTACAGCAGTTGCATAGAACTTACTGTGAAAATGGGGGAAAAGTACAGAGGGCTGGTTCTAGTCCCATTTACAGCCCCATGCACGTTTTGCCTCATGAGGAAACAATTCCTCTTGTCTTAAACAGGCTTAGAGAGTGTTTTCTTTCTTCTGCTTCAAGAGGTGAGTGGTGAGGTATCTCCTTTTTTTTTCCCTGGTCCAATGCAAACTGTGTAGCATTGAGCCCTACAAGATCTTTGACAATGACGCATATCTTTCATATCAAACTGTCTTGGAATATTTCAGTAAAGCATTCATGTTCGTTAACACCAGCACTACGTCTTATGGGGCTACATGGACCTTTGTTCTGCAGGACTGTTGGGACCTTACTGTAGCGAATGAAGATAAGGGCTGTTTGCAAAGCTCGGGCTGCTTCCGAGTTAAGCTTAGCCGAATCCAAACAGAAGGCTATAGTCCAAAGAAGCATATCTTTATCTAACTACAGTAAGTATTATACACCTTTGGTTTCAATCTGCGTTTCAGGTTTGTGCTCCTGTATTCACACTTCACAGTAACTGTGCTAATATCAGTTGTTTACTCATTAGAGCAACCACAGTGTACGTGTCCTAGGGGTGTCCATGTATTTATAGGTATAGCACCTGGTTCCATACACTATATGTGCTTGAGTCTATGAAGACCATGCTCCTATCTATAGACCCTGGTTCCATACTCAAACCAACTGCTTTTGTGGGAAAAGGAAGGCACGCCCATGTGTCTATACACTGGTGACCAAATATCACGTGACATCTCATCTTGGGACTCATCCGAAGGCACACCCCCGTGCCTATACATTGATGGTGCTCTTATGGTCGCATTCTCTTATCTGACGGTGAAAGATCATCATGTCCATATACGGAGTATTAACTACGGTGGAAAACATACTACTGATTCATACAACTGATTTTCTTAAGAGAAAAATACTATTCCATACGGATTAAAACCACCAAAGTAGCTCAAGCGAACAAAGCATTAAATTCAGAAGGTTCACACACACAAAAAAATATATTTGGATCAGGTTTTTTTTTTGAGAAATTCTTTGGATCAGTTAACCAAACTCCAGAGGTGCAGTACCTCATTGATCCCATTTTATTTTATATAGAAAGGGACATTGGCATCAAGCTCCTTGGGTTTGTTAATCGACGTATACTTAGGCCTTAGTTGGAGCATATTCGCTAGCTTGTGACACCTAATTTTCATTCTCCTAATTGTTAACTTCAGAACGACCTTTTTTCATCAAAGGGGTTAGAATATGTCTCTTTTGTTTCGGAGGGAGGGCATCTGCCTTCCAATAGCGCCTTAATTTCCTATATAAAAGGACAAAACAACTTGTCGAGGAACTGTTGTCCTATTCCTCATAATTCAGTAGTAAAATTGTGCGTTTGATGCTCTTGGGTCTTGCAGACTAGTCTACAGATATACTCCCTCCGTTCTAAAATAAGTGTCACTAGAAATCCGTGTTTCACTCACAGACACGTTTTTCGGACGACACTTATTCTGGAACGGAGGGAGTATAATCTTATCATGATGATGATCAAACTGTATAGTGCGCATGTGAACCTTTTTGGTAGCACAGCGTGAAAAATAAAGTTACAGAGTTTGACCAAGGGTAAAATGCTCGCTCCCCACATGTTTTTTTTTTGTTTTTTTTATTTGGGGAAATGTTGTGGTATGACGCCTTCCTCGACCGTTGGATTCTACATGGGCGGCTCTGCGCATCTTCGACGTGAGTTGCTACAAAATAGGTAAAATGCTATCCTGCTGCTTTCGGTTGCATTACTATTCATATAGCGCGTTTCATGCCACTACAAGAGATTGGATCGGATGGCTCAAATCACTCCCGTAGACATTTATATTTCTCTTATCTATCCTATCCATCAATCAAGTTCCTACCTTCAAAAAATTCAAATGATGGTACCACAATGTTCAACTACTGAAGCTTTGATCTGACTGCACAGACACATTCCCAGGAGCAGTACAATTATACTGCTGCGATAAGATTTTTTTGGGTTTCAGGGGTGACCCCGCCACCGCCACCTTTCAGCGCACAGCGCCCTGCACTAGCACTAGCAGCAGCAGCAGCAGCGGATTGCAGACACGGCAAAGCCTCTCCCCACTTCTTATATGCGCACCCCTCCCCTCTCAAACTGCCCCCAAAGCCCAAACGGCCAAACCCAAGCCACACACAGTTGGCGCAAAGCCCCAAGGCTTTTCCACGTCCAAAAGCCATGTTCCGCCAGCCCTCCTTCAGCGACGCCAACGCCGCCCTCATGCACCACCACGCCGCGAGCTTCTCCGCCGCCGCGCCGCTGTCCGTCACCGTCCCGGCGCAGATCCGCCGCGGCGCCGACGCGGCCGGCGGGTACCTCGACGGTGGCAATGTTAATGGCGCCTTCTCGTCGCCGCCGTCGTCCTGCTACTCCTCCTCGCTCCCCTCGTCGTACTACAACTACAACAGCATCCAGAGGAGCATCAGCTCGCACTCGCTCCCGATGCACCTGCAGCTGGGCGACGTGTCCCTCGGCGGCGGCGGCTTCTACTCGCCGTCGTCGCCGTCCACGCACCAGCTCACGACGCTGCCGCCGCTCTCGTCCTCCCCGTCCTCCTCCTCGGGCGAACTCTTTGAGTTCACCTCGTCGTGCCCCGTCCGCCGCGTCTTCAGCACCGGCGATCTCCAGGTACCGCATCGTGCATCTCAACAATTCAGAACTGCATGCATCCAAGGCTCCCACAAACAAAATACTCTGAAATTAACTCTGCTGATGTGATGATGTTCTGGCACTGGCAATGAACAGGGGATGAACGGATCGTCGCCGCCGCGCCCGGTGCCGTCGGGCGACGGCTGCGGCCAAGAAGGAGGCGGGCCGTTCTCCCAGAAGGTCGGCCGGTACAGCGCCGAGGAGAGGAAAGAGCGGATCGAGCGCTACCGTGTCAAACGGCACCAGAGAAACTTCAACAAGAAGATCACTGTAATTGATCGCATCTCTGATGATCTCCCTCCCTCCCCTGCAAATGATTCAATTTCTTCTGTCGCCGCACTCTCTCTCTCTTCAAGCATCCATTCGTGTCAGCAGCTAACGTCTGGTCACGCGCTCGCCCCCACAGTACGCGTGCAGGAAGACGCTGGCGGACAGCCGCCCGCGGGTGAAGGGCCGGTTCGCGAGGAACGGCGAGACGGACGCCGAGGCCGACGAGCGCGAGGCGTCCGACAACAGCTACGAGTACGGCTGCAGCCACAACGAGCTCAGCAGCAACGGCAACGGCAACACCAACACCTACAGCGCGGGCAGCTGCTACGGCAGCCGCCACTACAGTAACAAGCTGAACGGCGGCGCCGCCGCCGCCGGCGGCGGCAACGGCGCCATCTCAGCATTCAGCGGCGCCGGCGACAATGGCGAGTGGTGGTGGCGGGCGCCGGGCGCCGCCGCCGCCGCGGCCTACGACGAGGCCCAGCGGCAGCAGCGGCAGGTCGGCTTCGACGACGAGGAGGAGCTCTGGGCGACCCTCGGCGACATGCTGTCGGTGAACCTGACCTCGTAGGGCAAGCGATCGCCTGCAGCTGCAGGCAGGCCAGTCACAGTCACCAGTCACTAGCCGATCGATCGAGCAGCAGCCCCGGCCCGCCAGCCCGGGGGGATGGAGCGAACGCGACGTGGCGTTGGTGGCCGGTGGGGTCCGGTGCACGCGCGAGCACTCAGGCTCCGCTCGATCGGGGCGCCGGTGCGCGGCGCAGTGCGGTGTGGTGAAGAGGTCTGGTCGGCGTCGTTGACCTTCTTCCCTCTGTGTATGATTGATTGCCTTGTAAACTTTTAGCCAGAAACATCATGAAGCAACAACAACAAAAAAAAAAAGTTCGAAAACATCTTCCCGCCGTCTCTAATATCATGTGACACTGATCAGCTTGTGCTCCGTGAGATCCGTGGGACTTCCACAAAGCTGCTAGCTGCTTGCACTAGCCTGAGAGAATTATAAGACTCTTAATTTAAATATATACCGTACCACTGCTGCTTTGCGACCTACAAGTGCAAGAGCTCATTTATAGCATGGTCGCTTAAGCTTATCAGTCAGAATCAGCTCTACTTTCTAGTTATAAAACAATTTTTTGCTCTCATAAAAATCAACCGAAACAATATTTTTTAGCCGCGGAAACCATCCCCGTGACAATTTTTTTTTGTTTGCTCGTCTTTCTCGCGCGCCCAATTTGCAGAAACCATTCGTAGTTTTCGTTGTGCCTGTCTGCTGGCACCGCACTTATTTAAGACTTGAAAATGGAGCGTATTATCATATGATCCGTCAGTGACAGAACATGCACTACTAGAGAACAGACCTTTGGACGATCTATCAATTGAGCTATAGTCTCGGCCAAAAATTGTCCCCGGGGCTAAAGACCTTTAGTCCCGGTTGGTAACACCAACCGAGACTAAAGGTGAATCTTTAGCCCCGGTTGGTGTTACCAACCCGGACTAAAGGTCCACCCGGTTGGTAATACCAACCGAGGCTAAAGGGTGAACCTTTAGCCCCGGTTGGTGTTACCAACCGGGACTAAAGGTGCTTTTAGCCCTGGTTGGTGTTACCAACCGAGGCTAAAGGTGCTTTCCGAGTGGATTCAAAAGGAAAACGTACAGAACTACATCACGTGGGTTGTGTAGCTCAGTTGGTAAGCGTGTCTGAGGCGAGAGGTGCTGAGTTCGAATCTCACAAATGCACATTTATTTTTTATCGTGAGAGGCTTTAGCCCCGGTGGGAAGCACCCGGGACTAAAGACTGGGACCTTTAGTCCCGGAGTGCTAGCCCCGGTTGCAAAACCGGGGCTAAAGCCCCTTCTCCACCGGGGTTAAAGGCCCTTTCTCCAGTAGTGATGACAAGTCATGTCATGGCAGTTTGCTCACTTGGCTGGCTGGCTGGCTGGCTGGCCTACCTCCCCTAAGACTACCCGCACTCATGTTCCTCTATTTTCATCCTCTATACTATCTGGTCATCAAGATTCTCTCCTCTATACCCATTTCTCCTGCATCCATTCATCCTCTATATCATCCTCTATCCACTTTGGGCCCACTTGTTACTTTATTTAAATATATCCATGAGAGATCTGGTTTTGAAGAATTAATTGTAACGAATTCAATGGTGCAATTGAAATTTAATTTGGATTTTCGGTTTGTGAGATATAGTATTTTTTTGAAACAAAATTGAGTGGGGTCCGCTCCTGTACTCTCTCCTCCCCTCTCACGCCAAGCACAGCTGGCTCCCTCTGCTCTCTCCGCCAAATGCTGCTGGTTCCGCGGAAGAAAATTGGGTGGGGGGAGTCCGCACTCAATTTTCGTGGGCACCTGCCTTCCTTGGACGACGCGTGTCCACCACCGCACGGGCATCAATTCCAGGCTCGCGCGATTACGGCTCTCTCAGCTCCACGCAGCTTTCGGCTCCGACAAAGCTCGCTTGAGTTCGCGTGGCACTCGGCTCCAAGCTGTTTCCATCAACGAGCAGCGCCGCAATTACCGAATAGTTACGTGATTATTTTCATCGAAAAAAAAAGAATAGGCTAGGTCGCCGGCGCCGCCGCCGCCGCCGCCGTGGATACGTACCACGACTGATTGAGCAAGTCACCGCCGATTCCATCATGTCTTGTAGGCATGCAAGTCAAACGACCTCCGCTCTCGGAGGTCAACCAGACGCTCAGGAGATATCTTCTCCATCAAATGCACCGGTAGACATCATGGAGGCTAATTCTATCCTAAACACTGAAGGTGCAGTCGTTGATGCTCCAAACAACGATGATGCAGTCGATGCTAATTCTCCAAACATCCAAGAGAAAGATGCAATACGGGTACGCTATAAAATTATCTTATTGTGTATTCCTAGTTATATTAATTAAATAGATTTAAATTTCCAATCTCAGGCATGTATTCGTGGTTTCATTAGTTAAATAGTTTTAATTTTTTTATCTCGTTGTACAACAGGTACAAGATAAAATTGGACATGTGATTGCTCCTCAAGTTGGAATGACTTTTGATTCAGAAGATAAAGCTTATGAGATGTACAACATCTATGCTGGTAAGGTTGGGTTCAGTATTAGAAAGAGTCATACGAAGCGTCGAGTAGATAAAACTATATGTCAAAGGTATATAGTTTGCAGTAACCAAGGATATCGAAAGAATGAGTTATCAAAGATGGATGTTACAAGGACGGGTTGTGATGCTCGTGTTCAATTTAGTGTCAGCAAAGAGGGATTTTGGAAAGTGCAAAAGGTAGTACTTGATCACAATCATTATCTTGCTAGTCCAAATAAGTTGCACAAGTTAAAGTCCCATCGTCGTGTTACAGAAGCAGACAGACAACTAATTGGTCAGATGAGAGAAGCCGGAATGAAGCCAGCCCAGGCATATGAGTTCATGATAGAGTTTTATGGAGGTCCCGACAAAGTTCCATTCGCAAAGATGGATAGCAATAATGAGATTGGTCGTGAGCGCAAGAAGTACTTAGAAACCAATGATGCACAATCATTGTTGGATTATTTGAAGAATAAGCAGAAAGATGATCCTGCATTTTTTTATGCTGCTCAAATAGACGAGGAAGATGGTCGGATAGCTAATTTCTTTTGGGCAGATGGTCAATCTATAATGGACTATGTATGCTTTGGTGATGCTATATCATTTGACACCACATTTCAGACTAATAAGTTCGAAATGCCTTTTGCTCCACTTCTTGGGACGAACCATCATAAGCAAACTGTAATTTTTGGAGTTGCACTCATATTTAATGAGAGCATCGAATCATTTGTTTTGCTCTTTGAGACCTTCCTAACAGCAATGTCAGGAAAACACCCCAGCATAATTTTCACTGATCAGGATGCGGCCATGGCAGGAGCAATTGCCTATGTATTCAGAAATACAAGTCACCGTCTTTGTTTGTGGCACATCTATCTTAATGCTGCTAAACATCTGGGACACATAATTCAAAATTATCCTGACACATTTTTATCTGATTTTAAGAGATGTGTGTATGAAGATAGATCAGAGCCTTTGTTCATCCAGAAGTGGAAGGAACTGTTGAGTAAGTATAACCTTGAGGAGAACCAATGGATATTAAATCTATATGCTTTGAGGAAAAAGTGGGCTGCTGTATACCGTGACTCTTTTACAGCTGATATGAATTCAACTCAAAGGAGTGAAGGTATGAATAATGTCTTCAAGAAAAGATTTCGTAAGAAACTTGGACTTACTGAACTCCTTGTAGAATGCGAGAAGGTTACCAACAGTCTTCGTGAAAATGAGTTAGATGCAGATTTTAATTCTCGTCGAAAGAACCCGGTAACTTGCATCCCAAATTTACCTCTATTGAAAACCGCATCTGAATCATATACAAGGAGGATGTATTTAGAGTTCGAGGAAGAATTCAAAGAACACTTTTCATTCTCTTGTAAATTATTAGAAACTGATGGGTCAATCTTGACATATATGGTTACACATATGCAATCTAATCATGGGGCAACGACTGTTTTCAACACCGCTGATATTTCTATTACATGTTCTTGCACAAAATATGAATCCATAGGTATGTACGTACATTTTTAATTACAATTTTCTTTCTAATATGTACCGATGATTTATACTTATTGTGTATCTTGCAGGTATATTGTGCAAGCATGCCTTCAAGGTCTTTAGTGTGAATGATGTTTTCGATTTGCCACCGCAATATATAATGAGAAGATGGACAAAATATGCAAAAAGAGGATTTTATATCGAGAAACAAGAGACTGAGGATGAAAGTTTGAAAACGCGTGCTGCGCGTATCTCACGAAAGGCGACATCTCTTGCATTGAAGTGTTCACTATCGAAAGAACTTCTTGAGGATTTAGAGAAAGGCATAGATAAGTTGAACTCGGAAGCTGATGTTGCTATAAGCAAGTTACAAGAAAAAACCGATGATCCGCCTCTAGTTTTGACTGAATGTGCTACTGACACATTGAAAGGTGCAATATCATTTAGAGTTCCTCATGTCATAAAGGGTCCAAAGAATAAACGATTCCAAAGCGCAGTTGAAAAGAATGCAGGAAAGAAGAAGAAGAAGAAAAGTTCTAAGAAGAAAGGTATTGATCTTACATTTTTTATCTTGATATTTTTTTTCCAGTATGGCCATTTGTATATTCATGTTTCTAATATCAATATATTTGGTACAGGAGACGATGCAAATAATGCTGCAGAAAAAAAAGAGGAAAGTGTTTATCCAAATGCTTCGACTATGGCCGCTCCATTGGTCCAAGGCGGATATGCTAATACCATAGTGTCAAACTTTGGTAATTCAGTGTATGATCGATTCAATACTATGCCTACTCCTCTCATCCCAGGTGGATTTACAAATCTTTTACTTGGAGTACAGCACAATGCCGCCACATCGTTGTCTGCTAGAAAATTAGTTTTTGATAAAAATATGTAACTCTATTTAATTTGATGATCAACAAGGTACTTTGCAGTACTCTTTTATTATATTCAGTTGGATTTATATTACGGTGTAACGATACAATTTTTTATGATTAAATATTGATGATTGATCATGCGACTATGAAATATAATCTAGTGAAACAGAGGCCAACAGGCTTTTCTGATGTTATACATTTATACAACACTTATACATACTAACAGGCCTATACCAAGAACACATGCAAACACCACTAGCTATACTATGCCTGTGTACAAGACAGACTACGGTGCTATGCGATGACTACCTGTATGAACAAAAGAAATAAAATAATATGCATCACAAACTAATTAACCAGGCAGCGGTGCATATTTTTGTGAGATGGAGTACATGCGACGTTGGAGCCTTGGAGCCTGGAGCCGAGCGCTATATCCGGTAATTGCGGCGCTGCTCGTTGATGGAAACAACTTGGAGCCGAGTGCCACGCGAACTCAAGCGAGCTGCGTCGGAGCCGAAAGCTGCGTGGAACTGAGAGAGCCGTAATCGCGCGAGCCTGGAATTGATGTCCGTACGGTGGTCGACACGCGTCGTCCAACGAAGGCAGGTGCCCACCGAAATTGAGTGCGGACTCCCCACCCAATTTTCTTCCGGTTCCGCTGGCTTTACCGCCCGCGCGCACCTGCAGGACCAAATACCGTCGCCCGCTGCAGCTTTTTCTTTCTGTAAACGAGTTTCGCGGTCTGGGTGGAGTAGGCCGGTGCAGGTGGTCTAACCACACACACACCCGTGGGGGCTGCGACTTCTCCCGGTGTCGCGGGAGATGGATGGCAGGTGGCATTGCAATTGCAACGCAAATGCAATGGAGCTGAGACGGCCAGTCAAAGGGGCCGGGGGGTGGAGATCACTGTCGCGGCGTCGTGAACGCGGGCGAGGCGTCCGTGATGCGCAACCAACCCTTCCCGCCCGGCTTTTGGACGGGGTTCAGCTTCTTCAGTCACTTCAATCAATGGCCGTCTCGGGGGGGATATGGTGTTCGATCCCATTTGGCTTGCCCCGCCGTTGCCCGCGCACACACACCACACGTGATCGGCAGCTAACTCGAGTTCAGTTGCCGCGGGATTGGTAATTCAGTAGAAGCTGTTCGGTATGGGTCGTGTCAGATGCACAGCATCTGCATATATTTGCTTTGGGTTGGGTCAATAATTTGCGTATTACTAGCGATGTGCCATATATATGACTTGTGAAAACGCGCGAATGAGCAACCTTACTCGCAAGGAGTATATAGCACGGGTAGTTTAGTTAGCTTTATTTCATTATTATTATACTGTTTGAAGTTTTGTACTTTGAACTCTTGGTTTTAATATTATAAATTCAATGGTGTTTTTCTTCTTCTTTTTATTTAAACACTCTCTTAGTTTCTTAACCTTGGCGGCAGTACTAGCATGCTTTACCGACTGGAATACAGATAGTCGGTAGTACGGATACACCCTTGCTTGCTTGAACATGACTCCCCCCGGTTCTAGGATTTTTATTCTTTCCTATATGTCCCTATATATGGTATAAGGAGGCATACACAAGTAGAAAAAAAAGGAAAGAAATGAAAAAAAAGAAATTCGTCTCAGATTTTTCAGTCAAGATAAGCTGAAAGGGTGAAAGTTATCACAAACCGATTGCTCCGGAAGGAAAAATTCGATTCCTTGCGAGAGCTGAAAATGCAATTAATCCCTACTAGTAGTAGCAGTACCACCAGCTTTTGACCACCCGAAGGCATCACACAAATTTTATCGTCAGGGAATAAATTAAAGCAGCTATCAATTGCGCCTCCAGATGTAGCAAGACAAAGAGATGTAAAGGGACATTCAGGCAGGGGAGGGAGACGGGGGCAGGCACCCAACGGGAGATAGAAAGAATTCAGTTCCAATCCCTGACGATATCTGGAGTATATTTTCCCAAGCGTGATCTCGGGAATCATCCATGCAACTATCCAAGAGATAGAAGAAGGGAAAAAAAAGACTTTTGGGCGATTGCAACGGGCACGATGATCCATCCAGTACATCGATCAAGGACAGGATACCGTAAAGATGAGTCAAACGAGAATAAGAACTACAATTCTACAAGCAAGTGTGTTTTTGCGTCTCACAATGATTAGAGTTCAGAAGAGCGACGGAGAAGCCTCTCCTCCATGCATGCTTTGCCTTTGAAGGGCTAGAGGTGCTGCTAGTGCAATACAAGATGCAGCAGACAGATTAAAGAGGCCAATTATGTTAACGGTTCTTCCACATAGCAGAAGGCTAGCTAAAGCTAACTGCCTCGATCTCTCCCGGTTGCAACCCAATGATGACAAAACTGTCATTTTCTGACTGTCAAAGGAGGAGGTTAATTTCGACGGTCATTCGTTCCTTACTGTCTGTCAAAAAGGTGAAGTAAGTCCAAACTAAATTCACCCGCATCGGCATATATACGGCATGTGACGATGACGAAACACAGCATTAGCATGCAGGAACTCGATTCAAACTCTCAGTGCAATTAACATGTCCATGATTGACATACTTTTGCATGTGTGACAGTGGGGTTCATGTGATCAGTTGCTTGGATAATTACATCATGAGAGTGACTGATGCGTCTTTGCACTTGCAAGGAGCGAGGTCTGTCGACTGTCTCCCTACTGCTATAATTCACCTACTGAACTTTTTTTTCCCCCTAGCATAAGACGTTCTGAAACTCTAGCACATCACATGAAGGCCATTACAGGCCAGTTTCTTTCGGCTGGCAAGTAAGTTTCCAAGGGGGGATGTTTTTTTCGTGCCATCGACGCGTAGGGTAGGAATTGGCAAAAGGGGTTAGAATTGAGCTAGGACGAAGAGAACACTATAATTAAGGGCGCACTAATTCTCCCACTCGGCCACCCTGGTCAGTATTTTAGATTTAGAAGAAGCAGCGGACTGCATCTTTCATTTTTTTTTCCTCGCTGCTGCCTCTTTGGAATTTCTAGCTTTGGCCAAGGCTATCTCAGCTCTCTTCCTTTCCTTCATCTCCCTAGAGGCGGGGAGTGTGGCTGCCGATTCTTTGTCGGCCGGTAACAGGGGTGCTTTGCGCAGATAATCTTTGTTAACCAGCTATGATTTCGGTTGCGTGCAATCAGTACTGCATCGTTCTTGAATTCTCGTTTTAATTTGATGCTCCAGTTCATCAGCTTTTCGCAAATGCTCACGCTGAAAATGCTACTAATCTACTGCAGAATTATAGGTAAAATGCCGCCTTCTGCAGCTGCTATACTGAGCCCTTTTCAGGCAACGCCGCGCGACAGTCGATGTTGGCTAATAACGCGCTAATCTTTCAGGTAGACTAGTAGTCTTATATAGCTCCATGATGATGAGAACTGGGGACAGAATGTGACATGCAGTTGTGTTAGTGCAACGCATATTAGTTTTATAATGATCAGTAGCGCGCCAAAAAAATAATTTACAATTGACTAAAACATTTACAATTAGGAGCACCAATCCTACCGCTTTCTCCAGTGGAGGAGGAAGCAAAAGGGAATCATGTGAGGTGTTGCGTTATATGTATATATTATTTGAATTACTTATACAAGAAGTGAAGGCCCAAGAATCAAATGATGGCCTTGCTTTCGTGGATAAATCAATCATAAACAGAACACATGGCATGAACTATGAACATCAGAAAGTGCACACTTGGATGCTATTGTTGACCCTAGTAAGAAATGTAGGGCAGTAGCCCACCGCAACCCTTTACCCAATTAGCAAGCTCTTACACGGGGGGTAGGGGTAGAGCAAAACCAAAAAGATGTGATCTTTGAGCACTCAAAGGGATCCTGGATGGGAAAGTAACATTAATCTAATGACAGATTCGAGATTAAGGACCCTGAATGCAAGAATAAGGTCAAAAAGTTTTACAGCAATTCCATAGAAAGGGGGAAGGTCATTGTAAAAAAGGTGGAATCAGAGCAATGTCGGAACAATATATTTACTATGCTGCATGACCAACTGCCGCTACGCATAATATACTCTTAAAAATGTTATTGAAATGTTCCCTATATAAATGTATCTAGCCACTTAGCCAGTGGCACCTGCCACTTGCTTATAATGAAATGTTCACAATATATGTGTTAGTATGATGGTAGGATATCAGCTTAGACATTTTTGAACAATGCACGCCTAGCAGCAATTAGGGTTGAAAATATAATAATTTTTGTTCTGATTATTATCAAATAACGTTTGTGGATTAGGCCATATAATTAGTTGCCTACTATATTCTCATGTGAAAATATTTATCACAGTCACCGTATGCATAAAAAAATCTTTGATGTTGTTGTCAAAGATCAACGATCATATTTTTTAGATTTATTCCATGATTTAATGTTATTGTGTTCTTTAGTGATAGATAGACATGCTCGTCAATAGTGATGTGTCTATGATGACTTTGTCTTCAAGATATCTCGGTTCAGTCTTAGTTCTTTAAAAGTGCTCATAGAGATAGTGTGTGTCTACGTGCATTCTTGAACAAATATGCATGAGTGTCTGCATTGTATTATGATTTAAAAACACACACAGAGTTAGGACCATATGTACCAGGTAGAGTACCAATGGTTTTTTTATGTGTGACGGCGGCGGTGCAGGTTTTTTTTATATCAAATGAGGAAAGGAACGACCGGACGAAGCGACAAGGAGCGGCAGAGCATTATTAGTTTTCCACCGAGAGAATGAGCCTAGTTGAAAGAGGAGACACCGAGGCGAAGGGGAGACAGAAAAAGAGAGGATAGAAATGCAACGTCCGATCCACTTTTGAAACATTCGGATACAATATTTACAACATACTCTTAAGGCAAATAAAACACATGAAACATGCATCTAAAGCACTAGTGAAATAACTGAAAAAGACACTTAAAAACCATTAGCATACACTACATCTAGATAAAAATATTTTCAGCATGTGTAAACCACATGCAACATCCAGATAAACATACTTGTAATATGCATCTATCAAAAACTGATGAAACATTGTGAGCAAAAACTTGCAATATACATATACAACCGCTGCAACATCTTAATCTACTTTTGCAACATCCGCATGAAATAATTACAATATACCTATGAAACATTTGAAACACTAAAAAAATATTTGCAACATGTTTTTTTGTTTCTCT
Source organism: Coix lacryma-jobi var. lacryma-jobi (assembly GCA_009763385.1). Taxonomy (NCBI): domain Eukaryota; kingdom Viridiplantae; phylum Streptophyta; class Magnoliopsida; order Poales; family Poaceae; genus Coix; species Coix lacryma-jobi. The sequence continues at coordinate 16,559,515 of CM019827.1, forward strand.
TTCGTACGATGTAGGCACGCAGCGCAAAGCAGGGGACGTCCGGTTTCAACCAACCAGCGGTCGAGGATGGTGGCGTGGCTAGCTGCGCCTGCACTTGGACTTGGCCTAACCAGCGACGACCTCCCTCTTCTGGCCGTCTGGGCTGAGAGAGGTGGACCATGGCATGGAATGGCAGAGAACAGAGCTGGGAACGAGGGGCGCCGCAGAAGATGGTGGCAGTGGCATGCCGGAGTGGACCGCAACACGAGATGGATGAGCCACAAAGGATGATGGTGCTGACGTGAAAGATTGGGGCAATGACCACACCGTGCGACCACGTCTTGCAGAGAGGAGCGTGGAGTTAGGAGAGGAGTGCAGAGCAGTAAGGGATGAGGCTAGATGAGACGCCACCGCGCAGGAGGAGGCTACGACGAGCGGCCTCATGTTGCCTATGGCGAGAGCCTCATGTTGGAGAAGAAAACAATAGTTGTTTTTTTATCGCGGAAGCGAGCGTCGCTGTGGAAGAGAATAATGGTTGTTTTTATTAGGGAAGCGGGACAACGTTGTGGATAAATCGAAGAGCGAAAGACAGAGTGTGGGCGCGTGGCGTCTAGATAGACGGACACCCGCCTCGTATTATTATCGTTATTATATATAGAATAGAAGAGCTGTACAATGTTAGTTAGGGGAGGCCGGACCAAAACAAATATGGAGAAATTGACCTCTTTATTATATTTATATATATATATATAATTACTATTACTATATGCCTTATCTTCGTTATTTTTTTTGCAAAACTTACTGGGTGTACATGTATACACACGTACTTTAGGTTCGTTCTAGTTAGCAGTAGAGTTTCTTTGATGCAATGTTAGGCTCTGTTTGACATAGTTTAGCTTCACCAGTGTAGCTATTTTTTAAAAAAAATAGCTTTACGAGCAACTAGGTGAAGGTGAGCTGTCTTGGAAAAAGTGTTTGACAAAACAGCTTCACCAATCTTCATGCATGGTTGGAAGAGAGAAATAAAGGTGTAAGCTATGAAAAGCTATTTTTTCAGTTTCATCTCAATTTATGGTTTTGTGAGAGAGCAAATAAAACAGCTTCATAGGTGAAACTGTTTTGAAAAAAGATGTTTGACAAAAAAAAAATAACTCACAACGACTTATAAAGTTATTGTGAGTTGTACAAAATAGGCTCTTGGTCTCGGTTCTGGAAGCTTGCAACATCCATCGATACCTTTGGGTGCTAGTTTGCAAGCGTTGGAAATTTATGGTACTAACAATTCTGTCGCCAACAATTTGCCAAGGTGAAGCCCACCGCAGAGCTTTGCTTCTAGGTTTCTCGCTTCCCAGTGTGTGTTTAGTGCCATCAGTTGAATGAGAAGACGAGCGTCCATGTTCAATGTCATCAGGAAAAGGGAAAGAGAAGTAGAAGATAAATTACTTAGGGATGGGTTGAACCCAACCTGAATTTTTGGGAAAGGATGGACCCAGTTCTCTGTTTGGTTTAGTAGGTTGGGTTGAATCCAGTTTTCTGTTTGGTTGAACAGGTTTTGTGTGAGTGGGTTCATTCAGGCAGTCTTTCAACTTCTTCTTCTATACAGCGCACACGAGTGGGTCGACCCTGTCCGTTGCTTTTGATGGAATTGGATGAACTCAGATCTCAGCCGAATATTCTCTCTATAGGTTCAACCCAACCCACACCTCTTCAAATCAAACGCTCTCAAAAATAGATTCAACCCAAACCAAACCCAGTTGGACCCTCCAACCAAACACATGCTTAGAGACCTCATTTCTCAGGCTGAGCACTTTTGAACCGCAAACGGTAAAGTGAACCGAACCAAATTGTCGGTTTATTCGGTTTTGGTTTCTATTTTGGTCCAGTTCGGTTCTCGGGTGCAGGTTCGTTTTTTTTTACTCAAACCGATCCGAAATATCGAATAAACCGAACTCCCAACGAGCCGAACAGGCGAGAGGCGACAACGTCCAACTCAGGAGGCGGCGACTCAAGTCGGCCTGCTCGGCCCACTCCTAGTCAGCCCACGCCCACACCCCATCTCCCCATTCCAACACTCGGCATTTTTTGTCAAAAAAAAAAAAAACACTCGGCATTGGCAAGACGGCAATCGACATTTCCCATCTGCAGCCGCCGCCCTGCCTCAAAAAAAAAAAAAAAAAAATCTGCAGCCGCCGCCCTAAACTATCTCCAAGACTCCAACAACGCCCCCCAAATCTAGATTTGGGTCCTGAACAGGTGTTTTGGGTATTCAAATCATCCTCCAACAGAGCAGCCAAACCAAGAACGCATTTTGCGCGGTGAGACGGGCGAACCGCAAACTCCACCGGATCTGCTCCCCCGCCACCGGCGCTCCTCCCCACCCCGGCTCTGCTCCCACCGGCGCTCCTCCCCCACCGGCCCCCACCGACACGTGCGGGCCCGGCGGCGGAGGAGGCGCGCGCGGGCGCGGCAGCGGAGAGCGTGTGGGAGCCCGGTGCGGCGCTGGAGGCGGCGGAGAGGCTTCGTTTGCGTCCGTTGTTGGTGAGTCTTCGTTTTGGGTCCGCTTCTTTCTTCCTGTACACGACCCAAATCGTAGAATGGGTATCGAGTTTAGTTTCTTCTTGTTAACCCTAACAAATCCAGGCCGCGACAAGACTAGGCGAGGCGGCGCCGGCGCCGGCGCGACATCTCAACGATTCCACCACGAGCACCTCGACAACCACAAGCAGCAACTCAGACTGGGCATTCGGTTGCCCCAGATCACTTCCTTCTTGGTTCATCCCATCTGCTGCACCGGCTTCAAGTTCGGATCTTTGCGAGCTGGGTTTTGATTGATTTCTTAGCTTGCTGGTAAGGAAACTCTAGCTGGCTTGAGTGGATTGCTCCAATAAGATTGACCCTTTATTTTCTGTGACTGAGCAACTTTTACTGGATTCCACTGATGGGACTGATAAGCCAATCAAATCCTTTCAGTTCTTTTTACTTCTGTTTAGGGTTAGGGGCACGAATGACAGTATAATAATTTCCTGTTGATTTGGGGAACAACACATGGTGGTAGGCTGTTCATATTTATTTCCAATATTTATTTAATGGATTGTTGTTTCAATGCTGCACTTAAACCTACTGAGAGTAGAAATGATGTTGAAGTTTGGTATAATACATTAATACTGATACAACATTCTCTGAGTTCAACTAAAGATCTGAACTGAACTTAAGTTCTGAAGTGTTCTGTTCATAGTGGCCACTCTAAGCTTGACTCTCTTGGCCCAAAAGACCTATAACATTGACCTGTCGTCGACCTGATTTCTTTCACTTACCAGTTCTACTAGTGGAATAATTTGTTGAATCAGTTTCCTCTGAAACGGTGTTCCTTTTTGCTGAGGAACGTGGACTTAAAGTTCATCATTAAGAATGCTGGTTGTAGAGGGTACTTGTCATCAGGTCATGGGCAACTGCTGGACTTGTATCGTGTTTCGGTAGCCAATTCCTGAATCCTGTTGTCTCATATTTACTTGTCTGATTGACATAAGTCCAGTGAGCAAATCGTGGCATTTTACCAAATTTAGCTCATTATTTGTACTAAATAGCTTATTTGTTTCATTGGAGAATGCACAGAGAAGCATGTTCAACTCAGCATCTACTTGTGTGCTCAATGTGGCCATCCTTTGATTATTCCACTGAAATTTCTAACCTAATTTGTGTATGATCCAATCAGAAATTTCATGTACTTATTTCTCAAGCAGACTTAGCTGAATTCTAATGATTATCTGAGTAGTAAAGCAGATTAGCTTTCACCCTTCCCCTATCCTAAACAGTCCTTGGGAAAAAGTAATGATACCTGCCACTTCTCACAGTCACAGACTTTTTCCTGGAATGCCTAGTAACTAGTCTCAATTTAGTTTAATTTTGAAACTATAATAGCAAAAGTAAACCTGATGTAATGATCATTATTATGTTTTAATTTGTATTTGATTATGTGGAAGTTGATTTCTAAACCAGAAATCCAATTGGAAATCACCAGTTCAAGAGTGACTTGCTGATTGCTAAGTTATATCCTAGTACAATGTTTATATTGTTGCTAGACAGATGAAAGTACCAGCATTAGTTTTGAGGTTCAGGATGCAATGTCAATTTTCATTTTCTAACACATGCATGTACTTCATTGGTATGTGTCGAGTGTACATGCTGAAACCCATCCTTGGTGTAATAAAGTCCCATGTAGTATCAGTTCTTCCTAGGTGTTTGCTAATATAAGTTTTATGTCTTAAATTCACTGACTCATCTAAATCCTGCACCATATGATAGTATGGTGAACCATGAGTTCCTTGGTTCATTGCCACTTGTCCTGTGAATTCTTGATTGAACTTTTTCTTAGTGCTAGCAGTCTAGCACATATGAATTTGTTTCCTGATTTTTTCATATTTTTTCTATAGAAAAACCATGGAGGGGGCTGATGGCAAGCAGGATTCAGAAACCGCATTTATCATCAAAGTTCACAGAGAACCTGCCATCATTATCAATGGCGTTCCAGATTTGCCCTCTGATTCCACAGCTGGTTCTCAATCTATAGTAAAAGATGACGCAGATCCTCAGGTTGATCCTCGTTTTGGTGAATGGTTAGAAGGGCGGAAAGTGCGGAAGTTTTTTGGAGAGACACATTACGTCGGGAAAGTGGCCAAGTATGACAGTGAAAGCAACTGGTACAACGTCATTTATGATGACGGAGACCAGGAAGATCTTGAATGGCGTGAACTTGAGGAAGTTCTGCAGCCATTGGACATAACTGTTCCACTCAAAACACTTGTTATGGACAAGTGCAAACTTAAGGGATCAGTTTCTGACTTCAGCAAACCTAAGGTGGGTAGACCAAGGAAAATATATGCTACAATATCACAGGGAAATGATGCAAACAATCAGATGGCGATAGTTAGAGTAGAAGGCCAAGGGCAGCAAGCAAATAATGTGCCAGGTTTGCTTCCAGCTTCTATGTCCAATGATATGAGTGGCCAATCATGGTTGAAGGCTAGTAATAAACCTAGGAAGGTGGGCAGGCCTCGAAAAGACAAGTCTTTATCTGCTAATATTCAACCTAAAAAGAGAGGCAGGCCTCCAAAAAACAGGAATGCACCTGGAAATTCTCAGAGCGCTGAAAACACACCAGATTCTTTGGCGCTTGTGCCAGTGCAAGATGATCCACGGAAACAGAACAGCACCCTTATTCGCAATGCAATGACAGCTCGGGCAGAAAAACTGAAAAGAGAAAACTTGCGTGCTCAAAGCACACGATCTGGAACTCGGTTATTCTAGGAAGAAATTAGTTTCACTTCTCCAATATAGATATCTGTAAGCATTTCAGAATCTATGTATGATGGTGACATCTAGCTTTGTACACATATATTTTGTACAACGGACATCAAAACTTGTAAAACTAAATCTGCTATGCCAATGCTATTGTATCCTTTCCTACACAATTATGTTTTAAATCCGTCGAAGCTTCAGGCATATGAGGCCTCAGAAGTTCTCCTTGTGGAAATGGAACCTAGTTGTGGTTGTCTGGCTGAATTCTTTCGAAAGATCCTTTAGTTGTTTTGTGAGCGTTGGAGATCCACAATAGAAAACTCCTGGAATTTTTTAGAGAATATTAATTGCTGTACTGAAGCTGAAAATTTTGGTGTCACACGATGTTCACTGACTAGTGGCTCACCTATGCGAGAGTTCTTGTGTGCATTGGCCAAATCAGAGAATACCTTTCTCCAGTTTGGTCTTGCAAAATGTGTTCGAATCTGCAACAGAGAGCTTCGTTAAACAAAACAATTTACAGTTGAGAAAAAAGGAAATTATCATATACCTTGCTGCCGGAGACGATATCCACGCCATTTTTGGCATGCTGAAGTGACTGGACCATAGCAATCAGAGCTGACCTTGCATCGCCTTCTTCATACACGCTGGTCAGGTAATTGTGCATCTCTATAACATTCTGCAGTAGCCAGGTTTCATCTTAGTTTATGTTCTACTGTAGAAGGATGGCATGTGAAGATGCAATTTAGAGAAATGAGAGTGAGACAGTACGCTGTGATCGCTCCCAGCAACCTCATTCATGACTCCTTTGAACCATTCGAAAGATCCTTGCTCTCTGGTGACCCAGTAGAAGTACGCCCTCCCTGGACCATTGTTCTTGAAGCTGCCTATCTCAGAGCCGTGGATGCTTTCCACTTCCTGTTTAATCAACTCAGTATAGTTATCAGCTATCCTAACATTGTCGAAAAAATGCATTAAAAAGGAAAATTACTTCGTTAGATTTTAGGTTGTTCAACATATCCTTCAGTATGCTGATGAAAGGAGTTGCTCCTATTCCAAGACCAATAAGCAGAAGAATGTCATATTTCCTGTAATTTTGTGCTGGTGCACCGTATGGCCCGTCTATATAGACCTTGGGAAACCTAAAGAAAACATAGGAAAGCTAACCAGGTTAATAAATTCTTAAAATCACAATAACTTCTCAAAAACCAATCAAACTATAAGATGTGCACAAAAAAAGGTAAAGCACCTAGTGTCCTCTGTCTGGGCGTCTGCCACAACTGTAGTTTCAAGTCTTGTAAGGGTAGCCTTCTTGGAAGTTACCTGTGCCTCACAAGCCTGTGCGAACAATCTACATTATTCTTTTCCAACAGTGCACATTATTGATTATTCTGCTATATATATTTTTTTTAAAAAAAGCAGTCTTGCTACTCTTCCAACTTTCTACAGTTGTGCTGCCTCAAACTAACCTTCCCAAAAAGCATCCGAAGTTCAGATGTCCAGTCACCCAGCGTGCGGATATGCACACTCAAGTAGTCATCGCCTGGTGCCGAAGTTATAGAGAAGGGGTGCCTGCAAATATCAGAGAACTGTAAGCAAGAACCACAGTAAATTACTTCTTGGAGATGTATGCAGCAATTTACGAAATGATACCATTCGAAAGGTGAGACTTCTGGGCACTTTACAAACAGATACATCCCACTCTTGTACTTGAAACCCTGTGGCTTCTTCATGTGAATAGAGAGCACATCTCCAGGATAAATTGCTGCCTGCATACACAGTCAGAATGGACCAGTCAGCATTCGATTAATGAGCAACAGTCAGAATGAACCAAAAGAAATTTAAGCCCTGTTTGGATTGACTAAAATAAGCTGCTAGCTGCTAAACAAACTCTAGCTGATCTAAACAGTTCAGCTTATAGTCCAGTTTGTAGCCCTTCTTGAACTATTCAACCAATTAACCAACCCGCTTATACAAAGCTATTAGTCGACTCCCTCCGGCTATTGCATGTTGCATCTTATAAAAAGTTTAACTGATCCAAACAGATCTTAGTTCAATAGCTTACCCTCACAATTGCCGCACGGTAGTTGTTCTCACGAAATTTCCTGATGATTCTTTCACAGGCATAGAAGAGCACAGGGACAATCAGGTACATCCATGTCTGAATGAACAGTTGAGATCATCGGCATGTCATTTCGCTGCTCTTAAGAGGGGGAGGGGTTGTTCATCTCAAAGCAATGTGCCTGAGGCTTACCGTCTTCTTGTACCACTCCCTGGTGAGGAATATGAAGTAGGAATGCACCACCAGCAGGATATACGCAAGGACCAGCAGGTGGTGGGCGTACCAGAAGGCATTGAAACCGGCAAGGTGGTGCAGCGGCGATGGCAGCTTTACCACACTCCGCCTGAAGGAATGTGTTGCCAGCGTGAAGGAGAAGGACATTATGATGATCATGAGGATTCCGGTGACCCCGGGTACGCTCTCCAGCAAGTCCGGGTAAGTCGGCTGCTTGTAGTGGAAGTTGGACCCCAAGGTGGCCATGAATTTGTCCGTTGGGTAGCTGATCAGCCTTGGGAAGTCGCAGGTCACGTGTGCGAGCGTGTGGATCGCTGTGGCGATCGCGATGGACAGTGCCATGATCTTGTGGAAGTTGATGTTGTCGTCGAAGGGTATGACATGGCTGAGCGCGGTGGACCTGAGCGTCGTCAGCGTATTCCGGCAGACAGGCAGCAGGATGAGGGCCATGTTGAGCTTGAGGGTCTCGGCGGCACCCTTGGCAACGCAGACACAGTAGCCCATCACCTGGAACGATGTTCGGCGTTTGTACTGCTCGAACTTGTACACGAACAGGACGAGGTTGACAAGCAGCCACAGTGTCACGAGCCATATCCGCTTCCAGTTCTCGTGGACGAAGTCCACCGTCTTGGACAAGTGCCGCTTCAGCGGGTTCCGGTACCGCGACGGGATCATCGTCCGCGCCAGGCTCGACGGCGTCCGCTTCAGCTTCTCGGGCGCCTGCGCGCTCACCATGCCACGGAGCAACGTCTCCAGTTGCCAAATCTGCATTGTTTGGAGCACACCGTAGGTTTGTAATGTAAGCAACGGAAATCATTCGTCCCTGTTGGACAGAAAGCAAATGCTGTTTCTGCACGAGCGCGACCTCGATGTAGCCGCGGTCGTCCGGGTCGAGCTCTTCCATGATCAGGGACGCGTAGGTCGCGGCGTGACCCTTCAATTTGGCCAGCTTGTTCGCTGACGCGCTCAGTATAATAACCTGCCGGGAGAACAAATAAAAAAAAAACAAATGAATTCGTTGATAATTTCATCTACTCCTAACTATTTGGTCATCCAAATCGTGATAAATTGCCCTCGCCCACCTCTTTGACCTCATCTTCCGTGAGCATCCCATCGCCGTTCTTGTCGCACCTGAGTCAGACGCAGAGGAGAATCCGTTTCATCAGTAGTCTAATAATGGCCGTGCCATTGGCGGGGCGGGAACGAGGATGCGGTGGACCTTTACATGTCAAAGAAAATGCGCAGCCGCGAGTCGAAGTTCTGGTCGGTCATCTCCTCCCAGAACTCCTTGAGCTGCTCCTTGGTGATGCCGTCCTCCGGCTCCAGGTTCCGCCTTCGCGCCAGCGCCACGAACAGCTCGCCGGCAAACTCCTTGGAGTCCCCCATGCCTGGAGAATGAGACCAGTCAGTCAACCACGGGGATCATCCATTGATCACAGGCAACACCAACAGCTCGCCGGCAAATGATTTTACCGATCCTGTTGCATTTGCATCACCTACTTCGACTTTGCTGACAGACGAAAGCATGGGGGTGGAATTATATGGTGGTGGTCCATGACGTTACTAGCTACAGTCTTGTTTGTTCGAGCTGATCGATCACTGCTCAATTAAGGACCATTTTTGGAGAAAATTCATTAAAATTTGGGAAGAGTCTTTTTTTCAGCATGATTTGGGAAGACCCTTAGGGAGCAAATGACGGTGGATCTCAGTTCGGTAGGCTTGTGAGCCAACTCTTTGGGGGAAACAGCACAGTTCACGGTACCATGAAAGAACTGTTTCAAGCACAAAAAATGAAAAATAAAGCAAACAAGAATCCCTACAGCAAGCATAAGATTCCGATGCACATGTAACCATTGATGTCATATCAGTACCCTGTGGCTCTTATCAGCGTCTCAGCTATCGATTATTTGGAGTTTATTTCCAGTCTGGATCATCACACCCAGCACTTAGGTAGCATGTGGCCAACCGACAGAAGAGGCAATCTCGATCGAGCCGGAGCAGTGATGCACTAAATACTCTACTTACCGATGCACTTGCCGAAGGCCTCCTTCTGGAGTCGCCCGCTGCCCTTGGTCATGTCGTCGAAGCGGCGTTCGACGGCCTTCCAGCCCTCCTTGCCACCGGAGGTCTTGTCGAGGAAGCGCAGGCCGCGGAGCCCCACCTGCGCGCTCGACTGCATCCGCGTCATCCGGCCCGGCCGCATCCCGGCCACCCCCTCGGGCACCTTCATCGACACCCGCGACGCGAACTGCCGCACCCCCGACGCCAGCCGCGACGGCTGCTTCATCAGCCCGCGCGCGAACCCGCCCGGCGGCGGCGGGAGCCTCCCGGCCCCGGCCCCCGCCCCCGGCGACTGCGCCCTGCTGCCCCCGTCGACGACGGTGATGCCCTCCAGCGGCGGCGATCGCCGGTCCCCGTACCCCGCCATGTCACAGCCCACCAGATAACCCGCAATGCCGCTCGCCGCCGGTCGGCCGGCCGGCCCGCTCTCAAAAGGAGGAGGACGGCGGCTGGGCCCACCTGCGGGCGAGGGGTGGGGGGGCAAGAGGAAGCAGGGGGACAGAGATGGCGGGTAACATGCGCGTCCTCTCCCAGTTATAGCCGTTGAGGCGCCGCGCTGCCACGGCGATCTACCTGGCGACGGCGCGGGAACCGTCGGATACCAGATCGGCGGCCCGCGTGGCTGCCCCCACCCGCCGCGAGATATCGGGTTGGTGGGGCCGTGCGCAGCGCCGCCGTATCGCGCGAGTTTCTCTTCCTTCCGGCGCGGAAAAGACCGGGCACACGTGGGCGTATATTCACCGTCTGATGAGGACGGGCGGTGGGAGATGTGAGGGGGAGGGGGCGTTAGGTAGGGCAGGTTGAGAAACGTGGCGCCTGCTCTCTTTTGCCAGGGACGACGGTGCCCGGAGGCTGACAGCGTGGGGCCGGCCAGAAAGGAGGTTTGTTGGTGCGTGTCGTGTGTGCACGGCTTTGCCGATGGCAGCTGGGCCACGGCAGTCATCGGAAGGTGGAGAACAAAAGCGAGACATATCAATCAATGTCCATTTCTTGTGTGGAGTTTTGGACTAATTATTGATGATGAGCACAACCCTCAACGGTTTTGGTTTATATTATTATTATTGTTATTATTATTATTATTATTATTATTATTATTATTATTATTATTATATACTCCTATAATAGACTAATGGAGGGGTAATTTTTCCTTTGAGGTCTAGTTTGGAAACTTCGTTCCCTCCGGTATCTCGATTTTTTTCCATGATAGATAATCTATGAGGATGTTATTCATCCCTGGGTTTTGTTCCTGAGGCCCCAGAAGAAAGAGATGAGTAGTACGAAATAATAATATAATAGAGAGTGTATGCTATACAAACCAGATAGCTATACAAACTATGAAAACTCTAATCTAATGGTTGCAGGTGAAGGAGGATCATTTAAGCACTTAAACCCTCTCACCACATCTATCTAATCTATTTTTTTTTTCAAAACAGTCCTCGCAATCGATCGTCTCTCCGTTACGATCGATCGTAACCTCCCGTCGCCGTGCCTTCTCCTAGTGCCGCCCGAGATCGACGCCGTGGCCACCGTCAGCCGCCCAACCACCGCCACGCCTCGTCGTTCTCCCTGGTGCAGGCGTTCTCCCGGCGCCCTGCCTTCTCTCGGCGAGTAAACGTTGGCACTGATAAAAATTATTTAGTATTGTGTTAACGATTTGGACGTGCATGCTCCTGTTTATTGCTCGTTCGTATACGCATGCATGTTCCTCCGAAAATTTTGTGCTGCTGCGACTATGTGCTGCTGCACCTGCGACGGGCCCAGCCTGGCCATGGGCAGCGACTATGTGCTGCTGTGACGTGCGACTATGTGGCGTAGTGGTGCTGCTTGAGCGCGCGTAGCCTGGCCATGGGGCGGCGACGCACTTGACCCTCGCCAGGAGAAGGCAGGGCGCCGGGAGAACGCCGCGCACCAGAGAGAACGATGAGGCGCAGCGGTAGTTGGCGGCTGACGGTGGCCACGACGTCGATCTCGGGTGGCGCCGGGAGAAGGCACAGCGACGAGAGCTTACGATCAATCGTAACGGAGAGACGATCGGCTGCTGGGACTGTTTTGAAAAAAATAGATTAAATAGATGTGGCGGGAGGGTTTAAGTACTTAAATGATCCTCCTTCATCTGCAGCCATCAGATTAGATTTGTGTAAACTTGATTAAAGTTTCCATAGTTTGCATAGCTAGCTGGTTTGCATAGCATACGCTCCGCTCCCTAATATAATATAGTATATGTAAGAATTGCAGGATATCATGAACGTATATGGTTTAATCATGGGAGTCACGTTTCAGTAACACGGTGCATGTACGTGCCAAATTGCCAGCCTCTCAAATATATAAGAGTACGTACGTCATGCATAGTATATGTGATATGTACGTACTGGATTGTTAGGACAAAATTGTACTATTATATTGGCAGTATCAAGCTAAGGCCCCTACAGAACTATTGTTCCAAGACCCACCACGCACACGTTGTCACGCTGATGCCAAATAATACTTGTCGCGTACGATGAGAGGATCATTAGAGGTTGGAGTAGAGTGTTTCCATTTCTGGAATACAACCCTCAAATGTTTTTGTTTTCTGTAACAAAAAAACGTGCAAATGTTACGCAATAGAACATAATCTGGAGCCACACGAACACTGGCTTCGAGTCCGATCCAGACAAGGTTATCCTGCCGATGGCGATGTTACTGTCGCCGTTGCGTGCAAGTCCCGTGCACATGTATAATAACGCCATCTTTTTTTTTAGCAGGAGTATACAGTACCTACGCCAAACAATCTACAGTACTAGGAAAAAAATATCTTACTACTCCTATTTATATTGTTTTCATCAGATATAGTACATGCAAATCACATTATTTTTTGCTGCAGTCTCAGTTCTCAAAACAACTTTTGTACACTGTAGACAAGCATTGCAATAGGCCAATAGTAGTGTGTATGCATGCATGCATGCATGTTGAAGTTTGCCTGTTCCCTGCAAATAAACACACACGGTGCCAAGCAACACAACTGTTTTTGCTGATTGAAATGACTGGACTGGGGGATGGTAATGGTAATGGTAAAGGTAAAGCTTGATGTGATTCCACGGCAAGACAACCGATTAAGGCCCTGTTTAGTTTCCCTCATTTCCCAAAATTTTCCATCACATCAACCATCACATCAATGTTCGGACGTATACATGGAGCATTAAATATAGTTAAAAAAGATAACTAATTGTACTTTTAGTATGTACATGTCGAAACGAATCTTTGGAGTCTACGTAGTACATATTTGGACAAAGTTTGTCAAATAACAACGAAAACGCTATAGGAAAAAAAATTTCCATCTAAATCCAGGCGGCGTGATGGATTGAGAGAACAGAAACACTTTGATTTGAGCTGCCGGCCATCTCATTCGGGGTCATGCCGGAGCAGGAACGAGACGCATGGCCTCTGGATTTGGTGAGGTGGAGATGTCAGAGGCCCGAGCCCGAGCCCGAGCGACCCACGTGATCTCTGACGTTGAAAAGCAAGGTAGTGTGATCGCCTGATCGGATTCAGACAGAATTCGTGTCGCAGGCAATTCACGCTTGTGCCTTGCTTTGCTTGCGAGTGCGTGAATGTTGTCTGCGGCAAGTACAGTATTCCCCCGTCACTAAATAACTGTTTCTAAAAATTCGTGTTTCTGTTGCAGACACGTTTTTCGGACGACCGGGACAGAGAGAGTACTAGGTATATGATCAGGCCTTTTTTTTTGACGCATCTGAAATTCGTCCGTAGGCGTGCACTGGGTGTCGTCAGGTAGCGTCGCCCTCGCTTCTTTTGCAGTTTGCAATGCAAAAGGCCAAAAGCATCAGATGTGCAAACCCATGCGTTGCCCGGTGGAGCTTTCCGGAAAGGCGCCAATGATCTGAAATCCTGTCTGCAATACTTTATTTTAGAGTAAAATCTATCACCGGTCCCTGAACTTGTGTCGTTGTGTCATCCCGGTCCCTAAACTCGCAAATCGATCATCTAGGTCCTCAAACTTGTTTGGTTGTGTCATCCCGGTCCCTAAACTTACAAATGGCTCATTTAGGTCGTCAAACTTAGTCAGTTGTGTCATCCTGGTCCCTAAACTTTGTTTTGAGTCTCATCTAGATCTAAACATGACAATTTAAAAACTTTATATCAACAAATAATTCATAACTCTTTCATACAAACTCGAAAGAAGACAAACTTTATATCAAAATTATAGCCCTCGATGTGATCTACAACTTTGTAGTTGAAAAGTTTTTGATTTAAAACTGTTTAGGGTCCCAAAATATTGTTGTATGTTTATAGATTTTGAAATTTAAAATTTAAAATTAATTTTTTTGGATACTAAATAACTTTAAATAAAAAAATTTTATCTACAACGTTGTAGATTGGATTGAGAACTATAACTTTTATATAGATCATATCAATATTCAAGATTGTTTGATAAGTTTAAATTTTAAATTTCAAAATCTATAAACATACAACAATATTTTGGGACCCTAAACAGTTTTAAATCAAAAAAAATCAACTACAAAGTTGTAGATCACATCGAGGACTATAATTTTGATATAAAGTTTGTCTTTGTTTGAGTTTATATGAAAAAGTTATGAATTATTTGTTGATATAAGATTTTTAAATTGCCATATTTAGATCCAGATGAGACTCAAAATAAAGTTTAGGGACCAAGATGACACAACTGTCTAAGTTTGAGGACCTAAACAAGCGATTTGTAAGTTTATAGACCGAGATGACACAACCGAACAAGTTTAGGGACCGGGATGACATAACCGAACAAGTTTGAGGACCTAGATGATCGATTTGCGAGTTTAGGGACCGGGATGACACAACGACACAAGTTTAGGGACCGGTGATGGACTTTACTCTTTATTTTATACTATTATGCAGGCATCTTGACGATGGTCTATCATTACGGTCTCTGAACAAATGCCGCTGCTCCACACAAGACACAACTTTACCATTACCTTCAACTTGTCAATGTCTATCAAATACTATAGAAACCCGAACCCCCCCCCCCCCCCACCCCCCCACCCCCCCCCCCCCCCCCCCCCACCCCCACACACACACACCGCAAATGATTTATATGCAGCGGTAGTACTTCGTGCTTGCTTGGTCATTACGCACGAAACGACACGCAGGTTAGCTCACCAAATTTCATGACCACGTACTCTTCTCCAATTGTGTGGCACAGCTAATACCTTCTTTCTTTCGGTCGTTGGCAGCTGGAAGCTGCATGCAATTGCCAATTTGCAATGCAATCAACAACAGCTGCAGAGCTGTCTACCGGCCGATAGGAGCTGAAGCTGGCGCCGAGCGATCGTAGAGAAGCCGTGGCCGTCCATTCGACACACCGTGGCCGTCCGCCGTCGTCGCCGACGCCGCTTTCGCAGCCACGACGACGGCTCGAGACGAGACACCTGAAACCGGCCAAAAGGAGGGAAGGGGGCGAGTGAGACGGCGGCGAGAGCTGGCGGTGACTAATCGGCTTTCGCTTTGGGAGCTTGCCATCAGCCGAGGTGGAGCTCGCTGTCGGTGGGTCTCTCTCACTGTCAGGCCTTGTTCAGTTCGCGAAAAATGTGGCGAAATGTTACTGTAGCACTTTCGTTGTTATTTGACAAACTTTGTCCAAATATGACCTAACTAGACTCAAAAGATTCGTCTCGACATGAGCAGACCAAAAGTACAATTAGTTATTTCTTTTATCTATATTTAATGCTCCATGTATGCGTCTAAAACGGATACTGCGTAAAATATTTGAGAAAATTTTGAAATCTGAACGTGGCCTCAGCCACACACCAGGGGGCAGCCCCACCGTGGTTAACCGCACGTGCTCCTCGGCCACCGGTGGCCCTCCGGCAGCGGTCCGGCCGGCCATGGGCCCATGGGGGCCCTGCGTGGCTGCGTTTGCTTTGCCGCTTGGCCAGCCTCCAGCTCGACTGACAGTGAGCTTAACCATAGTTTGGGTTTCCTTTTGCGTTCACAAGGAAAAGGGAGATTATACGTGATGCTCCTTTATACTAGACCTAATAATTAGTTAGTTAAAAGCTGAGTCGTCGTTCATTTAAAAACTGCGCCTCAAATTTCAGAAAGCACAGTGCATCGATCGCAAGGTCTACGACGATCGGTTTCGTTGTTAGTCCAAGCAGTACGTGTTCACACCCGACCAAGATTAGACGGACACAGATTTCCAAGAAAAAAAAATAAGGGTTAGACGGACACATCGTTTGTAGACCGAAGCTCCCTCTCTATGATTAGGTGCTCCATCGTTGCCAGAGTTTTCCTTTATTAGGTGCGTGCCTCCTCCGATCTGTGGCAACGGTTCACCGGATTCTTCAGCTAGCTACTAGTAGCTACGCAGAGAGCTAGAGAGAGAGAGAGAAAGGCCTGGCCTGGGCTTGTTAAATCCGTAGCCGTGCGACGTTGTGCTTGGCACTAAAGAAATGGTGTCCGGAATAGAATGTTGTTCCAAGCCGCTGTTGTTTATACGCCAAGTCAAGGTCGTCACCACCGCCTCTGTAGTCTGAAGACTGCAGGAGAGATTGCCGATTGGGAGGAGGGGGACGAGCCGAGCAGTTGACGATCGATCTCGCACGAGACGAGACGAGCGGGGCGCGAGATCGCCGTGGTCGTCGCGCGCGAGAGGAGATGCACGAGAGCGGAGCGCCTTGCACTTGCAGAGGGGTCGCGGTCGCAGCTGCACTACGCCGCATGTCTCTCGCACGCCGGCACGCCGCCCGATCAATCAGGCCGCGGCCGCGCGCGACGGGGTCGTCGTCGCAAATTTGGTGCCGAAGAACTGGGCCGCACGTCGGGTTTGGTGGGGGAGAGCCGGAGAGGGAGACCACGCCACACACGTACTACACGTACTACCAGAGCGATAGCTGAGAGGCAACCGCGCGCCTCCGCGGCGTCGTCCGCGCGCGCCGAATGGAAACCTCCCGTTTACGACGCGATTTTTCTTTACACACACACACACACGCACACACACACATGCCGCGTACGCTGGCTACGGGCCTCGGCGAAACCATAGGAAAATGCAGGCGCGTTCGTCGTTCCCGCCGCTCTTGTTGTTTCCTGTATGTTTCGTTCGATCGGCGACTATGTGGCAACTGGGAAGCGGACCGAGCGAGCGATTATTTTGCTTGGGATACACGGATTATTTAGTGAGATACGACTTTGGATTACTAGCTAGACATGCAGTATTAAATACTCACTGTGGATGCGCTCGGCACATGGCATGGCTGTGATCACTTTCTGACGGTTGTTTACCTGTTTCCATCCCTGGCTCCCTGCCTAATAAAAGCTAAAGGAGGCCGGGCAGTATCTAATCTACTACACGGTACGTACGATCGTTAGGAGAAACCAAGCTGATCGACCGGTTTATGATATGATATGACACCGGCCGTTTCAATCATCGGCTAGCAGCGCTCAATCGATCGAGCTTCCTGCTGCTCTCGGGCAAGGGAAACGGGGTCCAGTCATGCTTCTCACTGGTAGCTCGTCGTTTTCAGCGATCAGACGAGCACTGCTGGGAGTCTTTGCTTGGGACGTCCAGGCCGGTTTTGTTCCCACAAGAGAGGTTTGGCAAGTCCATCATCTCCTGATCGATCGAGATCGTACCATCATCATGGGCATCAGTATCAGCCAGCTATATATGATGACTATGACTCATCATGCATGGGCACGCCGTGTGTATACGCATTTTCGTCTGGTCGTCAAACTAGGACGGATTAATATGACTCTTCTTGCGTGTATGCACGGTCTCTCTCTCTCTCTCTCTCTCTCTCTGGTCAAGCTTACAGTTCAGTCCTGGCTGCTAAACCGCGTGTCCATTTTATTTTCCAAAATATATGGTAGCGCAAAAGCTGTATCCAATAAGGAAATCAAGTAGAAGAAGCAAATTGGAAGGGAAGCTCCAATACTCGTATTTTAGATGATTACTACTAGCTAGCTAGAAGTATGGGGTCATCATAATAACTCATTCACTTGCGATGTATCACTACTGCAGCTTGGCCACTAACCGATAGTTACCATGCATCACTATAAGTATAATAGCTGCAAACTGTTGTGAATGACGACGGACAAATGAGGAAGAACGCAAGATCAAACCATAGAGAGACACGAGATTTAACGTGAAAAACTCTCCTAATGCGGAAGGTAAAAACCACGGGCGTCAGCCAACAAACACTTCTCACTATAATCAAGAGTTAGGTTACAACGCCGTATGACAGCTTACAAATGCGCGAAGCGGAGTCTGAAGTCGACCAATATAATGACCAACTGAATTTGGAACATATATAACACAAACGACTGACTAGTGTCTATGCAATTGGAATAAACCAACCAGTATCAATAGTGACTGTGAAGGCCCAACCCACAACAAACACTATAGGCTGATGACTCCAATCTCCAAAGCCGTACACTGTAGACTGTACAATACATTATCGTTTGGTGATGGGTTCCCTAGACTCACCTCATAGGCTTCTTTTTCCTCTGTCCATCACATACATTATAACTTATTAGAAAAAAAAATCATTTGGTTGATGCGTTGATTTTTCATTGCAGATGAAAGAGAGAATGGTAGTTCGGAGTTTCGGATGTGCTACCTGAGGTATAACTTAAAGGAAGTTGGTGGTTGGTATATAATAATCTTATGGTTAGGGTGGTAATGGATCATGACCCTCATGTGCTTATTTCACAATCCAACTTAACTCTATCTAATTTGGCTCTATCTAATTCTAGTTCAAAATCAAATAATGCTATAGTCTAATTTTTATGGAGTCTGATTCTTAAATTTGCTTGGCTAAATTAGAGGGCTCTTTACCATCCCTGCTTATCGTGCACTACTATCAATTGGCCATCACTATGTACTGGTTCATTATAATGACATAGTTTATAATTTAGTTGCGATTGAGAGTTCACACTAAATTATTTTCATAATGCACAGGTGGGTAATTAACATTCTGTCACATAGTAGTTATAGGAGTCTGCTTAGTAACACCTCAAGCCTTGGGTTCTAACTCACATGTAACCCATGCGTCGCTTCAATGAAATGCATATGGCCGGCATGTGTCCTAGGCACTTGGTGGCCGTCCAAGGCAGTTGACCTTTGGGGTGTTTCTTGGCCTGCGCACAAGAAGTTTCTTGTTAGTGCAATATCCGTAGGGGTAGTTTTCTTTACCATCTAAGATAGCTTCAACATTCAACTTTTAAGCTAGCTCTAAGTATTTTTTTTTATGTGATAGTATCATGTGAGGTTATTCATGTTAGTTACCACATGATACTCGTCGTTGTTTAACATGGATAACACACATCGTTGTTGATATTGTTGTTTACTTCATTGTTCTTTTCTCTTTTTTTCAGCAAATATGTATTTCTGACAAAGTTACGCTGTCCTTGATCTCCCGAGTTTGTAGCACAATACTCTTCTGGGAATTTTTACTTGTAGCAAAACCACGAGGGCCACGCCCAACTGCACTTCCACTACCTGTATCCGGTCAGGAAAACAACTAGCGCAGTCATGTTTGCCTTTCACTCTTAAGTCCACAGTAAATTAGCCTGAAAGCCGCAGGATGATTGCTTACCAACTTCAGGTAAACAAGTGGCATTAATCAGCTTGCGCTGTCAATTGCTCCGCCACCGCTGAACCTGCTCCCCCTCCTTATCCTCGGTCCGGCGTCTCCCTCTTCAGTATCTCTCGCTTCACACCACACAGGTGTGCCTGCGCGATCGGACACGTGGATTACAGCGACACGGGCATGGAAAGCACTGTGATCGATCACCCCCACCAGGGCACCAGGTGCACACATGCGGGACTCACCGTCGCCGTCGCCGTCGCCGTCGCCCTCCATCCCGCGACCTCTCCATTCGTCGTACACTGACTGCACTGCCGTTGTTGCTTTGATTCGGTCCTTTCCATCGGCGATTCAAAAATTGGCTCCGTTCATATACCAGACTCATCAGAGTCTGCGTAGAACTGTACTGTAAGACACCGATGAGGTCTTGGTCAGTGCAGTCTGCGTCCGTGCGTCCCTTTCGATCAGGACCATTTACTCGTCCAGGACCATTTAGGCTCTGTTTGGATGTCCGGTAATTAGGCCAAAACACTTGTAAATTACAGGTCCTATTTTTTTCCAACACAGATTGAAATTTATTGTTTGGATGACCGGTGAGCCCATTTATTTTACATTTGGATTGGCCCAAAACCAGCGGAAAAAAAATGTTGTCTCCTGAGGTCCGAGTAAAAATCCGATATGTATCGGGCGGACGGCGGAGTCGAGACTTGACCGCTCGGTGTCGAGGCCGTGAGGGGCGCGGATTTCTCCTTCACGCCGCCGCAGCTGAATCCTCCACGGCGGTCCCTCCCCATCTCGCCGCCGCCGAATCCCATCCACGCTGCTGCACCCACCTCACGCCAACTACTCCTCCATGGCTTCCCACCTCGCGTCGGAGCGGATGGAGGCCTGAAGCCAGTGCTCGGAGTCAGATCTGTGACCTCATCTCTGCGGCAAGGGCGTGCTGAGCAGGAGACGTCCAGATCGATGGCGAGTTGGTTCGTCTCGGGCGGCGCGAGCGAGGACGAGGTGCAGATCGGCGTTCAAGAGGCTTTGTCCGTGGCTAAACATTGTGAGGTACGCTTCTATTGTCTCACAATTTCTTGGAGTCAGCTATATGCGATGCGTCTGGTACTAGTTGTAGTCTTGCAGTACCAGCAGCTGTAGTGATGTTGTTCTCGTGCTTCAGTTAAAGTTGTGCAAAGACTAGCTTAGTAGTAGATTGTGATGTTTGCGGCAAACTGGTGATAATGAGTTTCATTTTAATTAGAAATCTGCTTCGATCTTTATGCCATGTGCTTCTAAACTTTGCTGGATGTCGTGTGCTAAAGTATCAGCAGCAAATGTAGAATATGTTTTTTGGAGCTCAGCAGTAGTGCCCTGCCTTCCAGTTGACCGTATTTCATTACTACTCAGGTTCTTTTCCACGATAGCAAATATAGCCAACCGTGATCCGGTAACTACCCATCAGGGTATTACGGAAACATTCTTAACTACTACTTTTATTAAGCAAGCTAAGCAATTCTACATGGTAACTCAATAACAGGATAACAAGGTAGATATTAATCAACAACCAAGGAATGGTAATGCAGCAAGTAGGATTCATCCCAACTCCTAAACCTAATGCATCACAATATAAAAGGACTCAAGTAAATTTTTAATTGCAAAAGATAGGAGGCTTAATATGCTCCGGGGTTTGCCTTGAGAGAAGACTGAGGCCTCGTGGGAGGGGCACTCAGGCAGGTTAGTGTCGGCCGCGGGGTCATACATTTGTAAAGCAACTTCAGATTCTTCCATACAATAGCTCATGCTTAACATTTTTCTTAGCCTAAACATGTCATACAGAGACCACACAATTTTTCCCACATTTTATTTTAACCTAAAGAAAACCTTAACACTTATTCTAAGAAATCAGTCAAAAAAAAACTTTAAATCATAACAGAAACTTTTTCCACATAAACAGTGCATCATATATTTTTCACAGGTGCAAATCATGATAAGAAACCTACACAAATTTTCCCATGAATTAACTCAACCAGAAAACACCTATTTCCATTTATCTAAACAAAAGCTCACAAACTGAATTAAATAAAAACAGTAATAAAAACTTTCACCAAAAATACTTTTATATTTTTCCATGATAGATCTACTCATAAGCAAGCTAACAAAACTGAAAGTACTTCATTTGGACTTTTAAAACGAGCTACACAAAAATAACAAGCATTTCTGAAAAATAAAACAAAAAGGAAAACATATTTGAATCTTCCCGGCTGGCCTGCGTGAACGTGGTCCATGGACCGGGTGAGGCTGACGCGCGGGGTCCGCTGGTCAACGGGACCCACCCGTCAGAGAGGGCGAAGCAGGGGAAGGTGTTGACCGGCGAAAGCTCGACGACGGTGAGGTCGCCGACAGTGAGGCTAGGCTCGATAGACTCGTCTCGACGAGGCGCATCCAGCGGTGGGGTCGGTTTGGCCAGAGGGTGACCGAAGCGTGCCGGCGGCGAGCGGTGGCGGACGGCGGCGGTGGCGACACACGGCTACGCCGTTTCCGGCGGTCGCCGGTGAAATTGGGGAAGGCGAAGGCTCACACGAACCCTAGGGAGGCTATCGGCGGGCTCGGATTGGCACGGGAAGCTCCGAGGAAGCTTGGCCACGCGAGCGGCCATGGCGGACGGTGGCAGGGCTCGGCTAGGCCGTGTCCGGCGGTCGCCGGCCAAATTGGCGCGTGCGCAGTGCTTTGTGAACCCTAGGGAGCTACAGGAGGGCTCGGCTTGGCTCGGATGGCTCCGAGGAAGCTTGGCCTCGGGCATGGCCTCGACGGACAGCCATGGCGCTCGGCCGGGGAAGAAGAGGTGGGTGAGAGCGGTAGCGTTGAGGCTAGTCGGTGTTCTCACCTTGCCTTGGCTTGGTGATGCTCGACGGAGAAGAGGGGAAGCGGAGAAGCTTCGGTCAATGTAGAACAGTCGCGAGCGGCGGACGGTGCCGATGGCGACCGCGGTGGCGCTCCACAGACTTCGGTGTCGGCGAGGCTCGAGGGGTGGTGCTAACGCGAGCACCGGGTGTCTGGTGTGTAGGCGGAGAGGCTTGCGCGAGGAATCGGACAGCGAGGCTCCGGCGTGGCCGGAACGGCGAAGGGGGTTTGCGGGGGTGGTCGCGGCGAGAGCGAGTAGAGCGCTCGTTCTTGCTCGGTGGCGTGGGGAGGAGAGTGCGAGCGAGAGTGGGAGAGTGTGTGCGGGTGAGTGAGGGAGCGAAGGGTGCTCGGGTTTTGGCTCGGCCGGCGGCAATGCGCGGTCGTGGCGGGGGCCACGGCGTGGCGTGCGGCGGGCGACGGCGCGGCGAGCGAGGGTGGCACGGTAGGCGAGGCGAGCGCGGAGTGGGCGAAGCCGATCGCTTGCGTGATCGCGCGGAGGGGAAATCGGACGAGGAGTGGCCGGCGAAGATCCTCGGCAGGTCGCGGCGGCCACGTGGCGAGCGGAGCCGGCGTACGGCGCGGCGGCGCTGTCGGGGCTGGCGTGCGCGGCGTGCGCGAGCGCGTGCGGGAGCGGGGGCAGGCGCGGCGCGGGCTTGGGCCGGAAAGGCCGAATGGGCCGAGAGGCTGGCGCCGGGAAAAATGGTTTTACTTTTTCTTTTTCCAAAACCTTTTCAAACTTTGACCATTCAAAAACAGTTTCAAAAACTCCAAACTAGACTTTGACCCAAAAATAAAAGTTGCTCAGAATAATTTTCTCTACAACTTTCATAAAAGACACTTTTTCTGAAAACCATTTTTACAACCTCCACATAAATAAAGCCAATTTTGAAACATACACCATTTTGCTTGCCTCATTTTTATCTGATAAACTATTTTGAATTAGGTCAAAATATCAACATGAAAAGCACTCTACCCAATATTCTTTATTTTATAAACTTATTTGCCAAGATAGAAATCCACTTAAACTATCAAGTCCAATAGAAATCCAAAATCCAAATAAACAAAAAGGCAAAAAGCACTCATATGCACATGAAATGATGCAATGCATTGCTTATGCATTTTGGTAGCTAAATGTGGTTCCTAATGCAGTGCTTGACACTAGGGTGTCACAGCCCTTCCCCCTTAAAGAAATCTCGTCCCGAGATTTTGAGTTACGTACCAATCTTTATAAAAAGCGGGATAGTTCACTCGCAAGTACTCCTCGGTTTCCCAAGTCGCATCGTTGGGTCCGTGGTTGCTCCAGAGAATCTTGTAAGTCTTCACTGTTCGGTTGCGAGTTTCTCGGGTCTTGGTGTCCATTATCTCCCGAGGTTGTTCATAGTATTCCAGATCTGATCTGATTGCGACATCTGGGATCCGAACTTCTTCTTGTTCTGGAACTCGAAGACACTTCTTCAACTGGGACACATGGAACACTGGGAAGACTGCGCTCATCTCTGGGGGTAACTGCACTTCATATGCCACTTCTCCCTTTTTAGCTACGATCTGATACGGTCCCACATATCGAGGTGCTAGCTTTTTCTTAATTCCAAAACGTTGGACTTTCCTCATGGGTGAGACTTTGAGGTAAACATAGTCTCCGACTTGAAATTCGAAGGGTCTCCTCCGTGTGTCAGCGTAACCTTTCTGTCGGGATTGTGCTGCTTTGATATGTTGTTGTACCTTTTGCACAATCTCTTCAGCATCTTTCACATAATCTGACCCATAAAATCCTCGATCTCCTGATTCAACCCAATTTACCGGGGTTCTGCATCTTCGTCCGTATAATACTTCAAAAGGTGTCATCTTTATACTTTCTTGGTAGCTGTTGTTATACGAAAACTCGGCAAGGGGTAACCATTTCTCCCATGATTCTCCTGAAGATAAAACACAAGCTCTGAGGATATCTTCCAAAATCTGATTCACTCTCTCTGTTTGTCCTGCGGTTTGGGGGTGATAAGCGAAACTTCTTACCAACTTGGTTCCTAGCTCCTTGTGCAACTGTTCCCAAAAACGTGCTATGAACTAGGGTCCTCTATCAGAGACAATCCTTTTTGGAACTCCGTGTAATCTCAAGATGTTCTGAATGTACAGGTCTGCATACTGATGAGGTCGGTGTGTAGTCTTTAACCGGGATGAAGTGAGCCACTTTAGATAACCGATCCACGATAACCCAGATAGAATCATTTCCCTTTTGAGTGGTGGGAAGACCTGTGATGAAATCCATACTAATCTCTTCTCACTTCCATTCTGGAATAGATAACGGCTGTAACAATCCGGTAGGTCTCAGATGTATAGCTTTTATCCTGCAGCAAGTATCACACCTTGCAACATAAGCTGCAACTTCCTTCTTCATCCTAGACCACCAGTACCTTGTTCTCAGATCTTGGTACATCTTACTGCTTCCTGGATGGATAGATAACTTTGAATTGTGAGCTTCATTCAGAATCCTTTCTTTCAGCTCTGTGTCCTTAGGAACAACCAACCTCTGGTTATACCACAAGATTCCCTGTTCATCCGTCCTGAAGTTCAAAGAACTACTGGTTTCCAACCTCTTCTTGATCTGACAGATCTCTTCATCGGTCCTTTGTTCTTCGATGATGTCACTTTCCAGGGTGCACTGTATGGTGATATTGTTTAACATAACGGGGTGCATAAGGTTGAATCCATCTTCCAATAGTGGTTGTAGGGAGTTGCAATGAGTCTTGCGACTCAAGGCATCTGCTACCACGTTTGCTTTTCCAGGGTGGTAATGCACTTCAAGGTTGTAATCCTTAATCAACTCTAACCATCTTCTCTGCCTCATGTTCAACTCTGGCTGGGTGAAGATATATTTCAGACTTTTATGATCAGTGTACACATGACATAGGTTTCCCATAAGGTAATGCCTCCAAATCTTGAGTGCATGCACGACGGCTGCCAATTCCAAATCACGAGTGGGATAATTCTCTTCATGTGGTCGCAACTGGCGTGAAGCATATGCTATAACTCTCCCATTCTGCATGAGCACACATCCAAGTCCAATCTTGGATGCGTCACAAAACACATCAAAAGGTTCCTCTAAGTTTGGCTGAGCCAAAACAGGCGCGGAAGTCAACAACGTTCGCAGAGTGCGAAAAGCTGCTTCACACTCTGGAGTCCATTCGAAGTTCTTGTTTTTCTGCGTTAAACGGGTCATAGGTTTGGCTATTCTCGAAAAATCCGGAATGAACCGACGGTAGTATCTAGCCAAACCCAAAAAGCTGCGAACCTCAAAAACACTTGTGGGTGCTTCCCAATCCATAACCTCTTGCACCTTAGAAGGGTCTACAGAGATCCCTTCCTCTGAAAGGATGTGACCAAGGAAAGGTACCTTCTTTAACCAAAACTCACACTTACTGAACTTAGCATATAACTTGTGCTCTCGAAGCCGGGTCAAAACAACTCGTAGATGCTCAGCATGATCCTTCTCATTCTCAGAGTATACCAAGATATCATCGATGAACACTACAACGAACTTATCTAACTCTGGCATGAAGACCGAATTCATCAGGTACATGAAATGTGTCGGTGCATTGGTCAATCCAAAGGACATAACGAGATACTCATAGAGTCCATATCTGGTAGAGAAAGCTGTTTTTGGTATATCTTCTCTTCTGATCTTAATCTGATGGTATCCTGATCTCAGGTCGATCTTGGAGAACACTTTCGCCTTTGATAACTGATCAAACAAGACATCGATTCGGGGTAAGGGATATTTGTTCTTTATAGTTACTGCATTCAACGGTCTGTAATCCACACACATCCTCAAAGTTTTATCCTTCTTCTTCACAAAGATAGCGGGACATCCCCAAGGTGACGAACTAGGGCGTATCAAACCCTTATCCAAAAGCTCTTGCAACTGAACTTTAAACTCTGCTAACTCCTTAGTGTGCATCCTATACGGTCTCCGAGATATGGGTGCTGTTCCAGGGACTAACTCTATAGCAAACTCCACATCCCTATCCGGCGGTAGTCCTGGCAACTTATCAGGAAAAACATCCGGAAACTCACACACTACTGAGATCTCAGCTATCTGTTTTGCGGTGACGTTGAACAACACTCCGATCTCGTGGGGGTTTCGGGGTAACTTAAACCGAAAGGTAGACCCATTCCGGGGACTAACCATAGAAACTACTCGCTCTGCGACGTCAAGATTGACCTTCCAGAGTTTCATCCAACCCATACCTAAGATCACATCCAAACCCAGACCAGGGATTACGATGGGATCCACTATGGCCGTCTTATCCCCAAAAGTCATTTCCACTCTTTTAGCCATGTTACGCGCGGAGAGAACAGCTCCGGCGGAACTTATCTGATATCCCCGATCTAACTGTACCAGCTCAAGATTACTTCTCAAAACAAAGTTCTCACTTATGAAAGAATGCGATGCTTCAGAATCAAACAGCACAACTGCGGGGCATTGATTAACAAGAAACGTACCAGTGGTGACAGGCTCTCCTTCCGGCACTTCCTCCACGGTGGTGTGATGCACATGACCTGCGCGAGGTGGAGGCTGGGTGTATTGCTTCTTTGGACGAGGGCATTGACGTGACAGGTGTCCCGTCTGACCACAGTTGTAACATGGCCCAATCACATATGGAGTCTTGGGGCCTCATGCACTTCCTGCCTTATTCTTGTTCTGCATCAGAGGAGCAGTGTAGGGCTTCTGAAAACTGGGACGGGGTCGGTTGGTAGTGATCTTCCTCTGCGGGGGACGGAACCTTGCTCCAGCCACTGGCGGGCGATACGAGGTGCGTGCTTCGAAAGGGGTTCTCTGTTGAGACGAACCTCCTTCGTTCGCACGGCGGCGGTTTTCTGTCGCCAGCCTACTGTCATTGGCCTCTTGATTTAGGCAGTCACTGACAAAGTCACTGAAGGTGGTGCAGTGACTGTTACCCATCTTTGAAAGCATGGCGGCGCTCATGCCATGTTTGAAGCTTGCGATCTTCTTGGCCTCAGTGTTGACAAGTCTGGGGCGTAGCGAGCTAGGTTGTTGAAGCTGTGCAGATACTCGGACATAGATCTGGTTCCCTGAGACAACCTCATGAACTCTGCAATCTTCATTTCCATCAGACCACTAGGGATGTAGTGGTTGCGCATAGCAGTCGAGAACTGATCCCAAGTGACACGTGCATTTGCAGGCAAGGATGCACGGTACTGGGCCCACCACAAACCTGCGGGTCCTTCCAACATGTGCGCGGCATACTCTGCCTTGAGCTCTTCCGTCAGCCGAAGCAGATGGAACTTCTGGGTGATGGAGTTGAGCCATTCATCAGCCTCAAGCGGTTCGGTGACTTCCTTGAACACCGGGGGACGGGTGTCCAAGAAGTCACGGTAGGAGCTGTACTGGTTGGGCTCTGGGCCTTGGCGTTGATGATGCTGTTGCACAGTGTTGTTAGCGATATTGCGGAGGGTGGCCTCCATGTGCATGTGCATCTCCTCCATGTTCCTTTGGCTGCCCAAGAACTGGCCGAAAAACGCTTCCGACGTCATTGGCGGCGGTGGGGGAGGTGGCAAGTTCTCCTCCTGTCCTGCCCCTGTCCGCGTTGGCTGCGAGTGTGTGCCGGCATCTGCATATCCCATTAATAAGCAATCATTAGGTGATATTACATTGATCATGAATAAATACTGCGCTGTACATAATTCGAAAATTTAGCACACGACCAAGTATAATTACTCATTTCCATACAACATCACAGAATAATCGCCCGAAATTCGACATGCAACGACGGATTTCCATAAAAGATGCCAGATCGAAGTCTGGACTTTGTCCCAAAAGACATACATGCCATCAAACATCTCAAACATAAAACCAACACATGTTTAGGGTGTTACATCACTTAGCGAGCGTGCTCAAGCTATACAAAAGAAACGACTCCTAGCGAAACTAGCGCTCAGGCGTCTCCAGCGGCGGATGCGGCGTCCTCTGCGTCGACGTCGATCATTGGCTTGTCAGCGTGATCCTTGTAACACCTCTGGTGATTAATATGTAATTAACCTGACATGTCATCATCTTTAGTCATTAATCATCCTTGCCATGCATTATGTTTGCCTAATGCTTGTTTTGCATTTACCTTTTTCTGGAGTGACTTGTAGTGATCTCTTTTTCAAAAACCCTAAAGGTCCAAATCTTCCTATAAGGGCAAAATGGTAATTTCACCTCTGTGTCTAGCTTGTGTAAATCTTGTTCAGTTGAGTGCCCTGATGTTTTGTTGTGTTGATCAAAGTTCAAAATCAGAAATAGAATTTAAATCCCTTTTGAAAAACCCTAAATTTCCAAACTCTAGTTTTACCCCTCTTTTTCTAATTCAAAAAATATTCAAAATTTGAGGTTGGTCCTTTTAGCAAAGTTGTAGATCTTGTCAAGAGAAAAAACTTTGGTGTTTACAAATTTTCAAGTTTCAATATAAAATCAGAAGTAATTTCAAATTCTTTCAAACTTCAATTTTGTCCCCTTTTCGGTTTTCAAAATTATCTCAAAAACTTTTGAGTTTCAGAAAAAGTTTATGTTGACAAAGTTGTAGGTCTCAAAGTTTTGAGCAACTTTGGTGTTTTGAGTTTTCTTTGTGTAGTTCAAGTTTTGGGAGTAATTTCAAAATTTAAGAAACGGGTTAGATTTGGGAATGGGTAACGTCTCTGTGCGAGCTTTAAAGCAAGGGGGCCCCGGCCGACGGCGGCGCAGCCTCAGCCTCGCCGAGCCCGGCTGACCCGCGTCCGTGTCGCCCGAGGCCAGCGCTAAGCGCTCGACCTCTCCGGTCCCCTACCTCCGCCCACGCCGAGTCAGCCTCGCCGAGCACGGCTGACCCGCGTCCGTGTCGCCCGAGGCCAGCGCTAAGCGCTCGACCTCCCCGAGCCCCTACCTACCGCCGCCTCGCCATCCCCTACCCTACCCTCCTCCTTCCCCTATGGCCGCGGACAGCGGGCAGCTGCCGGCCGCCGGCAAGCCGCCGCGCCGCGCGCGAGCTCCCGCCCACACCGAGCCGCCCTACCTTGCTCCCTACCTCCGCTGATGCCGCGCGGACGCTCCTCACCCCTCGCCCGGACCCCCCCGGCGCCGCCCCGCGGCTATAAAAGCCACCGAGCTCCGCCATTGCCGCCACCACGGCACCCCGAGCCACCAGACCACCCCAGCGCCCGCCGAGCCCTCCACCGCCTTCGCCTTGAGCTGCTCCAGCTTTCCGAGCAACCAATTTCACCTCTACCGCCTCCTATCGCCGGCGCAGAAGCTTCGTCCCCAACTCCGGCGAACGACCGCGTTTCGGCTAAGCGAGAAATTCGCCGCCGTGAGTGCTTCTCTTTTCCCTCCGACCCCTGCCCTCTCTTCCTCACCTCAGCGCGCTCCTAACCGCACCCTCGGTGACCTCTTTTGGTGGACAGAGCCGCCGGACGCCGATCGCCGCCGAAGAGATCCGCCACCACCGTCGGACTCCCTCCTCCGAACCTGCACCGCCTCGCCGAGCCTCCCTCCCGACTCACGGTGAGCTCGCGAATCTTCCCCCACCCTCGGCTTTCCCAGCGCGAGCCCCGAGCGGCCGGTCCGCCGTCCGCCTCGCCTGCGATTCGCCCGAGCCCTGCAGTCCGCCGCGCGATTCGCCCGAGCCCTGCGAGGAAGGAACACAGTGCTCTTTTTCATTTTTGGAAAGATGTGAATTGTGTTCCTTTTTCATCTTTTTGTGTGATTTCCCGTGTTGCTCCAAAAATTCTGAAAATTTGAGGGTAGACTCTTTGTACGTTGTAGTATTTTAGAAAAATATTAAACTTGAATTTTGTGAAAAATTTTGAAAATGAAAAATCTCTCTTTTAATTAATAAATGGATGGTTTTGGATTTTTAGAAAATCATTTATAACTCCAAAAATCATGAGATAAATTTTTGTGAGTTTCCTATGCCATGTTTAGTCTCTGGTGTAATTTTGAAGTCTTTTGGAACAAGTTGATTTTTGAGCATTTATTTTAATTGTAAATAGTGCCTTTTGTTAATTAATGACTGATTTTAATTGAGCACCTTAATGACCTCCAAAAATTATGAAATTTGTTTTGACATCTTTTTATACCATAATGAACTTATGAGATTAATTTGGTAATTTTTTGAGCAACTTCATAAAATGACCTTTTTAAATAATTAGGAAAAATAGAAAGTCAAGAAGGGTTCATGTTGTATGCCCTGTGATGTGACTTTTGGGATTGTTTGCTGTTCATAGACCCCCACCCATTTGGTCGATGATGTTTGTGATGCCATGCATGATTTGTGTTTAGGTTGGATAAATGATGCTTAATAGGTTGATTAATTTTGCTTAGGGATAAAGATAAGTAACTTTATGTCCACACTAAGAAGTTACTTACGCGATGGAAAGTGTACTCTAGAATCAGTAGGTTTTGTCCTGCGTTTTAGCAAGCCTTTTGTTCATATCAGCATCCTCATAAGCATACATCATTGCATCCGTATAGTGACCGAAGGAGAAAACGTCAAAGTCGAAGCAGCCGCTGACGAACCTACCCCTGAGGCGACCCCGAGCTCCGACACCTGCACTGCCGACCCCGAGTCTGTCCTCTTTGCTCTTCAAGGCAAGCCCCGGTGCATTTTAACCCTTCCTTGTTTTTATAAAAGGTTTACTTAAAATGTCTTTGAGTTAAACTACTGCATTAGGTTATAGGAGTTGTGTGATGACCTATTACCTGCACTGTTTACCTCCACCAGAAGATTCACCTGCCCTGTTTAAAAACTATTTGCAAATGCTTAGTGATGCTATACAATAGATTTGCAATAAAAATGCCAATTTCAAAAGTGTGATCACTTAAAGAAATTTTTATGGGAATTTAGTTTTACTCCCCGGCCATTGGCTAGGTATCTGATCCGTACCTAGTCAATTGCGAGGAGAGGTTGTCCGAACGTACGGTGCCGTCATGTTGTAGTCCGGGACTCAACAGTTGACACCGACCGGGACAGGGTTGAAAAACTGACAGGACTATTACGCTTGGGTGAGATATAACCAAGGTATGGTTCTGGCAGAAAAATTTAGGGACCATCCGTATGTGGGCCTGCTGGCCAAGACTTGCAACTATTCACATACTTCGGAAAGCTCTGGCTCCGAGGAATCCTTTATTGGACCGACAACCGCGCACTGGGAGTGGAGAGATGGCGGAAGTAGCATGTACCCACGTGGTCGTCGTACCTAGATAGGAGTGGTGTACTGTACTTCCGGGTGGCGTAGGACCGGGCCCAATCTTGGAGGAATCGTGGTAGACGAGTTGGCATATGCAAGCTTGGGTGCTACATATGCAGTGTGGATAGGGATCCTCAGCTGAGTATTATTTATCCGGATTAACGTTGCTCCTCGGTTATGGAGACTTGGTCACTGACTGTCAACGGAGAGTGGTTCTCAACTAGGAATGTTTTGAAAGGTAAAAAGAATCATGAGCAATGAAGAATTGAGAAATACTTGAACCTTTCCAAAAATAGAACAAGGTTTACAAAATGCTTTTTCCGCAAAATACTTGATCTTGCTTAAGCCTTACCTTGACTTCCTAAGCCTCTCATTCCTGAGTCTTCTTCCTTTTCTTTAGTCGGGTAAGTCTTGTTGAGTACCCCAGTACTCAGGGTTTGTTACCCATGCTGCAGGTATGACTGAGTCCCCGATGTGTCTTGCGCCCTGCTGCATGACCATCGTCCAGGAAGAGGCCGATGAGGCCGAAGAATAGTTGTGCACCCTCGGGCTGGGTGATTACAAGTATCTTATTTTGTTGTACTCCGCTACGTTGCCTATTTCTATTACCCGAACATGGTTTGTTATAACTGCACCTTTAATCTTATTTGGAACCTCAGTTTGTAAAACTAATGTTATTTAAGTCTTTCGCTCTGTATTCCGATGTTATTTGTAAAAGTATCCAGTGCTGTAACCGAAAGGTGAGATGATCCTGCGGACGATGGGCGCTGATGCAGCCCAGTGACGAACAATCTTAATCACGCGGAACATCGGTTCGGCTGTCAGAGGCTGACGGGGACCGGTGGGCCATGGGATTAGGACCGTTCCGCCACAATCCTCCTCCGGTGGGGCGTCGGGACCAAGGACCTCTCCGTCCTGGGGATCCGGGGCCTCGGCTGCGGCTGGGGCGGCGGCCTCCTGTGCGGCGTGATGCATCTGGTGTACTGCCTCGTGGAGCTGGTCGATGTAGGCCTGCTGTCCATGGATCTGCTGTATCAAGAGGTGGGCTCATTCTCTGAGCTGGTCGAGCGCGGTGCGGGCCTCATCCCTCTGAAGGGCAGTAGTCAGGTACATCTGCTCTGCAATGGTCCTGGCAGTGGCCTGTGCTGCTGCTGTACTACGGGCGTCGTCACGCTCAAGAGTGATCTGCTGAATCCTCTCCTGGAGACGAGCTACCTCGGCATCAAACTCTTCTTGTAGCTTCCTCTTGCTCTGGTAGGTGGCGGTGAGGGTGAAGGACACGCTCTCGAGAGTGTGCTCCAAACTCTCACATACACCCAACAAAGCTCCGGGGGCGCTCATCGCGGGCGTCTCGCAGTAGAACCTCTCCTCTGGGCTCCCTGTCAAGACTGACTCCAGAGTCTGCTTCCAGCGCAATGGAAAAAGTGATCCACGGGGGAACACTCCTGCTATAGCGCTAGCTAGGTCGGCGGGGAAACGGGCGATGATATCCTTCAACACAAGATACGCTGCCCTGTTGGCTCCATCCTTGGCACATGTGCCTCTGGTGATCTCCGTCCATCTTGTCCAGTGGGGCTTGGCGGGCAAAGCTTTGACTTTGATCTCCACCATGACCAAGGAATCCTGCCCGTAGATCTCCTTCTGCCATGAGTACCTGGGCGGACGGCGGAGTCGAGACTTGACCGCTCGGTGTCGAGGCCGTGAGGGGCGCGGATTTCTCCTTCACGCCGCCGCAGCTGAATCCTCCACGGCGGTCCCTCCCCATCTCGCCGCCGCCGAATCCCATCCACGCTGCTGCACCTACCTCACGCCAACTACTCCTCCATGGCTTCCCACCTCGCATCGGAGCGGATGGAGGCCTGAAGCCAGTGCTCGGAGTCGGATCTGTGACCTCATCTCTGCGGTAAGGGCGTGCTGAGCAGGAGACGTCCAGATCGACGGCGAGTTGGTTCATCTCGGGCGGCGCGAGCGAGGACGAGGTGCAGATCGGCGTTCAAGAGGCTTTGTCCGTGGCTAAACATTGTGAGGTACGCTTCTATTGTCTCACAATTTCTTGGAGACAGCTATATGCGATGCGTCTGGTACTAGTTGTAGTCTTGCAGTACCAGCAGCTGTAGTGATGTTGTTCTCGTGCTTCAGTTAAAGTTGTGCAAAGACTAGCTTAGTAGTAGATTGTGATGTTTGCGGCAAACTGGTGATAATGAGTTTCATTTTAATTAGAAATCTGCTTCGATCTTTATGTCATGTGCTTCTAAACTTTGCTGGATGTCATGTGCTAAAGTATCAGCAGCAAATGCAGAATATGTTTTTTTGGAGCTCAGCAGTAGTGCGGTACAATTGTCTCCTAAAATATCTTGTATCAGTAGCAAATGCAGAATGCCCTGTTCTTGTCTCCCAATTGGTTTTTCTTGCGAATGTAGAGTATACTATCATATCCTCTAGAGCCCAGACTAAACTGTTTTGTTCAGTTTGTCTCCATTCTATTCCCATGTGTCTTCGGACTGGTGATGGTTACATGTGTGGTGTTTCCCACTTTGCACCTCTTTTGCAGCGAGACGAAGGTTAGATCGTTGTGCCAAACAGAGCAACTGCCTTGGCCGTAGGAATTGTGGCGGAACCGTCCTGATTATAAGAGCTCAAGTACCGTCTTAGTCAAATCCGTCTGACTTCGACTCATACTTGAACCCATATAACCCCGGTAGTCCGGAAATCACGAAGGATTTCTATCACCATACAACATACAGGATCGCATTGTTCAAGAATTACATTCGCAAAGATACATCACAGAGAACGAAACCGAATTTAAAGTATCAGAGTGCGAATTTAAAACAGAGTTATTACAATACCGAATTTAAAAGTGCGGAAGCTTAAATAAGTTTGAAACACGACCACTACACATGTGGTCCAAATGAAACATTGTTTGACAAATCCAACTCAACACAACTCACTCTTCCCTTTTTAGATAATGTGCCACTAGGAGTCTCAGACCAGCAAAAGAAAAGGGGAAGCTTCTGGACGACCCTGCCCTGGGCCTACTCCTCATCACCTTCCACTGGGTAGAGGCAGTGCTTACAATAGCCAAAGTAGACCTGGCCATCTGCAACAAACGGGATAAACCCTGAGTACGGGAATGTACTCAGCTAGACTTAACCGTCCAACTAAAAATAAAGACACCAAGGGTATGGAAGGCCTTTTTGGGTGGATCTGGGATCTTTAGTTGCGAAAAGCTCAATTAAGATAAGTGAGGATTTAATGATATTGCTGAGCTGTCATTTTTAGACCTATTTCTTTACTCTAGGTTTGCACGTGAACTATTGCACACACTTGAGTCTAACAAACAATAATATAACCATGTCCAGTTGACTTATCCATATTTTTAGTTGAACCTTTAAAACATCACATGGAGTTGTATCGTGGAGAAGCTCGCCATAGTTTCCCACTAACCGGGGGAGACGGCAACTCGAATCGAATTCCAAACCAGCTGGTGAAAGACCTTTAATACCAGTCCACACTTTCCCCGTCGGGTCCATGCATTGGGCAACCGCTCGACGCTTGTTCGTGGTGGTAATCATCGCGGTTCAAGCACGGACCGCCCAATTGGAACCTGGCGATGGCCTCACTCGGCAGATCGCAATTTCCATACTAGAGGGCGCGACACGGGTCGA
The DNA here is from genome assembly GCA_009763385.1 of Coix lacryma-jobi var. lacryma-jobi. Taxonomy (NCBI): domain Eukaryota; kingdom Viridiplantae; phylum Streptophyta; class Magnoliopsida; order Poales; family Poaceae; genus Coix; species Coix lacryma-jobi. Next base: position 16,594,500 of record CM019827.1, read on the forward strand.
AATCGGCCCGAACAGCTTCTAACCGGCTTTGGGGTCGATGATTATGGCACCGACGTATCCCTAAGTAAAAGGGCGCGTTCAAAAATGAACGAGGGCCAACATCGATACAAACCTACACGATCCAACGGACGAACTGCCCCCAAGTTCCAACTTGGTGCCCTGCCTTCCAGTTGACCGTATTTCATTACTACTCAGGTTCTTTTCCACGATAGCAAATATAGCCAACCGTGATCCAGTAACTACCCATCAGGGTATTACGGAAACATTCTTAACTACTACTTTTATTAAGCAAGCTAAGCAATTCTACATGGTAACTCAATAACAGGATAACAAGGTAGATATTAATCAACAACCAAGGAATGGTAATGCAGCAAGTAGGATTCATCCCAACTCCTAAACCTAATGCATCACAATATAAAAGGACTCAAGTAAATTTTTAATTGCAAAAGATAGGAGGCTTAATATGCTCCGGGGCTTGCCTTGAGAGAAGACTGAGGCCTCGTGGGAGGGGCACTCAGGCAGGTTAGTGTCGGCCGCGGGGTCGGCTTCCTCGGCTTGATGCAGTTCCGGGATCTCCTGCTCGGCGCTTGTCTCCTGCTCTAGGTCTTGCTCCTGAACTGTCGATCCTATTGCAATGCGGTTGAAAATAATAAATAAATAATGCGTAGTGCGAGATGCGGTGGTAAGAAAAGTAACATTTCTTGCAAACCAATAAAACCAACTTGTTGAACCATTTTTGACATTGAGGTAACCACTTAATTATCTCATAAAACAATTTCATTAATCCACCTATTTCTTATTTAATAATTCAAAAGAAATTTGAGTTTGAACTGCAAGTGCATTTTTCTGGACTCAGAAAAATCCACAAAAATTCCAGAAGGCAAATGGCATCTGCTGGACTTCACTGAACAATTTTCAGCCAGAAATAAAATAGAGAACTGCAGATATAAAAATAACAAATAAACTGCTCAAAAGGTGCTTTGAACTAACTTTTCACACAAAATGTGTTCAACAGCAGATTTCATAATTTTTCTAGCTTCATCTAGTCATACACATTCTACTGTAGAAAACTTGTTGTCATAGCATAAACATGCAAGCCTACACAAAATAAACAAATCTATTCAAATTTAAACCATTTGAACTACAACCCTACTGGAAAAGGGTGCTAAACTCATTTTTATATTTTTCCCAGATTCTACTTCATATTTCATACTTATCAAGAAAGTTCCACGAACAGAAACATTATTTTATTTCTTACATGAATTTCTAAAGAAAAACACAGAAAAGTACATTTGTAAAGCAACTTCAGATTCTTCCATACAATAGCTCATGCTTAACATTTTTCTTAGCCTAAACATGTCATACAGAGACCACACAATTTTTCCCACATTTTATTTTGACCTAAAGAAAACCTTAACACTTATTCTAAGAAATCAGTAAAAAAAAAACCTTAAATCATAACAGAAACTTTTTCCACATAAATAGTGCATCATATATTTTTCACAGGTGCAAATCATGATAAGAAACCTACACAAATTTTCCCATGAATTAACTCAACCAGAAAACACCTATTTCCATTTATCTAAACAAAAGCTCACAAACTGAATTAAATAAAAACAGTAATAAAAACTTTCACCAAAAATACTTTCATATTTTTCCATGATAGATCTACTCATAAGCAAGCTAACAAAACTGAAAGTACTTCATTTGGACTTTTAAAACGAGCTACACAAAAATAACAAGCATTTCTGAAAAATAAAACAAAAAGGAAAACATATTTGAATCTTCCCGGCTGGCCTGCGTGAACGTGGTCCATGGACCGGGTGAGACTGACGCGCGGGGTCCACTGGTCAACGGGACCCACCCGTCAGAGAGGGCGAAGCAGGGGAAGGTGTTGACCGGCGAAAGCTCGACGACGGTGAGGTCGCCGACAGTGAGGCTAGGCTCGATAGACTCGTCTCGACGAGGCGCATCCAGCGGTGGGGTCGGTTTGGCCAGAGGGTGACCGAAGCGTGCCGGCGGCGAGCGGTGGAGGACGGCGGCGGTGGCGACACACGGCTACGCCGTTTTCGGCGGTCGCCGGTGAAATTGGGGAAGGCGAAGGCTCACACGAACCCTAGGGAGGCTATCGGCGGGCTCGGATTGGCACGGGAAGCTCCGAGGAAGCTTGGCCACGCGAGCGGCCATGGCGGACGGTGGCAGGGCTCGGCTAGGCCGTGTCCGGCGGTCGCCGGCCAAATTGGCGTGTGCGCAGTGCTTTGTGAACCCTAGGGAGCTACAGGAGGGCTCGGCTTGGCTCGGATGGCTCCGAGGAAGCTTGGCCTCGGGCATGGCCTCGACGGACAGCCATGGCGCTCGGCCGGGGAAGAAGAGGTGGGTGAGAGCGGTAGCGTTGAGGCTAGTCGGTGTTCTCACCTTGCCTTGGCTTGGTGATGCTCGACGGAGGAGAGGGGAAGCGGAGAAGCTTCGGTCAATGTAGAACAGTCGCGAGCGGCGGACGGTGCCGATGGCGACCGCGGTGGCGCTCCACAGACTTCGGTGTCGGCGAGGCTCGAGGGGTGGTGCTAACGCGAGCACCGGGTGTCTGGTGTGTAGGCGGAGAGGCTTGCGCGAGGAATCGGACAGCGAGGCTCCGGCGTGGCCGGAACGGCGAAGGGGGTTTGCGGGGGTGGTCGCGGCGAGAGCGAGCAGAGCGCTCGTTCTTGCTCGGTGGCGTGGGGAGGAGAGTGCGAGCGAGAGTAGGAGTGTGTGCGGGTGAGTGAGGGAGCGAAGGGTGCTCGGGTTTTGGCTCGGCCGGCGGCAATGCGCGGTCGTGGTGGGAGCCACGGCGTGGCGTGCGGCGGGCGACGGCGCGGCGAGCGAGGGTGGCGCGGCAGGCGAGGCGAGCGCGGAGTGGGTGAAGCCGATCGCTTGCGTGATCGCGCGGAGGGGAAATCAGACGAGGAGTGGCCGGCGAAGATCCTCGGCAGGACGCGGCGGCCACGTGGCGAGCGGAGCCGGCGTACGGCGCGGCGGCGCTGTCGGGGCTGGCATGCGCGGCATGCGCGAGCGTGCGCGGGAGCGGGGGCAGGCGCGGCGCGGGCTTGGGCCGGAAAGGCCGAATGGGCCGAAAGGCTGGCGCCGCGAAAAATGGTTTTCCTTTTTCTTTTTCCAAAACCTTTTCAAACTTTGACCATTCAAAAACAGTTTCAAAAACTCCAAACTAGACTTTGACCCAAAAATAAAAGTTGCTCAAAATAATTTTCTCTACAACTTTCATATAAGACACTTTTTCTGAAAACCATTTTTACAACCTCCACATAAATAAAGCCAATTTTGAAACATACACCATTTTGCTTGCCTCATTTTTATCTGATAAACTATTTTGAATTAGGTCAAAATATCAACATGAAAAGCACTCTACCCAATATTCTTTATTTTATAAACTTATTTGCCAAGATAGAAATTCACTTAAACTATCAAGTTCAATAGAAATCCAAAATCCAAATAAACAAAAAGGCAAAAAGCACTCATATGCACATGAAATGATGCAATGCATTGCTTATGCATTTTGGTAGCTAAATGTGGTTCCTAAGGCAGTGCTTGACACTAGGGTGTCACAGGAATATGTGGTGCAAGAGCAATTGCTCAAACAGAATCTCTCACATGATTTATCTGCCATAGTTGTACTACCTTACAGGATGGTTAGCTTGTTGGCAGCACACTGAAAGTGACATTCAGAAGCCTATATCTTCAGTGACACTGAAGATATGATCGATCATATAAAATCGGCACAAAGAGCTGATTTTACATCGTTTATTTAATAATCATTTATTATATGATTAATCTATTTGAAGAAATTGCTAGGTAGTACTGCAGTACAACCATAGTCATATGAGACATTGAGATTGCTCATCTCTGTAGCCGTATATATGCAAGCAGTAACTATATACCTACAGCTGCTGGGACTTGTCCTATTAGAACACTATTATAACAACCAAAATAATTATTTTCTATGTGCATCTGGTAATGTATGCATCTATGTCCATTTATTTATATACTATTCTTCTTTGGACTCTGAATGCTAGTAGATACATTCATCCAATGGATATGGAAGAAGATACAAGAACTGAAACTGATTCCGAGGAAGAAGAAGATGAAGAAATAATGATGCTTATTTTTCCAGCATTATATGTAGCTTCTAGTAGAGCTAAAACACCATGCCACACTTCGAAGCTTAGTGGTGCAGACTATACTTGTGAACTTCTTGAGGGCCATCAATGTAGGAGCTCATTCTTTTGCATCTGATGATGAGGAAAATCATTCTCCATTGAGACTAGAGGAGCCTAGAACACAAGGATGGGACAATGAGACTGTACAGACTCAAGGAATGGAGAAACATTCTTCTCATCAACATGTACAACATGATCGACACAAGAAAAGATCCTCACATCAAAGGTTGGAAAGCAGTGGCAGGCAAGGTCTAGGGTCTGATCAACAACAAGATCATAGCAAAACAATTAATGTTTCAGACAATGACGAAGATGAACAAGAGAACAGTGATGATAATACAAGTTCAAGATCTGGAGCAACTGGACCAAGTAGAGGCAGATCAAAGAGAAGAAATGATGCAAAGTCAGTGCCTCGCATTGAAGAAGCTATGTCAGATTTTATGAGTTTCAAAAGAGAACAAGCTGCAACAAAAGCACAGAATAAATGTCAAGGACAAGAATTTTCAATGACAAGATGCTTAGCTGTGTTGAAGGACATGGTTGATTTGTCAGATGATGTAAAGATCCAAGCTTCTGAGGTTTTCAAGGATCCTCTGAACAGAGAGATATTCCTAGGCTACGAAACAAGACTCCGTGCTTTGTGGCTAACTAAAGAAGTGAACAAGCTTGAAACTTTATCAAATGCAAGTAAGTTTGCTTATCGGTTTCCTTGATCACTTCTCTAGAGCATTGATAATACCTTATCAGCTTCCTTTTATGTGAATGAGTATCAGCCTTATTTTGAAATGCTCAGTATCTTGCATTGTCAATTATAGACTTTATGTTTGCCCTCTCTAGTTGGCTGAATGGCTGAAACACTTTCATAATACTAGGTTAGTTAATTCGGTTAACTCATGCAAAAAAGGAAGCAACTTTCCCTATCTAAAAAACTGAGTAATTAATACCTTGCAATTTCCTCTCTAAAATTTCACATTTCCTTGCAATTTTAAACTATGTTTCACACTTAAATTTGCAACTCTGTGTTGCAGGTTAGTGGCTGCAGACATGTGAAGATCTTAGAAGATTATGGTGGCCATGTGATCTTTGAAGAAGTTCTGTTTAAATACTATTCCCTGATCAACATCTATCTTTGTTGTCTTTCTTTTGTAACAATGGATTAAAGCATTGCTCATCCTTTGCAAAGTTTTGTTTATTTGTTGACTTTTGGTGGTTCAAACTTGCATCGGAAATAACCATGTACTTCCTTGGATAGCTTATGGTCACTAATAATTTTGGTTCTGAACTGAGCAACAACATGCACGTTTACTGAAGATATGTTGTTCTTATGGTTAAGAAATTATGTATTTTAATCTATATTCAAGTTAACTGTTCAGACATGTCTACATAATTGTATATATATGTATGGTGAGACATGTCGCAGTTGCAACTGCTACGCTTAGAAAATGCTATGTGTGGGCTTTTGATATGTGCAAATTACAGACGGAAGTTTTTTTTTACCCAAACAACATTTTACAAGTGTAAAAGAAAACAATGGTATCTTTGTGCACAACAAATTACAAGCGGAAACCATTTACACCTATGAAATATTACCGAATTGCCAAACAGGGCCTTACGAACAGACGATTTCCCGAGCTGCCGAGAAGAAGAAGACCCCCCGGGGATTTGTTCCTTTGTAAATAAAGACCTGTTCCAATCTTTCACGAATATTTTTGTCGTGTTCTTTTTTTTCCGAAAAGATAATGTTTTGTTCGCCTTGAGCAACAGAGATCAGAAACACACTGTCTTTCTAGTTTCATTCCGTAGCAGCGCCTTTACTAGCAAGTGGATGTGGTTTGTTTTCACGCTGTCTTTATTTTGCAGGATTTGCTGCCCTCTCTCTCGTGGCGTGTAGATTTCCACGTAAGCAAAGCCCCCCAGTATCTAGATTTGGTGATATCAGTTGTGTGTGATCGTGCGTACGTGGAGTGTAGAACCCTATCGCTTTCGACTGGTGATGCCTTTCGATGCCTCCTCTGGCTCTTGGCATCAAAACAATGATGATGTACCTGTTTTGATGAGACCCTGCCCCTACCAAGCCACAAGCCAGTGTGTGAGGATCCGTTTGTTAGGAAAAAAAGGAGCCTCGATTAAGACTTTGATTCAATCCGTTGGCATTTGTTTATGACCCTCTCTCTGTTTTCAGGGAAAGCTTTATCTCGTTGTTGCACAGCAGCGAAGCATTGTTGACAAGGCATGACAGAGGAAAGCTTTGATAGAGCTAAATAGACACGCACAATGATTAAACTTTATTGGTAGTTAAGTAGTTCTACCATTATATATCTCTAGTGGAGACCTTTCTTTTCTCTAATGGAGTGAGTAATCGAGCTACTATCGTTTTGTTCCTCTTTTTTTTTTGTTACCTTGCAAGAAGGTGAATGAATCATCGAAAAAATGTCTGCCAATTGTTTCTTTCAAATAGATTTTATAAGTAGCAAGGTCTCAACATCCGTTGTAGTCTAGCTGGTTAGGTTACTCGGCTCTCACCCGAGAGACCCGGGTTCGAGTCCTGGCAACGGAGTTTTTTTTCGCCGTGCGGTGGCGATACGCTGAGAGCAAGTTTAATAATTCAGCCTGCTGATGGCTCAGCTCACTCATACAATGGTTAAGCCTTTGTTATAACTATATGACCTCACTTGTCTCTCTCACAAATTGCATTGGTTCTTGTGTCCAAGTTTAATAATTTAGTCTGCTGCTGGCTCAGCTCACTCATACAATGGTTAAGCCTTTGTTATAGCTATATATGACACCACTTGTCTCCCTCACAAATTGCATTGGTTCTTGTGTCCAAGTTTAATAATTCAGTCTGCTGCTGGCTCAGCTCACTCATACAATGGTTAAGCCTTTGTTATAGCTATATATGACACCACTTGTCTCCCTCACAAATTGCATTGGTTCTTGTGTCCAAGCGGGCTGTAAGCTTACAGCTCACTTCTCTTCTCTCTCTTTTCTTCTCTCATCCACCTCAGCATTTAGCCTTCTTGCAGCCCACTATTATAGTTGCTCTGATGATGACTGTCGACTGATGTCGTGTGCCTGTGGCCTTCGCAGGTTTATCTCTACGACCACCGAGCGTTGCGGCAAGGGGTACGCGCTAGAGTTGGCCGGTGTAAAAGGCAGACATCTTGCCGGCCCACGGTGCTGGACCTCGCGGACATTGTTCGCTCCGTTCGCCGTGACCGGCCCACGGTGCTGGATCGCGTCGACATGTTGGCTCAACTGTATTTAATAATATTATATGTTAGAGAAAATGAATCGATATATATGACTAATAAACCGTCTGATAAGTTCAAACAAACAAAGTTATTCTTTTTTTCTCGTCCACACAAATATCACTGTGACCTCGCCGTCCAAAACTGGATATACCCGAGCATGGCACATTAGCTCAACTAGTCTCATTTTGGTCGGTATTTGGTTATAGCTACTACTCAGGGTCTATTCTGTTGAACTTATTTTTACTAATTTTGATTATTTAAATAGTGTTGTATGAGAGAAAATAAATCATAGTATAGCTGATAAATTAAAAAAAACAAAGTCTAAATAGTATGTATCACATTAGATATTGTGTCACTAATTTAAAGTACTAAAAATAGACTAATTACAAAGTTAATTACATAGAGAAACAGCTAATTCACGAGACGAATATATTAAGTCTAATTACTTTAAAATTAGCATATAATTACTGTAACACTATATTATTAAATTATAAATTAATTAAGCTTAATATATTCATCTCACAAAATAGACTCTATTTGTATAATTATTTTTATAGTTAATTTATTTTCATACTTCAAATTAATACCGCAACATTTAATTTTTAATACTTGAAAATAGTTCCGGTAAACCAAACACCCCTAAGACCACCCGCAATGGGTGCAATACCCCTTCCGCTAAATCCTATAGCGTAGATAAATGACTGCAGTGGCAGACGGTACAACATCCGGTACCGGTGTACATCCTCTAAATGCAGCGGGTGGAAGGGCTTTTAGCGGAGACAGCCGGGAAGCATGCGGCATGCGCGCGCAAGCAGCCCCAACCGAAAATCCAAATTAAATTCCGATTGCGCCATAGAATTCGTTACAATTAATTCTTCGAAACTAGATCTTTCATAGATATATTTAGATAAAGTGACAAGTGGACCCACAGTAGATAGAGGATGACATAGGGGATGAATGGATGCGGGAGAAATGAGTATAAATAAGAGAATCTTGATGACCAAGCAGTACAGAGGATGAAAATAGAGAAACGTGAGTGCGGATAGTCTAAAAATCCGTGGATGTACTCGATCGAGCCAGCCGCCGCGCTCCTATTGGGGCTGACGTAGTACTGGGCTGCTGGCAAGACTGAGTGACCGACACAGGCTGGTACCTGCTATCTCCTACCTGATCGACACAAGCCTTCATCCTAAATTACAAGTCATTCTAAAAATTTTAGAGAACCAAACAATTTTTTAAAATTTGATCAAATTTATATAACAAAATAATACTCCCTCTATTCCAAATTATAAGACGTTCCAAGAATCTTGGAGAGTCAAAGTTTTTCAACTTTGACCAAAATTATAGAGAAAAATATAAAGATTTATACCATCAAATATACATATTATGGAAATATAACTAATGAAGAATCTAATTGCACTTAGTTGATATCATAAATATTATTATCTTATTATATAAATTTGGTCAAAGTTGAAAAACTTTGACTCTCCAAGATTCTTGGAATGTCTTATAATTTGGGATGGGGGGAGTAGTATTTATGATATCAACTAAGTATTATTAGATTCTGTATTAGTTATATTTTTATATTGTATCTATTTAATGACATAAATCTTTATATTTTTTCTTTATAAATTTCAGTTAAAGTTTATATAATTTAACTCTCCAATATTTTTGGAATGATTTATAATTTGGTACAGAAGAAGTAGCGTAGAGATCCCGTGCAAGCCTGGTATCGAAACTACTTTGGCTGCCCGATGGCCGTTAAGATGATCACTAGAGAAGGTTAAGAAGTTTTCGATGGAGCCCAAATATGATTAAACTGCTGCTTCGGTACCAGCCCAAATTCCGGGACAATTGCTTATGTGGAGCGGGCCGAGTGGCTCAAATTACCTGCACCACGCCACCACTTGACGATTATCTTCTGCTCAAAATAAAAAATGGACGATTATATTTATCTATGCACGGGACTTTTTAAGGTTTTGTTTCCTGCTGTCGAAGCGGTTCCTTGCGTCTTGCGTAACTGCTGAAGCGTGACTGCAGAAGTTCAGCCAAGCAGGGCAATGTTAGACCCGCGTTTGAGTTACAAGTCAGTTTTAATCCGTACAGAACAATCGTAGAATAATATTTTTCTCTCACAATAAATTAACTGTTTCAGCTTATTAGTTGAAGGTCTTCCAAAGTAGAAAGTGTATCTCTCAATTGCTTGTCTACTACACACGCATTGAGTGGAGTTGCCCTCCCGATCCCTGAATGGCTGAATCCTAACTAACACCCAAACACCCCTACAAAGTCCTAGGCTCCCAGCAAATCTGGATTCAAAAACAAATATATACTCCCTTAATCCTAAATAAGTCATTTTAAGTCATTTTAAGAATCTTGGAGAGTCAAAGTTTTTTAAATTTGACTAAATTTATATAATAAGATAATAACATTTATGATACCAACTAAGTCATAAATCTTTATATTTCTCTCTATAAATCTTTAAATTCTTTAAATTTGACAAAGATTTAGGATGTGTTTAGTTAAAAGAATTTTGGGTGTAAAGTTCCTGTAGCACTTTCGTTGTTATTTGACAAAAAAATTTCAAACATGGACTAACTAGGCTCAAAAGATTCGTCTCGACATTTATAGATAAATTGTGCAATTAGTTATTTGTTTACCTACATTTAATACTTAATGCATGTGTCTAAAGATTCGATGTGATGGGAAATCTTGTAAAAATTTGGAATCTAAACATGCCCTTATATAAAATAGATTTATGACATCCAAATTAGATATTTTTTTATTAGTTATATTTTCATAATAAACCTATTTGATGTCATAAATTTTTGTATTTCTCCTTGTAATTATGGTCAAATTTGATAGAGCTTTGACTCCCCAAGATTTTTAGAATGAATTGTAATTTGGAAGGGAGGGAATATATATCGCAACACATGTGCCAATATCAAATCAAACGCTTGCATGACAGCGCACATCAAATGCTCGCTACAAAAATCCACTCGTTCGGCAGAGCAATTTAATCATCCATCGATTCATTAAGACGAGACATACTGACAGCCGAGACAGTGTTATACTGTTATTAGTCCTATATCCTGCCACAAGGCAACTAAACTTCGGAGACCATGCCAATTGCCATTGCCAGATAGGAGAAGCTAGACACGAAAAATTACTTGCTACTATAACTAGGCAACAGCAATCAGCAGCATGATTCGACGGGAGAGCTCAGTCGAACACCTCGAGCGCGTCGTACTCCGAGCCGGAGATGGCGTCGGCCATGACGGCGGCCGGAGTAAGGTTGCCATCGGTCTCCAGGAAGAGACGCACCAAGTTCTTGGAGTAGCCGCTGACCAGCGCCGCGCCCTTCTGTGCCGCCACCACTGGCATGCAAGCTTTCGACGTCCCCACGTTCCAGAACACCACCTCCGGCGCCGTGAACCCAGCGTCCATGAACCGACTGCTGATGCCCTGGTACTCCGTGTCCCACGCCGCCGCGGGGCCGACCCATCCGTCGAAGTCCATGTCGCTCAGCACGAACACCCTCTTCACCATCATGTCGCTGCTCAGCCCGCCCGCCACCGCCATGCTCAGGATCTTGTTGAACACGCCCTGCAGGTTGGCGCCCTTCTTGCGAGTACCGAGGGTCGCCACCAGCGGCTGCAGCTTCTCCTTGAGGTTGTTGCCGTGCAGTCTGTGCAGCTGGTGCGTCTCGTCGAAGGTGATCATCCTCCCCTTCCACAGGTCCTGGCTCAGCTCCGAGATCAGGAGCCCCAGCGCGATGGCTGCCGAGACGGCAGGGTCTGTGACTGCAGTACCGGTCGTGAGCCCGCACACCGCGATGCAGTTGTCCAGCCGGCCCTCGGCGGCCAGGGCGTACACCATGCTGCGCCACTGCAGGTCCGCGGCATCGTCGTCCTCTCCCTTGAGAGCCGCGGCGATCAGCTCGTGAGGCAGCACCGCGCCCGCAGCCATCCTGGCGTTGCCCGTGCGCACCTCTTCGAAGAAGCCTGCCACGCGGGGCTTGTCGCGCTTCTGGAACGCCTCCTTGTACCTTTGCATCGCCACGGACGCCACGCGCTCGTACGGAAGATCTTCCAACTTGCCCGCGCTCATGTACACCTCCGGGAGCTCGAGCGCCTTGCGCAGCGGCACCAGCACCTCGCGGCGGAGACGATCGCGGATGCGGTAGCTGTAATGCTTGTCGGAGAGGTTTAGGTAATCCTGTGTCGACTCGCGCGGAAACATGCGGCGGGCGATGGCCTCGCAGAGCAGGGTCGCGCGGTCGTAGGACGAGCGGAGCGACGGGCACCACTTGGCCGCGAGCCCGATCTTGGTGGTGTCCCCGACTCGCAGGTGTTCGACGTCGGACTTGAGCATCTCGGCGAACGTGTCGGCGACACGGTCGTAGAGGTGGCGGAAGGCCTCGTCGGAGGCGTATCGCGCGAGCGCCACCTGCGCATGTTCCGCCTCTTTGTTGAGCTTCTCCTTGGCAGCCGCCGCCTTGCTGGCGCCGCGGCGGCGCTTCACGGGATGGCGACTGTTGTCACCCTCCTCATCGCGGGGACCGTGGAGGACGCGGTAGAGGATCTCGGGGAGGTCCTTGAGGCATCCGAACCTGGCGAAGTTGGCAAGGTTCGCGGCGAGGGTGAGCGGGTGCCGCGCGTGCATCCAGAGCGCGGCAGCGTAGAAGCCGTCCCTGTCGGACTTGCCGAGGCCGCGGACGCCTCGCAGATGGCAGACGAGCTTGAGGGCCGTGCGCGCGTCGTGGGACCAGGCGACTTCGAGGAGCGCGGCGAGGTCGGCGTCGGAGGTGACGCCTGGGACGACCTGGAAGAAGAAGTCGACGCAGGGGTCCCCAGAGGAGGCGTACTCTAGCGGCCGCCCGGACCGCGCCACCTCCTCCGTCGTCGTCCGTCCTGGCGCAGGCGAGTCTTCGTCCATGGGTGAGGGTGAGTTCTCGTCGGACGAGTGGTCGGGGGATGAGCTGTGGATCGGCTTCGGCGGTAGCTTGGCATCAGCGATGAAAGCGATCGGAGGGCCGACAAGGGCGGAGGCTGGGGCCATGGCGGCGGCGGTTTCGATCGACACGAGATCGAGGGGAGGGAAGCGAGAGTTGCAACTATGGAAGCCTGGATCTGGAAGGCGTAGGAGATGAGATCGGTCGTCGTGTGCGGACTGAAAAGCGAGATTTATGGGAGGGTGAGGCGGCGGCAAGCGGCTTCAGATCGTGGCGATCAAGAAAGGCCTGCGGAAACGCTGCAAGATGCAACCGACTTCATACCTGGGATCCTCTGTGAAGTTGTCGATTGTGGGGCTGGTATTTCCATGTACTGTGTGGCTCCAATCAAAATTCAATTTCTTCGATAAGTTGAGACAGTCAGCCAGGCCTCAGCGTACATGAGCGGGGGTACTAGGATTGCTGAAATATTGAAGGAAATTTTGAAAAAAAAAGGTGTACCAGGGCAATATGGTTTCAAGAATTCAAGTACATGATATATAAGGTAGTACTATTGTACTAAATATGGTGAGCGACAAATTATATAAAAAATTTGACAAGGGAAATGTATCTCATCCATCCTAAATTATAAGGCATTCCAAAAATCTTGGAGAGTCAAAAAATTTCAACTTTGACCAAAATTATAGAGAGAAACACAAAGATTTACAACATCAAATATGCATATTATGAAAATATAACTAATAAAGAATCCAATTACACTTAGTTGATATTATAAATATTATTATCTTATTATTATATAAATTTGGTCAAAGTTGAAAAACTTTGACTCTCTAAGATTTTTTTTTGAATGTCTTATAGTTTAGTATGGAGAGAGTATTTTTTATCGTGGAGACTAGAGGCTTGAGCATACCACACCACTGAGCAGAACTACTCCTTTTCTGAATAAATCAATCTCCATCGTATAACTTCTACTGTGCTTTTGTGCATGGTGCAGCTGCGGACGCGCAAATAGCGCAGTGGTTGAATGCTCCGGTGGCTAGTGGGAGCCAGCCGACCAGGGCTCGAACCCTGGTTCCGCACGCCTCCTTGAAGGCAGCGGCCAAAGGCCGCTTTTCAAAAAAAAAAACAGTTGAAGCTGCATTTTCACCCAAACAGGCCCGTCAATACTCAATACCACGAAGATAGCCTCTGTGACCGCGAATCCTCGCATGGGTATGCATTTTACATGGGTAGTTAGCGCGCTTCGCCGCGCCTGCTATTGGTATGATTGTCAAAGTCTCATAATTGTCTCTGCTCTGCTGTGTATATACGTACGGAAAACTTGATCGGCCTAAACAGTACAAATGTGTTTAGTTTTTATCCTATAAATTTTGCACTTATTATATCAGATGTTTTGACCTTACATAGAGTATTAAATATAGACTAAAAAATAACTAATCACATAAATTCAAAATAATTTGCGAGATGACTAATTTTTTAAACCTAATAAATTCATGTTTCGATAATATGGTGTTACATTAAATATTTGATAATTTGTAATAATTAGACTTATAAATTCGCCTCACGAATTATTCTCCACTTATGCAATTAGTTTTGTCAATAGTATTTAATATTGTAAATTAGTGTTAAATACCTGATATGACATCCTAAAACTTTTTAACTTGGAACTAAACAGTCTCTAAATATATCAGTCACTATATTGATATGCGACCTGCTCAAAAAACTATTTACATGTCGCGTCAAAGGCATTGGCCGTATAAACATAAAACATACTCCCTTCGTCCCTAAATAAGTGTCTCTAAAAATCCGTGTTTCCCTCACCGACACGCTTTCCGGATGACACTTAAAAAGGGACGGAGGGAGTACGCAAATATTGAGAGGACGTCATCCTACAATTAGAGTTTGTATTATTGGACATGCTATCATCGCACCGGCTTTTAATAGAAAAAGATGCCTTCAAAAATCTTAAAAAGAAAAAAAATAAAAAAAGTAAAGAAAAGGAAAAAAAAGAGAAAAAGCCAAAAAAAAGGGTACAGTAACCCACCTCGCGGGAGGGCGCCAATCCTCCCACGGGTAGAGACCAGTATTATTAATATATGTGAATTATTTAATATAAGATCCAAACAATAAAAAGAAGGCCCAGAAGACTAAGAACATTTTCAGCCCATATAAACAAGACCGAACCTTATCTTCTTTCTCGTTGTCGTGTGCGAGATTGATGGTTGTTGTCAACGGAAATGTTGCCTACCAATAAAAGCACAACGTTATTAAATTCTGAAATATTTGCTTCTATGGAGAGTCGAATCCACATAACCATTAGACTACAAACCCTTTCGCAATACGATCAGTTTGTTGCGTAGTGTTGCGCGCAAAACCATCCATCAACCTCGCTATTCTGCTCCCTTTTCTTTTTGTTTCGAGTTTTGTTGCCATGAAAACACTAGGCACTCATTTAGAAACTTGTGTTTACACGGGTGCTCTAGTGTCATGGGAACCAATAAAAATCTCTATAACTACAAGCCAGTTGAAAAATATAGATTGTGCTTAATATGTTGCTAAATTCGTGATTTATGCATCTTGATGAATTTA
This sequence comes from Coix lacryma-jobi var. lacryma-jobi, assembly GCA_009763385.1. Lineage (NCBI taxonomy): Eukaryota > Viridiplantae > Streptophyta > Magnoliopsida > Poales > Poaceae > Coix > Coix lacryma-jobi. The sequence continues at coordinate 16,609,505 of CM019827.1, forward strand.
AAGAGAAAACCTTAATTTGTATTTAATATGTTGTTGAAAGTTGTGATGGTCTTTTAGGTGTTTAATGATTAATGAATTAAAAATAAAAAACCCAAAATACAAGGTTGTAGATCTTTTTTAGAGAAAATGTTTCCCCCACTTTATTACCCATAAAGAGAAACACATCATCCATGTTCAAACAACACATCGACGCACCCACTAAAACGATCTAAAGGTCAATACAAACGCACCCACCAAAACGACCTAAATGTCAATACAAACAGAATCAACATAAGAGTTTTGCCGACCAAATCTCAAACTATTGGAGCTAGATACAGTCACAGCGGTGTAGGCCTAATCTGAGGAGGTTGAGAGGCCGACATTTCCGACCCAGACGCAACCCAAAAAGGCTCTAGTTCCATCGCGGTCCAGCAGATTTGAGGTCTTCGATGTGATTGAGCTTCCAGTTTTTGCACAACAGTCGTCACTTGTGCCCCAACTTCTTGTTTGTACGGCGTTATCCATCTCCTCAACATCGTTGCAATTCCCATGAGCACCATTTCACCCTTGTCCAACATTCCCTCTGAAAACACAAAATATTATGTATCTTCCAAAGACACCACAGGACAACAAAAGACAATGTTAGCCACATTATATCACCATGGTCGGTTGAGCTCTCCCATTCGCGCCCCCTCTTCCCCAAGGACATAGATCGGTAGCCATGGCCGGGGTCAAGCTCCCCTTGTCATGGCCAAGGTTGAGCTAGACTTGTCGTGGCCTGTCATGTTGGGCGCTGCCAACCTCCACCTACCATGGACGCAGTCAAGCTTCCCCAACATTTTAGTTTTATGTTTTTGCATCCAAACAGGAAAATAGATTTGAGCTACTTGTTGGGATTCCAAAAGCCAATTCAATAGTCATCCAAACAACAATATTCAAATTGTTGACATTTCAATACCATAGTTGTTTTGGTATCGAACCCAATTCAATTCTAGCTCCCCTGATATCTACATATAAACAAGTCTTAACAATAATGCAATCAATGTTGTAGATCCCATCTAGTTATGTTTTCATATAAAATCACCTCGATCTAATGTGGTATGAAAAATGATTTTTCTGTCAGAAGAGTATCCTTGCTATGCTAGTTTGGATGGCATGGCAAAATAGACGTCTTGTGACAAGTTTTTTTTATATATTTTGTCACATTATGCGGCCTGACACAGTAAAAAGAGTTAAATATAAAAATAACCCTAGATTATTTTATTCTAGAAATATGATTTGAAAATTTATTTATAGCCATGTTCACTTCAACTTATAAGCTCGGCTTATTAACTATGACACAATATTTTTCTATTATGGTAAAATAGTACTATACTACTATATACCAGTCAACCATTAGAAATATAAATCATAAATAACTTTTAAGTTGTTAAGTTTACAAATGTCATATAAATAGATATCTTAAAAAAATACTTTCATATATATATATATATATAATTTTTTGATAAATATTTTTATAAAAATAAAAAAATAAAATTACGCTTTAGAGACTGTGTTATTGTTCAAAACATCTTGTTTTATAAGTACGAAGAGAGTATCAGACGACTTTATCAGCCAACTTATTCATAAGCGGAACAAGGTGTATATAAAAGAAAAAATCTACAAAAGAGCGGCATTATTCGTCTGTCCCCGCTGCGGCTTCCGGACAAGCAATCAACTCGGGATGGGCCCGGCGCGGCCAGCCAACAGCAGCCATGGACAGTCCTCTGTTGAAGCATTCATCAGCACTGGTATAGCTCGAGTACGCATGGTATGGTAATATGGTATACATATACGGTCTAGTACAACTGGAATCGTAGACCAACGAAGCACAGATACTAGAATCAGCTGACGTCCTTTTCTTCCGCATCATTTTCACAGTTCTACGCCTCCGTGGCTCTGTCTAAGGTCTTCCGCAACGTTAAAAGGAAACGTTTTCTTTTTTAGACACTATAAAGAAAAATGTGTCACTAGGTTTTTTTATTTGCCACAATGCCCAACGCCCCAACATCATGGAGTGCTTCTCAACTCCTCCGTGCAAGCTACCGTGACGGGTGGTGACTCCTCCCTAAGGCCAAGTTCAGATTCCCAAAACTGCCTAAATATTTTGCATAGTAACCGTCACATCAAATCTTTAGACGCATGCATGTAGCATTAAATGTAGGTAAAAAATAACTAATTGTATTTTTAGTTTGCTCATGTCGAGACGATTCTTTTGAGTCTAGTTAGGTCATGTTTGAATAAAGTTTGTCAAATAATAATAAAAATGCTACAATAACTTTTTCCAACGTATTTCGCAAACTGAACAAGGCCTAAATTACTTCAAGTGCGCCGCAAGAAAGAAAGAAAATCATACTGAATCGTATGTATGTCTGCCAAAAGCCACAAACAATAATGCTAAACTATCATGGTTACAACTCCAAATGAAAGGTCGGGTGAGAGTGAGACCGACGGGCTGCAGCGCTCATTTTCTTGTCAGGACGGCCGTTGGTCCACTGTCCAGGCGTCCCCTGAGTCCCTGTCTCCCTGACCCCTGCCTGCTAGTCGAATTCGATCTAGCAGACATCTCTCCTGTAGGCCGTCAATTCCTTTTCGCGCCGTTCGCTGCTGAACGTTTAACTCGAAGGCCATACCGTGTAAACATGCGTGGTTTCCGTTAAGGCCCCATTTGGAACACGGAATTTTTTTCCCTGTTCCCATGTGTTTTCCTGTAAAATTAAACTGATTCCTGTGAAATTTCTACGTGATTACTGTGAAATTCCTTTGTTGTAAACAAACCCTAAATGGGCGTGACAGGACGGAGTGGTTGCCAGATTTCTGGTGTGTCCGGACTTCCGGTGCCAAATCTGCCTGCCATGTGACGAGACGGGCCACGTGGTTTTGTTCGGTGGAAACTACGAACCAACGACTGATTTAATGCGTGAAAAACTACTATTTTATAACTAGTTTATACGAATTAAAACTAACATATTTTGTTCGTGCCACTCTGCGGCGAAGCCCGGATGCAGCAACGTACGGTTGGAAACTGCGAGTTTGGGACTTTGGGCCTCACTGGAGGTTGCATAAACAAACATTCTACGTGTGGGGAAGAGGACGTTAGACTATCCGCACTCAGACTACTCACACCGGCCACGCTACCCCATCCGCTATACTGATTTAGCGTTAAAAAAACGCTGCAGCCGGAGCGGTACAATCTCCGCTATCCTACGCGCCTACGCCAAACATAACGGACAACAGAGCATATAGCGGAGGGGGCAGCGAGCCTGCGGCATGCGCACGCGCTCGCGCGCGATAGGAGCGCTTGCCTGCGCGCTCGCTGTAGCAAGTGGGCTCCACCTTATTTTCTAACAAAAAAATGTTATATCTCACAAACCGAAGATTAAATTCCAATTGCACCATTGAATTCGTTACAATTAATTCTTCGAAAGTAGATCTCTGAAAGTGCATTCGCCCCCAATGTGGGTTTTGGCTAATTAATGACAATCAAATTAGGGACTAACCAGTTTATAAAAGCATGTATGCAGGTGTTAGTCCTTTGAAAGATTTGAAACGTTGAAATCTCGTGAACAAAGCACGTAGGATATTTTTGGACATAAAGATGCCTAGCTCAAGTGATAGTTTAAAATTTCATTTTTAAACTTGAGTTATAGGTAAGCCGGACTATGAAGAGGGTCACAAAGTAAGTTGGCTAGATGTGGAGAAAAGTGCTCAAATCGACTAACCTTAGTTCGCTTGAGAGACACCGCACAATCACGATCACGTAGAGGATAATTTCATATGGTCGGTGGTACCGACCATGGGTGGTCGGTGGTACCGACCACGGCTTCTCTGCGCAGCGCTCAAACACCCTCTCTGTGTTGGTCAAAAAATGACCTGGCGGTAGTACCGCCAAAACCTCGGTACTACCGCCCGCGGTGGTACCGACGCAAGGTCGGTAGTAACCTGGTTTGCAACCCTCTCTGGATAGAGTTGTTTTTGACCTAGCGGTGGTACCGCCATTACCTCGGTAGTACCGCCCGCGGTGCTACCGACCCATGGCCGGTAGTTTCCAAGTTTGCAAGGCTCTCTGTCCGCGCTGATTTCGGCCTGGCGGTAGTACCGCCATTACTTCGGTAGTACCGCCCCCGGTGCTACCGACGCAAGGCCGGTGGTAACCAAGTTTACTGAGCTCCCTGTGTAGAATTGAAAAAGGCCTGGCGGTGGTACCGCGATAACCTCGGTACCACCGGGTTCGGAGGTACCGACGGAGGTCGGTGGTAACTTGGCTTTGCGAGGCTCTCTGTGTTGTGTTGAATATGACTTGGCGGTGGTACCGCCATAACCTCGGTACCACCGGCCTCGAAAGCACCGACCCAGGTTCGGTGGTTGAAAGTTTTTCAGGGCTCTCTGGACTGACTAGCCTTTGACTTGGCGGTGGTACCGCCATTACCTCGGTACCACCGACCTCGGAGGTACCGACCCTCGGGCGGTAGTTACCGAGGGACCGAGTCCCTAACTGAGTTGCTCTCTATTCGAGCTTGTTTTGGCCTGGCGGTGGTACCGCCATTACCTCGGTACCACCGGCCTCGGTGGTTCCGACCTTGGCCCGGTGCTTGTCAGTTTGACCAGATCTGGGTGTATGCGACCGTTGTGACATGGTCGGTGGTACCGACCAGCCTCGGGACTGAGGGAGTATAAATGCCTCCCCTCTTCACTTTTCACGGTCACGGACTTACACCATACACTTATTGCTGACCTTACTCGAGACAAACACTCTCCAAGCATTGACTCACCCCTCTCTCTCCCCCTTTGCTCCTAGATTCATTCCCTTGCAAGATTTGAGCTAGGGAAGTAAGATTCGAGAGTGGGAAGCATCAATCTTCGACTTGAGCACTTGGTTTCCATCTTGCCGGCTTGTTTTGTGTCTTTTACTCTTGAGCTCTTTGAGCTCTAGCCGGTTAGGTGTTCTTCGTGGTAGCCCGTATTGATTTACTTGTGAGGGCTCCCCGAAGCGTTTGTATTACCCTGAGATTTCTAGTAGAGATACTCTCGTAGCCTTTGTGGTTGCTTGAGTGAGGCGAGGAGGTGAAATAGACTCCGACCTTTGTGGTCACCTCAACAACGAGGAAGTAGGCACTCCTTAGTGGATTGGCCGAACCTCGGGATAAATCTTGTGTCCCGTGTGCTTGTTGTTGTTGTCCCTATTTTCTCTACTTCTCTTGTTATTGTGTTCTTCGTGTTCTTCCTATCCCTATCTCGTTCTTAGGTTGGGAAGGCTCGATCTACATCAAGGGGAGCAACCAAGGTTTCGTGAGAGTAGTTTTACCATAAATTATTCTTCGGAAAGTTGGCTAGAAACTTGTTTTATCTTCATAGCTTACATTCATCGGATTTGTAGTTTCTTTTAGGATCCCGGTTGTGCCGTTTGTTTGTGTTGGTAGTACCGGTGTTTCACACCCGGTAGTACCTACCCAAACAAACCGGCCTCTCCGGTTGCTATCTAACTACATCTTATAGTTTGTGAAGTTTCAGATAGTCAAAAATCACCTATTCACCCCCCTCTAGGCTGATTCGGTCCTTTCAATTGGTATCGGAGCCTAACCCTTGTGTTAGCGCTTCACCGCGTAAGGGAGAATCATGTCTACCATAAGTCAAGAACAGCTTGATGAGATTGTCAAGAAGGTTACTGCTCAGATAATTCAAGATCAAGCAAAGAAGCATGAAGATGAGATGAAGAGAATGAAAGATGAGATGGAGAGTTTGAGGCGAGCTTTGGAAAGCAAAGCCGAAGCATCCGGAAGCGGTGGAAATCAGCCGCCCAAGGATGACAAGAAGAAGGAAGATGAAGAGAAAGGCAAGAAAGACACCGAGTTCACTAGAGTGCCATATGACTATAGCCATATGGGCAAGGTCATGCAATTGCCTAGCGTCAATCTAGGCAAGCCACCTGCCTTTGATGGAATCAACTACAATGATTGGGCACACAAGATGAAGCTACACCTTCTTGCTGCAAGAGTTTGGGAGATTGTTGAAAATGGACCAAGTCATGTTGAAGGTCAAGAGTTCACCGACAATGATATGTTTGAGTTTCAACAAAATGTTCAAGCTGCATCATTGATTCTATCATGCCTAAAGCCTGAGGAAAGCAACAAGGTACATGGAATGGAGAATGCCAAGAAGATTTGGGATACACTCAGGATATCATATGAGGGTGATGCGAGTGTGAGGAAGTGCAACATAGAGCTTCTTCATGGAAAGATTGAGAACTTTGCAATCAAGAAAAATGAGACCACTCAACAAATGTTTGACAGATTCATGACGTTGGTAAATCAGATTAGAGCACTCGGAGACACAAAGTGGGATGACTACTCAGCTGGAAGAAAGCTATTAAGAGCATATAGAAAGAGGAACAAGAACCTTGCATCAATCATCATGGAGAGACCTAACTATGAGAGCATGGGACCTCATGAGATGCTTGCCAAGATAAAGCATCATGAAGTCTTGGATGATGAAGATATAGAAGAACAAGAGGCAAGCCACAAAAAGGTGGTAGCACTCAAGGCTAATCAAGAAGAAGGAAGCAAGGCCCGAGATGACTCTTCAAGCGAAGGAAGTGAAGACTCCGATGATGAGTTGGCCCTTATTGTGAAGAACTTTAGAAGATTCATGAGAAAGAAGATGCACAAGAAGGGCAAAGGTGGTTACTTCAAGAAGTCAAAGAAGAGAAATTGCTATGAGTGTGGAGCGGATGATCATTTCATTGCCGATTGTCCACAAAAGAAGAACAAGAACAAGTATAGCAAGAGTGATGACAAGAAGCATAGAAGAAGAAGAGGTGGTGAAGCTCATCTTGGTGAGGAGTGGTTCTCGGAAGATGACTCAAGTGATGAAGAGAAGAGCAAGAGCAAGGAGAAGGAGAAGGGAGCGGCCAACATCGCCATACACAAGACCTCTTCTCCAAGTCTCTTCTCCAACATGGCTACATCGACAGCTTCGTCATGCTTGTTCGAGAACCTCTCCGACGACGAGGATGACTTCACTCATTCTTGCTTCATGGCTAAGAATGAGAAGGTATCACCTAACTCTCCTACTTGTTCTAGTGATGAATGTAGTGATGATGATATGGATGAATTTGAGCTTAGTTTAATTAGAAAGTTTGGAAAGAAAGGTGGAGCTAAAATCATAAAATTGCTCACTAAATTAGAGAGTCGGAATGAGAGTCTTGCAATGCAAGGGGACTTGATCTCTCAAGAGAGAGAAAAGAACCGTGCATTGGAAGCCTCTCTTGCCGAGGAGAAGTTGAAGGTTGAGAAATTGACCGTGGAACTATCCTTAGCCAATGACTCCAACAAGAAGTTGGCTAAGGAGTGTTCCATGAGCAATGACTCAATTGCAAGCCTAAAGAATGAGGTTAGCATGGTTCAAGAGAGCCTCACAAGCTCTCAAAATAAATATCAAACTCTTGAACTAAGCTACAACACTCTTTGGAATAGCACCTCTTCAACCTCTTCTAAGGATTCCGATGGCTCTAATGCCTCAACTAGTAATGGTTGCAAAAGATGCTATAAACATGATATAAATGCTTGTGCAGCTAACCTTGTTGAGCTAGAAAAGAAAGACAAAGAAATTCATAGGTTGAACATGATCTTGAGGAATGGTTGCAAGTGTAAGGTGCAACAACCAAAAGATATCCTCAAGACCGCAAGGCACCCATCCATCAAGGATGGAATTGGGTACAATAGGTATGGTGGTAAGGCCAACGGTAGAAAGATGGTCAATGGGGTACCTTTTGTTAACTTTAACAAAGGGGTTCCTCTCTTTGACCTAATGAACAAGGCCAACAAGGTTGCCAATCCAAAGGCTCCACTTGCTAATGGTAAGATCAACAAGGAGAAGCAAGTGGAGGCCCTCAAGCAACAAAAGCCCATATCAAGAAGCTATACATGTGATTATTTGTGTTGTTGGGGTGATGATGGCAAAATAGTTGTCAAGTATGTTGGTGCCCTCAAGAAGAGGGAAATTATGAGAAATGTTTGGGTACCAAAAGCTTATGTGACTAACCCCCAAGGACCCAATCTCGTTTGGGTACCTAAATCTAGAACATAAACTTGTTTTGTAGGAATATGCCTCCGGTGGATCAAGTTGGGTGTTGGATAGTGGATGCACCAATCATATGACCGGGGCAAAAGATATGTTCTCCTCCTTTCAACCAAGCAACGACTCATGCAACAACATTGTGTTTGGTGACAATGGTAAAGGAGAAGTGCTTGGTTTGGGTAAAATTGCTATCTCAACTGACAATTCCATATCTAATGTATTACTTGTGCATTCGTTGAGTTACAATTTGTTATCCGTTTCTCAACTTTGTGAAATGGGTTACGATTGTCTCTTTACGGATAAGGGTGTGACCGTCTCTAGAAGAAGGGATTCCTCTATTGCATTTAAAGGCGTATTGAAGGGAAAACTTTACTTAGTTGACTTCTCAACTAGTAAGGTAGAACCTACAACATGTCTAATGGCAAAATCTAGCATGGGTTGGCTTTGGCATCGCCGACTAGCTCATGTTGGGATGAGGAACTTGGCCCAACTTCAAAGAGAAGGGCACATCCTTGGACTGACCAATGTTTCTTTTGAGAAAGATAGGATTTGCAGTGCGTGCCAAGCCGGAAAGCAAGTAGGAGCAAAACATCCAATCAAGAACATTGTGTCGACCACAAGACCATTGGAGCTATTGCATATGGATCTCATTGGACCCATTGCTTATCAAAGCATCGGCGGTAACAAATACGGTTTCGTTATTGTTGATGACTATTCTCGTTTCACTTGGGTGTTCTTTTTAGCAGACAAAAGCGAAACACAAGGTATCTTCAAGAAGTTTGCTAGAAGAGCACAAAATGAGTTCGACATCAAAATCAAGAAAGTGAGAAGCGACAACGGGACCGAGTTTAGGAACACCAACATAGAAGAGTATCTTGATGAAGAAGGGATCAAGCATGAGTTCTCCGTTCCATATACCCCATAACAAAATGGGGTTGTGGAAAGGAAGAATAGAACTCTTGTTGAAGCTGCAAGATCTATGTTGGATGAGTACAAGACTTCCCATGGATTTTGGGCGGAGGCAATGAACACGGCGTGTCATGCAATCAACCGCCTCTACCTTCACAAGCTAAAAGGGAAGACCCCATATGAGCTTCTAACCGGTAACAAACCAAAGGTGCATTACTTTCGAGTTTTTGGCTGCAAGTGTTTCATACTTAACAAAAGGGCCAAAAGTTCAAAGTTTGCACCTAAGGTACACGAAGGCTTTCTACTTGGTTATGGTACTAACGAACATGGCTACCGTGTATTCAATAATGCCACCGGCACTATTGAGTTAACGGTAGACGTGACTTTTGATGAATCCGACGGCTCTCAAAAAGAGCAAGTCAATGATGAGCTTGTAGGTAATGACGAGCCTCCATCCGAAGCTATCAAGAAGCTTGCAACCGGTGATGTGAGGCCCGTTGAAATACAAGATGATGAAGATGAACCAACACACACTCCACAAGATTCTCATATCCATCATGTGCATCCAAATGCGCATGATGAAGCTTCCGCAACTTCGAATGGTGGTAGTGTGGATGATGTTCAAGTGATACACCAAGTTGATGATCAAACACGAGCTCAACATGAAGTCCGACAAGAAGATGGGGACATCAATGCATACGATGAAGATGATGAAGATGGACCCATCCAACGAAGATCACCTGTGCCACACCCAAGAGTTCATCATACAGTTCAACGGGATCATCCCGTTGACAACATATTGGGGAGCATACGGCGTGGGGTAACGACACGTTCTCGTTTAGCAAATTTTTGTGAACATTACTTGTTTGTCTCCTCTTTGGAACCTCTTAGGGTGGAAGAAGCACTTGACGATCCGGACTGGGTGATGGCTATGCAAGAAGAGCTGAACAACTTCACCAGGAATGAAGTCTGGTCCTTGGTGGAAAGGCCCAAGCAAAATGTGATAGGAACCAAATGGGTCTTCCGCAACAAGCAAGACGAGCATGGCGTGGTGACAAGGAACAAAGCACGGTTGGTGGCTCAAGGTTTCACTCAAATCGAAGGTTTGGATTTCGGGGAAACCTATGCACCTGTAGCTAGGCTCGAGTCAATTCGTATATTACTTGCCTTTGCTACTCACCATGATTTCAAGCTATACCAAATGGATGTGAAAAGTGCATTCCTCAACGGCCCCCTCTTCGAATTGGTCTATGTGGAGCAACCACCAGGTTTTGAGGACCCAAAGTTTCCCAACCACGTCTACAAGCTCGACAAGGCGCTCTATGGGCTTAAACAAGCCCCTAGAGCTTGGTATGATTGTCTTAAGGACTTCCTACTCAAAAAGGGTTTTGAGATAGGAAGGGCCGATGCTACTTTATTTACTCGCAAAGTTGATAATGATATCTTTGTGTGCCAAATATATGTCGATGACATAATATTTGGTAGTACTAATTGTGGCGGAACCGTCCTGATTATAAGAGCTCAAGTATTATCTTAGCCAAATCCGTCTGACTTCGACTGATACTTGAACCCATACAACCCCGGTAGTCCAGAAATTTCGAAGGATTTCTAACACCATACATCAAACAGGATCGCATCGTTCAAGGATTACATTCGTAAAGATACATCATAACGAAAACGAAACCGAATTTAAAATATCAGAGTGCGAATTTAAAATGGAGTTATTACAATACCGAGTTTAAAAGTGCGGAAGCTGAAATAGTTTGAAACACGACCACCACATGTGGTCCAATAAAACTTCATTGTTTTAATAAATCCACTCGACACAACTCACTCCTCCCTTTTAAGATAATGTGCCACTAGTAGTCTTGGTCCAGCAAAAGAAAAAGGGAAGCTTCTGGACGACCCTGCCCTGGGCCTACTCCTCATCACCTTCCACCGGGTAGAGGCAGTGCTTACAATAGCCAAAGTAGACCTGGCCATCTGCAACAAACGGGATAAACCCTGAGTACTGGAATGTACTCAGCTAGACTTACCCGTCCAACTGAAAATAAAGACACCAAGGACATGCAAGGCCTTTTTGGGTGGAGCTGGGATCTTTTAGTTGCGAGAAGCTCAAGTTCAGATAGGAAGTAATCAGTGATAAAGATGAGCTGCCATTTTTAGACCTATTCCTTAATTCTAGGTTTTTCACCTGTACTAGAGCACTCACTTGAATCTACCACTCAATAATATAACCATATCCAGTTGACTTATCCACATTTTAGTTGAACCTTAAATCATTACATGGAGTTGTATCGTGGTGAAGCTCGCCATATTTTCCCACTAACCGGGGGAGACGGCGACTCGAATCGAATTCCAAATCAGCTGATGAAAGACCTTTAATACCAGCCCACACTTTCCCCGACGGGTCCATGCATTGGGCAACCGCTCGACGCTTGTTCGTGGTGGTAATCGTCGCGGTTCAAGCACGGACCGCCCAATCAGAGTCTGGCGATGGCCTCACGCGGCAGATCGCAACTTCCGTACTAGAGGGCACGACACGGGTTGAAACCGGCCCGAACAGCTTCTAATCGGCTTTGGGGTCGATGATTACAGCACCGACATATCCCTAAGTAAAAGGGCGCGTTCAAAAATGAACGAGGGCCAACATCGATACAAACCTACACGATCCAACGGATGGACTGCCCCAAGTTTCCGAACTTGTGCCCTGCCATCCCGTTGACCGTATTTCATTACTACTCAGGTTCTTTTCCACGGTAGCAAATATAGCCAACCGTGATCCGGTAAATACCCACCAGGGGTATTACGGAAACATCCTTAATTACCACTTTTATTAAGCAGGCTAAGCAATTCTACATTGTAATAAATAACAGGATAACAAGGTAGATATTAATCAATAACCAAGGAATGGTAATGCAGCAAGTAGGACTCATTCCAACTCCTAAACCTAATGCATCACAATATAAAAGGACTCAATTAATCTTAATTGCAAAAGATAGGAGGCTTAATATGCTCCGGGGCTTGCCTTGAGTGAAGACTGCTGCCTCGTGAGAGGGGCACTCAGGTAAGTTAGAGTCGTGGACGGGGTCGACTTCCTCTGGCTGCTGCAGCTCCTGGATCTCCGGCTCGGCGTTTAGCTCCTGCTCTTGGTGGGGCTCCGGCGGGGTCGATCCTATTGCGTGCGATGAATATATAATTAAATAAATGCGGTGCAAGATGAAGGTGACATGAAAAGAATAATTCTTGCAAACCAACAAAGTCAACTTGTTGAACCACTTTTGACATTGAGGTAATTACTTAATTATTTCGTAAAACAAAATCTGGTTATTCACTCTTTTTCTTATTTAATTTAAACCAAAGAAACTCCGATTGAACTGCAAGTGCATCTTTCTGGACTCAGACAAAAAAAATCCACAAAAATTCCAGAAAGTAAACAACACTTGCTGGACTCTACTGAACAAGTTTCAGCCAAAAAAAATAAACTACAGAACTGCAGATACAAAAATGACAAGCAAACTGCCCAAAAAGATGCTTTGAACTACAACCCTACTGTAAAAGGGTGCACAACTCTATTTCATATTTTTCCCAGATTCTACTTCACATTTTATGCTTATCAAGAAAGTTCCATGAACAGAAACATTGTATTATTTCTTACAGAAATTTCCAAAGATAAACACAGACAAGCACAGTTGTAAAGCAACTACAACTTTTTCCATAAAACAGATCAGGTTTATATTTTTCTTAGACTCTTCATGGCATACAGAGACTGCACAAAATTTCCCATATTTTATTTCAACCTATAAAACACCTTAACACTTTTTCTAAGAAATCAGCAAAAAGAAACTTTTAACCATAACAGGAACTCTTTTCATAAGAACAGTACTTCATATAATTTTCACAGGCACCAAACATAACAAAGAACCTATACAAATTTTCCCATGAATTAACTCCATCAGAAAACACTTAATTCTATTTATCCCAACAAAAGCATGTACACTGAAATAAATAAAAACAGTAAAATAACTGCTATCAAAAATACATTCATATTTTTCCATGATAGATCTACTCATAAATAAGCCAACAAAACTGAAAGTACTCCATTTGGACTTATAAATCATGCTGTACAAAAATAACAAGCATCTCTGGAAATAAAAACTAAAAGAAAAACATTTGAATTTCTCCCGGCTGGCTACGTGCACCCGGTCCATGGACCAGCGAGTGGCTGACGCGCGGGGCCCGTGGGTCAACTGGAACCCACCCTGGCTCGAGCGCACGGCGGTAGGTGATCGGCCGAGGCCTGGCTCGAACGAGACCGCACCCGAGGGTTCGCTCGAGGCCTAGCTCGAGGCCGAGGCCTGCTCGAGGGCTCGGGTGAGACGGAAAAACATTAGCCCGTCCGAGGCCTGGCTCGAGGCTGAGGCCTGGCTCGAGGGCTCGGGCGAGACGGAAAAACATTAGCCCGTCCGAGGCCTGGCTCGGAGGCTCGGGCGAGGCGGAAGACAATCGCCCGTCCGAGGCCTGGCTCGGAGGCTCGGGCGAGACGGGAACACACACGCCCGTCCGAGGCCTGGCTCGAGGGCTCGGGCGAGACGGAAACATACACGCCCGTCCGAGGCCTGGCTCGAGGGCTCGGGCGAGACGGAAACAGGGAAGAGGTTTGACCGTCGATTCCTCGCCGTCGGTGAGGTCGCCGGTGGGGAAGCTAGGCTTGTGAACTCACCTCGACGAGGCGCATCGAGTGGTGTAGGTGGTTTGGCTAGCGGATGGCCGGAGTGTGCCGGCGGCGAGCGGCAGCGCACGGAGGCGGCGGTGACGCGCGACTACGCCGTCTCCGGCGGTCGCCGGTGAAATTGGGGGAGGCAAAAGCTCGAGTGAACCCTAAGGAGCAAAGCTACGAGGTTGGTTTGGCTCGGGTGGCTCCAGAGGAGCCTGGCCACGAGCGAGGTCTGCGGCGGCGCCCATGGCGCTCGGCCGGGGAGAAGAGTGCGATAGGGAGCGGTAGCGTTGAAGCTCGTCGGTGTTCTTACCTTGCCTTGACTCGGTGAAGGTCGAGGATGAAGAAGAGGGGCAGTGGTGCTCGGATCGGGGAGGAACAGCGTCGCGGGCTCAGCGGGTGGTGATGGCGTCCGTGGCGGCGCTCTCCGATCTCCGGCGTCGGTGGGGCTCGAGAGGTGGTGCAAGCGGGAGCACCGGGTGTCCGAGGTGTAGACGGAGTGGTGTGCGAGACGAATCGGGTGGTGGTGCTCCGGTGAGGCCGGAACACGGCGGGGCTTTTGCGGCGATGGTCGCGGCGAGCGGGGAGGTGTTCGGCGTGTTCGTGGGAGAGTGAGGGAGAGAGCGAGAGTGAGAGCGGGCGAGTGAAATGGCAGTGGGGAGAGGGGAGTGCGGTGCGCTCGGGGTTTTGATCGGCTTGACCGGCCGGTGGTCGTGGCGGGGCCGGCGACGGGACGTCGCGGCAGCAGCGACGCGGTCGGCGAGGCGAGCGCGGAGCGGGCGAGGCGGATTGTGGCGTGATCGGGTGAGCAAGGATCGCGCGGGGAGTGGGCGAGGAGGATTCGCGGCAGAGGCGTGCCGCCACGCGGCGGTTGCGGCCGGCGTACGGCGCGGCCGTCAGCGCGCGGCGCGCGCGCGGCGAGGCCGGCGCAGCAGGCGAGGCGGAGCGGGAGAGGGCAAGCAAGATAGCTTGCGTGTTCGGGCGGAGGAGATCAGGCGACGATAGGCGGACGCGGATCCTTGGCAGGGAAAAAACGGTCATGTGGCCGCGTCGCCAGCGTACGGCGCGGCCGCGGGTCGGCGAGCGGCGTGCAGCGCGTGCGGGCGAGCGCGGGCGAGGCTGGGCCGGTGCGCGGAAATGGGCCGGAAGGGGTGGCTCCGAAAAAAAAAACGTTTTCCTTTTTCTTTTTCCAAATTCTTTCAAACTTTGACCACTCAAAACAGTTTCAAAAACTCCAAACTAGGTTTTGACCCAAACATAAAAGTTGCTCAAAACATTTTTCTCTACAACCTTCATATAAGACACTTTTTCTGAAAACCATTTTTAAATCCTCTACATAAAGAAAGCCAAATAAATAAACAAAAGGCAACAAGCACTCATATGCACATGCAATGATGCAATGCATTGCTTATGCTCCTTTAGTAGCTAATGACGTTCCTAATGCAGTGCTTGACACTAGGGTGTCACACTAATGTTGTCTTTTGTGAGGAATTTAGTAGGATCATGACCAAAAGGTTCGAGATGTCCATGATGGGTGAGTTGAAGTACTTTCTTGGATTCCAAATCAAGCAACTCAAGGATGGCACGTTCATCAGTCAAACCAAGTATACAAGAGACATGCTAAAGAAGTTTGAGATGGACAAGGCCAAACCCATCAAGACCCCTATGCCTACCAATGGACATCTTGATCTAAATGTGGATGGTAAGTCAGTGGACCAAAAGGTATATCGCTCTATGATCGGTTCATTACTTTACCTTTGTGCATCTAGGCCCGATATTATGCTTAGTGTGTGCATGTGTGCAAGGTTTCAAGCTAATCCGAAAGAATGTCATATTATGGCCATTAAGAGAATTTTTCGATACTTAGTGCACACTCCGAATCTTGGCTTGTGGTATCCCAAGGGCTCCACTTTCGATCTACTTGGCTATTCCGATTCGGACTATGCCGGTTGCAAGGTAGACCGAAAGAGCACTACCGGGACTTGCCAATTTATTGGGAGGTCTTTGGTGTCATGGAGTTCTAAGAAACAAAATAGTGTTGCCCTATCCACCGCCGAAGCCGAGTATGTGGCGGCCGGCGCTTGCTGTGCTCAACTACTTTGGATGAAGCAAACACTAAAGGACTTCGGATGTGAGCAAACCAAAATTCCACTTTTGTGTGACAATGAGAGTGCTATCAAACTAGCAAACAATCCCGTAAACCACTCTCGCACAAAACACATAGACATCCGATACCATTTCTTGAGAGATCATGAAGCCAAAGGAGATATCGCAATACGCCATGTGAGCACCGAAAAACAACTAGCCGATATCTTCACAAAGCCTTTAGATGAGTCAAGATTTTGTGCTTTGAGGAGTGAACTAAATATCATTGATTCTCGTAACGTGGCTTGATGTCTTGCACATATTTGTTTTCACCTAGAAACCTAAACAAATGCTTTTGACAAATATTGTATGTGATTTCAAAATCTATTTTGCATGCTTCACTTGTGTCCATAGCTATGTATTGATTCTATGAAATCTGGACATATTTGAAGTGTGTGTAGTATACCACACAAAGTCCTCCTGGAAACCCTCTCTGGACCCTCTGTTTTTCTGCCTGTCGGTGGTACCGCCATTGTGTCGATACTGCCGACGGCGGTAGTACCGGCCCCTATGGGCGGTTCCACCGACCGGTTTCCTCCGAGTATAAAAAGGGGTGCGGTGAATCTTTTCAACCCTAGTCAATCTCTTTTGACCGCGCCGCCACCAGTCCTTGTCTTCTTGCGCCATCTTCCGAGCCCGTTCTAGCCACCGTAACTTCTTCCTCTTCGATCTCTTTCCTCCTCCATCCAAATCCAAATCCCTCCGGTGGAAAGTTGCTTTGGAGCGTGGAGATCGTCTTGGTGGTGTTCTTGAAGCCCAAAGTTTCCTCCTTCATTGGATTTCGACCTCTTTTCGAGTAGCAAGGTACTAGGGTGTTCATGCCCGATCTCTCAATGTACTTTGTTCTAGGTCGATTCCTTTGGTAGGATTGTTCTATCTAGTATGAAGATGCTTCTAGGATGTATGGTTCGCAAGTTCATAGTGATTTGGTAGATTGGATTGAAGGAAACCGCACGCTGCTGTGCGGTTGGTAGTACCGCCCCAGGGGTCGGTAGTACCGCCCGCGCGCAGCGAGCCGTTCTCCTTCCCGATTTCGATCGTCTTATTTGCTACATCCGTTGAAGTAATCGTTCCATCATCTTTGTCTCATGTTGGTCTATGCTATCTTTGTCTAGATGAGCCGGAGGCCCTCTCGTGCTCGTTCCCCTAGTGATGATGATGAGGATTATGCCGCCTTGGAGCAAGGTGGTCATGCGCAAGGGGAGCCGCCGCGTCGCAATCCCGGGCGCCGTGGTCGGTCTGGGAGTATGGATGACTCCTCTCGTCAGGTCCGTGGACGCTCGTCCGCGGGCCTTATGGGTCGTCGCAGCGTGGATAGCGCAAGGGCGAGCGGGAGCCGTCATGCCCGTGGCAGTGGGCATGCTGCTCCTCCTCCTCCTCAGCCTTCTCTGCCCCCTGTCGCTGGTCCGGCGGGACGCCTGCACAGCGTCATTGTGGGAGGAGTGCCTTCAGCTGGTCTCGATCGTGAGGGTCGCTCCATCGATCCTCAAGTTGGACCGGCATCCCCTCGGACTTCAGGGTTGATGCTAATCAACCGGGCTTTTGACATGCACCCTGAAGCCGAAGCTGTCATGTCCGCCGTCCCTCCCGCTCTTCTTGGAAATCCCATGGATTACTCCGATAGAAAGCGGGGTAGCTTGATGAGAAGGCAGCGTGAGGAGAACCCCTATCTGTTTATCAGAGATGCTTCAGTTGATCGGAGGTTCTGGTCAAGATTCCAGCAGGACTACTATGTGTCAGTCCTCTGGAAGGGTTTCTGTGCTAAGGGCCATCCCCCTCTTTTTGAGCACAAGCGGTTAGTTATCCGCTCCTTGACAGACAAGGACTCAGATGAGATTCAGTCTTTGGTGCAGAGGCTTGAGGAGTGGAGGATCTTGGGGTTGATCTCTGGTGAGCGCAGCTACAACCAGGAGATTCTCTGTCAGTTTTGGGCCACTTTGTTCATTGATAAGGAAGCTCGCGTGCTGCATTGGATGACCCAAGAGGTTCACTACAGATGTGCCTTCGTCACATTTGCTCGGTTGTTGGGCTTCGATCATGTGGACAGAGATGCCCCTCGTCTTTCAGAGATGTATGGAGGGGGTATGTACTTAGAGCAGTTGCAGAGCTCAGGTGTCTACATGGATGGTGCCGAGGCAACCTTCAAGGTCCAAGGCCTGAAGCCTGCCTACTATGTGCTCAACAACCTGATGCGCCTAACTCTGGATCCTAAAGTTGGTGACCAGGACAACTTGAGAGATGATGCTGCCAAGGTCCTCGTCCGCTTTGCTCTGCCAGATGGACGGTTTAGCATCTCTCAATTTCTGTGGCAGAAGATCTCCGATGTATACAATGATCCTCACAAGGCCCTACCATATGCTCCATATCTTATGCATATCATTGAGCATGTGGTTGGCGCCACTTTTGAGTATGATCACACCATGAAGGAGTACAGTGTTCGCAAGTTCACCTCGGCTCCTTCCAAGGACAAAGAAAAGGTTGATGAAGGTGGTGAGGTCCCAGCAGATGCAGCAGCGCCTGGCGAGGCTCAGCCGGGTGGAGATGTTCCCCATGCTACCGCTCCTCCTCCGCGTCGTGAGAGGCGTAGGAGTGGCGGTCTTCGCTCCGCCCTTGGCAAGATCTTTGAGTGGATGTGCTATCGGGCCGATCGTGACGAGCGACATCAGCAGGATGTGCGTCAGCATCTCGGTCTTCCTCCGCGCTCTCCGGTCCGACCCCATCCAGATCCGTTTGCTGAGTACGATGCTCAGGCCCGGAGTGGTGGTGATGATGATGATGATGATGGTGGTGGTCTCCCCCAGCAGCAGCCCCAACAGCAGGCCCAGCAGCAGCCCCAGTTTCCAGGTGGTGGTGAGGCGGGTTTTTACAGCTCCATGCTGTATCCGCCCCATCAGTTCTATCCTCCGCCACCACCTCAGTACCAGCCTCATTCCTTCTTCCCTGACTATGGTATGGGCACGTCCTTTGCTGGCGGGTCCACATCGTATCAAGGAGGGGGTGGAGGCTCGTACATGGGCTTTGCTGGCCCCGACGCCGATCCAGCTGGGAGTGGTGGTCCTCGCGACTCTACACCACCACCTGATTCTTCGGCTCCTTCATCCTTCCCTGGTGGTGACGTTGGAGAGAGTGCCTATTCCTCTCTCTTCGGGGGCTCTTATCATGATGGATCTTCTAGCAGCTATTATTGATTCTTTGCTTATCTTGGCCTACCCTGTAACAGACTCGCCCAATAATGTGTTGAAAAGGGAGTGAGCATAAGCACCAGGGGCCTCACCTAGGTTCGGTGCTCACGCTAGCTTGGTCGGAGAAGGCCGGGGAGCTGAAGGTCGACGGTAGCGGCGAAGATGGCGGCGGACCGGGACTTCGCGGTGGCGTTCAGGCCCCTCCGGCGCGGTAGCGACCTGGACGGTGAGCCAAGTAAATGAATGTACATCTTATAATCAACCCATTAATCCTCCTTAGTTTCATCATTAACTACGCTGAGGGGGCGAGGACGAGTCTCCTTTTCTCGTGGAGCAAACGACGATTCGAACCGCTTGATCTACCCAGCTGGGGCTTCCTTATCACACGACATATGCGAGACCGAACTCGCATATATCAACCGTCCCGTGGATCCGCTCAAACCGGACCGGAGCCGCGCCACCCGGGAATACACTACCCGCTTTGGTACTTGATGCCAAAGGGGGAGTGTTAGGCTTATCTTGTTGTAATAGCTGTGAGAAAGGGTAATCTTTGAGACTAAGTGTGGTATGCTACATTTTATGTGTGATATGCTGAGGATGTAAAACTTTTATGCTTATTGTTATATTCATGTTTGGTTCATCCTCGTTATTGATGCCCCTGTCATGGTGATTGTTGTTTTCGATATGGCTATGTGATTTGAGTTCTTTTCTTTCTTCAATAGCCATTCGCTTTTCTTATTACATTGTTATGTGTATCACCATGTCATACCGTTTATGCATCACAAATTGATATATTTGATGTTGTCACACACTTAGGCACCCCACGGATTGCAAAATTTAGGGGGAGCTCTTGTTCTTGTGTATGCAACCTTGCTTTCTAATCAAGGTTTGAAATTCATATCCAAAGCATACACTAAGGGGGAGCTTCAACTAAATTTTGGAATTCAAAAGCTTCAATTCTTTCTATCCCTAATTGTAAGCCTAAGTTGGTTGTCATTAATTACCAAAAAGGGGGAGTTTGAAAGTGCATTCGCCCCCAATGTGGGTTTTGGCTAATTAATGACAATCAAATTAGGGACTAACCAGTTTATAAAAGCATGTATGCAGGTGTTAGTCCTTTGAAAGATTTGAAACGTTGAAATCTCGTGAACAAAGCACGTAGGATATTTTTGGACATAAAGATGCCTAGCTCAAGTGGTAGTTTAAAATTTCATTTTTAAACTTGAGTTATAGGTAAGCCGGACTATGAAGAGGGTCACAAAGTAAGTTGGCTAGATGTGGAGAAAAGTGCTCAAATCGACTAACCTTAGTTCGCTTGAGAGACACCGCACAATCACGATCACGTAGAGGGTAATTTCATATGGTCGGTGGTACCGACCATGGGTGGTCGGTGGTACCGACCACGGCTTCTCTGCGCAGCGCTCAAACACCCTCTCTGTGTTGGTCAAAAAATGACCTGGCGGTAGTACCGCCATAACCTCGGTACTACCGCCCGCGGTGGTACCGATGCAAGGTCGGTAGTAACCTGGTTTGCAACCCTCTCTGGATAGAGTTGTTTTTGACCTAGCGGTGGTACCGCCATTACCTCGGTAGTACCGCCCGCGGTGCTACCGACCCATGGCCGGTAGTTTCCAAGTTTGCAAGGCTCTCTGTCCGCGCTGATTTCGGCCTGGCGGTAGTACCGCCATTACTTCGGTAGTACCGCCCCCGGTGCTACCGACGCAAGGCCGGTGGTAACCAAGTTTACTGAGCTCCCTGTGTAGAATTGAAAAAGGCCTGGCGGTGGTACCGCGATAACCTCGGTACCACCGGGTTCGGAGGTACCGACGGAGGTCGGTGGTAACTTGGCTTTGCGAGGCTCTCTGTGTTGTGTTGAATATGACTTGGCGATGGTACCGCCATAACCTCGGTACAACCGGCCTCGGAAGCACCGACCCAGGTTCGGTGGTTGAAAGTTTTTCAGGGCTCTCTGGACTGACTAGCCTTTGACTTGGCGGTGGTACCGCCATTACCTCGGTACCACCGACCTCGGAGGTACCGACCCTCGGGCGGTAGTTACCGAGGGACCGAGTCCCTAACTGAGTTGCTCTCTGTTCGAGCTTGTTTTGGCCTGGCGGTGGTACCGCCATTACCTCGGTACCACCGGCCTCGGTGGTTCCGACCTTGGCCCGGTGCTTGTCAGTTTGACCAGATCTGGGTGTATGCGACCGTTGTGACATGGTCGGTGGTACCGACCAGCCTCGGGACTGAGGGAGTATAAATGCCTCCCCTCTTCACTTTTCACGGTCACGGACTTACACCATACACTTATTGCTGACCTAACTCGAGACAAACACTCTCCAAGCATTGACTCACCCCTCTCTCTCCCCCTTTGCTCCTAGATTCATTCCCTTGCAAGATTTGAGCTAGGGAAGTGAGATTCGAGAGTGGGAAGCATCAATCTTCGACTTGAGCACTTGGTTTCCATCTTGCCGGCTTGTTTTGTGTCTTTTACTCTTGAGCTCTTTGAGCTCTAGCCGGTTAGATGTTCTTCTTGGTAGCCCGTATTGATTTACTTGTGAGGGCTCCCCGAAGCGTTTGTATTACCCTGAGATTTCTAGTAGAGATACTCTCGTAGCCTTTGTGGTTGCTTGAGTGAGGCGAGGAGGTGAAATAGACTCCGACCTTTGTGGTCACCTCAACAACGAGGAAGTAGGCACTCCTTAGTGGATTGGCCGAACCTCGGGATAAATCTTGTGTCTCGTGTGCTTGTTGTTGTTGTCCCTATTTTCTCTACTTCTCTTGTTATTGTGTTCTTCGTGTTCTTCCTATCCCTATCTCGTTCTTAGGTTGGGAAGGCTCGATCTACATCAAGGGGAGCAACCAAGGTTTCGTGAGAGTAGTTTTACCATAAATTATTCTTCGGAAAGTTGGCTAGAAACTTGTTTTATCTTCATAGCTTACATTCATCGGATTTGTAGTTTCTTTTAGGATCCCGGTTGTGCCGTTTGTTTGTGTTGGTAGTACCGGTGTTTCACACCCGGTAGTACCTACCCAAACAAACCGGCCTCTCCGGTTGCTATCTAACTACATCTTATAGTTTGTGAAGTTTCAGATAGTCAAAAATCACCTATTCACCCCCCTCTAGGCTGATTCGGTTCTTTCAATCTCTCATGGATATATTTAGATAAAGTGACAAGTGGACCCACAGTAGATAGATGATGATATAGAGGATGGATGGATGCGGGAGAAATGAGTATAGAGGAGAGAATCTTGATGACCAGACAGTATAGAGGATGAAAATAGAGGAACGTGAGTGCGAATAGTCTTATCATCCTCTATATTTATCCTCTAAAAGGAATATTTGTCCTAGTCATCAAGATTTTTTCCTCTATATTGCTTTCTCCCGCACTCATTCATCCTCTATATCTCATACTCTATACTAACTCCTAACAACGGCACCACTTGTCATCCTTTATAAATTTTATCTAAATATATCCATGTGAGATCTTGTTTTGAAGGATTTATTGAAATGAATTTAATGGTGCAATCGAAATTTAATTTCGTTTTATAGTTTATGAGTTATAACATTTTTAGTTACTCCAAAAAGTGGGGCCCGCTATTACCCTGACACCTCCCCACGCGCGGCAGCCAGGTCTCCACACCTTACCTCCTGTAAAACTCGATTTAGCGCTACATTTAACCGAATGGGATTGGCTACAGCACGAACTTCCGGTAAAACTCTCCTCCAGTTCCATATACAGGTAGCAGTGCGGATAGTCCTGAGACGATGATTCGTTGGATCTCACCTCAGTGTTTTTTTTAATATATAATAAAACCAAACACGAGAAAATGACAGTGCTAGAGTATTGTATTTTTATAACATCGTGTTTTGGATCACGTCGAGAGGCCTCTCTTTCTCCCAACAACAGCTGCAGTGCAGTCAGTAGTGCATCCGTATGATACCTGAGGCAAGCAACTAACAACTCGCTTACGGTACGGAAGATAAAAGCGGTTGACACTTGTACTCCAGTAAAAGCAGGCGCGGAAAGTGGCCGTAAAAGGCTACTGTACGTACGGCACTCCACCGCTACGTGCCTGCCTGGTGCAGTTCTGCAGATGTTTCTTTCGCCTGGGGTGGGAGTGGTGGCCCGCCCTGCTCGTGGCCCTTCTCTCTCGTCGTGACGGGATCGCGTGCAGGAGGAACGTATCCATCATTTCAATCTGGACCGACACCCAAGCGGATTTTGCGACGAATCAAACACACCGACTGGTGAATTCCATTGTACTGTACTGTACTCCCCGTCCCTAATTAACCGTCGCTGTTGGTGTGCGTACCACAAGTTTGACTCAATTTGTAGCAAATGTGTGCAACATTTGTATCTCCAAATAATTTTGTTAAAAAACTAGATTCAAATATCTATCCAACGATACTAATTATGTATGATACATATTAATATTTTTTTAATATATATTTAGTCAAAATTGTTTCTTGGGAAGCGCAAACGACAGACATTTAGGACGGAGGGAGTACCTTGCTGTCTGCTAGTACTACAGGAGTATCGTATGGGTAGTTCCGTATCATGTAACACGTCACTCGTGCACGATACTTTCAGACCACAGAAACGGGCACAGCTACCCCTGGCACGGAGGATCGGGATCTCGGCGTGTCACTGAACAGTGAACACTGAACCCGCCCATCTTTCCGATGTCTGTCGACGAAGCAGAACTCGGCCACGGGCGGGGTCACCCACTCGCTTCGTCAATTCGAGTTCGTCACCCATGACCCCAGTAGTCCCGTCTCCCCATCTCCATGCACTCCATGCAATGATGCAACTCGTAGCCCCATATCGTTCATTAGTAGTAGACCAGTACTCCATGTAGAAAAGCGAGAGAAAACCCATATAAAAAGGAGGATTTATTTTTTCAAAAAAATATTTAGATCCTCTTTATTTGTCAAAGCGTGTTTAGGGCTTCGCCTTGCATGACAGCGCCACGACACCTCTGCATAAAAATATCACACACATACATAAGTTGTCATAGTGGCCGCTTTGTTAACAACTATTAGTAGGAAAATAAACACCACTTACTATCTCTGCATAAATTTTCATAGAGTTATCTTAAGTAAAAGTTTTCAAAATTTTGATTGAATTTATAAAAAATACCATAAAGTTTTATAATATCAAATTAGTATCATTAGATATACTATAGAATATGTTTTTATAATGTACTCATTTTATGTCATAAATGTTGTTATTTTTTTAAAAAAAGATAGTTAAGTTTAGAATAGTTTAGCTTGCACGGATTTTGAAAATTGACCTATTCGAGGACCGAAGGAGTACATAGAAAAAAAGTTTCTTGCAATGATAATAGAGACCTTTGAAATTTTCCAATAGCAGGAGATCAATTGTGATCTTTTTTCTTTTATAACGACGTTCTGAAAGAAAAAAAACTTTTTAAAAAGGGGATTTCGATTTCCATGCCCCAGCTGGTGGGAGCTAGCTAGCCAGCTGCCCAGTTCCCCATGCCAAACCCCCCGGCGTTTTAGCCATAGCCAGCCAAGCGGGCGCCTCCGCGGTTTCACGCAGCCACGCGGCCACGCAGATCAAATCTCAAATCTCAGCAGCTGACTAGCAGAGCACAGAGCAGCAGTACAATAATAATCGGGTCGCCACCGACTCCTAAGCTAGAATCGCACTCCACTCTCCAGTCCTCACTCCCACACCCGTACGCTTCGCGGCGCGTCGCTTTTGCCAGCCATACGCCAGCGCCACCGGCCGACGTCGCGGGATTCACCGGAGGCGCCACGCCACCGGCCGCGGCCGACAAGGCAGACGAGGAGGGTGGTCTTGGTAGGGTGGAGGCGGCTCCGGGTTGCCGACGCCGCGGGAGATGAAGGCCAAGGCCCTCCCCTTCATCGCCTTCGAGCACAAGCGGTTCGTTCCTGCCCCGCCTCTACACGACTACACGGGCGCGCATCTCGGCGTCGTGCTGGTTGCTCTTTGCTGTTTTTCGTAAGGGGTTTTCAACAGAGTTCTCCAGTTCCTGTCCGAAACGTCCGCCCGTGTGTTTCGGAGATATTTTGGGATTTATCTGCTGCGCGGGGATCTCGATCCGGGGCCGAGACATTAGGGGCCGAATTTGGACAATGCAGAGCCTAGATCTCCGCATTTCTGCTGTGATGAATCGCTTTTGGTATCGAGATGCTCGAATTGTGGTTTTGTCACGCTAGCAGGATCCGTGTGATGCGAAACTGTCGAGCTTAATTTTTTTTACTGTAATTAGCATATATGAAAACCCAAATTTAGTGGGCGGGATGAGTTTCGGCAAAACTGAATTACTTGTAGCAGTATTACCTGCAACTAGTACATTTCTGACTGGTGCGTTGGGTGGTGGTACAGAGACGCCTATGGCTTCGCCGTGCGCCCACAGCACCTGCAGCGGTACAGAGAGTATGCAAACATCTATAAGGTGGAAGAGCCGCCCCCCTGGTGATACCTAATTATGCCCCGTGTTGTTTCATCTCGCTGAATTCCATATTTGGTGCTGCTGAGTCTGCAGGAGGAGGAAGAAGAGAGGTCCGATAGATGGAAGAATTTTCTGGATCGGCAGGCTGAGGATGGAGAATCATCTGGAGAGGATGCCAAGGTTGCACCATCCAACGAGGATGAAGGAGATGCTGGCAAGAATGCCAAGGATGTCAGGACAGAGCCAAGACCACATAAGATCCAAATATGGTCTGAAATCAGGCCCTCTTTGGGCCATATTGAGGAGATGATGAACTCACGAGTGAAGAAGAAGCAATCTTCTTCTGAGGGGTATACGAGGGATGAACTCCGCCCTGATCATTTTGAAGAGAGCAAGCCATTGGAGGATTCTGATGATGAGTTCTATGATGTAGAGAAGGTTGATCCTAGCCAAGAAGTGCCTGTAACTGACATAGCCAATGCTGACTCAGGTGCAAATAAAGGTGCAGATCAAGAACATTATCCTTGGAAAGAAGAATTAGAATGCTTAGTCCGCGATGGGCTTCCCATGGCTCTGAGAGGAGAGGTACAGCCTGCATTTTTTCTAGCATATAATTTATCAACTGTTGTATTAAAACCCAAATCCCTTTGATCTGTGGCGTCAGCTATGGCAAGCTTTTATTGGTATTGGAGCTCGTCGGGTCAAAGGGTACTATGAGGGCCTCCTTGCAGCGGACAGTGAAAGAGAAGACAACAAATGTTCTGATTCTCCAATTACAGACTGTGGTGATAGCAAACCGAAAGCATCTGAACCATTTTCTTCTGAAAAATGGAAAGGGCAAATAGAGAAGGTATATAAAATTTTATATTTTTTAAACCAGGTTGTATATTAATTTGTTGATGTCATCTCTTACTTTGGACCTTTTAGGATTTGCCTAGAACATTTCCAGGACACCCTGCCCTTGATGAGGATGGCAGAAATGCCTTAAGACGCTTGCTCACAGCTTATGCTCGACATAATCCATCAGTTGGTTACTGCCAAGTATATCTCTACCTTAACGCTTATACTATTACTCTTCATGTCAATGAATGTCATTAGCTTGTTATGAACCCCTTACAAGTTTTTTGGTGTGATTCTATTTGATTTATTGATTATGCTTTCAACACTTTAACAGTGCCTAACAATGGGAATAACCACTGGTGGGAATTTGGCAACCTGCACTTTGCCTATTTGCCATAAGTTGAACGCCAGCCATAACAACAAGATCGTTAGGGGCCATATTTTTGAAGGAAAAAAACTCTATTTTTTAAAAAAGGATCAATTTCTGGCATTTTAAAGTAAAAGATGTACTCCCTCCGTCCCTAAATAACTATCTCTAGAAATCCGTGTTCCCCTCACAGACACGCTTTCCGGACGACACTTAAAAAGGGACGGAGGGAGTACATTAAGTTCATACAGAACTAAACTGTGTGCACATGTGGCTGTTTTTTTACTGTACAATACATATGATAATTCCTTTTCTTTGGAAGGATTAGGTTCTGTCAATATAGATTTTGTGTTCATGATGTGTATCTTTCTGTTTGCTGCATAAAGATTCTATGCTGTGAATGCATAGTAAAATGCACCTCAACAGTTTTGCACTTCTAATTTAGAAAAAATGATAGGTCATGAATATTTAAAAACTCGACCTGTGGGGGTAAGACGGCCTCGGGCATTCTGCTTAAGATAGAAGGTAACCTTCTCATCTCACGTAGGTCGAGAAAACCCCCGAACCCTGGCCTCACCCATAGACAACAACATCGTTGCCCATGTGAGACTGGGTCGAAGGTAACCTTCTCACGCAGGTCGAGAAACCCCTTGAACCCTAGCCTCACCCATACACAACAACATCGTTGCCCATGTGAGACTAGGTCGACCTTAGACCTGTGCTTTGGCGTGGGACAGACGAGGGAATCTTTTTAACCTCAGCAGTCCGCCTAAATTTTGCTCCCACACCTGAGGAGTGCTACTGAAGCCATCTAACCAACTCAGCTAGACTTATATTGTATGTTTTTTTCGTTTGATGAATTGTTATCTTTTATTTTAGACACTATTAATTATACTGTGAGTGCATGGAAAAATATTCGGTGCAATCATGTTGTGTAGAGAGATAGGGAAACACCTCACACCCATAAGGGAGGGGTGGATTTCATATATATAGTCAAGATACAACTTGGAGTACAAGTTACATGATATACATGTCACATACCTAGAAGAACGGCTTGCCATAACATCATTTATATTTGGAGTTCTTTTTCTTTGTGTTTGCAGTGCCCTAACTTTTACATGTCGTCCTTATCAAAGTAATTGTTCCTTTTAAACTTTTTTATGCTGGTTTATGCTTTCCGATGATAGTCAAAATGTTAGGCAATGGTGTAACATATAGGTTAAATATGTTTTTGAAGTTCTAGTCTGCAACCAAGAAATGTAATTTGTAAAAAGAAAAAAAAAATCTCCTTTTGCACAGAGTATTATAGTTGTCAAGCATTCACACTCATGCTGACTGACTACTCATAGCTAAGACTAATCATAAAAATATTGCAGGCAATGAACTTCTTTGCTGGTTTGCTACTTCTGTTGATGACAGAGGAGAATGCATTTTGGTAGGTTCTGCGTGGAATTTTATGGAATATTTGTGGTATTTTATGTTATTTCTGCTGAAATGTTGATTTCACAATTGCACTGCTGAACTAAACATCTTTTTGTATGTTTCTATGGTGTCTAGGGCATTGACAGGCATTATGGATGACTATTTTGATGGTTACTTCTCTGAAGAAATGATCGAATCTCAGGTATTATGAAGTATCATTTTCTGTATGTTAATGTTTGCCTGCTATTCGATTCTTTGACCTTTAATCTGCTCTGTTTCTTATTAAATCATCTGTATTTGGTTTCTCTATAGGTGGATCAGCTTGTTTTAGAGGAGTTAGTCCGAGAGAGATTCCCAAAGTTAGGTGTGTAACTTATTCCATAGATATTCCATTATTTGTACCACATGACTGTCAGACATATTAACAGCACAAGATTGACAAGAACATTCATGTATTTTTTCCAGTAAATCATCTTGATTACCTTGGTGTACAAGTTGCGTGGGTCACTGGTCCATGGTTCCTATCTATTTTTATGAATATGCTTCCCTGGGAAAGTGGTAAGCCTTATTTTGTGTTAGTTGGAACATTTACCTTTTCCTTTTCAAAATGATGTTTCTCTGCTTTTGTAATATAAGAGGTCTATTGAGAACTGCATTTCAAACAGTAGGGCCTTTAAGAGACTGATTGCTATTGCAATACTGTAAAGTGACACTTTCTACCCTGGATAGTTGTAGTGTAAGGTCTGTTGTCATTAACTATTTCTTATAGTTGATGCTTCCCTGGTCTTTGTGCAAGTAAGCTTTGAACTAATATTCTGTTTCTTGAATAGACTATGTGCTATTATCTTCTCTAGAAACATTCTTAGCTTTTTACTGCTATTTTAAACATTTCAGTGCTTCGTGTGTGGGATGTTCTTCTCTTTGAGGGAAACCGTGTGATGCTGTTCCGGACAGCCCTTGCACTGATGGAGTTGTATGGTACTGGGGTCCTTCCTTTTCTTATTAATGTCAAGTATCTCGGAAGTTACATTCTGGATAGAGGTTTCTGACCACTATTAATTGCAGGTCCTGCACTTGTGACAACAAAAGATGCTGGGGATGCAGTAACCCTTTTGCAGTCTTTAGCTGGTTCCACTTTTGATAGTAGCCAGCTTGTTTTAACAGCTTGCATGGGATATCAAGCTGTAGGTGAAGCAAGACTGCAAGAATTGAGGAATAAACACCGACCATCTGTTATCTCTTCAATGGAACAGAGAGCAAAAGGTCTTCGTGTCTGGAGGGACACCAACAGTCTTGCATCTAAGCTATATAATTTCAAGCGTGACACTGAACCATTGGTGTCGTTATCAGAAGAACAGTCAAATGATTTAAAGGATAGTGATAAGAACCAAGAAGCCAATTCTAGTAATGTGGATGATATGTATCATGGCCTCACTGTCAACTCTGAGATTGAGTCTCTGCCTGATCCTAAAGACCAGGTATCCTTCTCAATATGCTAAATTTTCTTTCATCTCCAAATCATAAAAGGTTTCATTAAACTTAAGGGACAAACTGAATAACATAACAAAATATAATGCATAAACATTTCCATTAGTGAGGTTATTCGATGTTCAATGTATTTATGTGAAGTTGATAGTCTCATGCACATTTAGCATCTGAAGAAAGTGTTTGTGCCCATCCTTTTTCGTTTTTGGTTCATATGTTATATGAAGGATAAAATGGTTGGTGAAAAGCAAGAGATGTTATATCTGGTTCTTATTGGAGCAAATTGCTTATTTATGAAGTCGATGACCTGTTTTTTTTCCTGACAGGAAATTAGTTAAGGCTTCATAGGTTACGTATTCCACAAGGATTATTGTTTGGAATGTTTTTAGCTTAACCTGCATTTTGCCACTTTCTCACTAGATGATTTATTCAGATGCATTTGGCATTACCACTATCGACTAAGTGACAGAATTCCTGGTCCAATAAATCATGCAGGTTTTGTAATTAGCAGGCTAGCATGTCCCTTGGGAACTGTAATTACAGGTTTTGTATATTGTTGGCGTCCTGTAGCAATTTCTGCATCCTGCATATCCTCCAGCATTGTAAACAAATCTGAAAACCAGTCATCGGTTCCTATGTTTTCTCCTTAAGTTTCTGCACTTATATTTCATACTTAAAATAGTTACTTTTGCTCTAGTAATGTAAGGATTTATATCTGGATGTATTATCTCAGGTTGTCTGGCTGAAGGGTGAGCTGTGCCAACTGCTAGAGGAGAGAAGATCAGCTGTTCTGAGGTTGGTTTCAAATATTCAAGACTCTGACCCTTAGGTTGATTGAGTCATTTCCTGTCCACATAATATGAACAAACATGTACATGCACCAATGTAAGTAGTCATTAATCAATTCTTGAAGTTAGGTCAATCTGGTTACAGTTCCTGTCATGTTTGCCAATTGCTGGATCCACCGTGTCGTTCTGTGGTGAAACTAGTTTTCTTCCCACCTTCATCACAATTTCTACCAACAGAGCTCGTGTAGATGTACTGAAAACAGCTGTCTTTATGCGTCAAAAGTTAGTCAAGGTTAATGGATTTCAGTCAAAATTAGTTGAGCTTACATGTTTATCATATGGATAGTGGTATTTGAAAAATACTTTATTTATTCACTGTTGTCATCAAATCACCAAAATTATACTATATGACTTTAGTTGTGTGGGTTGTGACTTCTGAAGTGGTAAGCTAGCGATCCTTGCATATTATTTACTTGCAACCTTGGGTACCCATGGTTTATGTCTGGGCCACCTTTTCAAAGATTAACAGGGGAGGATGATGAATATGAGATATATACTTTTGGTTTCAATCACGCAGCATATCTGTGCATCATTATCTTAAGAAGTAAATGGAGTCTAGTAGACGATTTATACAACCTGTAGTGGGCAAAGAAAAAAAAACTTGCCAAGTAAACACTAAAAACAAGACCACTGCAAGATGAGAGATTATGTTCCTTACAACTCATCTTCAACTTTCTTCCAGGAAAGCCTTTCACCAAAGGATGGTGATAATAGTGTATAATATGCATTTTCCTTTCGTATTTAGGAGGGGACAATGTGTACCTTTCAATTTTCGAAGAAGGGCCATAGCCCCATTTAGTGTGTCCTACATAAGAAGAGTCGATCCTTTTGTTGAGTATTCACTATGATTATTAAACATTGGTGCTTAATTCTTCATATTGCTTTTTTTTTCTGTCATCTGTATCCAGGGCTGATGAATTAGAGACAGCACTTATGGAGATGGTTAAGCAAGATAACAGACGTGAATTAAGTGCAAAGGTAGATGCAAATATTATTCTTTAGAATGTTTGTCTCTTATGATGTTGATTTTGCATGTTGGACCCAAAATTTGCAATATAGTATCATCTCTTTTTGAAGTCAATTTAGGCCTTGTTTAGTTCCCACCCAAAAACTTTACGGCTATACGCCCTGCCATATCGGATCTTTGGACACATGTATGAAGTACTAAATATAGACTAAAAAATAACTAATTACATAGTTTGCGTGTAATTTGTGAGACGAATCTTTTAAGCCTAATTAGTCCATGATTTGACACTAAAGTGCTACAGTAACAAATGTGCTAATGATGGATTAATTAGGCTTAAAAAATTTGTCTCGCGATTTTTGGACGGATTCTGTAATTTGTTTTTTTGTTATTATCCGAACACCTCATCCAACGCCCTATGTAATATGCAATGTGACATCCAAAAATTTTACAGCTTGGAACTAAACAAGGCCTTAACGGTTAGAATATGCTTTCAGTTTAATAATTATTATTAGTTAAGTAGTTAACCTTACTAGATGGAAATTTCTTGTTTCCTTGGAGTATGATTGTTTCTACATTTGTTATCTCCTAGGTTGAGCAATTGGAACAAGAGTTATCTGAGCTAAGGCAAGCTCTATCAGACAAGGAGGAACAGGAACAAGCAATGCTTCAGGTGCAGTTCTTGCACACATGAAGCTCTAAATGAACCTTGTTACCACTATGTCATCTTTAGTCACCCACAACTAGGTCAACTGCAGGTTCTGATGCGTGTAGAGCAAGAACAGAGAGTCACAGAGGATGCCCGTATCTGTGCGGAGCAAGATGCTGCTGCTCAAAAATATGCTGCACATATACTCCAGGTTAATTCAGTTTGATCTATAATCCATGCCGTTGTGTTTGTGTGCTATGTCTTGATCTGAGTTTGGCTGTCATGTTTGCATATGAAAACAAGTATTTTTGTGTTCCTGCTCTTAAAAAAGTTGTTCCTACGGCATATATTGATATTTAAATGTAACTACACGTTGTAATGCATATGCACCTGTTACCTGTATCTAGGTTGCTTCAAAAAACAACAGTCTTTGCAATAAATAGTGGATACATTTATATTGGTACACAGCTATATATTGCAATTAGTGGTGGATGCAGAATAGGGCGGGGCTAGAGCCCCCCCCTTTAGATCCGCCCCTGGTTGCAGTGCACTTGTGCGATGTTAGAATCTGATACCCCTAGTTATGCGCAGCAGCCCTCGGATCTTTGAAAGGATGATGTGAATATGACACAAGCTAGCACCGTATCAAGAACGATGTAGTCGAATCGCGTAGAAAACCCTAGATGATGATGAAGCAACCACGACAAGAGATTAGGATTTGGCGAAACCGACCGCAAATTCTATTAGCACAACTCCAAAAGAGTACAAGTGATTGTCGCTCTCTCACAACCCTACTTGACCCTCCAGGACCCACTGATTCTTGCCCTATACAAGAATCTAGTGCAATAGAACTGTCTAGTCTAATCCTCTTGAGCGCTCCTAATTGCTCCGTACAAGCCTTGGATGAGACCCCTTGTGTTGGCTTATGATCTTGTTGTGATGCCTATGGCCTCTACCCCTTGATTTATATAGTCCCCTCCAAGGCCCTCATACATACAAATAGGAGTCCTACTCCTAGTAGGATTCTACACTCAAGACCTTGTAGAACTAGAAGTTCTAATAGCACACCTTTCTTGAGTCCTATTCTAAATAGGATTTGAGTCACCATACAACAGTGCGGAGTGGCGGTGCCTTTTTTTGGCCACAACTAAGCCCCACCCCTGCATGCACATATGTCTGGGTTGTTTAGATAAATTATATTATTGTCATTTTTAAGTGAGATACCTCTGCTTATATTGAAATTAGATGCCACTGCTTAATAAGTTATACTATTTATTAAGCCTATGTGGCTGTATCTAGATTCTAGAGTGCTTGGAGATGGAGAAGATGGTTGATCTCTCTCCCATTTTATAATACTGTAGCTCTCTGGCTTTATTGTTAATATTTGGGCATGAATATGTTGCATCATTTAATGAAGCAAGTAAATGTTTGCTTGTTCAGTTTTGTGATTTGCTGCTTGTATACTTAATCTATTCAGGAGAAGTACGAGCAAGCTATGGCTTCACTTACTCAAATGGAGAACAGAGCAGTTATGGCAGAAACTATGTTAGAGGCAACCATTCAGTACCAATCTAGTCAGCAGAAAGCACAGCTGCCATCGCCCTCTCCTTCTCCAAGGTACTATTGCTCTAGTCTTGTTTAATGCTATTATTACCAGGGTACTAACACTGGCAATGCAATAGCACTAAACGATCAATTTATTTAACTACTTCATTCATTTTTTTTCTTGTCCGGTTGTCTGCTATTGCCCTCGGTTAGGAAAACCCTCCTTTCCCTATTCTCAAGCGCATATAGATGTGATTTGACAAGTAGTCTGTATGTTGCCGGTAAGGCGGCAGTGAAGGTGGAGTTGGAGGTGATTCTCGACTATGCAGATCCTAGTCTCAGTTAGGAGGAGAGCGAGGTTTTACGGTTTGGCTCCCTATTTTGATTAGAGGGAAGAAGAGAGAGGTTATTTCATTCTTGATTCCCAATTGTTGGAGCTGAAGGCTATACATAGACCTGTGGCCAGCTTTCAATCACTCCTTAGATCTCTCTCTCAATCTTTCTATCTTATTGCCTTATTCTCTCTCAGTTTGATCACCTTCTTAGAGCCTTGCTTATTTGGCTTGATCAGCCACTGGTAGCTGCCTGCTTGCTGGCATGTTTGCCGTGCCTTTTGAATGAGTTGCCCCACATGACATAGTCTTTCCACTAGACATATTCCACTAATTTGCTGTTCCAATGCTAACTTGATATTGTTTCCAAATATTTTTCCTTACAGGACCCCAACTCGAGATGCATCACCAGGCCAAGGGAACCAAGATTCATCCCAGGAGTTCCAGCCTAGAAGAATAAGTTTGCTTGCCCCATTTTCTCTCGGATGGCGAGACAAGAACAAGGTACATTCTTTTGGCAATCAGATTAGGAATTTAAGATTGATTCAATATTATAGAATGCAGTAACACAGTTATAACAGTAACTTCTTTACCTGAACTTCTAAGTGGGAAATGTGACAATGTGGTTCCTCTGATGTTTTTTTTTTTCTCTTTGAAACATATGGCAGGAGATTAATAAAGGATTCGCAACCTAAAAAAATGAGCAGTAACCTTGCTAACAAAAACAATAATGACACCAGAAAAGCAACTAGGAGATTAATAAAGCTAAACACAAGACACCTTATTGTGGGAATAGAAAAGCTTGCCACCTGTTCCCAGCACGGTCCTTTATATGGTTGAATACCTTATTAGCTGATCCATGATAAGTTCATGTTTGTCTAGGGAAATTTTGGTCATGCACATGTAGGTGCTGAAAGTGTGTTTAAGAATGCTATAGCAGCTTCTGTCTTAAACTTCATGTGAGGTAATAGTGTGATAGGGTACTACAAATTTTGTGAAATTTTGTGCACAACTGCACATCTATTCTCATACTTTCCAGCTGAGTTCAAAAGGAGCAAAACATTTCACTAACTTGTTTTCTAGAGTTTATGAGCAAAATAGTTTGGCCCCTGAAAAATCCTTAGGTCTTGTTTGGCTGCACGCAAATACACCTCAATCCATGTGGGTTGGAGTGGATTGAAGTATAACTTGAACTAAATTACACCTCAATCTCTCTCAACCCAAGTGGATTGGTGTGTATTTGTGTGTAGCCATCAATGTATTAGAGTGATGTTTCTTTTTGTCATTGATTAGATGATGAAGGTAATCCCTGGCCTCTGTACCAACCAAAGATAAACAGCCATTTTTATATGAACTTGCCATAACTTATCTTGATGTGATGTGTCTTTTGAATTATTTGGAATGGCTGTTCAAAAATATTGAACTTATCTTGCTGCTCACAATCCATACTTGGCGAAATGATCCTCTATACGACCTAACTTGAATTAAATTTATAAGTTCAGACTACTATTATACTCATGTTCTTCTAACTGATCTAACAGCTGTAGGGGCTGGCATCTGTCATTCTGGAAAAGTGCCTTCTTTGTATAGTTACTTGTCTAGATAAATTATACAGTTTCTTGGAGTGTTCTTTTATATTTTGATTTGTATAAGATTTAGGTCTTGTCTCTTCTACTTTGCCTTTCCTTAAAAAAGAACGGTTCTGCTTTGCCTGATCTTATGATTTCTGTACCCTGCCTTTTGCATAGGGCAAGCAGAACGGCACTGATGAGTCAACAAACGGCACGCTCAATAATAACACCGACCAAGGGGTTGGAACACCCAAAAAGGATGATGAAAAGAAGGGCGATTCACCAAAAGAGGGTGAACAGATGATCCAAACACCCCAAAGAGACAGTGAGCCCAGATTAGTGACGCCCGAGATGGATAGTGAGCCACCAAGTGTTGAAATGACGACAAGCAATATGAATGAGCAGGAAGACCAGTTGGAGGAAATAAAATTGGATTGAACTTTGGCTGGTCTTCACCAATGTTGCTAAGTCACAACATAAGGTGCCATTAAATTATGTATTGGTGTATTCATTTTCCCCTCCTTTGTACCTCTTTTCCTTTAGGTTTATAGATTCTTAGAACCATAACTTGAGGGGAGAGAATGAATGAGTTATGTTTGCCTGTTATAGCTTTATTGATCGCCTGTAAGTTATCAGTACACATGGAAAAGACGTACCAAATAGAAGATTATCACAGAAGCAAAATTTTGGAACAGATTGTGCTCGTCCCTACGGTTGTCCTGGTGACTTTCTGATTGTATCGTCAATTGTCTTGTTGGCCACTGCATCTGACTTGATGTAGCACAAATAACCCTGGCATTGTCTGACTTGATGTACCACAAATAACCCTGGTATTGTTCTCTTCTCTACTACTTATTTGCATCCCTCTGTTCCGTGCATGTTGCCACTTTTACTCTACCGCGCTTCCTTTTGAGCTTTGAAAGCACAAGGGCACTCGGAACTCCTTTTCTTGACAGGTCCACTGTCAGACATCAAACAGCATCTTTGTGTCATACTATAGTCATAGTGATGCCGCATCGGCAGCATGTGCCTTTCGTGCGCCGTGCGTGCATTCAGACAGGACTCAAGAGTGGTGTCACGTCTTGCCGGTAGGCTGCTAGCATTATCATGTCCGGCCTTTGTACTAATAACCTGCCTGTTCTACGGCCCATCTGAAAGCTCCGTCTCACACGAGGGCACCACTCACTACTAGTGGGCTAGTGGTTAGTCAGTCCAAGCGAGGTGCTTGAACTTTTTCACGGTTCCCACTGCCACTGGCGTGGGTTTTTTTTTGTTGCATTTCCAAATTCCCAGCCGAAATTACAGTTGTGGTTTTACAAACTACGGTATGAGGGCAGTATATGTTGGATTGGTGTGCTTTTTAATCTCTTCGATTCCAAACAGAGACCATCAGGCGGATGTCGTTTTTTAACAAGAGTTTTTTTTTTTTTGCAAGTAAAGAGAGCTTTATTAACTAGACATCGGTGTTAATATAATCGTCTATCACAGGACCATGAGCACAAGTAGGTGCCCGACCCCACCATGCAGCAGAATGTTTTGTACGCCTAGCTAAACTAGCTATAACATTTGCAACTTGATTATAATCATAATCTCTTTTTACTTGGGACACTTTGAATTCCCCTAGGAGACAAGACGAGCTTCTAATTTCCTGTATCATTGGGCCTTCTTGTGATATGTCCACTATGTTATTTATTTTCGTTGTGGATACAATGAAAATAAATAACATAGTAGACCCCAGGTATACAACAATCTGGCCATCTCAGTCTGAAGCTTAAATTGTCGTTTGGTTTCATGCTGCATCGCTGCTACTCATATAATGGTAGATGGTACCTCCCGCCGCGTACCGTACCGCGTACAGAAGAGGACAAGACACAAGACGTTAGAAGTGCATGGCCACGGTTCCATGAACCGACACCGGTGCAGGAAAAGCCAAGCCCCACCGGCACCGGACCAACAGTAATCGCGGCGCCCACCGCCCACCGCCCACCGCCTCTGGTGGCCTACTGGTAAGGCTTGTACTCCAGTCATCCAGTGGTAGACTGGTAGTAGTATCGCCGGGCCGGCCGGCCGGCCGGCTATGCGATGCGAAAAGAAACCTCATGCGGTGATGCCCACACGGCACACGCAGCTACCGTACTACGGCACTAGCAACCGAGCGGGGTGCCCCCGATGATGCGCACAGAACGCGCCCATTTTCGCCATGTGATCCACGCTCTCCCGACCAAACTGCTCCGTGCTCCCGCGGACCCTCCCTGCAGGCTCAGGCTGCAGCCTGCAGCATTCAGCAAGTTTGACAGAAAGGGTGCCCATGCTGAACGCGGTAGGCGGACTGCAAGCCATCTTTTTGACAGGATCTGTCACTGGTCGCATGTGTTGCTGCTGTGCTGGATTTGGTTTGTACCCCTAGATTCTTGGGGAAATTTGCTTAGGCCTTGTTTAGTTCGCGAAATATTTTGTGAAAAGTTATTATAACACTTTTGTTGTTATTTGATAAACTTTATCCAAACATAATCTAACTAGACTCAAACATAAGACCCTGTTTGGTTGGGCTTTTGACTTTTACTTTTGGCCCCAAAAGCCAAAAGCTCAACCAAAGGAGTGTTGCGGTAGGTGACTTTTGCAGAAGCTGGAGCTTTTCCGTAGTACATTTTTGAAAGCTGTTTTGACCTGCTTTTAGCTTTTGACTTTCAACTTTTCAAAATAGGTGAAATAAAAAACGTTCTCATAATTATTTAAAAAAACAAAACTAGAAGATATACTTTATACTTGTTTAACCAAACAGTTTTCAGCTTTTCCACAGCTCACAACTCATAGCAGTTTTTCCACAGCTCACAGCCACAACAGTTTTTTTCCCACAACCACAGCTCAACCAAACAGGGCCTAAAAGTGCAATTAATTATTTTTTTATCTACATTTAATGCTCCATACATGCGTCTAAAGATTCGATGTGATGAGTACTGCGCAAAATATTTGAAAACATTTCACGATCTGAACATGGCCTTAATGTGGTTTTAGCTAATAGATAGTACTAAATGTTATATTTACTAGAAAACACTATTCAATAGTGGTAGTTAGCTCTTGAACACTATGACTATTAAAATAATATTATCTTTTGGTGAATAAGTGAGAGAAGTTAAAAGTAACTAAAATACCCCTAATTATTATTTTATATTAAAAGTATAGTGCTTGGTGAGATCTATAGTTTTGTAGTTAATACTTTTGTTGTTTTAGGACACCATTCAATGGTGGTTTTTGCTCATAGACACTGCTCAAAGTTGAACATCCTTGTGCTTCCTTAAGAGGGGACTATAGAGATGTGGCGCCTAGGCATGGGTGAAATGATCGCGGTCGTGTCGAGTCATACTGCATGGTCCCCCATACTCCCATACACTGCACTTGGTCGTGCACGTCCCACTTGTGGGAGTGGATGGTGTGGTGGGAGCCCATGGGGCTCCCCATTGCACCCGAGGGCTAGCGTGGTCCTCGGACGAGGCGAAAGTGTTGTCGAGGAGGTCGTGCGCACCTATGCTTCGGTCGATAGTATTCCCTTCTTCTAAGTTTGATAGGCGTATTAGCTGCGGAAAAGCTTCTAAGATTCACAGGCGCATAGATCTGTAAACTGTTACATGTCTCATTTTCATTGGATGCAGTTAATGCATATGGTTGCATGCAAAGCTATAATTAGCCGCTCGTTTGTTTCTCTCACAAATGCCTAGTTGTACGCGTGGATTAATATGCCTTGTTGTACAAAATGCTTATGCACCTATAAAACTTAGAAAGAGGGAGTACTAGGCTAGAGCATCAACAAAATGTTGCGCACAAGTAAAAGAGTTTTGAGTCTATGGACAATTCACTGTGAACGCATCTTGGCCCAAGTGGGTTTTGGTGATTGGATGAAACACAAGATTACTGTGACTAACGTGTGTTTTGCAGAAACAGGATTGAGTTAGGTCACGGTAATGGCGACGATACGGGCATATGGAGTTCATGTCCCCTGGCGATGGATATCGTTTCGGTTTTCAAAGGACGGACGGCGAAAACGGTGGTAGACTAGGCTAAGTGTCATATGGTGTTGGAGGACACTTAGGTAGTCTTAGGTCTTTGTTTTTTCCTTTGGCCGTACTATAAAGGGGAGCGTGAATCAGTAGTGTCGGTGGTACGAAAAAGGGGTACCCCCAATCGACGCAAACACCCGAATACTCCGTCTCCGTCTCGCCCGAGCCCTCCCAGCAAGGCCTCGGGCGAACGCTCCGTCTCCGTCTCGCCCGAGCCCTCCCAGCAAGGCCTCGGGCGAACGCTCCGTCTCCGTCTCGCCCGAGCCCTCCCAGCAAGGCCTCGGGCGAACGCTCCGTCTCCGTCTCGTCCGAGCCCTCCCAGCGAGGCCTCGGGCGAACGCTCCGCCTCCGTCTCGCCCGAGCCCTCCCAGCGAGGCCTCGGGCGAACGCTCCGTCTCCGTCTCGCCCGAGCCCTCCCAGCGAGGCCTCGGGCCAACGCTCTGTCTCCGTCTCGCCCGAGCCCTCCCAGCGAGGCCTCGGGCGAACGCTCTGTTTCCGTCTCGCCCGAGCCCTCCCAGCGAGGCCTCGGGCAAGCACGACCACTCCCCGTCTCGCTCGAGCCTTCCAAACCTCGGGCAAACGCGCCTCCACACCTCGAGCCTTAACGCACGGACCTCGAGCTGTACAGTCAGCTGTACCAGCCCATACCACGCATTTAATGCCTTCACCTACTCCGGTCACGTCCACTAGTGCACGGCATATACCACAGTAACCCGGTGTAAAGGTCAAGTCACGTTTTCACCACAAGCATGGGCAAAAGGGCACCAGTGCAGCACTGTTCGGCCACGCCGGGCACTGTAACCCCTCGAGGCCGGCTACGCGCCCCTCGAGCCCTGCACTGTAACCCCTCGAGGCCGGCTACGCGCCCCACGAGCCCTGCACTGTAACCCCTCGAGGCCGGCTACGCGCCCCACGAGCCCTGCACTGTAACACCTCGAGGCCGGCTCCGCGCCCCTCGAGCCCCCGTGGCACCACCTCGAAGCCGGCTCCGCGCCCTTCGAGCCCTAACTACTTTCGTGCTATTGAAGGACAGGTACCCCAATACCCGGAGGGACCTCACCGCGTACTATACATTCCGGGATGGGTGCTGTACGGCTCCCGCCTTGTCGCGTCCCCACGTCCGCGCCCGGGATGGAAGCCACGACTCAAGGACGCCTCAACAGCGACGACCACATCGGCTCCAGTGGCCCCGACAAGACAGAGTCCCTACCCTTCTCCGTATGGGACACCATGCGCCCTGACACCTGTAATACTTTTTGTAACCCAGGCCACCCCTTGCTCTATAAAAGGGGACGCTAGGGCCCTCATTCGGGAGGACGAACAGAACACACGAGTTCACGCACAAACACGAGTCCGGACCCCGGTCCACGCTCACTGAGCTTGTATTCTCCCCTGTACAAGCACTTAGGTGCAAATAATACAAGAACATCTCCCCCCGCTGGACGTAGGGCTTTCTTTGCCCGAACCAGGATAAATCCTTGTGTCCCCTTGCATCACCATCCAGGAAGAGAAGCACGCGATCATATTACTCGTTGGTGTGATACCCCCGGGTACGAAACACCGACAGTTGGCGCGCCAGGTAGGGGACTTCGCGTGTCCGAGCCGTTTTCTCGTTGATTCTTGGATGGCTTCATCCCCTCTTCCGTTCTCGGCTGGTGCCATCGTCTGGTTCGGGAGCCTCGAGTTCCTGGCCACAGGCAACGGCAACGAGCTGACTCTGCTCTCCACGGAGGGCCTGAGCGGAGAGCGCGTCACGCCACCCCGCGCGGGGGGCGCGACGCGTCACCCGCACCACCACGCGTCGCCACATCGCGAGCGGCGTCGTCGTCACCGTCCTCGCCGGGCGCAGGCGGCACCCGCGGCAAACTCCTGCGGCCCCGTAGCCGGTGCAGGGTCCCCAAGGGGAAACCAGCCCGGCGTGCGGCCGGAGACCTCCAGGGCGCACCCACGCCCGCCGAACGACTTCGCATTCATCATACGTACGGACCAGGAACCAGGCCAGAGGCCTCCGAGCCGAGTGCCGCCGACGCCATTCAGCCTTCTCCCGCGCGGGTCGCGCCGCGCTTGGCGCCAGCGGCTCCCGGTCGACCTCGACCGCTCAGCGGCTGTGCACGCCCACCGCCGCGACGGGCGCCATCAGGACCAGGCGATGGCGGACCGGGAGCAGCGTCCGGGCACGCTGCTGCAGGCCATGGCCAGCCTGGAGATCGTCTACCCCGCACGCGTCAACCGCGACTCTTTGCCAGCCTTCGAGCCACCTCGGCGATCCACCGTCGGAGAATGGCACCGCGAGCTGCGATCCCAGCATTTGCCAAGACGGCACGCCGTCGACGGCTCCGGCTCCGACGAATACGACTACCACGACCTCGACTTCTGGGATCCCACCAGGGAGTGCTTTCAACTCGAGGGGGTCGCGTGCGATACCGAGGACGAGGGCGATGACGGCAGACCAGCGCTCGATCTAGAAGGCCCCAGCGACGTGGCCGCGGCAGGCGGGTCACGCGTCCAAAGGAGGGACGAACCACCGGCACCGGCTGTGTCACCTCAGCACGACGACGGCCGGGCGGCACAACTCGCGCAGGTGCAAGAGGCAATCACCAAAGCCGAGGAAGAACGGCGGCACCTGCTGCAGCTCTGGCAAACCCTGATGCAGGAACCACCCCAACCTCGAGGAGCCGGAGCTCGAGGCCGGGCTCGAGAGGTCCACCGACGGATCCTCGAAGACGGGGCACCAGCGCGCCCCGAGGTATGCTTCCCACGAGCCGGCCAGAACGTGGTGGCGGCGGCGATGATGCTCCGTGAACTGCCCGCCGTCTCCAACCCCGACGCCAGGCGCATGCTCGGAGAAATGAAAAACCTCCTTGAGACAGCCGCGGTACAGCAGGCCGAGAGCTCGGCGTCGCGCCGACGCGAAGCAGCCTCAGGGAAACCAGCAGACACGCCCCGCGAAGCTCGCGAGGCATCCGTCCACCAGCCGGACGCCTCTCGAGCCAGGCCAGTCCGCGAACGGATCGTCGACAACCGGCCGCCTCGAGACCCCAACAACGCCCGCAACGACATCAATCGGCGGCGCAAGGACAAGGGGGCCCAAGAGCGTGGCTATAGCGCCCATCAGGGGGGGCGCTACGACAGCGACAAGGACCGGCAGGTCCTCGAGCCCCCGGGCCCCCGAGTCTTCAGCCGAGCCATCCGCAGCTCAACCCTCCCCGACCGCTTCCGACCGCCTACCAACATCGTGAAGTACGACGGGGAGGTCGAGCCCAAGCTCTGGCTCTCGGACTTCCGCCTTGGCTGTCAACTGGGCGGAGCAAAGAACGACGACCGCGTGATCATACGACAACTCCCACTCTACCTCTCGGACACCGCCCGCCGGTGGCTCGAGGGGCTCCCGCCGGATCGGATCCATGACTGGGCCGACCTAGTCAGGGTCTTCGATGGAAACTTCAAGGGGACCTGCGTGCGCCCAGGCAACCCCTGGGACCTACGGCGTTGCAGACAGGCGGCGGACGAGCCCCTCCGCGACTTTGCTCGACGTTTCTCGAAACAACGTCTCGAGCTCCCCCACGTACCTGACGAAGACGTCATCTCAGCATTCCTCGCGGGCACGACCTGCCAAGAGCTTGTTCATGAGCTAGGACGCTACCGTCCCGGGACGGTCGAGGACCTGATGGATCGCGTCACCAGCTTTGCTTCGGGCGACGAAGCAGTGGGGGCCTTCTTTGGCCGTTCCACGGACAAAGGCAAGGCGGTGATCGTACCGGAGGGCTCCAACAAGGGCGACGACGCCAAGAACGACAACATTGACAGCAACAAAAGGAAGAAAAACAAGCGCAAAGGCCAGAAGGCGAAGCGTGGCGCCGATGACGACGACGACAAAGAAGTGCTCGCGGGCGCCCTCGAGCCTAAGAAGCCCCGAGGCCCCCCCCGACGGGGCTGTTTTCGACCAGATGCTCGAGGATCCCTGCACCTTCCACAGAGGCCCCGTAAACCACAAGTTGAAAGACTGCCGACTGTTGAAGGGCTACTACTCCAAGCTCGGTGATAAGAGGGAAGACGCGCCTAAGGGAAAGGATACCGATCAGCGCGGCGGCCGGAAGGAAGATGGCGACTTCCCCCCGGTGCGCGATTGCTACATGATCTACGGGGGGCCGACCGTCGGGCTCTCAGCTCGAGAAAGAAAGAAGGAGCGCCGGGAAATCTTTTCCCTCAACCACGACGCCCCCCGGTATCTTGACTGGTCCGATGCGCCAATCACGTTCGACCGTGACGACCATCCGGACCAGGTCATAAACCCGGGGGCTTACCCCCTCGTCGTCGACCCCGTCATAGTCGACGTTCGGTTCTCCAAGGTGTTGATGGATGGGGGCTCGAGCCTCAACATCATATACCTCGAGACCCTCGACCTCCTGGGGATTTCAGAAGGACAGCTCCGACCCAGTGTCGGGGGGTTCCACGGAGTGGTGCCAGGAAAGAAGGCCCACCCCCTCGGGCGCATCGACTTACCGGTCTGCTTCGGCACGCCGGCAAACTTCCGACAGGAAACGCTCACCTTCGAGGTGGTCGGCTTCCAAGGGACCTACCACGCCATCATCGGCCGGCCAGGCTACGCCAAGTTCATGGCGATTCCTAACTACACGTACTTGAAGCTCAAGATGCCGGGGCCGAAAGGAGTCATCACCGTTGACACCTCCTACGAGCACGCATACCACTGCGACGTGGAGTGCGTAGAGCGAGGGGAGGCCAACGTCCACCTCGACTCGCTCGAGGCCTTGGCAGCTCTGGCCACCGAGGGGGCCCCAGAAGCAAAGCGTCACGCCGGCACCTTCGAGCCAGCCGAGCACACCAAGCAAATACCCGTCGACCCGACCTCAGCCAATGGCAAGACGCTGACCATCAGCACCAGCCTCGAACCCAAATAGGAAGCAGTGCTCGTCGACTTTCTCCGCGCGAACATCGACATGTTTGCGTGGAACCCCTCGGACATGCCGGGCATACCGAGGGAAGTCGCCGAGCACGCCTTGGAGATCCAGGCCGGGTCCAGACCGGTGAAGCAACGCCTACGCCGCTTCGACGAGGAAAAGCGCAGGATCATCGGCGAAGAGGTGCACAAGCTTTTGGCGGCCGGATTCATCAAGGAGGTATTTTACCCAGAGTGGCTAGCTAATCCTGTACTAGTTAGGAAAAAGAATGGAAAAATGCGGATGTGTGTAGATTACACTGGTCTGAATAAAGCATGTCCAAAAGTTCCATTCCCTTTACCTAGAATTGACCAGATCGTCGATTCCACTGCTGGGTGCGAAGTACTTTCGTTCCTTGATGCGTATTCC
Source organism: Coix lacryma-jobi var. lacryma-jobi (assembly GCA_009763385.1). Lineage (NCBI taxonomy): Eukaryota > Viridiplantae > Streptophyta > Magnoliopsida > Poales > Poaceae > Coix > Coix lacryma-jobi. The sequence continues at coordinate 16,654,404 of CM019827.1, forward strand.
GGCTACCACCAAATTAGAATGAGAAAATCCGATGAGCTCGCGACCTCTTTTATCACGCCATTTGGTATGTACTGCTATGTTACGATGCCCTTCGGCCTTCGAAACGCCGGGGCAACATACCAACGATGTATGCAGCACATCTTTGGCGAGCACATAGGCAAAACCGTCGAGGCCTACGTCGATGACATCGTGGTTAAAACTAAGAAAGTCGGGAACCTCATCAGTGACCTCGAGACCACGTTCGAGTGCCTCCGGGCCAAGAATGTGAAGCTCAACCCCGAGAAGTGTGTCTTGGTGTGCCTCGAGGCATGCTACTTGGCTATGTCGTCTCACAACGGGGGATCGAGGCAAACCCTGAAAAAATCTCAGCAGTCACGAGGATGGGCCCGATTCGTGACCTCAAGGGTGTGCAAAAAGTAACAGGCTGCCTAGCCGCTCTCAGCCGGTTCATCTCGAGGCTGGGAGAAAAGGCACTACCCCTGTACCGTCTACTCAAAAAGACGGAACACTTTGCGTGGACCGCCGAAGCCGAGGAAGCCTTGACCAAGTTGAAGGGATTGCTGACTTCTGCGCCAATTCTCGTGCCTCCGCAACCAGCCCAGGACGGTGATCCCCCCGAACCTCTCCTCCTCTATGTGGCCGCAACCACTCAGGTGGTCAGCGCGGTCATAGTCGTCGAGAGGTACGAGGAGGGTCATGCATTGCCAGTCCAACGGCCAGTGTACTTCACCAGTGAGGTGCTCTCCGAGGCCAAGGTCCGGTACCCGCACATCCAGAAGCTGCTCTACGGCATCATCGTCACGAGGCGCAAGCTCCAGCACTACTTCCTCGCTCACCCCGTAACAGTGGTGACCTCCTTCCCCCTCGGTGAAATCATCAACAATCGGGAGGCCACGGGGCGCGTCGCCAAGTGGTCCGCCGAGCTAATGGGCGAAACCATCACCTACGCCCCCCGAAAGGCCGTCAAATCGCAAGCGTTGGCAGACTTCGTCGCTGAATGGACCGACAATCAACTTCCGCCGGCGCAGATTCAAGCCGAGCTCTGGACCATGTACTTCGACGGATCCCTCATGAAGACGGGAGCAGGTGCGGGCCTGCTCTTCATCTCGCCCCTCGGAGTACACATGCGCTACCTGCTACGCTTGCACTTCCCCGCCTCCAACAACGTCGCTGAGTACGAGGCCCTCGTCAATGGGCTGCGCATCGCCCTCGAGCTCGGGGTCCGACGCCTCGACGCCCGAGGAGACTCGCAGCTCGTCATCAACCAGGTTATGAAGGCTTCAAGCTGCATTGATCCAAAGATGGAGGCGTATTGCGGGGAGGTACGCAAGCTGGAAGACAAATTCTACGGCCTCGAGCTCAACCACATAGCTCGAAAATTCAACGAGGCCGCAGACGAGCTGGCAAAGTTGGCGTCCACGCGCGGCACGGTACCGCCAGATGTCTTCTCGAGGGACGTCTTCGAGCCATCCGTCGAGATTGAACCAGGGGCTGGGACCTCGACGCCACCCCTCGAGCTAGGCACGGGGGCTCGAGATTCGACGCCACCCCTCGAGAAGGACCCCTCGACGTCCGCAGAAGCGATGCAGGTCGACACACACGCCTCCCCGTCGTCACGGCCCCTTGACTGGCGGACGCCCTACCTCGACTACCTGACGCGAGGCGAGCTGCCAGAAGACAAGACGGAGGCCCGACGCGTCGCTCGAAGAGCCAAGACCTACGTCGTCTACGGCGACGAGCGGGAGCTGTACCGACGAAGCCCGACCGGGATCCTTCAGCGCTGCATCCCACTCGAGGAAGGGCGCAAGCTCCTCGACGACATGCACTCGGGGGCTTGCGGCCACCACGCAGCACCGAGGACCCTGGTTGGGAACGCCTTCCGCCAAGGCTTCTATTGGCCGACCGCCATTGGGGACGCCAAGCGTTTGGTCCAAGCGTGCCACGGATGTCAATTCTACGCCAAGCAAACGCACCAGCCCGCACACGCCCTGCAAATGATCCCAATCACTTGGCCATTTGCCGTATGGGGGCTCGACCTCATGGGTCCCCTCAAAAGGACAAATGGAGGGTACACACACATGCTCGTGGCCGTCGACAAGTTCACCAAGTGGATCGAGGCTAAGCCGATAGGAGACCCCACCTCCGAGAGGGCTGTCGAGTTCATCGCTAACATCATGTACCGGTTTGGGGTGCCTAATGTCATCATCACCGACAACGGCACCCAATTCACGGGCAAAAAGTTCACTAACTTCTGCGATGACAACAACATTCGCGTGACCTGGGCCTCGGTCGCATACCCCCAATGCAACGGGCAGGTCGAGCGTGCCAATGGCATGATACTCCATGGGCTAAAGCCAAGGCTGTTCAAAACCCTCAAAGACTTCGGAAAGGGGTGGGCTACGGAACTCCCTTCGGTGCTGTGGGGTCTCAGGACTACGCCGAGTCGAGCCACCGGGTTCACTCCGTTTTTCCTAACCTACGGCGCCGAGGCCGTCTTACCTACGGACCTCGAGCACGGCTCACCTCGACTTCGAGCCTACAACGAGCAAACCAGTGACGAAAGGCTCGCCAACGCCAAGGACCAGCTCGAGGAGGCCCGAGACGTGGCGCTCATCAACTCTGCACGCTACCAGCAAACACTTCGATGCTACCACGACAGGCACGTGCGCAAAAGGGACCTGGCGGTGGGGGACCTCGTGCTTCGACGGCTGCAAGATAATCGAGGGCGCCATAAACTCACCCCTCCGTGGGAAGGCCCATACACCGTGGCCGAAGTGCTCAAGCCAGGCACGTACAAACTCTACGACGACCAAGGCAGGATCCTGGCGAACGCGTGGAACATATCTCAGCTACGTCGCTTCTACCCTTAAAAAGGCCTCGAGGCCTTGTTCATTTTATCACTTTGTACAAACATGTCAAAATGAATGAACAAACTCGTACATTATCGTTTACATTGCTTCGCATCTTAAGGTAGCCTCGACCCTGCTCTGCTCAGGGTCAAGCCTCCCTCGGGGGCTGACGGGGGGCCCCTCCCCCAGACTCCGGAAAAAAATGAGCGTTTTTCTTTTCAAAAGTTTTGACCCTTGTCTCGACCCGTGCCTCGAGTGAACTAGCAACGTCTAAATCCTAAAATACCTCGAGCCGTCAAGAGTCGGGAGGCGTCGGCATAGACGGCCACCTACGCCCCCGGGCTACGGTAACTTACCTACGCCTCCCCTCGAGGGGCTCGCGACGTATCGAAGGAGCACAGACTAAGTTAGCAAAAAACTCGAGCTTGCGACAAAGAGAAGTGGTCAAACACATTTGAAAAGAAAACAACTCTTTCCATAAACAAATCACGTATGCATTCGGATCTCGACTTATCCTCGTTTATCTCACAAAATTCTTACAAGGGCCTCGACGCCCAAATTTGGCACGCAGGCCTCAATCCTCGTCGGTGCGGTACTCCTCCCCAAGGTCCGCGAGGGCAGGCTCGACCTCGACGCCCGAGCTCGAGGGAGGAGGGCTCCCGACGCCGCTGCTGGCGTCAGGAGGCATCACGTCCTCCTCGAAGATCTTCGCAAGCGACGCCCCCGGCCTCTCCATCTTCTCCAAAATCTTGTCAACTCGGCGGTTGTTCCATTCCTCATCCTTCCCCTCGATCTCGATGAAGCCATTCGCGACAACATGGACCGGGAAGCGGAAACCGGAACGAACAACCGCGAGTGTCTGCTTGACACCGTGATGGAGAGCTTGCCGGACGCGGTCCCGAGCGGCTGCGTCGAAGAAGCATAAGGCGTCGACCAAGGCGTCGCCTCGAGCCATCGCGCCTTCTGCCGCAGCTACCGCAGGAGCACCCCACATAGGGACGAGCCGGTCGAGGGAGGTGCGAGCCCGCTCCGCCACCATCGTCTCGTCTTGGAGTTGGTCCAGAGAGCCTGGTTCGTCTCACGGAGCTCCTCGACCGTCTTCTCGACCCCTGCGCAATAAACAAGGAAGAGTGAGACGACGGCATAACGAAAAACTTCAAGACCCAAACAAAAACAAGATGTAAGCCTCACCGTCGCAGTGTTGCCCCAGTGCGGCGAGGTCGTTGGTCAGGCCCTCGGCACGCTGCTCCAGCCTGCGCTTCTCGGCCAGCGTAAGGAGCTTCTCGGACCTAAGGCCCTCGATCAGCCGGCCCGCCTCCACCAGGGCCAGATCCTTGCGGATCACCTCCTGCCGCGCCGCCCCCTCGGCAGCTCGGGCGGTGGCGGCGCCACTCACGGCGTCTTCGGCCTCTTTTCTGGCCGCCTCCGCTGCGGTCCGGGCGGCGGCGGCCACGCCACGGGCGTCAGCAGCCTCCTGCTTCGCCGCCTCGGCTTCAGCCCGGGCAGAGGTGGCCTCGCTTCGAGCGTCCGCGGCCTCCTTCCTCGACGCTTCGAGAGCGGCGGCGGCCTCCTCCCTGGATCGGGCGACCTCACCTCGAGCCGCCTTGACCTCCGCCTCCGCCTCGTTAAGCCGGCTCGCCATCTGGGCGTTCCGGCTCAGCTCCGCGCGGAGATCTCGAAGCTCCGCCTCGGCCCGCTCAAGGGCGGCTGACACCTGTGCGGATCGGCTCGCCTCCTCGGAGCAGGACCGCTCTGCCTCCGCCATAAGTGCGGCCACCTCCCGGAAGATGGACCGCACCTCGCGCGGTGCCCCCCGCTGGGCCGGCTGCTCGACGGGAACCACGACAAGGGGCGGGCTCAGTGGGACGGGAAACGGCCATATCGGTCGGTCGAGCTCGATGTCGGGCAGACCCTCCTCCGCCTCGAGCTGCCCCGACAGCGACCCGCAGCTCGACGGCACGGGCCCCGGCTCCCTCCGTCCTTCCGCCGGCGCCTCCTATTGCGGATCGGTCGATGGAAGGCTCGACCCTGGGCCCTCTTCCCTGGCCGGGCCCTCCGGCGCCTCATCGGCGCTAGCCGTCACGACGGGCGCCTCCACCATCGTCGAGCCCGCGGCGAGGAGCGGCCCCTGCTCCAGCTCGTTCAGGAGGTCCTCCACCGTCGGCTCCTTCTCCGCCGATGCCTCTCCCCCCCTTCCCTCCTCCGCAGCCCGGCCCGTGCTGGTTGGAGCCACAAGGGGCGCAGTCTCCTTAGCTCCAGACGCCGGCGGGGCCGAGCTCGCCCCAGGCGCTTCCCCCGGAGCAACCGTCATGATGGGGGGAAGGGTGGCGCTCCCAGTTGGCACCATCGCGGGAGGAGGAGGGGGAGGAGGCAGCACTTCGGCGGACACGGCGGTGGCAGGCTCGATGCCATGAGCAGAGGCCCCTGCAGTATGAGATAACAGCGGTGTCCGAATCAGGAAGGATGCCTCGACCCCTGTGGTCGATGGCGACGGCCTCACCAAATTCGCGACGACCAGTCGGCCCCCTCGAGCCATGGCAGCTCGAGCCTTCTCCAGCCAAGCGGCTTCTCTAGCGGAGGAAGGAGCCATACCTCGAGGTGCCTGTGCCTCGATGGGGCCCGAGGTCTTGGCCCTCTTGGACGAGGCGAGGTCCACCTCCTGATAGGAGCGCTTCCCCCTGAGAAAACAGAGATAGCATATGTCATCAAAAAGTAAAAAGGTAAAGCCTCACTACCGACGAGGTCCAAGGAAACTACTCACCCGAAGCGGCGGCTGGGCTTCTTCCCGGAGTCGCCGGACCCACTCGGGGGCTGCGAGCCCACCCCACGGCTCGAGCCCTGCGCCTGGGCCGTCTCCGCAGGGCTGGGATGGGGGGAGGGCTCCCGACGCCTACCATGGCTCGACCTCGAGGGAGAGCTCTCCTTCCGCCCCACATCGCGGGAGGGCGACCGCACCACCCTCGTGCTGATGTCATGGCGCTCGCTCCGACGCGGGCTCCGGGACCTGCTCCGACGCCCGCGCTGGTGGTCGCGCCCTCCCGCGTCCGCCTCCGCGTCCCGGTGGCGGTGCGGCGATGAACTCCGGGGGCGCTCGCGCCCCTGGTCACGAGATGCTCGGGGGCTCCCTCCCCGACGCTCATGATGGCGCGGGCTCGACGCCCCCTTCTTGGCGCCCACTCCTCCGCGGGCTCGACGGCGCCCTTGACGGCTCGCGGGGGTCGGGCCCCGAACCCTTCTCGACCTGTCGGCCGCCTCTCGAGGCCCGCCCCCTCTCGAGACCCCCCGTCTGAGCTGACGCGGGGGCGGCCTCCGCTGGCGCAGTGGCGGAGGCGCTCCGGGTCCGGGGCTTCCTTGCGATTGGAGGCACGTCCGGCGCGGAGCTCGACGGACCTCGGGCCCCCGACGAGGCAGGGATCGGCGCCGCCTTCCGCGGCTGCGTCCCGCGTGCCCCTTTTGTCGGAGGGACCTCCAGCGTACCCCCCCTGCACAGAGGAGCGGTCAGCCCTGCCATCGAAGAGCCCCGCGCGCATCAAGCGCGCATCCATCCCCTCGTCGTCGTCCCCCTCCTCGTCACTACTCTCCTCCTCCGAGCTCGAGGAGCTCAGCTCGGGGGACCCGTCCCCAGGCTGACGGTTGCGACGGGCCCTCGCCAGTCTCTGCTCCCGAGCTAAGCGACGCAAGTTTTTGTCTTTCTCTTTCTTCTTTTTTTGCATCCTTGCTCTCCTTGTCCTTTTGAGCAGAGAGACGCCTCACCTGAGCATCCGCGGCGTCTTCCCTCACCGGGGGCCATCGACGCGCGACAAGTAAACGCCCCCTGAAGAAAGGAGAAGCGTGAGGAGACAAACCACAAGACGGATGCAAACGGATCGAAGGAGGAAGAAGGGGGAGGAGGGTTCGAGATAGCTCGACTCGAGGGAAGCTTACCAGGTCGAGACACCCCTCGTCGGGCGCCATCGCAACCAGGTGGGAGAGTTCAGGGGTGAACGTCCCCGGGTCGTAATCGACACCCGGGAGACGCCCTCGTTCCGGGACAGCCTCTCTTCGGCCATCCTCGAACGGTTGAGCGCCTCGAGCTGAGCCTGCGGGCCCATCTCGTGCATAAGAAGGGGGCGGTCCCGCCAGCGGAAAGAACTCTTCGCTGGTGGAACGCCCAAATGACCGCTTGCACGGTCAGCTTCTTCTCATCCACCAGCGTCTTCATCATCTCCATCAACGGGACCAGGTGGCGTTGCCTGTCCACCGCAACACCCCAGGTCCACTTCTCCGGGCGTTGAGTGAGGACCCGGCCGGTGTACTGCGGAAGGAGGCCACCTTCGTTCCGAAGGTAGAACCAATGGTCGTCCCACCCGGCCTGGTTGGAGGAAAGCTTGTACCGTAGATACTCGCGGGGGACATTGGCCGACGAGGTCCCCGCCCTTGCAGTAATGGCAAGGGAGCCCATACGCACGAGCCGCCTCCCGCTGGGCTTCAGGGACTTGATGAAGAGCTCGCCCCGGGAAGAGATGGACGAACATCTCCCAGTGCGGCTCCATCTTCAGGTACCCCTCGCACACCGCGGCGAATATGGCGGCGTGCGAGATGGAGTTGGGGGAGAAGTGTTGAAGCTCCACCTCGAAATGGTGGGTCAGCCCTCGCAGGAAGCCGGCTCGGAGGGACGCCGAGCCCCATGCGGTGGTAGCGCGTGAAGCTCACCACATACCCCTCCGGCGGGTGCGGCTCCCGGTGCTCCGCCGACGGGATGACCCACCAATGCGGGCCCCTCCCTCCGGATTGGGGCGCAAGAGCCCTTGGGCCACCAGCGAGTCCATCTCACTCTGCGTCACCTTCGACGGGCTCCAGTCCTCGGCCATGGATATCTGTGTCTGGGCGCCATGACGGTGGCCGGCGGCTGCGGAATCCGAGCAGACGCGGAGGGCGGCGGCTAGCTCAGAAGGATATGGGCGCGTCACGGCCTCAGCAGGGCGGCGAAGGCAAAGGCCAACCAAGTTTAAAGGGGTCCTCTTTCCCTTCTTTCGATTATTTATAGGGAGAAATCCAAAGGGACGGCGATCTCCCACGACGTAAAAAGGCTCACGGAATGCCTTCAATGCGTCCTACCTACCCGCCGTCTCGATCCGGTGTGCAGGTTACACCGGCGTTACCTCTCCATTCGCTCCACTACCCGGGCCCCGCCTACCACGACCGTCGCTCCGGCTTCAACGCCCGTCGCCCTCCCCGACAGTTCCGCCCTAAAAGGCGCGCACCCAACGGGCAGAAGAATTCCAGACGACGGAGGCTTCTTCACAAAGGTAAAAACGGGCCCCGGCCCTAAGTCTCGAAGCAGCGAAGGCTGGCCCTCGAAAAGGGTTCGACAGCCGGCTTCGAGCACCCGAGTCAGGGACACCAAGGGGCGCCACTCGCGGCATTACTCGAGGGCCGAGCCCTCGAGGCCCCTCACGTGTATCCAAGGCAGGGGCTCGACGTGCAGTGAGATCCCCTCGGAGGGAGGCATCGAGCCACCGGGTCCTATCGAATGGACCCGGCACTCCTGCAGACTGAGCCCCATGCTTTATGAGACCGCCTCCGGGCCACAGTCGACCCCTAACGAACGGGGCACGAGCTCTCACTTGGATTCCCCGTTACCAGCTCACCGGGAACCTCGATACTCGCCCACTCGGGGTAGTACGAGGCATCCCCCTCGCATCCGATCGAAAGGACTCGCGGGATGACAAGCCAGGGCAATCGGCATGCCGGACAGCTCGAGGAGCCGGCCAGTCGGTTCAGCCTGGCACCCCTCGACGAAAGAGGGTCTAAAAACTCGGACAGTTACGACTAATCTCTTTTCTTTGTGAGCATGGATTTTCAGGCCTCGGGGAACGCTCGACCCCTCTCGCCCGAGCCCTCGAGACCAGGCCCAGGACGAACGCTTGTCTCCGTCTCGTCCAGCCCTCCGAGCCAAGCCTCGGACGGAGTCCCCCACGACAAAGGAAAGGTTGCCGCATTTAATATTACTACCAAACCACATTTCGAGCCTGTTGACAGGTACACACGGCGCCGCGATCTCCGCTCCTGACGATATCCGCCTAAAAAGGCGCCCCCGGGCAGAAGGCTCCCAAACGACGGAGGATTCTTCGGAAGCCCACGAGGGAGTTCTAACCACTCCCCCATGGCCTCGGGGGCTACACCCGCGGGTGTCGCTCGCACGACACCCACGGAATCAAATCGACAACCCTCGAGACCAGTTAGCTACCTCGAGATCCCAATCTGGAGCCCCTGCTCGAATGCAAGCACTCAAACAAGGGCTCGGGGGCTACTGTCGGTGGTACAAAAAGGGTACCCCCAATCAACGCAAACACCCGAACACTCCGTCTCCGTCTCGCCCGAGCCCTCCCAGCCAGGCCTCGGGCGAACGCTCTCTCCGTCTCGCCCGAGCCCTCCCAGCCAGGCCTCGGGCGAACGCTCCGTCTCCGTCTCGCCCGAGCCCTCCCAGCCAGGCCTCGGGAACGCTCTCTCCGTCTCGCCCGAGCCCTCCCAGCCCCTCGGGCGAACGCTCCCGTCTCGCTCCCCCTCCCTCCAGCGAGGCCTCGGGCGAACGCTCCTCTCCGTCTCGCCCGAGCCCTCCCAGCAAGGCCTCGGGCCGTCTCCGTCTCGCCCGAGCCCTCCCAGCGAGGCCTCGGGCGAACGCTCTGTCTCCGTCTCGCCCGAGCCCCCAGCGAGGCCTCGGGCGAGCGCTCACTCCGTCTCGCTCGAGCCCTCCAACCTCGGCAAGCGCGCCTCCACACCTCGAGCCTTAACGCACGGACCTCGAGCTGTACAGTCAGCTGTACCAGCCCATACCACGCATTTAATGCCTTCACCTACTCCGGTCACGTCCACTAGTGCACGGCATGTACCACAGTAACCCGGTGTAAAGGTCAAGTCACGTTTTCACCACAAGCATGGGCAAAAGGGCACCATGCAGCACTGTTCGGCCACGCCGGGCACTGTAACCCCTCGAGGCCGGCTACGCGCCCCTCGAGCCCTGCACTGTAACCCCTCGAGGCCGGCTACGCGCCCCACGAGCCCTGCACTGTAACCCCTCGAGGCCGGCTACGCGCCCCACGAGCCCTGCACTGTAACACCTCGAGGCCGGCTCCGCGCCCTCGAGCCCCCCGTGGCACCACCTCGAAGCGGCTCTCGCGCCCTTCGAGCCCTAACTACTTTCGTGCTATTGAAGACAGGTACCCCAATACCCGGAGGGACCTCACCGCGTACTATACATTCCGGGATGGGTGTTGTACGGCTCCCGCCTTGTCGCGTCCCCACGTCCGCGCCCCGGATGGAAGCCACGATTCAAGGACGCCTCAACAGCGACGACCACATCGGCTCCAGTGGCCCCGACAAGACAGAGTCCCTACCCTTCTCCGTATGGGACACCATGCGCCCTGACACCTGTAATACTTTTTGTAACCCAGGCCACCCCTTGCTCTATAAAAGGGGACGCTAGGGCCCTCATTCGGAGGACGAAAGAACACACGAGTTCACGCACAAACACGAGTCCGGACCCCGGTCCACGCTCACTGAGCTTGTATTCTCCCCTGTACAAGCACTTAGGTGCAAATAATACAAGAACATCTCCCCCCGCTGGACGTAGGGCCTTCTTTGCCCGAACCAGGATAAATCCTTGTGTCCCCTTGCATCACCATCCAGGAAGAGAAGCACGCGATCATATTACTCGTTGGTGTGATACCCCCGGGTACGAAACACCGACAAGTAGCTTGACCTAGATGAGTCTATTGAGGTAGGTGTGGTGTACACTTGTTATTTCATAGCCCTAGGTAGCTCAGAGAGATGCCTTAAGTCAAGAGGATCAAAAGTTGTTTAGGTCGCGTCGCGATCCGAGTTGAGTCTGCCCTTGTAATGGGCATCAGACGCGTCCGATGCTCACCCCGACTAGGGTTTAGTCTGGTGCGTGGCATCGGACGCGCCCTTGCCACTGTTCACGTGCACGTGAACTGGAGGTCACATCAGACGCAGGCATCGGACGCTGAGGGTCAGCGTCCGATGGCCATCCAGAGAGGTTCCAGAGCGGGTAAAACCATGTGGTGGCATCGGACGCTGCCCAGCGTCTGATGTCCCTTTAACCAGTCTGACAGGGTGGTACAGTCGACCGTTGGTCGAGGTCATCGGCGCGTCCGATGCCAGGCATCGGAGCGTCCGATGCCCCCGCAGAGAGCCCTGTTTTGCGCTGTTTTGGATGACCGGTTGGGGGAGTATTTGTACTCCTTCCCTCCATCCATTAGAGTGTTCTTGCCACTTCCATCTGTTGAAAGACACATTGTGAGTGTGAGATAGTGCAAGAGCCCTAGTGAGGTTGAGTGATTTGCTAATTGTGAGAATTAGACACCTCCTAGTGAGAATTGAGTAGCAAGTGTGCATCCATCCATCTCTTTGGCCTTGTGTCGGTCAAGTGAGAGTTCTAGCTTGTTACTCTTGGTGATCGCCATCACCTAGACGGCTTGGTGGCGATCATGAATCTTGGAGAGCATCCGATGGCATTGTGGATGACCCAAGAAAGCTTGTGACCGGTAGTGAGAGATTCACCGGGCCGGAGCGGCGAAGAATCAGCTCATAGTGAGCACTTGATCCTTGCGCGGATCAAGGGGGAGCGATACCCTTGCGCGGGTGCTCCAACGAGGACTAGGGGGTGTGCCGACACCTCGATACCTCGGCAAAAAGATCGTCGTGTCATCTCTACTCCTCTACTTACGCATTTACTTTCAAGAAATTCAATTCCGCATTATTACTTATTGTTCATTCACTATTGAATTGCTTTGCTAGAGTAGGAGTAGCATAGACTTGGTCTTTTGTGCGGTAGAGTAAAGAGAAACACACTTCTAGGCACTAGGGGGTTAATTGGGGCTTGATAGTTTTTATTCTTGCAAGAAGTTTTAGAAAAGCCCAATTCACCCCCCTCTTGGGCATCTTGATCCTTTCAATTGGTATCGGAGCCTCGTGCTCTCGATTTAGGCTTAACCGCCTAGAGTTAATGTAACATCTCGGCTCAGGGCTTAATAGGATTAATAGAATACTCATACCAACAAGTTGCAACTTCTTTTCCGGAAGCCCATCTCCTAAAAACTCCAACGTTAAGCGTGCTTGGCTTGGAGCGATGGGTGACCGACCGGGAAGTCTTTCCCGGGTACGCATGAGTGAGGACAAAGTGCGTAGAAAAGACTGGTGTTGGTCTGTGGGGATAGTCTAGGTCCTATGAAAGCTGCCTGATGTAAGCGGGCCCGGCCTCGAGGAGACGGGACGTTACAGAATGGTATCAGAGCCGACTCTCGCGGTTTCACGGGCGCGTGTGTCGCAGTTGCGCAGGCATAGTGCGCATGGCTGGTGTGGATCCGGAGTGGTCACACAGCATGGCATATGCGCTGGCATTGGGCATACGGACGTGGCCAAGAGAGGACGTTCCTGGCCAGGGATTGATCGACGAGGACGTCGATCTCTTAAGGGGGTGAGATTGTAACATCTCGGCTCAGGGCTTAATAGGATTAATAGAATACTCATACCAACAAGTTGCAACTTCTTTTCCGGAAGCCCATCTCCTAAAAACTCCAACGTTAAGCGTGCTTGGCTTGGAGCGATGGGTGACCGACCGGGAAGTCTTTCCCGGGTACGCATGAGTGAGGACAAAGTGCGTAGAAAAGACTGGTGTTGGTCTGTGGGGATAGTCTAGGTCCTATGAAAGCTGCCTGATGTAAGCGGGCCTGGCCTCGAGGAGGCGGGACGTTACAGTTAAGATGTCCGGAGGTGATGGACCACCTCCCATGTTCGAGGGAGACGACTTTCCATATTGGAAAATCCGTATGGAGTCATACCTAGAAGCGGTTGATGTTAAATGCCGCGAAGCCGCCATAATCGGGTTCCCCAAATCCAAGGAGGGCACTAGCCTCACGCCACATGAGGAAGAGAATGAGAAGTGGAATGCAAAAGCCAAAAACATTCTATTTAGAGGCCTCACGCCACATTGCGTAGAATTTTATTTGAATGCAGGATTTGAACCAAATTTGGACATATGAACCCACCAGAGGCCAAGCCCACTCAGCAGGGCCCAAATGGGCCTAAGGAGGGTGGCGCCCGCCACCTCTAAGTGGCGCCCGCCACTTGGGTTGGCCCAAGCTCCACTCCCTGCCACGTCACCGATCCGTGTGACCTCCCCAAGGCCAAATCTTGGCCCTTGGTCACTAGGTCAGTGGCATCGGACGACTCAGGGAGGAGTGGCGTGGATCAAGGCTGAATGACGGTTGCTAGGACATGCAACCGACCTCCAAACCGCCTTGGACAACCACCTGGATGCCGTTGAAGCAGAGGCGGTTCATCCAACGGCCAGGGGACTGGCGGCCGCCAGTAGGGGGTGGCGCCCTCCACCTGACCTAACCCTAGGTCGGGTGGCTGCCCCCTATAAGAACCCCCCTCACTCACTTGGGCTATAAATACCCCCCTGAGGCATCACTTCATTAACACACACCCAAGATATCCCTCATATCCCACACTTCCAAGAGAAGCAAAGCAAGAGAAGCAAGTGAGAGTTAGGTTAGAAGCTTAGAGAGCTTAGGCAAGTAGGTAGCTAGTAGAGCAAGGCATCTTCGCCCTCGCGGTAGCGCTGCTCAAGGCTTAGCTCAAGAGTAGAGGCGTGCGAGTGATCGGTCCTGGAGCTGGGAAGAGTCTTCCTTCATCTCCAGTTCAGGTTTTGCTCTTGTTACTCAAGCATTTACTATATTCTAGTTCATCATTTCAAGTATTACTTTATTCTACTTATCAGTATTGAGTGGTATACTTGATTGATTGCTTGAGTGCCTAGCTATCCTACAGATCAATTCACTTAGCCATAGTAGTTAATCTCTAGTGAGCTTAGTGTTTGATCTTTGCCAATAGGTTGCTTAGTTAGTTTAGTGTTTATCTTATTAAGTCAAGTGTTTGCTCTGACGTCCGCAAGGGTGTCTCTATTCAAAGCTAGGATAGAGATAGTTAGAATATAGTTAAGCGTGGTGCTTAGTTATAGACTTACCTTCAGATACGGCTGGACCCCCGGATAGCTGTGGTAGCAAGCAGGTGGTGACAACCCTGTGCGCCTTGAATTCCACCGTAGTTGGCCCAGTTTAACAGTAAGGCTCGTTGTGCTAGCGTTCAACCTAAGTAAGTGGTAAAGGCTAGTACACCTCGATACTTGACAAGATAGGAATAAAACTATACTCAACTTAGTTGCTTTATTGTCTTTGTTCCTTCTTGCTTCGTAACTATCTCGCTTCGTAGTTATCTTGCTTTGTAGTTATCTAGGAGTAGTTAGTAGTTATTAGTTAGTTATCTTAGTTACCCTTAGTTACCCCTTTATCTACCTATCCATCCACCTTACCTTAGCCATCCATTTTATCCTTACCTATCCACCCATATATTCTTTCTAGCCTTTCATCTTCCCTTCTCCCCTTTTCCTTTTTCTCTTTTCTTCGACTCTCATCCTCTCCTTGACTCAACTCATACACCACCCTAGCCTTCCCTTGGGATCAAATAAATCGACACCTGGTACTCCCAGGCGAAGTGCTACTACGATAGTTCTGTGCGCTTGCAGAATCTCCTCCTGGTAGATTGCATTCTCTCTAGCTAGCTCCTACTAGTGTCGGGATTGACAACCCCGCTTGGCATTAGTAGATAGCTGCTTTAGCTCCACTCCTTTAGGTATAGTGACCGGTCTTGCTTCAAGCATTTCTGACGCCGTTGCCAGGGATAGACTCCATAGTCTACTCCTAGTAACAACGTTAGCAAGTGCCAACAAGCATTCCTGGGCCGTTACCGAGGATAGTTGCCTAGCACTATCTTTAGTGAAGCTAAGAACTACCAACAATGAGGGAGGTAACGCGGTTGATCAAACTCTCTACCGTTCTATGATTGGTAGCTTGTTATACTTGACCGCATCTAGGCCCGACATCATGTTTAGTGTGTGCATGTGTGCTCGGTTTCAAGCCGATCCTAGGGAATCACATCTCATAGCGGTGAAGAGAATCCTTAGGTACCTAAAGCACACCCCAAGCATTGGCCTTTGGTATCCCAAGGAGCTAACTTTCAACTCGTTGGGTATTCCGATTCAGATTATGCGGGTTGCAAAATTGATAGAAAGAGCACATCCGGAGGGTGCCATTTGCTTGGGAGATCACTAGTTTCATGGAGTTCAAAGAAGCAAAATAGTGTGGCCTTGTCTACCGCCGAGGCGGAATACATAGCCGCGGGTGCTTGTTGTGCACAAATCCTTTACATGAAACAAACCCTTTTAGACTATGGTGTAGTTCTAGAAAGGGTACCTTTGTTGTATGACAATGAGAGCGCAGTTAAGCTTGCTAACAACCCAGTTCAACACTCTCGCACAAAGCACATATATATTCGCCATCACTTTCTTAGAGATCATGTTTCAAAGAAAGACATATCCTTAGAGGGAGTTAGAACCGAAGATCAATTGGCGGACATCTTCACAAAACCCCTAGATGAAAACACACTTTGTAGATTGCGAAGTGAGCTTAATGTGCTTGATCTAAGTAACTTTGTCAAAAGGTGAAAGGGGGTTGTCTTGCATTGCATTGTATTATATGCCATGTTTAATTTATGCTATGCACATAGGCTTGTCAGACGTGGTTAAGATAACCGCCCTAAAAAGCGTGTGAAGAAGCTTACCCATGAGCAAACTTGACAAGCAACCTAGATTCAAATTCCGTAATGCATTGCATATGCATGTTTGTTGCTTTGTCGTTTCTTTTTGGTTATGTTTTGAGCAACCGTTGTGTTCGTCCACCACTAGGGGGAGCATTTGAGGCTCCTAATGGTTAAGTCCCCTAGTTTTGGTGGCCACATGTTGTCTCCTCGGGACTTATTGCCTATTTTACCTTAAAAATGATATATAGCCTATGGCAAAATATTTACAAAACTGAGGGTTTATGCGAGGATGCTTATACTAGGTTCCAACTGGTGTTTATTTGCTTCTTATTTGAGTTGGAACTTGGTTGAGAGAGGGAGCCGCAACAGAAATCTTCAAAACAGCTCAAAATGCGGCATCGGACGCTGCATCGGACGCTCCCCCAGCGTCTGATGCCCTGCACTATAGACAGCTCTGGCTGAAACAGTGTCAGGGTAGAGTCTGATGTGTCCCCATCGGAGCGTCCGATGCCGAGGCAAAGGACGCGTCCGTTGTAATTTTGGCCGTTCTGGAGCTCTCTGGACAGGCATCAGAGCGTCCGATGTGTTCACATCGGCGTGTCTGATGCCCCTTTAAGCGGCGCTCTAGGTTCTTTTCACTGATCGACCGACTCCACGTGTCATTCCATTCGTCTTTCTTCCTCCTCGCGCCCGCACCCGACCGCTCGAGCTCGCGCTGCCAACCCTAAACCTAGCTTGCTCGCCGGCCGCCTTCCCTCCCCACCCGAGCCCTCGCCGCCGGCCACCGTGCTCCGCCGTGCTCCTCCGCGCTCGCCGCCGCTCCACCATCACCACCACACGCGTGCTCACTCCGCTCCATGCTCGCCGGAGTCCCGTCCGCACTCGTCGGAGCTCGCCGGCGCCCGCTTCCACCGCGCCGGAGCTCCTCCCCTCGACCCCGAGCGTCTCCTTCTCTCCGGCGACCGTTTCCCCCGTTGACATATCCCCACCGTGAGCACCACCTCCTTTCTCCATCATCCATGCCTACAAGGTGTTCGACGAAATGTTCCAATCCACGTTCCACCTTGTTTTGATCCCCGCTTTGCCCCATCCTTTTTGCAGATCCCTTAGTGTGTCGTGTGGGTACTGGAACGTCTGTACTTATCTCCTGCTTGAGTCGTTTCGTCGTTTCATCAGGTAGCAAAGCCCCGTTCCCTTTCTTATCTACATGCTCTACTTCCATAGCTTCTCTCGTCTATAGAATATATATTCTTATATATCTCCCATCTATTCTTGCAGCGAGTCAGTGGTCAGTGTGTCAGTTGGGCAGTGTCAGATAACCCGGGGCCAAGCCCGCGGGTAAGGATCGAGGCCAAGCCTCGTGAGTGTCAGTGGCAGAGGATCCGTGACAGGGGGCTTTCTGGTTTGTCAGTCAGTTGGTCAGCGGATTACTGGTCAGCTGCTCGGCAGAGGTTTTTTCGTGTCAGTGGGTTTTTCACCGGCAGTTCAGCACCTCTCAGTGACAATGTCTCTCGTTCTTGTCAGCCATGCCGTGCTGCAAGAACGTCGGTGGTGGCCTAGGGGACTCTCCTCCCCGTCCCCCCCTTCCGGTCAGAGACCCAGGAAGGGGAAGTTGATCACGCGCAGGAAGCGCTCCAGGGACGAAAGAGAGGCAGCACAGGCTCAGGCAGTTGCAGACGCCGCAGAGCGTGGTGGCAGTGCTGGCAGACTCAGGATCGAGGATCAGTTGTCCCCAGACAAGGGCAGAGCTATCGAGGAGGTTGAGCGTCGCTACGGTCACACGACTGGCACGCTCATGGCTGACGGCCGTCGGACCATGTTCACCTCACCTGGAGTTGAGCCCCAGAGCTCGCAGCAGGGCCAGGCAGAGGCCGAGGCAGCCGAGGCAGAGGCCGAGGCAGAGGAGGAGGTCCCTAAGGAGGTTCCCCGACGCCGGTCCACTCGTCGCAGGACAGCGGTGCCACCCCGGCCCGATGTCCCTCTACGGGGAGCACGTGTCCGTCGAGGCGTGCGCCCCCGCCGATCCCGCGACTAGACCTCCGGGCAGCCACCTGCTCTCAGATACAGGCTCTCAGGCTTGTTCCAGTTGCGCAGTGGTTCCCTAGAGAGAGGCAGGAGCAGACTGGTCCGGACTTCTTCACCGTGCTTCAGGAGGACTTCTACAGAGGTTACCGGAACGCCGGGATCAGCCTGCGTTCCGAGAGGGTATGCACTCTGGAGGCCCTCGTGACAGCTCCAGAGCAGCTCCGCCCCAGTCTCACATATCTACCTGGCTTTGCAGACTTGTTGGGGCGGTCTGGTTACTATATCGAGGACTGGGTTTTTCAGTTCTACGCGTCGCTTTGGGTGCACCCCGACGGGAGACCATTGAGTTTCGCATTTGGTGGAGCGCACTACAGACTCTTCGTGTCAGAGATCCGGGATTGGTTTGGTCTTCGTCGCTCTCAGACCCGGATCCATGACTTGTGCTATGGTCAGACAGAGCCCCCACGACGCCCTCACGGCGGTGAGCAGCCTCCCACCGACCTAGTTCGCCCCTGCTTCAGAGAGCCCTTCGGGGAGGGTTCGAGCCGTGCGCCGAAGGATCTCACTCCTGCGGCCCGGATCCTCCACGAGGTGCTCCGGCGCACTGTTTTGCCCCGTGTTGGGTTCCGAGAGGCGATCTCCAAACTTCAGCTATGGTTGCTCAGTCACCTGATTCAGCAGAGGGATTTTGATATCATGGATGTGATCATTTGCGAGATGGAGGACACTGTGGCAGAGGGCATCAAGGCCCGTCGGTAGCTACCATATGCTCACTGGATCTCCTTCATTCTCTGGAAGGTAGCTGCCACTACAGGGAGTCACCCCGACCAGTCGCTTATAGGCTCAGCGACCGTGTTCCCCGCCTACAACATGAGTCAGCTTCTGGGACACGGTCGGGACAACAGGCAGCAGCAGCAGCAGCCGGAGGCCCCGTCTAGTTCACGACAGTGGCCTGAGGTCCCCGAGTCAGCTCAGGAGAAGGACGAGACAGTCCGGGCTCTCGCCGAGCAGGAGCTCGCAGAGTTAGAGGGTGGTGACACGTACGTCGCAGAGGACCCCACCGACAGCTCTGACGAGGACTACCAGCTCCCGCCCCGCTTTCAGCCGCGTGCTCACGACTCTCAGGCCGGGCCCAGTGGTACTGCCTCCTCTGACCCAGCTTTACTTGCTACTAGCATGGATGGAGGAGCAGCAGAGGACCGTGACTCAGGACGTTCAGAGGTTGGCTCAGGAGCAGCAGCAGCGTCTGCCCCAGCAGCAGGCTCTAGCCCAGCAGCAGGCTCAGGAGCGTTCAGATGCCCTGCAGCGACAGATGATGGCGCTACAGCAGCAGACGTTGAGCTTCATGGAGCGACTTGCCAGCGGTCCTCCTCAGTGGCAGTGGCAGCAGCCTCCCCCCCCCCCAGCAGCAGATCCAGTGGCAGCCGCCGGTTCCTCCGCAGCCGCAGCATTTTGGGCAGTCTCCGCAGTTTCCACAGAGCTCCTCCCAGTTCACCACCTTCACCACTCCGCCTGGAGGAGCTCCCGTCTTCAGCCCTTTGCGCACAGGCTTCACTCCGCGCCCGACCGAGTCCCTCTATGCGACGACTACCTCAGTTACATGGGACTTGTTGGCCAGCTTCAGTGAGCTCACTGGGTTCCCCACGCCAGATCTGCAGGACCCAGTCCGGACGCCTACAGCTCCAGTCACTTCCACTACAGAGACTCTTCCGAGTTCAATAGCGTCCTCTGAGCAAACCGAGTCGGTCCAGTCAGAGACCACGACGACCATGCAGGCTGAGTTACCTCCGATTCTTGAGCTTCCGCATTCAGATACTCAGCTTGACACCCCTACAGAGACTTCGACAGCACCAGAGCAGGCAGAGCAGTCAGTGCCAGAGCCGACCCAGATCGCTTCTCAGCAGCTTCCAGCTTCAAAGGATCAGCAGTCTACCGACGTCTTATCTTCCGACTCCGAAGAATATCTTCAGCAGTTTGAGTTTACTCAGCGCTCTTCGGAGACGGCACCAGACTCGTGCACCACCTCCGCCCTCCGACGCTTAGTTGGCGCTTGATGCTAAGAGAGGAGAGTGGCCGAGTATAGTGATAGGGGGGAGCGATGTGAGAGGGATTGCTTCTTATGTTGTGTTACATTCACATACGCTCTTTACTTATCGCATCTTTTGGCACTTGAGTTTGTTTATATAATTGGTATGGACTGTGTGACATGTTTGTGCTCACTATGATATATTATATGACATGTCATTTCATTTCGCTCAATACTTGCTCTTAATTCTCACTTGTTATGTATATGAGCTCCTTTACTCTTGCACTTGCTTTTCACTCTATCTTGTTGAGTGCAGGATGATGGCATGATATGTATGAGCATGCCAAATCACTTTCTCTTATTCTTTGCAAGTTCATACATGTCATGATTTAAAACCCTCTTCTACCTATACTCGTCTCGTGTTGTCATCAATCAGCAAAAAGGGGGAGATTGAACGCATCTTGGCCCCTAGTGGGTTTCGGTGATTGGATGAAACACAAGATTACTGTGACTAACGTGTGTTTTGCAGAAACAGGATTGAGTTAGGTCACGGTAATGGCGACGATACGGGCATATGGAGTTCATGTCCCCTAGCGATGGATATCGTTTCGGTTTTCAAAGGACGAACGACGAAGACGTGGATGGTAGTACTAGGCTAAGTGTCATATGGTGTTGGAGGACACTTAGGTAGTCTTAGGGTCTTGTTTTTTCCTTTGGTCGTACTATAAAGGGGAGCGTGAAATCAGTAGCTTGACCTAGATGAGTCTATTGAGGTAGGTGTGGTGCACACTTGTATTTCATTAGCCCTAGGTAGATCAGAGGAGATGCCTTAAGTCGAGAGGATCAAAAGTCGTTTAGGCCGCGTCGCGATCCGAGTTGAGTCTGCCCTTGTAATGGGCATCGGACGCTGGCCAGGTGGGCATCGGATGCGTCCAATGCTCACCCCGACGTTTAGGGTTTAGGTGGCGTGGCATCGGACGCGCCCGATGTGTTCACATCGGACGTGCCCGTGCCACTGTTCACGTGCGCGTGAACTGGAGGTCGCATCGGACGCAGCATCAGACGCTGAGGGCCAGCGTCCGATGGCCATCCAGAGAGGTCCCAGAGAGGTAAAACCACATCGGACGCGTCCGATGTGGTGGCATCGGACGCTGCCCAGCGTCCGATGTCCCTTTAACCAGTCTGACAGGGTGATACAGTCGACGTTGGTCGAGGTCATCGCGCATCCGATGCCAGGCATCGGAGCGTCCGATGCCCCGCAGAGAGCCCTGTTTTGTGCTGTTTTGGATGACCGGTGGGGGAGGGGAGTATTTATACTCCTTCCCTCCATCCATTAGAGTGTTCTGACACTTCCATCTGCTGAAAGACACATTGTGAGTGTGAGATAGTGCAAGAGCCCTAGTGAGGTTGAGTGATTGCTAATGTGAGAATTAGACACCTCCTAGTGAGAATTGAGTAGTAAGTGTGTATCGATCCATCTCTTTGGCCTTGTGTCGGTCAAGTGAGAGATCTAGCTTGTTACTCTTGGTGATCGGCATCACCTAGATGGCTTGGTGGCGATCGTGAAGCTTGGAGAGCATCCGGTGGCATTGTGGATGACCCAAGCAAGCTTGTGACCCGGTAGTGAGCGATTCACCGGGCCGGGCGGCGGAAGAAGTCAGCTCAGCTCATAGTGAGCACTTTGATCCTTGCGCGGATCAAGGGGGAGCAATACCCTTGCGCGGGTGCTCCAACGAGGACTAGGGGGGTTGTGCCGACACCTCGATACCTCGGCAAAAAGATCATCGTGTCATCTCTACTCCTTTACTTACGCATTTACTTTCAAGCAATTCAATTCCGCATTATTACTTGTTGTTCATTCACTATTGAATTGCTTTGCTAGAGTAGGAGAGGCATATACTTGTCTTTGTGCTTAGAGTTGAGAGGTAGAACACACTTCTAGGCTTTAGGCACAAGGGGTTAATTGGGGCTTGATAGGTTTTATTCTTGCAAGAAGTTTTAGAAAAGCCCAATTCACCCCCTCCCCCCTCTTAGCATCTTGATCCTTTCACACTGCTAGGAAGAAAAGCCATATATTTTGCGCCACTATTAATTATTGAAATCTATAATTTCAGTATCACGTTGACAGACAAGGTTACAACTAGAACATGATGGCACAAGGAAACTAGGAACCATTGACTCGATTAAGCCAGTCTTAGCGAGGTTTTATGAGAGTTTCATAAATATTAAATAAGTTAATGTATCATAGTATAGATATAGTATAATATAGATGAAGAGAGACATGATAAAAGTTTCATGAAATAGAATGAGTTTCATAGAATAAATTACATTGTTTCAATTATATGGGAGTCTTAAAAACTGGAAATATAAAATCTCCAGGCCTTAGTAGAATCACAATTTACGACTTGCGAGTCAGATAAAAAGAAAGTACTCCCTCACTTTCAGGAAACTTGTAGCTATAACACCATAAAAGTTTTATGGGCATTAAATAAGCACCAAATTAATAAATATACTAATATAACACAATATTAATGAAGAGAGAGACTACCAAAGTTTTATGTGAGCAAAATGACACAACATTATTAAAATTAATAGCTACCAGTAGATACAATTTTATATTCGCTAACTAAATAATAATATTTAATATTAATATTTCTATATATGAATTTGGTCAAACTCAAAACTGCCTGACTCCAAAAAAACTGAGAGTTTCGAGTTTTTTCATGAGAAATACAACTTTATTCTGTATTCTGGGACATTAGTTGATACAATGAAGAACGCAAGTTCTTGGAACACAACAAGTGACTGAATCTCGACTATAAAACGCACACCCACTCTACAAACCATCCATCCATCTGGTTCTCGCCTTCTCCACCAGCAGCAACAACGCCAAATTCCCCACCGGGAGATAGCAGAAGCCTGTGACCGTGGGCTTGCTAGTAGAGAGAAAGGAAGCAAAAAAAGCTTTGCAATGGAGTATGAGTACGTGTGCAACGGGCGAGACCGCAACAAGGAGAAGAGGCCGCCACTCAAGAGGGGCCAACTCAAGCTTTAGATAGCCAAGATCTTGCTAGGCAGCCTCATGGCACTGGCCACCAAAAATAGATGTTGTGGCTTCGGTAGATAAGCGAGCAGAAGCAGTGCTTGCAGCAGCCGCTATGTGACTAAGTTTGAAACCGAGGATATGCATCTTTATCTTGTGACATTTTATATAGAGACCATGCAGACTAAAGAGTTCATATTTTTCTCTTTAATTTGGTACCTTTTCGTGCAAGGTTTTGCCCATTTTATCACTTCTCCTCTTCTGCTCATCTCTCTTATAAGGCATCTTCAAACTCCTCTCTTTTGAATTAAGCAAACCTGTGGCACCGCTCAAGCAATCCATGAATAACGATTCTCTGCAATTGGGAGTACCTATGCTTATTTGATGATAAAGTAATATTGTACATAGCAAAAGACTATTAGAATACTTCTCATCTAGGTAGATGATGATGTCGATTTAAATAAGTTTTGGTTCATTTTGCAATGCACGTGGATCTATCATTGAAACACATCACCATAGTATTTTATTTTTTATTTACTTCTGATAAATATGCCTTTAATAAGTTAGCATGCCTTCATATAATGGTGGGGTGGAGTGTGGAATTGATTAAGAGGGTAGGTGCTAAATTGTTCAATAAAATTAATGTATGATTTTGCAAGAAGTTATGCAAATGTCTTGTATCTATGTAATATATATATAAACCAATATACTCTTGAGCTTTATGCAAAGAATACTAATAGTTTCTCCATATAATACAACCTAGTTTGGAGAACAAATGAAGTATACATAGAGAAAGGACCTAGTTTCGTCGTTTGAGAGGCTCCACTAGTGTTCTCGTAGGAGTCCATCTTTGAACAGCCCGTGCAATATGCTTTTATTTGAACCTAGCTTGAGCTAGAGACCTTATAATAGATCTTTTATGCAATTTAATTGTTTGAACTCGTGATACGTCAGCTTCAACCTTTTTTATCACAATTCTTGGGCATTCTACTTTGAGTTAGAGTAAGATCCTTTGACCTAGTGCCAACATTTGCATTTGCATGCCCATCTTCATTACTTGAGTCATCCAACTCTTAATGGGACATGATTCCTACTTGCTCACCACTTATGCATATCCTGCTCCATGGTCTTAGAGTAGGCCTCAAAACAAACCTCTAGGTTAGTTGTTTAGTGCATATTGCCATTCACATAATATGTGCATTCAATAGTGGATTCTTGTTTATGATTCTTCTGCATGCATTTGTAAAATATATGTGGGTACCATATGGAAAGCAAGCTAATTTTGTAGACAACAAGATATCACTTTATGATAACAACAATGCAATGCAATTTTGTTTATTTTGTGAAATTCATTTAATTCAAATAAAATTGTGTTGCTATTTGATAGCTTGTTCACATAATGAAAAGATCTTAATGTTGAGCATTTGGTGTGGTAGGATAGCTCTTAGTGTTATCATAAGAAAGAATTGTGTGTTCCAAGTATTTAACCTGGTTCAATGTTGTGTTTAATTGGCATTGCTAGCTACTGCTATTGATTAGTATATATTTGGTTATTTTATCTGATTTTTACAAAGTCTTGCATCCTACTCAAAACACGTAAACATATATGCTTATTTGGTTTGATAATTGGAAACACATAGACAATTGTGCTCATTTGGTTCAATAATTTTAAGAATTACTCCCTTCATCATATAATAAGTGACCCTTTAGCCTCTCTAGCTAAAGGGTCACTTATTTGGGACAAAGGGAGTAAAACATATTTCTATCTCACACATGACAAGTATGAATAAACCTAGTGTGGTCATTTCTTCTGTGATCATACTCCATGCTGCTAGACCAAAAGAGCTATTTCTATGGTGGAATAATGAAGATATGTTGGCACCACAAAACAACCCACTTATGTGCATAATTATGAAAAAACAATAACATAGTGTCACTACTACAGAAACATGCCTTTAACCCCGGTCGACAAGGGCCTTTAGCCCCGGTTGCCGAGCCGGGACTACGCTTCCGGGACTAAAGGCCCCCCCTTTAGTCCCGGCTCCGGCCACCGGGGCTAAAGCCCACCCTTTAGTCTCAGTTGGTAATACCAGCCGAGACTAAAGGGTGCTGCCAGCGGTGCACCGCAGCAGCACCCTTTAGCCCCGGCTGGTATTACCAGCCGGGACTAAAGGGTCCCTGGTTTTTCCTTTTTATTTTATTTCAGTTCTGTTTTCAGTTTTGTTTATTTATTAATAGGTTTTCCAATATATTTCTTTGCGCTAATATATTAGCAACATAACACAATAAGCTTATTGCATGCATATATAATTGAACTATAGAACTATATATATATAAAAATATATGTACATAAAATTACAAGCAATATACGTATAGAAGTTGTCCAAATATATATCTACACAAGTTGTACTCCAAAGTTAGTACTGTAAACCTATTACAAGTTGTACTCCATCTAAAGATCTACAGGGCATACAAATGATCATCATTGTTTGGAATCAACTTCTCGTTGGTATTATAGTAGAACTCGCCCTTTGGATTTATGACTTGTTCCCGAAGAAATCCTGCTATTGTCTCTTGTATTGCTTTAATTGGCCTTGTAGCATCACTTTTTGCTTCAACCAGTCAGTCTTCAATTGGAATTAAAGAAGATATTAGTTATATCTATATTATCAATATTAAGTCTATAAAAAATGAAAAGAAACAGGTTACGTACTTTGATGATTTCTTCAGGAATTCTATTTGATTCTATCATCATATACTCGCAAACATAGAATCCGCATAAGTTGTTGCCCTGTTCTTGTCTCAAAATCCACTGTAGAATGAAAAGATTCAACTCGTAATAAAGATATGATATATGACATGATATAATAAAGATACACGTACATTGACGAATGTGTAAACTTACTGGTAGTCGTGGCTTTATTGTAGTGGGGGGGCCTTACACTGACTATATGTTCCCGAGCAATGAATTTTTCCCAAACCCTAATCCGGCCAATGAAACATTAATAGTTGGATCATTATTTAATTAGTATACATATACAAGCTTAGTCTATACTATAAGCATGCAAGGTAGGGATCAAAAAATTACTTTGGAGGATGTCTATCATATCTTGGTAATCTGCTTGTGGTTTGCTCAACGAGTCATAGATTAACACATTGCTTTGTTTGAGATCGATGACCATCAATATCCAGTGATAGCTGTTCATACACATGATTCATTATATTAGGGTTAAGTAAAATAAAATGTGCACATACTTATTATGAACTATATATGTCTCACGCACTTAAAGTTGTATGGGAAGAGAATTCTTTCTCTATCTTTTGGTTCACGAAGAACCTCATGAGATTCGTACACGACTCATCGCTCCAAGTCGCTGAAGGGTTTGGAGCCTTGAAAACAACATATGGATCAACAAACCCAATAGAATTGTCGTGTTTATCTCTGAGCTGAGTCATCTGATACCTGCAAAATATCGAGTCGATCCACAAGTATGTGTGTAAGAATACTACTATATACACATACTAGAGAGTTCAATGAAAACTATAAAAAAAACACTTACAAACAGTAGCAGCTAAGGAGCGATTTGTCAGTGCGTCCATATGACATAGCTGGTGTAATTCCTCCATCTGGACTAAGATTAGGTCATCGCCACGGAAGTAGTGATGGTTCCGAATTCGGACAGAAATCCAATTGACATCACCGTCTTTAGAAGCCTTCATGCACCATTTGTTGATTGCAAACATCTGCGTACCAAGTACATGTAAGTGATTGGGGTTCATTAGACTCCTGCCCGGTGCAAAATTTCTCACATTCATCAACTACTTCTGCTCGTGGAAACTCCAGCCCAGTAGTAGCAATATTTTAATGGTGTCGTACGGGAGACCGCTGTCAATAAAAAATTGTCCATTGAGTCCATCTCAGACAAAGTGGTCTCTCCAGATTTCCTCTGTACTCTGCCCATGTTTGAACCATACTGATTTTGCACAACTAACGGGGACAAAGGTCTTGATGTTTCCCCGAGCTGTGGAACACTCTTTCCCACTTTCTTATTGCTGGATTGTTGTTCTTTTGCGGACTTCATAAGAGAGCGTTCGTAATCTGATTTTCGCGGAGCCTTTCGGGCTTCACGCATCTTGATACCATGTTGGTCCACCCTTTTCCTTAACTCCTGCGGGTTTAACAAGAGGTAAGGCTTCTCCGGTTCCTCTTCGCTTTAGCAGCGGCGTCACATTCCTCTAAAAAAATCCGCACATCTTTTTCACTGAAATTTCTAACTCCTCATCAGTCTTTCATAAGCTAATTTCTCTGGGCTTTTTTCCTGATGCAGGAGCCTTCTCTTTGGAGGTGGGCCTTTGGTTCTGTGGCGGCGGACTGCTTCTTAGGGCCGCACGGTGGAGGCAGCGGTGTGTTGGAGCCCGCGGTGGAGGAGATGGGGGTGTGGACGGTGGCGGTGTTGGAGCCCGCAGTGGAGGTTGTGGCGTTGGAGCCCGCGGTGGAGGAGATGGTGGGGCTGGGGTGGCGGTGTTGGAGCCCGAGGGTGGAGATCTTTGTGCAGGAGATGGGGTTGAAGCCGTGTCCTCCAACACATCGTCACCGCCCGCAGCACTCTGATGCGCTGGGGAATAATGACGAACTGGACTATAGTTCCTGCTACGCAAAACAACGAATGATGTGAGCATCCAACTAATATATACATATAGGAAGTTAGTGTAATAAAAATTGTTTCTCATTCACGCGCACACTACCTATGGTGAGGATCTTGATCAGTAGGAGGAGGTTGCGGCGGTGACACTCCAGGAATAATAATGAAGCGCTTGCGCCAGCAAATAAATGTCTTCTCTGCTTCACCTAAAGTTTCTCCCCATCCCCCCTTCGATTTCCAGTGCCACGCTGCCACAACCTGTCTCAACCCTATCCACCGAAACGCTAGCGTATCCGGCTGGCACTGGTTGACCATGGATTCTTGGTGTTCTTGTGCGGTCGATAGGGTTTACAACACCGACAGCCACCTTTTTCGTGGCATTTCCATCTGGAATGTGCAGCTCACAAGTAGTAAAAGGTTCTTTAACGTCATCCACGGGAAAGCGTAGCTTGGACTCATCTTGAATGGTTGGTACTTCCGTGGAGGCGCAGCTGCTTTTCATCTGACCTGGGGGGCTAATGTTCGCTTGAGGATTGTGTGTGATGATGTACCTTGCCCACTCGTCATTTGACTAAGTGCCGCTTGCACTTGCCTTTTGATTTCCTCCTGCATCCATTCTTCACGAGATTTCTCACGCTCTTGTGTTTGAAGAACATACTCCTCCAACTTGAAGAGTCGCTCTGCCTCCTCGTCCTTCTTTCTTTGGCGGCTTCTATAACTTTCTCGATCCGCTTCGAAGGAATGTAGCCACGAAACGGCCCCAAAGCCTCTCGTACGCCCACCGTGCTCAGGATTCTCCAGCGCGTACGTGAGTTCATCCTTCTCTCTGTTGGGCTTGAACTCGCCAGCCAACACCGCATTTCGTGCTTGAACTAGCCTATGTGCTGCTCTTGAAATTGCGGGCCCCAATCAAGCTCCCATCATTAGGGTTTATGGTTCCCCATGAGCGTAGAACCAATTTCTGGACCGTTCACTCCAATTTCTTCTTATTGTCTCTGGGACTACCCCCTGGCAAGCATCTCGTGTTCTTGTCTCTCCCACTTTGCGAAGGGCGTCTTATAGGCCACCTGATCCTAAATGATGGTGGTATTTCTTCTGAGCTGCATTCAGTTGTTTACTCTGACCCGGGCCTTGCTCTCTTGTGATCTTTTGTACTGTACAAATTCATCCCATCGGCCCTTATCTTGACATACGCCTTAGAGTTGAAATCTGGCGTCTCGTTCTTCAGCACAAAGGTGTGGTACAATTTCTTCTTCCAGTCCTGAAAAAGTGTGGCCATCTTCTTCATTGTCCACTCCCGAATTCGCCTCAGTAGCTCCTCATCATCCGTGTCAAACGAGAAATGAGCTTGGACGTCATCCCAGACTAGCTGCTTGTCAAGATTGGAGACATAACTGATCTCGGGAGCACTTCGCCTCTCTTTCCATTCACGGGCACTTATCGGAATCCGATCTCTCACGAGGAACCCACAGTGAAAGACATATTTCTTTGCATTGGGTCCTAGTGGTTGGCCTGTAGCCATATCGAATTCGGAGATTACATGACGGCCCTTCAACGGCCTCTTCGGCCCTCGTTTTGGTCTGCTCTGCCCTGTCGCAGACGTCGATCCAGAGGGCTACATATAGGTAAAGACATGAAGATGAAACCCTAATACAAGTTGACATAAACCTAATCAGTAATAAAGTAAATGTAAACCCTAACATGACACATTGTATATATACCTCGCCTGTATTGCCTTCTTCCATCTCAACTTGTTGTTCAGGGAGATTTTCATCATGCATGGTCATGTCTTCGTAATTCAATAAGTATTGACTCCGTCATCGTCGCCGGCTATGATATTCATCATTTCCTCCTCCATCACATTCTCATTTGGGTCGGCCATTTCTGTGAATATTAAAATATATATACAATATGATCGAACACTTAAAGGAGCTTTATACATGTATGTGAAACGAAAACCGAAAACCAGGGGTTTAATTAGGGGTTAAGGGTTTAGGGTTTGGGGTCTCGGGGTTTAGGGTTTAAGGTTTCGGGGTTTAGGGTTTCGGGGTTTATGGTTTGAGGGTTTAGGGTTATGGTTTCAGGTTTTTACGTTTCGGGGTTTGGGTACGGGGTTTCGGGGTTTAGGGTTTCGGGGTTTAGGGGTTCGTTTTGCGGGGATTAGGGTTTCAGGGTTAGGGGTTCGGGTTCGGGTTTCAGGTTTTGGGGTTCAGGGTTTCGGGGTTTAGGGGTTCGGGGTTTCGGGTTTCGGGGTTCAGGGTTTCAGGGTTTAGGGGTTTGAGGGTTAGGGTTTCGGGGTTTAGGGGTTTGAGGGTTTAGAGTTAGGGGTTCGGGTTTTCGGGTTTTAGGGTTTCGGGGTTTAGGGGTTCGGGGTTCAGGTTTCGGGTTTAGGGTTTCGGGGTTTAGGGGTTTGAGGGTTTAAAGTTAGGGGTTCGGGGTTTCGGGTTTTAGGGTTTCGGGGTTTAGGGTTTCGGGGTTTGAGGGTTTAGTGGTTTAGGTTCGAGGGTTTAGGGTTAGGGTTTCAGGTTTTACGGTTTGAGTTTTAAGCAATTCATAAAAATAACATGACAATTCATAAAATAACATGACAATAACATATATTCGTAAGAGTAATAAATACATGTTCCGACATGACATGATTTTCTATGAACATATTTCTAAGAGTAATAAATACATGTTTAAACATATCCTTGTCACGTGATTTACACACCGTGGACGAGAACGACGACGGCGGACAGCAGCGAGGATGACGACGGTGCGGATGACAGTGGACGGCGGCGAGGTCGGTGCAAGCGGTCACCAGGACTACAGGTCGAACACATATTTGTTAGGTTAAAAAAAAATATATGATTTTCCTTTTTCTATAAATATATCTATTCATATTCATTATTTGTATATATCTATTTCTAGAAAAGAAGAAATGAAAAAGTTAAATAGAAAATAATCTATAAATTATATATCTATTTATATTTTTTATATATAATCACTTTCTATTTCTAAATACAATATATTTAGTTTCTATATATATCTATTTATATATCACTTTCTATATTTAGTTTCTAGATATATATTTCTTTTTCATTTCTTTTTTTTACACTCTCACACACCCCTGCTGGACACTGCTACACACGCACACCACGCACATTGCACACACGCACCACACGCACAGGCCGGTACGGCAGCGGCGCGGAGGACGGCGGCGAGGCGAGGAGGACGGCGGCGGAGGGCAGTGAGGCCGAGGAGGACGGCGGCGCGGAGCTCGACGACGAGGAGGACGGCGGCGCGGACGAGGCTCGTCGGCGAGGTGAGGGCGGCGGCGCGGGGCAAACGTCGATCTGGCCGGGAAGATTGGAGGGCACTGTGCCCTGTGCCCTATATACCCGGGAGGGCCTTTAGTCCCGGGGCGTATTACACACCGGGACTAAAGGGTTGGACCTTTAGTCCCGGGCGGGCTTACGCACCGGGACTAAAGGGGTCTTTAGTCCCGGTGCGTATACGGCCCGGGACTAAAGGGTTTTCTTTCCCGCACAGTTTGGGTTTTCAGTATTTTGGGTTTTGTATTAAGTTTTCACTATATAAATATGTTGTAATTCTTGTTAATTGCATAGTAAATTGAACAGTAGGCATAAAATTACTTAAAAATAACAGTTGTATATCCTTTAACCTTATTGTATAGTAAAAAATTTTGTAGCATAAATTCTTTTCTTTTTTTATAATAACGATATAAATGTAAATAACCATTCATATTTGGTTAATGCAAAAATGTAATGTTCAATTTAAATTTAAAAATTGTTGGCTTTCAATAGAAAATTTATTTTCATATCATTTGGACGTTAATCTTTTGTTTAAAACCTAAACAATCATTGCCCAATTTTGTTATACGCGACAGATGCAGTAGTTTTAGATTTTTAAATTTAGTTTTTTTAAATATATCTTAAATCTTTCTAATTGAACAGAAAATTGAATATTTGATATACTTTCTTTTAAAAATAGTATGAGATTCACATCTAGAGAAGCACATAAATCAATGATCACTACTACTAAATATATATAAAATCCATTATCAAATAAATGAAGTCTTAATTAATTAATTATTACATAATATATTTACAACCCACTATTAAGCGGGCACAACTGTGAACCTCCTCTTGACATATGTCCCTGGTTATGATCATTCCTTAACCATGGAGTTTCCTCATTGTTTAACAAAATGCTTGGGTCTTTGTTCACTTTGAATGGCGGAATTCGATCATCTCTTTCATAATCACCTGACATGTCTGACTTGTCCTCAATTCCGACAATGTTTCTTTCCCTGAAAGAACTATATGGCGCTTTGGCTCGTTGACGATCGAGTTGTTATCATTTTTCCCTCTTTTTGGTTTTGTAGACATGTCTTTCACATAGAACACTTGACTCACATCTGCGGCAAGGACAAATGGTTCGTCTTTGTACCCAATATTGTTGAGGTCCACTGATGTCATCCCATACTCCTTGTCGACTGTTACCCCACCTCCGGTACCGGTCATCTTGACCCATTTACACCGGAACAAGGGACTTTAAAATTAGGTGCGTAGTCTAGTTCCCATATGTCATGTATGCGGCCATAATATGTTTGTTTGTTCCCATTTGGATCCGTGGCATCCACGCGTACACCACTGTTTTGGTTGGTGCTCCTTGCGTCTTGGGCTACTGTGTAAAATGTATTCCCATTGATCTCGTACCCTTTGTACGTGCTGATATGCCACGATGGTTGTCTGGCCAACAAATAAAGCTGCTCATCTATGTTGTCATCACCCTGACATTGTTTTCGCAACCAATCGCCGAAGGTTTGCATGTGCTGACGTGTAATCCAAGATTCACTCTTCCCGGGCCACTTGGATCGAAGGAAATCCTTATGTACCTCGATATATGGATCTACCAATGAGGAGTTCTGTAGAACTGTGTAGTGTGCTTTATCGAAGTAATCGTCTCCTGTACCGATATATGTTTTCTTCCCTAGTGTTCCCTTGCCACTGAGTCTGCCCTCGTGTCGCGATTCAGGAACGCCAATGGGTCAAGGTCTGGAATAAAGTCCACACAAAACTCTATGACCTCCTCTGTTCCGTAGCCCTGGGCGATGCTTCCTTCAGGCGAGAACGGTTATTAACATATTTTTTCAGGACACTCATGAACCTCTCGAATGGGAACATGGTGTGTAGGAACACAGGACCGAGAATAATGATCTCCTTGACCAGGTGAACTAGGAGGTGTGTCATGATATCAAAGAAGGATGGAGGGAACACCAACTCAAAGCTGACGAGACATTGAACGACATCATTCTGCAAAGTAGAAAGTTCCTCTGGATTGATTGCCTTTTGTGAAATTGAATTGAGGAATGCACATAGCTTCACGGTGGCTAGACGTACATGTGGAGGTAGAATTCCTCTTAGAGCAACAGGAAGCAATTGGGTCATAAGCACATGGCAGTCATGGGACTTCAAGTTTTGGAACTTCTTCTCTGGCACATTAATTATTCTCTTTATATTGGAGGAGAATCCAGATGGGACCTTGATGCTGTTAAGGCATTCAAACATGCTTTCCTTTTCTTCTCTGCTAAGAGTGTAGCTAGCAGGGCTTAAGTACTGGCGCCGTCATCTGTCTTCTCCGGATGCAAGTTGTCTCGTTCTTTCATGCGCTGCAAGTCCTGTCGTGCTTCAAGTGAATCCTTAGGCTTTCCGTAGACACCCATGAATCCAAGCAGGTTCACACAAAGGTTCTTTGTCAGGTGCATCACGTCGATCGCATGGCGGACCTCTAGGACATGCCAGTAGGGTAGCTCCCAGAATATGGACTTCTTCTTCCACATGGGTGCGTGTCCCGAAGCGTCTTTAGGAACAGGTTCGCTGCCCCGTCCCTTTCCAAATACTACTTTCGTATCCTTCACCATTTCAAGTATATCATCTCCGGTTCGGTTACGAGGCTTGGTTTGGTGGTCTGCCTTACCTTTAAAATGTTTGCCTTTCTTTCTTACTGGGTGGCCCACAGGAAGAAACCGACGGTGCCCAACATACACGACCTTCCGACAGTTTTTCAAAAATAAACTATCAAGGTCTTCAAAACAGTGTGTGCATGCATTATATCCCTTGTTTGTCTGGCCTGAAAGATTACTTAGAGCCGGCCAATCATTGATTGTTACGAACAATAAGGCTCGCAGGTCAAAGTGTTCCTGTTTGTACTCATCCACCACACGCGTATGCCTGGTTTGCTCCATAGAAGTAGAAGTTCCTCAACTAATGGCCTCAGGTAGACATCGATGTCGTTGCCAGGTTGCTTCGGCCCTTGGATGAGCAACGGCATTATAATGAACTTCCGCTTCATGCATAACCACGGAGGAAGGTTGTAGATACATAGAGTAACTGGCCAAGTGCTATGACTACTGCTTTGCTCCGCAAAAGGATTAAAACCATCCGTACTTAAAGCGAACCTCAAGTTTCTAGCCTCATCTGCAAACTCTGGGAATTCTCTATCTATCGCTCTCCACTGGGATCCATCAGCTGGGTGCCTCAGCATATTGTCTACCTTACGGTCTTCTTTATGCCACCGCAACATCTTTGCATTGTCCTTATTTCTGAACAAACGTTTCAAGCGTGGTATTATAGGAGCATACCACATAACCTTGGCAGGGATTTTCTTCCTGCTTGGACGTTCTTCACCCTCTACGTCGCCAGGATCATCTCGCCTTATCTTATACCGTGATGCTTCACATACCGGGCATGCATCCAAATTCTCATATTCCCCCCCACGGTACAGGATGCAGTCATTAGGACATGCGTGTATCTGCTGGATTTCTAATCCCAAAGGGCAGACGACCTGTTTTGCTTCGTACGTAGTGGTGGGCAATTCGTTCGCTTTCGGAAGCATCTTTTTCATTATCTTCAATAACTGCCCAAATGCTTTATCGGATGTACCATTCTTTGCCTTCCATTGCAGCAGTTCCAGCGTAGTACCCAGCTTTTTTTGGCCATCTTCAGCAGTGGGATATAACAATTTCCTATGATCCTCTAGCATGCGCTCAAACTTGACCTTCTCCTTGTCACTTTCACATTCACTTTGTGCATCACGAATGGCATCACCAAGAGCATCAACATCAGCTGTCACATCTTCTGTCGCTGCCCATGCTCTCTCTTCACCATCTCCCCCACTGCATCATCATCAAAGGCACCGTACTGAGCAATAATATCAGCGTGGGCCAATTCTTCTTCACCTTTTTCACCATCATCCATTACAACCCCCCTTTCTCCATGCTTCGTCCAACAAATATAGTTTGTTACGAAACCCGACTTCAACAAATGCGTATGAAGAGTCCTTGGGCATGAATATTCCTTCAAATTCTTACAGACGGCGCATGGGCAGCACATGAAACCATCTTGCTTGTTTGCCTCAGCCACACCTAAGAAATAGTGCACGCCGCAATGAACTCTTTGGAGCGGCGATCGACATTATACATCCAATTGCGTGACAACATCTGCATTAAATATTACAACCATGCACTTAGTAGTTTCTCATGTTATTGCACAACACTCATGACATCACATGATTGATTAATTCAAACAAGCTTGACTACAACGAAGACTATCGCAGCTAGCACTAAAAAACTAAAAATAAAATGCACTTAAGCAACATAATTAGATCGCGTCCGATCCCAACTAAAATAGACAGATCATTCGCTTCATCAGCATGGATGGGCTGCTGCCGCTGACTCACTGCCTCATCACCTTCAGCGGCAACCTCCTGTGCAACAGAATTTCGTACGTGCTGAACGTACTCTTCCTCCCAGTACCAACCTTTACATCCGCCGGTGCCCTCCCACTGCAATTAGAACAAAGAATAAGAAATTTAAACAACATCATCAAGCAAAACCGATACGAATGAACCATATTAATCAAATGCGGGTAAATAATAACCCACCTCATGGTCCGGACACTTGTAGAATATACGACCCTTGTTGATTCCCTCTTTTTTCACTCGGTACTCCTTCACAATCTTCTGCTTACACTCGCCGCAAGCAATGAGAGGAAGATCCGGCCGCAAACGCTTCGGATCCCGATGATGAGAGGCTGAGGACCCGGTCACGGTTGCCATCTACTATATCCATGCTCATTTTTAAACTATTACATGCAAATTCCTAATTTCTAAACAATTATAAATAAAAAAGACTCTAAATTTTTCTATTTGTTTAGATAATCGAAAAATATGATATAACAATACCAATTTCCACATTATCTACTCTCTATATTTATTGTTGCAAACTATTATAAATTCCACATTTTTCTAAAGAAAATAACTAAAAAGACACTAAAATTCAATATTACTCGTCTTGCATAAGTATGAAATATAGAATGGATACTACCTAGCAGTAGAAAACTATCAAGTGATTGTGATGAACCAATTTAAACTACTCAACTCTCTATGCTTGTTCTTGCAAAGTATATATTTTAATTAAATTCCTCTCATATTCAAAAGACATGGTAGGAGATGAAAATAGTTACCTCTAAACGCAAAGAGACGATGACGGAGTCGAAGAAGATCACCAATTGACGCCGGAGACGAAGAACAATGAAGAACAAGCAATAGCAACAGCAAGAACAAGCAAGAAGCTCACTGAAATTTGAATGTCTCTGGCTCGGGGGAGGAAGAAGTTGGCTGGTTATAAAACCAGGAGCTCTAGTCCCGGTTCGTATTAAAAACTAGGGCTAAAAGGTGATCATTTATCCCGGGCAAGCCACAAACCGTGGCTAAATCTTTAGTCCCGGTCCGTGGCACCAACCGGGACTAAAGAGTGCCCTTTAGTCCCGGCTGGTAACACGGACCGGGACTAAAGGGTCCCTGCCCCGGCAGCTCTGTGCAGTAGCCGTTGGGGCAGGCCCTTTAGTCCCGGTTCGTGTTGCCGACTGGGACTAAAGGGTCTATTAGTCCCGGGCGGCAAAACGCCGAGACTAAAGGCGATTTTGAGAATCGGCCTATGACCCTGTTCTGTAGTAGTGTGTATGTTGTTGATCATATTATGTTGCATTTCTTTATACTGGGCAGAAACTTGTAAATTGGTATCAAAATCATCTTGTTCATCAGGAACAACAAAGGTGACATCTTCATCTCCTTGGTGTTTATCATCAATAGGCTACACGTTGAGGTCTGTATGGTCAGTTCACCCAGATTTGGTTAATGTTCTTCTGCATCAGCATGCACTATCGTGCGGTCAGCACAATTGTGTATCAAATTTGATTCTTTTGCTCATATCACTTGTAGAGATGAAGTCATGAGAGATCTTACCTAAATTGATTCATTGTTGTTGCCTTCCAACAATTTCATCTCCAATAAGTTGGGCTTGCTGCACTTATGGATTTGGAAGGGTTTTTCCTCATTTGGTGTCTCCTTACTCAAGTTTGGTTAGGCCTCATGGATTTGGAAGGGTACTTCACCGGGTGGCTCATCATTAATTTCTGCTAATGTCTCTCCTTAATCTAGTGGTTCTATATTTAGATCAAAAGTCGTAGGTGCTACTCTACACGGTGAGGAGGAAAATAGAAGGAGTGATCTAGTGTCTACCATGCTTTTTGTAGGCTACCAAATTGGCAGCAACTGAAAATTTGTAATGTGTGGTTATGTTTTTAATTTGACTATTGTTTTTTCCAGATTTAAATGTATATTTATTATGTGGCTTTTATTTAATTTGACCACATGAGTTTTGTCGGTGTTTCGAAACCGGGGGTATGACACCAACGAGTAATATGATCGCGTGCTTCTCTTCCTGGATGGTGATGCAAGAGGACACAAGGATTTATCCTGGTTCGGGCAAAGAAGGCTCTACGTCCAGCGGGGGGAGGATGTTCTTGTATTACTTGCACCTAAGTGCTTGTACAGGGGCGAATACAAGCTCAGTGAGCGTGGACCGGAGTCCGGACTCGTGTGTGTGTGGACTTGTGTCTTAACGTGTCTGTCCCCCCTCTCTCCGCGAAGGGTCCTGGCGTCCCCTTTTATAGATGAAGAGGAGGCCAGGGATTTACATAGGACGGATATGTACAGCGCTCGGTATGGCGGGGAGCAGGAACTCTGTCTTGTCGAAGCCGTTGTAGCCAACGCGAGGGTTGCTGTTGAGTCGTCCTTGAAGCGTGGCTCCCATCCCGGGGCGAATGCGGAGGCGTGGCGAAGTGGAAGTCGTACAGCGCCCATCCCGGCTCGTACAGAACACGGCGGGGTCCCTCCGGGTCTTGGGGTACCTGTCTTCCAAGAGCATGAATGCAGTTAGGGCTCGAGGGGCGCGGAGCCGGCCTCGAGGTGGCGTCTACGGAGGGCTCGAGTCCCCACAGGTATGGGCGAGTCCCGGAATGCCTGGGCGTACGACGGGATCCCAGGTCTTGGGATGAGGCTCGAGCGCGCTTCAGTGCAAGGTATGGCCCTACAGTGCTGTACTGGCGACTTTAGCCCATGCTTGTGGTGAAAACGAGGTTTGACTCTGGCTCCGGTTCACTGTGGCACATGCCGCGTGCCAGTGGTCATGACCGGAGTAGGTGGATGCATTAAATACGCAGCGTGGGGCTGGTATCCAATGTTTGTGCCGCTCGAGGGATAGGCTGTCGTGCCGGAGAGGCCCGAGGTCCCCGCGTGGGGTCTCGAAGGGCGGTGCTTGGTTGCGGACGGCTCGAGGTCTATGCGCCAGGGCTCGAGGGGTGGCAGAGCGCTCGCCCGAGGCCTAGCTCGGAGGGTTCGAGCGAGACGGAGAGTGACCGTTCGCCCGAGGCCTGGCTCGGGCGAGACGGAGAGCGACCGTTCGCCCGAGGCCTGGCTCGGAGGGCTCGGGCGAGACAGAGAGCGTCCGTTCGCCCGAGGCCTGGCTCGAAGGGCTCGGGCGAGACGGAGAGCGCTCGTTCGCCCGAGGCCTGGCTCGAAGGGCTCGGGCGAGACGGAGAGCGTCCCTTCGCCCGAGGCCTGGCTTGGGGGGCCAGCGTTGTAGACCTCGAGGGGTTGGACTAGGTTTAACCTATTTGTTTGCGTTTGATTGGGGCTACCCCTTTGGCGTTCCCCCGACAAGTTTGTTATTGTGTTGTCTGAGACATTGGATAATATAAAATATTTTATATTTGTGGGGAATCCTTCCGACTCAATGATTGCCTCTCGTGGAACTCTGGGAACAACACATTAGGAAATAATATAGTAGGAGCACATGTGTAATTATGTATGTACTAATCTAGCCTCAATTGAGAATTTCATTCTTTCTGGGATTGACTAAGTACTAGTAATAGGCTAACATCACAAATCTTCTGGAACTGACTAAGTACTATTAATAGGCTAACATCGCAAATCTAGTTAGAGATACTACTAACAATAATAAGACTTTATCTTGTCTACTAGTCTTTAATTGCCACGAGGCTAATCCATCCATAATCCTGCTAGTTGCTCATTGGCATGCTTGTTATTTCATGGATGCTTGAGATCTCATCCTATGGAAACAAACGTAGGTTTAGGGTTTAGGGTTCAAAACAA
The DNA here is from genome assembly GCA_009763385.1 of Coix lacryma-jobi var. lacryma-jobi. Taxonomy (NCBI): domain Eukaryota; kingdom Viridiplantae; phylum Streptophyta; class Magnoliopsida; order Poales; family Poaceae; genus Coix; species Coix lacryma-jobi. Next base: position 16,693,173 of record CM019827.1, read on the forward strand.
GTCTTGCAATACATTTGTCCTAAAAAAGAATGCAATTCTGATCTAAGATTGACTCAAACTTTCTTAAATTTAATCAAACTAGCAAGTTGGGCTATGCGAATAGCGTGTAACTAGTTTTATTATTGTAGTATTTGGATTTTTAAATAAATATCCTTTTTGAAAATAGTTTTGTTTATTTCTTAAAATGATGCACTTTTACCCTATCTTTCATCATGAACTCTACTCTGGCTTAGAGCAATTTTCATCTTTTGTGCATTCCTATTATTATCTTGTGATTGCATAATTTCCCTTGGGGTCAAATCAAGGAGCCTTCGGTCTCATCTTGGTGAGCTATATTGGCTACAAAACCATTTTTCAAGCCTTTATCCGGTTCTTGAGCTCTATTATATATTTAAATTTGAGATGATCTTGCATCTTCTATTATGGATCTATAGTTTCACTTTTCCTCAATCCTCTATAGTATCATTTGTTTCATCACAATGCTTTTCATGTCTTGGAGTCATTTGTTAGGACCTAGGAGTCCAGCAACAAAGTGTGGTGCCACATAAACATGAGTCGGCTTAATAAACAATTTCTATAGTGATCTGTCCTTTTAGTTCTCTCATACTAAGGGCACCTACAATAGTAAGAGTCAGCTGGTAGCTCTAAGTCAACCTCTGTAATAGTGTTAGTGTTAGTTTTTAGTAATACCTCATAATATGATGAGAATCACCTTACACACTCACATGTTCTTAGAATATGTATATGAGCTTAGCTCTTGATCTAAGAGCTAGCTTTTCTCTCTCTTATATTAAAGTATGAAAAAATGCTAAGAACTAGCTTATGAGTCACCTATTGCAGTGCTCTAGCTCATAGTTCCTTAACAAAATGCAGCGCTCGAAAGAAAGAGTTTATGAATAATTCACAGCTGAGAAGAGAAAAAAAGCAGAATGAGGTGATGCCATGATAGGACTGCCATTGATCATTAAAGCATCACAATATCACATTATTTTAGAACATGATGGCACAGGAAAACTAGGAATGATTGGCTCGATTAATAGGATCATGATTCACATCTCACGAGTTAAGCGAAAAGATAAGTACCACCTCACTTCTAGGAAAAGTACTATTGTAGCTAAATCACTATAAAAATTTCGTGATCACTAAATATACTATTAACATAGTAGATATGCTAACATGATACAATATTAGTGAGCAGAGTGATTATTAAAGTTTGATGGAGTAACCTAAGTTTCACAAAAATAAAACCCCATTGAGACTAGTCTAAATCTACCCTTATTCAGTTTAACTAATTTACTAATACTTATAATACTAAATAAGTACCATTAGATTTCATCATTAAATATATTTTTATAATATACTTATTTGAAATCGTAATTGTTTGATACTATTTTCTATACATTTATTTAGATTTAAAATAATGTGATTAGACAAAATGTAGGGTTGTATTTTTTTTTTTGGGGGGGGGATGGATATAGAAGAAAATTTAACATGTAATTGAGATTCTTAGTAACATACTACCTTGTCTAAATTCTTTTAGAACATTTACAAAGCCTACAAACGACTCACATTCGACCATTAAATTTTAAAGCATATGATTATTGTAACTTTTTTTAAAAAAAAACAGCATTTGTTGTCTTCGATTTTTGCCAACGTAGTTTATGTTTTTTTTTTTTTGCCTTGCAGCTGTACCTTATTAATTGTTCAAGAGAATAACAGTGTTTAACTGTTTTCCCGTGCTAGAAGCTTGAGAAAGAAGCGCTGCTGCGTTGGCATTAGCATCTACATTTAGCTTGAGACTAATTTGCTTATATATATAGCCGTCTAATATCCATGAGGCATGAAAACCCAGGAGGAGGCTAGTCCCACACTCCCACCTAATCTTTGTTGGTTGCTCATTGGCCTGCCGTTCCATTCATCATTCATAGCTTCATGGATGGCATGAGCATGAGGCAAGGAAAAAGGCAGCGAGGAAAAGAGAGTGGCTTCAGTGGCGCTGTAGGACTCCTGCTCCCGCTCCCACTCGCTCCCAAGTTGCAACAAGAGACGACAGAGACTGCCACTACGCACATGGCTCAAAACATTTGTGAGCTTTATTCCCGGACCCCAGTCCCCACTCCCCAGGTCTACTCTGGAGAAAACAAAGAAGAACGCGCGTTTCCACCTTCCAAAGCAACGTGCCTGAAAACTCTGGCTATATAAGGGCAGGTACAGCAATGGGCGTATCGCCCACCACGTCAGCTGTCTGGCCGAGACGGAGGAGAGAGGAAGCCAAGCTTGGCGCTGGCTCTGTCGCTCGGCGCAACACGGAGGCCGAGACTACTTTACAGGTAATGAGCCTATCTTGTTATTCAATCGTATTCTTTTCCTTTTTCACCTAAATAAAAAAATAGTATTTAGAGTAGGATAAGAGACTAATTGTTGTATGCATCCGACTCTAAACTTACCTATTGATGAGTTGGCTTGGCTTATAGCCAAGTCTTATTAGCCATGCTCTAACACTAGGTTTGCACGCTCCCTCCTCAAGCCAGCCATCCAGCCAGCTGACGCACAGAGCTCGCGACCAGTGAGAGAGCAAGCAACCAAGCAAAGCGGAGGAGACAGGAGAGCAATGGAGTACGGCGGGTACCCCTGCAACGGCTGCGGCTGCGGCAAGGAGAAGAGGCCGCCGCTCAAGAGGGGCCAGCTCAAGCTGCAGATCGCCAGGACCCTGTTCGGCAGCCTCGCGGCGCCGGTCGCCAAGAACCGGGATCGCGGCTTCGGGAGATAATAAGCAGTGCTAGCATCAGGAGTAGAGTAGCGCGCTAGCTGAGGACATATATGTGCGTCGGTCGAGTGGTGCTTGAAGAAGGGACTGTGTGCAATGCAATCTGATGAGTTTTAGTTTTCCTCTTTAGAACAGGGTGTCCTCTCCTTGTGTACAAGTACAACTACCAAGTTCTAACATTCTACAGTTGTTGGGCTATATATAGAGCCTGTGTAGCATGGTTTTGTATGGTGTTTGGTGCTTGATTTTAGAAACTGTACCGCACTTGAGCGAATGGATGCTTTTGATCATTTGTTTGTTTCCCCTCTGTCAGTGTCATGTCATCGTGCTCTCCGATCTAGCAGTGCTGAATCCTCCATCGTCTCCCGGCCGGCCTCCGCCGCGTCGATTCGTCAGATTCCACCGGCGTAACCGATCAGCTGCCACGCGTTGAGCTGATCGTGCGGCGATGGCGCAGCGCACCAAGTGATCCGCTCCAATAGTCCAAACCCACCCCGCGGAACCGAGCGGGTGCCACCTCTGCTTATCTGACGATAATCTATTAATGCTGCAGTTACACATAACAAAGAAGAGATTCAGGATAGTTTGTTATGTGGCTCTTTGTGCAAGCTAACCAACCTTCATTTTGTTTTGTGCATCTTTATATACCATTTAATTTAATATTGACTTGCAAATCTTATGCGGTATCAGTTCGAGATATCCGAGATCTCGACAGTGCAAAGTTACTAAAGTAATTAATCCCTCAAAAGCTATCCATATTTGTTCCATATGATATGATACTATCAACACTAGGGCTTAAAATAAAACCGATGTACAGAGACACGCACTTCCCATGCTAATCATCAGCAAGAGAAGCTCTGAACTGAACAGAGTGGTGGCTGCTCTTGCAAATTCGCATAGCACAAGAAAAGAGAATCAGGATAAGGTGCTAGAATGCGTATATAATATACAGCAAAGTAATGCAATGGGGTAATGTTAATCATTAACCATCATGTGTCGCATCACCAGTCGCCATCGCCAGGCAGGAATTCCACTAGAGCCATAGCATGGATCTTAGGCCTTCCGCAATGGTGCAGTGATGCAAAAAAATTTTGTAGGACCCACTTTCTCTATTGGCATCACTCTTTCTATGCTGCAATGGTAGGCATCGGTAGTATCAGTGTATGGACCCACTGAGCCAAGGAAAAAAAGACAACATACACAGGCAAGGACATGTACCAGCGTGAGGAGGCTGAGCAGCAAAATTCATTCTTTATTAGATGGGCATCGGTTCCTCTACATGCACCGCTTCTAATTTTTTGGGCTTCACTCAAACTTGGCACTGTATGCTGCAATGGTAGGAGTGGAGCCTAAAATTTATCTCTCTCTTTCAAGCACTACTCAAGTGATACACTGGAGAGGGCCTTATTACCGTTCTGAACGATGATCAGGATCACGATTTATTAGGCTAAAAGATAGCTCAGTGAGATTACACGGCCGATAAAAACAAAAAGTATAGGGTTTTGCTGTGGTACCCTCAAATAACTATGAGCCGTTTATTTTTTGATCGGATGGTTATTATCACCTCTTACCTTTTAGGAGGTAATATCTTTATTTATTTTTTAATTATGTAAAATATAATAAATAAAGAAGGTTTTAGATATTAATCTTTTGTTTAGATTTGATAGAGGCATGTGTGGTCCGATAGATATGCTATTTTTTTTAGTTTACATCTTTAGACTTGATATGCGTTTAAATTACCATATAATTTAGCATGTGACATGACACATATAATTTAAAATTTAATATGATTTGCATATACGTGTAATTACGTGTTGCCATATGGGGACGTGTGCGTGCATACGTACGTGACAACAATTTGAATGTGTCATACGTACGTACGTGACTTTTAGCGTGTCAAGTATGTACGTGACTTTTACTGTGTTATAGGTACGTGACTTCATGTACAGTGACTTACATGTATATACGTATTATTAGGCCATTAAAATTATACCATATAAATTTCTTTATCCAATTATTTATTACCAAATTTTGGATATAGCAGTTTTAATTTAGTTCGAAATTTGAATGTGGATGAATAGTATCATATCCGAATACAAATTGGATAGTTCAAATTTAAATTTACATTTGATTATCAATTTAATTTTGATGACAACATTTTGTTTTATCTATTATTTTAATAAGAGAATAAATAATTGTCCAAGATAACTGACCGTGATTTATCTCCCATAGCTAGAGTCCATGACGAGTGGGATTTTGTCTCCCGTTAGGTGGATTTGATAATATTTTTTCTTTTCTAAGTTAATTAATTAATTTGAAAATTCTAAAAAATCAATGGCTTAGATTTATTTGAGATATTACCTCTTAGCAAGTAAAATATGTACCATAGCATTGCCCAAAAGTATATGTAAGGTGGAATCTCATACAAGCTGGTTTAAGGATCTCATGCATGCGTTGTTTAGCTCCAGTACACATGCTGCTTCCTTTTCATCATTAGACACCACCACATGGGCGGATCTATATGGAGTCTGTTGGGTGCGGGCGCACCCACAAATTTTTCAAAAAATAGTGATTATGATCAAATTTTCACTATATTCACATCTCACTATATTCACATCCATATGACAAAATCATATGCACCCACAAGGCAAACGTACCTCTCCTCATATTTGCTCTAGCTCCGCCACCACCATTATACTCAACTCGAGCCACAATTCCAGATCTATACAAGAATCTCACAAGGACATCATGTAGGGTATTACTCATCACCAACTTCTAATGATGAAACAAAGAAATCTCCACCACCAGATCCTAGAAAGCACGGATTTTTAGACCTATTGAGAATGTTTGGTGGTAACAATTCGCTGAACTTTCCATCATTTCCAATAAAACTCAAAACTTTTAACACATTGTGTTGTTAACAACAATCACTTTGATGAAACAGCTATCTACCATAGGACTTACATATGCCGCCACCTTGCTATCATATGGATGATGCTGAATGTGGATGTATACAGGAGAAGTTGCCTCTATCAGTGGATCATCCTCTGTTAGCTCGGACTATTCTGTCTTGACCTTGCAGTGGCGACAGGAAGTGTAGGGCAATCTTGGATGGTCAGGGGCGTGCACTCCTCATGCCACATGAGCATGAGAGAATTTTCTCATCAGCAGGTGTGTCCTTCACCAGAACAATATTCTCAACAGAGGTACCAGCACATAGCATTATCCGGAAACACTTTGTGTTCTCTACGTACTATTCCTGAACAAAAGTAGACGCCGGAGCACCCCGATGCTCCATTTGCATCTTTGTTTGGCACGAGATTTTTGCCTAATTCCTATTTGCCATGAGGGCATGAGGCTAATCCCTCCCTAATCCTGTTTTCTGTCCCTTCAGGGATGCTTCGAGCGACCCCAACTCTGGAAAGGTGAGGCGCGGCGAGGGTGGGGATGAGTGCTGCGAGCGTGAGAAGTCAAGCGACGCTGCTGCTGCTGCTGCTCCCACTCCCACTAGCAACAGAGATAACCACATGGCTCAAAACAAGCCTGCTGCAACTTTATTCTCCGACCCCATGAAATGAAATGGATGAATAAAGAAGAACGCCCGCGTTTCCATCTCCAATCTCACAAGTCCCAACGCAACGTGCCTGAAAACTCTGGCTATAAAATGCACGCTGCCCTGTCCGCACTCCCCACCCAAGGCCAAGGTAGCCCACTAGTAGCCACTAGCCAGAGCAACTCTCTACCTTCTCCACCAGCAGCGCAGCGCAGCGCAGGCCACCGGGAGCTACCACTACCAGAAGCTCACGCACAGATCGAGCAAAGCGAACAAGGTAGCAATGGAGTACGGGTACCCCTACAACGGCGGCGGCGGCAACAAGGAGAAGAGGCCGCCGCTCAAGAGGGGCCAGCTCAAGGTGCAGATAGCCAAGACCCTGCTGGGCAGCCTCGTGGTGCCGGCCGGCGCCACCAACAGGGAGCGCAGCTTCGGGAGATGAGCAAGCTTCTGCAAACTGACCGAACCACATTTAGATGTCTGGTGTGTGGTGCTTGACACACCACACAGGGATTGTGCAAACTGATGTGTGTTTTCCCCCCGTTATTAGTTTGGTAGTTGTAGGGTCAAAATTTTGCCCCTTTGGTTCCCCCTTTTGCAGCTTTAGACTTAGAGCTCTGTCGAGTGAAGCAATGTGGAAAGAGAGATGTGTATTGGTCTTTGTTGTTTTACTATGTACAAACTAGTACGTACAGAGTAATATATATAACATGATTTCTATGGTGATTTGACAGCTAATTTTTGAACATTCCTGGTTCGTTCGTCCAACTCTGCTCAACTCAATTGATTTCACAGCTGCTCATCTGAATTCGAGCAGTGGAAAGTTGAACTGAGTTCTAGTGGTGGCTGGTTGCCTTTGCTGCCCTTGCCACGTGTTTGGCTAGCTGTACATAAATACATTTCAATCCATATGGTTTAAATTTCACTTCAACCCACGTGGATTGACATTTCAATCCATGTGGTTTGAATTTCACTTCAACTCACGTGGATTGAGATGTATTTATATACAACCAAACAAGGTCTTAACTGAATTCTGAAACAGAGTGGTCATGAGCCTGCCGCACTCGCGCGCGCACGAGCGTGTGCCTTGCGCTGATGTGCCGGCTGCTGAACGGGTTAGGTCTTGATTCTCTACAGGTGTTTATGGCCTTTGGGTTGATGTTAATCGACATGTACTTGTTTTGTGTATCTGATCATTTAATATCGAGTTGCAAATCTTAACTGCATCTGTACTAGATATCTCAGAGATCTCACCACTGCGATCGAATCCCCTCCCAAAAAATTGGTTTATACTTATTTGATAGTGATCGCCACTAGTGCTTAAACAAAGCCACAGTGCATGCACATCCTCCCCTGTTAATCATTGCAAGAGAAGCACACTAGCACAGAGTGGTGGCTGATCTGAAATTTCGACAAGCACAACGAAGTATTTTTATTAAACATTGTGCCAACAAGTTACGCTGATACCACTTATCAGATCATATCGCCAGGCAGAAATGGCACTACTAGGGCTCTGTTCGCAGGACGAATTGCGGCTAGAACTAATTTGTTATGAGAGAAAAACACTAACCACCTGTCAGTGCGCTCAAACGGCGAAATCTAACAGAAATTCAGACGGAGTGGCACGTGAGACAAAACCAAAATGAGGTTGGATACACAGGTTCGCTTCGATCTTTCAGGGACCTGAGGGTTAGGGTCATTTTTCGCGATGGCATACAGGTAAAACCCTCTAAAATCGGACCACCTAATAGTAGAATATAATAAAAACTACTACGTTTGGCCCAAATTAACTGCATATCTCATTTTCTTTAAAAAAGTCGGATTTTTAAGAATTGAGTAGAGTTATATAAAATATTATGAACATGTGTATCTCAAGTATATTTACTTTCATAACATATTTTATTGTTAATCTAATGATATTTATTATGTATCATTAGTATTAGTATTTTTAATATTGACTTCTTAAATAAATGAGGTGTATTTGAGACACTGGAGTCATAGAATATTGGATAAAATTGTAGGAGGATATGAACATAGGCGGTGTAGGAGGATATGAACATAGGCGGAGCCTCGTGGAGGCTAAGGTGGGCCATGGCCTCCTTAACTACAAAATTTATTAAAAAAATATTTAATTTCACCATTTAAGTGCTGATCAATTATTAATTTGGCCTCCTCTATTAACACTTTAGCCTTTAGCCCCGGGTGTTCCGAACCGTGGCTAAGGTCAATCTCAATGATGAGTTTCTTTGTTGTTTCCATGACTGTCATGTCCTATGAAATGAAATGAAACTTGAATGAAACTCTCAATTGAGAGTGAGAGTTTCATAGCCATTAAATTCTATGACTCATAGAGAGTTCGTATTCGTGCCAAGAGAGTTTCATCTAGATGAAACTTATTTCTTCTCTCTCTTCTTAAATACAATGTCATGTCATCGAATATGCCTATGTGGCAGCATATTTAATGCAAATGAAACTCATATGAAACCCCCATTGAGATTGGCCTAAAGGCTCCTACGAGAAAAAATAAATTTGCATTTGTGAGATTCGAACTCAGCACATTTCGTCTCAGGCACGCTTACCAACTGAGCTACACAACCCACGTGATACAGTTCTGGACGTTTTCTTTTTGAATACACTCATGAAGGACCTTTAGCCCCGGTTGGTAACACCAACCAACCGGGACTAAAGGGTGGGGGACCTTTAGTCCGGGTTGGTAATATCAATCGGGTTAGTCTCGGTTGGTTTTACCCATCGGAACTAAAAGTCTTTAACCCCGGACGCAATTTGTTGCCGAGACTATAGCTCAATTGATAGATCGTCCAAATGCCAATTCTGTTGTAGTGTATGTGTCGATGCCTTGTGTATTGATAGACTAATAGAAATTGTATTTTAGTAGAAGATGCGGATGACTTGCATGTAAATACGTGAGAGATAATATGATAAATAGCAATGATGATATACGCGAATAGCGCATGCAAAGGCAGAAAAAGTTATTGGGTTTGTTTTACAAGAGGATTACTAGATTATGAATGATATATGCGCAATGATTAGGAGCACTAGTTAAGCTAAGAGATAACTTAGTCTGATATATATAGAGATGCTGGTGAAATCTGCGTGTGTGATATATATGATATATCCAATTTGAACTATTCGAGATTCTCGGATTCATATAGTTCCCTCTTATCTCTCTTGCTCTTGTATCCGCAACACTCAGAAAGTCTGCAAAATCATGCACTTTAATTTACCAATTTTTAAATTATATACATGTTCTTTAATTTGGCAAAGAGCGTGGAAATATAAAGATTTGTAATAGAGATACTGTATCATGTAATCATGTTGTACTGAAGTCTAAACACTTGTTTGAACATTATCGTTCAGTTTGTTTTGAGTATCGAAATACTGTACTCAGTCTGTTCTAGTAGTAATAATTAAAATATAAGTGAGCCAAACATCGCCTTGTTTTTCCATCTCCGCGAGCCATGTGACGTCGGCACGTGAGGTCATGCACACGTCGTGCAATAGCACTCTCCTGCTATTTTTTTTTCGAGACGAAAGAAGAATTGTATTAAATTATAGTTTGGTACATCATCGTATTACAAGTATTCTAAAAAAACATGTATCCAGAAACTGATTCTCATCTATATTATACCCACACTGTGAAAAGCTCAAACTCTCAAATCCAAACCTGTTTGACGCTTCGTATAGATGACCGCACAGGTAAATACTCGGCAACAGTTGTTTTCGGCCTGAGAACAGATGCCCAACGGACGGCCAACATTCCTGCAGGCGGAGTTGACAAACTTTTTCTTTTTCTTCTTATGTCTTCCTTCTTCTTCTTTCTCTCTGCCACCGAAGAATGAGGAAGACCGATCTGAAAATTATTCTCCCTAGTCCTTCATCGTGGCCAGATCCAACCACAACAAAACGAAGAAGGGACCGGGGAAAATTATTCCATGATAGCGACATCATCTCCGTCTTGATGTCGAAGCCCGGAAACAAAAGTCTCCATGTTGTCTTGTCGATGTAGATGTTGACGTCAAAGTTGTCGCCTCCATCTTCAACAGAGCCATCATGGAGAGACCGGATCCACCCTACCTCCTCGCCGTCGCCGAGAAGAAGGAGAAGGAAAAACACCCCCAATACCAAAGTCCTTGGCATGGAGAAACTCTAACTCTAGATGACTCGATCTACTAGAAAACTTATTAAAAATGATACATTCTCACTCTCTCCGACCTCCGATGAGATACCGGAGGGGACCAACGGTGAAGAAGATGGAGCGGCGGTCACTCTCCTGCTATCTGGGCGATATCTTGAACGCTTTGCAGCGTCGGGCTTCTTCGTGTCCGACTGTCTGTGCCGCTCTTCAGTCTTCAGTCAACGAATCCGAAACTCCGAACCGACGCACCTACTGTGAGTCTGTGACTGCCAGTCTTCCAGCATCAGATGCGCCAAACCGGCATACTGTAACTGGTGACCAGTCTTCTTCAGTCTTCCACTGCATGTCTGCATTTCTCATCCATCCGCGGCCGGCGAATCGGAGTCTCGGCAGGAGCAGGAGGCATTCTGCTCCCCTTGCCTCGCCCTTTTTTCTCCCCTATTTATACCTGGTTGTGGATGGGGTTTGGTGCCAGGTAGCCAGTAGCTTCTCTCGCTAGTCTAGACGTCACGGCGAGTCAGTCGTCGCGAGGGACAGAGCCCAGAGCACACTAGAGGTCTCTAGAGCAGTCAGTCGAGCAATGGCAACTGGTGGCTGCGAGGCTGCTCCGACGGTCGGCAGACCGCGCCTCGTCAAGACGCCGTCGGGGAACCCGCTGCCCCGGCGGAGGGGCCAGGTCAAGGAGAGGATCGTCAGGGACATTGCGGATGCTCTGGCCACGGCGGCGGTCCTCGCCTGCGGAGACCGGACGACGGTCGCGGGTGCAGGCAAGAAAGGCGAAGCAGGGGGCAGGGCGCCCGCCGCGACCGCGTCGCCGTCGTCTTCCGGTGCCAAGAAGAGATGATCTGGTCGATACGACCGCAGAAAGGAAAATATGTGCAAACTGTGTACGCATGTTTCGTGTGATGGTGGTACGTGTCCCATGCGTGCATCCGAAGTTTCAGTTGTTTCGTGTTACTACTGAACTTGTGTGGGAAGGATCACAGTGTATATTGTGGTCTGATCCTTTCTCCTAGTCTCGTTATATATATATATACAACCAAGCAAGATAACAACACGATGTAGCTTGCTGCTTCCAATATATATATTGAGCTGTATTTTACTATCTTCTGATCGATCAGCTCTTGGCTCGAACAACATTAGTGTTTTTTTTTTTTTGGCCTTCTGCGTATCACGTGTGTGGAAAGGAAAACGCGAGCAGAGACAGATTGAGCGGTGTGGCCGACGGGGCTACTGCCACGGATACCATGGAGCCCCCTAGAGCCCCTTCAAGATTTTTTTATCATGATTTGCTTTGAAGAGGAGAGGCTAGAGGTTGAAGTACTCGGGCTATGTTTCCTTGTTATTTGATACATGAGACTCGAGAACTAAGGAAATACAAATCGTCTCTGGATCACAGAAGTAAAGACAAGTCATCCCTAGATCACAAACAATTGTGCTGGCTTGTTTACTTTCCCTTTTGGTTTTTGTCTTTATGAACAGTAGTCGTACCTGATTTTTGTGAACAGTAGTCTTTCCTGCTTTCATTAGCAAGTTCCATTTACCAAGCATTACCTAGTTGCAGTTACCGGTTGCTTTCCTTGGCCAATTCTAGTTACCAAGCATTACCCAGTTTTAGTTACCAAAACTGGAGGTTATGCAGAGGGTGTCGATCTCTTCTCCTTTGGGGAGTTTGTAGCATAGATGTGCGGTTAAACTTGGGGCTAGCTAGGTGTTGCCAATTTGGTGACCATAATTTCAGGTTATGGTGATCACAATCAGGGCCAATTTCCGAAGGGAAGACACGCCATGAAACTCCAGCACCCACCGCCCGCGCCGCCGTGGCCTCGTCGACCCGCGCTTCCACTGGCGCCAACGCCACCGCCGTCCGCCTCCTTCATCCCTTCACCGGCGACATCACCGCCGCTGCTGTCCTGCCGCGAGGATGATAGCGGAGCGCCCGCTGGTTGGAACCATCGGCGGCACATCAGCCGCGGACAGGTGAACGTGTACAGTTACCTTACCTGGTTGGGATCATTGGCACATCAGTCCACCTGGTGATTTGATGGGCAAACTGTACACGTTACGTGGCACGGAGCTCATGCTTATCGGCTTCCCCGACAAATGACAGGAACGCCTAGTGGTTTACAGGCTCGCTGACCTTATCAGCGGAAGAAATGCCCTGGTGACGGTGACCCACTGATCCTTCTGTTCTGGGCAACACTATCACCTGGCCTGGTGTCTTACTAATGCGAATCAACTTATCTCTGCTGCATAGTACATGCCTGAAACGCAAATATCATTGCAACTCATCAATCACCATGTGATGTTCGCATCAAAACTTTGTTCAGTCTGTGGAAAACTAACAAAATGTTTAGTCCTGTTATTCACAAGTAGCAGCAACATATTTCCCACAAAGGGCACGAGATAAAAAGGCACACAGCAAACATCAATTGTCATGTGTGATCACAATACTGGTCGTCATTTGTTGATCATTTGCTCCCTCAAGATAGCTAGTGAAAGACTAAGAAATCTATTCCACTTCCATCTGTGCTCCACGTTTCTTTGTTTGCAAAAGCAACTAGACTGGATGGGAGCGCAAAAAATGGAGAGCTACTTCTCAACAATCTTCCATTGTAATACTGTTCAAGATGATTTTCCCTCGCCAGGCTCTCGAATTTGGATGGAAGTTCTCGACAGGCTTGCTTCAAGTTCATTCAATTCATCAATGTCTAAGTCGTCATCAACATCGATATCTTCGTCGTCAGACTCCTCAACCTCCTTGCCATTAGATGTTGATGAACTTGGACCTGCATCCTGACTTTTAGCGCTCTGTCACATGGGAGGCAAAATACATATTAGAAGATCCATAGAGAAAATAGATATTTGTTACAAATAATTGCAAATCATCCAGCATATAGATATATCAGAGTATCCATCAAATTACGTGTCAAAGCATACACTGAATTGGGCAATTCACAGGTACACGAGTAATGCATCTTTTAAGTAGAAGTTAAATAACAAATGTTCTTTTCTTTCTAGGATAAACCCGTCAGTCTCTGTAAGTCTGTAGTACTACAAAAGGCAACCGAACACGCACATCTCTGGACTTAATGCGTAGAGCAAGCAAGGTATGTAATATTTGTTTAATGGGTGCATTCATACAGAAACTAACCAGTCGTGGGAATCAGCTGTAGTCAGGTTTTTTTTTTCTATCTATCAATGAAACAACACACATCTCTTCTGCGTGTTTGAGAAAAAAAAAACTTTAAATAAACTAAGATAAAAGTGATATGAGATGCACAATTTTTAGTGTGTTGTTACTTATTTAATAGTTAAACCGAGGCCTGTATATTTCATTTCTGTGTTGAGGATAAGAGATATAGGTAGAGAAAATCATCAGTTCATCACAGCAGAAAAACATCCTTATGTCTGAGAATAATATAAGGTGCAATATAACTAACACGCTGTTTGTTTTCCTGGCGGTAACAGAAATGGAAAGGAAGCAAAGGCATTCGCTTCTGTCTTGGGCATGCGCCTCATAAAGGCGGCGCGGAAGATGCATCGTGTGCAGAATATACGAAACAACGAAGAAAACACACGGTAACGATTCACGCTCTTGTGAGAGGGGTAACAAATTTCTACAGGCGGGAATCAAATTGCAGCGTGATCGAATCACCGATGATGGGAAACAAACAGGATCACATGTTATCTGTTACCGGCGTCGTGACCAAATTATAGATGGACTGGCACAGATAGGATCACACGTTATCTGTTACCGGCGTTATCAGATTACGTTACAAACTACGGCAACCAAACAGCACATAAATCTATGTGCAGTTCATAGGCCCAGTTCGGATTAAGACATCAAGTTACTTCTTTTATTCCTAAATGCTCCCAAAGATTACCTAACTAGTTAAATCATAATATAAACATAATAAATGGCCACATGTGGAAAACAGTTCAGAAACCAAATCTCCTGAGTCCACTAAGTTCCCGAGTCGATTGGGTTGACGAACAGGAATGACGAATGTGATACACTACTTGATAAAGGTTTTGCCACGGCCGGGACGAGATTGTTCCTGTGTTCCCAGACAAGAATGACGTCCCAGGACGAGGAACATGGCATCACATATTCACACCACGTTCTCGGTGATACTAATCTAGACACTACTTAAAAAGTTAAAAGAATTATCAACATAGAGCCATTATAAATTTTTTTAATCTTCTCTCTGAATGAAAAAGAACAAAGAAACCTCTAGGAGAAGACCAAGCCAATAACCTTTAAATCTAGATCTGATCTGTCAACATTCACTTATGTTTTGGACAGGTTGAAGGCCAGGACTTTTCATGGATGTAGGGTGGATATGGTAAACCATGTATAGGCACAAATTTCTGGGCCAAGCTCGTACGTGGACCAAGTTTGGTGTTTATCATGAGCCTACCCATTCTTGTGTTCCTTCATAGAGATACAGGGCATGTTCATGATATATGGCATGGGGATTGACATGACATGTGCCAGTTTGCTTTGATATGAACGGGTACAGTTGTCTGTGCACACATACCCTCTTATATGTCTGTGTGTTTTGTGGGCATGGGTGGGCTGGGGCCAGGGGCCTAGGTCCACACTCTCAAATCTCTTACCATAACCTATTATTTCTTTGGCCACGCCTACTTGAAAGACTGAAAGAGAACAAATATCAGCCAAGGAAGGTACATTTACCGATTCTTCATTGGCCTCAGACTCTTCCTCTCTCTCATATACTTCATATGCTTCAGCATCATCAACGAACACACTTGCATCAGCCATGAACAACTCACGCCCACTGGAAACGAGAACAGGTACATCCTTAGTGACAGTGAGTACATCAAGCCTCAGCAAAAAGTTAACTAAAAGAAAATGTTACCTCATGCGATCATTCTTAGCCCTCTCTGCTTTCAAGGCAGCCTGACCAGCTTCTCTTTCTTCTGCCTTCTTCCTCTTCCATTCCATGAACAATTCCGTCGTCATAGGGGTTGTAGTCTTTGTCTTTTTACGCTGTGAGATCAACACAAGACAAGATACAAGAACAGTGTCAAAAGAATCCAATTACACAACAGTTGGTCAAGGGTGTGGACGTATGCTCAGACCACCCAAGTTCAAGTCCTCGTCGAGGCAAATTTGGGTGCCTATTTCCTTCTTAATTCTTAATAAAATGCCACCTAGTTCCTTTTAGGTTGGTTTAGTTTTTTAAGGTAAACAAGCTTCACTATTCCAGAGAAAAATTATGCTTAGTACACTTCATTTACCTGATCTTCAATCTCATCTTCAATAGCTATCTTCTCACTCTCTTCCTCTAGTAAGGCCTTCATTTGTGATTTGAGTATGTATCCAGGCGGAAGGGCATGCCTGTAATGGCACTCTTTGCTACCATTTGGGCAAACCCAGAACCATCCATACTGTTTCTTCTCCACAGCATCAAGAAAGTACTTGCAGACCTACACAGAAGAGGGAGAAAATTAGCCAAAATGCTTTTGTATTTAACAAAATTTTGCCGATTGAATACAAATGTTAGGCTTAAAACTCCATTAGTGGATATAAATTCATATTACCAACTAAAACGTTTAAAGAAACAGTTGTAAGGACTTAAAAAGATACTCCCTCAGTTCTAATTTAGAGGGTGTATACCTTTTGGTTGGATGTTTAGATTTAGAAGGCGCACAAAGTTAATGAAGTATCAGTTTACCAGCATACCCCTCGTTACTATTTACATGTGCATTCCATTCAATCGTTCTGCCAGCTTCCAAAGTGTTTTACTTAGCGATATTCCTGAGCACAGGCAGGGAGACATACAGCCGTATGCCGTTGTCTATGTTAGTGTGTGCAATGAATGATGTGTCAAAGTAAAAGCTAGCAGCATGCATACATAAGACTAAGCAAAGGGTAATTTTGTCACTTTCGGCACCTCCTTGGTATCTGAGTCAGAAAAATATCCACCCTCTAAACCAAAAGGAAAAATAAACGATTATGAAAGCTGCAGCAGGGTCATGATAGAAAACGGAACGCTAGTTCAGATGCCAATACATCAGAATATGATAGCATGGTAAATCTTTATAAAATTTGCATTCATGAAATATATTCAGTGCCAGTGCATAGGTTAGTATATCACAGGCATGAAGTTTTTCTACAAAACATCAGTTTGTTAGTCTAACCCACTAGTAAATTTTATAGCTTGTGTGTTCAGTTGCTTAATTATGATTTGAACTCCAGAATGTTTCGACAGTTATAGACAAGATGGCTAGCACAATTCTAACCAGTTTGAAAACTTGATAAATACAGATATATTAACATAACATGCAAAGTGACATAGAAGATGAAACAGCATGTGACAGGCAAGGATTAGATATTGACTGCAAAATAGGCTCAGCGTAGTGCATACAATATCGGTAGGTTTGTTCTGCTGATACTCCGTCTTTTTAGATTCAACAACCTTCTCGAGAGTTTCCTGATCCCAGTCCTCCATGGTTTCTGGGCATAACAAATAACATGTGAATTTAAACAAACCAATTCTACGAACTTGCACAGAAGGTGGTATCCGATCATGTTTATATACTACCTGCGTCACGCTTGTCTGTGTAGATATCAATCTTTTCACCCTTCCTCTGGACATTCAGGTCATGAGAGAATTTGCACTTAAAGCCCTTCTGGCACTGGCCAGCCTTGAAGAACTCACACAGTATTGACTTGGGATCAACACCTGCATAACATAATCTGAGGCATCAGAGTCTAATAGACTATAAACAGGGATAGCAGACATAATACCTTAAATTCCCATGTTGCACTCATCCTAATAACTTGCTATATCTATGTGCACCCTACAGGCCGTGAAAGAGCGCAAAAGTGTTCAAATTTCACAATGTACTACTTACACTGAATAAATTAACCAAACATTGACAATCGATTTGCACACCACTTTGTGACTAAAAAATGAAAATGACAGCGGATGGAACTGTATAGCACTCTTCACATAAACTGAAATGGACTATACAGCACATATCAACAATATGACAATTCAAGACTGCTAAACTCAAGGAGATGAAGCCGTACCAACAGGGACCTTGGGCTGGCTGACGGCAACCTTGAACAGATCATTAAGCTCCTTCTCGCGCGCCTTCTCCTCCTCCTTTTTCTTCTGCTCACCCACGTCCACATCCACATCCAAGAAAAAGAGAAACGTTAGAAGAGCGAGGCAACCGGAGGAAGAAGCGAAGGAAGCAACCGGGAGGGTTCGATCTGAGCGTTCTCCGGTACCTTGGCGGCGGTCTTGGTCGGGTCGGGCTTGGGCTGGGCGGCCTGGTGCAGGGACTGGACATACTTCTGGACGTTCTTGCTCTTGTTCTTGTTCTTGAGCCCGAAGGTCTTGTCCTCCACGACCTTCTGCTTCTTGGCCAGCTCCGCCTTCGACGGCGCCGCTTTCTTCGGCGGCATCCTGCCCCTCTAGTCCGATCCCCGCCCTAGTGAAGGTTGGTCCGGGTTCGGGGCTGGGCGGCGGGAGGATGAGGAAGCGGCGGCGAGGTGGGAGGGTTTCGTGGGTTTGGGTCTGGCTCCTGCCTGAGCTGAGGGAGGGGAAGGCGGAGGCGGAGGCGAAGGCGAGGAGGAAAGTTCTAGAGATGGTGGTGGTCTGTGGTCTCGTGGCGATTTGGGGAACCGAGATTGGATGGTGGTTTGTGGATCCTGGGCTGCCCCAGTGAGGGCTTCAGGAGGGGTACTGGGCCTTTGGTCTTTCGGCCTTGCTACTTGCTAGCATGTTTTTTTTTTTTTTTTTTTTTTGAGACGAGCTACTTGCGCATGTTGGGGAGTTCAGAGCATTGAGTTTTGGTTTTTAAATTCACTCCTGTTTTTTTTTAAAAAAAACGCCACCGTATTTATTTGTTTCAGTTTTTGAAAGCATGTACCGATGTTGTCACCAATGCGTTGGAAGCCTCGCTTGAGATTAAGAAAATTCTTGCATTTGAACTTTACAATCTTATCAGTTAATATTAATATGTTATGAGCAATAATACGATATATCATATCATGGAATTCTTAGGCTCTCTTTACTTGAGTTAATAAGTCAGCTTTAATTCGTATAAATCAATAGTAAAACAATATTTTTTTCTCATAGTAAATAAGTCATTTCAGTTTATTAACTAGATTATAAGTCCTAGTCAAATAAAGCCTTAGTTATCATGCTTCTGTAAAATTCCATTGAAGCTTTGTTTGGAGTTTATTAAAAAAAACATGATGTACAAAAGAGCACTTTTAGTATCCACACTATATGTGATATGTGAGTGATGATTCAAGTCATATGTGTTGTCTCTAATATAAAAAAAAATATGTGCTGTGTATAAAGACATCGTTACAAAAGTAATGTGACTTAAGTTTACGTTACGGCTTATGACCTATTTGTAAATGTTACTCTTGCTAGTTGCTACATTAGCCAAAGGTGAGGAAGCAACAACAGAAATGTTGTTTCATCAATCCTTGATCGTTTTTTTATGAAAAGACAAAAGAGAGACAGATGCTAATAAGAGACCAAGAGTTATACTCCCTCGATTCCAAATTGCATATCATTTTAGTTTTAATAGGTGTATAACTTTTTATTATACATTTAGATATACACTTATATCTAAATACACAGTACCAGTGGATGGTAAGGGCCATGCCCCCCTAATATTTCCATAATAAAAAAAATACTAGAATATCTTAATATATTTTCATTTATACTAAGAGGGAGATTATACAAATTTTTTGTCCTCTTAGGTAACATCTTCTAAGTAATAAAATCATACGAAACACAACTAAGAAATAAAATCACTGCAATGAATATTTTTGAAAGACTGAGTGGGTACTCAAGATTTACAAGTCACCCTAGACGTCTTGCTATCAACGGTATATCGTTTGTTATTGAAAAACGTCTTAGATCCTAGGATATATATAATCAATTACGAGCAGACGTCAAATCAATGGATTAACTCGGACGGTTACCACAAAGAACCTAAAAAGTTGAGTTACACTCAGTTTTTATATGTTGGCTTGTTTTCGTCGCCATGCTAATATGTGAACATTGACATTATATTATGATAAAAAAAAATCCCAAACGTATTACTCGGGCTCGTGGCATATCACGTTTGCTCACGAATCCTAAATTAGCCAAAAGGAAATTGACGTCAACCCCTCGCACGAAAAAATAGGTGAAAATTATCCTCACCATATATCCATGGACACCCACCATATGCACGTGTAGACATGTCAACGGGGCCCCGTTCCCCGATTCCCCGCGGGGAATTCACCCATTAGGGGACGGGGATGGTACAAAATTTATCCCCACGGGGAATTAAATGGGGGAAAATCATCCCCATAGGGTATGACGGGGACGAGGATGGTATGCAGTCCCCCGTCCCCGTTCCCCGCGGGGACCCGAAATGCTTAAGGTCCACGTAAGAAAAGTTTAATTTTTATGTACATTTAGAAGTCTATGTCTTATGTGAATACGATTTATGATAAATTATTGATACATATGTCTATTTATTATTTAAAATCATGTGTTATTTACTTATGTATATTTGAGATTTATTGTCTTACTTTGCAAAATGTCTATTTTATTTTCATTTAGTATATTGTTGATGCGGGGACGGGGATCCCCGCGGGGATAAATCCCCGAGCGGGGACGGGGATGGGGAAGAATTGTTCCCCGCGAGCCTTCACGGGGACGGGGATGGGGAAAAATTTCCCCCGCAGGGATGGGGATGGGGTAGTAACCCCCGACGGGGAATTCCCCGTTGACATCTCTGACGTGCATAGTTATTTAACGAGTTTTGATCTTTCTTTCCAACTAATACTTCTTCTTAATATATGGAGCAGTCCATCATCCACCATGCATGCATGTTGTGTGTCCATGCATAATTATTTAACAAGTTTTGATTTTTCTTTTTAATTAATCCTCCTTAATTTCTAGAACAGTCTAACGTTTGATGATTATATATCGACACATGACAAATTCACGGTGGGGTTAGTCACCACCTAATTTTTTCCCCGACCTAAAAAAGAAAAAAAAAAAGCACCGCTAGACCAAAGTGCACCTATACAAAAGTTCAAATCCAGAGCTTTTCTGAATATCCACGTGGTAGACCAAATCCACCGTTCCACCCCTAGGCCAAAGCACGGATCACAAAGCAAGCAGAAGCACCGCAAACCCTAAGCCCCGCATATAAATTCCTTCCCCTCCCATCTTTTTCCCTCTCCTGCCGCTGCCGCCGCCGCCGCTCCCAGCCCGTGTTCCGCTACCTGCCGCCGCCGCAAAGCGCTCCGGAGAACTTCCGTCAACATGGGGTATTTCACTCTCTTCTGTTGCAGTTTTCCGATTTCTTCTTGTGGCCATCTATTTTATGGTCTTAGCGATTATGAGTGTAGTTTGGTGTGACTGCAAGTGCATCTGGTTGCGTGATGCGCAGTTTTTCCTGCCCTAGAGTGAATCATACTACGTGATTTATGCGGATTTCCTCAGTATATACGTGAAGCTTATTGACGGTCCAGTGCTGATCAGATTCATCAACGTCAGCGCTAAACAAATTCGTAAGCGACATTAATACGTTGCTGCTGTGTAGAGCAATATCTTTCGTGATCCAGTTACTTGGATGTGGGAAGTTTTGCGTGGTAGCATACACACCTTCATTCTTCTGTAGTTTTCAAAGAGTCGCCTTGTTTTTGAAGTTTCGCGGAACTCCCGATTTGAAAGCTGGAGCCTTGAATCGGCTACCATTTTGATCCATTTAAGAGTCAGCAATTAACCTATTCAATTACTGCGGGTGTAGTGCTCCTTAATGTTTTGTTTTCTCAAGCATTATAGATGATTATTCTAGTATATACAGTGAGGTGACGAAAAGCTTATTAGAACTAGGTAGGCTGTATATAAGTGTGGCCGTATTTCGACTTCGATCTAGCTGTTTATTAGAACTAGACTGTATGTATGTAAGTGTGGCAGTATTAGAACTAGCTGTTTCGTTCACGCAATGTCCAACTGTCACTTCATTTCAAAAAAAAGATCCAACTGTCACTTGGTTCACATTCTATATCAGATAAATCTCAGAGAGATTTCATTGATATCTAGCTGTTTTTTTCTAACTGTTGTGAGGTTTCAATGCATTAATGTTCCAACATGATCTACCTTTTTTCCTGGTTCTGGTAAACATTTTAAGTTGTCTGATACAGGAAGACACGTGGTATGGGAGCTGGGCGCAAGCTCAAGACCCACCGCAGGAACCAGCGGTGGGCTGACAAGGCATACAAGAAGAGCCATTTGGGCAATGAGTGGAAGAAACCCTTCGCGGGCTCATCTCATGCCAAGGGCATTGTTCTGGAGAAGATGTAAGCAGATGCTACAAGTGTACTTTTTTCTTGGGCACTTTTCTTTTAACTTAACTGAGCAAATAAGCTCTGATCATATTGCAGTGGTATCGAGGCCAAGCAGCCAAATTCTGCTATCCGTAAGTGTGCTCGTGTTCAGCTTGTGAAGAATGGGAAGAAGATTGCTGCCTTCGTGCCAAATGATGGTTGCTTGAACTACATCGAGGAAAATGTACGCTCTTTATCCCAAACTCTTACCATTGTTGTCTTTCAGCCTCTGGTGCAGCCCGGACTTAACTTTCTCATCTCTGTCCAGGATGAGGTGTTGATTGCTGGATTTGGTCGTAAGGGTCACGCTGTGGGAGATATTCCTGGTGTCCGGTTCAAGGTGGTCAAGGTCTCGGGTGTGTCTCTGCTTGCCCTTTTCAAGGAGAAGAAAGAGAAGCCAAGGTCTTAGATTGCTTGCAAGCATGGAGTCGAAATTGGAAGGCATTAGATGTTAAGAGTGGTTGCTTGCTATGTTTACACTGAACTCTTGCAATTGTTAACCTAAGATTTTGTTGGTGAAAACGATTTCTTTTCAGACTTTGCTTGTGTTGGAGTAATATCACGAGTTCTATGTGTAGTTTATGATGCTACAATGCTGATAGCTTGCCTTTTCCCATTCCATAGCACTCGTGATGATTGGTTTGTTTTAGAGGCCAAATTCCGTAGCAATTTCTTATGTCTGTAGCATGTAATTGCCTTGTAGCATTGCTTATCTTGGTAGAGTTTAGGGAGGGCTTATTTCATATTGTTGGTACCAGTAAAGATTGTTGTGACAACCAATTGTTAAGTTTCATGGTGACGAGGGAGGGCTTATTTCATATTGTTGGTACCAGTAAAGATTACTGTCATATTGTGACAACCAATTGTTACGTTTCATGTTGACGAGCATGTAAATGTAAATCATAGTGGTCAGTGGAAGCTCAATCAGGATGATTCTAGTCTATAATTTGAAAATATTGTGCTACAAATAAATATATGCTAATGATAGATTAATTGGTCTTAATAAATTTTGTTTTTAGACGGAATATATAATTTGTTTTCTTATTAGTGTTGGAACATTTAGTGTTGGAACATTTGGTATGACATTCAAAAACTTCTTACTCACGAACTAAACAAGGCCTGGACCATCATTCCCACCTTATCACCAAACCAAATGCAACCTTTGCCACACAAGGGGTGAATAGCGTGTATGCTAACTAACTGTAGTTTATATGCTTTTATGACAACTTTGTGATTGAATATACAGTGCATACTCACTCCGTATTGAAAATAGATATCGTTTTACACAAGGTTTGAGTCAAACATTGGAAATATAAATCTTGAATAACTTTTAAATTATTGAGTTTAGAGATGTAAAAACTATATAAATAGATTTGTCTTTAAAAGTGATTTTATAAAAATATACATATACCATTTTACAATAAATATTTTTAAAAAAATAAGTGATCAAAATTATACTTTGGAGATTGTCTCGCTGTAACGATACAGAGAGATTATATCTCTATTTTAAAATAGGATGAAGACTTGCTTTAGAAACAGAACTATCGAATTGGCCTTCAACTAGTTTCAAAAGTGAATTTGCCTACATAAGTATTTCTTTGAAAAAACAAAAATGTATTAAATCATAAAATTTCATATATAGCTAACTCACTTTAAATTAAAAAAAAATAAAACTGGTACATTTTTTTCAATCAATCTATTAATGCTTTGTTTAGAGTTTTCTGGTGCTTCTTTGCTCATTTGTCACAATCACTATTTATTTAAACTATCTTTTGATGCTTGAGCCTCTCCCATATTTAAAACCTATTACCTAGTCAAGTAATCAAGATCCACTGACCATGCAATGCCTAACGACCTGTTTGGTTCGCGGACGAGCTCGGTCTGGCTCGTATAGGAGAAGCCTCGTTCTGGTAGCCAGGTCCAGTGTATGCAAGAGCATGGTGTTTGGTTTTATGTATACGTGAACTAGGTTGTTCTCGAAACCTGTTTGGTTGCTTATATAGAAACGAGTTACACGAGATAAAAAATATATAAATAATCATCATCATGATATTTATTATAAACAATATTATCTTATGACACTTAGTTTACCTTATTTTTTCCTTAATATAATTCAAAATATATTAATATTATTTAATATACACTAATAATACATTATGATTACCTGCACCATGCAAGCCTGACTCCACAGTCATTCCTGTAGAGCTAGGCTGCATGAGAAATCTTGCACGAGAAGAGCCTGACATGACAGATATATGAACCAAACAAACGTATGATCTCGCATCTCGCATCCGTAAAGCCTGCGTGAGGGCAGGTGCAGGTAACCAAACACACCCTAAATAGTGCTTATATGTGGTGGTCTGGTTGAGCATGGCATGGGTTGGCGTCACCGCAGGGATCTTCCATGTACGCTTGGAATCCATTAGATCTATTTGGTTGATCTTCGAGTCTAATATAAGGGGGTGTTTGGTTCCTACTCCCTAAAGTTTAGTCACTAAAGTTCCAAACACCCCTATTTTTAGTCACTTTTAACACTACCACTAAAGTCACCTTGATTAAACTCTAGGAGGTGGGAACCAAGTACCCCCTAATACAAACACAAAATAATAATAAATAGTCGTGACTACAAACAATAAAATACCAATAATATGAACGAGTAAGATCCAAACAAGTTTAAAACTTTAAATAAGTCACCAATAACCATATGGTAATTTTAGATTTGGTAATTATTTTGTTAAAATGATTTGGTTATTGTTTTTAGAGATTTATAACATATATTCGAAAAAGGAAACTAGCTTATGGCTAAAGTTCCATTTTTGTATTTTTTTAGTTTGATTGATGGCCAAAAGTATCCGGGTTTGAAGCTTAACTGCCAAAATCGGACCTATTATTCTACGTCTCTGAAAAAAGAGAGTCCAAAGTTCCTTGGCACAGTATATATAGAAGAAAAATGTCAGAAATAATAAAAATAGAAGTCCACTGGCAGGATATGGACCACGGGCCCAGTGCCAGGGCCCACTCCCTCCTCGTCCCTGTTTACAGCCGACGAACGGCCCGGATACCTCGGCTTCCTCCATCGCACCCACCCGGAGCGCCTCCTCTTCTCCAGCGTCCGATCCCCATTCCCCACCCCTCCTCCGTCCTCCCTCCGCGGCCAGCTCCAGCCCCCTTCTCTCCCCTCCTCGCCTCCCCGCGCGCGCGTTTTTATAAGGTACGTACGGCGCGTCGACACGCTGCGCGCCCGCCACCTTCCGATTAACGGCGGCGCTTCTCTAAGCTCTGATGCGATCGATGCCGTGTGGCTTCGTCTTGGTGGATCTAGGGTTTCGGCGGAGGTGCCCGGTCGCCGGCGATGGCGGACGACGGCGGGGGCCACGAGGGCGGCGGCGGCGGAGGCGTGCGGGAGCAGGACCGGTTCCTGCCCATCGCCAACATCAGCCGGATCATGAAGAAGGCCGTCCCGGCCAACGGCAAGATCGCCAAGGACGCTAAGGAGACCCTGCAGGAGTGCGTCTCCGAGTTCATATCCTTTGTCACCAGCGAGTGAGTTGACACGACGCCCCGGTAGCGTAGCCTTGGCCTTGGATCGTGTTCTCGTTTTAGTTTGAGACAGTTTCTGATGTATGTGGCGACGGCGCGGATGCTGCTTGCAGGGCCAGCGACAAATGTCAGAAGGAGAAGAGAAAGACGATCAACGGGGACGATTTGCTTTGGGCGATGGCTACGTTAGGATTCGAGGAGTACGTCGAGCCTCTCAAGATTTACCTACAAAAGTATAGAGAGGTCATTGATGGCTTGCCCTCACTGTGTTGTAGATGTGGATCTTCTCTCTTTATTTTAATGTTTTGTACATCTCTCTCATGGTGTTTCTTTGTGCCCTTTACATATTCTCTTCTGGTGATGGGCTGATGATTGCAGATGGAGGTATGCAATCTTCTTACTTTTATTTTTTTTTTCTGTCAGAACAACACTTATTTGACTTGGCTTTGGCTGAACTGTAGAAGTGTACAGTGTACACAGCATGATCAAGTTATTAACCTATAACACCTTTTAGTTAGAAAACATTGAGCAGTGACAGGAAATACACAACCAGTTTAGGAAACTGCAAACTAGTAGGCTTTAACAACTGAACAAGACTGCTAGTTCTAAGAAACAGTGCATACACGATCTCGTTTGTTTTCTGTAATTGCCAATTGTTTGTTGGACTGCGTGACCTACCAAGCAAGCTCCTGGGCAACTAGTGTTGTTGCTGTGAGCAAGTTAATAGTCTCATGTACTGTTTGCACGTCCAGGATGCAACTGAATATTGATCACAATTTTTTGGAAAATTCTTGTAGGGTGATAGTAAGCTGTCTACAAAGGCTGGTGAGAGCTCTGTAAAGAAGGATGGAATTAGTCCCCATGGTGGCACCGGTAGCTCAAGTAACCAGGTTAGTATTTTTTTGTATGTGTTGACCACGGACCACCCCTCCCAGCTATACTTGAAACTGACTGGTGGTAGTGCTGGCAGTGGCCAGGCTGCCCACTCGCGTTCGAATCCCAGTCTGGGTGACGGCCGGGTGCCGCATAGGGACCAACCGTGTGGCTTGGTGTCACGTTCTGAGACTGCTCAGACAGTCCATCCACTTTGAGCGTGCTGTCTGCACGGGTGCCCTTTCTCATTCAAGTTCTTACATGATCGCTAGTGCTCCTGGCATATTTAAAAAACAAATTTGAAACTGATCTACTCATATTACTTACAGTTGGTTCAGCATGGAGTTTACAACCAAGGGATGGGCTATATGCAGCCACAGGTAATCTATCATACTGTCATTTGTCAGTAAAACAATGCTTCAGCAAATATTTCGTCTCACTAAACAGTAAACATGGTACAGAATTTCAATCGTTGCATTATTTCACTGACAATTTTCTCTCTGTATGCACTCAGTACCACAATGGGGATACCTAATAAAGGGCTAAGACAGCAGCAATTTATGGTAATATTCTTGCTCCCTGAATCTTTTTCCGGAAAGAGTTTGCGTATGCATGTTACCTGCCTTTTTCTTTGTTCTGACAATTCATTCTTTCTCTCCAGTGTCTATCCATCAGCTAGGGAAGTCTCTGCATTGCTTACCATGTTTATTGGCAGAAAACAGAAGGCACCTACAGAGGGTGTTAAGTTTTGCGATGGCTGCCTCTCATGTATAAATTGGCTTCCAATGAAAATGGTTCACCTATGGTTTAGCGCTACTTTTGTCTGTATATTTAGAATGATTTGACTGTTGCTATTTAACATTCACAGATATGTATTATTAAGCATAAGTATAATGTAGTAGTACTAGGCCTAAATAATGGTGATTAACATACAAGTCTGCTTTCAGGCTACTCATTTTCTGGAACAGGATTCATGCTTGGCTTTCCCTCCGGTCTGAATGTGAAGCTTGTCTGGATCCCAGTTTTCTCATCTGCGCTGTGGGGATATAAGAGCATCTCCACAGTATCTCTTAAGGGTCTGTTTGGAACAAAGGAATACAAAACAGAGGAATGGAAAAAAAACACAGGAATAGGATGAAGCGAATAGTGGAAAACTATGAGATTTTAAAACACAGGAATAAATACTTTGAGCTTTTTGAAATAAAGGTAGGAAAACTACAGGAACATGAACAAGCATAGAAGAAAGGAAAGGAAGAGCAAAGATTTTTTCCCTTGAGTTGAAGTGGATGTTTTATTTCCTTTGTTTTACACTACTATGGATCCCTTTCCTTTGGAAAGGAATTCAACATTCCTTCATTCCAAACACCATGAAGTGATTCCTTTCCTTTGGAATCTATTCCTCCAAAATTCCTTTGAAAATCCTTTGATCCAAACAGGCCCTATATTGCATTTCCTATAAGTTACGAGTATCTGAAAATCAAATATAGTATACAAGAGAGCACTGTTGTAGCAGGTTAAAACTTATCTCATATTTCTTTATTTAGGGATAGGGAAGAAGGGGGTTGTTTACTTTATTTACGAGAAAGGGTGTTTCTGATCTCTTAAAAAATTTACACTTATAAACGATGAGCTCTTAAAACGTTGTCTTTTAGGTATAGCAGACTGGATATGATTATATGGAGATGCTCTAGGCATTTCCAGTGGTGGCATTGGTCTCCACAACAAAAATTATATGGTGTTCTCTTTAGCTAAAATAACATGTGATATTTTTTTTAAAAAAAATCATCACAAATTATGTATGCAGTACACCTAAAGTTGAGAGTATGCACAACAATTCAGTTTGAAATTCATCTTTGATGTTGAGATTCAAAAAAACTAGTGCCACTATTCGCACATGATGAGCTTTTAGGAATTGTGCGGCTATACTTAGGGTCCGTTTGGTTGTGCTATTGGCTTCAAAAGTCAAAAGTTCAACCAAAGAGACTGCTGCTGGAGACAGAGACGGTTGGTTGTGCTATTGGCTTCAAAAGTCAAAAGTTCAACCAAAGAGACTGCTGGAGACGGAGACGGGTTTTTTAGAATTAAGTGTTTTTTCTAGTGTATTTGTGAAAGCTGTTTTGACTCTGTTGTTCAACCAAAGAGACTGCTGCTGGAGACGGAGATGGGTTTTTTAGAATTAGGTGTTTTTTCTAGTGTATTTGTGAAAGCTGTTTTGACTCTGCTTTTGGCTTTTAGCTTTTTAAAATAGGTGAAATAAAAAATATTTTATAATTGTTTCAAGAAAAATAAAGTTAGAAGATATATTTTATAATTGCTTAACCAAAGAGCTTTTAACTTTTCTACTGCTCACAGTCTAAATTATTTGTCACTTTTGTTTTGTTCTTAGTCAAATTTATCATTTTGACTAAATTTATAAAAATGTACTTCAAAATGTAATCTAAGACATTGTATGGTTGATCGAATGAAACTAATTTGGTCTTATAAATGTTAGTATATTTTTCTACATATTTAGTCAAAGATTAGATAATTTTAAATTAGGATAAAACTAAAGTTTTTTTTAGAGTTTTAGGGGATCACTCCGACCATTGCATTATAACAAGCGATTACAACATTTGGGTATTAACACCCAACATTCAAGCTCACAAAATGTCTCAGAAGCACCGAAACAAACTCCAGCTGAACAAAACACTTGACAAACTTTCAAAATATTACTCAGCTTTCACTCCTCTCTCAGCTTCACGAAACTGACCCACTTCCCTTACTCAAAAGAAGGATAAAACTAAAGTAACTAAAGTGACTTAGTTATGTCTAGTTCCATGGTGTAAAATTTTTGAATATCACATCGAATGTTATATAGAGTGTTCCATGAGGTGTTAGGGTACTCAAAAAACAAATTACAGAATTCGTCTGTAAACCATTGAAGGACAGGGTAGGAACAGAATGCTCTACAGAGCCACGTGAAAGAGCGGCAAGTGAGTAGAGGTCAAATATTTTATTTGCTAGGGGTCCAATACACGGGAGGATAGACATTATGCATAAGAAATTGATGTCTCCATCCTCGGTTCTGTGTTTATAATCTTAGACAGTCTCCAGCAACGCAACCTATACGCAAAATGAGTCTTGCATAGTGTCTTTGACTATCAAAATCAGTCTCCAAAAGTTGGCCCAAACAACTTACTTATTTTGGGTATCGGCCGGAAGGAAAGACAAAAAGCGCGCGCGCGCGAGAGAGAGAGGACGCAAACAAAGCGAATGCCTCGCAGGTAGGTGGCGAGATCGTCGGTGGGCTCCAAGGCCTCAACCTCGACCTCGAAGGCCGCGACGGCGTCCAGCTTGGCAGCGAGCTGCGCGCTGCTCGTGCAACAACGCGTCCGCGAGTGGGGCTAGCGCCGCGGGACGGGACGCGGTGGCGTGGCGAGCGGGGCCAACGCCTCTGGGTCTGTCGGGTGCAGCGACGGTCACCGATGATCGATCTGTCGCTCGCTCCGTCCCAGCCCCTGGCACACCTCACTGAATCCGGCAATGCTCGTGGGAGGTTCGTTCGTCTGTGTGTGTAGCAACGCGCAGTGGGTGGGCGGTGGATGGGGATTTTTTTTCTTTTCCCTTCCTTCCTCTCCCTGCGGGCAATGGAGGATTTTTGGGTCTGCTGCTGCTTCACTTGTTGGAGACGGGTAATTTTGCGTCACACAACCTTTCACTGTATACTACTCAAACTAGACAATGTGTCTCGCGTTTGGGTATCGATTGTTGGAGACAGTTATAGATCTTGTTTGATGGGGTTTCTTTTTTTTCAATGAAAAATAGTTTTATTAAACCGTTTAGTATGGCTCTGTATACGAACAAGAGAAAGGAGTCATACCAAATAAGGCCTTATAATTTAAAACGTTGATAGTATCACTTCTTTTTAGGTCCTAGTTGGGTGGTGGTTTTTTTAAATGCTGTTGTGAACAGTGACTTTTTCAGAAGCGCGGTAGAAAAGCTATTTTCAGAAAGTTGAAAGCTACTTTGCATGAAGAATGTTGAGATCCGGTTCAAAGTGAAAACTTCATGCGAAGTACCTAATTTGGTTGAAACGTTCGGTTCTTTTCTTAATTTCCGAGTCAACGAAACTACCGCGTTTGTTTCTTAATCTGAGATAAAAAAAAACACCGCTTTTTACATAGCGCTAGGTGCGAGCCCTGTGGTTTAATTTGGGATTTAATTTTTTACCTCTTAATTTGGGATTATTTACACACCGCTTTTCTTAATCTGGGATTTAATTTTTTACCACTCTTACAAATATCACCCTAACTTGTATCACTGATAACTAAGAATGTCACCCTAACCTATATCACTGACCCTAACGGGGCCTAACCTATGTCACTAACAACTAAGTCACTGACATGGTATTTTATATACCACCCACCAGATGGTAAACAGTTAATTATTCCATAAAATGGCACCGAAGTCGATGGCTGTGGTACAACTGTCCCACTGCCGCTGGCCACTGCAACCAGCAGCATCCATGGTTCTAAATTTAAGTCGAATGCTGTGTAGAAAAGTCAGAACGTATCATATACCCTTCCTTCGATCGATCGGATAAACATGGCGTTAACAAATCTAGGACAACTAACTAAAATTGGTGGACATCAGCATCAAGTCCTCGTGGGCTAGCGTTTACATCCAATCATCACTAACATTTGCTTAAGATAGCATTCCTGTCACAGCAAAAGAGTTCTGTCAATCATCATGTTAACTTGCGACTGAAAAGGGAAGAGTAAATCTATGGGTTAGCCAATAGTAAATTTAAGCTAGCAAAGCCGATCCAAATTTAACCTATCACACGGACCACACAAAAAGTATGCCAGTACATGAAGTCATGAACATTAGTCACATCAGACAAAAAAGCAGCATTTTAAAAGAATAAGCACAAGGACAGCTATTCATTCGAACTGTAAACAAAACAGTAAAATATCTTGTATGCCTTTCTTCCAGCCTCGGCATATGAATGTCCAAATACATATTTTCCATTCATAGGTGGTAAGGGCCAGTCATGTTGATAAAATTTAAAGCTAAAAGTACGCGGGCAAATCTACATTTCTATCTTTTTTGTTAGCAACTATAATCTGCATCTCCGTTGGAGGAACTGTACGACAAACCTGCCCTCTACAATATTTGCTGTAAACTTACAAAATCTCCTTCCACAAGGCTGGCAATCTCGACGTCGACTGCACTCATGCGCTAGGAAGAAGTCTAGCGGTCTGACAAAAAGCTGTGTATCAGGGAAAGCCCATCTTGCCCACGAAATTTGACACCTGTGCTCCAAAAATTTGTAAGAAATGAACCAATCTCTTTACGTGCTGAACTACACATGCATCAGTCTTCGTCATCTGCTAGCAGAGCAAATGAAAATGGCTTGAACTTGTAGCCATCCCCGTGATAGAACTTGTTCATGAACTCAACCCAGTGCAGACGCAGTGCATGCAGGAAGGCACTCAGTGTTTCCATCATGAGCAATATGAAGGCAGTAGCAAAAGAAAAAACTATAAGCCCCAGTAACTTCGCGATAAGACTGTCATACCTATGAACAACAGAGTAAGCAATCTTAGTAAGTGACCATTAAACATTGCTCATCATACAAGTACACAGGAGAAGTGCCAGAAGGTTTCTTATAAAAGCAGCAGACAATATATTGAAAACTGGCTGCGGAGTTGGTCAGACAGCAGGTGCTTACCCCCAGGCAAATAACAGCAGCTTCTCATAGAAAACTGTTGACAGCTCTGAATGTGCCAAGCTGAAACCAACAATCAATACACAGAAGTGAGGAGTTGAAACGGGGAAAGTTAAAACTGGCAGCAACCAGCAAAACATCACAATTCACAGGAGGCAAACCTCAGAGCCCAAAGTCGAAGATAAGATGCAGTATTTGAAACTGCACCAAGTACAAATTCAATGGAATGTATCATTTGATGCACAAAAACTTCGCTGAAATTGAAATCGTCATGACGTGCTCGGGCGGAATCAGGTTCAGAATCTGGATCCATTTCAGATGTCCCTAGGAAACGATATGTGTGACCTTGAAATCTCTGCATTCAGGTATGCAAAATTAGTTATTTTCTCCTTGCCTACTTAAACATAAAAAGGAATTTCAAATTGTTTCTCATAAACATTGATCATTTACGTAGATTTGTTGAGAAATTTTGAGGATGCACTAAGTAAAAGGGGGTTGTGGTTAAAGAGAACATAGTACAGAAAATTGTCTCGATATATTTTTCAAGAACATTTTCCAAATCAAAGTACCTCCTTATGAAGTTTCTTCAATATAAAAGGTTTCGGGAAAAGCATCCATGGAACAGCGACCAAAGCCAGAAGTAACAACAATATCTGAAAGGAAAAAGCAGATAAGTTAGCACACCAAGGATGTTGAAAATACAGAGTATACTTTTTCTTTTTCCAGAAGGATGCACTTAATTGAACCTGAAGTTCCTTTTGGCCCCAAAACAGTTGATTTTCTCCAAGATCTCCAGCAGGATCAAGGAACATATATATCATCACATGATAAAGATCAGCTTGAGAGCCCGTGCACCACTTGATAAGAATCAGGAGTGCTAAGTAACCAAAAAGGCTATTCAGGAAAATCATCTGTGGTATGAATTGATACCTGAAGAATGTGCACAGTTAAAGCACTGCAGTCTCTCCCTATTTTGGCTGTATCAGAAGAGAAGATACAAAGGAATATACAACACCTTATGTCAATGGCATTTCCATGAAATCGTGCGTCAAAATAACTTAATACAATCCCGAGGTTCATC
Organism: Coix lacryma-jobi var. lacryma-jobi; assembly: GCA_009763385.1. Taxonomy (NCBI): domain Eukaryota; kingdom Viridiplantae; phylum Streptophyta; class Magnoliopsida; order Poales; family Poaceae; genus Coix; species Coix lacryma-jobi. The sequence goes on from CM019827.1 coordinate 16,726,245, forward strand.
TGGGCAACACCCATTAGTATAGACATCTTCATCTTTAATGAATTTAGAAAGGGTAGCTCGGACCGACTTCCACGCCAGCTTGGGTCCACCCCAAAAGGATAGGGGTCACGGACTTTGATGAGACCAATAGTATGTGCATCACTGAAGCAAAAAGTTAGGAGTTAAATCTTGGCAGAGAAACATTCAGTGCATGGTTATCTGACATTAAAGTGAGTTACATGCAAAAATTGCTTCCTTGACCTACTGTTGCTATATGTTAGTAGAGAAGGTCAAACATTACACTAACTACCAGCCATTCAGAAAAGGAAGTCTAGAGCCTGTTTGGAATGAAGGAATGCAAAACAGAGGAAAGGAAAAAAAACACAGGAACGATATATAGGATTTGTGGGAAAACAGAGGAATGAAAAAACACAGGAAAGATATAGATATGGGTGTTTGAAATGTAGGAATTATAACACAGGATTCTCAAAACATGAGGTGCGATTAAAAGAGATGAATACTTATTTTATTAGCCAAATAGTTGTCATTATAACGTCAAATTTTAATTAAAAAATAAACATGTATAAAGATTCTTTTTCATGGAGTAAAGAAAAATTAGTAACAATTTAATTAACAATCACAAAGGCTGTGGCCGCCTTTTGCGCTGAGCCCGTAGAGGAGGCCGGCAGGATCATGCTTTTGATTTCTGTAGGTGGTGGTTGTTGCCTAATCTCCAGTTGTTTGCCCAGTATCAACGGGAGCTGCCTCGGACTTGCGCGCAGAAAGAGAAAACAAGGGCTGCGAGTGGATTTTTCCTTTCCCGTAAAATCGGCATCTATCTACAGCATTCCAGAGGAGTATCGTGTTTCCTTCGTTCCAAACGGTGCACTTGCGTTCCTTTCCTCCGTTTTGTGGTTCCTTCATTTCACATGTGAAAATCCCTCGTTCCAAATGCAGCCCTATAGACCATCAATAAAAATGGCTACAACCAAGCAAGAAGTATGGCTCTCTAGACCACATACTTCACTATAGACAATGCATTAAGAAATTCACTGCCACAATTTGAGTAGTAGGTGCACATAGTTTAAGTCGAAACTCAAAAAGGCTTTTGTATGATCAATGAGCGATGTCCCTAATATTTTATGCATATCTCTTTGATAGTAGCACAAAAGATAAAGGTATAGTCTTTCTGTAATTTGATATATTTATTACAGACTGTATACCCTGTGACAGGATAGCAACTTTAGGGCCTGTTTGAATACAAGGGGCCAAGGGCTAATTGCTAGCTAGCTAAAAAGTAGAAAAAAAAGTTAGCTCTAGTGCATCCAAACAGGACGGCTAATAGGTGGGCTACCAAGTCTTCAACGAGTTGTTAGCCAACCACAGCTAATTTGGCTAATTTTAGCCCCAACTAGTAACTAGCCATGTGTATCTAAACAGGCCCTTAGCCTGAAAAGGGAGGAAATGCACTTGCTCTCTCATGCACTCCCTCCGTTCCAAATTATAAGTCGCTTTGACTTTTTTGGTACATCTAATTTGCTATGTATCTAGACATACGTTATATCTAGATACATAGCAAATTTGATGTACCAAAAAAGTCAAAGCAATATAATTTGGACAGAAGGGAGTAGCAAATTGAAGATATAGTGATAGTGGTTATTGCCAAATTAAGATACTGTGACCAAACAAAGCAGGGATTTCGACAACAACCAGAAAAACAGAATAACTAACAAATAATTGAGCTTATGTGAGTTTTTTTTTTTTTTTTTGGAAAACGCAGGAGAGCTGCGTTTCATTGTATTATAGAGAAGAAACAAAAGTTGGGTCCCCAACAGGCTCCTCACTCATACGGGGACCAAATATGAGTGAGGCAAATACAGCTTATGTGAGATTTTAATTGATATTATGATTCCTCCAGCATTTTAGAAAATTCAGAGAATAATTATCATTGAAATTTAAACACATCGAAGAGTAGGCACACCTGCAGCTTTTGTCCCGGCATTCATATGCAGATTTGCCAAATATATGGAATGGAACTGAGAAGAACTCATTGTATATAAGACCACAGTATATCGAAAATATTGCCATCAGAAGAATAACGTATCGTCCGCCAAATGCCAACTCCATAAAACTGCCAAGCTTCTGAAATAAGTTATGAACCAAAGGTTACTGGAAGAGATTAAGTGTGCTTGCGCAGACACTGAGATAAATGGCAACATGCTCCTGAAAGCTACAGTAAAAGCAAGAGATAGCTTCCAAAAAGCATCATATTTGTAAAGGAAAACTTTTGGAAGCACATATGTTTTTTCAAACATGCAGGAGAGCTGTGTATCTTTATACTAAGAAGAAATAAAAAGGGCAACAGAGCCCTTATAAACAACCATACCAAGACTTATGTCATGTTTGAATCCCCTATATATATTTTTTTCTTCTCGAACTACTCAAGAGATCAGCGTGTCATTTCATTAAGATAGAAGAACATGAGACGAGCTGGATTTAGAAAGAAATCCAGCTCACCGAACAAAACAACACCACACCCACCCTAGCCGAGAAGGAAAGGGTGTGGGGGTATACATGACCACTTGACCAGTACCTGAACAACAAAATATTAGGCAAACTGAACCAAAGACCTTGCGAGCAATTCACTAAGCTTTAATGCTCCAGCCATACACCGCAAACTGCACTCATCTCTTACGATTTGCAAGAGTGCATGGATACTACGCAAGGCTCCTTCAAACATACAAGAATTCCAGTGCTTCCAAACTTCCCAGGATATGAGAATGATGAGAATTTAATCCTTTCTGCATCTCCTTTGGACTCCCCTAACCTTTTCTCCACCAGTTTGAGAAGAGGACGTCTGTGATAGTGGGAGCCACAACAGATAAGTTCAGATGCTGCAAAATCAAGAACAACACCTGCCGAGTGAAAACACAGGAGATTAGCAGGTGCTGGATTGTCTCCTCTTCCTTATCACAGAAGGGGCAGGCATCCTGGTGAGGCAAACCCCACATAGCTAAGCGATCGGCAGTCCAACAGCAGTTCATGAAGGCTAACCAAATGAAAAACTTGCAGCGAAAAGGAGCCAGCTCTTCCAAATTTTCTTCCAAGGGGAGAATTTAATTGAACCCATGAAGAAAGCAACATAGGATGATTTGCTGCTATAAGAACCTGACTGGGTAAGCTTCCAACAGGACATCTTGTTAGGTATATAGGCCATCAACTTGATCCCATAACAGCAAATACTCAGCGAGGACCTGCATTGTCAAGGCCCCATTGACGTCGGCCACCCAACTGTTTCCAAGGGCCTGAGCAACAGTTTAATTCTTGACAGCCCCCTTTAGGATCAGCTTGATTAGGTTGGAAGCAATTTCAGCAACTGTCCTGTCACTCAACCAGCGGTCTGCCCAAAAGTGAATTATTTCACCATTTCCCACCATTGATTTAAAATCTAGATTTTAAATATAGATTTTAGAATCCAGATTCTAGATATAAAGAATCTCTACTTATTTGGACCCTATATTGAGATAATACTTTTTTTGAAGCATTATTTTCTCTATAATACCAACATTATTTTCTCTACAAAGCAAACAGGCATGCAAATGCATGTGTTCCATCAACGGTAGAGAGAAGAATCCAGTATTATCTAGCTTTCCACAGATTATAAGGTTGGGTTTTCTTTACCCTGCGACCTGCGTTATCCCTCCCGTTTGACTGTTAGATTCTTTTTATCAGATTTTCATAATCCAAGAAGCATTCAAACGGGGCCTGAAACAGACAAGCATCACTGGAGCCAAAGGGCCTAGAAAAACTCTTCGCTGGGTGATTCCATTTAAATTATGAGTGATTTTTGAACTTGTATGCAATATATCACAGCTAATTACTAAATGGGTTATCTGCCATATTTCTGAACATCTGACATAACAGGCAATGTTTTCCGGTCGTCCAGTCGAACCTAGTCGCCATGGGACCGACTAGGGCGATTAATCGCGATTAATTGGACAACTTGGACAAGTCGACACTATCCCTAGTCGGTCACCAGGGACCGACTAGGACGATTAATCGCAATCAATCGGACAACCAGAAAACATTGATAACAGGTTTCTCTTTTTCGTCTAACTCTATCAGAATGGAGTATAGTATGTTCAAAAAAATGGTAAGGAGTGGATTGTTTAAGAATATTCTTTAGGTGCTAAAATTCCTTTGTGATATTTAATACAGTATAACACAATACTCCCTCCATTCCAAATTATAAGTCACTTTGACTTTTTTGGCACATCAATTTTGCTGTCTAGATACATAGCAAAATCTATGTACCAAAAATCCAAAGCGGCTTATAATTTAACAACGGAGGGAGGACATGATTTGTTTCTAATGGCTATGCTAAAGAAATAAAGAAAAATAATCAAGTTCGGCACCATTTACCTGAGAGGAAAGTCTTTTCTCACGAAGTATAAGAACCAAAGCTCCTAGTAACAGACATATTCCATGACCCCAATCTCCAAACATAACAGCAAAAAGAAATGGAAACGTCACAACAGAATATACAGCTGGATTAGCTTCTTGATATCGAGCAACGCTGCAACAAAACAAAATCATAATCATATCACTCACTATGAAAGGTTCATGATAAACTATCAAACGAAGCATCTCTTTCATAAGAAAATGGTAAACAAATATTGAATATAAGGAACATTCCCAGGCAAAGGTAATCACATCAAACACACATCCAATGATTCAAGGGATCCCATGATCCAAATAACCACAAAGGTTTCAAGAAACAATCACCTGTGTAAATCACTGACATTAAATGCTCTAGGAACACACTGAACACACAACAGCCTCAATCACTTAAGTGTTAAAATAAAACACAGAAAAAAAAATTGCCCTGGAGAAAGTAGCTAGCGTTACTCCAGCTAATTTATTTGATAGCATTTAGTGATAGTTACAAGCACTAAGCAACTACTAAAAAGGCAGAGGTATATAATAAAATAAAATCATATATCATGCAGGGTTTTGATACTATGCACATACCCATATGCATCAATAATTTCCTGGAAAGCATTGGTAAACTTATCAGTTCGGAAATATGTAGGCGGTGATTCAATAGTGTCCATCTCATGAAATATTGTTCCAACTTGTGAATTGCTGTGAAGTGTGGCACGCTGCAAACAATCCTTGATCTGAAATGTAAGTTAGAAGTAAGAAACATCTTCAAACTTCTGTTCTGTAAAAAAATGAATGACCGTAATGATTCACATTTATTGTTTCTGACCTGAGATTTTGCAAATATAGGACACCATCCTTCGCCAACAAGGCACTTCTTTGTCACATCAAAGTTCAACATGTTGAGAGTGTCATATACAGCTTTCTCCTTTTTAACCTAAAAGGAATACAAAAAACTTAAGGTTCTTAACTGCCTGAAATAGCAAGAAAAAACTCCATATACCATATGACTTTAGGTGTGAAAAAGTTGCAGAAATAGAAAATGATAAATTGGTATTTACTTTATTACCATGATTGTCCACCTCCACAATTGTGATCCTATTGACTCAAGCGCTTTGTTTCTGTGCTGGATTCCAGCATCCAAAGTAACCTCCAGGTCAGAGAGACGAGACGATACCTGGCAGAAGTCATATATTGTAAGTTACTATCATCAAAGCCTTAAAAACACTCTAGTAATATAGCAATATATAGAATCAAATCACATGTTGCATTTCAATGTAAACAAATGAACTAACAAATAGTGTGCCAAACAGGGAAATTAATACCTCATTGAAAATTTGTCTCTGCTTGACCATCTCCTCAGGAACAGGGTAGCAACTTGCTCCAAATGAATCACAAATCTTTAGTATCTTTGCTTTTGCTTGTTCCCCGGAAAAGAAAACCACGAAAACAGTTTTCTCTACCTGTCAAAAGTCAAAACATTAACATTATTATTCAGAATCTTTTAAGGTACCAAATGAACTAAGTTGGTTTTCTGAACTAGAGTATTGCATTGATTTTAGCTGAAGTGAATGAAAACTGAAAACAGAGTCCAAATAATGCAATCAGTAAATATTTTGAAGCAAATTTAGCAAAATCTTTAACTCAATGTACACAGGAATTAGCAAGGGCAAACCATGATGATCAGACCTCTTCACCAGTTATGGGATCAGTTACAGGTTCCCCTGCAGGTGCCTGATTGAATAACATGTTTCCTCTTGTAGCTCGAAAAAGCATCCGTTCAAAAGCAAGTGCCTTCGACTTTAATATTATTCCACTAACAAATCTCACTCCAGAATTTCCACGTGCTCCTTGATGCATTCCCTGGAAACAGTTCTGTTTTATAATGGTGGAACAGGCAATGGGATAGTGTTAACATTATGGATCAGGGCTAAAATAAGACCTGTTCGAGCAAATAGGCATTTCCCTCGTCTACTCCATTGTCATATATGTTTTCATCTAGCTCCTGCTCAGCTGAAGCTGCATGGTTGTGAGAAGAAGCAAGGATGCCACCTGCCTGCAAGATGTTGTTTGAGAAAACATGGAATGGAAAGAAGAGCAAAATACTATTTAAACCAAATACTGGAAATGACTAACTACAGAAGTGTTATGGCAAGTGTGGAGCCAGCCCAGGGGCCCACGCGCCGGCTCCACCTGCCATACCAAGAAGGCAATTGTGCTTGTCAAGCAATGTTGCAGTTCATAATGTAACAAACATCACCTAACATTACCTATAGTACAATTTTATGGCATGTTTTATTTTCCACGAGAAAATTCTCTAGGTGTATTATTGAAGTCAAAAATATACTAGTGGAGATATTTATCTTTCATTAAACATACATAAGAAAACAAATGGATTGGTAATTTCAATCAAGTCACGAGAATGAGAAACAACCTTTGACAAGACCAGCTTGAATTCAAGAAGCTCATTGTATGTCTGTTGTAGCTTGTCACTATTTGTATTCATCTCAAGCAGTTCATGCTCATGTTCACCCAATCTTGCCTGGAGAACCAACGAAAGCAAGTTTTTGTTCTCACTCAAGCAGGCTATTTGTTTTCAGTTAAAACAGCAACCTTCAAAAGCAAAAGGCATAGAAAACTTTCTGTTACAGGAAAGATGAGTAATGCACCTCTAGCTCCTCCAGATCAATATCCGGTTCAAGTGCAGGTCGAACAGAAGATCTTACACCTGCCCTGTTGATCTGATCACTGAAAAATCTTAGTTTCCGTGACATTTCTGCACATCGCTTTACCTGCAAGGGAATTGAGGTACGTTTGTCAACATAAGGAAAAAGTTAGTGAGACCAGAGATTTTTAAATATCAGCGTTGGTGTACCATGAACATAAAATAAAGGAAGAACAGCCCAAACAATAACTTTTAGTACCGACCGCTTCATCATCATATTGTTTCTGTACTGTGGCTATTTTTAAAAAATAAAAGAGAGAGAAAAGATGTAGAGTCTGGTTCTAATTTCTATCATCTTCCATACTGTATTAAGTGCTATGAGCATATTTCAAGTGGTAACTTGATTACCAATACAATACTCATGATATAAAATACCATAATGCAATGAGTATATTTACCTTTTTCCCCCAAAAAAATACACTGCATATTTATTTACCAAAATTCTTTGTTTCCCAGCTGCTTCAAACAACTTTGGGAAACAAAGAAAGTTCAGAGTATTAATCTTAATTCTTAACCATTTGATAGATTGACTCAGTTTGATTCTATGTGTTCTCTGTAATTATTTTATGAGAGAACAGAACCATTCATTATTCATAGTGTGAAAGTGAAACACCTAATCCGTAATGCTTGTACCAGAGAACTGAACTATATAATTAATGTATTTCAACAATTAGGGGAGTGGGCACAAACTTGGCTGATGTTGCCTATTTTTCAGAAGAAGAAACACTACCAAAAACAAAGTTATCAGTAACCTTTCTGTTTAACCTTTCTTGTGTTCCATTTAAATTCCAGCAGATGAAAACAAAAAATCCCTAAATGTTTATCACTATGTAATTTCCTTGGAGTGATACATCTTATCAAAACTTTAAAAAATAGTTATCTCACTGCACATTGGATAGTCCTAGCAGCACAAGTACTATCTGGGTATTACATAACTGTAACACCGAAGTAACAGTCTTGTTTAACAAATAGAATAAATTAGTGAACTATAAAACAAAAAAAAACATGGTTTCCAAATCCATGACTAAGATAAGGCATTTGTGTGATAAAAAAAGGTGCATGCAAACTAAGATGATCAGCACAAAAATGAATCGAAAAACAGGGTAAGCTGGAATACCTGGTTAACAAATATACGCTGGAAAGGACTTTTATCCTCATTCAACTGCAGAAGAAAAGAAAAGAGATCAGCAAAATTCATACTATAACAGTCAACACAAAGAGAAAGGTATCCTTAAAATGGACATATGCAGCTATGCGCTACCCCCACCCCCAAACAAAAAATCCAACGATAGCACCATACACAGCAATAAAATGTTGGAGCTGGATGATGACATCTCAAGAACAAGATATAGAAAATACAAAATGGTGCCTCTTTCTTCATATATGGTCACTAGCTCAAAACAAACATGCACCCCCCCCCCCCCCACCACCACCACCAATGTAATAAAACGTCGAGTGAAGACAAAATACCAAGGAAAACAATAGGTTTTGACACCAACCATCCTTACCAATTTACCCTCAAACAACATTATAACAAACTGGCAGTAACATGTAATGCATCAGAATAAAATCAAAACTAATGACAATTAGTCGGTATATAAAGCATATAAAACAAAGAGATTAAACTGGCAATGACATGGCAGGGTTTAAATACCTAATCTCAAAACCGCAAAATGTGGTTACTCATCTCATTGAACCAATTTATCAGTCCGACTTGCTACATTTGCTTAAAAGCAGAAGACTATGTGTAATGGTATAAGTAACAAAGAGTTCCTTAACTCTACAATAATTTGTTCGCACAGACTGTCAAAAGCACACAGTGGAAATTCTTTTGCTTACACTGGCTGACTGGCTCAAGGTCAACACAGGAGGATACTGGGAATATGATCAAGCGAAGCTAAAGCACAGTGATCCAATTTCACGCTTGTCATGAAAACCCCTCCTGCTCTCCTACATTAACCCATTCCCGTGAGCCATTCCCGTGAACCTGAGGCCTCAATGAGACTGCTGGGTCTGGGTGTGTCCCTCTGATCTAAACGAACCTCTCCCACGCCAACCGATCAGCGCGGCTGCCGAAGCCAGCTCAGACGTGAAACGCGCGCCAAAACCGGGATCGAATGACACCGGAGATGAAAACACTAGCTCTCCAATCCGACCACGGGCTAGATCCAACCGAGCGCAGAGCGTGACGAGCGCGAGCGTGTTCGGGAGAGAGATCACGACTCGAGAGGCGGGATTCACGTAGATCCAGGCGAGAAGGCCAGTGGCGGTGAGGTAGCAGGGAGCGGCGGCAGAGAGGGAGGGGCACTCACGTCCTTGAACTGGAGTAGGCCGAGCTCGCCGAGGTAGGTGACGGCGAGGCGCGAGCTCTCGGCGGGCATGATGAGCTGCACGAAGCACATCTTCTCGGACCGCATGTGGTCCATCGGGGGCAGCCGGTCGAACACCCCCATCCCGCCCGCCCTCCGGAGCGGAGCGCGGGCTCCCGAAGCTTCCAGAAGGCGTCGCTGGCGCGAGGAGGAGGGCGACGCGGTGCGGTGGTCGGGTGGCGCCTCAGATCTGGCTCCGTTCGAGAGGGTACGCCTAATTCTATTCTCCACTATGTTTTGCCGAGTGCGCAACTGCCATGACCCATCAGTGACGGAGGGAGGAAGCGGCTCGGAAGGGAGGCGCGCAGTCCCTGGCCCGTGGGCCACCTCTCCTGGTGGGCGAGGACCGGTCGAGGTTTCGGTTGGGCGCTCGGGACCCCTGGGTTTGGTGGTTTTTACGCAGCGGACCCTGTCGGTCCCGCGTTTCTCGGACTGGGCCTCTGCCTTTGCCTCCTCCGCTCCGGACGCAAAGAGCAACAAGGGAAGGACTGGCGCGCGCGAGGCGCCCTGCCCAACAAGGGCTACTTTGGCAGCCCATATCCTCGCCGGGATCCCGGCCTTTTCCCAGGGCGAGAAGCCCGCGCGGAAATTGGCCACGGGCCAGATCACGGCGCCCTTTGGAAGCCCACGTAGACGGGGAGGCCAACCCGACCCACGCGTTTTCCCCGGGGCGCCGACTCCACGCCTCGAGACACCGGGCACGGTTCCCGTCCGCTCGCAGGTCGTCGTCCCCTTGGACGCGAGTAGCCGCCGCCCGTCGTCCCTTCGAAGCGAGGAGGCCAGGAGACGCTGCGCCGCCGCCGTCCGCCACAGGCCACCGCCGCGCCATCCCTTCGGTGATCTCACGCGTCCGGTGACTCTTCATGGCAGGGATTCCACGGGCCACCACGGCCGTCTCGCTTCACTTCCGCCACCCTTTCCCGCAGATACACTCCATCGTTGTCGACATCTCCATCGCCTCGGATAGCGGCACCAGTTGCTCTGCTTCCGCCTCGACAGGTAAGTTCGCCTCCAAACACAACTCCTTTCTCGTTTCTTGATCTTCTAGGGTTTCACCTGCATCTCCATTGTTCCTCGTAGATCTTGGAGCTGCTGATCCGTGAGATTGGACGGTGCTACCGCTACCTCTTGTCCCGGCCATGAACATGATGAGCTTCAGAAGCCGTGTTTGTTTTCACTGTTTATACTATTACCATGCTTCATAGCATACATGTCAAACAGATCCCTCTTTTCTATTCGATGACACCAAGCAGCAGATGGGCTTTGTGTCAATTATTTTGTCTCTACTCAACCAGCTTCATGAAAGGATCTGAATATGCTTGATACACATCAAGACTAGTTTCCAGTGTAGCGTTATGCTTCTGCAGTGTGTTTGAGAAATTTACACAAATAATTGCCTACATTTGTTGTACCCATTATTGATTATTCAAAGTGCAAGACACAAATAATTTTCTGTTTGAGAGATTCAGAGTTTCTCTAAATCTGTTCCTATTGCCATGGTAGCTGTAGTCTGTAGATTTGCATGCATGATCTTACAGTTCGGTTATTCTTGTTTTGCCTGACCGTGTAAGAGCACTTATTTTATTGAGAGAATTGTGTTGTTATTGTTAGCCTTGAGGTGCTGCTTTGTACAGAGAGATAAATAGTTATCTTTCATTTGTTTTCATGTGTTGCCTAGATGTGATGATGATGAGGGCATGATGCCTTTACAGTTGATTTTTATCTACAGCTACCTCTCATATATGTATATTCATCCAATATTTTGATTGTTGTGAATGTCTGGTCTCGAAAACAATTTCTATCTTTGAAATTATGGCCCCGTTTGGCAGAGCTCCCAGAGCTGATTCCCTGCTGATTCCAGCAGGAGCTCTGCCAAACAGTTTTTCAGAGAGAAGTGATTCTCTGCTGATTCCGTGAAGTGATTCTCTGAAATGAACTAAGAGGCTGAGAGCTGAAAAAAGTAGCTTCCCCTGATTCTGTGAAGTGATTCTCCATGCTGATTTTAAGAGTTTATGCTAAAGAATCAAAGAGAATCACTTTCAACCACAGAATCACTTCTCTCAGAGAATCAGCTTCTATAGAGAATCAGAATCAGATGGAGCTCTACCAAACTGGCCCTATGATTCAAAAGTGATAATTCTATGCCTTGTATTTTTATTTCAGATTTAAATAAATATCAACTTCAGACTTCAGAGAAAAAGGACTATGTGAAAGGTATGCACTAAAACATTTGTTGACGCTTATATTCTCTTTAATATATGCGACTGATTATACCTAATACTAATCAATTCTTAATTTCATAATATTGGGTGTGTCGTGCATAGTTCTTAACTGGAAAAAAATCTCCAGCTATTATCCTCTGCGACAGGCCCGATCATCTTTTGCTTGATCTATGGTAAAGTCATGGAGCTTACCAAACCAACAGCCAAGTATTTCCAAATTCACAAGATCAAGCTAAAGTTCTTCGTACCTTTTAGCAGTCATGGTAAAGAGACATATCTCATTAGAGTCCTATTTGAAAATATTAAGTCATGGGATTAAATTTTAAGAAAATGATTAGTTTCATTGATAATATACTGTTTATAAGTTTGCCTAAGTTTCATTTATTGCAGCCATGGTGAAAATAAATTTAATTAATCGTTAGAATCCCTCGTGTTTTTCTGAATATTCACTTGAAATGGAAGCTATGCAAATTTCAGGTATAGATTAGTATAACCTACTCTTGGAAATTATAATACGAATAGAGATGCATAGAAGAAACCTCTCTTAATTTATTTGCTTATTACATACAGAAACTCCTTGCTTATTTACTTGCAAAGCTCTTGTTTCAAGCAAAGTTTTTTGTTTCTCAAACACTTCTTATGAAAAGGAGTTAAACCATACTTTATTCTTGTGCCAAAGTTCTTGGTCTAGAAATTAATGTCATGCTTTATTTTTTATTATTTTTCTAGATGTATGAATGGAGATGACTATCTGATATTTTTATGGAAGCCATAGACTAGCTTTGTTCAAAGATGGTTACAACATGAATAGAACTTTTGTATCAACAGACTATCTTTGTTTCAGGTTTGAAATATCTCTGGTCATGTTAGTGCTTCATGTCATTGTAGTAGACACACACAGTTTGAGCCAATGCGCAATCCATTTGAGATAGCGCTCGTCTGAAATCCTACTATCTATTTTAGTATGTAAGATAATCTGCTGCTCTCCATCTGTGTTGTTTTGCTGCAGGAATGTTTGAACCATTTCGGTCAGCTCTTGCTAGTTCAGTTTTAATGCTTAATTAATAAGTATACTGCATTTGCTAATAGCTTTCTCTAGAATTGCTGTAATCAGGTTTGCTAATAACTCTCTCTAGAACAGAATGCTCTATGTGTAGTATGTCTCAACCTTCTTTATCTTGTGATAGAGAGGTGAGTGAGCCTCTTGTTTTGACCATTTTATTTGTAGAAAGATAAGTGAGATATGCATGCAACTCACTAGTTCATGATATGAAATGTGTATCAAGCATGACACTTCACACTGTTCTGCTGAATATTCTTGTAACTCACCTCCATATCTTTTGTGTTACTTGTGTAGAGGATTTGGCGGAAGCAACACATGATCAGGGCCTTCATCATTAGCCTTCATCATTAGCATATGAGAAACGTTCAAGTTCATAGCTAGATTTTTCTCCTCATGTCTGTTAATTTTTATACACATACACCTACTATTTGTCCATTTTTTAATGCTACTGGCATCTATGGAATATATTGGTGTGTGAGCTGGAGGACTATAATTTAAATATTGGTGTAAATTTTAGCTTTCAGTTTAGATTGTTGATGCAGATCAGTAGTTTTAGTTTCAATTTATATTTCAGAGTAAGATGTCAGTTTGAGTGTTTATTTGAAGTTTCAGAATATTGTGCAAAATATTATGCATGTGAGCAATTTACAGCTTACAACTAGCAAGCTCACAATCAATATAGTCATTACATGCAAGTTCGTAAGTACATACGTCCTGGGTACTTTGGTCTTGCTTCCAAATGGTGACAGGGCAGGGGACAGGGCAGGGGGAATGGCTCCCGGGGATGCAATCGGCCAATTAAATCCCTGTCGTGGGTTTTCTACCCAGGGCAAATCTAGCCCTTGTTCCCAAAGTAGGCCTAAGGTGCTCCACTTCCAGCCTAGCCGGTTGTGTGGCCTTGTGGGCGGAATATACGGGCCGTATCAGAGGCATCGATTTGGTACAGCCCATTTGCAGCTTTTGTTTGTGAATTTCGAACCGAATCGTGTCCAGCAGGGCTCCAGGCCTTTTTATGCTTCACCCCTTTTGATTTGTGCTATATAGACCGCGCGGGCTGAAACTCGACTGTGTTAGAAACCGGATCCATTTTTTATGAAGATGGTGAATGGCAGAACTCCTGCCATTTTAGTTCAGTTTCGAACTGGATCTGTTGCTGACAGCGGATTTGTACGTGTTCACAGTCGTATCGTATGTATACGTGCCGTTTATGTTTTGACTTGGGATTCTTACGAGATGCCGCGTTTGCTCCAGTCCACAATCTCCGCTGCTTTCCATTCCAATGACTTCTGTTGAAGTCTTGAGTTGATTATTTCGTGGCTAGCTGGTCCATGCGTCTAGTCCAAGCACGATTCTCACTTTTCCAGACTCTATGTGCGGATTTAGGATGAAAACAGAACGGAAATATCCCGAACCGAACCGCATCGTTTTCTATATTTAATCCGAACGAATTTGTATTTTCTTGTCCGATTTTACCGTTTTCGCTTCCGTTTTCGTATTTCAAATGTAGAAGTAGAAAACGGTTGAGGAGTTTTTCGACCGAGTTTGACCGTTTTCTACTTTTCTACTTTTAATCCGAAATATATCCTTAATTCAAAATTCATTTTAAACCGAATTTGGTTGTTGGTCATTACTGTCCAGGCAAATATGCAAAGGTAAGTGTGGAGTACTGGTGTGCATAAACCGTATTATATAGGTACCTGATCTCGTCGCGCCTCCCTGAGTCGTTGAGGCGGGACTAATCACTCATACGGTGTTGCACAGCTGTTGCTATCCTTTCTAGTCTAGTTATGACGACATCTCAAATTTTTCTCTTGCTTTTTTTTTTGTTTTTTCCTCTTGTGAAAGAAATTAAATTGATAAGTGTACTTTCTTGCGATCGAAATTTGCCACAATGACACGTGTTAATTGTTATGCATTGTGGATCGGTATTCCGTATTGATTTTTCGTATACCGTCCGTGTTCTGTATAATTCCGCTCAAATTGGTTCGTTTTCGAAATTCTAGGTATTCGGCAAGTTCGTGTTCGTTTTTGTGTCCGGTGTTACCGCTTTCGTTTTCGCTTTCGTATTCAAATGTAAAAGTAGAAAACGGTTGAGAAATTTTCCGACCGTTTTTGACCGTTTTCATCCCTAGGGCGGATGTTTACTTCACTGCTTATTCGGCAGCTGTGCGCACTACGCGTCCGTGTGCGCCGGTGCCTCGTTTCTTCGCGTCTGAACGGGAACCGCGCACCGTCATCCAAGTCAGAAAGGTTCGGACTGGACGTACCTCACCTCTGGTGGGTCTGGAACCGCCTGTCCGTCTCGGTGGCTGGCCGCCTCATCTCCTGGATGGACGATCACCACGTGAAAACGACGTGCCATTCGTCGATACACTACACGGTAGGGTACTACGTACTACAAAGACGAGGCCGCCAGTCCGCCACTACACCCACTACTACTAGCTGCTGGTCAGTGGAGCTATGCACGCGGGCTAAGCGAGGAGGCTACATGCAGGACCGACGTCTGATACTGACCCAGCAGCGAACGTCTCAGCCCAATGCGAGCCGCGCTCATGTGATCATGACGTAGACGTACTACGTGACGCCGACTGTGGAGCGTGGAGCGCGATCACGTATCCGCTCGCCATTACTTTGGTGGTTAGGACTTAGGAGCAAACCGGGCGTAGGGGAGTAGGTGTCGCGATCGCGCGCGGACACGAGCGGAGCCGGGGTATTGAATGCAGTCGCTGCACGCGCGAGCTAGCCATGGATGATGCCCTTGGTGGTCTGGTGGACGGAGACGGAGCTGGAGCTGGACCTGGACGTACTAGGTGTCAACCGAGCAGTGGATACGACGGCAAGCAAGTCAAGTACGATGCGTACCCGGCGCCGGCCGGCCGGCCGGCGGCAGCCGCGTCGTCATCATCGATGGCACACCTACGTATTCTGAGTCCAGCCAGGATCTCGACACCGCACGCAGAGTTGCTTTCAGATCAGATGACCATATATCTCGATGCGGATGCGTACGTATGGGATCAGTCAGTAAACCTCTGGCTTCAGTACTCAGCGACTGCACTCGAGAGGGATACATGTAACTTCAGGTCAGTACACGTACATCACGGGAAAGGAATTCACCCGTGGAATCACGTGTTTGTCTGTAATAACCCGCTATACGCCCGATCGGCCGATCCCGGCGTACGTACGCGTACGCTCTGTGAAACGATGGCTCGTCACGAGCGACCGGATTCACATGCATACTCCGTACGCCGATCGATCCCATCGGCCGATCAGCGCCAACCTGAATGAAACCTGCGCACCCGGCGGCGAGCGGGATTCGCCTTGGCGCCGCTGCTGCAGAGAGCAACAGACGCTGGCTGCTCCGCGCGCGCGGGCACCGCTTGTCCTGTAGCCATCCGCGCGAGTGGTCCGCGTCGAGATACCATATCCTGTCGTGTTACGGACGGGGCTGGTCTCTGCTCTGCTCTGACTCTGAGTGGTCTCCTTGTCGCCCAGGCGTGTGACCGTATCCTACCGGTGTGGCGGCGTGGGCGCCCCCGGCATGGCATGCACGCCAGAATACAAACCCGTGTGGATCTGCTGATCCTCTCGGCCTATCCGGTGGTAAGAATGACACTGCAGATGTAGATCTGAACAATTTGAACTACTGCCGTACAGATACAGACATAGTATGCTTCGCCCGTGCGGTTAATATATATGTAATCCCCTGATCGTTCTATCTGTAACAGTAACAGTAACTGTATTTGCTGCTGGAGTAGTGCAGTGTGTGTGGTGTTGTAGCCCGTGGAAAAGAAAGCGGTGGAACTCGTGCATGACACTGAGTGAACGTTGAGAGCGGGAGTTGGCTGTCTGCAAATGCGCAGTCGCGCAGATGAGCCCTGGCTTATCCCAACACCAACCGTAAAAAGGCACCGTACAAGTTTCATCAGGTATATAAATCGAATAAAAATAGATTAAAAGAGCTCGTAAAATCAGTTTCCTTCACGGGTTCGTGAGAGCCAATGCTACCGTAGTCACAAGCTATGACAAAACTAGTCCTTCTGAATGTCTACCCATGACCATGGTGCCCTTTTTTAAGATACCCAAAGGTGTTCTTAGAAAACTAGATTATTAGTTATTACAAATCTAGATTTTTTTTTGGGCAAGGCGAGAAAGATAAAAATAAATATCTTCTTGTGAAATGGGACATTGTATGTCAACCTAAGGACCAAGGACGACTTGGGATCATTGATCTAGAAGTCCAATGTTAAGCAAGTGGATTATAAATTTGCTTAATGAAGAAGAAACTCGCAAATCTCTTGCGCCGCAAGTCCATGTCAAAACCAATACTCCTAACTCTCATTTTTGGAAGGGCCTGATGAAATTAAAAGATTAGGTTTTGGCTTGTGGATCCTTCAAAATTAATGATGGATCACAAACAAGATATTGGGAAGACACATGGGTATGCAATCTCCCGTTCAAAACCTTTATCCAACACCGAGTAATATTACTGGTTGTGGTTTTAGTCACTGTTGCAACGTGATGATGAAATAAAGGAGTCTTTCTAGTAAGCGACATAAAACTTATGGATGGACATTTAGTAATAGACTCTATCATGCATAATTTTTTATATTTTTTTTCCCAAATTATCAGCAATAACACTAAATCCAAGTAACGATGTAAACGTTGTGTGCGGTGATGTAGAAGCCAGAAGTCTCTTTCATTGTCTAAAAAAAAGCTACCCAAAACCAAATCCTTATTTTTTTTTAAAAAAAACCCTGGATAGATATGAGATCTGAGTATCTTTGCATTTGGTATAAAAAAATTTAGGATCCCCCAGGTTTCTATTTGTATAGCGATTGCTATTCACGAATTACACAACCAAAATTATTTGCTCCGGGATCAGCAACAGATCAACGGGCGCCGTTGCTGTTCCTCTCGTTCTTCTAGACTTTTTTCACGTGACCAGAGAGAAGAGAGCGTCGGACGGAGCCTTTTCTGCGATCGCCGCTCCACTGACAGCGGAGCCATTGCGAAAGCACGCCCTTTGGTCTCGATCATGCGGTTGCCACGTGCTTCGTTACAGCGCTATACACCTTTTTCCGTACTTCATCATCAAAACAAAGCAGCATCGGTCATGATCGAATGGACAACACGGGGCGATCATCATTAGTATCCGAGATCAGCGATCGACGTCCCAGCCCAACGGCAGCACCAGGGGGGGGCGTTGAAACAACTCCTGGCAAAAATATTTGCCGAAAAATCATCAGGTACGGATACGAATATCTCGCTCGATCCATTTGATTTAATTTTTCAGTTTTGTAGCACGGGAGACCGAGCACACCGAAATGATTGTTCCTCATCTCGCAGCTCTGGTCGCCGCGGCAGCCTTCTCAGAAATCCTGCTGTCTGCTTTCCTATACTGCTTAAAGAAGAAGAAGATGGCATCCCACTCCGCCCTGCGCAGGTGCAGCGCAGGTGCATTCTATCCACAGCTCCGTCCCCTTCCGGCAATGGCTTCACGGACCCGGAGCATGAGATGAAGTCTCGAGCAACGGAGAGGAGGAGACTGGAGACGGAAGGAAGGCATCTTCGTCGTCGTCGTCGTCGTGCAGCAAGTCCTGGACAGGTGAGGTGAGCCTGTTTCTTCTTCCTTCAGTTGCCATGTCCTCCTGGCTCAGTGACTGATTCCGCTCCCGCGCACGCATCTCATTACATCATGGGCGGTTGCGCTATGCAAAGCATGGCCGTGGATCCAATCGACCGAATGCTTGCGTGGCTACCACCTCCTCGGTTGGAACTCGGAACTGGTCCAGAGTTCAACAGTTTCAGAGCTGGTTTGCCACCCCGTTCAGTTCAGCATGCATTTCTCGTTTGAGGAACCATCTCGCGCTTCCTCACACAAACCTGTCAAAGTCTACCACCTACTACCCCCCTGCAGCCTGGTTTAGTAGCACACAGTATCTTACAGCTTACTCCTACTGCTACTAGTTATCTACTATCCAGGCACGAACAAGCTGTAAAGCCTTGGATCATCTCCAAGCTTTTGTCTCATCGCCTCCACTCATCCGAAGCCCCCCAGCTCATGCTCGTGCGCGTGGCTATCATCCATTCCAGAGGTAGTACGTAAGCCGGCGTAAGATAGCATAGCAAATTAAAGCAACACGCGTGTCTCTTCTTCTGGCTTCTGCTGCCTGCTGTTGCGCTTCATTCTGTTTGTTATTACTAATCAAAAAAAGGTTGCTCGATCTCTCAGTATCCGGGGGTGGTTTTTCATTCTGTTAAGGCTCCAACTACTTATGCACCACGCATGATTCCGGGCAGCGAGCAGCGGGGTGCATGCTGAGTGTGGGCGGCGCCGCTGCTGCTGCTTTTTTGTGTGGGCGCGTTGAGTGAGTGCAAAGACTAAGCGAGAGAGAACAAAAGGGAGGGGGGGGGGGGGGGGGGAGCCGTGGAGTGGAGTGGTGGGTTCTTGCTTGCTTGCTTCAGGCCTACCTTTCGGCAGCCTTAAGCTTGGTGGTGGTTGTAGTGGCGCGCGTATAATGCGTTATTATCCTCCACCAAGGGACCGACCGGACCGGACCATCCTTGCATCCATGTACCTGTAGCCCTCTCTCTACACCTATACGAGTACTTAGTAGCAGAGATCATGAGGCAGAGCCAAGCCATCGCCCGTGGCCAAGCTTAAAGAAACCTCACCTCACCATGTGTCCCCCCGGTTTAAGGATGATGTCAATTGTTTAGAAACCGCACGCCGGCTGTCACTGTCGCCGCTGGCTAGCTAAGTGGTTGGAGGACTGACTAGTTAGTGCCAGATTAGACGGGGCAAGCCAGCCAGCAGCCAATTCCTCCGTGCTGTCCATTATTTAGTTGCTTTGCGCGCGTGCGGAGCGAGCGCGAGCGCGAGCGCGAGCTACCTATAGGCTATCTAAAGCGAGCTCCGCCGTCGCCATTGCTAGACACCTTAGCTCGATCGCTCGCTCGTCTGGCCTCCGTCTCGCATCAGTCTTTCGATCCTGCCTGCCGCCGCTCCCGTCCATGACAAAAGCGAGCGGGAGCTAGCTGACAGCCGCTTTCGTCTTTTGCCCTTTCGCAGCACTCCTCTTGTTGGTCTTCGAGGCGTGGTGGTAGTGGCACTGGTAGCTTGTGCCGGTGTGCCACCGAGCTCCCGCGGCCTCCGCGCGCGGGAATAAAGATTCGTCATGCAGGCGGCGGCGGCCAAGGCAAGGTTTGTTCTTGTTCAGTTTCATCCGTTCCATGCTAAATTCCATGTGCCGTCTGATGATGATTTCTGCATATGCATTTTTTATTTTTTTTCTCGTTTATTTCTCTCTGCGTCAATCTTGACGATCGTTCATTAGATTATACTCTCCAAGTCAATGTCCGTGCTTCTCTCTCTCTCTCTCTCTCTCTCTCTGATGACTCATCGCGTCTTCGCTCTTCAGTTTGGTCAATTGCCCATGTTCCACTCTATTCATGCACGAGCTAATCGCCTACGCTATGAGCCTATGACTGTACACGCCTGACGAAAGTGCAGGGAGAACTGTTCATTCATTCATGTTCTCTGCTCAGCGGTGGCGGCAAAGCAACAGAGGCTCCCAGCCTCCCACAGCAGTCACACAGGCTCACACAGCTGCAGCGCCGATATTACATACACGCAGCTAAGCTAACAAGGTTTGAGATGGAGTTTATGCGACTGGTCGGCTCTAAACAATGCTTTTCCTCCTCATCACCATCTGTCTGTCCCGCGCTTTTCCATTTATTTTTACCTTTTCATGGAGGGAGCCGAGGAGGAGGAAGCGGCCAAGTTTTCAAATCACGGCCGCATGTGACCGTGACTGTTCGCAGATAGCTCCACGCGCAAGGGGTGTCCCGTTCTTGAGCTCGGAGCCAAGGAGGACAGGCAGGTCCACTTGTTGCCTAACCCGCATCTGTAAAGCAAAGCAAAGCAGAGCGAGCGCCCGGCCTCCCTCCACCCCATCTCGCACTCTGCCCGCCCGGCCTTTTGATCCCCCGCCCGTGCTTCCCTACGCGGCGGCGGAGGAGATTATTATGTTAAGCTAATGCCGCGGCCCCTTTCGTCGCCTCCTGTCCCGCCTCGGCGTTGCTCCTCTCCCCTCCACTCCCTGTCGGCCTCTTGCGCTTTCCGGCCTCGGATTCTTTGTCGTGTGCCCCCATTGCATCTCGCTGCTGCTGCTGCTTCTTCTTCTTCGCTTTGCATCTGAGTTGAGCTGGAGCATCGATCCGCCTCGTCCTCCCGGACGCGGGGCTTCGGCTAGAATCCACCGCACTTTAGTTCGGTTTCCCATCAGAGCTTTCTACGCTTCTGCTCGATTTGGATTTCGGAGTCTCCCAAAGCAAAAGTTTTCCTTTTTCCACCCCTTCCCCGTTGCATTTGACATGAGGAGAGACGCTGAAGTTCCCCCCCTGTTCTAAGCATGTTGTCCTTGAACAAAATGCATTTTCTCAAGTTATATTCCAGCAGCAACAGCTCCAGGTAAATGTGCTGCTGCTGCGTGCGGGGGGGTGTGAGCTTGCCTTGCCTGCCGTTTGTGATTTTTGAGGTCCTCGGATTCATACCTGATGTTGTGGCTAATTTTTCTTTTGGCGTGCGTGAAGGAATGGCTCCTTGGAACACCCCACCCGGACGTCCTCCCAGGGCAGCAACAAGGCCGGGCGGACGGCGAGGATGGCCGAGTCGCCCACCGGCCTCAGCCCCAAGGTCGACCGCCGCACGGCGATGAGCGCCGAGAGAGAGGTAAATGGCGAAACCCCCATGTGTCCTCCCTCTGCAGTTTCTCCATTTCAGAATGCGGTTACATACAGTAATTTCGCCTGGCACAAGATAAAGCGAAGCTTCAGTGTTCCTGTTCGCCTGTTTGGTAGTCCGTCGGTGCTATCATGTCAGGGGCACCGTCCAATTAAGGCCTCGTTCGGTTCGGTTGGCGGAAGCATTCCAGCCGGATGCTCGTTCCATATTTTACGCTAGGATCGGAATGGTTCCCGGCCAAATCGACCCGGAACGGCCTGGAACGCAGTAAACCGAACGCGCACTAAGTCAGTGATAGGTCTTTGAAAGACTGTTCCCTGCTCTTAAATGCGTCGAATTTCTCTATCATTTTCTCATGGTTCTTGTGATTAGACGGCCCTGCACCTGCTTATATCTGTTGTTTAGCTCTGATACTCTCTCACTCGATTAGGAGCGGTTGGGTCTCGCTTCTGTTCTGTCTCTCATGATGGAGCAAACTGTCAATTAGACTGAAACAGACAAGTATTAGGAGGTACTAGCCAAGTGCCCAAATCAAATGGTCCAGAGATATTGAATGGCTAGCAAATCCTTGAAATAATTGAACCTGGTCCTCGTGTTGCTACCAAACTGGTGGATTAAGATAGCGGTACCAGTTCTGCAACCACCAGTGTCGCTGCAACCAACGGCAAAACAGGCGTATCTGATAGAACTGACTCAAGCTCTTGTTTGGGACCGGGACCAGGAACCGTAATTGACACCGTTGTTTTATTCTCTATCTGTACTGATTATGATCTTGAGAAACACCCTGAAAACAGGAAGGCCAATTTGGCAGTTGCACTTTTCAAGAGCATCTCTAAGAGGCTTTCTAAAATCCATTCATCTCTAAATCATTATTTGGAGAGCCATGTGCATAAAAACCGTTTTCTATATGTTTCCACCCTCTAACAACTTTTCTATGTCTTGTCTATATTCTATAGAGCCATTTTCGCTATCTATTTTTGGCTAGCGAGAAATACGAAATAAAGGATAATTACATTTAGGTAACCACTTTAAAAAGCTATCGGGGAGTATTTTTTTTATCACAATCTCTGTTCCTGACAATTAGGAAGAATATGAAGAGTCTTTTGGAGTTGCTCTAAAATCTCTGATCGTTAGGTTATCAGTTGTAATGTCCCATCACGCTAGTCATTTTCTAAACTAATCATTATTATCAGCTAGCATTTGTTATTGCTGATATTTAACAACTATTTACTCCATTCTAAATTATAAGTAGTTTTAGCTTTTCTAGATAAATAATCTTTATTATATATTCAGATATAGAGTACTGTATGTATAAACATCTTATCATTTGAAATTGATGGAGTACTGTATGCTCTTTTTTTTCTAAATATTGGAGATGAGCTAGAAAGTTAACACAAGAACAGCTGTGTCTCCCTGGAGAAAAAAATTGTCACCGTGGAAATCAAATCACCCGCGTTTTTTTCAAACGGAGTTTGAGGAGTACAGTACTGCTATTATCATCAGTGATCTTGTCGGCATTAATTTGTCCTTGTGTGCAATGAAATCACCAGAAAAGGAGGCCACCGACGACGAAGCTGTCGGAGCTGGAGTCCCAGCTGTCGCAGCTGCAAGACGAGCTCAAGAAGGCCAAGGAGCAACTGCACTCCTCCGAGCTCTCCAGGAAGCGGGCCCTGCAGGAGGCCGACGACGCCAAGGCGCAGGCCGCCGCGGCGTCCGCGCAGGCGCGCGACTCCGAGGCGCAGCTCGCGGAGCTCTCGTCGGCCGAGGAGGCGCGCCTCCTGGAGCTGCGTCGCCTGTCGCAGGAGCGCGACCGCTCGTGGCAGTCGGAGCTGGAGGCCATGCAGAAGCAGCACGCCGCGGACTCGACCGCGCTGGCCGCGGCGATGGGCGAGGTGCACCGCCTCCGCGTCCAGCTCGCCGCGGCGGCGCGCGCCGACCGCCGGCAGGACGTGGTGGAGGCGCTGGCCACCATCGACGAGCTCAGGGTGAAGCTCAAGGCGAGCGAGGAGGCCGAGGCGCAGGCGCGCGCCATGCACGAGGAGTGCAAGCAGCAGCTGGAGGCGAGCCGCGCCACCATCGATTCGCTGCTGACCGACGGGTCCAAGCTGATGGACTCGTTCAGCCTCGTGGTGAAGGAGCTCGAGGAGTCGCGTGCCAAGGTCAAGGCTCTCGAGGACGAGATCGCGGAGACGTCGTCGAAGGCGGCAGGCGACCGCTGCAACTGCTCGGGCTCGGAGTCGGAGGCCGCCGCCGAGCTGAGGGCGGAGCTGGAGGCCGCGGAGGCCAGGTACCAAGAAGAGAAGATCCTTAGCACCGTCGAGACGCAGTGCGCGTACGAGCTCATGGACCAGATAAAGACAGAGTCGGACCTGCGGCACGGCAAGCTCGCGGCGGCGCTCGAGGGCGCTAAGTCCGAGGTCATCTTCCTCAAGGCGAGCCTGTTCGACAAGGAATCCGAGCTACGGAGCGCGCTGGACGCGAACAAGAAGCTACGAGCGGAGGCGAGAGCAGACAGCTCGGCCGACGCGCTGAAGCAGCAGCTGCAGGGCGCGCTGCACGAGAACGGGCAGCTGAAGCAGGAGCTGCGCCAGTACGAGTCCGAGAAGGGCTCCGCGACCGCGAGGACGGCGGAGGCCGACGCGGCGGAGGCGGCGAAGAAGGGCGAGATGGAAACCGAGCTGCGCCGCCTGCGGGTGCAGGCCGAGCAGTGGCGGAAGGCCGCGGAGACAGCCATGGCGCTGCTGACGGTCGGCAAGGGCGGGAACGGCAAGGTCGTGGAGCGGAGCGAGTCGTGGGAGGGCGGCAAGTACGCGGGCCTCTGCGATGAATTGGACGACGACGCGGCCGCCAGGAAGAACGGCAACGTGCTCAGGAGGATCAGCGGCATGTGGAAGAAATGAGGGCGATCGGACGGACAGCTGAGCGGCGGCCGGCGGCCGCTGCGAGCCCGGGGCCTCTCTGGTGTAATTGTTTTGCCGGTTCTTGTGGTGTAAAAATCAAACGTAGTAGAGTGATGTACTGGTTGGGGTAAACGTGCTCTCATAGCTGTATTATACAACGTGTGGTATATGGAGGAGGAACAATTCGTCTGGGTGCGGCAGGGCTGTGGACTTGTGGTAGGTGTAGGTCTCCTATGGTTGCATCCGACAGTGTTTAGTCATCAAGAATTCGAATTTGACACCTTTTTTTTGAAAAAAAAACGGAAGTTCGATTGATCCCTAACCACATTGGCCCACTGTTTTTCATTTTCGGAATGAGAGGGGGAATCATCTTGATTAATGAGCAGAATGGCGCTCGTTTCGTATCTTTGATCTTTCATTTCAGTTGGTAGCGTTCAAGCAAATGAGTATTTCAGCCCAGTTTATGTGCCATCTTAGCCCATTCCACGGTCCAATTGCCAACCTTTTACCGCATTTAGCAGCTATGGACAAAAGGGCCCAACGTTTACCAGAAGTGCATGGTGATTATTACCACGCACGTCGCACACCATTACATTTTTTTTATTTGACAAAGAACGCATACCATTCATTACTTGATTTATTTCCAACGCAGCGGTGCCCCCACGAAGTTCAATGAAAAGCAAACGTGCCATTATTGATCTTCATCATCTCATTTCATCAGAGCAATTGAAGCCTGAGGCCGGGGCCTAGTTGGAGCAATGCATACAGACGACTCTATCAGTGCAACTAGACTGCTAACCCACGTAAAGGCTTATTTGAATGCACATGTATTTAGCTAAATCCACATGTGTGGGAGTGCATTTGAACTAAGTTCCATTCTAATCCATGTGGTTTGAGGTAGATACATGCGCATCCAAACAAGGCCTAAGGCTTTGTTTGGTTACACACAAATACACCTCAATCCACGTGGTTTCAAAGAGATTGAGGTGAAATTTAGTTTAAGTTTCACTCCAATCTATTTCAACTTATGTGAACAAAAATATATACAGACAAGTCTATCAAACCGACTTATAATTTAGGACAGACCGAGTATTGTTTGTCCCCAGTGCTTACTTTGTTAGAGAGCGTGAAGGAAGAAAATAGAAGAATCTAGTAAAAGAGAAAAGCAAGATAACTAGATTCAAATGAAAAAAATGTGATGCCACGTTGAACTATTGTTCCTTTTCGTCTGAAATTTATATAGTGGACTTTGCAGGAAAAGGTTAATAATACTATGAATGTGACGCCACGCAATCAAACTGTGCCTACATACAGTGCAGGAGTAACAAAACATGATAGCAAGAAAATGAACTTAATTACAGTAGAACTCAAGATTTGATATCGTGCGCTCAAACCTTTGTTACACAGTACATGAAAATAAAGAATATCAGCAAGAACTTTACTGGAACTACATCATACACATCACTACAGCGCTAAGTTTGTGGGAACCTTGTTCAGATTCCAGAACCGGCAGATTTCACTGCTTCTATGTTTTGCGCTGAAGGCTCAGGAGGAGGGCATGCCAATTCCCATGCCGTAATTTGCGCCTTGGAAAATCCGTGCCTTCAGGTGACTGAAAGCAGTTCATCAGAAAGCAGTTAGAAACAAAAGGGTTCGGTAGCATAACCACAAAATGAAAGGTTTAGGAGTTCCTAATATGATTAATGAAAAAACATGGGCAAGTGACTGCAGACTGAAAATCAACAAAATGACCCGCAATTATGTTTCAAAAAAGACGAGACCCGCAATGAGGTGACAGGTTTGTAATTATCAACCACCTACTTCTTTATTGGGCCGTTATCCTATTTTCTTTGGGAGACCTCTTTCTTCTTCTTTATCAATGTTATAACCGCTCTGATTTCATAGTGGAGTTAGAGTGGTTGTTTGTAAGGGTCATTGAGGATTCATTTCCTTCATCTCTCTTAATACAACATACACAGCTCCCACGTATTTCAAAAAAGAGTATCTACCAGCTACTTAAGCTGCACTTAGTTAGCATTTCACAAAAAAAAATGAAACTTTGACATTCGTGTAGCAAAGTAGACTATGATTTACATTTTTAACTATCCAACCGAAACATAGCTCCAATATGCTTATGGATAAGAACACCAGCAGATTTAGTAATAACATGCCACGAAAAAATGGTACAGCCCAGTTGTAAGAAAAGATGGAATGTCTTAAGTCACGCTAAAGTTGTAAACAATCCACATCATCTGCTGCTTAAAAATAACACTTAAGGATAAACTACATTTGACAAAGAAGTAACACTGACAAAGAAGAACACTTAAGCATTTGACAATCCACATCATCAGCAAATATTTTTCTACGAGATGAATTCAACTAACATTACTGTACTCAACAACCAAAACCCACGCTCAATGTTGAAAATCAGTTATTAATTAATGTGCAAAAAATAGAAATACACATTCCTGGATCGTAATGCATTTTGTTTCAACAACCTGCATTGTGACAGGGTGGAAAATCAATGTAAGAGAATATTTATCTAAATTCACTGCTGAATTACTAACACTGTCCAAATGTTATAAAATGGTTGGCTGAGTTAGAACCTTAGAGCTTGCTCATTCTAACTTCCAAGTTCTAAATAGTGGTTATTTTCAAATAATCTCTTTGTTTTCAGCACACTGAGCTTGTGCCAACAGAACTGAAGCAGCTTCTGCATTCATACTGTTTTTCTACTTAAAACCGATTTAGCAACACTAGGAGCCTAGAAGTATTTCCCAATAAGAAATGCTCGGCTAGAGCGCAGATAACATAAAAAAGAAAAATATCAGACACCGTACTGCAATTCAGACTTCTTAGGAAACATCGACAAGTTTCTGTTCCCCACTTCTTCATCCGGGAACTTACAGTTCTAAAGCTCAACAAAAAAAAAAATGCTCTATTTGTTTGGATACCTTTCGAAGACGTCAGTGGCGAAGCGGGATCCGTTGAAGCAGATGAACCAGAGCAGGATCAGCACCAATATGTCTACTCTAGTTAAAGGGAGAACATTCCAATAACAAACAGTAACAAAGAATCCAGTTACTTCGAAAGGAACACCGAATCAGAAACCTTGCCCAACAAATTCGAAGAAGTGCTGGTAACCCACGCGAAATCAACGGATTGCCTGGCCGATAAAAAAACATTTCCCGCAAGAACGAATCCAACAAGTGCCTACCCAAACCTAAGCCCTGTCGGGACAGAGATACCCCAGAATCAGATGCGGATCTAACATAAGCCTCTAGTTGGTGACGGTGTCATGCAAATCAAAGTCGAAATTTGCAAAGGGGACAGCAGTAAATAAACGGAATCGGATCAAGTCGCGGCGGAAGGATACTGAATAGGCAGCGCTCCCACCAATCGAGCATGTAGAGGCCCATGGTGACGTTGTAGAGGTGGATCTTCTTGCCCACCCAGCTCATCTCGCCGGCCATCTCCTCTGCTGGGTTCTTCCTCCTTGCGGAGCGCTGGGCGTCTCCTCTGGTTCCAGCTGAATTTCTGAACTCTGAGAATCGATGCTGCTCTGTCGGGGATAATGAGGAAGAGGCAGGAAAGGGGCTTGTTTTGCTGGACCGGTTTGTTTTTAGGCCCAGCCGCTCACATTTGAAGTCAGCGTCAGCCGGGTCCAAGTTTGCCGCCGAGTGAAGCTAAAGAGGCTTGTTTTGCTGGACCGATTTCTTTTTTGGCCCAGCCGCTCAGATTTGAAGTCAGCGTCAGCCGGGTCCAAGTTGGCACACCATAGAGGCAAGCATCACTCACCGGGGGTGTCTTCCCTTCCTTGTCAGTCCACTACAACCAAAGCATTTGCCGCAACAACTGCAACAATAGTAGCTCAGTCAGTTGGGAAAAACATAAACAAGTGATAATAATAATAATAATAATAATAATAATAATAATAATAATAATAATAATAATAATAATAACGGATTTGCTATATTTCAGACGCCTGAAATATAACATTTGTTCAGGCGACGACTACAACCTTCAGATCTTCATTCAATGGTCCAAATCTATTAGCACAAATCACAAGAAACAAGTGACAATTTTTTCTATGGAAAGACAAAAATAAAACTTGTCATGCGTCTAAAATATAGAAAATGTGTAATAATAAAGTTTATATTTATCATCCTGGCCGAATGACTGACCTGACCTCAAGGCCAGCGCCCTGACTCCGGAGGACCGAGGACGTGAATTACGTCGACGTTGCTTCATTGCTTGTACAGCCCGCTCCTCGTCCTCGTTGGACCGCTGCAACCTCATCCGAACTCACAGAGTCACAGGTCACAACGCGCCGGTCGTTAATCCCTTTTAAACAGTCCAAAATGGAGTAGGCTCAAATGTCACTGCAAACAGTATTTTTCTAGTACAGTATTTTATAGTTTGAAAAAGATGATAGGTAATACAGTATTTTATCAAGCATGCTAAACAAATATTTGACGTCTTGCTATTCCAAAAGCATCTCCAAGAGACATGCTATCTTTGTTTTGTACGCTATATTTAGATTTTTAGAGTAAAAAGTGAACTTCAACAGCTATGTTATCTTGTTTTGTAAAATAATAAGTTTACTATTTCTAAAATCTCGCATGGTAAATATAGCTTGCATGTGTCACTAGCTATCTAGTATTGCTATAATAGAAAGACTGTTGAAGTTTTCTATTTTTTTATAGAGTTTTTTTATTTTAGAGACTAGCTATATTATATGTTTAGTCATCCATTTTTACCAACTCTCTTGGAGCTGCTCTCCACTGCAAACAGAGGACAGCCGAAGGGATGGAAATTTCAAGCTAGACATAAATACTATTGTACTACATTATGAGCTTGTTGCGTCTTTAGAACATTTCTACTATTATTCCTTCCTCTATACTACTAGTATTCTTGTGACGCGTTATCTGATAAACACTCGGATGAAAATATTAGTACTCCCTTTGTTCATGAAAAAAAATCAATTTCTAGAGTTATCTTAAATCAAACTTTTTAAACTTTGATCAAATTTTTTAAAAAATCTATCAAGATTGATAGTACCAAAATTATATCATTAGATGTATCATAGAATATATTTTTATAATTTGTTCATTTATATCATATATGTTATTACTCTTTTTCTATAAAGTTAATCAAAGTTAAAAAAGTTTGACTGACACAGATTCTAGAAATTGATTCTTTCTGGGACAGAGACAGTATTTGTTATGTTATTGTCACCCCCATCTTGTTCAACGTGAGATCACGTCCATTTATTCCTCAAACTCATCTGAACTTTCTTTCTTCCGTATTGGTTTCAAGTTAGGCCTTGTTCAGTTGGTGAAATTTGTGGTGAAAAGTTCCTGTAGCACTTTCGTTGTTATTTGACAAACTTTATTCAAACATGACCTAACTAGACTCAAAAGATTCATCTCGACATAAACAAACTAAAAGTACAATTAATTAATTTTTTTACCTATATTTAATACTCCATGCATGCATCTAAAAATTGTACTGCGCAACATATTTTGGGTGATTTTGGGAAGTGAACAAGGCCTTAGGTCTGGTCGTCCGGAATGAAGAAGCCAAATGTACTACCACCATCCCTGGGGGCTGGGGCAATGACCACAGTTTTCCAATTCTAATCAAACCATCTTTGCGGTACTGTTAACAATTCAGATCAGCGGTCCCTAGACAGCAGCATGTGCGCCAACACCACCGTCCACTGCATCCAACCTCTCCAGGAAAAAGGAGCTCGTTCACTGATGAGAGGCGGCTGTAGTTGGATAGGGTGGGTAGCTAGCGGGCGTAGGGGCATCAGAGCATGGATTTCGTGCGAGACCACGTACCGCCACCAGAAATGGCGCGCCACTACAAACTGTTTGCTGACGGGGCGCCTCGATCCACATGGATTCATAGACGCAGCCATCTGCCACCGGTGTGGTGGCGGAAACAGGGCGCATGACGACGCATCTCATGACGACGCTTCCGCTCCTGTGTCCTCCTGCAAAGGCTGCAAGGTCGTTGGGTGTGGCAGCATCAGAGGCCGGCCCCGGCCGGGCGGCCAGGACCTGCGACCCCCGTCTGCTAGGAGGGAAATGGGTCAGCTCGAACCACGAGTTGATCGGTATACTCCGGGTTTTTGACTTGTCCACAAGATACATGTACTCTATCCGTTCATTTTCTGAGAAACAGCTTTAATCAAATATTTTTTTTAAATATTACAGTAGTATTTAGAATATATAATTAGTATCATTAAAAGATATTTTATCTAGTTTTTATCAAATTTATTTAAAGATATAAAGATTGTGTGTATTTTTTTTACAAATCCAGTTAAACTTACGATATAAAAACCAAAAGTAATATTTAATTTAGGACAGATGGAGTATATAGATACACAATAGGTCATACTTTTCATCCTAAATTTACTGTAGTTTTTTTGTTTCCATACCATAACTTTGACTTGATTTATAGAAAATACGTGCAATATTTATATCTCTAAATAAATTTGTTAAAACTAGATAAAAAATCTTGCTAATGATATTAATTACATAACATAAATATTAATATTTTTTAATATATATTCAGTTATTTTTTTTGAAAAACAAAAAAACGATAATTATTTATGCATGGAGGGAGTAATAAAGTTGTAGAAATAAAGTTATGTAACTAAAAAAAGCAAACCGATCTACTCCCTCCGTCCCAATATCTGGCCTTGTTTAGTTTTGCCAACTTCCCCCAAATATTTCTAGATTCTCTGTCACATCAATCTTTAGCTGCATGCATGGAGCATTAAATGTAGGTAAAAAAAATAACTGATTGTACTTTTAGTATCTATATGTCGAGACGAATCTTTTGAGCCTAGTTGGTCCATGTTTGAATAAAGTTTGTCAAATAACAACGAAAGTGCTACAGTGCAAATTCCAAATATTTCTCAGAACTAAACAAGGCCTCTGTCGTCGGAGCTACAGAGCAATGTCCCGTAATAACTGTCGTCGCCTACAGAACTCATAGCTACCGTACCATGTCTCATCGAGCTCACATGCATGTCTGCCCTGTCTTATCCCTTCGCCCTGTCACATGCATGATTTGTTTAGGCAAAAAAAATACTACTGCGCTGCATGGCTAATCGTTAAAAGCTGGATGTGAGCACTTGTTTATTGTAAGAAAAAAGATGCCATGAGGAGCATTAATGGTGTGTCCATCAAAGTGGATGAGAAATCATTCGTATATAGGGGTGTCAGGGTCTTTTGCCATTTACATTGGTAACCGGGTAGAGTGCTCCGACGACAGATATTGCGGGACGGAGGGAGTATAAATTAAAACGGTAGAAGTATCTGAAATATTAAAATATAGTGTGTGCCAATCCACTTTTTCTTTATTGCTCGTATATGTACACAACATGGGTCAGTCAATGTATCTGTCACTTTATGCGAGTCATACATTTAATAACTAATTGGGCGCAATGACTATACTCATATGAAAGAGCTTAGGCCATGTTCAGTGGGGTTTTTATAGTTTTCAACACCTCCATGTTTTAGAAATAATACTGAAAAGTTTTATCCCTATGAAACTCTCTCTACTCCTATGACAGTCTCATCATCTATCTCTTTATCAATACAGTGTCGCATCAACATATTTAATGCTCGTGAAAATCACACTAAAATTGGCCTTAGAGCAACCACAATGGATCGATTGAGTATGTTTCCAAGGCTACCATGCCATATAAAATAAAATGAAACATGGATTAAACATTCACTCTCATTGGAGAGTTTTATTCTATAGTTTCATTGGTATTTAATTTCATAACTAATAGAGTTGTAATCATGCCAAAAGAGTTTCAATTCATCTCTCTTAAATATGTTGTCATGTCATTAAAATTGACTACATGATAACCTATTTAGTGTAGATGAAACTCCCACTGAAACTCTAGTTATTATTATTGTTATACAATATTTTATGGTCTAGATAGACTAGAGAATGCTTCGCTAACACATAAAAAATTTATCCCAAAGCACAACCGTCCACCCCTTAACCTCTCGTCTTTTTTTTTATCAGGTATAATTTGGACGCACACAACCCACACACACCACACTCACACCACCACACGCACACACACGCGTGCGCGTCCGTACACACGCAAAGAGAGTTGTCTATAGCCTTATGCTGGTCTTTTCCAGTGGACGGCTATACGAGCTAGTTTTATTATGCTTAATGCTTAAAGCAGCTTTGACTCTAAATTTGCTTTTGCCAAAGCTCAGATTGTTGTTTTTCTGCCTACAAACATGCATCCGATTTTATTTCTTTTCTTGATTTTGAACAACAGTCTGGTTGTTCCAAGTTTCAACGAGTCATTTCATACAAAAAAGGCAAAACTATTTGTATGTGAGAAAAATAAAATGTACTATATATTGGGAAGTTTGGTGTTGAAACTCCACTAGGTTCCTGCATAATCTATATCTATATCTATATCCATACCTATACCTATATCTATATATCTTATATTTTCAAACCACACTACAAGTTATGTCTCAAAATGTAAGCCGTTCAAATTATTTCTAACTACCCATGTTATCGTCTACTAATGCCATGCCGATTTACGAACTTTCAACCTATTAATAAAGTCATCCACATCATCTTCTTTAAGTGCAATTACTATCTCCATATATAATAAACATACAAGGCATGCATATATTATTATTATTTGTTTTGTTAGTCCATTGTCTGATAATTCAATCAAACTTTTGTTCTCTATTAGAATTCTTTCATTGCTATACCCGATTTTATAAAAAATCGATGCACGAACATATAGGTCCAACTCATACATGTAACAGTTTTATTTCTAAAAAAGTCCCGCAACAACATGAAGGATATGCTTCTAGTTCCCTAAATGAAAAATCTAAGAGCAAATACTCCATGTTTTCGACTCAACATGTAATAAAAAAACATGCAGTACATGCAGTATCCCAATGAAGTTTTCTAACCACTTCAATAATAAGGTTTGCTCACCAAATCGCAATAATCCCCACCTTAAATATAAGCTAATTTCGGACCAAAAGGTGAAATTTAACTTTGTAGTACGGCATACATTGTAGGAATACACTGACAATCCCACGACAAATAGAAGCATGATGTTCAACATTCTAGCATATCTAAGGGAGGAAGCATATGGTGGTGGTACCATTCTTAGAGGCCAAGTTAGGCTGCAGTGCTGGTTGGGCAATGGTCTATAGCTTGATCATAAGAGAGGTCGGATATGAAGAAGACCACAAGGAAGTGCTGGATGCAACACCATTGGGACTCCGAATAGAGATGATAGATCACCGAAGTTGAAGGTGCCCGTCGTTTGCCGTTGTCTTGTAGCATGCATGGTTGTACGGTCTTGTCTTCTCATGTGATAGGGTTGTGGACATACATTGGCAGTAGGCCAGTAGGGATGCAAGATCGGTTTGTCTACAAACTCATAAATAAGCCTTCGTGAAAACTCGTGCAAACCACAACAAAAAAGTTGTTTAAATTCATAAAAAAATCACACATATAGATGATATGATGATACACAACCTTATAAAATATCTTGTCCAAAATCGAATTCATTTGTGAAATATAAAAATAACAAATCATGTGGAAACCTTTTTAGCTTGAAATTTGTTATTTTTATAACTCACAAACGAAGTCGAGTTTGGACAAGATATTTTACAATAAGGTTGTGTATCATCATACTATCTACATGTGTGATTTTTTTGAGTAAATTTAGATGATTTTTTTACCGTGGTTTGTACGGGTTTTCACAAAGACTGTGGTTTGCACTAGATACGTTTCCTATTTATATAGCCCGTAAAAATAAAGTCTATTTGTGAGTTCATGCATAACCCTTCTTATATATCTTCAATTACAATACATGTAGATAGAGAAGCTATGGAAGTTGCGTGGTTAGGAGCTACCGAGCCAACCCCCAACCTAGGTTTTCCGATGGGTCAGTCATAACTCCATGGATCCGTTTCTACTTAAGATCAACCTTACGTTTACGGCTCATTGGCTTTGTTGCAGTGGGTTGAGCTAACACACCAACGGCATTGATCGACGTAGCCGTTCCCACCGTTCCCATTCCTGCCCGCGCCACCCACGTACAACGGCGAATTACTGTAGAACGCGCCCGCCCCCGTGGAGGGTAAAGGTGGCTGGGCGACTGCCTCAGCCTCACTGCCCAATCCGGCATTCGGCACGTGCGAGAGCACCGGGAACCGAGGGCAACAACGATGGCCATGGCCACTGGCCCCGTGGCCTCTCCACCGAGTTGGCAAGATCTGGCATCCAGGACACAGGACACCGCGCGCGTAAAAAAAAAAGCACACAAGCAAACGGATCTCATCTCGCAGGTCGCAGTCTCTCCGTTGCACTGACACCAACGCTATTCTAATCATACGGGAGTAGTATGATGTGCAATTGCCAGCCGTTTCATCGCCTTTGCACTTTGGCCTTTGCTCTCGTCTCCACTCTCCAAAGCATGGGCAGCCTATCCGCCTATGGGAGTAAAGAATGGCTGGCAGTCAGGCAGAGCCGCAGAGGCAAGCGAAAAAAAAAACTGCAAAAGATAATACTAGTACTACTAGTACTGTACAAAAAGGCCAGCAGCGTTTCACATGTTCACTGCATCATCAATGTAAAAAACGGCCGAGCGAAGCCTTTCCAGGCCTTTTCCTATCTTGGACCGTTTAATGACGGAGAGTCACCGAGGTGTAAATGGCCCCATTTAACACGGGCATTTAACGGGATCAAGTTGGAACGGTGCGGGTGGGCCCCTGTAACCGAAGCTAACTGCGTCAATTACATGTGGGCCTTGCAGTTAGTACCGGTGGGGGCGCTGGGTACTACGCCTCCAACTTCCGTATCCTGTACTACTACCTGCTATCGGTTGCCCCACTACACGGTGCCGGAGCAATCGGCGCCCAGAAAAGATCCGCGTCCGTCCATGACGTGTGGGCCACCAGCCGGTTTGCCAGCGGCGGGAGCGGAGGCGCGGGGCTGCAGCCTACAGCTGCAGCTGCAGGCCTGGATCCGCACAGTCCACAGGCCACAAGCCAAAGCCAACGTCTCCGGCTCGTACTACCACCAGTCGTCGCAACTGGCTAACGTATTCTGCCGCGACCGGTCCGCGCCCGCGAGGGGCCCAGCTGTCATGCCCCCCTCGGCGGGCCCGCCCCGCTGCCACTATAAGAGGAGAGGTGAACAGGAACAGCACCTTTCGGCTGGCACCCGGAGCGTGACCGTCACGAGGAGGAAGGAGATCGAGAGCGGAGCGGGGGAAGGGAACGGCTCGTCGTCGCCGGAGGGCCCCGCTCCCCACCGCCGCCCACCTCCGGCTGCCCGCCTCCCCCGCCGCCGTGGTCCGCGGCCGAAGGGCAAAGCGGGGGCCACGTACCCAGGCGGGGGTGAACAGGGGCGAATCGATTCTGCGTGCGCGGCTGGGCTAGGCTAGCCGCCGATAAAAAGGTTGGGCTGCTGAGGAAAACGAGAGAGAAAAAAGGTTGGTCTGCTTTTCCACTTCCATCCTCGCCTTCTATTTCCTTCTCGCCCCCGGTTTATTTTGTTTTCTTCGTCCTGGATGCGTTTGGTCGCGTGTTTGATCTGACCAAGCCGTAGAGGAGGAGGAAGGGATAGATGTCCGTGCGGTGGGCGGTGGCTTCCGAGGGCGACCTCAGAGTTAGGTCCTTGGCGCCTTCAGTGCAGTGAGGAAGGTGAAGGGGCTCAGGGCTCAGGGCTTTCGGTGGTTGCTTAACTGCTTCGACGTGAAAGCTTGCCTTTCCCGCGGTAAAAATTAGGATCTTTTGTGGCTTTGCGCGCGCCCGGTGTTTGATTCCTCTTGGTTGGCTTTGCCTGAAGTTTTGTTTTGGGTTTTTTCTGGCTGGTTTTGCTGCACGGCGATTGTTGAAAGAAGGGAGTGCGGCGGGGTGCCTCAGGCAGACAGGCACAGGTGCGAGGGTCAGTCTTCTCGTTTGTGTTTCGACCTGCGTCTTCCGGTGAGTAATTCCCCTCTGAGCGCTTGGTCGAGTGCCGAAGGATAGAAGACGCCGCATGAAGCTTTGTTTTTTGTGCCGAAGCGCGCCTTTCTTCTTCTGTGAAGAAATTGCCATTTACGGCGAAGAATTGTGCGCTGGTTCGAGAAGAACACGCCACACAGCTTACCTGTAGGCTCAATTCCACCTAGTTCGTGGTTTTCTTTGCTCGATTCAGTCCAATTTTTGGTGTGTTCCAATCCTTCCAGTTCGTGGTGAAGACGGGATTTTCTTTTCTTTTTTGTCTGTACGACATTTGAGCTGTGGGAACTGGGAAGCTGTTCCTGTTGTCAATTTGTGGTAGAACCGTAGGCTTTTTCTTCATTTCGCATATTCGCTGGTACTGGTATTATGTTTTTTGTTTTTAGAATTTGTACTCCTTGATCCATGAATCACGAGGGAGTACAAGAACACTAAGTAGAACATTTTTTCCTGATCTTTTACTACTGATCTTTTTTCGTGTTTTCCATTATGTTTTGGTTACTGTTGCAAATTAATTCTGCTGGTTTTGGTTAAAAAGAATAATTCTGCTAGTTAAATATTTGGTACAGCCTTTTTTAGTTGGAGACATTCTTTTCTGAAGAATCTGGACATTCTGGCACACCTTTGATCTGTTCTTGTACTTGCAGGCTTGCAGCTAGACATTGAAGGTGCCGTAATAGAACCCAAAGAATGGGTAAGAAAGGAAAGTGGTTTAGTGCGGTGAAGAAAGTCTTCAGCTCCTCTGGTCCAGATGGAAAGGAAGCAAAGGTATGTCGAAATTCCCTTTCCACAGTGAGAAAAAAAAAGTGGGGCATTTGGTCATCAAAGTTCTTCCATTTCAATCTATATGACTTGTGTCGCTACTATGAAGGCTGAGAAGGCAGACAAGTCAAAATCCAAGAGGAGATGGCCATTTGGAAAATCGAAGAAGCACTCGGAGCCTTCGATCTCAACAGTGCCAGGGACTGCTCCAGTAGCTCCGTTGCCATCACCACCACCAACTCAGCCCCACTCTCTAGAGATTAAAGATGTCAATCCAGTTGAAACAGACAGTGAGCAGAACAAGCATGCCTACTCTGTTGCGCTTGCATCTGCTGTTGCTGCTGAAGCTGCAGCAGTTGCTGCACAGGCTGCTGCGGAGGTTGTCCGCCTCACAGCAGTTACCACGGCTGCACCAAAAATGCCTGTTAGTTCAAGGGAAGAACTTGCTGCCACCAAGATTCAAACTGCCTTCAGGGGTTATCTGGTAATTCATCTGCACTTGTAGGTCATTTACTACTTGCTTCTGTTATCTCGTTGATGTCATTGCACTAGCCCAATAGTAAGAAAATTCGGATCCTCTGACTGCTGTGGGTCACTGTCTTGAACTTATTGGCACCTGAGACCATGCACTCAAACTAACTTTTGGTTAATATTTTGTAAGACATGTGATTTGGTTGGTAAAGTGTTGCTGTCTAATTCATCATTGTGTGTATCTCTATGGATCTGTTCGTTTTAGAATACAGCCAAGATTTCACTTTGCTGGTCGTTTTCAAACTTATATTTGTCCGATGTTTCCTATCTTATGGCACTTAAAAGAGATGCTGATGCTAATGTTACAGCTGAAAAAACAAGTTAAACTGTGACTAACATGATCTATTTGAGAATACTTCCATCTCATTGGATTCATTAACCTTTATATGCATATTTTGTTTATTTTTATTTCTATGTGATATTAAGTGTTTATTAAATCTGCCAAAACAAATTCCATTTTTAGGCAAGGAGAGCATTGCGGGCACTAAGAGGTCTAGTTAGATTGAAGTCGCTTGTTGATGGAAATGCTGTCAAGCGCCAAACCGCTCACACCTTGCAATGCACACAAACAATGACAAGAGTTCAAACTCAAATCTACTCTAGAAGGGTGAAGTTGGAGGAGGAAAAACAGGCCCTTCAAAGGCAACTCCAATTGAAACATCAAAGGGAACTTGAGAAAATGAAGGTGAGCACACTATTTTGATGCAAGAGTCTAAGCTACATTCAAATCTACGCAATGTTTTGTACCATAATTTAGAACATAATCTTTGCACCCAAGTAGATTTTTTCTTTGGGCACTAGATGATGCAATTGTAGAATAGGACGGTCCTGATATAAGAGATTTCTGACACTTAATTTCCTTACCAGATTGATGAAGACTGGGATCACAGTCATCAATCCAAAGAGCAAATTGAGGCCAACCTAATGATGAAACAGGAAGCTGCACTGAGACGAGAAAGAGCACTTGCATACGCGTTTTCTCACCAGGCAAGATATTTCTTTTGTTTCTGTGGAGTTCATATATTATTTTTCTTGTTTAGCTAGCTGGCCCAACTTTTGTTGCTACATTGATTTGTTCTATACATGTAGCTCTGTTTCTCACTCTTTTCACCCTTTTTTTCATGCAGTGGAGGACATCTGGTCGAACTATAACCCCTACTTTCACGGAACCTGGGAACCCTAACTGGGGCTGGAGCTGGATGGAACGCTGGATGACAGCAAGACCTTGGGAGAGCCGATTGGCGGCATCAGACAAGGATCCTAAAGAACGTGCTCTGACAGAGAATCCAAGCATCAGTTCTGTTCGAGTATCTGTACCCCGTGCCATCTCAATCCAGAGACCAGCAACACCAAACAAGTCCAGCCGCCCACCAAGCCGGCAATCACCTTCAACTCCGCCATCAAAGGCCCCATCAATCTCAGGAAAGACCAGGCCAGCAAGTCCAAGGGGCAATTGGTTGTACAAGGAGGATGACCTGAGGAGCATCACAAGCATACGCTCTGAGCGCCCAAGGAGGCAGAGCACAGGTGGAGGAGGCTCGGTCCGGGATGATGCAAGCCTGACTAGCACACCACCTCTTCCCAGTTATATGCAGTCAACTGAATCTGCAAGGGCAAAATCTCGGTACCGCAGTCTATTGACTGAGAGGCTTGAGGTTCCTGAGAGAGCACCTCTAGTCCACTCCATTGTTAAGAAGCGCCTGTCGTTCCCTGTTGTCGATAAACCAAGTGTTGTGCCGACAGATAAGCCGAAGGAAAGAGTGAGACGCCATTCGGACCCTCCGAAGGTCGATCCTGCAACGCTGAAGGATGTCCCTGCTGCCTGACCAGGTCACCAGGCCTTATGATTTGTTAGGTTTTGTGCTCTTTTAACTCCGTGATGTATTATCTGAGTTAGGTTGTTTTATTCGTGTCATGTATGATCTGTCAGGGTTGATTTTGAGACAATTCTAACTGTGTTTACAGACAATGCGTGATGCTAAATGTATGTGTGGTTGGCTTTCAATCTACGGATATGATAGTATCTACTCAATCCGTTCCAAATTATATAAGACGTTTTGGCTTTTAAAAAGCATTTGAATTAAATGTGTCGAGTCAGTAATTACTACCATGCCACCTAAGTACTCTAGGGGTTGCTCTATGATGTATTTTCTTCGTTGTGATAGTATAAGTGGTTTGCTCCATTCAGTTTCCTAAATCCTTAGCTCATTCAAGGCATGGTCCTCTATCAGTATTATGCTTAATCTCTTAGTCAGGTTTTCATATCCCTTATCATATATCGTAAGCCATCCTTTGTCTCCGCATGTTCAAACCTATCTATCCATGCTATGCTATTAGAACATATTTTCTTATCTCATAGCTACACTTGTACGGAGTACTTGTTATAATACATACCTATCTCGACCTTTCCATTATATTCTCATGCAGACGGTAAGAAAGGGAAAGGAGTTGCAGATGGTCAAGACAGAGAGGTGCCGGGAGAGCACGTGGAGCAGACCACCCTGGCCATGCTAGCTTGGCCCATGGGAGCACCGGCGAAGCTTAGTGGCTATAGTGGGCCATGCCCACTCGTAATCAAGATCAGTTTTTAATGAAGGTCTTAGCTTTACTACTTTAGTTGCTAATGAAAGATTAATATGTCCTCTTCTTGCATTTTACATCATACTGGCCCCCTCATCATTCGTGGCCTAGCTCTGCCACTGCTTAGGAGTCAGTTGGAGCCGAGACAGTGGTCTAAGGGGAAACTGCTACAGAAAAGTCAAGAGACAGAAGGCAGCTGGATATATAGTCTCACCTTCCAGAGGAGTTGTCACCAGCCTCTGTAGCATACTGATGACACAAGGTGTACTCCCTCTCCCGTAATACCTTGGTCATGCAGTTATACACTTCCAATGTGGATCCACCCAGAAAGGGAGTACATTCAGGTTATGTTGGAGGATGGACCATAGAAGCTCTACAACCCTTCACCGATGGGTCTCTCCTCACGCCAGACTGTTTGCTACCAGAGGTATACATCTTGCACATGGCGCTGCAGAAGACGGCATTGCCCATAGGGGGCAATAGATGAGTCCTTGACGAGTTTGCACCAGTGGCTGCTTCTTTCACTCAGAACCGGAGAGCAGTTCGACTTCGTTGACTTTTTTGAGTGAGAAAAAAATAAGGCCGATGACATGGTTGCAGATGCAATCAGAATTGGACATCGGTAGGTTTACCTCCAACCTGATGAGCTACTTGTTGAGTAGTAGGAACGTAGGATCACACCTGCCACTGCCAGCCACCAGGAGACAAACGAGGCGTTTACAGCTCCTCGAGGACAGGGAGAGGCACACGGAGGAGGATGCAACACTCGAGGTGTTCAGATACTTTCACGTCTAACAGAGGTCGAGGACGAGGAGGATGAAGCACGTGCCAATGGCATGTTTTCGAAAAAAAAGGAGGATGAAGGAGACACTCAACAACAGCTGACTCCAGGAGGATGGAGGAGACACTCGCTCGACAGCACCAACAACAGATGCTCTTCCAGGAGGAGCAGCTTAGGCAGCAGTCAGAGCCTCAGAGGCCCACGCACAGGCCCTTTGTCTATCAGCCGACCCAGATGACCCAGATGTTCACTTTAATCAGTGGCTGCATTGGCCATTGGGCAGCTCTTCCAGGTAACAGGACTCGAGCAGCTTGCTCGTCCAGGCACACTACTCAGGGACAGCCTCAGTTGTCAGCTGGTCAAACTTTCAGAGGTTTCTTGACGGTGCCAGTCCAGAGCTTCCCTCAGAGTTCACAGTTTCAGTCCAGAGCATAATTTTTTTCTTAAATATTGTAGCACACAACTTTTGATCAATATATACAGCTAGTATTATACTATACACTGACTGAGGGAATGGTAATTCCATTTTCGTGTAAGATTTGGCTAAATGAAAATGACCAGGCCTTCCAAGTTCAAACTATGCACTACCTGCAAAATGCCACAAGATCTTGCACTTCTGCAGTACACACTGCTGACAGCACCTTTTCCAAATTTAGTGCCAGCCTAGAGTGAGTGGATGCCCTTGGCCTTCTCAATTGCATCTTTGATCTTCCGAATCGGCTCTTCAAAAAGTATCGCTGGATCATCGAACTGTGCTGCGAGGCTGGGCTCATCAAGGAATGCATGGAACGTGTCAGCAACAGAGCTGGAGAGCGACTGCAGGTTGTACCCGCCTTCCAGGAAGAAGATACAGCGGCCACCACAGAGTTCCTTGGCCAGCTGCTTGATGCTGGATGCCAACATGTAGAACGTGCCTGTTGTGAACTGCAGGCCAGCAAGAGGGTCCAGCACATGTGCGTCGTATCTGAGAGGTACATGATGACTCAGTTTGGCTAGCCTAGAACACTGATGATCTGTGGGTTCATATAACCAAGAGCTTGGTTGCAAGGATGGATAGGAGGATCTCACCCAGCCGAGACAAGGATTATATCAGGCTTGAATCTATGAGCCGATGGAGCAATGACCTCGTCAAATGCACATCTCATTGCGTAATCGCCTGCACCACCGGGCAGAGGAAGGTTGAGTGTTGAGCCTTCACCATCACCCTGTCCGACTTCATTGATCTTGCCAGTACCAGGGTAGCTTCCAAGCTACATCACACATGGAAAACAAAGACTGTTTCATGGTAAAGTTCATCACCTAGTTGCACAAAGAGATGTCACAGACCCACAGAAAACAGGAGTACAAAACCTGGTGAGTTGAGAGGAAGAATATGTCTGGATCATCATAAAATGCATCGGATGTCCCATTGCCATGGTGAACGTCAAAATCTATTATCATCACACGCTTTAGTCCATGTTGATGCTGAGCATACCGAGCTGCCACTGCGATGTTCCCAAAGACACAAAAACCCATGGGACCTTGAGGAACAGCATGATGTCCTGGTGGCCTTGCTAAAGCAAAGCCAAGGGGCGGATTAGGACCTAACTTTGACGCTGCGACCTAAGAAAACATGCAATATTTCTCGGGAAAACAGCACTGCAAAGTGCAAAGCAAATAAAAAACATGCTGAAATCACCATAATACTCAACAGAGAGAAGATTAGTTACCACTGAATCAACCAATGTGATTCCAGCACCAGCTGATAGAAGTGATTCTTGGAAAGTCTATAAAGGAAAAAAAATGGAACGACTTAAAATGGTGATATCTAAAATTTTGCTGATTCAAGTAGTATGCACATCAATAGGTGAAGTAAACTATGGAACAATCAACGAGTAGAACCTAAAATTATATTGCAGAAAATTTGGGTGATGAAATCAACAATGTCTCATATACTTTAATAGCTTTCTTTAAAAAATTTGGGTGGTGCCTTAGTGCCAGTTCAGACTTCATTAAAGTGTTCTTCAGTGTCAAATTTATGGATCATAATTTCTGCAGTTATCAGTAATATCAAAATCATAAGGCACCTGGATGAATCACTAGTTAATACTTCTCATGATAATCGCCAAATAAGAAATAACTCGTATATAATGCTATCAGTTGTAAGAATGCTGAGTAATACTCTGTTTGTTTCCAAGTTCCGACCAAATTAATACTGTCACAACGTAGTAGAGGCATGCACAATTAGCATCAGAAGCATGTAAAAGTGGAAAGGGCACATGCATAAAGCATTACAGTCTCTGTAGCGTATGTTGGTCCAGTCCCTTCAATAAATATCAGACCTTCATCTGAAGCTCTACCCATAGCCTGCAGCCACATTCTGCCACATATTAAGCAAATTGCAGCATTATTTCAAACCTACCTGATAGGTTTTCACCAGTAGAGAAAAGCAACATCTTATCAGAAAAGTAAGAATAAATAAGAACAGCTTGATGACAAGTACCTTTTCGAGTCCAGTGATGTAGGATCTTGAATGAACTCGTGCAACATGATCTAGAGAAGCAGGGTTGAAATTTTGAATTTCAAGAACCTGTGAACCACGATGCTGAAAACTAAACAAATGAGATGACATCTAACTTAAGAATATTCGTCCTTTTCTAGTGAAATGCAATTGTACATGGTATAAGAAAGAAACATGCAAAAAACCCAGAAGGTTTGACTAAAGACAAAAGGAACTGTTGAAACATAGTGAGATAAGACAATGTCCTCAAGTTGATTGCTCATCCTATTTAGCATGATTTCAAATAAAGATAAACTGAAACAATAAAGGTGCTTTCTTTAAAGTAAAGTTTCAAAAAATAGTTGTCAATATTTGAAGTAGTATTGCTGGTATACCTTGGGACTAAGCTCCAATTTCTCAAGAGCATCAACTATTGCAGGAACTCTTTTGTTAGATTCTGGATGTGCTTCCTGAATACCAAAAGGAAGTGGAAAATATTATGATAAGCACACCACAGATGAGACAACTTATTACATCGTGACTTCTATAGTTCTATTTATATTTTTTTTTCAAGAAATCTGTTGCATAGTAAGGTAAAGAATGGTTGTCAGTCACCAAACATTTACATAGATGGTCTAGAACTATTGCATATTGTTCAGCAACTGAGTATTTAAGTTTCAACCATGATGCCATGAACCTGTCACATATAGTTGACATAAAATCACTGCTCCCCACTCCCCCGCCCCTGCCCCTCCTAAAAAAAGTCAAAAGGCATTCTTCAAATATGAGTTTTAGGATAAGGTATGCTTTATGGAAGAATGAATTATATGAAATATTAAATTTTGAGTCAACAAGCAGCTCGTGAAAATGAGTATCACAGCATTCATGTAACTGAATGTATTATGTTATGAAACAGGAACCTGGATTGCTTACTTTGTTATGACCCAGGGCGGGAGAGGTACAATAGAGAATACGGGCATCGAGAAGTGAATTATCAGGTAATGCTAAATTCTTTGGAGCATTGCCTTCCTCTATAGAAGCTTGATCCCGATTTGCTGAGCACTGTGCATTCCAACTCCTGGTTTGTTTTTGTTCTCTTCCCAATGTTTGCAAGATGCTCCTCCAAATTAAGGGATGAGGATGATGACTTCCAAAGGCACAGCAGTGTCTGAACAAAGGCAACATCCTCCCTGA
Organism: Coix lacryma-jobi var. lacryma-jobi; assembly: GCA_009763385.1. Taxonomy (NCBI): domain Eukaryota; kingdom Viridiplantae; phylum Streptophyta; class Magnoliopsida; order Poales; family Poaceae; genus Coix; species Coix lacryma-jobi. The sequence goes on from CM019827.1 coordinate 16,771,051, forward strand.
AACAAAGAGACAGATTTTCCGTATACGTTACACCAATCATTACAACTGCATGTGGACATAAAATAGAAAGCTAAGATCAATAACTAAGGCACCAACTGCACACTCCAGTGGTGATTTGTAATAACTTACAATAATATAAATAGTGTCATCCGGACAAGAAAAGGGCTTAGTATAGGCACTACCGCACTATATCATGTGAAACAATTGAATAAAGATATGTGCAGCACGTGTCCAAACTCCACTCCATCCTACCAGATGTAAATCAAAATATGAAAAATGGAAATACAAACGAAATTACCAATCCGTACTAATATGTGCAATCATGTTTATGAGATGAGTGCCAGTAAACACCAACCTCCAAATAAAATCAAGGTATTTCTCAATCATCTTCTTCCATCTTTACGAGTAACTAAGCAGTGTAGTCTGGTTGCGGCTGGTTCCCTGGCTGCTGCAGCAGCAGCAACAGGCCAACGGCACAGCCAAAAAATCTGGCAGCCGAACAGGGCCTCGAGCTTGGGTTTGGGTGCTCGGTTTCGCACAGCAGTGACGGAAGAGAAGGGATGGCAATACCTGGGTGCTCGTTGCCGGCGAAGGTCCCGAAGATGGGAGACCTGGGCACAGGGCACCTGGCGTAGGGCGGTGGCGGCGGCGGCGGCCGCCCAGTCGTCGCCACCACGGCCCACAGAGCGCACGCGAGATAAGACGGGACAACCGAGAGACAGAGAGAGAGAGAGTATGCCGGGCGGGGCCCGGGGACTGGACGGATACAGAAGGTAAGGCCAGCAGGGTGAAGTTCTGGGCCACATTAACCTTCTTACACCTGAAAAAAAAACTGATTATATTCTAATTTTGCCTTCCGCTCATCCGCAATGGTTATCAAATAGCTCAGCACTTTACAAATAGTTAGCGAGATGACTTATAAAAATAATAAAAAAATAGCATTCTTATTAGCTATCGAGGACAGAGATCAAATAGCTAGCGACTTCACAATAACTAGCGACTCATAAATAGCTAATCTAGCACGATTTTCTAGAAATACCTCTCTCATAATACTCTCCATAATAATATTTATTTTTTCCTATTTATATGTCTCATCTAGCTAGCTATTTGCAAATTGTCATTGAGAACCAATAGTATTCTTCCTAGAGATTAAATAGCTAGCGATTTGAACACAACTGTGAACGCCCTTATTGAGAACTTTTTATTTTGCCCCAGTAATAACACAGGGTGAACCGTTCGATCAGGATCACCGTGGGTCAGTCACCGTTAACCCGCGAACTCAATGCTCAATGGGTCGCAAAACGTCGCGAACGCGCCATGCGCCGCCAGCTCCTACCCCCTTCGCAACCGGTTACCCCCCTATAGGCTATAGCGCCTCATCGACGGCGACACACCAACGTTACGGTACAGTTCCAGCAAAAGTTACCCAACTCCGGAAACAGTAGAGGTACATTAGCGCATCGTGGAAAGGCGTCGTGTTCCGGCACCAAATCAGCACCGCCATACACAGAGTTAATGTCGACTTCGCTTCAGCTAATCAGCCAGAATCAAACCTAGTTTTTAGCTACGTGAAATATTTTCCCTTCATAACAAATCAACCGCAACCACAATCATAATATGTTCTGCCGCACAAAGCCTATCTTATACAAGGATGTGGCCGTAACCACTTCAATCTCTGTTCAATCTCTCTCAAGGTGTTGCTTATTTGATAAGTACTAGAGATATTTTAACAAACAAAAGCTTCTTTTTTGTTGTTGCAAAAGTCTGCGTTGCCACTCTTTATTTTTCCTGCTGCCGTTGACTGTTTATATCTCCCATCTTAACTTACATTGCTAGATAATTCTATGTAAACACTAAACAGGAAGTGAGCTCGGATGCTATGTGCAACTGCATGCATATATGGCTTCTGCCTTTACAGGTATCTGTACTCCGAGTCAGCATACAAGAAGATGCCTGCTAAGAAACAAAAGGGAACCCCGAATTGTAAAAACAGGACCAATGAATTAGCAAAATATACAGTACTACATAGCTCATGTAAGAGTCCCCAGTCATGTTTTACCATCTTGAATCATGGCAGTGATCATCGCCATATTCCTACAGCACCATCAGGCTAGGGAATATTTAAGAGTCCCCAGTCGTGCTTTAAGCCTTGTTGCTAATAGGTCAGAGATAGATCCAACCAAACAAGATGTACTAATAGACCAACCTTTGAATCTATTAGCATAATAGCACCTCAACTGAAATGTTGCTAATACTAGACATTAATAATTAGCATACTAAAAAAATAGCAATATCCAAATGGCAACGGTCCCTAGGCCACAAAGGATTGGCCTAAGGGCTGGCGCGCAACAATCAACATATCGACAACCATATCAATGGATCAGCAATACATAATGCTTTGTTTGTGTTTGGTATAACTGAGTTCCCAAAGGACTGGATCCTGCAAAAAAGCGTTGCCTTGCCCACCTCAGCCCTCAGACAAGACTTCCAAACTATCAATCCAGTTTTCCAATTAACAATTGGCCTACACAGGTAACAGTAGGCAAATACAACAGTTAGTTACACTAAAAAAAGGCCCTGTATTTTCTACAACAAAGCACGCTTCCGAAAGAATCTACTGCTGCTCAGTGTATCCTATCAGCAGCATAAAACCTCTACAATAAAGCCTAACAAAGTGGTACTCCGTGGTAGTTACTGTATATAAGAGCTTTTGCCCTAACTTGTTTGATGTAGCTGACTAGCTGTTCGTAGATTCAATTACAGGCTATAGCTGGGCAGCAAGGATCTCATTCCATGTATCGGGTACACCAGGAAGGCACCAGTGCAAGCAATCCTGAACGCCGGGTGTGGCCTTGATACTATACCGTGATATATGCCCTTCGTCCCTCAAATGTGACAGTGCAGTGACATCCAGAAGCTTGATCCTGGTTCCCCTCACTGCACCCTCGGCGTCACCATCCTCGGAATGGTTGAGGTGAATGCCACTTCCCTTGGCCAAAGGGTTTGTGTTATCACAGCTGCCTCCGGTGTTCCAATCCCCATTAAAGAAGTGCCGAGGTGATATTGACCTGTAGAACACCTTCAGCTGGGGTTGGTGAGGGAGTTGGGCATCCATCCACTTGACGATACTGTGGATGGTGAAATTTTTGGCTTTCCAGATGACAGCAATGTTCCTGTTGTTGTTTGGTGCTCCACCAAGATACATCTCCCACTTGTTCGCCTTTAGCTTCCCTCGATTCCAATGGTGCCCAGTGTTAAGAACCAGAACATGGAATCTGTGAAGGTTGTTCTTCAGAAAAGCAGGTGGACGGTCAAGGTGCATGGCATAACTGGTTGCTCGATCTGATGGATTCAGTGGTTCCAAATCACACAGTGTTGACGACCAATGGTATAAAATTGTTGTATTGGTGCTCAAGAACCGGTAGGCCCATCCATCTGGTCTTTTTGCACCTGGTGCTAACACAAAGCCATACTCTGCGCCGACATCTTCTACATCTGGCCTCTTCTTTCCACCAGTGACCAAACACATCATTGATTGAAACATCTGCCTCCCTAAAGAATCACCCACATAAGCAATGGTTTTATCCTGCATTCTGAAATATATCCAAATTAGTATTTTCCGTACTGACTCAAAGATGTAGCCAAACAGTGCTGCATACACCATCTCCAAATTCATCAGAGATTGGCTATGTACCTTCTTAAGAACTGAGAGGCCTCAAACTCTGGCAGCTCACAAGCTTCAGGCTGCCATCTAAATTTTTCATATGCAAAATCTGTTCGCTGGGTTAATCTGCAGGACCAACTCTCTGAAAGCCACTGTTTACAACCAAACCCTGAGTATAGTGGTCTACGATTGTCAGAAACCCACTTTCCATTCCTATAGTTACATTCTGTAGGATAGGTGAAGCAAACATCAGATAGGAATTGAAGCCAGATAACCTGCGCACTAGCTAAAGCACAAGTAAACTGAATAGGAAATAATCTTCTCGATTAACATGCAAAGACAATATGAGGAATATGCCAACAGAGAAAACAAGCACATCTGTACGCTCACATAAGAAATAAATTCATGGTCTCTCTGGTAGTCACAAGATCAGTATACCTTTCTTCTCAGGAGGTGGCACTTCGTTACCATCTGTAACATCAACAGAATAGCCTATCATAGACAACGGTGGTGGTGCACCAGTAACTTGCTTTTCTACTTTACCTACTGGCTCAGGCAATGGATCAGCACTTGGAAAGTCTTCTTCTGAGGATGTATGCTGATCTGCAAACTTCGAGTTAGCTGCAAGAGTTGAAATAAAATGAGAATGGAGGTAGATGTGATAAGAAGAAACTTAAGAGGTAATGTTTCTGTGTACTTAATGACCTGGATGAGTCAAAACCAATGGATCTGGTTGGAGGATTTCAGAATCATAGTATGTGCCCTTCTCCCATTTCCAAAGAAGAAACAACATGAAAAATGCAAGAATGACAAGTTTAAGCTGCTTGAACCGCAAACCATTTATACTTCCAAGCCTCATCCTTTTATTGGTGTTCTGTAAGATAAAAATGTTCTTAGCTTTAGAGTCGATAAGTGCTTAGGAACCATCCATACAAAAAATAGGAAAAATGTTGTAACCCTGTTTCAGAAAAGGTTTAAGTTATTGGTACAGTATATCCTTACACCAACGTTTTCAGCAGAAATGTAAGCTATGTAAAAAAAGGGGAATTGATTATATGCATCATCATGTAGCAACACAAATACTACAGCACATGGAAAGGCCATTTTGTGTGGTCTTTGTCAACAGGGACAGTAGTGGCCCTTCCTACCACTTGAAGCAGTCTAGTTCACTTTCAACTTGAGTATCCGAAAAAGTTACACCGAAAGCGCATATGGAATGTGAGAGGACTTTGGATCCATGACACTCCAGAACAAAGATATTAACAATTTGAAGTTCAAAATCTCAAACAGGTAACAGTTTCAGCACCCACAAGTCTAGTTCATATAACCCACAGGATGAGGCCGTGGGTGCAGATCAAATCGTCCAAATAAAACCGCTACTAAATGCTAAGATCATTAGGAGCACAGAATCTCAAACAGGTAACAGTTGCAGCACCACCGCAGAAAAATCATTTGAAAGTGAACTAAAAAAATCATTTGATTTGACCCAGCTTGTAGGAGTAAACGCCGCAATCAAATGAAAACAAAGCCTGGGTCAGATCACAATAGCCCGCGCTCTGTTCATCGACAATCAACCGAGCTCATGTAATCTGCGGCTAAACTGAGTCGCGTCCCAATCCAGATCGAACGGAAAAGGGAAAACGCGAGAATTGGGCTGCAGCCTTTACCCGTAGTAAGTAAGCTAGATTTACCGTCACCGACTCTTGAGAAAATTACACACGGGTAGGAAGTTATCCTTTCCCTTCGATTCCAATCCCTGGAAAATGCGAGCGAAATATAACCAACAAAGAGGAGAAAATTTCCTCCGGCGAGGCCCAAGAGCGAGAGAGGGGCTTACCGGGCCGCCTCTGGCTGCCGAACCGAGACTCCGCCGCTAACGCTCGGCTGCCTCGATGAGATCAAGAGAAAATCATGAGCCCACCGATAAGAAACGATGGGGAATCTGGGGAGACGCACCGTGATGCCGTACCTGACCGGATCTTGGGGGTTGCCTCTCGCCGTCAGATCGAGTGTTCGAGTGGCTCCTTTCCACGTCCTCGTCCGCGTGCGTCCGGCCTCCGGCGGCCGCTCGGGGTCGAGGAGCCGAGGAGGAACGCGACGCCGCGCCCTAGTAGTCGTTTTCTGAGATGCGCTCGTACACTTGCAGTACCTGTACGGCTGTACCAGGAGAGCACGGCGTGAAGTTGAGAAATGTGTGATTTTTTTTTTTGTTTGTTGAGGCAAAGACATGTGCGATCATTCCAACGGAAGGAAACGTAATGGTACATGCCTATTATATGGTCATGTTTTGATGGTAAGTATATTAATAAAAGTTGAATAATACGTGTTCTTCCATGCTATGATCCAGTTTTCCCGTGAAGACACGCATCGAATCTAGACTACTATATCCGTCCCTAAACAAGTGTTTCTAGAAATCAGTATTTCCTTCACGTTGAAAAGGAACGGAGGGAGTATTCCTCGAACGCTCTAGATGCCGTTTTGGGCACTCTCGGTCTATTGCTTCAAACCCTGGAATAAATCTCGGCATTATTGTCGAGCGAGAGCTTCTGCTTCTCACATGAGCAACTACTGCATTGCCTGTGCGCTCTGCCAGTTTCCCAAACGTGGGGATACCTCCTCTCCTGGGTTCGAGTCTTTTTGGCGTCGGCCGGGTGGATGGCAATAATGGCCATCAGCGGACGTCGTCTCGTGCCTGTGCCTGCCTGCAGTGGAGAAGGCCTTGCCGTCAAGGTACGTGCAGAAGCCGCACGGCAGGTCGGCAGCTGTTCCACGAGTCTCGGATGAGAGGCGTCGCAACCGTCAATCGCTGCCGTCAAGGTACTCGGTACTCCGTGCATTCAGACTGACTGCACTGCGTCCCGCTACCGCATCCTTCAGTTTCATTTAGCGTAGTGGGTACTCTATCAGACACGCTAAACAACAGATAAAGATCTTCATACGCCATTTTCAGCGTGTTCCCGGACGTGCTTTAGAGTATAGTGACGCACGCTACGGGTGCCAGGAGGGAAGTGAAAAAGGAATCTTCGGTGGGTCTCACTATTTCAACTAACTTAAAAATATTATAATCCATGAACCAAAATATTAAATTAAATTCCGATTGTACCATTAAATTCGTTTCAATAAATTCTTCAAATCAAGATCTCACATGAATATATTTAGATAAAAAAATTTACAGACATGTGGACCCCACTGTGGATAGAGGATGATATAGAGGATGGATGAGTGCGGGAGAAAGGGATATAGAGAAGAGAATCTCGATGACCAGAATATAATATTCCTTTTAGATGATGAATTTAGAGTACGAAGAGTGCCGTCAGTCTCACACTCGTATCCATCTGCGCCCGGCGCACGTTTCCTTTCATTTGGAACTTCAGTTGGAGCTGGCACCGGCAGGGAAGGCAGAACGTAGGCTATGGCAACAAGGATTTGCACACTGTTTTGATTTCTTCCAACTTCCAACTTTTTTCATTCTTTCTATATCACAACAATGTTTAGACGCATATATAGAGCATTAAATGTTGGTAAAATAAATAACTAATTATACAGATTAGTTGTAAATAACAAGATGAATTTTTTGAGTTTAATTAGCACATGATTGAATAATATTTGTCAAATACAAACAAAAGTGCTACAGTAGTAATGTTGAAAAAATTTGAGCATCTAAACAAGTCATTAGTTGCAAGATTCTTAGGCCTTATTTAGATTCCTTCCAAATTTCAACTTTTTCAGACCTTGTTCAGTTCGCGAAATATGTGGTGAAAAGTTACTGTAGCACTTTCGTTGTTATTTGACAAACTTTGTCCAAACATTGACCAACTAGACTCAAAAGATTCGTCTCGACATGAGCAGACCAAAAGTACAATTTGTTATTTTTTTTACCTACATTTAATGCTTCATGCATGCGTGTAAAGATTTGATGTCACTGTTACTGTGCAAAATATTTGGGCAAATGTGGGGAACTGAACATGGCCTCAGTCTCTCTCTATCACATCAATGTTTGGACGTATACATGGAACATTAAATGTTAATAAAATAAATAACTAATTATATAGATTAGTTGTAAATCACGAGAAGAATCTTTTGAGTCTAGTTAGTACATAATTAAACAATATTTATTAAATACAAACGATAGTGCAAAGTTATAAAAAAAAAATCAGCATCTAAACAAGCCCTTGCAGAAGCACGCAGCGCACAGATGACGGTCCGTCAGGGACTACTCTGCTCTGCCATCGAACCTGAATCGGACATGGCGACCTGACTTCCCTCCGTGACAGTCGTTACCCGTGCTCATCACGCACATCTCTAATTAGAGAAAGTTCTCCACACAGCCCGTAGTTTCCTCTTTTGCCTTTTCCTGTACCACCCAGTTAAGTAGTGTACTAGAATGCTAAGATTTTGCAAACTTTTGCCACTGATGTGGCAGCCTTGCGGCATATGAGAGGAGGATGTGGTACTTATTAGGCAACCGTATCAGTACTCCTTCTATCCTAAATTAAATTATAAATCATTCTAAAAATCTTGCAGAGTCAAAAATTTTAAAGTTTGACCAATTTATATAATAAGATAGTAACATTTACGATATCAACTAAATATCATTAGATTCTTTATTAGTTATATTTTCATAATATACTTATTTTATGTCATAAATCTTTTTATTTTTCTCTATAATTTTGGTCAAACTTGAACATTTTTTATTCTCCAAGATTCTTTAAATGACTTATAATAATTTAGAATGAGGGAGTACTATTCTCTGTGGTGTTGTGTAAACAAATGTTACTAACTTATTATGATTAACTAAAGTGTTGTTTGGGAGCACTCCACGAAGCGGATTCTCAGGGAGCGCTCCACGAAGCTGATTTTATAAAGTGATTCTCTGAAATAAACTTAGAGACTAATAACTAAAAAATAGTTTCTCCTGATGTTATGAAGTGATTCTCAATCCTGATTTTAAGAGTTTATGTTAAAGATCAAAGAGAATAATTTTCAATCACATAATCATTTCATTAGAGAAACAGGGAGCCCAACTGGAGAATCAGGAAGCATGCCAAACGCTTATAAAGTTTTTAGATCCACCATGCCCAGTGTCACAATGATCATTAGTGACGGTGGCAGACCCAAGTTTGTATGTTTATTTACTTTCAGAATTTGTGTCCAGACCTTGGTATTTTAGAAGCATGCTGCCTCTCATACCACAATACGATCCAAGTTTTGTCCGTGAGTGGGTATTGAACATGGGAGTATATGACAAGATTCGTCCATTATTGTTGGAACAAGGCATGTAATAATAAGGACCAAGGGTCTATATATCAACAAACGAGCTATCATTAGCTCTAAAATGATAAATACGAAGAAGAGACACTGTAACAAGTAGTTTGAATATATATCGTGCTATAAGAGAAGGATACATCATAGAGTATCTCTTGAGTTCATGATATCTTTTGCCTTTCGCATTATTCGATGATTAAAAAACTGATTCAGCTAACTCTAACAAACATCTTCCCACTGAAAGGGAGCATCGCTGCCACTTATTTCATTATTTGCCTTTGAAACACTACTAGATGGATCATTTTTGTAGGTAGGAGGATCATTTTTGTATATTGGGCCTAGGAGGTATGGCCAAAATATCAAGAATACAAGTGTTGAAATAGTACCACCGCATGATCTGATGCTCACTATTTTTGACCAATTATAAGTGCAATCAAGCTCTATTGTGGGTTTTGGTGTTGATGATCACCTAACTAGAGGACTAATGAGATTTATCGAGATGACAAGCAGGAAATAACAAAGGAGATGTTGTACAGGATGGAGAACCCCCAAATTACCAATGATGGTTATAGTGACTCATGGAGATTTAATTTCTTTTATGTTATGAACATTGAGTTTAAGAAAAGCCATACTATCAAGGGGGACTCTCAAGGACAGTTGGTCAAATATTGAACCAGATGGTCATATTCTAAGATTATCATTTCCAAACCCAACCAAAACGACCAGCAAAATTTTGTTATCAACACCCTGTTTTGGCTAGGGCGGTAGTGCCGCCCTTAGCTGACTTAGACTTTCCTAGGGGTATTTATACCCACCGGGTCGGTCCCAATGGATACAACTTCTCCTTCCTCTTATTAGACTGTTACAGACTCACCAACAACTCAACTCTCTCCTCCATTGTTGCTCCTTCACCCCTCAAGCAATCCCTTCATTCCAACTATCAAAACTTGAGAGAAAATGCAACAAAACTCGATTAGATAGCATATCTCCTGATTCCCAAAGTTTGAGAGCAGTTGGTTCACGTTTGGTCGACGGTCCTAGGCTTATTACTCTTGGAGCTTGCTCCTAGCCGGCTAGGCATCACCATTGAGCTTGTCAACTTGTGTGGCAGCCTTAGGAGGTTTGTAATCATCTTGTGCAGCTAAGAAATCACCCCTTACTTTAAGAGTTCACTCTCTTGACTTGAGAACGAGGGAAGGGACAAGCCTTGGTGGCAAGTCAATCCTTAGTGGATACCTCAACAATGTGGACTTAGGCAAACCTTTGTGGTGAGCTGAACCATGGGATAAATCCTTCTATCTAGCGTGCTCATCTTTACTTGTTTATTTAGATACATAAACATTGTTGGGGCTTGTAAGGTCGATCTAATCTTGTGCAAGTTTTCTGTGTTATCCAGTCTTCGAGTTGGATCTTATTATTTTATCACAGTATTGAGTAGTTCATCAGATCTTGTTTGTTTCTGTAAAATCTCATTTCGGTTGAGCTTATTTTTGAAGAGCGGTAGTGCCGAGCTTATTTTTGAAGAGCGGTAGTGTCGCCCTCTGTTCTGATACAGTTACGGGTTGAATTTTTATAGGACTATTCACCCCCCCCTCTAGGCTATATAACCTTCCAGAAGATCCTACACCATTGGATCATTCAGTGATGTATAGTAAATAGTGCACAGAATTCACATATAGTAACACTATATGATCTGACGCTACTATTTATGGGTCAAGAGTTGTTCATGGTATGTTCAACAATGGTGCATAGAGTTAACATGTAGTTTCACTGCACATATAGTGCTACTATTTCATACTATGACAAACCACCTGGTGCTCACATGAAATTGTGATGACGTTCTAGCACTAGGTAGCGAGTTTGTATAGGGTATGTATACCTCTCCAACTAGCCTTTTCAAGGGTATTAGGGACCATATAAGCTACATGCACTTGTTGCACTTGAAGGTACACTCCAACACCATATGGGACCTTAGTGGTCATATCAAAGGCATAACAAGAGCAATTAGAGAGTGGTTAGTGCATGTGTTTTAAGCCTTGTTTGAGATAGATAGAGAGAGAGAGAGAGAGAGAGAGAGAGAGAGAGAGCTGAGTTGATCTATTGTAAACTTGAGCCACCAACCATTGTGATTCGTGGTAACGATGTCGACCCTTCTAACTCGGTGCAGAGTGTCACCTAGGGTCGAAGTTTGGTTAAGAATAAGCTGGGGGCACCCTGCCTCATGTGTTCTCTACTATATAAATAGTTACTCTAGTACTATTAATAGGTGATTAATGATTGATAATATAGAGTACCCCTTCTCTAGTTTTGGTCAAGCTTTGCCACTATATGGGATGATGAGACCCCCTCCTTGTTGGAGAAGCTCCATAGCCGACGACACCTTGGTGTCTGAGAGAGTCAGACGACAAATTGTGAGCCTTAGGCTTGTCTTCATTTGTAGTGGTCTTTGTGGCTTTCCAACAACATGACATGGGGTAAGGGTTGGTGATTAGGAGCATATCATCCTAGAGGTTGTGTTTTGGCAATGAATAACGTGGGATAAATCTTCATCCATGGGAGTTTTCCCTCTCTTGACTTGTTATTTACCTTATGTATTTATGTTTCTATTTTTTGCTTGACTTGTGTGGCTAGCCCGTACGTCTGCTACATTATCATAGGCTCTTTGGTAGGACTAACTCTAGTTTGTAAAACTCTTGTGGGTTGGTTAAGATAGGGTGCCATAGAAAACCTAAAGTGCAAATCATGTATGCTAGTTTGTATGATTTTTCTAGTATACATTTAATTGTCTCTAAGTTTAAGTTTGTTATAAGTAACCTAGTTTAAACTCCTAGGCTCATGTGTCACTACACCCATCAATATCATTTTCACGTCATCATCTTAAGTCAACTTAGATTCGTTCTTAGCACACTTCTCATTTCATGTGAAAACACTTCTCACCCTAAGTCTCATGTGTTTTGACATTAACCGAGTCGGTCAGTCCGTTAATCTATTAACCGAGGCAGACATTGTAACCTAACCGTCTTGGTTAATGACAATTAATTGAGGCAAGCGAGTTAAGGTGTCCGCCTCAGTTAATCATTAATCGAGGCGGTCATTTTGGGACTGGCCATTCGTGGCCGCCCTGGGAAAAACGAAGGCAGGTAAAAAAAGACGCCTACCTCCGTTAAAGAAATAGTGATGCCACATAAAATCAAACCTGAAGTAGTTAAAGTCATAACTCTTGGCCCAAAATTTGGAAGCCATCCTCAGAGTGTCACCCTCCTAGTGTAAGCGAACGATAGATTTTCTTAGATTCCCATGCTTTTGACATCCCCGGAAGCGAGAATCATCCTTCATCCTAGTATGAAGACCCATTGAAAAACCCATTGAACCAAACAAAAATTTGGAACAATTAAGCGTCCAACTTGGTAAGAAAATTTTATTGCCAAATTTGCTCCGGCATGCAGTACTAGAGTGTAGTCAGCACCAGAATTAGACCATAGAAAAATGACTATCATCGCCACTTTAGCTGATTTGGCTCAACCAAATTGGGAGGAAGAAGTCGAGCAAACGAGTACCTCATTCAAAACTAAGAGCCAAATATATATATTGGGCTTGGTAAATAAAAACAAAAGCCAAGTCCCTTCAAGCTCAAGCCTTTACCACCGGGATCAAAATACAGTCAAGGAATGACATTCTAATAAATTGAGAGAAGCGAGTTGATTTCTCGTTAGACCGATATTTGTTGGCGTATGTGTATTGACTATAGAAAACTAAACAAAATCTAGCTTTACATAGCTCTTTTTTTAATAGCTAGCACATGTATGTGGTTAGTTGCATATATCGACTAGTTCAACAAAAAAAATATTGAGTGGCATGCACCAACCAAAGAATGACATTCTAATAAATTAAGAGAAGTGAGTTGATTTCTCGTTAGACCGATATTTATTGGCATATATATATTGACTATAGAAAACTAAACAAAACCTAGCTTTAAATAGCTCTTTTTTTACTAGCTAGTACATGTATGTATGTGGTTAGTTACATATATCGACTAGTTCAATAAAAATATATATATTGAGTGGCATGCACCAACCAAGAAATAACATTCCAATAAATTAAGAAAAGTGAGTTAATTTCTCGTTAGACCCATATTTATTGACGTATGTATATTTACTATAGAAAACTAAACAAAACCTAGCTTTACATAGCTCTTTTTTTACTAGCTGGCACATGTATGTGGTTGGATGCATATCGACTAGTTCAACAAAAAAAAACAATATATATTGAGTAGCATGCACCAACCAAGAAATGATATTCCAATAAATTAAGAGAAGTGAGTTGATTTGTCGTTAGACCAATATTTATTGGCGTATGTGTATTGACTATAGAAAACTAAACAAAATCTAGCTTTACATAGCTCTTTTTTTTACTAGCTAGCACATGTATGTGGTTAGTTGCATATATCGACTAGTTCAACAAAAAAATAATATATATTGAGTGGCATGCACCAACCCCGACATTCTAATAAATTAAGAGAAGTGAGTTGATTTCTCGTTAGACCAATGTTTATTGGCATATGTGTATTGACTATAGAAAACTAAACAAAACCTAGCTTTGCATAGCTTTTTTTTTACTAGCTAGCATATGTATGTGGTTAGTTGCATATATCGACTAGTTCAACAAAAAAACAATATATATTGAGTGGCATGTGCTAACCAAGAAATAAAATTCCAATAAATTAAGAGAAGTGAGTTGATTTCTCGTTAGACCGATATTTGTTGGCGTATGTGTATTGACTATAGAAAAACTAAACAAAACCTAGCTTACATAGCTCTTTTTTTACTAGCTAACACATGTATGTGGTTAAATGCATATATTGACTAGTTCAACAAAAAAACAATATATATTAAGTGGCATGCACCAACCAAGGAATGCCATTCCAATAATGTCGGTGTTTCGAACCCGGGGGTATGACACCAACGAGTAATATGATCGCGTGCTCTCTTCCTGGATGGTGATGCAAGATGACACAAAGATTTATCCTGGTTTGGGCAAAGAAGGCCCTACGTCCAGCGGGGGAGGAGGTTCTTGTATTACTTGCACCTAAGTGCTTGTACAGGGGCGAATACAAGCTCAATGAGCGAGGACCGGAGTCCGGACTCGAGTGTGTGTGTGGGTGGACTCGTATGCGAAAGCCCGTGTTCTCTCTTGCCTTGTCCCCCCGCGCGAAGGGCCCTGGCGTCCCCTTTTATAGAACAAGAGGAGGCCAGGGTTTACACAGGATTGACACGTACAACGCTCGGTATGGCGAAGGGTAGGAACTCTGTCTTGTCGAAGTCACTGTAGCCAACGTGGGTGTTGTTGTTGAGGCGTCCTTGATGCGTGGCCTCCATCCCGGGCGCGGACGTGGAGGCGTGGCGACGTGGGGGCTGTACAACACCCATCCCGGAACGTACAGGACACGGCGGAGTCCCTCCGGGTCTTAGGGTACCTGTCCTCCAATAGCGTGAAAGCAGTCAGGGCTCGAGGGGCGCAGGGCCGGCCTCGAGGTGGCGCCTACGGGAGGCTCGAGCCCCCGTAGGTATGGGCAAGTCCCGGAACGCCCGGGCGTACAGCGGGAACCCAGGCCTCGGGGTGAAGCTCGAGTGTGCTACAGTGCGTGGTATGGCCGAACAATGCGGTACTTGTGCCTTTTTGCCCACGCTTGTGGTGAAAACGAGGTTTGACTCTGGCTCCGGTTCACTGTGGCACACGCTGTGTACCGTAGGATGTGACCGGAGTAAGAGGACGCATTCAATGCGCAGTATGGGCTAGTACGGTTGTCAGAGCTGAGAAGCAGGGAGCTTCCTTCTTGCGGGAGGCTTGAAGGGTAGTGGAGCGCTCGCCCGAGGCCTGACGCGGAGGGCTCGGGTGAGGCGGAGAACGAGCGCCAGCCCGAGGCCTGGCTCGGAGGGCTCGGGCGAGACGGAGAACGAGCGTTCGCCCAAGGCCTGGCTTGGAGGGCTCGGGCGAGACGGAGAACGAGCGTTCGCCCGAGGCCTGGCTTGGAGGGCTCGGGCGAGACGGAGAACGAGCGTTCGCCCGAGGCTTGGCTTGGAGGGCTCGGGCAAGACGGAGAACGAGCTTTCGCCCGAGGCCTGGCTTGGAGGGCTCGGGCGAGATGGAGAACGAGCTTTCGCCCGAGGCCTGGCTTGGAGGGCTCGGGCGAGACGGAGAACGAGCTTTCTCCCGAGGCCTGGCTTGGTGGGCCAGCGTTGTAGGTCTCGAGGGGTTGGACTAGTTAGGTTTGTTATTAATTGGTGTTCTAGGTTTAACCTATTTGTTTGCGTTGATTGGGGGTACCCCTTTTGTGTACCCCCAACAGTAGCCCCCGAGCCCTTATTCGAGTGCTTGCACTCGAGCAGGGGCTCCCGACTGGGATCTTGAGGGTTAGCTAACTGGTCTTGAGGGTTTGGTCGTTTTGATTCTGTGGGTGTCGTGCGAGCGACACCCGCGGGTGTAGCCCCCGAGGCCACGAGGGAGTGGTTAGAACTCCCTCGTGGGCTTTTTGCGAGTGTTAGTTGCGTTTTTTAGGTTCGGGAGTGTCGAGCCCCTGAGTTTTTAGACCCTCTTTCGTCGAGGGGTGCGAGGCTGAACCGACTGGCCGGCTCTTCGAGCTGTCCGGCACGCCGGTTGCCCTGGCTTGTCATCCCGCGAGTCCTTTCGATCGGATGCGAGGGGGGATGCCTCGTACTACCACGAGCGGGCGAGTATCGAGGTTCCCGGTGAGCTGGTAACGTGGGAATCCAAGTGAGACCTCGTGCCCCGTTCGATAGGGGTCGACTGTAGCCCGGAGGCAATCTCATAAAGCATGGGTGCTCCGTCTGCAGGAGTGCCGGGTTCATTCGATAGGACCCGGTGGCTCGATGCCTCCCTCCGAGGGGATCTCACTGCATGTCGAGCTCCCCGCCTTGGATACACGTGAGGGGCCTCGAGGGCTTGGCCCTCGAGCGATGCTGCGAGTGGCGCCCCTTGGTGTCCCTGACTCGGGAGCTCGAAGCCGACTGTCGAACCCTCTTCGAGGGCCAGCCTTCGCTGCTTCGAGACTTAGGGCCGGGGCCCGTTTTTACCTTCCTGAAGAAGCCTCCGTCGCTTGGAAACCTTCTGCCCATTGGGCGCGCCTTTTTAGGCGGAAATCGTCAGGAAGCGGAGATCGTGGCGCTAGGGGGACGGACAGGAAGTCGGAGCGGCGGCCGCGGTGGGCCCCGGAAGTGGAGCGAGTGCGGAGTTGCCGCGTGTACCTGTCAACCGGCTCAAGACGCGGTTAGATGGGCGCATTAAACGTGTGTGGTTACCTTTCCTCTGTCGTGGGAGACTCCGCCCGAGGCCTGGCTTTGAGGGCTCGGGCGAGACGGAGGATGAGCGTTCGCCCGAGGCCTAAAAATCTCATGTTCACACAAAGAAAAGAGATTAGTCGTATTCCCCGAGCCCCCGAGCCCCTTGGTTGCCGATCGATGGCTTTGGGATTGGGGGTAGTCCAAGGTTTTTTCGACCTTATCTCGGGTGCGAGGCGAGCCCCTGAGCCCTTTTTCGCAAAGGGTCGGTCAGAGGCGGCCTCGTCTTGGTTTTTCGACCCTCACGCATCCTTTTCGCAAGGAAGAGTGGTGGCGACGCCGCGCTACCATCGGTAGGTATCGGCCACGGCGTCCCCGATGAGCTGTTAACGGGTAAATCCAAGTGCGTGCCCCATGCCCCGTTCGATAGGGGTCGACTAGGGGTCCGGAGGCGCACACATGGAGCCAGAGGACAGTTTTCAGTGCCCGGAACCGTTCGATTGGTTCCGAGGGCTAGTTGCCTCCCTTCGTTGGGGTCCCGCTTTGAGACCGCCCTGCTAGCCTCGGATACGACTCTAGATATCCTGAGCGGTCGTGCTCAGGCTCGGCTCGGGCCATGCGATACGCGCATCCGTGGCCGTTCCTGACTCTGTTACCCTGGGGCGGCTGTCGAACCCTCGGAGGAGTTGGCCTTCGAACCCCTGGATCGTAACGGGCTCGGTGCCCTGGGTTCCTTCGCTGGGAAGGAGTCAGAGGCAGGTTACTTCTTCCGTCGGAGCGGCGGGCGCGCCTTTTTAGGCGGCTTCCTGGGGTCATGGGCGGCGCCCGTTGCGGACGTGTGCAAGGGCCCGCGACCAGACATTTAATGCTTGCGTGCGCACTCGTATCGAGGGGATTCTCGCAATCATGAGATCTCCTAGCGTGCAATGCATTAAATGTGGGTGAATAGTGATCGACCGGGATCTGACCGTTGGTTTTCACCCTAAAAATACGCCCCTTGGGGATTTCGGAGCGGTTCCTTTCCTCATTCGCTCGTACCCCTTACTCCTTCGTCTTCCTCCTCCGTCCAGCCGCACAAAAGCAGAGGTGGGGAGGGAGAGACCGGGCCAGCGGCGGAGTAGAGGGTTGAGAGGCAAAGAAGAAAGAGAGAGAGAGAGAGAGAAAGAGAGAGATCGAGCGACCTTTCCTCGTTGCGACATCTGCGCCTCCGCCTTCTGTCGTTCGGGATGGCCGACGCCGCTGAGCCGTGGGGCGCTTCTGCCGCCACCCCGGAGAAGCTAGCGGAGCTGGTGCAGAGAGGACTTCTTTGGGGCCTTTCCAGCTCTGATAGGCCAGAGTGGATCGCCCCTGGTCCGGAGGAGGAGGAGCCGAGGCCCCCGAACGACTACGTGGTCAGCTTCATCGCTTTCCACGAGCGCGGGTTCGGGGTGCTGGCAAGCCGGTTCCTTCGGGCGCTTCTTTTCTACTACGGGCTCGAGCTGCATCACCTTGCCCCCAACTCTATTTCACAGGCGGCCATCTTTGCGACCGTCTGCGAAGGCTTCCTGGGGATCGAGCCCCATTGGGAGCTCTGGATCCACCTCTTCCGGGGCGAGCTCTTCACGAAGGCGGTTTCGGAGGGTCGACGGAGATTGATGAGGTCGGGGAGCTGCGTGCTCTCCGTTCGCCAGCATAGGTGAACGCATCTTGGCCCCTAGTGGTTTCGGTGATTGGATGAAACACAAGATTACTGTGACTAACGTGTGTTTTGCAGAAACAGAGATGAGTTAGGTCACGGTAATGGCGACGATACGGGCATATGGAGTTCATGTCCCCTGGCGATGGAAATCGTTTCGGTTTTCAAAGGACGGACGACGAAGACGGTGGTAGGCTAGGCTAAGTGTCGCATGGTGTTGGAGGACATTTAGGTAGTCTTAGGTCTTTGTTTTTCCTTTGGCCGTACTATAAAGAGGGGTGTGAATCAGTAGCTTGACCTAGATGAGTCTATTGAGGTAGGTGTGGTGCACACTTGTTATTTTATAGCCCTAGGTAGCTCAGAGAGATGCCTTATGTCGAGAGGAACAAAAGTCGTTAAGACCGCGTCGCGATCCGAGTTGATCTTGCCCTTGGTATGGGCATCGGATGCTGGATCAGTGGGCATCGGAGGCTCCGATGCCCACACCGACCTAGGGTTTGGTCTGGTGCGTGGCATCGGAGGCTCCGATGGTGCCACATCGGATCGTCCGGTGTCACTGTTCACTTGGGAGTGAACTGTGCAGGGCATCGGACGCTGGCATCGGACGCTGAGGGCCAGCGTCCGATGGCCATGCAGAGAGGTTCCAGAGAGGTCTTTTCGGCATCGGACGCGTCCGATGCAGGGGCATCGGACGCTCCCCAGCGTCCGATGCTCCATAAACATGTCTGACAAGAAGGTACAGTAGACCGTTGGACGAGGTCATCGGCGCGTCCGATGCCTGGCATCGGCGCGTCCGATGCCCCCGAAAAATACCTGTCTTGTGTTGTTTTTGGATGGCCGGGTTGGGGGATATATATACTTCCTTCCCTCCATCCATTTGAGTGTTCTTGCCATTTCCATCTGCTGAGAGACACCTTGTGAGTGTGAGAAAGAGCAAGAGCCCTAGTGAGGTTGAGTGATTTGCTAATTGTGAGAATTAGACACCTCCTAGCGAGAATTGAGTAGCAAGTGTGCATCCATCCATCTCTTTGGCCTTGTCTTGGTCAAGTGAGAGTTCTAGCTTGTTACTCTTGGTGATCGGCATCACCTAGACGGCTTGGTGGCAATCGGAGTGCTTGGTGATCATCCGGAGGCATTGTGGATGACCCAGGTCAAGTTGTGACCGGTAGCGAGCGATTCACCGGGCCGGAGTGGCGAAGAATCAGCTCGTAGTGAGCACTTGATCCTTGCGCGGATCAAGGGGGAGCGATACCCTTGCGCGGGTGCTCCAACGAGGACTAGGGGGGTGTGCCGACACCTCGATACCTCGGCAAAAAGATCGTCGAGTCATCTCTACTCTTTTACTTACGCATTTACTTTCAAGCAATTCAATTCCGCATTGCTACTTGTTGTTCATTCTATATTGAATTGCTTTACTAGAGTAGGAGTGGCTTAGACTTGGTCTTTTGTGCGGTAGAATAAATAGAATCAAACTTCTAGGCACTAGGGGGTTAATTGGGGCTTGATAGGTTTTATTATTGCAAGAAGTTTTAGAAAAGCCCAATTCACCCCCCCCTCTTGGGCATCTTGATCCTTTCAATAAGTCGGGCCTGTACATCCCGTCCCAGGCGGCCACCTCGAACAAGGACTGGCGCACGGGCTGGTTCTACCTTCGCAACGACGACGGGCTGCTGCCAGCATACACCGGCCGCGTCATCGAGTCGTGGCCGGACCTTTGGAACTATGGCGTCGTCGACAAGAGGCAGAGTCGACTCGACCCGCTACTTGAGGCCCTGTCGAGGCTGCGGAAGGCGGGTCTTACGGCCGGGATGGTCGTGGCCTGGTTCCACCAGCGGTGCGTGCTGCCGCTGGTGAACCGGCCCCTGATCATGGCGAAGATGAGGGACGACGCGCCTCTCCTGCAGGAGTGCCAGATGAGGGCGTCTCCGGTCGCCTATCCCGAGCTCGTTCGCCGGGCGAGGGATGCAGTAAAGGAGGTGAAGGACGCGAGCAAACTGCTCAGTATTCCGATGCGCCCGTTCCACGGTTACATCAGCTTGGTAAGGGGGTCGATCCTGTGGGTGTGTTGCCGCGGAGCTTTCTTTTATCGTGTTCGATCCTTACTTCCTTCTTTTTGCAGGGTTTACAGGGGGTCAGCGCCTCGAAACCTCCCCTTCCTGAGGAAAGGGAGGAGAGGCGGTGCCTGGCCGAGGAGAGGAAGAAGAGAAAGGACGACAGGACCACCAGGCGGGCTAAGCGTCGGAAGGACCGTGACGACCTGGAGAGGCGTCGGCGGCAACAGAAGCTCCATGGTGAGCCGGAAGAGTCCTCCCCAACGGAGGAGGATTCCGATGATGAATACGAGGAGGGCTCGGAGGGGGATTCCGAGCCCCTAGCGGGGTTCCCAGACGTGGACCCTTCGCCGGTCCGGTTGGCGAGCCCCGTGAGGGGCGCGCCCGAGGTGCAGGCGGCGGGGGAGAGCCCTGTTCCTGCCCCGGGCGCGGGTGGCGAGGCTTCTGCGCCCCGGGGGGCGACGGGTCCACTCAGGGCCTGCCGATGCCGCCATCGGTGGAGGTTTTGACGGAGACCTTCGGGACGGAGCTCCCGCCACCCCCGAGCGGGGTTCCCCTTGTAGGGACACCGCGGCTGCGGACCTCACCCGTGCCCACTGCGAGGAGGGCGCCAAGGGCTGGGTAAGCACTCGTCGCTTGCCCATCCCATGTTTGCTCGTGTGGGGATTTATTCTTCATGATGCGTATCTTTCTTTTCTTGTCTCAGCGGGAAGCGGTCCGTGGAGGCCTTATCCCTCCGCCCTTGGAAGGCGCTGAAAGTGGGCGCGACTTCCTCCGCCGGCGCGGTGGTGGCACCGTCCGTGACGCCACCACTGCCGGGGTCCGGCGGGCCGGTCGTTACGCCCGAAATTATCAAGTCCCCAGAGGGGGCTCCGGTCTCTGGTGGGGCGCCAGAGGAGGACCCTGCTTCTGGGGCGTCGAGGGATGGAGGCGCCCCGGGGGCCTCGACCGCTGAAGTCGAGGCCGCTGCGCCCGAGGCTGGGGCCGACGTCCTGCCTCAGGGGTCGCGCTTGCCGGAGGAGATCCATAACATCTCTTCTGACAAGACTTCCCCAAAAGGCGGGACAGCAGAGGTGGGGGGCGAGGTTACCAGCGTGCCGCCGAGGCTGCCGGTGCCAGAAGTCGGAGGAGGGGGCGAAAGCTCGGCCCTTGCCCGCTTGGGAGGTCGCTCTCCCACCTGGGGCGGTCCTCGAGTGGAGTGGAGGGATCCATCTGATCCCGAGGCCGAGCCGGTATTCGTCCTCGACGATGCCCCCGAGGCCGAAAACTGGAACGACCTCGGGCGGCTCGGCTCACTCCTCACGCGGTCATTGAAGACGTCTCTGACGATGGTGGAAAGGGACCTCCCTCGGGCCGTCCAGGTGAGGAACCTTGTTTGGGCGATCCTCTTCTTCCCGTTTTGTCGTAAAAAAAGGGGGGTTAATGTTTGTTTGATTATCCACCTTAGGAGCTCATGGAGATCTCTCGGGCTAAGTCGGATTTCCTCCGTCGGGAGAGCCACGTCTGGGAGCAGCTTCAGACGTCGAGCGCTGAGCTCGCCCGCACCCAGAAGCAGCTTGCCGAGAAGAGTACCGAGGCGGGCGGGCTGAGCATCCGCTGCTCAGACCTGACCGCCGCGGTTGCCGAAGCCCAAGAGTACGCCGCCCGGGAGGCAGAGAAGGCTAAGAACTTGGCGTCGCGGCTGGAGGAGTCCGAGAAGGCGGCTGAGGCCCTTCGTGCTCAGGCTGCCGAGGAGGCGTCCAAAGCGCGGGCCCTGAGCACGGACCTCGAGCAGGCTCGGAAGTCTGCTGAGGCGTCGGCCACTAACGCCCAGAAGTGGGAGGGTGCGGCGAAAGGTGACCTTTTGTTCCACAGGTCTTATGGTTTCCTCGCCGCGTTTTCTTTTTCTTTTGACGAGTTGTGTCGATCCTCTGTAGAGCTGAAGGGGAAGGAGGCCTTGGCCGCCCTGCAGTCGGTTTACCAGGCTGAGGCTTCGGATCACCAGGCTCTGCAAGATGCTGCCACCGAGGCCTGCGCGTCCCTCGGGACCATAGATGGTCAGTCGGGGAGCTCCCTGACCAGCCGTCTGGCCACCCTGAGGGGTCAGGTGGATTACCGGGTGCGCGGTGCCCTACATCTTGGGGTGAAGCGAGCCTTCGCCGTGATCTCCAGTCACTACGACGGCCTCAACTTTGACGCCATCAGCCAAGGATATATCCTGCCGGACGATGAGGACGAAGCCGAGCGGGAGATCGCGGAGTTCACCAGGGCCGTCGAGGCCCCTGGGGAGGCCCTGGCTTGGTTCTTTGAAGAGGACGTGGGGCTTCCCCCAGCAGCGTCCTCGGCTCCTGAAGACCCCTCGGTGACTGCTCCTGCGGACGAGCCTCAAGAGGAGAGACGAAGTTAGTTTGGGCCTCCGAGCCCTTGCGTTGTGTCCTCCGTGGGGGGATATTTTTGTGAGAAAGAACATGCTCGCGGCCCTCGAGGCCTAATGTAAAAACATTTTCGCATTTCGCTCCTTGTTGCCTGTTTTGAAAAAAGCGAGCGAAAACGTAAGTCTCGGGGGCTTCGGACGTCGGGTCGGAGAGACCCTTCTCCTGATAGCCCCCGAGGCCTCGGAGGAGTGGGAAAGACTCCTTCAAGGGCTTTTGGGGTGAGAGCCCGAGATGATACTGAAACATCTTTGCGCTCGAGTTTTCTTATTTTTCTTTGCCTGAGTTTTGCTTCGACTAAGTTTTCGACACAGGCTTGAGTCCTTCGAGGGGGGGAGCGAGTGGAGGTACCGTAGCCTGGGGGCGTAGGCGAGCTCCCGTCTCGACACCCTTGACCGTTCGGGAGCTCAAGGTGTTTTCTTCTTAGTCGTGAGGCGCGTTCGAGGCATAGAAAAATAAAATAACGTCGAGTTTTAGTAAGAAACGTGCAAGGTTTTTAGGAACTTAGGGGGATCCCCTGGTTAGCCCCCAAGGGAGTCTTGACTCTGATTAGACAGAGTCGAGGCTACCTCAGTTTTGAACGAAATAAAGAACTTAGAAACGAACTTTTATTCATTCATGATGCGATGTTTGTACAAAATATGAGAGATGTACGAAGCCTCGAGGCTTTAGGGATAGAAAACGACGTAGCTGTTCGATGTTCCGAGCTGGAGTCGGGCTTGGGATTGTCGGGGGGAGATTGACCGAACTCCTTGGTTGTGCGCATGGCAAGGGCGAAGTTGGAGCTTCCATCGAAGTCACTGGTCGATGCGCCAACGGTCGCGGGGTTGTTTGCTGGTGACTCCCTTGGTTGTTTGGCCTCAGACGTAGTACCGTCGGGGTCCCGTTGGAGGTTTCACGGGTATTCGACCGAATGCAACAGCGCCACGTCCCGGGCCCCGTCGAGTTGGTCCAGGGTGGCCGAGGCTTCCTGCACACTCTGTATTAGATTATTTGAAGTTTAATCAAGGAAAGAAAACTGCGTCCTTTTTGTTGATTTTACGAAAACTTCTCCTTAGCCTCTGCCCCGCATTTCCGTCCCATTGTCACGTCGTGCTCTTTGGTGCGGTCGGCAAAGGAGACTGTAGCCTTTCGCAGGCGATAGGTTCGCTCCTTGCCTGCTTCGGCATGACCCCTGAGGGTCAGCCGCCCCTCGAGGTTTGTCATGACTTTGGAAAACGGAGCGACAGTGTCGTAGGCTTGTGTTTTTTCTTAGCGTGCCCGCGTTTGTTTCTTCCTTTACTTGGACTTGAGGAGCTCGATCTACGGGCCGTATCTCGGTTCTGCGGATGGGCCGGTGCCGTTAGCCGTTGGAGGCGTCATGCGGCCGGGACCCGGTCCACTTTCCCGAAGACCCGACCCACGTCCCATGCTCCTCTGGTTCTTATTCGGGATGAAGCAAACGCGGACGCAGGCATTTTAATCATTGTTTTCGCAAACGTTGGCCTTTCTAAGAAACAGAACGGAAAACCAAACGTTAGAAAGAGGAACGTAGCTTTTTGATCACGGAGAGGGATGCTGTTCCTCCTTGTTCGAAACGGTCCTGCGTCTATCTTCCTGATGCCGGGGAGGGGAGGGCCCCCCCAGCATTGTTGTTGGTGGCGGCGTCTGAAGGCCCGTTGGCGCCCTCTTGCGCAGTCGTTGGCGGCGTCGCGGGGCCTCGAGGCTAGGCCTCGAGGAAGGCCCGTTGGCGCCCTCTTGCGCAGTCGTTGGCGGCGTCGTGGGGCCTCGAGTCTAGGCCTCGAGGAAGGCCCGTTGGCGCCCTCTTGCGCAGTCGTTGGCGGCGTCGCGGGGCCTCGAGGAAGGCCCGTTGGCGCCCTCTTGCGCAGTCGTTGGCGGCGTCGCGGGGCCTCGAGGCCAGGCCTCGAGGAAGGCCCGTTGGCGCCCTCTTGTGCAGTCGTTGGCGGCGTCGCGGGTCTCGAGGCCAGGCCTCGAGGAAGGCCCGTTGGCGCCCTCTTGCGTAGTCGTTGGCGGCGTCGCGGGGCCTCGAGGCTAGGCCTCGAGGAAGGCCCGTTGGCGCCCTCCTGCGTAGTCGTTGGCGGCGTTGCGGGGCCTCGAGGCTAGACCTCGAGGAAGGCCCGTTGGATCACGTCCGGACGTTCCTCCCGCTCTGCCGCCGCCCGGTCCTGACGGCGTTCGTCGAGGTGGTGGGCGTAGACGGCTGCGGAGCTGTTGAGGCCGAACGGGGGCCCGCTGGTGTTGAGCGCGGTACATCTCGTGCGGGAGGAAGCTAGGTGGTGTCGATGGAGCATGGCTCGGGGGCCTCTGGCCAGGCTCCCGGTCCGTGCGCATGACGAACGCGAACTCGCTGGGAGAGTGCGCGCGCCCTAGAAGTCGCTGGCCGTGCGCCGGGCAGGTTTCGCCTCGGGGACCCTGCGTCGGCCGCGGGGAAGTGAGCGTACGCCGCGGTCACCGCCTGTGCCCGGCGTCGATGGTGACGGCGGCGCCGCTCGCGAGGTGGCGACGCGTGGTGGTGCGGGCGACGCGCCATGCCCTCCCACGCGGGGTGGCGTGACACGCTCTCCGCTCGGGCTCTCCGTGGAGAGCAGGGTCAGCTCGTTGCCGTTGCCGGTGGCCAGGAACTCGAGGCTCCCGAACCAGACGACGGCACCAGCCGAGAACGAAGGAGGGGATGAAGCCATCCAGAAAACAACGAGAAATCGACTCCGACACGCGAAGGCCCCTACCTGGCGCGCCAACTGTCGGTGTTTCGAACCCGGGGGTATGACACCAACGAGTAATATGATCGCGTGCTCTCTTCCTGGATGGTGATGCAAGATGACACAAAGATTTATCCTGGTTCGGGCAAAGAAGGCCCTACGTCCAGCGGGGGAGGAGGTTCTTGTATTACTTGCACCTAAGTGCTTGTACAGGGGCGAATACAAGCTCAATGAGCGAGGACCGGAGTCCGGACTCGAGTGTGTGGGTGGGTGGACTCGTATGCGAAAGCCCGTGTTGTCTCTCTTGCCTTGTCCCCCCGCGCGAAGGGCCCTGGCGTCCCCTTTTATAGAACAAGAGGAGGCCAGGGTTTACACAGGATTGACACGTACAACGCTCGGTATGGCGAAGGGTAGGAACTCTGTCTTGTCGAAGTCACTGTAGCCAACGTGGGTGTTGCTGTTGAGGCGTCCTTGATGCGTGGCCTCCATCCCGGGCGCGGACGTGGAGGCGTGGTGACGTGGGGGCTGTACAGCACCCATCCCGGAACGTACATGACACGACGGGGTCCCTCCGGGTCTTGGGGTACCTGTCCTCCAATAGCGTGAAAGCAGTCAGGGCTCGAGGGGCGCAGGGCCGGCCTCGAGGTGGCGCCTACGGGAGGCTCGAGCCCCCGTAGGTATGGGCAAGTCCCGGAACACCCGGGCGTACAGCGGGAACCCAGGCCTCGGGGTGAAGCTCGAGTGTGCTACAGTGCGTGGTATGGCCGAACAATGCGGTACTTGTGCCTTTTTGCCCACGCTTGTGGTGAAAACGAGGTTTGACTCTGGCTCCGGTTCACTGTGGCACACGCTGTGTACCGTAGGATGTGACCGGAGTAAGAGGACGCATTCAATGCGCAGTATGGGCTAGTACGGTTGTCAGAGCTGAGAAGCAGGGAGCTTCCTTCTTGCGGGAGGCTTGAAGGGTAGTGGAGCGCTCGCCCGAGGCCTGACGCGGAGGGCTCGGGTGAGGCGGAGAACGAGCGGTCGCCCGAGGCCTGGCTCGGAGGGCTCGGGCGAGACGGAGAATGAGCGTTCGCCCGAGGCCTGGCTTGGAGGGCTCGGGCGAGATGGAGAACGAGCGTTCGCCCGAGGCCTGGCTTGGAGGGCTCGGGCGAGACGGAGAACGAGCGTTCGCCCGAGGCCTGGCTTGGTGGGCCAGCGTTGTAGGCCTCGAGGGGTTGGACTAGTTAGGTCTGTTATTAATTGGTGTTCTAGGTTTAACCTATTTGTTTGCGTTGATTGAGGGTACCCCTTTTTTGGACCCCCGACAAATAAATTAAGAGAAGTGAATTGATTTCTGTTGTATGGTAACTCAAATCCTACTTAGAATAGGACTCAAGAAAGGTGTGCTATTAAGACTTCTAGTTCTACTAGGTCTTGAGTGTAGAATCCTACTATACTAGGAGTAGGACTCCTATTTGTATGATGAGGGCTTTGGAGGGGACTATATAAATCAAGGGGTAGAGGCCATAGGAATCACAACAAGATCATAAGGAACAAGACCAAGCCAACACAAGGGGTCTCATCCAAGGCTTGTACGGAGCAATTAGGAGCACTCAAGAGAATTAGGCTAGATAGTTCTATTGCAGTAGATTCTTGTATGGAGCAAGAATTGGTGGGTCCTGGAGGGTCAAGTAGGGTTGTGAGAGAGCGACAATCTCTTGTACTTTTTTGGAGTTGTGCTAATAGAATTTGCGGTCGGCTTCGCCAAATCCTAATCTCTTGTCATGGTTGCTTCATCATCATCTAGGGTTTTTCTACGCGATTCAACTACATCGTTCTTGATACGGTGCTAGCTTATGTCATGTTCGCAACATCCTTTCAAAGATTCCAGGGCTGCTGCGCATAACTAGGGGTATCAGATTCTAACAATTTCTTTTAGACCAATATTTGTTGGAGTACGTGTATTAGCTTTACATAGCTCTTTTTTTTACTAGCTAGCACATGTACGTGGTTAGTTGCATATATCGACTAGTTCAACAAAAAAAACGATATATATTGAGTAGCATGCACCAACCCTGACATTCTAATAAATGGAGAGAAGTGAGTTGATTTCTCGTTAGACCGATATTCGTTGGCGTATGTGTATTGACTAAAAAAAACTAAACAAAATCTAGTTTTGCATAGCTCTTTTTTTTACTAGCTAGCACATGTATGTGGTTAGTTGCATATATCGATACAGAATAGTTGCACGTATGTATGCGGTTACCTGCGTGGCATAGATAAACCAATTCAACCCAAAATATTGACTCTCTCAGGTCTCAAACGTGGGATAGGAGCGAACAACGTAGAATAGGAGCGAATAACAATTATTTTTTTATTTAATTATGACTAGTAGGATTCAAACTCGAGACCTCCAGTTATCTGCATGTACCAATCAATTCAACCTAAAAACTTAATATAATGAAAAGAGACGAACAATTCACTAATATTACAACAATATATAAACTAAACAATTCACTCCGTTCAACATTGCACCCAGGCCACAAACCGAATCACTACGCCCAAACAACCCCCACCCCCAAACAATCACAACAGTTCAAAAGGTGAAGGAGGTTGGAGTTTTAAAAGTGAAATTTGTAGCGTGGGGGACTCCCTAAACAATCGTTGCTTTTCTGACTGAGGCAATTATTATGTGGTCCGGTCATTTGCTCTTCTTTTGGGGGAAGAAGATAGCTGTATAGTACTCCTCCTCATCATCAGAGCTTCGCCCGCCGAAGCGCCTCCATTCCCATTCCTGCGCCTGCGCTGTCGAGCACCACTTCCCCCTGAAACGAAAACGAACCATGCCAAACAGCTCACACGATCCGCTCCCTCACATGCCCTGTGGCAGCCCCGCGTGTTGGTTTGGTTTGGTTGGCCCTTTCCAGTTTCCACGTTCACGCACGCATGCGCGCACGCGACTGGCGACTGGCGACTGGCGACTGGCGACGGACGACGCGGAGCAGATGAGAAAGCGAAGCGCCCCAGCCCCGCGAATTTTTCCCCCTTGCCTAGTTGCCTCCCGCGCGGTTTCCCTCCAACCCTCCACCCCATGTGCCTCATTTCAGCCGCTTCCGCTGTCCGAGAAAATTGTTATTATAGGACTCCAATCGACGTGGCTTCGCTATTTTAGGACTCCTAACATTGGCTTTGCTAAAATGACTCCCGAAACATTGTCACTTTGTTTTCAATGACATTTGGTTAATTTTATTTTTTTTCTTATCTCTAATACATGTATTTACCTAATGTGACCGTATTGCCCTTGTGTTATACGATTCATCTTCGCGACCTTTCTTCTCCTTCCCGACGTACGGCGCCCTAATCCCGATTCATGTTCGCGACCTTTCTTCTCCTTCCCGACGTACGGCGCCCTAATCCCCACTGTGGCCGCCGCCAGGGCTATCGATGAAGACCACAACCCAGTAGTACCCACCGATAATCAGTCAGTTGAAACGTCCGTCCAACGGCAAGCACCAGCAGACGTTCGCTCGCTCAACTCCCACGGATTCCTGATCTCGTCATCCTTGCGGTACTTCTCCAGATACTTGTCCATCTCAATGATTAAAACGTATAGAACTTGAAAATGATGTCTTCCAAACTCAATGATTAATTTCTGGAGACAGCCCTGCCGCCGCCTGCTCCTCCCATGGATAGTTCGCCGCCAATCACCGAGGGCCCTGCCGTGCCGCGCGGCGGCCTGGTGATGCCCGAAGGATTGGCAGCGCCCCCAGGTGGCTTTGACGATGTCGACGGCCTGCCACAACCGGAAGTGCAGGCACCCGCCGATGCTATTGCCGACTAGAGAAGAAATACTCCGAGATAGTCCAGGAAGAGTCACTAGAAGGTAAGAAAAATCAACACAATTACCATACACTAATTTTGTATACATCTAATTGTCATTGTATACATCTAATTGTCGTATCGAATTTATGTGCAGCATGCTTGCGGCGATATTACAAGAAGGCACATCTTCACAAACCGACGCCACTAGTCCTGTGAAGATGCATACTGCGGCACCAAAAAAGATGACTCCAAAAAGAAAGCTGCACATTGGATGAAATATTTTACATGTGTTGAGATGTGAATCGATACTTCATTTAAATTCTAAACTCATGCTTTATTTACTATGACATAAATCTTATTTGGAACAATATTATGATGTGAGATGAATTAATATGAACACAATATTGAGTTATTTATCCAGATTTTTTTTTAATTTTCTGTGAATTTTTATTGTAACATAACGCCTGAATAGTTTGTTAGGCAAAACGACGTGCACCAACCGGCTGGGCAGCGGCATGCCTCGGCAGCTGTGCAGCTGCTTGCATGCTTGCATGCAACAGCGGCGTGCACCAGCCGGCTGGACAACAGTCATACAGCAGCGTGCAACAGCCCGGACTTAGCAGCAGCGTGCACCAGCCGGCTGGGCAGCATGCACAGCAACCCGGGCAAGCGTAGCTTGGACCAAGTCTAAAAGTCATTAATTAGTAGACAAAGGGTAAAAGGGTAACTTCACTAGTAAATACATGTATTAGAGATAAGAAAAAAGATTAAAATGGTCAAATGTCATTGAAAACAAAGTGACAACGTTTTGAGAGTCGTTTTAGCAAAGACAACATTAGGAGTCCTAAAATAGCGAAGCCACGTCGATTGGAGTCGTGTAATAGCAATTTTCTCCCGCTGCCCCGCCCTTCCCCACGGCACAGCTCGGCAGGCTGAGTCGGCTCGGCTCTGCTCGCACGCGCACCACCGGCACCACCAGTCCACCACCGCGCCACTTGCCTTGCCACTAGGCTGGGGCTCCCCCCGGCACCCCATTTGCCGCGCTGTGCTGTAGTAGCACGCAGGTGTAGACGCCGCCCGCCTAATCCTGCGAGTTTTCTCGGAGAGACGCGTTCGAGCAGGGCCGGTAGTACGGCGCGCGATCTGATCCGGCCCTTTTCCCCCGGCGCGCGGCGCCTGAGCTGTACCGGTGCCAATCAGTCATCGAAGCTGGTGAGGAAATCTCGGCACATTCGGCTTGTACTTGCCCGCACCTACCGCCTTTGCCGGCCGCGCGCTAGCTGCTGGTCAGAGCCAGAGGTCAGCTGTGCCTGTGCCTGCCTCCGCGGCTCCCTCCTCCTCCCTTTGGCTTTGACGGTTCAAGGAGACAATCACTCGAGCTCCTGAGCTGTCCTTGGTCAATGGGAGTGCGTGGTGGCTGAAGGTGGCGTGCGGACCTAAAATCCCCACTGAAATCAAGGCAGCTGCGCAAGCAATCTCCCTGGTCGCCACTGGTCAGCAGCAGCAGCAGCAGCAGCAGCTGGAGTGCAGCGCTGTTGCGGAGTACTATTCCGCGAACGCGAGTGCAAGGACTCTGCTTGCTGGGTGCATGCACAGTTCCACTTCCACTGCTTGAAATCTACTTCCCCACTCCAGCCTCCAGGGTCTTAAAAGATCTCCAGGGGAGAGCGGCATTGGCAGCTTGCCGTCGCCGCTGCCCATGCCCAGGAATCGGAGCTTGTCGTCCCCAATGGCAATGGGTCACCCATTCGCGGCTTTGGTGGTGGTGCTGCTGCTAGCGTTAGCGGGGGTGGCGGCCGCCATGGCCGCCACTGCTGACCAGGAGAGCGACCGGATCCGCGAGCTCCCGGGCCAGCCGCCGAACGTGGGGTTCTCGCAGTACTCGGGCTACGTCACCGTCAACCCGGCGCGCGGGCGCGCGCTCTTCTACTGGCTCGTCGAGGCGGTGCCGGCGGCCGGGCCCATCGCGCCGCTCGTCCTCTGGCTCAACGGCGGGCCTGGGTGCTCGTCAGTCGGCTACGGCGCGTCCGAGGAGGTCGGCCCGTTCCGCATCAGGCCGGACGGCCAGACTCTCTACCTCAACCCCAATTCTTGGAACAAGGGTGCGTGCTCTTGAGCTCAGCTGGAGATGGAATCGATTCTGCAATGCTGGTGCCGGATGTGGCTGATTTGTTTCCGGTTTGCTTTGCTTCACGGTGACTGCAGCGGCCAATTTGCTCTTCCTGGAATCGCCGGCCGGCGTGGGGTTCTCGTACTCCAACTCGTCGCTGGATCTGTACACCGCAGGAGATACAAAGACAGGTAAAAACTGATTTTCATGGCCATTCCTGTGCGACCTGCCCAGTTATTACCTTGGTTGATCGAGAATTCAGGTACCAACCTCTTGTACTTGCCTTTGTCTTTTGTTGTAGCACTGGATGCCTATGCTTTTCTCGTGAATTGGTTGGAGAGATTCCCACAGTACAAGTACAGGGAGTTCTATATTGCTGGAGAAAGTTATGCGGGTAAAGTTTGTGTGTCACAAGTTCTGAATTCTGTTTGGGCTGCCTCATTTTAGTGTGAAAGAGTTGAATTGTTTGGCCTCTGATGCTTTCAGGACATTACGTTCCACAATTAGCCCAGCTCATATATGAAAAGAACAAAGGCATTCAGAATCCAACAATTAATTTCAAAGGATTCATGGTAAATCTCAGGCTCGATTTTTATCTGTACTAGTTCCACTTTATTTATGCTTGTTTCTTAAGTTTTGTATTCCTGAAAAATTAAGGTAGGCAATGCAGTCACTGATGACTACCATGACTACCTTGGTACCTTTGAGTATTGGTGGACTCATGGTCTGATCTCTGACACGACTTATCACAACCTCAAGGCAACATGCCTGCTTGACTCCTCACAACACCCTTCACCTGACTGTGTCAAGAACCTGAATCTAGCAAGTGCTGAAGAAGGCAATATTGATCCTTATAGTCTGAATACAAAGCCATGCAATGACACCGCCTCTCTCAAGCTTGGCTTGGGGGGACACTACGTAAGTGTTTTTCTTTTTTTTCTCTTTAAATTTCCACTTGAGTAATCTTGTCGTGATGTTTGTTTCACATATCTACTTTTCCAGACTTTGAAATAGTGATTCCTTTTACTTTTGAGACCATTGACACTCAGCAGAGAGCAATGCAATGTCCACCACCAGATGCTACTGAAACTATCAGATGGTCATGCATGATGCAATTACTTTAACATGATGTAGGATATCAAATTAACACGGAGCATAGACACAGTCAATTTTCTGTCAACCCAATTAGTTCACTGTTAGTTTTGTGCTGTAGTGGTTCAGAAAAGAGCAAGAAAGGTCCATCAGAAAAGCATTCATTATTTTTAGCAACAGCCAATGGTACATAAGGTAACTGGATGGAGTAAACAGATTCACTAACAAGGAAATATACAGTTTGTGATTGCTGATTACTTCGGGCAAGTTAGCATTTATGCGCACAGTGCATTTATCCAACTGTGACATATAACACTTGATTATTGATTCTACTGTACATTTACATTTATGTTGGACAATTTACATTGGATGTACTTCTATGGAATAAATGGATACACTTCTGCAAATCTCTAATGTGAATGAAGTTATGTTTGTTCTTTTTCATAGTTATTGTTCATTAACATTGCTTTCTAAACTTGATTCACTGGATATTTGTATCATTTGGGTCATTTCCTTTCTATGTCTAATTACATGTTCCCATCCTCAGCCTTGGTTGTCCAGAGCCTATGATCCTTGTACTGAAAGATATGCAAGTATTTACTACAACAGGCCAGAAGTGCAGATGGCATTGCATGCAAATACAACTGGAATTCATTACCCTTGGCAAACATGCAGGTTATAATGATTGTACTTGACAGTATTACATATATTTGATGTTCCTTATTTAGATATGTGAACTCATGTACACTATCTATCACAGCGATATTGTTGGATCCTACTGGGCAGATTCCCCAAGATCTATGCTTCCAATCTACCAAGAACTGATAGCGGCTGGTATCAAGATCTGGGTTTTCAGGTGAGCACCATTAGATTTAGCCTCTCTTGTATGATTTTACATTTTTTTAGATAAAGGATAATCAAATCCGGCCTCTACATCCAGGGATGTACACAGCCAATTATTACAAAAAGAGACAAAAAAAACAAAAGAGAGAAAAACCACAATCTTATACATAGACCAGGACATTACAGCAAATGATAAATGCTTCGACCCTATATTTGATCAACGAGAGGGCATCCTTGGCTTGCTCTCGACGCCGCAGCTGGGTCTCAAATGCCGCAGTGCGGTATGGCTAGGAGCAAGTGTGCTTATGTTGATGCCTTCAAGGAGGTAAATGACGTCCGCAGGCGCCATCATCAACGAAAGGAAGAGGAAATTACAGCGACGCCTCCAAGGGGGAATATGACGTCGATTGCGTCATCGCCGCCGGCCCAGCACCTCCAGGCAGGGTTTTCACCCGTATTCCAAAATCCTGCAAAGGCACATCCAAGCCAAACCTGCAAACGATGAGATGCCGGAGATGGTCGGCACAGTCTTCACCAAATGCAGCGAGGCAGCAAAAAAGCAGGGGGCGACAGTGTTCTTTGATGTGGATATCAGAGTCGATTTGCGGGCCACCTAGGAGCGATGTGGTCTCGAGCCGAGTGCCTGGTGCAGGATTGATCCAGGCCTCGACCTCGTGGGAGGGTGGGTTGGACGGCTTGTAGATGGCCGGTGCCAACACCGCCATCCCCATCCGGTGCCCGAGAGTCCAAATTGACCCCTGGCCGCCGCTGGGGAAAGTGTCCCCGACCCGAGGCAATGCCCACCCGAGTCCGCATCGCCGGAGCACCACCCGCACCGAGAAGGGGGCAACACGGGGCAGCAGCCGACGGATCCAGGCCTGACATACCCAGATGCGCCCGCCGCCGCCAGACCCCTTCACCGGTGCGGGTACGTCGGCCACCGATGAACGGTGCCGCCGTCCGCGTCGCCGAGCCCACTGTGGGGCGAGCCAGATCGGCCGCCACCGCCGAGTAGGCCGCCACCTCGCAGCACCGCCGGGCGAATGACCACACCAACCCTAGGTTGGTCCGCCGCTGGCCGATCCGGCCGCCCCAATCGTGGGGAAGCCCGATCCGGCCGTGGGGACGCCGGATCCGGCCACGAAGGAGCCGGATTGACCCCCTCGCCGCCCGACGGTCACCGGCGCCGAAGGAGAGGGTGGAGGAGGAGAGAACGACGGGGACATGAAGAGGGAGGAGGACGCCCGGTCGCTGCCGTCCTTGTCCTCCACCGGATTCCCGGCGGCGAGCTCGGGCAGCGACCAGGACGGGAGGGGCACGGGGAAGGAGCCCGGGGACAGGGCGACGGCGCCGCCGCCCGTGTCGCCCTCGGGAGATATTCTGACAGCGATTTACCGGATGTGCTCACATCTAATACATATTTTGGTCAGTTCAAGGTGAGTTAGTGAGTGATATCATTAGTTGTTATCTATAGGTGATTTCATGTTCTGTAATTGTGGTAACATTTTAATATTTAATACTGGTATTGGACTGCTGGTATAAATGGATGTTTTCTATAAAAAATTAACTTATGAATGGATGGTTTATCTCTTTGGGTTGATCCTTCTTTGAAACTAATGGGTTGTATTATCATGGATTGCATTGACTATTGACTTAGGTGCATTTTTCCTCTTTTTACCTGTTCACAGTGGGGATACAGATGCTGTAGTTCCTGTAACTGCGACAAGGTACTCAATAGATGCTCTCAAGCTTCCAACAGTGGTAAATTGGTACCCTTGGTATGACCATGGGAAGGTCAGTACAACAACATCTCGCTCTATTAATAAAATTCTGGAGCATAATGAATTTTCCAACTTACTCTTAATTGCTATTTGTCTGATCTCACAGGTTGGAGGTTGGAGCCAAGTTTACAAAGGACTAACCCTTGTAACCATAGCAGGTGCAGGACATGAAGTGCCGCTGCACCGGCCTCGACAAGCTTTGATTATGTTCAGACACTTCTTGCAGAATAAACCAATGCCAACACAATAGCCAGTTGAAGCACAAATATAGTGTAAACTACCACAGTCATATTTAATACTTTTCAAATTCTTTTTACTTGATTTGATTGTTATTGTTACAACATGTTATTCAATTATCTCGATTGAATGTATGTATGCCCAGTAGCAAATAGGGATACCTGAAATTTGTACTGCTGGAGCTAAAGAGCTCCGTTGTATATGATAATGATGATTTTTAGCATTGTCGTTCCTCGCCTTCAGTTTTAGAATTTGCTTAAGAAAATAGCTGCTGTTTTTCCTATTTGCATAGTGGTTTTATTGTGGGCCATAACCATTTCATCCAACTAAGGTACTACTGGTATGAACCCAGCTGCCACTGACTATGTATACTTCAAGTCCTTGTTCTCAGTGAGCTGCTGCATATATATAAGTGCCTTAATAAATAAACAAATTACATTGTTTGTTTGTGGGTAACAAATCTAATGGCCTATTTAGCTCCTAGAGCAGCTTCCAAGGGAGATTTGCCAAACCATTTTTTTTACCTAAAAAAATGTGATCCTATAGACTCCATAAAGTGATTCACTGAAATTAAATAAACTAGAAGGCTTGCCTATAATCACTTTCTACATTGAGTTTGTCATAGAGAATCACTTTTAGCCTTAGATTCTCTTCTCTCGGACATTCACTTCCCACAAAGAATCATGAGTAGCATTTGTTTTACCAAACAGATCCTAATTGTGTAATTTGGATGTCTACAGTTAAATTCAAATACTAATGATATCACTGCACCAATAAATGTTTTTTTTTCAAGAAAGAAAGAGAGCTAGCAAGCTAATAAATTATTCGCACAATCACACATGCAAGTGAGACAAGACTAATCGAAATTGCAATTCCATGACACGCGCTATGGGATCAATCGAAATACAGAAAACTTAATCATTTTCCTAACACCAACCAAAATTTCAACAACCATGTCGCTGTATGTATCCTTACCAATGTACAGAGGAAACAAAGAGCCACTACAAACAGCAAAGATGACTGAAAGCAGCATGCAGATGATCAAACCTCTGAAAAGTCTAGGCATGCAGATGTTCCCTTGCTGCATTTTGTCCTCCAGCACTGGCATACACCACTCACATCCCCAGGTTGCAGCAAATTCAAATTCAACCAAGCTGGAAGAAGAACACGGCGCAGCAACAGCAGCTCGGCACCTGCATCATCGATGTGTGAAGGGAACAACAGCAGAATCGTCTGACGACGGCTGCAGCGCGCTGATCTTGATCACGTAGTTCTTCTGGCTGGACACGATGCTGCTGCGGCCCGAGCCGCCGTAGCTCCGGCGCATGTCATCCGAGGAGCCGTCGCCGTCGAAGAGGCTGGAGCTGGAGTCCCTGGCGTCGTCGTCCTCCTCGTAGGCGTTGCCGATGCGCCCGCCGCACTTGCGGCAGAGCAGGCGCGCCCGCCTCCTGAAGAGGCCCCAGGAGCGGGCGGAGCGGAAGTAGGGCATGCAGGTGACCTCGTCGGCGAGCGTGAACCGGCTCTCGTCGACCGCGACGAAGGCGACGACGCCCTTCTTGATCTGCTTGCGGTACTTGGACCCGATGCCCGCCGTGTCCCGCGCCGAGGAGCTCAGGTTCAGCGCGTAGCCGCAGTACCCGCAGCTGCAAAGCGACAGTGGGCGAGTGTGAGTGACTTATTGCCAGCCAGGAAAAACCACCCGACGGTTGCAGGTGCAGAGGGCGTGAATGCTAGTGGACTACTACTTTAAAATGGAGTACTACTTTAAAATTTGTCGCTTTTTGCAGAGAATTCGGCAGTTGTATTTCTCAGTTACACTAATCAAACCTCTTTTTTTTATCGGACCCTAATCAAACCTTAGTCCTTAAGTAAAAGACTAAAGAGAGTGACACACCGAATGTGGGTTTTGAGTATGAACTGGGGCTTCCGCTTGTTCTTAGCAAGCTTGCAGAAGCCAATAGGCGAAGGAAAAATGATTGGAACAATTCGCATCAATCGCAGAAACAATCAGATTCCACACACAGTAAACGCCCAGTATACTACGGTTCTCGGTGGAGAACTACATGGCGAATCAAAAGAATGGGGCAAAGAGAACGAATACCAGATTAGCAGTAAAGCGCAACTGAAATATTCCGTACTTCCTCGTGAGGATCAAAGATGGATTTGAAATGTTTTGATCCAGGGCGGCAACAGAAGAAGGAAGTTGTAAAGCGGCAGCCCGGCAGAGAAACAACCGAATCGCCTAGGAATCGAACCTGTAAGCGACGTCCTTGACGGAGGAGTAGCTGTCGAGAGACCTCTCCATGGCCGATGATTATGGTGCTCGCTTCCTCCGCTGGAGCATCCACTTCTCTCTCCTGCCTCTCAGAGAGAGAGAGAGAGAGAGAGCAGACAGACAGGGGGCGAGTGCGAGTGGGGAGCGGGGGTCAGGAACGCGAACGGCTTAAAAAGGCGGTTGTTTGGTCGGGTTGCGCCACCGGACACGGAGGATCGGCGTCCGGCCGGGGCCGGGGCCGGGCCGTTATTCTCCTGCCGGCTGCCGCTTTGTGCTTTTTCCTCGGCCGATTGTGTGCGCCGCTGCATATTATACGCTCTTCCCTGACCCTGCTGCTAGCTAACCAATTCTTTAATCGGCATCCTGGCTGATTAAACAAGGCAGCGGCCAACCGGGATCGGCCAGCGCGTCATGGATTTCGCATGGGCGCTGGCTTCGGCTTCTGACCAACAAAGCGCGACGCTATTGCGGCGACGGCCGTGCGGTGCGGATATGGATGCCCAAGGTAGTGGAGGCGTGGCAACGTGACAAGTGCAACGAAGAGATTAAAAGAACCAGGGGGGCACGCATGTTTACACGGGCGGGGCGGGGGGAGTGGCCGCGGTGCGCTATCCTCGTCTGCGCTGCGCGGCCGTGAGCCCGTGAGACACCCGGAGAGATCGCGAGAATTGGGCGGCACGTCCGCACGGCGCACGGCAACGCAGACGGCAGATCGTCAGGAGGTCCAAGGCCAGGATCGGCGAAAATTGCGAAATCCCCCGGCCACGACGTGTCGACGTCCAAATCGGCACAGCCGCAACCGCGCCTCATTTGGTTAGGCGAATTCATTGCGGAGTGCGATGCTATTGTGATGTGACTTGCTGTGATTGGCGACTTGGTGGAGGCTGAGATTAGGTGCCTCGTGATGTTTGGTCAGCGTCTCTGCTTTTGCTCGGCCATGCTCTCGTCAAGTCATCAGCATCTTGGGAGTCGATTTGTCATTGCCCCCCCCCCCCCCCCCTCAAAGTCGAGCGTCGTCGTTTTTTTTCTTGAAGATTGAGCATAGGTACTCCCTCCGTCCAACAAAACATGCAACTATGAGTTCCGTGCCATAAAAAGTAGCTTGCGTTTGACCAAATTTCCAGTAAATACTATTCACATTTACGACTCCAAATTAATTTATTAAAATAATACATTTCGTAACGAATCTAATGGTATTTATTTCATATCATAAATATTAATATATTTTTATCTATAATTAATCAAACTAGAGATACTAAACCATGACACTGTGCTAGAATTGCACGTTTTTATGGATGGAGGGAGTAGCATGTGAACCTATCCTCGATACCAGGAATGACCGACCAAGATAGTGTGCACCGATTCTTTTCGGTGGCTATATCATTGGCAGATCAGTAGTAATCAGTTTCAATGTCTCAGCTTCAAACGAAACGCCTACAAAGGACCGAGTTTTCCCCTTCATTTTGGTTCTAACAAAACTTGAGGCAATCTTTTTCTCTCTCGAATACGCAAAGGACTTGCACATCTTTGTAATTATCATCAGGTAGAAGGTTTATAATATCTTTGTAATTATTATAAGGTACAAGATTTATAATACAACGAGGGGCAGATCCCTTCCTCCCTGGGCGGCATAAGTTGAAACAATATAGCATCGACTGCCCAAGAGGAAACATTGGTACAGACTCCGCTACTCGGCAGAGTTTTCCGTTCATTTTGGTTCAAACAAAACATGATGCGCAGTTTGAACAAGGACCTCAGATGCATTTCTACATAACACTTTACACATGTTGTTTGTTCACTACAAACTTGTAGAAGATCAGCCAACAGTCTTGCCAACGATGTTGGGGTCGTGCCAATGATATTCGGATTGCGAAATGTTTTTTAGTCCTCCACCACAAATGTTATCCCATCATGTTTCTTGAAATAGTGTGTAGTATGATCAACAACCTGCAAAGCCAGAAATGCAGCTGTGTGAAGCAAATGCCACGTTCTGTGCTCAACTTCAGATTACAATAAAACGGAGAGTTCCTCATTGTTTCCAATAAACATTCAGTTGCATACAATGAATTTGTCCATAAACAATGGAACAGTAAAGCAACGGAATTTCATTTCATATCATAAGGATTTCACAGCCTTGGGAGACACTGGTAAGTCGATTGGTAATGATGATATTTTAATCCAAAACATCCTAATTATCTCGTAAATAGCCAAAAGTAGCAATTTTATACTTTTAGTTCTGTTCCAGCTTCAGCAAACAATAGTTCAAATCAGGTTATAGATCGTCAGTCATTTGCTGTCAGAATTCAGCAAACAATAATCCAAATCAGGTCATACGTCAGTCATTCACTGTCAGAATAGTTGGGACTCCAGGTATTCAAAAAAAAATCTAGGATTGGCAGGCCAATTTCCATAGACAATAATTCAATTTGATAACATGGTCATTACTACCACATTATATTACAATATATGAACCAATTGAAGGTTCCGTTAATCATGATATAGATACTGTATAAACTGATATGTGAAAAATGAACAGAACCAAGTATATTTACAAGCAAGTTCACAGGGGCTATTTTTGGTTAAATTGTTTTAATAACCAATCTGTGGAATGAATTGTTACTTGCACAATATGAGATTTGCATATGTTATTTAAAGCAGACAGGTGAAGTCTAACAAAATAGGTAGGACATTAAGTAAGCATAGTACATAAATGCAAATTCATCTTCATCATAATGCTTGCTGAACTGCTCAAAAAGGATGAAAGAAAGGTAATCGTGTGAAGAATATACGAGAACATCAAATATGAAATCTCTAAAACAGAGATATACATCTCCATTTATCTACAGTATCGTATGAACTACTTCTGGAAGAAAGTATGCCTGAATATTGAATCAGCACGCTCTCATGCTCGGTTTGTTTGAAAAAAAAATGAATGAGCATGGTCCAAACAACGGTATATTGCTATCGATGTCTAGACTCGGTGAGATTTATGTGTGTAGTACTGAGTACACTGCACTACTTCCAGGGTTTGCTTGCTAAAAATATATCACGCTCCAGGAGAACATGAAACTTCCAGTTTAATAACTTGCTTACTTAGCATTGAGATTACAAAGCTACAGAGACCTAACTAATTATGATATAATTACTTAATGCCAATAAGCGAAAAATGAACAGAACCAAGTATATTTACTAGCAAGTTAACAGGGGCTATTTTTGGTTAATTTGATTTATCAACCAATCTGCCAAATCCAATTTTACTTGCATAGGCTATTAACACATGAGATTTGCATAGGTTATTTAAAGCAGATGCGTGGGTAATGTAGATTTTGCCCCTAAGGGCATATGCCCACATGTGCTTACACCGTTGGATACACATGGGTTTGTGTGTGCGCGCAGTAGGAGAGAGCACGTGCATCAAACGGTGTATGTGCATGAGAGCATATGCCCTTAGGGGCAAAATTTCTGCCGTGAAGTCTGACAAAAGAGGTAGGAAATTCACTGAGCACCTGAGCATAATACAGAAATGCAAACTCATATGAATGCTTGTTGGACAGTCCAAAAGGTTTTTAGAGTTTTAGTTAGGTGAACCACGTGAACAATACACAAAAACACAAAATATTAGGAATTGCTAGATATCTTTAAATCAGAGATATTCATCTCGATTTATGTACAGAGCTAATTTTGGAAGAGACTATGCATGGACATCGATTCAGCACCATGCCTAGGGTCGGTGAGACGCATGTGTGTGGACTGTGGTACTGAATACTGACACTACTTCCAGGGTTTTGATTGCTAAATATCTATCACGCTCCAGGAAAACATATAACTTCCAGTTTTATAACTTGCTGACTACTTAGTATTGAGGCTATAAATTTTTTTTCTGTACGGATCACCCGACACAACAACGAACTACTAATGTCTAATTCAGTATTTTAGCACTCACGTTGGTGTTGCTCAGCTCCAGATTATAGAAATCAACAGCATCCGCCTTGAACAAAGGCCCGGCATGCCAGGTCCCCTTGTGCAGCTTGAGA
Organism: Coix lacryma-jobi var. lacryma-jobi; assembly: GCA_009763385.1. Lineage (NCBI taxonomy): Eukaryota > Viridiplantae > Streptophyta > Magnoliopsida > Poales > Poaceae > Coix > Coix lacryma-jobi. The sequence continues at coordinate 16,812,290 of CM019827.1, forward strand.
AACTTGGAGCCGGAAACCCTGAAGACGCAGACCTCGGCTGGATCAGGAGGCAGGTAATAGTGCCCTGCGGCAGACTGTAAGAGCTTCCTCCCCTCCGGGCCACTCTGTTCGGACGCTCCGTCCACGATCGACGGTTTGGCCACCCCGAGGTACCAGTCCTGGCCGCCGATGGAGCCTAGGCACTGGGTCACGCTGGCGTGGTGGGTGATGGTGGAGAACTTGAGCGGCCGGTCCTGCAATCGCATGATGTAGAACCTGCGACGGAGAGAAGGGAGACGAAAAAGCTCGAATCTCTCTGCTCAAGTCCGGACGACACGATCTGAATTGGATCCCTCTCGTGCGGGGAGGATACAGTGGACGGATTACCTTGGGATGCCGCGGCTGAGGTCGAGCTGGGCGTCGTGGGGGCCGAACTCGTCGCCGTCGGGGGAGGCGGCGATGACCTGCCCGAACGAAGCGAAGGACTCGGGCGTGGCCTCCACCGCCCGCAGCTTCACAACCTTAACCTCCTGCCCGCGTTCCATCTGCGCGGGCTGGGCGGCGCTGGCGCGTACGGCGGCGATGCGGGTTTTTAGCCTTGTGACGTTGCGGGGATGGGGTGGAGCCGGAGGAGGAGAGGGAGAAGCGGTGCGGCGGCAGTGGAGAGGCAGAGGGATGCACCCGCGGCCCAGGCCCAGCGCCTGCATCTTGGGTCCTTTTCTGTGTGGCTGGAGTACCCCTGGCCCTCAGGACTGAAGAAGATGTGAAAGCCCAGCCGCTCACGGCAAGTACATTGCTACATGTTAGCTGTCTCGTACATCGTCTCATGCAGTGTCAGCTGTCTCGTACATCGTCTCATACAGTGTGAGCTGTCTCGTACATCGTCTCATAGAGTGTCATATAAGATTTTTGCTGATGTGGAGGAAAGAGAGAAGCGAAAGAGGAAGAGATCATTATTTCGCGAAACAACCATCTCATGAGCTAAAATTTAGGACTATAAGATAACTATTCTATCATTATATGAGTTGTTGTTATCATGTAACTCATAATTTATTTTTATTTTATCTATAAATTAAGATAAGTTACAAGTCGTTTTAAAATTACGTGACACTGTATAAAACCACCTACGTATAAAACCACACCACGTGACAAGATCAATGTACTTACCGTCAGACACAAAAGGTTCCGGTTGCTGTGGCATTGCATGGCGTGCGCATGTTCCCCTTGGATGCGCGCCACGCGCCAGCACTGTCCACACAGTGATTTGTCATTTGTTCCGGCCTTCCGGGTGGTTTTGTCATTATTTTCCCCTTGGACACGCCAGCCGCTTGAACGCTTCCCGGCTTTGTAAATTCGTAGAAACACGTCCAGTGCGCCTTGTGAAGAACATGGACATTAGAACAGCAGCGATTTGTCATTATTTTCCGTGTTCCGACCCAGGTCCCAGTTTAAGCCTTGCTAAGATTGAGCATAGTGTGATCACCAGTTCATCACATCATGTCCAAACGCTTTATTACGCTTTCCACGGGAACAACGGAACATCATGGGCCCCGTTTTTCATCACTGACAGAAACCGGAGGCACAAATTCGGGCGAGCAGCTCAGATGTGCACGTGTACACGGCAGCCACAAAGGTGGGTGTTCGTTAGACTATCCGCACTCACGTTTCTTTATTTTCATCCTTTATACTGTCTCGTCATCAAGATTCTCTCATCTATACTCGTTTCTTCCGCATCCATCCATCCTCTATATCATCATCTATCTACTGTGGGCCCACTTATCACTTTATCTAAATATATTTATGAGAGATCTAGTTTCGAAGAATTAATTGTAACGAATTCAATGGTGTAATCGGAATTTAATTTGGATTTTCGGTTTGTGAGATATAACATTTTTTAGGAACTTAAAAGGATGGGACCCACTTTGTACTGGTTTCCGGCTGCTTGCGCGCGCATGCCGCATGCTTCCTCGCCGTCTCCGCTAAAATCCCTTCCACCCGCTGCATTTAGAGGATGTACACCGGTACTGGATATTGTACCGTCTGCCACTGCAGTCATTTATCTACGCTATAGGATTTAGCGGAAGGGGTACCGCACCCACTATGGGTGGTCTTAGAACCTCCAGATACAGAACATGATCAGCCAGTTGCCTTTGCAAACTCGTTTCTGGTAGGCAACGCACTGATCGCAAACTGCACTTCAGTCCTCGACAACGAAAGATACCCCATCATGCTTCCTGAAATGGTGTGATGTGTGATCAACAAAACAGTTTAGTGAAGCAAATGCACAGTTCTGAGCTCGAACGCATAAATAAAAAAACAGTGCAGTGCCAGATTTAGCAATTTAGGACCTCTTCTCTCTTTTTTTTTCCTGTTCTTTTTGCGAAGGAACTTGAGACCTTTAATTGGAGTTCCAACTTCAGCACAGAATAATTCAATTGGGAGCAGTCCTGACCTACATAAAGGCCGAGCGAGGGCCGAGGCCACCCACCACCAACAGTCAATTTCTTGTTTTCAATGGACTTATGTCTTATTTTGGGGGCGTCTGGATCTATTCATTTTAGATGAATTAAAATTCACTTAATAAACTAGTCTATTCGCTTGGAATTTGGCATTCCATCACTTTACAAAATTCAATATAAGTCTATCTCAAATTCACAGGGTGAGAGAGAGGAAAATAGATTCTATATAGATCATGCTATATTTCGACTTTGTAACTTATAATACTATCTTCAACTCACTCCTCTATGGTAGAAATACAACAAATATGTATCTCTCACATAGCCAACAACAATATACAAATATAATTCATACACAACAATATTACCTTAATTAATGTGTTAAATTATGATACTTAAAATGAATTCAATTTCCAATGGTCCAAATGAGCCTTTAATAAAAATTATAAAGGATCTTTTAACCACCCACTTATTTTTTGGGCTTTTTTGAGATGAAAGAAGAATTGTATTAAATTATAGCTGGGTATATCATCGTATTACAAGTACTCTGGAAAAAAACATGTATCCAGAAACTGATTCTCATCTATATTATACTCACGCTGTGAAAGACTCAAACTCTCAAATCCAAACTTGTTTGACGCTTCGTATAGATGACCGCACAGGCAAATACTCGACAACAGTTGTTTTCGGCCTAAGAACAGATCCCCAACGGACAGCCAACATTCCTGCAGGTGGAGTTGACAAACTTCTTCTTCTTCCTTGTGTCTTCCTTCTTCTTCTTTCTGCCACCGAAGAATGAGGAAGACCGATCTGAAAATTATTCTCTGTAGTCCTTCATCGTGGCCAGATCCAACCACAACAAAACGAAGAGGAGACCGGAGAAAATTATTCCATGGCGGTGACATCATCTCCGTCTTGATGCCGAAGCCCGGAAACAAAAGTCTTCATGTTGTCTTGTCGATGTTTTGTCGCCCTCATCTTCAACAAAGCCACTATGGAGAGACCGGATCAACATTACCTCCTCACCATCACCGACAAGAAGGAGGAGGAAAAACACCCTCAATACCAAGGTCTTTGGTACGAAGAAACTCTAACTCTAGATGACTCGATCTACTAGAAAACTTATTAAAACGATGGATTCTCACTCTCTCCGACCTCCGGCGAGATACCGGAGGGGGAGAAAGGGGACAACGGTAAAGAAGATGCAAACGGCGGCGGGCGGTTCACACCCTAGGCCTAGGGGCAGGCGGCGGCAAAGTTAAAAAAAGTTAAAAGCCTTGTGCCGCAGTGGCACTTTTTTTTTTGGCTAGGACCACAACTGACGTCAATTCTCTAGCCATGATCAGAATAATTGGCTCTAGCAGGAATAATGGCAAGTACAATTCACTTAGACCACGTTCAGTTCGCAAAATTGTCTCCAAATATTTTGCGCAGTGCCCATTTTAGACGCATGCATGGAACATGAAATGTAGGTAAAAAAATAACTAATTGTACTTTTAGTCTGTTCATGTCGAGACGAATCTTTTGAGTCTACTTAGATTATGTTTAGACAAAGTTTGTCAAATAACAACGAAAGTGCTACAGTAACTTTTCGCTAAATATTTCGCGAACTGAACAAGGTCTTCTTAGGTAACATGATTCTGTGTGGCTCTACAACTCTACTCTACGTACAGTGTGAAAGCTTTCCTTAAATGATGATACAACATTATAAAATTTAATTACTAGCAAGGGACTTATCTAGCTTTTATTTAGATGATTTATTACATAGTCCGTCATGCTAGAGCATCGCCTAGAGACACTCCAATTTTATCCTCATTTGGCTATGCACTGCAAAAGAATCTCTCTTTGACACTAAAAAAAGAATCTCTCTTTATATTACTGATAAGTGATAAGTACCCTAAGGCGAGTCTCAATGAACATTTCATGGCTCCGTTTTCAAAACTGTCACATCAACTTTATTTCTTTGAAATGAAGAATGAAATTGGCTTTCTTATGCCAATCTCAATGGTGAGTTTCATTTTGTTGTTTCCAAGACTGTCATGTCATATGAAATAAAATGAAACTTGAATGAAACTCTCCATTGAGAATGAAAGTTTCATTGTAAAGTTTCATTAACATTAAATTTCATGACTCATAGAGAGTTGGTATTCGTGTCAAGAGAGTTTCATCTAGATGAAACTCATTTCTTCTCTCACTTCTTAAATATACCGTCATGTCATCAACAATGCCTATGTGACAACCTATTTAATGCAAATGAAACTCAAATAAAACTCCTGTTGAGATTGACCTCAATGGATAATTTCATCTCACTATTTCATAGACTATCAGTAGCATTTAATTCTTGTATAGCGCTGTGATCAAATGTGACATCGATCTGTGTAGCCATTTGGTGATCGAAGTGCTGCATCTCATTTCTCATAGAGACAAAAGATCGAACATGTAGCGAGCATATGCCATGGATCCCATGGACCTGCGTGCATCATATTCGTATATCATATCATATACGTATATAAGAGAGAGAATGCAATGCAAGGATTGCAAGCAAATGTTCGTGGAGAAGATGAGCGCTAGCCCCAGAGCGATCCGAACGACGTTGTCACGAAGAAGAAGAAAACCAGCCCTGACTTCAACCTGACGCCATACTCAGGCCCGCAGGATGCAACTGCCGAGGCCCATGCCCTCAAGAGCTAGCTGAAGCAGAGCACGGCATCGGCGGCCGCGTGGAGGCGGAGGGCGTGCTCGGCATCAGCAGCCGTGGCGAGGCGGAGCGCGTGCTCGGCATCAACAGCCGTGGCGAGGCAGATGAGCGTGTGCGCGCCTACGCGCCGTCGACGGCCCTCGACAAGGCGGAGCTGGTGCGCGCCGTCGACGGTCACGACGAGGCGGAGCAGGGGCGCAACGTCGACGGCCTCGGCAGGCGGAGCAGGGGCACGACCTCGGTGGCCAAGGATTAGGTTTGAGATGATCTGCAGGAGGGCCAACTACGCGTGAAAATGATGATGATGGCTGGCTCCGCGAAGGACCGAAAGTGTCAAACCACGGCGACCAGAGGGGGTGAATGGGAGCCTCAAAAATTTCTTCACAGAAACTACGGCCTCAGTTCCAATAAAATCAACCCCAAAAGCTTTGTTCTTAGAAGCGATGTCCACGACCCTTGGAAGAGGGTGGATGATCCTAAGATCACAGCAAGGCACCACTGACCAGAGAATACGAAGAAAACCTACGGAGAACTGAGCCAACGAGGCCTCGGGGCAAAACTCCGATTCGCCCGAGGCTCAAGGAAGGCTTCAGGAGAAAACACCGACTCGCCCGAAGCTGAGGGAGGTCTCGGAGGAAAACTCCGTCTCGCCCGATGGTCGGGGCTCGAGAGAGAGGCCTCGGAACAAAACTCCGACTCGCCCGAGGCTTGAGGCTCGAGAGAGGCCTCAGAGTGAAACTCCGACTCGCCCGAGGCTGAGGGGACCTCGGAAAAAGTTCTAATTCGTCCGAGGCTCAAGAGGCCTCGGGAAAAGTTCCGCCTCGCCCGAGGGTGGTCTCGGTTTACTCGAGAGTCACCGTACAAAGGTGGCCTCGGCACGTTCCGACACCCGAGCCTGCTGCGAACTGCTCCCGCAGAAGCTCGGATCTGGACGCGTTCTCCCGAAAAGCAAATCTCTCCAAAACTCGATCAAGACACAATCCCAAGTTTCCAAACTTGGAGAAGAAGATCACAGGGTAGTTAGGATACTATCCCCAAGAAATCATCTTCTCAGAACAACCAAGAACACAGGAAAAACAAAAGGGAAAGTGGAAGAACAAAAAAGTGCCACGAAAACGAAATCGTCCCGATTTACTCAATCATGAGGAGTTAGATGAATTCCTTTGGTCGAAATGACCTCCTCAATGATACGAACAAACTGATTCAACCGGATTTCGCAAAGACACACTGGAGAGAGAGATCGATCGACGGGAAAAATCGAGCAGAGCCAAAACGCGACAAACACAGTGCACTACACTACCAATCGCGAGACTCAGCCGACACAGTGCACAACACGGATCTGCTCTGGAAGGATGAGGATACGGCCTCACTTCCGTGAACCAACAGAACACAGAACAAGTTTTTCTGTGGATCTCAACTAGCTACAGCAGAGAATGGGAGAGCACGAAACCCTAAGAACAAAAGCAACTAACTGAGATAGGGAGGGAGGAGGGTGTCTCCCTCTATTTATACTACAACTAGCCTAAATCTATTTCCTACTCTACCCCTCTCTAAGCTATTTACAGAGCAAGCCAGCTAAACCCTAAGGCTATACTGGACCAACTCAGTGGTAGGTGTATCCGACGGCCACGTCCGCACAACTCGTCCGCGTTGCCTGCGCGCAACCTTCCGATTGCCGCCACGTGCCGCCTTTGCTCTGTACCCCCGGTTTTGAGGCCCAAACCGGGAAACCAGCCTTCCAGTATCTGAGTTTTGAGGCCCAAACTCAGCAAACCGTCCTCAGCCCGAGTTTTGTGGCCAAACTCGGAAACCCTCAGCACCCAGGTTTTGAGGCCCAAACCTGGAAACCGTCCACCGGTGGTTTTTCCCTGGCTGAACCACCAAACCGGCGTCGTAGAGGGGATGCACCTCCCGTGCACCCCATCCACCGACACGTGTTCCCAGGTCCTCGACCTGAGCAACACATGACCGCACTTCTTTGCTTGTCGTCGTCACAGGCTGCCAGCCTCCACAGCTGATCCTCAGGTACTCCGGTCCCTCAGTCCAAGCCTCACGTCTGCCCTTCACCGCTCGGTACATTGGCATGGCACGTCCGCCGCACGGCACGCCCATCCTTCACCGCACCCGGTCCGTCAGCACAGCACGTCTCGACTTGACCTTCACCTACCCTCGATCACTGTCTCCGTGCTCGACACCTGCACAACACAAGCCAAAGAACATGCGCATCATACCCGTTGACAATCACTCATCACTCAGAGCCTTCGGCATACACCCATGTATCCGCAATCTCCCCCTTGATGAGTGCATTGTCAACTACCCACATAAATCATAATAAAAGAGAAAGAAAGAGGAAAGGAGGAAGGAGAGGAGAAAAACTCAACCAAATGACCCAAAAGCATAGCAAAGCCGGAAAAGGTCAAGTGAAAAGAGCAGAGCAACTTGGTCCCCAAAGACATGGGCAACGGCTCGACGCAACCAAGCAAAGCAAAGCTAGCCCTCAAGAAGAGGTAGAACAGGCTCAACACCGCTAGCAAATATCAATCGAAGCTTCCAGAGAAAAGAGCTCGACAACAACTGAAGTAATGGTGGAAAACGAGGCAAAATGCTAGTCCCTCAAGAAAGAGGCAACGGCTCAACACAACTAGCACAGACAACTCAACACCAAATCCTATCAGCCTGCGAGAAAGCAGCAAGACTCGAGGCAGAGGTCGAGGCTCAAAGCCGGGGCTCGAGGCCGGGGCTCGAGGCAGAGGCTCGAGGCTGGGGCTCGAGGCCGAGGCTCGAGGCCGGGGCTCGAGGCCGGGGCTCGAGGCAGAGGCTCGAGGCTCGAGCAAAAACAAACGAGCTCCCCCTCGAACAATAAAGCTCGAGGCTGTGACTGAGGCTATTGGAAGGCAACAGCATAGCTCGAGGCCGAGACTCCCTCCGCTCCCCCTTGACTAGTGCAGATAATAACTCCCCCTCGGATGAACATCCAGGGAACAGGGAACATATGATTTGCAAAATTCTCCCCCTTAGTTGAAAATGCACTTATCAAGAGACAAAAATTCTCCCCCCTTCCATTATGCAAAGAAGTCAGAGATGCAAGTTAGGAGCTTCAGACTTATAGTCAAAAAGAATGCAAAAATGCTCTAAACAGTATAGCCCGAGGGACTCAACAGATGCACATACAGGCTCGGCGAAGGCTCAGACTGATCACTGGATTCGAAATATGAGCCATATGAGCAATAGTGAGCAGTTTTGAGTCAAAAAGGTATTCACCATCAAAATAGCACTAACAAAGCGTAGACAGGAGTCTGTACAAGTGCTAAACATGTATACAAGGTGAACTACCCCTAGCACAGTTCAATCATCATGCATAGGAATGAAGCATATACTTGTGATTTCAGTTTTATATCGGATTTGCAGCGGTGAAATTACACAAGTTTAATTATTTGTATGTGAATGCGAGAGGTTGAAAGCTTGTCTTTGCCTTACTTTTCAACCGAGCGAAGTCTATGCCGAAGCAATCAGGAGCTTAAAGCTACGGTTTCGGTCATACACTACACGGCTCAAGTTTAACTCAAAATGTAATGAGAAACAGTCTTGATACCGTGAGGTGTTGACAAGCAATCCCATCTCGATCTTTTCATTTTACTAAAGCTTGGTTCAAATTTTAAACATTATATGAACAAACCAAGCAAGTGAATGACTCAGAACTAGAGACATAGCAACCTAGCATATATGAAAAGCGCGAGTAAACTCAACACAACCTACACATGCTAGTTGCATATCTTAATGGTGAATATTTTCAGAATTTAATTTATTTAAAAATTTCACAATTTTAAAATAGCTCAGCCCACAACAAGTACTAGTGATCAGTAAGAGCATAAGCTACAGGCCTCCATCATAAGCCTCGGATCAGACTGGACAGAGTGTGAATACATTCTAGTGATTAAAAATCTGAGGCTCCGAATGTATGTTGAAACGCAAGAGAAAGACAAATTAAAAAGTCAATCTGTACACAGCACAAAATGTTTCCCCCATCTAAAAGGGGAAACATACACCAAGCTCACCCCTCAACCGATTAAAGGTTGATTCGTCTAAGGGCTTGGTAAAAATATCGGCCAGTTGATGATGAGTATCGACATGGCGAAGGTCGATATCACCCTTCTCCTGGTGGTCTCGCAAAAAATGAAAGCGCACATCAATATGTTTGGTCTTCGAGTGAAGCACGGGGTTCTTAGCAACGCTAATAGCACTCGTGCTATCACAAAGCAAAGGAACACGAGAAAAGCTCAGACCAAAATCACGCAAAGTAGCCATCATCCAGAGTAACTGGGAACAGCAGCTAGCCGCAGTAACATACTCAGCCTCCGTGGTAGACTGGGCGACACTAGACTGCTTGCGAGAAGACCACGAAACAAGAGAAGAACCGATAAACTGGCAAGTCCCAGAGGTGGACTTGCGATCAATACGACACCCAGCAAAATCGGCATCAGAATAACCGCAGAGGGAGAGGGTGGATGAGGCCGAATACCAGATCCCGAGCTTGGGTGTAAACCGAAGGTACCTAAAGACCCTCTTCACCGCCTGACGGTGAGAAATACGCGGTGAGGCCTGGAAGCGCGCGCACAGACACACCGCAAACTGGATGTCTGGGCGTGTCGCCGTCAAGTAGAGGAGTGATCCAATCATGCTGCGGTACTCCTTCTGGTCCACTGCTTCGCCATCCACATCCGCATCCAGGGCAGTCGTCGTCGACATGGGCGTTGGTAGAGGCTTGGCCTCACCCATGTCGAACCGCTTCAGCAAGTCCTTGGTGTACTTGCCCTGGTGCACAAACGTCCCCTCTCGGGATTGCTTAATTTGCAACCCGAGAAAGAATGTCAGTTCTCCCATCATGCTCATCTCGAACTCCCTGCTCATAGTATCTGCAAACTTGGCAACCAAGGCGTGAGAAGAACCACCGAAAATGATATCATCCACGTAAATCTGGACCAAGAGAGTGTCTTTGTCTTGCCTGAGGAGAAAGAGCGTTTTATCTACACATCCCATTTTAAAACCCTTAGCAAGCAAGAAGGTTTTTAACCTATCATACCAGGCTCTAGGGGCTTGTTTCAGACCATATAAAGCTTTGTGAAGTTTAAAAACATGGTTCGGAAACTTGGATTTTTCAAAACCGGGGGGCTGCTCAACATACACTTCCTCCTCTATGTAGCCGTTTAAGAAGGCACTCTTGACATCCATTTGAAACAATTTAAAACCTTTGGATGCAGCAAAAGCCAAGAGTATCCTAATAGCCTCCAAACGAGCTACAGGAGCAAAAGTCTCCTCATAGTCTATTCCCTCCTTCTGATTGTAACCCTTTGCTACAAGCCTGGCCTTGTTTCTCACAACGTGGCCATCCTCTCCTTGCTTGTTTTTAAAAACCCATTTTGTCCCAATAGGTTTACAGTCTGGCGGAGGTGGAACTAGAACCCAAACCCGATTTCGCTCAAAATTTTCTAACTCCTCATGCATGGCATTGACCCAGTCTGGATCCGTCAAAGCGTGTCCAACATCTCGGGGCTCAAAATTAGCGACAAAAGCAAAGTGAGCAAAGTGCGAGATTTGCTGAGACCTGGACCGAGTGACTCGGTCGTCGAGGCTGCCGATCATCTGCTGAGGCGGGTGCCGACGCTGGATATACTGTGGTGCTTCCCTTGCCGAGGTAGCCTCGGCTTCAGCCTCAGCAGCAGCTGGTGCCTCCCCGGGTACAAAAGGTACCGCGCGGGGTGGCGGATCCCACGGCCCCCAGGAAGAAGAGGTCTCGGGGCCGTGGATCGTCGTCGAGGCCGCTCTATGCGGCTCGGCAGGTGGAGGAAGTGCTGGGCCGTCCAGACCCTCGACACCCTCTTCCTCGTCATTGAAAAGAGGCTCTCCAACCTCATGATCACCTGCACGTTCAAAACGAGAAGAAGGACATACAAGAGTCTCGTCGAAGGTGACATCTGATGTCTCCAAGACTCGGTTAGTGTCAAGGTTAAGTACACGATAAGCTCGAGTGTGAGTGCCATAACCCAAAAACACACCGTCAGAAGAACGGGACTCAAACTTGTCCAGGTTGCCTTTCTTTAATATAAAACAATGGCAACCGAAGACTCTAAAATAACTCACTTTGGGTTGGCGACCAAAACGCAACTCGTAAAAAGTCTTTTTCAAGAACGCTCTCAGAAAAATGCGATTGGATATATAGCACGCAGTGTTCATAGCCTCGGCCCAGTAGCGCCTGGGTGTCCTATGCTCGTCGAGCATCGTCCTGGCCATCTCAATGAGGGTCCGATTTTTCCTCTCTACAACACCATTCTGTGGTGGTGTGTAGGGGAAGAAAACTGGTGCTCCAAACCCAGAGAATTACAGAACTTCTCAAAATCCGAATTTTTAAACTCAGAGCCATTATCACTTCTAATAGCTCACATCGAGTTCAAAGGGAACTCGTTCTGAAGACGTAAAATCAGATTGCGAGCAAAGGAAAAAGTCTCGGTCTTCTCAGCTAAAAAGAAGACCCACGAATATCTCAAAAAGTCATCGACAACGACCAAAACATACCACTTGCCACCAACCGAGCTCACCCGAGCCGGACCAACAAGGTCCATGTGTAAAAGCTCTCCAGGGTGCGAGGTCATGACCTTAGTCACTGGATGGTGGGGAGCAGCAACCATCTTCCCATGTCTGCAAGAGTGACAGACTAGATCCTTCTCCATCGAAAGCTTGGGCAATCCTCGGATTAGGCCAAGTGAGCTAAGTCTTGCAAGCAAGTCGAAGCTTAAATGACCGAGCCTCCTATGCCACTTCCAAAGATCAGAGGAGGAAGGACTAGCCAAAAGACAGCGGGAAGTGCCAAAAGACTCCGAAAAATTCGCACGAAAGACTTTCCCAAAGGGTGAAATCAAACATACAAGATTGCCCTGAGGGTCCAAAATACGACTGAGATTCGATTTAAAACGAATCTCATAGTCATCGTCAAAAAGTTGCGAAACAGAAAGCAAGTTAAAATGCAAGTTAGAAACAAGAGCAACATCGCGCAACACAAAGTGCTCATTAACCTGCACTGATCCGCGGGACACTACCTTACCCTTGCTGTTGTCGCCGAAGGTTATGTACTCCTTTCCGGCAACAGGACTAAGGCTGGAGAACCACTTGGCGTTTCCGGTCATGTGCCTCGAGCAACCGGAATCCACCAACCAAATGTCCTCCAACCGATTTACCTACATCAATAAAAAGACATAGGGTGAGCATACGGTCCAACACTGGGGTTAGTGAAGTGAGGATAATACCAGTGTTAGGCCGGCTGCTCAAAAGAACGGTTAGGATAAAAACCATTCCTATACTGTCTACAAGAGGAGCGATCACCATGCTGAGGAAGACATGGTCCGCTAGGGAAGGAGCGCTCACTGCAATGCTCAAACTGCAGTGGGGGAAAACGCTCAATAAAGCCTCCGTCATGGGGTCCGTAGCCTGCAAAGACAGGACCCCGTTGGGCACGCTCTCTTCGAGGCTGAGGCCTAGGCTCTTCACTTCTGCGCCTAGCGTCTCTCCTCGGAGCCCTCCGCTGCTGAGGCCTGGGTGCTTGAGGCTGAGGCCTCGGGGCTCGAGGCTGAGGCTGAGGCCTCGGGGCTCGAGGCTCTGAGCCCCTGGTCCTAACAGCAGGCCTTGGTGCCCTCTCCCTGGCACGGCGCGCTTCTCTCCTGCGCCTGAAATAGAACTCACTCAAGTGACCATCTCTCCCACAAAAATCACACTGGTACCTCACCACACGCAAAGGGGGTTGTTGGTATGCAGGGCTGTGGGTGTGGCTCACTTTGCCCTTCTGTGGCAAGCACTCCCCCTGGATGGGTGGCATTGTGTCGAGCTTGTTTTTGAGGTGGCTCGGCTTGGATGTCCACACTTGGTTTTTGGGTGGAGCTCTCGGGGGTTCCTCAAATACCCCGTCCTTGGTGATAGGCTTGACAGGCTCACTGGGTGGCAGCTTGGTCAACTTGGGAGTGGTGGTGGAGTTGGCCTTCTCACTAGGATTTAGACCACTCGACTCTCCAATCTTCCCAAAAGCAGAAAGGTCAACACCCGGAGCAAAACCTACACCAGGACCCCCAGCAGCTCGCTTGAATTGGGAAATCATCATCCCGAGCTGCGGCTCACTATAGGAGACCCATGACAAGATGGTCCGAAGGTATGTGTTTTCTTCCTCGGTTTGCATCTTGTCATGCTTGACATTTGCAATCTCCATCTCCAGACCCTCGCACAAGGCGCACCTCACGACACAAGTGCTATCCGAGTTGGCCTCTTCAAGAGACACAATCTTGGCATTCTTCTCTGCCAACTCAGATTACAAGACAGGACAAGTCTTGCATGCACCCAACAGCTGAGGCCTAGCACGGAGCTCATCCACCTCTCCAACCAATGCAGCATACTTACCTCTCAAAGTGAGAAGGTCAGTCATGTGCGCTGTGCACGACTCACACTCAGCCTCCTCCGACACGACTACGGTGGACCGAGCGAACTCAAGCTCCTTCACCGTGTCCTCCCACTTCTGCCTAAACTCCTTGCACTCTCTAGCAGCACGCCTGAGCAGTTTGTCTTGGCTAAGGAGGGCAGCAGTAAGCTTCTCAACCTCGGAAGAAAGTTCGTCGTAGGTGAGAGATACCTGGGAGGTGTCGTCGTCGTCGTCGTTCCGAGGCGTGTGCTCCAGCCCGCCTCCGGCCTCATCACCGAGCGCCATGGTGCAGAGGCCGTCGTCGTCGGCGAAGAAGCAGATGCCGTTCAGCTGGTCCTCGATCCTCTTCTTCTTCTCGGACTCATCATCGCTCGAAGAAGCGGAGTCATCATCCGAGCCGTCGACGTCGCTGAGCGTGGCGAAGAACGCGCGCTGCTCAGCTTGGGCCTTCTCCAAGTACTTCTTCTTGATGTACTCCTTGTCGAAGCCGCCCCTCTTCTTGTGCCTCGGAGGGACGTACCTCTCCTTGCGTTTGCCGGAGTCGTACTTGTGCCCATGATCGCCCTTCCCCAGATGCTTGTTCTTCTTGGGGCAGTTGGCGATGAAGTGGTCGGGGTCGCCGCACTCGTAGCATCCCGTGCGTCCTCCTCCGCGGCGACGGTTCATGCGGTTGTTGTGAAACCGCGTGAACCGGTTGGCAAGCAAAGCCAGCTCATCATCCCCTAGCGTCTCAAGCTGGTCCTCTGTGACAGAAAAAAGAGACGAGAGTGCACAGCCAGCAGAGAGGTTAGCGGAAGAACCAGAAACCAAAGCCATCGTCGGGCCGGAAGGGTTCGCATAAGAAGCCCTCGACATGGCGTCGATCTCACTGGACTTGAGCTTACTGAAGAGCTCGTCGCAGGTGAGGGTCTCATAGTTAGGCGATTCGATGATCGCCTGGACTTTTGAGTCCCACACCGACCGGTCAAGAGTGTGCAGAAGCTTCAAAGCACGCTCATGATCGTCAAAAGGCAACTGCTCCCTGTTAGCCCTCATCCTGTTGACAATCACCTGAAAGCGAGCGAATAAACTCTCTATGCTCTCGCCAGGCTGATGTCGGAAGTTCTCATACTCTCTCTTAAACGACTCGTAGAGTCGGGTTTTGACTTGAGAGGTACCCTCATGAAAACGCATGAGGGTGTCCCAGATCTCCCGAGCCGTAGAGAGGTGAGAAACGCGGTCAAACTCTCCCATGCTCAAACATGAAAAGAGAGCATTACGGGCTCGGCTATTGGCATCGTGCTCATCAATTTGCTGTTGAGTGACACGAGCAGCCAAGACCACGTAATCAGCGTTGTTGCAAATCTCCCAAACAGAAGAGCCCATGCTCTGGAGATAGGCCGACATGCGTATCTTCCAATACGCATAGTTCGTCCCATCAAAAAACGGCGGTTTGCCCACGCCGGTATCCATGTCGCCTTCTGTGGATCTGGAACCGGCTAAGGTGGAAGATCCTTAACCTGCTCCGATACCAATTGAAGGACCGAAAGTGTCAAACCAAGGCAACCAGAGGGGGGGGTGAATGGGAGCCTCAAAAATTTCTTCACAGAAACTACGGCCTCAGTTCCAATAAAATCAACCCCCAAAAGCTTTGTTCTTAGAAGCGATGTCCACGACCCTTGGAAGAGGGTGGATGATCCCTAAGATCACAGCGAGGCACCACTGACCAGAGAATACGAAGAAAACCTACGGAGAACTGAGCCAATGAGGCCTCGGGGCAAAACTCCGATTCGCCCGAGGCTCAAGGAAGGCTTCAGGAGAAAACACCGACTCGCCCGAAGCTGAGGGAGGTCTCGGAGGAAAACTCCGTCTCGCCCGAGGGTCGGGGCTCGAGAGAGAGAGGCCTCGGAACAAAACTCCGACTCGCCCGAGGCTTGAGGCTCGAGAGAGGCCTCAGAGTGAAACTCCGACTCGCCCGAGGCTGAGGGGACCTCGGAAAAAGTTCCGATTCGTCCGAGGCTCAAGAGGCCTCGGGAAAAGTTCCGCCTCGCCCGAGGGTGGTCTCGGCTTACTCGAGAGTCACCGTACAAAGGTGGCCTCTGTGACACCCTAGTGTCAAGCACTGCATTAGGAACTTCATTAGCTACTAAAGGAGCATAAGCAATGCATTGCATCATTGCATGTGCATATGAGTGCTTGTTGCCTTTTGTTTAGTTATTTGGCTTTCTTTATGTAGAGGATTTAAAAATGGTTTTCAGAAAAAGTGTCTTATATGAAGGTTGTAGAGAAAAATGTTTTGAGCAACTTTTGTATTTTGGTCAAAACCTAGTTTGGAGTTTTTGAAACTGTTTTTGAGTGGTCAAAGTTTGAAAGAATTTGGAAAAAGAAAAAGGAAAACGTTTTTTTTCCAGTGCCACCCCTTTCGGCCCATCTGGCCTTTCGGCCCAGCCTCGCCCGCGCGCGCTGCACGCCGCTCGCCGACCCGCGGCCACGCCGTACGCCGGCGACGCGGCCACGTGGCCGTTTTTCCCTGCCGAGGATCCGCGTCCGCCTATCGTCGCCTGATCTCCTCCGCCCAAGCACGCAAGCTATCTTGCTTGCCCTCTTCCGCTCCGCCTCGCCTGCTGCGCCGGCCTCGCCGCGCGCGCCGCGCGCTGACGCCGCTGACGGCCGCGCCGTACGCCGGCCGCAACCGCCGCGTGGCGGCACGCCTCTGCCGCGAATCCTCCTCGCCCACTCCCCGCGAGATCTTTGCTCACCCGATCACGCCACAATCCGCCTCGCCCGCTCCGCGCTCGCCTCGCCGACCGCGCCGCTGCTGCCGCGACGTCCCGTCGCCGGCCCCGCCACGACCACCGGCCGGTCAAGCCGATCAAAACCCCGAGCGCACCGCACTCCCCTCTCCCCACTGCCATTTCACTCGCCCGCTCTCACTCTCGCTCTCTCCCTCACTCTCCCACGAACACGCCGAACACCTCCCCGCTCGCCGCGACCATCACCGCAAAAGCCCCGCCGTGTTCCGGCCTCACCGGAGCACCACCACCCGATTCGTCTCGCAAACCACTCCGTCTACACCTCGGACACCCGGTGCTCCCGCTTGCACCACCTCTCGAGCCCCACCAACGCCGGAGATCGGAGAGCGCCGCCGCGGACGCCATCACCACCGCTGAGCCCGCGACGCTGTTCCTCGCCGACCCGAGCACCACTGCCCCTCTTCTTCATCCTCGACCTTCACCGAGTCAAGGCAAGGTAAGAACACCGACGAGCTTCAACGCTACCGCTCCCTATCGCACTCTTCTCCCCGGCCGAGCGCCATGGGCGCCGCCGCAGACCTCGCTCGTGGCCAGGCTCCTCTGGAGCCACCCGAGCCAAACCAACCCCGTAGCTTTGCTCCTTAGGGTTCACTCGAGCTTTTGCCTCCCCCAATTTCACCGGCGACCGCCGGAGACGGCGTAGTCGCGCGTCACCGCCGCCTCCGTGCGCTGCCGCTCGCCGCCGGCACACTCCGGCCATCCGCTAGCCAAACCACCTACACCACTCGATGCGCCTCGTCGAGGGGAGTTCACAAGCCTAGCTTCCCCGCCGGCGACCTCACCGACGGCGAGGAATCGACGATCAAACCTCTCCCCTGTTTTCCGTCTCGCCCGAGCCCTCGAGCCAGGCCTCGGACGGGCGTGTATGTTTCCGTCTCGCCCGAGCCCTCGAGCCAGGCCTCGGACGGGCGTGTATGTTTCCGTCTCGCCCGAGCCCTCGAGCCAGGCCTCGGACGGGCGTGTGTGTTTTCGCCTCGCCCGAGCCCTCGAGCCAGGCCTCGGACGGGCGTTTGTTTTCCCGTCTCGCCCGAGCCCTCGAGCCAGGCCTCGGACGGACTAGTTGTCCGTCTCGCCCGAACTCGGCCTCGAGCGAACCCTCGGCCGCGGTCTCGTTCGAGCCAGGCCTCGGCCGATCCCCTACCGCCGTGCGCTCGAGCCAAGGTGGGTTCCCGTTGACCCACGGGCCCCGCGCGTCAGCCACTCGCTGGTCCATGGACCGGGTGCACGTAGCTAGCCGGGAGAAATTCAAATATTTTTCTTTTAGTTTTAATTTCCAGAGATGCTTGTTATTTTTGTACAGCATGATTTATAAGTCCAAATGGAGTACTTTCAGTTTTGTTGGCTTGTTTATGAGTAGATCTATCATGGAAAAGTATGAATGTATTTTTGATAGCAGTTATTTTACTGTTTTCATTTATTTCCGTGTACATGCTTTTGTTGGGATAAATGGAATTAAGTGTTTTCTGATGGAGTTAATTCATGGGAAAATTTGTATAGGTTCTTTGTTATGTTTGGTGCCTGTGAAAATTATATGAAGTACTGTTCTTATGAAAAGAGTTCCTGTTATGGTTAAAAGTTTCTTTTTGCTGATTTCTTAGAAAAAGTGTTAAGGTGTTTTATAGGTTGAAATAAAATATGAGAAATTTTGTGCAGTCTCTGTATGCCATGAAGAGTCTAAGAAAAATATAAACCTGATCTATTTTATGGAAAAAGTTGTAGTTGCTTTACAACTGTGCTTGTCTGTGTTTATCTTTGGAAATTCCTGTAAGAAATAATACAATGTTTCTGTTCATGGAACTTTCTTGATAAACATAAAATGTAAAGTAGAATCTGGGAAAAATATGAAATAGAGTTGTGCACCCTTTTACAGTAGGGTTGTAGTTCAAAGCACCTTTTTGGGCAGTTTGCTTGTCATTTTTGTATCTGCAGTTCTATAGTTTATTTTTGGCTGAAACTTGTTCAGTAGAGTCCAGCAAGTGTTGTTTACTTTCTGGAATTTTTGTGGATTTTTCTGAGTCCAGAAAGATGCACTTGCAGTTCAATCGAAGTTTCTTTGGTTTAAATTAAATAAGAAAAAGAGTGAATAACCAGATTTTGTTTTACGAAATAATTAAGTAATTACCTCAATGTCAAAAGTGGTTCAACAAGTTGACTTTGTTGGTTTGCAAGAATTATTCTTTTCATGTCACCTTCATTTTGCACCGTATTTATTTAAATATATATTCATCGCACGCAATAGGATCGACCCCGCCGGAGCCCCACCAAGAGCAGGAGCTAAACGCCGAGCCGGAGATCCAGGAGCTGCAGCAGCCAGAGGAAGTCGACCCCGTCCACGACCCTAACTTACCTGAGTGTCCCTCTCACGAGGCAGCAGTCTTCACTCAAGGCAAGCCCCGGAGCATATTAAGCCTCCTATCTTTTGCAATTAAGATTACTTGAGTCCTTTTATATTGTGATGCATTAGGTCTAGGAGTTGAAATGAATCCTACTTGCTGCATTACCATTCCTTGGTTATTGATTAATATCTACCTTGTTATCCTGTTATTTAGTTACAATGTAGAATTGCTTAGCCTGCTTAATAAAAGTGGTAGTTAAGGATGTTTCCGTAATACCCGGATGGGTATTTACCGGATCACGGTTGGCTATATTTGCTATCGTGGAAAAGAACCTGAGTAGTAATGAAATACGGTCAACGGGATGGCAGGGCACAAGTTCGGAAACTTGGGGCAGTCCATCCGTTGGATCGTGTAGGTTTGTATCGATGTTGGCCCTCGTTCATTTTTGAACGCGCCCTTTTACTTAGGGATATGTCGGTGCTGTAATCATCGACCCCAAAGCCGGTTAGAAGCTGTTCGGGCCGGTTTCAACCCGTGTCGTGCCCTCTAGTACGGAAGTTGCAATCTGCCGCGTGAGGCCATCGCCAGACTCTGATTGGGCGGTCCGTGCTTGAACCGCGACGATTACCACCACGAACAAGCGTCGAGCGGTTGCCCAATGCATGGACCCGACGGGGAAAGTGTGGGCTGGTATTAAAGGTCTTTCATCAGCTGATTTGGAATTCGATTCGAGTCGCCGTCTCCCCCGGTTAGTGGGAAACTATGGCGAGCTTCACCACGATACAACTCCATGTGATGTTTAAAGGTTCAACTAAAATGTGGATAAGTCAACCGGATATGGTTATATTATTGATTGGTAGATTCAAGTGAGTGCTCTAGTACAGGTGAAAAACCTAGAATTAAGGAATAGGTCTAAAAATGGCAGCTCATCTTTATCACTAATTACTTCCTATCTGAACTTGAGCTTCTCGCAACTAAAAGATCCCAGCTCCACCCGAAAAGGCCTTGCATACCCTTGGTGTCTTTATTTTCAGTTGGACGGGTAAGTCTAGCTAAGTACATTTCCGTACTCAGGGTTTATCCCGTTTGTTGCAGATGGCCAGGTCTACTTTGGCTATTGTAAGCACTGCCTCTACCCGGTGGAAGGTGATGAGGAGTAGGCCCAGGGCAGGGTCGTCCAGAAGCTTTCCCCTTTTCTTTTGCTGGACCAAGACTACTAGTGGCACATTATCTTTAAAGGAGGAGTGAGTTGTGTCGAGTAGATTTATCGAAACAATGAAGTTTTATTTGGACCACATGTGTGGTGGTCGTGTTTCAAACTATTTCAGCTTCCGCACTTTTAAACTCGGTATTGTAATAACTCCATTTTAAATTCGCACTCTGATATTTTAAATTCGGTTTCGTTTTCGTTATGATGTATCTTTACGAATGTAATCCTTGAACGATGCGATCCTGTTTGATGTATGGTGTTAGAAATCCTTCGAGATTTCCGGACTACCGGGGTTGTATGGGTTCAAGTATCAGTCGAAGTCAGACGGATTTGGCTAAGATAATACTTGAGCTCTTATAATCAGGACGGTTCCGCCACAGCCTCGGCACGTTCCGACACCCGAGCCTGCTGCGAACTGCTCCCGCAGAAGCTCGGATCTGGACGCGTTCTCCCGAAAAGCAAATCCCTCCAAAACTCGATCAAGACACAATCCCAAGTTTCCAAACTTGGAGAAGAAGATCACAGGGTAGTTAGGATACTATCCCCAAGAAATCATCTTCTCAGAACAACCAAGAACACAGGGAAAACAAAAGGGAAAGTGGAAGAACGAAAAAGTGCCACGAAAACGAAATCGTCCCGATCTACTCGATCATGAGGAGTTAGATGAATTCCTTTGGTCGAAATGACCTCCTCAATGATACGAACAAACTGATTCAACCGGATTTCGCAAAGACACACTGGAGAGAGAGATCGATCGACGGGAAAAATCGAGCAGAGCCAAAACGCGACGAACACAGTGCACTACACTACCAATCGCGAGACTCAGCCGACACAGTGCACAACACGGATCTGCTCTGGAAGGATGAGGATACGGCCTCACTTCCGTGAACCAACAGAACACGGAACAAGTTTTTCTGTGGATCTCAACTAGCTACAGCAGGGAATGGGAGAGCAGGAAACCCTAAGAACAAAAGCAACTAACTGAGATAGGGAGGGAGGAGGGTGTCTCCCTCTATTTATACTACAACTAGCCTAAATCTATTTCCTACTCTACCCCTCTCTAAGCTATTTACAGAACAAGCCAGCTAAACCCTAAGGCTATACTGGACCAACTCAGTGGTAGGTGTATCCGACGGCCACGTCCGCACAACTCGTCCGCGTTGCCTGCGCGCAACCTTCCGATTGCCGCCACGTGCCGCCTTTGCTCTGTACCCCCAGTTTTGAGGCCTAAACCGGGAAACCAGCCTTCCAGTATCTGAGTTTTGAGGCCCAAACTCAGCAAACCGTCCTCAGCCCGAGTTTTGTGGCCAAACTCGGAAACCCTCAGCACCCAGGTTTTGAGGCCCAAACCTGGAAACCGTCCACCGGTGGTTTTTCCCTGGCTGAACCACCAAACCGGCGTCGTAGAGGGGATGCACCTCCCGTGTACCCCATCCACCGACACGTGTTCCCAGGTCCTCGACCTGAGCAACACATGACCGCACTTCTTTGCTTGTCGTCGTCACAGGCTGCCAGCCTCCACAGCTGATCCTCAGGTACTCCGGTCCCTCAGTCCAAGCCTCACGTCTGCCCTTCACCGCTCGGTACATTGGCATGGCACGTCCGCCGCACGGCACGCCCATCCTTCACCGCACCCGGTCCGTCAGCACAACACGTCTCGACTTGACCTTCACCTACCCTCGATCACTGTCTCCGTGCTCGACACCTGCACAACACAAGCCAAAGAACATGCGCATCATACCCGTTGACAATCACTCATCACTCAGAGCCTTCGGCATACACCCATGTATCCGCACTCCGCGTGCACGAGATCGGGAAGAATGAAACGAATCCCCTCAATGGTGGTTTCATCCGCTTACCGAGACTTTGGAAACCACGCTAGCTCGTCTCACTGGCACGAAACGTTTTCCTTCTCTCTCATTCTCATTTTATACAAAGATTCCTTTTTTTCGCTGATGTGTTACTATATTAAATGTGCATGACACCCTCATGAAATACCCATTGAGACTGACCTAATAGACCAACCAAATTTTATCATCCATATCTTCTTGTCCTATATTTAACTAGCAAGGAGGCCTGCGCTATTTGTAGCTAGTTTTTCCTTTTCATTGTATGGCTTTGATTTTTCTTCAATTTACATTTGTAAATAGTTTTTTATTTGTCTGATTATCTTAGTCATTGCTTTATTCATCTAAATTGGATGTATCGATGCGGGCAACCATATATCTACCAATCAATCTCTTAGTTTAAAACTATTGGTGTCTTTCTTTTGTCTTTCTTCCCTTTCCTATCAAGTTAGTCGTGAAATTTCTAAGATGCCAAATCAAGATAGTATTTAATTTCTTTAATAAGCTTCATTCCTCAATAAAATCAGTACCAGTTTTCAGTCCCTTCATCATCTTCTAAAAATTTAAAGTTTGAACCATATTATGGATTATATTGGGTCATTTGCCCTATAATATTGCTAGCTTCATCACAATTCTGCTCATGTCTGTTTAAGACACTACTGCCTCAACCAATCTCTAGCTGGCCATGTCAACACGGCGACGTCCATCGCGTCTCAATCATCAAATAAACTATTGATTATTGAACCATCACTGCTGATGTGTTGATCTTAGGCCTTCAGTCCATCTACTAATACTCTACCACACTACTGTCAGCAGTGAATCAGTGAGTATGTTTTGTTCATGGGAGTATAGAGCTAATGATCCTATCACACAGGTGACATAGCAGCTAATGAAACAACCATGCAGCAAGCACATCGCAGCTCATAACAGCAGACAACTTGAAGCATTTCAACGAACACCTAGAGTAAGTTCTTTTTCGTAAGTGGTATACATCTTATGCTTCCTAGAACACTTAATCTAGAACACAAGCTCGAATTAAAAATGACACGTGATTCAGGATAGCAAAACATTTTCTACTCTAAGCTCTTTTTCGTAAGTGGTATACATCTTTTAGTGTGAATCTCCGCACTAAAGTTTATCTGTTGTATTCATGAGATCCTCTTTGACCGGATTTAGAGTGACGCTAGCTTCGACTTCCCTACTTCTCAAGATGAAGCCTTGCCAAATGGCTGCAGGAATGACAACCATAGAATTGAAGATGTTCTTAAGTCAGTCGAACGTGACCTTTTTTTTTGCTTTAGACTAGTCTCATAGGAATTTTATTAGAGTTTTATAAGCATTAAATGAGTTGATGTAATATAGTATTAATGAGGAGAAAGAGGATAGAAGTTTCATGAGATAAAATGAGTTTTTTTATAGGGATAAAATTTATTTGTTCTGTTTTCAATATATGAGAGTTCTGGAAACAATGACATGAAAACCCACCCCCGAAACCTTATTATAAATACAAAGAGAGTGTATGTGTGTGTATGCAGCCATTAGACGTATTTATAAAAAGTGTATTTTGGCCTCTTTCACAACAAAAACCTAAACAGCAAGAAACTGACGGCCAGTGTTACTTTTTTTTAATGTGGACCACTAGGGCCTCGTGTAATCCAAGGAACAACATCCAATGGTTGGAGTTCTCCGTTTATTCGTGTCCCGTCACGAGATAAGTGGATGGTAGTAGTAGAGCCAATGACCAGCCGAGGCTTGAGGCCAATCCTGAGTTTTTCTATACAAGAATCCTGAAGAGCTTTTGGACTGATCCATGGCGTGACATCATATTCCTCCACTCCAACTGCTTCCTGTCAAGCGGGGCACGTCTAGACGGTCTAGTGGCCTAGTGGGTGGCGTACTACCATGCATGTTTTTAAAATCTGTGAATGTTGTCTTCTCCAACTACAATATCATCGGGGCGTCCAAGATGGTGTTCAAATCGCTAGCTATTTGATCTCTAGGAAGAATGCTATTGATTCTCAATGACAACTTACAAATAGCTAGCTAGATGAAATATATAAATAAATACTATTTTAATGAGACAACTTACAAAAGTAGCACTCGCTGGCTATTTAATCTCCCTCCTCGATAGCCAATAAGAGTGTTATTTTTTTATTATTTTTATATGTCATCTCGCTAGCTATTTGTAAAGTGCTACTGAGAGCCAATAGAATTCCTCCTAGCTAGCTATTTGACAACCATTGCGGATGACCTCAGAGCACATCTTGCCACAAATCAAGCAATCCAGATTTTTCCTGGCGAGCTGCAGCTTGGTACCCCCTCTGGCCTCCGCCTCAACATAAACACACATCTTATTTTACTATAAATCATTTTTAAGTTCAACTAATTATATAAAAAATAATATCAACATTTGTATTTCTAAATAAGTATACTATATTTAATACTCAATTTCATAATATTTATTGTACATCCTAAATATTAGTATATTTTTGTATATATTTGGTCAGACTTTAAAAAGTCTGGCTTATCGAGAAACAAGATGCGTATTTATTATTTTATTTTGGGACGGAAGGAGCACATGATTACTATTTTTTTTTTTTGTGGTAGCCCGTTTTCAGTAGTCTCGGGTTCATTAAATTATAGCGATCGTCGAAAGATTGAAAGAAACATAAACAAACAATATGATATATTGTACTGAATTTGGTTGATGGACCATAATCAATACTTAAGAATTTAGAATTTCTTATATTATTAAAAAGAACCTCAACCTAGCAATTCCCTCCATAAACACGTCTGTGCATGGCATGACTGATGACAAGATCACATAACGAGCATCATGGACCATCTATCTAGTATAGTAATTTGATTGGGACTTGTCACAATGTTTACTCCTTGCTGAGGTTCATTTCTTTATTTTCCCATCTACGAGAACACGTGGTGGATATTGTTTGAACCCAGCTAGTTGAGGTCCCTGTCTGTGTCTACTCGGCTTTGGTTAGGGGGCTTGTGTTCAGATGTATCCTAATTGTTTTTACGTCACATTGAATGTTGTGGTACAAATTTAGTCTATTAAGAATGTATTAATTATAAAATTAACTACACTGAGGCATAGAGACAAAGCTATTAAGACTAATTAATCTATCATTAATACATATTTATTGTAGTATCACATTATCAAATTATGGACTAATCAGGCTCAATACATTCAACTCGCGAAGTAGAATTTGGCTGACAAATTAGTTTTATAATTAGTTTATATTTAATACTCTATGCATGTGTCCTAATATTCGATGTGATAGGTAAACTTTTTTTTAAGACATCTAAACACACACGGCCTAATATATGAAAAGCATGGCCCACACTTGTTTTTCGTTGTTCTTGGAACACAAAGGAGATCGAAGGTACTCAGTACTTTGGTATGATCACCAAGAAAAGAAATGCTGAGAAAAGCAATGCCTTTGGTTCGGAGCATGGCGTGTTTAGAGCAGGCCGGAAGGAATATTGTGCTGTGACAACGAATTTTTTGTACTTGGTTGCAATGATCATTTCTCACACTTTTTGGTTACAGAGATGATTTGTTGAAGCAAGTACTCTGTAGTCTATATATTGCTATAATAACCATGCTTAGGATTGACTAAAAACCTTTCTATAGTCTGCAATTAGTCCAGCAAAGACTATGTCAATCCAGGCGGTTTGAAAGTTTAGCGTATGGCAAAACGATATGATGGTACCCAAATCAAACAAACCCGGTTGAGTTCTGTATGATTAATCTGAACTAATAACGTGGGTCAACATCACTGTACCGCCATCGATGTTTCCATCGCAGCAAAGAGAAACAGAGAATTAACACAGACTGTAGCGCCAGTGCTAGAAATAGCGAAATGCGGAAATAAAAATAAAAAGAAATGCCGAAAATTGCAAGAAAAGCTGGAAACTACGTGTGCGCGTACGATAACTACCACTCGCGGCTGCACTCCTATCCAGCTGTACTATCCCTGACATACGGGGACCCCTGAATCTGCACCTATCACCAATACCCTGTTCCGCTAAGCTCACCCGCCCACAAAAACACCACGTACACACAGGCGCGGGCGCGGAGACCGACCACCACCACCACCTCCTCCTCCTCCGGTTGCCTCCGGCCTCGCCTTACCCTCCATCCTCCCCGTCTCCAGCCTCCGGGACCGGCACCCCCCCACGTGGCGCGACAGCTCGTCGCCGGCTTCTATGGCGGCGGCGGAGGTGTACTCGCCGACCGCGGCAGCGGCGGCGCAGCAGCAGCAGCGGGGGAAGGCGGCGTCGCAGGCGTGGCGGGCGGTGGTGGGGTGGATCGGCTTCCTCCTCCAGGTCCTGCTCCAGATCCTCCGGGGCACGCCCTCCTGCGCCCAGCTCCTTTCCTTCGTCGGCTTCCGCTACCCGCTTCTCTCCGGGCCCGCGGCCTCGGAGCCGTCGCCGGAGGTGGCCTTCATGCCGCTCCACTCCGAGATCCCAGCTGACGCGGCGCCTACCCCGATACCTGCGCCTGAGCCCCTGGGCCGCCTCATGGTACGAAGATTCGGTTTTTTATTCGATTCGGTGGAGCTTTTGATGTCCGGGGTGGGGGAAAATGGCGCCTTTGTGAAGTGTATATGTGTTTCAATCAAATAGTATAGTGGACTTGGGACGGTGGGAATTGCATGTTGATCAAATTGGATGATGCGTCGGTATTTGGGGGTGATTGGGATTAGGTGGAGTGGCTGATTTAAGGTTAATCGAGGTTTGGTGGCTTAGTTCAGGTAGTTCAGTTGTTTTTTTGGGGGTAGAATTATTAGTATTTCGACTGTGTAGCAGGCCTTCCGCCCTTGCCTGAGGATTGTGTAGAAGTTGTCATCATGACTTATCAGCATGGGCAATTAGTTGCGCTGCAGTTGCAAAATAAGGGCTTGCTTGATTTAGTAGTACGTGCTTACGGTTGCATTATCTCCTCTCTGCTGAACTGGTGGCAATATGTTTCTGGTGATTTTCTAGTGAAGCTGTAGGAAATAGTTTCAGGTTAATGGTTCCCTGTCATTGTGTGTAGGTGAGTAGATAACCTGCTATCATTGTTGAACATGTTGTAGCTGGATTATGACATACTATCTTATCAGCTGATTATAGATGATCCAGTACATGGGGCTGCTAATGCTCATAATTTTATTCTAATGTAGTTTGGATCAGCAAAGAAGCTTCTTCACCTAAATGGAGCCAAAACTGAAAACTGGAAGTTATATTGTTTCTAAGCATTACTACTTAACTGCCTTGAAATGAAGTCAGCTTGAACATTTTCTCTTGTGTTAACCAATCAGATATTCTGACAACATTAGGGCTGTCTGTTCAGGTAGTGCTTGACTTGGATGAGACTTTAGTTTCTGCATATGAATCATCTAGTCTTCCTGCTATTGTGCGCACACAAGCTGTTGAAGCAGGATTGCATTGCTTTGATATGGAATGTGTATCGTCTGATAAGGTACCAAACTTGTGTTTTTGCTATATGTCACTCTGTTTATAATAATTTGAATCACGACTGATAAATGAGCTTTTGCTTTTGTAAACTTTAAAGGATGTTGAAGGAAAACAGAAGGTGAATCATGTGACTGTTTTTGAGCGTCCTAGTTTGCATGAGTTCTTGCAGAAAACTAGTGAATTTGCGGATCTTATTCTTTTCACAGCAGGTTTAGAAGGTATGTTTGCTGCTGTTATTTTTCGTAACCCTACGAGCCCAATCAATTTTCATGCTTTTTCTCACTTAACTTATTCATGCTTCTCCTCAGGTTATGCTAGACCTTTAGTTGACCGAATAGATGTTCACAATAGATTCAGACTTCGTCTCTATCGCCCATCAACTGTTACCACGTAAGTTACATTACCTTCTCTATACAAATCATGTTGTATCACCATTGTGTTGTTGCTTCATATTCTTGTCTGTTACCATATTGGGATGTCTGCAAATTTAGTTAGCATTCCAACATTTCTATTTAGTGGGAAAAAACAGATCATAGCCAATGCTTGTACACAACAATCGATAATGGTGTTCATATTGTACACATTGCTAGTGGTGTTTAGATTTTAGTGTTCATTTATCTTCTTTACCAAGTATTTCTCAGAGTATCTGCACTCCAGAACTTCTACAGTATATTCAATGTGCATTTTTATTCGGTGTCTTGATCTATTGTCGTTGCCTGTGTACAACTATGGATGCTTCCTTCAGCATGCATGTTTGTGTTGATTCACCGAGTTATTCAATCATAATACATTTGTTTTTTGATGTTTTTCTCTTCCTGCCTGACTGATTCACACCATACTTGTTTGCCAATGGTCTGATATCAATGAGTTACATAATTGCAGGGAATACAGAGAACATGTGAAAGATCTTTCTTGCGTGTCAAAAGATTTCGGCAGGATTGTCATTGTCGACAACAATCCGTTCAGTTTCATTCTTCAGCCTTTGAATGGAATACCTTGTGTTCCATTTTCAGCTGGACAACATTCTGATGACCAGGTAACTGCCGATGAGCACAAGTTTTGCATGACCTGAACTTCTAGTCTAAAAAATTGCACTGATTTTTTCTTGATTAAACATTTCAGCTCATGACGGTTATATTTCCACTCCTGAAGCATCTTTCCCTCCAGAAAGATGTCAGACCTGTATTGCATGAAAGGTTTCACATGCCAGAATGGTTCCAAAAGCATGGGATCCCCCAAACTGATCAGGCTGTGTAAGTTTTTCTGCCGCACAATGGAATTGTTTTGATGAAGGCTGAAGTGCCTACTATGCTATAAGCCCCTTAAGGGAGAGCACTTGTACATTATCATCAATATTCATTTAGGGTTCCTGATAAAACCGAGTCACTGTTCATATGGAGTTGTCACATCCGAAGATAAGAAAATTGTAATCTAGCTTGACTTCAGATTTGTATCTGTGTAGTGGAGCATTTTATATCAATTAACTGTTGTATATCAGCTTCTGTTGTAAAATTTGATTGTTGACAATTAAGATAGTCTAATGAATAGTTCATGGCTCATAGATGTCAAGTTTACACCTCGAGAACCAATAATGTCCTGCCGTCCCGGTAAAATGGCAACATTAACGTATTCATTATGAATCTAACCATCGGGTATGTAATCGTTAATATTAGCAGTAAGCACAATAATTGGCACAGATAGCGTGTTTGAACCATTTACTCATCAATGGCAACAACCTTACAACCATAAGTCAGTTGCTTTTGTTATTTTATCTGAAACATTGCCGCCAGATTCGCTGAACAAGTTACTGGAACATGGAGCCTTTTTATCTGACTTTGTGGACATCGAATTCGTTGGAACTTCTTATCTGGCTTATAATCTGGGATGCCTTATCAATCTTGTATGCTCTCTCATAGACGCCGGCAGCCACAAGATAAAGCTCCCTCTTGTCGATGCTTGGGTCATGGCTTAGCTCACCAACCAGGACTTCCAGCGCGTTGAAGTCCTTCTGAGCACCAAGGAGGCTAATCATCTGAAAGTGCACCCGGTCTGAGAACACACAGCCTTCCTCCCTCATTGCCTGGTACAGCGCCGCGGCCTTGTCGAAATCCTTCAGCTTGCCATAGGCATTCATCGCGGTGGCAATCGTCTCAGAGTCTGGTAACTGGCCCAATTTCCTCATTTCATCAAACACCTCGATCACATTCCGGTGCCTTCGGTTCTTCGCGTACAAGTCCATCATTGCTCTGTGCACCGATGAGTCCTTGATCTCGCCGGTGTTGGCCGCACGACGGAACAGCCATGCGGCCTCTTCCAGGCGACCGGCACTCGCCAAGATCTTGATGGCTGTCTCCTTGGGGATGCCCTCCGGGTCTTTCAGATCGCGCAACAAATGCTTGGCCTGTGAGACAAGCCCGGCACGCTCATACCCTACTACCATTGTCTGGTACAGCACTGGGTCGATCTCCGTGCCAGCTTCCCTCAGCTTCTCAAACAGCTTGGCAGCGCGGTCGAGCTTCCCGGCCTTCACCCATATGGACAAGATGGTGGAGTAGGTGACGGCATCGGGCTGGACACCAATGGCCTGCATGTCCTGCACCAGCCTCCCGGCTTTCTCGTCCTCCAGCGACTTGCCGTAGATGGCAATCATGGTGTTGTACGTCACCACGTTCGGTTTGACGCTGCTACCAGCGCCACCATTGCCATCGGAAGCGCTGCGCATGAGGTCGAACAGGTGAACCGCCTCGCCGAACAGCCCGGCATCGCCGTACACACGGAGCATGGTGTTGTAGGTCACCACGCTTGGCGGCACGCCTGCCCGGCGCATGGACCAGAACAGCCGGTCCGCCTCGCGCGCGAGGTCCAGCTGCCCGTACGCGTTGAGGATGATGTTGAACACCGAGAGGTCCGGCTTGACGCGCGCCACGGCGCGCATATGCGAGAACAGCGACACGGCCGCGAGGTGACGCCCCCTTCGCGCCAGCGCGGCGAGGATGGGGGAGTAGGTCTCCGCGTCGGGCGCGACGCCGTCGGCTGGCATGTCGTGGAGCAGCAGCCGCTTGGCGTCGCGGATAAGGTCGGACTTGCAGTAGGCGGCGACGGCGGCGTTGTACGCCTTGAGGTCGGGCCTGATCCCCGCGGCGCGCAGCCGGGAGAAGAGCGCCAGCGCCTTGGGCGCGTCGCCGCCGCGGAGGGCGAGGTGGATGAGGTTAGAGAAGAGGATCAGGTCCGGAGCCACGGCGTCATCCTCCATGAGCGGCAGGAAGGTGAGGGCGTGGTCGAGGTGGCCCGCGCGGGTGAGCGCGGCGAGGAGGGTGGAGTACGAGAACGCGTCGGGTGTCACGCCCCTCTCCCGCATCTCGAGGAGGAGGCCGGAGGCGAGGCGGAGCTCGCCAGCGCGGCAGGCAGAGCGGAGGAGTAGGTTATAGGGGATGAGGAGCGCGGGGGCGGGGAGGTCCGGCGCGAGGAGGTCGAGCAGCGCGACGCCGCGGCGCGGGTTGGGGACGCGGGAGAGGAGCGCACCGAGGAGGCGCGCCGAGACGGGTCGGTGCGGGGCGAGCACGGCGGCCAGGTCGGCAGCCGTCCGCGCGGCGGAGAGCGCGGTCACGAGGGCGGGGACGTCGATCGAACGGTCCTCGTGCTGCCGTTGTTGGAGCTCGGCGGCGGACTTGTGGCGCTGGTGGAGGGGGTGAGAGGTGGGGAGGTTGGGGTTCAGCCAGACGGATTTCGCGGCAGGGATCCTACGGTGAGAAGGGGATGGTAGCGCCGTGGCCGCAGCCGCGGCTGTAGTGGGCGGCATGTCGGCGTGTGGCCGCGGGGTAGCGGGAGTGGCAGTGGCGCGACAGGGGACTAGGGGAGAGATGGATATGGAGATTTTTGGCGAGTGGCGACGTCACGCCAGGAAGGGAAAGTGCGGAAGGCGCAAATCAAGACAGAGCAAGGCGGCGGGCCGGCGGCATCTGAGATTCTGAGCAGGACATTTGGATTTGGGCATTTGGGCTGCATTGGCCGCCGGGCTGGCGACTGCATTTGCTGTGCCGGCAGAAAAAGTCTATCTTTTCTCTCTCAACTTCGTGAAAGTCTAATTTTTCTCGCCGAATTTCAAAAGTAAACAAAACATCTTCTTCAGCTTTTAAAATAATGCAATTTACTTTCCTAAGCGGTATTAGACGGTGGTTTTGCTATAGTAACAGTGGTTTGTCTTTTTCTTTTTTATTTATTTTGACTGTATCTTTGAAAAATCATAGTAAATCACAAAAAATTCATAAAATAAAAATTCTAATTTTGTTGGACTTCACGTGAGTAGATCTACACAATAAACATATAATATGGTAGATTTTAGTATAAAGTTGAGGGAGATGTTTTGTCTGGTTTTGGAGTTCGATGAGAAAAAATGGATTTTCGCAAATTGAGAGAGGAAAAGTAGAATTTTTCTTTTTTTCGAGGACTCAGTGTCGGGACGCAGGAATTCACAGGGTGATCACAAATTCACACGGCACATTGTCAAATTTAAACCATTTTATTTTGTTAACTATATTAACTCAGCAAATAAGATATGACGATCAGCCATTACCGCAGGTCCCATTTTCGTTTCTTCAATAAGAATAACCCGATCTGTTGTAAAAAAAACCCACAATCAAATCAAATAGCATCTTTAGCGGTTTACATCGAAAGCCGTCCGCAAGTACTTGAAAAGACCTACAGTTGAGGGAGTAATATACTACAAATTAAGTGACATTAGACACATCAACGATAGAGCCAACAATGATGAAACATTAGGCAATTTTTCTCATGTTATCATTAACGGATCAGATGGGGAGTACAAGAGTGGGCTTTCAACTGTACAGATACACCGCGGAAAATTTTCTGATATTTACATACACTCATGAATCACTCACAGATCAGGGGTTCACACCAAGAATTACCCTGATGAAGACAAAAAAAAAAGAATCCTGCACCCACAAAAGGAGGGCTCTTCTACAAATGAAGGAAAAGAGTAACGATTCACGTTAATTAAGAGAAACTCCAAGAAAATCAATATTTTTCAATAACTTTATGAGGGCTCCAAATTAGGAGACAAAACTCATCCTTATATGTGAAGAAAGCACCGGATGGCTTCTCATTAGTACGCAAAAGAAAGCCATGGATGCTGTAGTGCTTCATCAGCTGTAGGTCTTTTCCTGGGGTTAATTTGCAGCAGATAAGACAGAAAATCAGCAAATTCTGAATCAGGACATTGTAAGTGTTGGCGCAAGGAGGATTTTTCTGGGACCAAATACTCTAGCTGATCTGTCTCCTGGATACAAAAAGGCAAAGATGGGATGTGTTAGGGTTTACTGTTCTACAGTCAACAGTGCTAGATATGCACAATTGCAAATAGTGAAACTCAAATTAAAAAGAAAACTTAGGTCTTCTTGTTTCGAGCTAATAAACTGAATAGTTATATCTTTAATGTATCAAGTGAATAAGAAGCTGCATAAATATAATTCTGTAGCGTATTCAAAATTAAAATCTGGTTAAGCCGGGTTAAGGTGCAACCGAAATTATGAAGGCGAGGAAACAATCACAAACAACTTGTTCAGTATAGATTTTTTGAGTAGAGAATACTCATTTAGCCTTACGATAGGCAGGTGAGAAAGCATGGAAAAAAGAATCTTACCTCATTCTTGGTAAAAAGGTCATAATCATCAGTGAAATACTTCTGTGTCTCCTGTCCCAATTCTAGCATTTCCATGTCAATTGGGCCGATTATCCCAATTATTTGAGCAAGCATCATGGGCACAGGCTCGTTAGGAAATAATACCTGTTACATGTAAAGGACAGAAGCTATAGTTCCAAGGAAAAGAAGCACCCAAACACACAATTCCAAAACTCTCCAGCTCACATGTGCTTACAACATTAATAAAAAAAGATTAGTTTCTAAATATGGTTGGAGCTATATGTTGGTATTGCTTTCATACAAGAAAAGAGACCTCAAAGTTTTGCCAAAATAATAATAAGACCAGTTTGTTGCAATCCTACAAGCCACAAAGCATTTCAAGTAAATAAAACATACTTACTTCACTGGTGTATAGTTCAGAAAGGATGCAACCAAGAGACCAAATGTCAATCCTCTGATCATAAGGTAGGCCGAGAATGACCTCAGGAGCTCGATAAGAACGTGATTGGACATAGAGGCATAAGTTGTCTGTCAAGAAGCAACTACTTCCCAGATCAATGACTTTAATTTCACATCTACTGTAGCTCTTGATAAGAATATTTTCTGGCTTTAGGTCACAATGAATGGTCCTCAAACGGTGCAAGTAAATCAAGGCCTCTAAACATTGCCGAGCTATAACCTACAACAAAGGCAAACTTTCAAATTGCTAGAACTTTGTAACTTTCTGAATGAAACTTAATAACACTCATAACTTAAAAGAGTTAGTCATATTTGCCAACGCAGCCATTTCAGGGTATCAAATAAGTTTGCTCAGTTACAGTTCAATGGTTAAGCAACTGTGTTTAAATGCGTAGCATGTTAGAAAAAAACTGTCTAGGGGCTCACTACACTAGACTGTGTTTAAATACGCATTTTCTGAAATGCAAATGCTCATTATATACAAGTGTGTTCTCATTATAAGTAGCAGTCATGGTCTCATGGAGTACATCTCAGTGAATGACGGAGAACATACCTGTATCCTAGGCAAAGTAAAATACACCTCACCACCAGATTCCTGATTATATTTCTGAAACTCATATAGATTTGCTCGCAGTAGTTCAGTGACAATAAAAAGGTGTTCCTGTCAATATTTGCTTGCTATCAGCACCATGCAAGGTCATGAGAATTGAAAAACCCACTAAAATCTGCCACCATACATGCATGAAGCAATTCAAGTACACTGGTATAATATTATAATTGATCCTTTTAAAGGTAATTGCAATATTGCTCGAGACCTAGTCACCTGGATTATATCCTTTGAGATGCATTCCTAGGAAGTTAGGATCCAAACAAGTTGAGTCAAAAGGAGTAACTTAGCCAATAATCTCTCTTATGAGGCATATACCTGATGGTAGAAGTAGTCATAGAGGCGCAACACATGGTGCTCGTCTAGTGGATCATATTTGTTCACGAACTTCAGAAGTTTTATCTCATCCAAGCTCTGGTCGAAGAAATCCTTATCATTTTTAATTATTTTAAGGCAAACATCCATTCCTGTCTGAAGATCATGTGCTTGCACAACCTTGCTAAATGCAGCTGAGCCTAGATATTCTGTGATATAATACCTTCCAGCAACAACCGAATTTAAGACAATGGGGAAATCTTTGTTTTCTTCAAAACCAGTCCTGCAGTGGATGCCTATATTATATAAGTATGAAAACTGATCAACCAACGTACAATTTAACAAAGAGAATTCAAAGTAAAAAGAGATTGTGAACCTGTTCTTGCGGTGGATAATTCTCAATTCAAATACCTCATATTCTCGGTGAAAATCAGAGAGAGCAAGATCAATATTTGTCTCGGCATCTTCCTCAGCTTTAAGAGCAGTGGAATGTTGAACATCTGCATTTAATGATCCAACATTTCGAAACTCAAATGCTTCATCAGGATCAGCACTTTCAGGGAATGGCTGTATCCTATGACCTTTCGGATATTCTTTACCAATGCTGCTTTTCAGATTTTTGTCAGAGCTGCCATTGAGCTCTCCATTGTCCGTGAAATCATGTACACCGCCGTGATCTATGAAATACATGAAGAGAATTAGACCAGCACATAAGCAAAAGATAACCTCTAACAAGGACCAGGACAAACGGACAACTGATACTAAATCACTCACAAATATAAACATGGACTAACATTATTTTAATACAATTGACCAAATAGTAGGTTGAACCTGGCTACATTGCAAATACATTAAAAACAAGACCATCATATTTGAAAGTGTGTTTTTAAGACCCTGATTGTATATAGCAATTGTTTAATCAAAGTTAGGTTCTAAAGCAGAACATCATTTACCAGCATAGACAAACTCTGCTTCTTTAGAATTTCCAGAGATAATCCATGAGAAACATAATCATACAATGGTAACCGTACTGAGGAACTGTAAATATTACATAAAAAATGTTATAGCGTCTAGTATAACATTTCCCCTTCCATTTATTAAATTAGACATCAACAAAATTGCAACAGAGATTTAGCTTTCACAAGGCAACTCCGCAGAATCTAAGCTCTTCATTGTTATTATTTATTCCCCTTTTCCACCTACATTAAATTCAATAAATAAATGCACATTACCTTTGGCCATAAAGTGGGTTAGAGCATCCCCAATTGTTTGGAAAAATTGACTTGAGAAAAGTTGTCATTTAGCAACTTGCTAAAACTTTTGGCAAGTAAATTTTCCATGTATCTCCAATAGTTTGGTAAAAATAACAAAGAAAAGTATTCCAACTTGGTAAAAATAACATAAAAACGCCGGATAGCAAGTGAAGCTGACTTGGTAAATATAGCAAGTACATGGCCTCCGATTCCAACTTGGAAAAATTTAGCAAGTCATATACCAATCTGTTGGAGAACGTTTTTTCTTCTTTTCCCAATAAAACAAGGATAGCAAGTCATTTTTCCAAACTATTGGAGATGCTTAATGGACAAACTAGAGATGCTGTGCGGCTACCAAAATTCAGCAGGACGTCCACCCCCGACCCACTCAAATAAATAAATAAAGAGTACTACTAGGTGAAGAGATGAACTCTAGTGGAAGGCTTGAGAAGTACTTACTCACAACAGCATCAATATCAAATGAACTGAGCATTTGAAGCTCCTTCTCCACAATACTCAGCTCTGAATCATCATCTCCTTGTCCAGGATCCCTCGGCATACCACATTCAAACATAATACCTCCACTCTGCTTCAATTGAAACCCACCCTGCGCACAATCATCCAGTATCTCTGTCTGGTCATCCATGATTTGGTATCTCCCATACACAGTGGAGCTTGAGCTCCTCGCCACATCAAGCCCGTCATTCTTGAGTCCCCCTCCACAGCAACCACAGAGTGGCGATGAGCATGTGTACACCTCAGCGCAACCCTCACATCGGTCACCACCAATGTGTTCATGACGGTGGTTATGGCCTGCACCAAGCTTGCCTATCTCTACCTGCTCCGAGACATCGTGAGCATCCAGTACAAACTTGTCCTCCTCTTTGCCTTCGTCATCCTCATCGTCCAGCTTGCTAGGGAAGAGGTGATCGTCGTAGAGCCAGTCCTCTTGGAAGAAGAGGTCGGTGGTGTCGTACTGGCGCGCTGTACCAAACTCCAGCTCCGATGAAGACGCGTCCGACTGTGAATGCCGCGGCGACCATAGCCCATACGGATTCAACATCCCTAAAATCGCCAAAACATTAGATGGATTTTCGTTCACAATTGGTTAAATGTGCAGAAATTCAGCACTAAACACTGAACCAAGCGCAGAGACCAAATTTAAAGTGGCGGAGAGGTTTAACAACTCTTCTACAGATTCGAAGATCGATTATTATGTTATAAAGTTCATCTCCACAGAAAAACACAAGCGCGAAATCCAATCATCAGCGCCGAATTGCCCCCGAAGTCATAACCGCGGAAATATCGGCGCACAGATCGAGATTGTGTGATACGACCACGGAAAGCAAGGAGAAGAGGGTTTAAAGCTAGCGAAAAAAATGCCTCGTGCCTTGGGTACCTGAGGGCGTGGAGCGCATGCTGACGAAAGCTGACGAGGACGCCGAACCGGAGCTGGAACCGGGGCTGGCGGGCGCCGGCGTGCCCGCGCCGGCGGAGGCGGGCATCCGGAGCGGCGGGAGATTGGGATCTAATGCGGCGTCGTGGCTTTCGTCCCCGGCGGCGGTGCGTGCAAGGACGTCGTCACGGAGCGCGGAGGCCGCGCCGGCGAAGCCGTGGTCGGTGAGGAACGCCATGACCTGGTCCAGCCCCGGCGCCGCCATGCGCCGCGAAGGCGCGCGGTTGGTGGGTGCTCTCGGTCTCGGTCTCTCTCTCGCTCAAGCGCTTGGCTCGCGGCGCGGTGATGTAAGCGGTTGCGTCGCCATTGGGGTGAACTTGGAAGCGAAGCGAGAGGAGTCTTCGAGTGAGAGAGGACCGGGCGAGACGGACGAGAGGAGGTAGGCAGCGAAGTCAGAGGAAAGAGAGAGACAGACAGAGAGAGAGGACCGTACTCTGTAGAGGGGCGCACGGATCGCAGCTGTTGCGGCCGCATAAAAAGGTTGCCGCAGTTGCGTTTCAGCCCCTTCGGGCTTCGCGGCGGTTGGCCATGTGTAGACAGGCAGTACAGTATAGTTAAGGCCATCAGATTCTGTCATCCCGGGGTCCGGGGACACCTGTTTGCTTGATGACCAATTTTGCCATTATTAATCTCGGTTTAAGGAATGGTTTTGCGGCTTCAACGATTCATAAAAATGAATGGGGAATTAATTAAATTTAGTAGAACAAGTTAATTATACAACGTGTTTGACTTTGACAATTGACATGTTCGGCGGCAGAACTTAAAGCGAATTCTGCTAATTTATATGACTAATTTGTTGTGAGAGAAAAATATTATTTTATGTCTGATTTGTATGAATTATAGTTTAAGCAAACAGAGCCATAGTAGGTTGAAAACTTCAAATCAATTTTTGTTGTAGGTAGTTGCAAACACATGGTAACGGCAAGTACCGTGCTACGAAAATCTATCTGGTAAGCTTTTCTCCACGAGAATGTATCGTTATGAATTCAATTCAATTCAACGGTGTTTCCATGTGTACTTGTGTCCTTTTCAAGGCCTGTTTGGAACACAGGAATACAAAAACAAAAAAAATATAGAAATTGAATAGAGCGAAAAGTAGAAAACTACAAGATTTAAAACACACATTTTCCTTATAGAAACTTTGGGTGTTTGGATTGCAGAAAAACAAAAAATGTCACATACTGTATACCCAAGAAGCAAGGTTCCATGCCTGAGAACATGAGAAAAGATCATAGATTTTTTTTTTTTAGTTTTCTTGGATGCTTTTTTTTCCTATATATGTTTTGTGAAGACAGGTTAGCCTTTTTTTGGAAAAGAATGCGGGGTTTCTTTGTGCCAAACAGGAAGTAGAGAAAACTTTTCTATAGAATTTATTCCTTTATTTTTTAAAATAATTCCTCTGTTCTAAACCGGCCCTTATGGGGTTGCTAAATGCCAATCACCTATTTCCAAATCCATCACCCTTAAAAAAAATCCAAATTTTGTTTTTTTTAATAAAAACCAAATCCATCGATATTAAAACGCGGTGGGGTTACTCATCAACCTGTATACTTAGGGCGTCTCCAGTGATTAGCTCTTGGCTAGCTCATAGAATATTTTCTCATATTTTAATAGGAGAGAGAAGAGACCTATCTCTTGTCCAAGAGATAGTCTTATACACACACTTCGAGATTATATGAGAATGATAAGTGAGGTCATTTATATTAAGAGCTACGTGCTAAGAGATAGGTCATTTGAAGGGTTGTCTCTTAGAATGCTTAGAGCTAGATATTACTCCCTCTGTCCCTAAATAACTGTCTCTAGAAATCCGTGTTTCTCTCACAGACACGCTTTCCGGACGACAGTTAAAAAGGGACGGAGGGAGCAGCTCTTGTTGTTGCGGATGCTCTTGTACTTTTGCTTTTCAACAACTTTTCAAAACGAGGGAAAAAGCGGGAGGAGTCCGCGTGGAACCCCTGCCCCCTATCGTCCCAGCGACGGGCGGGGCCCTCCTGTTCCAATGGGCCTGCAGGAAAAGCCAACTGACGTGGAGGGGCCGCGCGGACGCCACCCGGCGGGCCCAGGCCCCAGCTCCTCTCCCTCGCAATTCGCGACACAATCCCCGCTGCCGCGCCGGTGCGGCGATCGCGCGGTGGGTTGGTGGTGGTCGGGCGCAGAATGCGATGCGATTGAGGGAAAAGCGCGCGCGAGAGGGCGAGTCCACTCCACCGCTCCCCCGCCTCCCCGCACCCAAACCCACCGCTCCGCGCCTCGGCGGCACGGGCACACACCCCCGCCGCCCCCACCCAGCACAACTTTTTCAGGCCTTTTCACTGTGCCCGCGGCCCGCCCCCAAATTATTAACCGGCGGCCTCACCGCACAGCACCGCGCCACCGCCCCTCACCCCACTCACCGCTCGGCATCGACCACACCCCAGCCCCAGCCTGGAGAGGTAGAGCTGAGAGCGCTCGGCACCGCACTGGAGCCCCCCATCCCCATCCCCCGCGTCACTACGCCATTTTTCCGTGATCTGCCATGCCGGGTGCAGGTAGGGGACCGGACCTCCCATGCTCCGCGGCGCGCGGGCCGGGCCGGCCGCCACGCCAGTCGCGCCGGCCGGATCCAGATTCCAGACGCGCCGAGCTGCAGCCTGCAGGTGCCCGCGGCCCGTGGGAACGCATCGGCACTACTCGTCTTTAGCGCGTTGTCTGCTCTCCGTTTTGGTGCAAGCAATGATTGATCACCACGATAGGAGTGGACCGAGAGTGTGGCTACCAGTAGTAGTAGTACATGGCGAGCGCGGGCAATCGCCTATACTACTACGGAGTACATGAGTACACACACAATCCTTGGCAGTACCTAGCTAAAGTTATTTTTGTTTTAACCTGCTGAGCTGTGGGCAGTGGCAGTGTCGCCATGCTTGAGCAAAGCTTCCGGAGTCTTTCATTAGGGGAGCACTATGGCCGCTTTCTCTTTTGCCGCAGCCGCAGCAAGATAGCTTAAACATTCCACACAAGCCATATCTCCAAGCAACTTTCTGATTATGTTTGAGTGCGGATACTTTGTCCAGCTGCAGTCATTCTGATGATATTAGCACTTCGCTGTAAACTTACTTGTGAAACGCAAAGCGGACCTTTAAGTGTAGCGAGCAATACCACCTGTTGCTTTGATCACGTGATGCGTGCTGTATATCTTAACTGGTTTCCAAGTACTACCACTACGAGAGTGTCTACATTGTTTCCCTGCAAATTTTTTGAGACCAAAGCCAGTCACTAGGTGTAGGTGCTGCCATTAGCAGCTGCGACGACCCATCAGAGTTTAGTAACATAGTACTGCCCTAAACAGCCGATGGAATGGAACTGTACTTGTATGTGTACGCAATAGCAACTACAGGCGAGCAAGTACTACTACGCATCAGTGCCATGTGAAAACGAGGGCCCTTGCCGGGGATTTGCCATGGAACTTTTCGAGAAATAAAGCGGCTTCGTTAATCGATGCTGACAAGTGATTAGTGACAAGCAGTCCACCTAACCACGGCCGTACGTATCGCAAATTGCCGTTGCTGAACACTTAAGCAATGATTGGGAGTGTAAACGTGTAGTACTAGCACTAGCGAGTGTAATGGTGCCTGATGCAGATGCCATCATGTTTGACCACACCCCCAGAAAGTTCTTCTTGTTGATCGATGAAACTTGCAAGAAACCAACACGGTACAAGAAAATGTTCAGAGAAGTTTGGGGTGACGCTCTATACTTAGAAATGAGGTAAAACAAAAGGCCTGGGCTCTGGAGCTGGAGGGTTTTTTAACAAACAATTACAGTAGAAGACTACAAAACAGTCCACTCAGCAAAGATCCACGGAAGATCATCAGTTAACCATCTGGAGGGTGTGGTAGGCGCACCTTCCTCAGACAGGACATCAGAAAGCGATGATTCACAGGCGCGGTAGTTGTGGAATCAGGCCCTTTCCCTTTTGTTCAAATTAGAGAGATTTTTTTTTTATGTTTGTTTTAAAAAACCTCTTATCACGGAGAGAATTCTGCACCAGAAGGATAATGATTGTACCGGCAACGCCGCACCGGCCGACTGAAAGAAAACCCACATTCTCTCTGCTCTGGTCCTGTGGTTGTTGCTGATGACTTAAGGACTAGGAGTGCACTTAATTCTAATCTGTTATCCACGGTGACTCCGAGTCTAACAGCTTTCAACTGGTTATACAGACCCCTACAGTTCACTTATTAGCTAATTTATATAGTGGTTAGTTTAGTTACAAACTATTCCCTTCTCTCACAAAGTTTTTTGGTTCCTGTGTTTCAGCTGACTGTATGCTTACAAACCAACTACTTCTTTCTCCTACTTTTTCTTCCACCTCAGCATATAGCCTGCTAACAACCCTCTATTATAATTGCTCTAATCACTCACGGTTTCATCTTGTACTAGTAATTACTCGTAGTAGTAAATGCATGCGAAAAGCGGGCAGAAAAGAACCTAGTACTAGTACTCCCTCCATACCCAGATTAATTGACGTTTAGGACAAGATTGTGCTTACCAAGAAGTAATTAATTGAAGGGTATTTTTCCTTCTTTGCCCTTATTAAATACCACTAAGGTTGTTCTCTATACACCAAGCGGTGCGTAGCTCGATTGGTGAGCGCTCTAGAACCTGAGGCCAGATGTCCTGGTTCGAGCTCCCGCGACCATTGTTTTTTCATTTTGCCTGGCACTGTGCGTGCATTGGGCGGTCGCTTCGGTGCATGCAGCACGCGCGCGCGTTTTTATTGGCTGGCGCGGTTGGCACTCCTGTGCGCAAGATTAATTGATGCGAGTGAACCGAGGCGACGCGAGCGCAACGGAGGGGTAAACACGTCCAAATTTAACTCTGCAGACCTCCGACGACAGGTTTTGTGAAAACGGAGGTAGAGCCCAAGACGTCAAATAATTGAGGTATGGAGGGAGTAGTTTTTTGAGTACAACAGGAGGGGCAAACCTCTACTGAAATTTATTAACATTAAAAGAGTAGGAAAATATTACAGCACGGATTTAGCAAAAAAGGCTAAGCTCAGTCTCAATGGAGGTTTCATAGAGTTTCATGAGCATTAAATATGCTGACGTGTCACTATATTAATTAGGAGAGAGGTGATAAGAGTTTCATTGGAATAGAGAGGGGCATGAAACTCTTCTGCACTGTTTCCAAAATCTGAGTGCGTTGGAAACTCATCTTCTCACTCCTCACTTTTTCTATTTAGTTTGTGGAATGAAATGAGTTGATACATCACCACCTCATTCCTCATAAGCCAATGATTAGTATATGGATGAGGAATGAGTTGGTTCCACCAAAATTCATTGACTGAACTCATGATGCATCACCTCATGAAACATGACTTGATTCCATGAACCAAACACCTCATTAATCAGTGCGTTCTGTCTTTTTTTTGTGATCCAAGCACCTTTTGGGGACAAAAGGTAATCTATTCTCGAGCGCATCAAAATGTGAACCCATCCAAGCTAGGTCCTGGATCCATCGATGTCTTTGGACCACGTACCATCAGTAGCAGTCATAGATCGGACCTGCATCGTGTTCGTGTTGGAGAAAGGGAGAGAACTCACAAATGGCAGGCAGCTCATGAGAATGAGACCTCCAGTTGTTCGCAAAAAAAACACACATCCAACTCCAAGTTAGGACTGGTGACAGAGAGGTAAGCGTGGGCACGGGCAGCTAAAACAAAATTCTGAATCAGGCAGAAGCAATGGTAATTTCAGCAGAAAGTCACTTCAGTGTTGGATCGAGTCGAGCGGCAACACTGGCCGGCCGGCCGGCCCGGGGGAGGGGGCGGTCGCGTTCAGAGAAGGACGGGGAAGTCCGCGAGATGCGACGCGCAAACAAGGCCGATCTCCCTCACGACCTCACAGCAGGCTCACACGGTCGGCGGCGAGTCGGTGAGGGACGGCTGAATTGTCGCGCGCGACGTTGCGGTCCTCCTTTCCTCTCACGGCTCCGTCGCTTTGGCGCCGGTTTACTTTCTTCTTCTTTAATTAAAAGGACAAAAGCAGGCGGCGAACTGAACCAACAAAAAGGTGGAGGAAACGGCCGTAAGCTACACCGAAACCGCTGGCTTTTACAATTCTCCTCCACCTGACGAGTGACGCTGATATAGTGATATATATCTACATTCTATATAGGCGCTTTTACTTTGTTTTTGTTTTATTAAGGTCTATATACTTTTTATTTCTTGTTTATCTATTTCTCTTGTTGTAATGTAATACTCGTAGATATTCAAGTCCAGAAAAAGGCTGCAAGGTACCTTTGGGCGTTGAAGACAAATGTGGGCCGATGCGATGCGAGAAAACTGGTCCTGTCCCGGACAGAACTGCATGAGTGCAATTTGATGGGCGCCATTTATAATTACGCATCCCCCTTTCCGTGAATAATTAGCTTCACT
Organism: Coix lacryma-jobi var. lacryma-jobi; assembly: GCA_009763385.1. Taxonomy (NCBI): domain Eukaryota; kingdom Viridiplantae; phylum Streptophyta; class Magnoliopsida; order Poales; family Poaceae; genus Coix; species Coix lacryma-jobi. The sequence goes on from CM019827.1 coordinate 16,855,711, forward strand.
TTACAGAACAGCAGCTCGGCTTCAGTAACTTTGCACTGTGTGTCTGTGTAGTGTGGTCACAAGTTCAGAGTTCTCGAGGTGTCCGGGACCCTAGGTTAATAAGTAGAAAAAAGATTTTACGATAAGAGATTAGATTCATCTAGCGTGAATTACACGTAAATATACTCTGTGGGAGATTATGAGGAAACACTACTACTACTCCCTCCGTTCCAAATTATAAGACGTTCCAAGAATCTTGGAGAGTCAAAGTTTTTCAACTTTGACCAAAATTATAGAGAAAAATATAAAGATTTATATCATCAAATATACGTATTATGGAAATATAACTAATGGAGAATCTAATTGCACTTAGTTGATATCATAAATATTATTATCTTATTATATAAATTTGGTCAAAGTTGAAAATTTTTGACTCTCCAAGATTCTTGGAATGTTTTATAATTTGGGATGGAGGGAGTACTACATTACAGTCCGAGCACAGTGGGGGAATTGGCATCTAAACTTCACTTGGCCAGGTTATTATGAGCTGTAGGCATTGGCATCGCGATGGACAAAATTGATATCTGGTTATCTTCAGTGTCCCGTACGTTCTGCGGACTACGGAGGAGCCGAAGGGGAATTCGTTTTTTTTTTTTTTTTTGGAGGGAAGCCACCTGTCGGGATCGAAGGGGAATTAGAATGCCTTTCTTTTGGAATTTCTGTCTGATCTGGACCAGGATGTACGTACTGTGTCTAGCTTGTTTTTTTGGGCCGAGTGGTTTCGTTTGATGGGTTTGATTTATACTCCTTGGTCTATGTCACCTCGGCTGAAAAAGTTTTGGGCTGACTCGTGCATTTGTTTCTCTTTTGCAAGATTTGCTCCTTCATGGGCCTAACTCGTGTTCCATAGGCCGAGTTATTGAATTATGACAAGTCTAAATATATCTATAATAATAATTTGGAGCAGGGAGTATAAACCTACTTTCCATAATATTGACATCCATATTAACAGGCCCTTTTTGCAGCTAACTCTTATAGAAAGTGCATCAACGTCTGCAATATCCTCATAAAATTTCTTGACAATGCATTTATTTGAACTTTTATAGATAATTTGTACTTCATAAACCTTAATCAAAGTTTAGGAAGTATGACTTAGGATAAAACTAGACTACTAGAGTGAATTATAATTTAGAATAGATGTAGTTTGTTTGTAAGGCTAAGGAACTTGTCACACATTGAGCTTTTTTGGTCGATTCATCTTGAGACAGATGAAAGTTGGACGATCATCGTTCATTCATTTAATATAGCTGAATATTGATTAGTAGTAATTTCAATAAATATATTTTAAGTTATTAGGAAATAATTAACAATTCAAAGATCATTGCTAGTACTTTTTCTCCCTTAGTGTTATTAAAGAAAGAGAGACCAGTTGATTTTCAATTTGGTTTTAGGTATCTCAACGATCATATTTAAAGAGAGTACAAGTGACAAATTTATTAGTTCATCAATAACAATAGAAGGAATTTTGTGTGGTTTGGTGGCTATCTTTTTAGCTGGTACCCCAATTTTAATTCTGTAAGACCTTTGCTTCCAAATAAAGTAACATGCCAGTTAAGTTCTCTACGAAAACAACCCACAAAAAGACAAAGGCAGGTAAGTATTACTACTCTGTACTATAAGACTGATCATTTTTTTCATAAATATGAGGTCAAGTTGGAATAACACTGTCAACAACTAAATATAATTTAATAAGGCCTTCTCTTCCCAATGAGGAAATAAAACAAATGATTATTCAGTTTGGAGTAAATGGCATTCCCAACCTAGCTCATGCTTATAATGATTATTAAAAAAAAACTCCAATCTCATTGCCAGTACTAGCACATATCTCCAGGTTGGGTGCATTGTAGTTATCTCAATGATGGCATGCTCCAACGGAAGAGTACAGTCAATGATGGCCGAACTCGATGGTGTTCCTGTCATCATATAGATGAACGTTATTTTAGGGTTATCATCATGAGTTTGGATATTTGACCATTACAAGAGCAGATTTGTTTCAAATATATATTGTTTCGTAAAGTGTAGTTTTGCTACTGTATAAAATATTGTTTAAAGACCGTGTCAATGTCAAAACCTCACTTTATTTAAGTATGAAGAAAATATATTAATATTGCTGAAGTAATCAATCATACTAAAGATGTTCTATGAGCAGCAGTTGCGTCATGGGGTGCATAAAAAACACGAAGGATTTCTTCTTCTTTTTGTTGGTTGATGAAAGAATCTAACTATACTGTTTTTTTCTCCGTTTTTTATAACAGTTTTTTTTGTTCCTCAATGATTCGACCTAGCGTTCCGAACTGCTGATCCGTTGGCTAGACGGCAACAGAACGCACTAACGATTGTTCCTAAATAAACAACAATATTTTCGAGTCGTCCGAACTGCTGATCCGTTTATCCGTTGGCCAGCAAAGAGTTAAATTAAAGAAAAAGAAAAGAGAGAGTTTACTCAGGAGCTGACCACCGATAAACAAATGACCGCCACAAGCATGGTCATTGTTGATAAGAAAAGGCGGCACGATCTCGTCGCATCGCACGACACGTTGCCGTGCAGTCGGGCGATTGCTGCGTCCGCGATGACGTTCGGCACCGTGGGTCGGTTTCCGCCGGCGCGGCGCCGGGGGGGGGGGGGGGGGGGGGGGGGGGGGGGGGGGGGGGGGCGGGGGTGGGGGTTGGTCAAACGCTTGCTGGCGCAAAAATAGTTCTGCTGCTGCTGTTGCCTGCCCACGTGCAGGTGGCTGCTGGCCGCCGCATGCCCGCATGCTTCATCTCCACACGTCTTCAGAGTTCAGAGTCACAACGCACGTAAATCCAACTCTGCGGCGCGGCAGGGCCGGCGACGAAATAGTGATTTATTACCAGCCGCGAGCTGACCATGATAAAGCATGGCTTCTTGACTTGCATCATGCGCCAGTGAGTAAAGATAACTCTATGAAACGAGAAGGATGAAAGTAGTGTCAATGCAAGGTTGATGATATGACGCAATCCGCACAGAAAACTTGACCTGCGAGGAGTAAGATAGCTTTATAAGCATTGCATTAAAATGTCCTTCTCAGGCAGTCACGCACGTCTTGGACCTGGATGAGAGGATTTTTTTTTTTTTTGGATCAATAAGAAGTGCTACTCAAACCATCTAAACTAACTCAGCTATATGAGGTTTTAGCGCGATCCGCAGCACACACGGTAGTCCATATTCTTGCATTCGATAAAGTTTGAAAAACCGTCCTAGCAGCTGGTTTTGGAACCTGCCAGCACACGGTTTCAGCTGGGCCAGCCCCTGAAAATCCGTTTGTTTGTCCGAGCTTTAAATTAAGATGATCCAAATATATTTTCTGGCTATCTCGATGATAGAAACACACATGATGGTAGATTTTATTGTACATTTTAGATAATTATGGTTGCTGCTATGCCGCGACGTCAGGCAAGACACAAAAACGTTGTAAACTGGCTGTCTAAATAGCGCAAAACGCCACAGCAGTAGAACATGGCCAATATGATTTGTTAAAAAGATCAAAGGGAGTATATCTGATCGATAGCTACTAGCAGCTAGTGGAGGTGGAGATTGTGCCCGTGGTTTTCGAGTCAAAAACACGCACATGCCGAATTGCTGCTAATGGCTGATTGCTCGAGCCAACTACTACTGATAGTAGTGGCGTAGTGCTATGCGGGGACGAGAAAGAAAGGGCAGAATCGGGCCCGAGCGAGCATGCTGCCGGTGTGTTCTTGAGCTGCTCAGATCTGTCGACGTGGATCTCTTGCCTAACCTTACTTTAGCGACTTTCCCCAGTCTACCTCAGTGTGCGTTGTCTGTCCCCCGGCCGGCTCCGGAATAGTGGCAAAATGGCATCATCAATTCATCATATGCTGAACAACAACATAATGCGGCCCGAAGGAGTTTTCCTTTTTTTCCTTGGCGACCCGCTCCCCGCCGCCGCCGCCGCCGCCCGTCGCTCCTTCGGGCCGCCGCCGTCCTCCGTTGGTCCCCCTCTCTCCTCCCTCCGGCCTATGCCGGAGGTTGGAGAGAGTGGGGATCCATCGCTTTTCATACTTTTTTTTTCCAATAGATCGAATTTTTAGTGTTTGAGTCTCTCCATGCCAAGTATTGTGGTATTGGACATTTATCTCCTTCTTCTCCTCTTCAGCGACGGAGAAAGGGAAGGATGAAATTGTCTTCTCCATGGCGGCTTCATTGAAGATGAGGACGACAACTTCGGCGTCAGCATCTTCACCAGCATGACGACATGAAGATTTTTGTTTCCGGATGACGACATCAAGGCGGAGATGATGTCGTCGTCATGGAATAATTTTCTCCGGTCTTTTCTCTGTTTTGTTGTTGTTAGATCTGGCCACAATGAAGGACTAGAGAGAATAAGTTTCAGATCAGTCTTTTTCACTCTTCGGTGGCAGAAAGAAGAAGAAGGAAGACACGAGAAAGAAGAAGTTTCTCAACTCCACCTGCAGAAATGTTGGCCGTCCGTTGGGCATCTATTGTCTGGCCTAAAACAATTGTTGCCGAGTATTTGCCTGTGCGGTCATCCATATGAAGTGTCAAATAGGTTTGGATTTGAGAGTTTGAGCTATTCACAGTGTGGGTACAATATAGATGAAAATCAGTTTCTAGGTATATATTTTTTCCAGAATATTTGTAATGTGATGATGTACCCAGCTATATTTTAATACAATTCTTCTTTCGTCGCAAAAAAATTCATCATATGCTATTCGAATCCTAATTGTGGGCAACTTTAATCCGGACTCTCCATCAGCACCCAGCACGCAGCTTACGTCCCATCGACTTCTCCATTGTCGAAACGTGCGGCGCAACTCCTGTAAAGTTACGTACTCCCTCCGTTCCATTGAAGGTGTCGTTTTAGACTTTTCAGAATTATTGTTTGAGTGTTCGTCTTATTCAAAAAATTTATATAAATATTATTTATTTTGTTATGACTTATTTTATCATTAAATATACTTTGATGACGATTTACTTATTTTATTATTCGTCTAAATTTTTTGAATAATACGAATGGTCAAAGAAGAAATCTGAAAGGTCTAAAACGATACTTTCAATAGGACAAAGGGAGTACACATATTATGTAGTACGTACTGTACTGCAGTACCAGAACTCCAGAAGCATATAGGTAGTTGCTGCAGTTGCCAGTTCGGTATAGTATTCCGTATATGATAGGGCAGCTAGCTAGCCCTAACCATACACAGTGAGGAAAAGTGAACATGAGCCCTTCATGTCACGTGACGTAGCAGTTGAAAGTTTGAAACGGATCGGAATATATACTCCCGGCTAGTACAGTACTAAAATGTTCCAAATGAGGGGCATGATCCAATGATCCGTTTATAGACACGACACGAGTGTTCCAAATCAGTGCGCGAGGCATATATCAGGAGACACATCAAAAGATTTGGATAGAGTTTAGCAGCAAGGCATATTTTCCAACCATGTATGCATGCATTTACAGCATATATCAAAGGTGGTTATGTTATGTGTGCACCAAGTCCAAGTGCACGTACGAAAAAAATGAATTACTACGTACTGCACAAGCGACTAATGAATGAACAAGATGCCTGGCCAGCGAATAAAACTCATATACTGTCAGGTATCACATGTCATGTTTGGGGTATATATATACATCCATATATATAGGTTGCAGGGATGGATACATACACGATCGGGGCTAGCCCCGGGCGTGGCTAATATTTTTCAAATAATGTCTCTAGAGTTAGGGGGATTTATAATATATCATCGGGGTCCGTTGATCTCGATAATTTTTAGCTAATCCTCTATATAGATTAGGCTCTTGTTGAGTCATAATTCTCAATAAAACATTATATAATAGTAGCTTCTTTGACGCTAACCCTGATGCCTAATCTGGCTAGATTTGTCCCTGTCTAGAGTAGTTTATCAAGCCCTCTTCGACAGTTCAACATACACAACCCCCCTCTTCGACAGTTCAACATACACAACCCCTTCTATTTAGTCGAAGCCTAATCCATTCCAAACTTCTCCTTGGCCATCTCACACACCCACCACCCATTAGTTCGCACCACAGCTCCATGCCTCCATCAGCCAATCTGCGAGTATTGCCAAACACATGGTCGACGCGAGACCACAGCAGGGCAACCACGCCCAAGCCACGAGTGCTAGAGCCGGAGGCACCCTAGGGCTTCGCAAACTTGTCGTCCCTCCACTCCATGACCGTGCCCAGACGTCGGTGATGTATCGACGCATTGTTACTAATTGGTTACCAGTGAATGCATCGTGTGCTAAGAATATATCCATCTCCACCAACCAGCGTGGTTGTACCTCGCCAGCCCTGCACCATCTGCAGCACGTCCTACTTCTCCCCTGACGCTAGAGACAATAGCGGCAGCATCCTCTATTATTTAGTCCTCCTCCTAATCCATTTACGAATCCACCACTAGTTATTCAGTCATCGATCTATTGGTGTGCGCGCATAACTGCGAGCGTCAATAGACGTCTGAGCAACTACATGCACCACACACATATATACACATGTGTCGGTGTTTCGACCCCGGGGGTATGACACCAACTAGTAATATGATCGCGTGCTCTCTTCCTGGATGGTGATGCAAGATGACACAAGGATTTATCCTGGTTTGGGCAAAGAAGGCCCTATGTCCAGCGGGGGGAGGAGGTTCTTGTATTACTTGCACCTAAGTGCTTGTACAGGGGCAATACAAGTTCAACGAGCGGGGACGAGAGTCTGGACTCGTGTGTGTCGTGTGGACTCATCTAGGCCTGTGTAGACGTGTCTCTCTCCCCCGCGTGAAGGGCCCTGGTGTCCTCTTTTATAGACCAAGAGGAGGCCAGGGTTACACAGGAGTGGCATGTACAACGCCCAATACGGCGAAGGGTAGGAAGTCTGTCTTGTCGGGGTCACTGGAGCCGGCGTGGGTGTTGCTGTTGAGGCATCCTTGAAGCGTGGTCTCCATTCCAGGCGCGGACGTGGAGGCATGGCGACGTGGAGGCCGTGCGGCGCCCATTCCGGCACGTACAGGACGTGTTAGGGTCCCTTCGGGTCTTGGGGCACCTGTCCTCCAATATCATGAAAGCAGTTAGGGCTCGAGGGGCGCAGGGCCGACCTCGAGGCGGCCCCTTCGGGGGGGGGGGGGGGGGGGGCTCGAGCCCCCGCAGGTATGGGCAAGTCCCGGAAAACCCGGCTGTACAGCGGGGGTCCAGGTCTCGAGATGTGGCTCGAGTGTGCTACAGTGCGGGGGCATGGCGTAACAGTGTTGTACTTGTGCCTTTTTGTCCATGCTTGCGGTGATGAAAAAGGAGGCTTGACTCTGGCTCCGGTTCACTGTGGCACACGTTGTGTACCAGAGGATGTGACCGGAGTAGGTGGACGCATTAATTGCGCAGTATGGGGCCGGTATCCAATGTCTGGTGCTGCTCGAGGGGGGTACGATGTGTCTCGAGGGATAGGTTTCCGTGTTAGAGAGGCTCGAGGTCCCCACGTTGGGTCTCGAGGACCGGTGCACGGCTGTAGCGGGCACGAGGTCTATGTGCCAGGGCTCGAGAGGTAAGCTACCATGAGGCGGTTGGTAAGGCTTCGGCAGGCCCGGGCTTCTCGGCGGCGGGCCGACGTTGTAGGCCTCGAGGGGTTGGACTAGTTAGGTCTCTTATTAATTGGTGCTCTAGGTTTAACTTATTTGTTTTGCGTTGATTGGGGGTACCCCTTCTGTGGTCCCCCGACAGTAGCCCCCGAGGCCACGGGGGAGTGGTTAGGATTCCCTCGTGGGCTTTTTCACGAGTGTGAGTGTTAGTTACGTTTTTAGGTTCGGGAGTGTCGAGCCCCCGAGTTCTTCGACCCTCTTTCGTCGAGGGGTGCCAGGCTGAACCGACCGGCTGGCTCTTCGAGTTGTCCGACACGCCGGTTGCCCTGGCTTGTCATCCCGCGAGTCCTTTCGATTGGATGCGAGGGGGGACGCCTCGTACTACCACGAGCGGGCGAGTATCGAGGTTCCCGGTGAGCTGGTAACGGGGGAATCCAAGTGAGACCTCGTGCCCCATTCGATAGGGTCGACTGAAGCCCGGAGGCGATCTCATAAAGCATGGGCGCTCGGTCTGCGGGAGTGCCGGGTCCATTCGATAGGACCTGGTGGCTCGATGCCTCCCTTCGAGGGTATCTCACTGCATGTCGTGCGCCCTGCCTTGGATACACGTGAGGGCCTCGAGGGCTTTTGGCCCTCGAGCGATGCTGCGGGTGGCGCCCCTTGGTGTCCCTGACTCGGGTGCTCGAAGCCGGCTGTCGAACCCTCTTCGAGGGCCAGCCTTCGCTGCCTCGAGACTTGGAAGGGCCGGGGCCCGTTTTTACCTTCTTGAAGAAGTCTCCGTCGTTTGGAATCCTTCTGCCCATTGGGCGCGCCTTTTTAGGCGGAAACTGTCAGGGGGTGGAGATCGTGGCGCCAGGGCGACAGATAGGAAGTCAGAGCGTTGGTCGTGGTGGGCCCCGGTAGTGGAGCGAATGGGGAATTGCCGCGTATACCTGTCAACCGGCTCGAGACGTGGTTAGGTGGGCGCATTAAATGTATGCAGTTACCTTTCCTCTGTCGTGGGAGATCCCGCCCGTTGGGGTTTTCTCTTATAAATATCGAGTGA